>CM028137.1:818090833-819472500 GCA_016271365.2 Neoceratodus forsteri
CTTTCTTAACCCTGCTCATGACCCCACATGTGGCACCTCTATATCTACCACTTGTTATAAACACCCCAGACACCCATTTCTCATGGACTTGCTGCCCTCTAGGCTCTTCTCCTCCCATATGTCTATCAGGGTACTCTCCCTACTCTCCATTAGCCATGATTTTCTCACCACCTCTCCCACCATCAAATCTCTGTCTCCATCAACGATCTATGGGCGTTCTCAAAGATGAAAGGCCCTAGCCTATATTAAATGTTTTCTAAAGAAGCTGTTTTTGCTGCTCCTGCAATGTTTGGGGAATGTAGAGATAAACCCTGGACACCAAACTCCCCTTGCCTCCCCCTCAGATTTTGCCACCTCACCTGGCCTAAAAAGGATGCTAATTAACATTCAGAGCTTAAAGGGGCACTGTCAGCTTTGCTGGTCAATTTTTTTATGTATGGCTGCAGTGTGCCTCCTGGCACACACGTACAACTCATTGTCCCTAGTATGCCCTTATGCGTGTGAAACTTAAAAAATTGTCTTACTTTTGCTTATTATTTAATTAGAAGTTGGTCGCTCGACCTGACATAAACTCACCTGCATGCCAGAAGCATTACCTCAACAAGACCATGCAGTTGCTACAAGCGCGGTCCCGAAGTGTGACTTTTGGAGATGCGAGGTGGAAAAATAGATTAATCTGGTAAATCTCCCTTTATTGAACACTTGCTGCTTTATACCACCAAAAAGTGAGCACGAGAGAAGTAAATTACTTTTAAAAACGGGACCAAAATCCGCATCGCTTCGGCGGCATATTCCTGCACATCGCGGGATCTTTACTCATGCGGCGCTTGCGTGTCTGGGATTTCAGTCTAGTTTTAAAGATATTACTCCCCTCGATGCTTGTTGGCCGGTTTGGCAAGAGTTCGATAAAACAACTCTGACAGAGATCTATTTTTCCTGCATCTCAAAAATCACCTTGAACGGCGGCTTATAACTAACCTTGACCTAAATCGAGAGATAATGTTTCCAGTATGCGTGTGAGTTCACGGCTATCCGGCGACCATCTTTAAATTAAAATAAGCAAAGAAGTAAGACAATTCATTAACTTCACGCACATAAAGGGCATACTAGAGACAATCAGTTATGTGTGTGCCAGGAAGCCACTGCACTACATAAAAATAAACAGCAAAGAACAATCTCACTAATTAAGAATGGCCAACTTCGAATCTGGGTTGCCCATACTGAACCTGACCTCATTATATTTACCAAGTCTTGGCTCAAAAATTTCATACCCGACCAGCAAATTGCTCTACCAGGGTATAAACTCTATAGGTCTGATAGAGTAACAGTGTGTGTGTGGGGGGGGGAGGGGTCTTCATTTATCACAAAGATAAATTCAATGCTGCTAATGTGCGGTGCATGGCCAGGCCCAAGGAATTTGAACTGCTGTCTCTGAAACTCCATCTTCCCTCCTCTGAAAGCCTCACCATTATTGGCCGCTACAGGCCACCATCTGGTGGTTCTGAAATCCTCAATATCTTGCAATCACTTGTCACCTCCACCAATAATGAGACCGTCATTCTTAGGGACATAAATATGGATTGGCTCACTCATAAATCTAGCGGCCTCAAATGCCTCTGTGATGAGCTTGCCCTAACACAAGTTGTCACTGAGCCTGCTAGACCAAACACTGAGAATAAGACCCACAGCTCTATCCTTGATGCCATAATCACCAATCATCCCCATAAAATCCTTACCTCCGCCCTCCTTCATAACAACATGAGTGATCATGGGATAGTGGTTTGCACCCATGCCCAGTATAAGTGTCACTCCAACCTAACCTCATTACAAAACGATCCTTCCATAAATTCAGTCCTGATAGCTACCTGGCAGATATCAGAAACATTAAATGGCAAAGCCTCTTCCTAGCCACCACCGTCGACGAAGCAGTTGGCATCCTTAATGACAAACTTATCCAGCTAGCTAATAAGCATGCACCCATAATTAAAGCTCGGGTTCACAAGTTCTCTCACCCTTGGTTTACCCCAGACCTCAAATCAGCACTCTCTCACCGGGACAAATTATGGTCCGAAGCCAGGCATACCAAGTGCTCAGATGACTGGCAGGTGTTCAGAACAGCTAGGAATGCCTGTGTCAAACTTATACGTATTGCCAAATCAAATTATTATGTCACTAATCTCAAGCAGGCTAAGGGGAACCCTGCCAAAATCAGGGTGACTCTAAAGTTGGTTGAAGGTCATCGGGCTGCTCCCTCCATCCCCTCCAAGATTCATCTTAACGGTATCGACATTGAAAGTCGTGACCAGATTCTCGAAGCACTTAATTCGCACTTCATGACTGCCGGTCTGGTGTTCGATTCATCTCCCTACGTCAGTCTTGTTAACCCCCCCCTCGGACATCTGCCTTCCTCTATCTCCACTCTGTCCCCACCCTTTCCAGCTGCAACCCATCACCTTCAAAGAAGACCTCCTTATCAATCAAGATATAAGAAAAAGTGGCGGCGCTGATGGGCTAGATCCATTCTTCTTCAAATTAGGGCATTTTTATCTCACAGCCTCTATTCTCCACATATTTAATCTCTCCAGCGACACAGCTACAGTTCCCTCTTGTTGGAAATCTACCCATATCACCACCACCCCCCATTCAAATCTGGTGACCCTTGAGATCTCAATAATTACAGACCCATCTCTATCTTGCCTACCCTCTCCAAAATATTTGAAAAGCTCATCTACTCCCAACTCAAATATACCAAAACTTACTATCTCCTCAACCCCTTTAAATCTGGCTTCAGGCCCAATCACAGCACCATCTCGACCCACGCAAAAGTTACAAATGATTGGGGTACCGTGCTTGACTCCAAAAAGGTGACTGGTGCCATCTTCCTGGATCTCAGTAAGGTGTTTGATACCATCGACCACGAACTCATTGTAAGCAGCCTCCTCAACCTAGGTGCCACCCCCTCAACTGCCCAGTGGTTCAACAGCTACCTCTCGGGCAGATCTCAGAAAGTTAAGGCTGATGGCTTAGTTTCAGCTTCTTTACCCATCACCAGGGGTGTCCCCCAAGGTTCCATCTTAGGGCCTATCCTTTTCTCCCTCTATATCAATAATCTGGATGCTAATATTAAAACTCCAAACTCCATTTTTCACAGATGACACAGTCTTTTTTTTTTTTAACTATTTTTCCCTCCCGTCACCGCTGGCTGGGGCCCCTTCAGTCGACCTACCTGTTCCCCTCCTACCTGAAATCCTCCCAGCTGTGCCCTTGGTCCTCGGCATACCTGTGGCATACTCATGGAGCAATCCTTCCAAAATCTATCCCTCGGAGTAGGGCCACCATCTGCTCCTCGGCACTTTCTTCCAGCGTTTCCACAGGCAGAGGTGACACTGAGACCAGGTCCACAGCGGGCAGGATCCAGTGCTGGAGGGGGGGCAGGCGAAGTTTATCCCCCAGCCAACGGGTGTTTTCCCTTGTTCTGTGACAGCTCCCCCTAGGAGCCCTGATATGCAATGATGTCCAGTGCAGCTGGGTGTGTTCCCGCACCCTGCCCGTGGACGTCCGCCGAGGCTCCTCTCCTGCGTCAGTGTGATCCCGGACTGTAGTGCTCCCAACCTCCACTGGGAGCAGCTCGTGCCGGGGAGTCATCCACCCACCCTCCCCAGGAGGGTAGAGCAGTCCTCCGAATGCTCAATCCTCTCCTCCCCCACCAACCCCTGCCGACCTGAGCTCGCTCCTGAACCTGGCTAACTGGTGTGGCATCCAGCACCTCAACCCTCAGTGTCACTGGGCTGATGGATGACACAGTGTCTTGTATACATCAAAACCCACCCTCACCAAAGTCAAGAACGAACTCCGAGCTGACTTTACGCAACTTGAATTGAATCTCATTAATGCTAAACTGCTTCTAAATGCTAAAAAGGCTAAAACCATGTTCTTCACCCTCAACAACTCTGTCAACGCTCCAACAATTTCGACCAATATCTCTATTGTCACCTCCCTGGGTGAACCCCTTGAAACTGTACCAAAATTTAAATACCTGGGAGTCTGGTTAGACAGTAAGCTTTCTTTCAATGCCCACATCGACAACTTCACATGCAAACTCAAAGCCAGGTTAGGTTTCTTTTTCAGAAACAAGTCCTCATTCCCGACCAAGATTAGGACTACACTCGTTCAGGCCACCTTCCTGCCATTACTATGGTGACATAATTTACAACGCTACCTCGGCTTCTAAACTACATAAATTGGATGTCCTCTTTCGTCGAGCTCTACGGTTCATAACTAATGCACCTTATCGAACCCATCACTGTGACCCACACGCCGCTGTTGGCTGGTCATCACTCTCTATCAGATGCCTGATCTACTCTGGTATATGGATGCTTAAAACCCTTCTGAATAAGGTCCCAATTTACATATCCTCCCTCGTTCATACTTCTCACTCTACATACTACCTCAGGAAATCAAACCTCATCCTCCTAGATATCCCTAGGTCTCGTAAATCCTTTGGGAAATGTGTCATCTCCTACACCTTCCCTTCAGTTTTGAACCAGCTCCAATCACCTGCCTCGTGTCCGTTAAATTCTTTAAAGTCTTTGCTGGTATCAAGCTGAAAGACACATGTAGCTGTAATTAGCAATTACCTTGATTCACCTGGGATCATACTCAGGAAACTTGCTAACTTAAGGCGTGCTCTGTAAATATTTGTACATATTGTACGTATATAAAATGAATGTCTCTGTACTCTGTTATTATGTATCATGATTTTATGTGTTATGTACTGCAATTGTATGTAATCCTGTTTGCCTTGTACATTTTATTTTCCTGATTTATATTATCAGGACCTCCTTGTGAAAGAGCCTCCTCAATAGCCTTATTCCTGCAATAATCTTTGACTTGACTTTGACTTGTTTAATCTGCCGGTGAGTGCTTTGAAAATCTTTTGGAACAGTTTGAACATTATGGGCTAGCAACAGTTTCTCAGCACAGGGACCCACACTGCTGAGCACACCTGGTCTTGATTTACCATTTTGGCTGCTCAATCCTGCTCCCTCCCTCCCCCCCAAGCTGGCTTTCTGATGACCTGAGGTCATTACGAGCCCAGGTCACCTGCGTGGTGCGAGTTAAGTCATCCAGTGCCTCAACCCTCAGCGCCACTGGGCCGGACGTGCTACTGTATTGTGGGCTGAGCCTAGACAGGCACAGGAAATTCAGCCTGAGTGAATATTATAGCATGCATATGGAAGAGCAAGAGAAGAGCAGCCCTTGTGTAAGGCAGGCTGGGCCCATAAGGGCAAGCTAGGCAGATTTATAATTTGTTACCACATGCTACTAGCCCTTCTGTTTCCTTTTAGGGTCTGATGCTGCAAGCCTACAAAAAACCCTGTAATTCTGTTTCTGATCAGTCTGTGCACCTGTCATTATCTTTATAGTATAACTTACATGCATTGTGGGGACTGTCACTGCACTGAGTTGGTTCACACGTGGGTTGACCCTGTGAGGAGATGGAAAGATACTGCATACTGGAAGGTAATAGTATACTTACAACAGGTCCATTTAAACCTTTCTGTTGGCAGAGGCACCATGCCATTTCATTCTAACCTTGGAGATGACCCCCCCCAAAATCAGGATTTTAACAGATCCAGTTTCCTCAACCTTGTTAAGCCCACAAGGTAGGGATAGCTTTTGCAACATCCACAGTACCCTGGTAGCTTTGCAGATGGTGTATACTACCATTCGGACAAAACCGATGGCGTGGGAGAGCCATTATTTAGTGATATATTTCTTCTGTGTAACTACACAGATTTCTAAGAGATATGTTAGCTGCTGGCATGTGGCTGGAAGTCGGCGGATGGGAGAAGTGAGTGACGGGAGCACAAGGCTTGGGCACACAGGGACAGGCAGGGGCCCCCCTCCCCATTCAAAGTTAGCTGCTGGCGTGCAGCTGGAAGTCGTCAGTCGGGAGAAGCGAGCAATGGCAGCATAAGGCTTGCGCACACAGGGACAGGCAGGAGCCCCCCTCCTTCAGAGTTAGCTGCTAATGTGCGGCTGGAAGTCGACGGTCGAGAGAAGTGAGCGGTGGCAGAACAAGGCTTGGGCACACAGGGATAGGCAGGAGCCCCCCTCCCCATTCAGAGTTAGCTGCTGGCGTGTGGCTAGAAGTTGGTGGTTGGGAGAAGCGAGCGACGGCAGTACAAGGTAGTGCTTTCAGAATGAGAGTGACTGTCCTGAACTGTAAAACAACTGTGCTAAACAGACTGGTAGCCACAGTAATCTGTCAGCTAACAACTGGAGACTGTTTCTGTGTACACAGTCACAGCAGTGTTACACACCATGTAACCAGAACTGGGGGGGGGTGCTTTAAGGGACTGTGCATGATACACTGTAGTGGGATTTCTGTTTTCGGCTGTGTTTGTACAGAATTATAAAGTGTGTTGGAGTTTGTTTAGGGAAATAATGTTTAGCTTACCATTGTAGGTCCTCATTGGAACAGATGTGGTGCATGCGCAGTCCATTCTCTGTGAGTAATTCAAGCTTTTCTTTGTTCTCCACAGGCTTGGGCACACAGGGACAGGCAGGAGCCCCCCTCTCCATTCAGAGTTTGCTGCTGGCGTGTGGCTGGAAGTTGGCAGTTGGGAGAAGTGAGCGACGGCAGCACAAGGTAGTGCTTTCAGAGTGAGAGTGACTGTCCTGAATTGTGCTAGCCCATCAACGCTTCGCGTCGACTACCCTGCCCGCACTCCCCCACCATACCGGGTTGTCCTGCAGCTTATTGGTGATCCAGGTCATGTGACATAGTCACATGACTTGGTTGCTCAAATATCTAAGTCCCCATTTCTCTGTTTGCAGGTTATACTGGACAACCACTGGGAGGTGCTAGGGAGCAGTACAATTTCTCTGGATCTCACTGCTTGGGAAGCTTTGTCCTGACCCACAGCGGGCATACGTGGACAGTATTGGGGGTCCAAACCCAACTGTTTTCTGAGAAAGTCGGAGGTACCCTGCACTGGGATCGAACTTGGGATCCTCTGCACTGGGGGCAGAAGCACTGGCCACTTCCCCAACTCAGCAGTCCTGTCAAGAAGAGGTGCACAATGACTCATCCTTATCAGGCTTCATAGTGTGAAGTGATCTAGGGTTATCCAAGGCATCTCCTTACCAGGAACTGTATGCATATTCCCGGGAAATCCCAGGGGTAACTCCTCTATTGTTAATTACTGTTACAGGCACTACAGCAATACCATAATCTGCACAGATGGAGGGGTATAATTGGTGGAGAAGGGACTGGGGTTGGCAGCCAGGCCCCTCAAACAGGAAGATCAGGGGGTATATTCGGGAGGGTGGTAGGGTGCACCGGGTGTGGGTCGGCCATGGTACTGCACTTGGCTTGGTGGCTGGGGGGATGTATGGTGTGCAAGCAGCTGGTACAACTCTGTGAGGAAGTAAGAAGCTTACGCTGGGCACTTGATGCAATGTACTGGGGTGGGGGGGTTAGGAGAGATTGGAGGAAAGTAATGAGGGGTCGAGGTAGACATGAGGGAGAAGGTCTTCATCAATGTGAGGCACCAGGGAGAAGGAGGGTAGCGGGTGGCTCAGTATGGCGGGAAGGGTGGTAGGGGACAGTAGGAGACTGGCGATAAGGGGTGGGCAGTGAAACAGAGGAGTGGCACAGAGGGGGAGGAGCCCATGACAAGTCCATGGAGGGCACAGGAAAAGGAGGAATGGAAGCTAGTGGGAGGGAGGGGGACTCAGGGACACTGCATAGGGAGGGAGGAAAGAAGCGGGACTCCAAGTAGGGGGAGGGCAGTTGGGAGGTATCATACACAAAAATAGGTTTGCTGAACTACAGACACAGGAGGAGGATGGGAAGAGGAGATTAGTGTGAAGGGAGTTCAGGAAGCGGAGAGTACTGACAACATACAAAAGTACCAGGCAGAGGGGAATGCAGAGGCCCGCCACCCAGAGGGCACACAGCAAGGGCTGGCAAACAGTAATCATGAGAAGGAGTGTAAGGGGAGAAAGACTTCTCAAGACAGAGGAAACCAGTATAGGTGATCGGGTGAAAGAATCCAGGAACAGGGGTATAAAAGGAGGATGTCAACTAAGGGAGGTAGCAGCCAGGAAGAGGCTTCGGGAGTCAGGGACAACTCAGGGGAACAGGGACAGGAGGGTAAGGAGAGGAGAATCCATGGGTCAGGCATGACTGGATCCAAGCAGGGCAGGGCAGGGAAGCTCAGGATAGTACAGTGGGCAAGGGGGATACACTGGGCAGTGATATGGAAGTGGAACCAGAGCATGAGGGAAAGATAGCCAGGACCCCAGGGACATGCCTCACTGGTGCTAAATGGGTTTTGGATGGGAAGGAAGGAGGGGAGGAAGGGATGAGACAACCAAATTGGGCTAAGGAGAGACAAGGGCAGGAAAGGGAGTTTGTAGCAAGTCAGTGGAGGGGGGGCAGCCTAGGGAGTTGGATGTAGAATGTGCGACTGGGAAGAAGGAGGGGAGCACTGGAACAGGGGACAGTGGAGCTTTAGGGCTGAGTCCAGGGGGTAGCCCTTGGGGAGGGCAGGTTGCAGAAGCAAGGATGAAGGTAGTCTTGCCAGGGGTAGGAGGCTCGGGGAAGGGGTAGATAGGAGGCAGGGAGGAACAGAGGAAATAGTGGCTGATCTGACAGCGGAAAGAAGACCTAGTTCAAGAAAGGTACAGGACAAGGTCCTAATTGTTGGGGACTCCATTGTCAGGGGCATAAGCTGGGTGGGGGGGCAAACAGAGGAAGGTGTGGGTAAGCTTCTTGCCAGGCATGACAGCAGCCGAGGTGATTCACCACATCCCTTCCTGGGGGAAAGTCAGGATGAGAGAACCCATCTGGTTTTCCACTTGGGAACAAATGATCTAGCAGTCTGACGGAGGTGCAGGCAAGGTCTGAGGCACTAGCAAGGTTCTGCAGCAGCCTGAGTTTTAAATCAGTCCCTTTCTCGGAGGTGCTGCCTGTTCCGAGAGTTAGCTCAGAAAGGAAGCTGAGGATAAATGAGTTTAACAACTGGCTCTCTGGTTGGTGTGCTCAGAAGGACTTTGGGAAGGTTGGGGACTGAGGGTCCACTTAGCAAAATGAAAACTTATTTGCTCAAGATAGACTACACCTAAACAGAGAGGTTAAAGAAGTGCTGAAGGAAAAGTTAGAGGAATTCATTATAAAATACTACAGTTTAAACTGACATGGTGGGGGGGGGGGTTGTTACAGGTAGATCCCAACAACAGCAGAGCTGAAAAGGGGGACACTCGCCCTCTCCAGAAGCAATCAAGTAGTGCAGTTCGAGCTGAGTGAGGGAGGGGTATGTCGGTGAGAAGTGTCAGGACGGGGAGGAAATTAGGGCAGTCAGGTTTTGGAAGACAATGTGCACGAACGCCAGGAGCCTGGGAAACAAGATCCCAGACCTGGCAGCAGTCATGGCAGAGGCAGACTTAGACTTAGTGGGGCTTGCTGAGACTTGGTGCCATGGAGGGCAGGATTGGGACATGAATGTACAAGGGCATACACTATTCAGGAGAGATAGGGTAGGCAGGAAGGGGGGGAGTGGCACTCTGTGAGAGGGAAGGGATTCAGGCAACAGATATACAGGGCAGGTGGTGGGACACTGAGGCTCTAAGGGTGTCATTAGCCATGGGGAGTGGGGAGGTGGTTCATGTTGGAGTGGTCTACATGCCACCAAGGCAGCAAGAGAGTGTGGATGGACAGATGATGGATGAGATACTAAGGGTGGCAACTAGGGGAGAGGTGTTGCTGATGGGTGACCTTAACCTACCAGATGTGGTGTGGGACACGCTGTCAGCCGCATCCTCTAGAAGCAGGGCGACACTGGACTCCTTTCAAGTGGCCTTGCTCAAATAGCTGGTCTGGGGGCCAATGAGGGGAGGAGTGGTACTAGATGTGGTGCTCACAAATGGGGATAGGGTGGGGGAGGTATCGGTGGGGGAAATCTCAGTACAAGCTACCATGGTACAGTGTGGTTCACTGTACTGATGTCAGCCACCATAAATCGGTCCAAGGTGAAGGTGCTCGACTTCAAAAGAGCAGATTTTAGCAGGATGGGGGTATATGTTATGCAGGCACTGGAAGGAGTAGGGGCGATTGAGGAGGTGGAGGACATGTGGGACTCCATAAAGGGGGCCATAGTAGGTGCCACAAACCTCTGTGCGAAGAAGGTAAACAAAAAGAGGAGGAAGCGGAGGCCTCTATGGTTCAGCAGAGAAGTGGAAAGTAGCATCAGAGCTAAGAGAAAAGCATTCTGGAAGTTTAAAATGACCCAGGGGGTGGAGGACTGGGAAGAATATCAGGCTAAGTAGAGGGAGGTGGGCAGGAAGGTATGGCGAGCAAAGGCAAGAATGGAGGAGAACACTGCCAGGGAGGTCAAGAAGGGAGACAAGACCTTCTATAGGCATATTGCTGAAAGGAGGAGAGCAGAAAAGGGGATTCACAGCCTGAAGAATGAATCAGAG
The DNA here is from genome assembly GCA_016271365.2 of Neoceratodus forsteri. Classification (NCBI taxonomy): domain Eukaryota; kingdom Metazoa; phylum Chordata; order Ceratodontiformes; family Ceratodontidae; genus Neoceratodus; species Neoceratodus forsteri. The sequence continues at coordinate 818,101,325 of CM028137.1, forward strand.
GGAAAAGGTGGTAGGGGAGCAGGAGAAGGCTGAACTGCTGAACAGATACCTCTGTTCAGCATTCACGAAGGAAGAGAAATGGAAGTGGGGTAGCCACAGGATAACATCAGTTACAGGGGAGGGGGTGGACATGAGTCCATTCTGGGAGGAGGAGGAGGAGGAGATCCTAAAGCAGCTTAGGGACTTGAAGGTGGACAAAGCCATGGGGCCAGATGAGGTACATGCACGGGTTTTGAAGGAACTGAGGGAAGTACTGGCTGCTCCCTTAACCGCCCTATTCAACCAGCTTCTTAAGATCAGGCATGGTGCCTAATGACTGGAAAAGGACAGATGTGGTGCCCCTACACAAGGCAGGGGTGAAGGAGAAGGTGGAGAACTACAGGCCAGTGAGCTTGACATCCGTGGTTGGTAAGCCCATGGAAAAGATGCTCAAAGACAGAATCAACAGATACCTAGAGGCAAGTGGACTTAAGGACCCAAGGCAACATGGGTTCACTGACAGAAAATCCTGTCAGACAAACTTACTAGAGTTTTTTGACTGGGTCACTAAGGTGATAGATCGGGGGGCTCAGTGGATGTGGCCTATCTTGAATTTAGGAAGGCGTTTGACTCGGTGCCACACTTGAGGCTATTACATAAAATGGATCACCTAGGGCTGGGGAAGGGAATAATAAAGTGGGTCAGGAACTGGTTGGAGGGAAGAACACAGAGGGTAGTGGTAAATGGGGCGCCATTGGGGGAGTCTGAGGTCATCAGTGGAGTCCCCCAAGGGTCAGTGTTGGGGCTTCTTCTGTTTAATATCTTTATAGGGGATACAGCAGAGGGGTTGGAGGGAAGGATGAATCTGTTTGCAGATGATGCAAAGATCTGCAACAGAATAGACATGCAGGAAGGGGTGGAGCTGATGCATAAAGATCTGAAGAAGTTGGAGGAATGGTCCGAGGAGTGGCAATTATCATTCAACACAGCAAAGTGCAAGATTATGCCCTTAGGCAGAAAGAACAGGAAAGCAGAATACAGGTTGGGGGGTAGAATACTGCAGGTTGCAGAGGAGGAAACGGACCTGGGTGTCATCATCTCACGTGACATGAAGGTGGGGAAGCAGTGTGAAGGGGCAGTGGCAAGGGCCAGTAGGATACTGGGTTGTATGGGGGGGGGGATTTCCAGCAGGAGGAGAGAGGTCATAGTTCCTCTGTACACCCAACTGACTAGGCTGCACCTGGAGTATGGGGTCTGGTTCTGGAGGCCGTATCTCAGAAAGGATGTGGCAAGGCTGGAACACATCCAGAGGAGAGCGACTAAGATGGTGAGAGGGCTGGATCATTTGCCATATGAGAAGAGATTGGAGGACCTGGGCATGTACTCGCTGGAGCAGAGGAGGGAGAGGGGCGACATGATTGAGACATGTAAGTACTTTAAAGGTTTCAATAGGGTGCTGGTGGACAGCCTCTTCCAGCTGAAGGAGTGGCCGAGGGCGAAGGGACATGACTTCCAAATCAAGGGGGGGGGGGCAATTTAGAGGCAACTCTAGGAAGTACTACTTCACTGAAAGGGTGGTGGAAAAGTGGAATAGACTGCCGAGCGAGGTGCTGGGGGAAAAGACAGTGGGTGGATTCAAGAAGGCATGGGATAAGCACAAGGGGATGCGGGGTAGGGAAGAGGACTATTTTAAGGGCCTAAGGAGGCTATTTAGGCAAAATGGGCACACTAGGTGGACCTGGTCGTCCTTTTCTGCCGACACATTCCTATAGTCCTATGTCCCTATGTTGTGTGAGATCAGTAAACCCCTCCGAGTAGCTTGTTCCAAGTCATAAAAAAGGGTTCACTGATCCAGTGGAAAACTATGTATGGGATAGATAGTGCAGCTGGTTGCCTGCAGTGTTGTGCTTGTGTAATATAAGGATTGCAAGCCTGAGTAGCACGTGGCGTATGGGCCTTTCGTGCTCTCTGTTCCTAGTGAATGACTACCCTTTCAGGGTACCGGAGTAGAGGAACTCTCATGAGGATGAGTCCATCCCTAGAGGTGCTGCAGAACACAGTCCTTTGGCTAAGGGTACCTTAGGGAAGAAGTCCAGCTGGAGAGAGGCAAGCCACCAGAGGAGGGTGCAGGCAAGCTAATGAGTGTCCGGAGGATGCTTGAGGCATGTACATTTAATAAGCACTCGGTGGGGGCATGGTGCGTGTCAGTTGCTGCCTCATCAAAGCCCAGGCATTGCCTGCCAATTCACTGGTCCAGCAGGCAACTATTTATGGAGTAAACAGTATAACTCATTGCTTGGAGTGTTGTTCTTGTGCAATGTATGGACTGTAAGCCCGAGTAGCATGTGGCGTACATGGCCTTTTGTGCTCTCTCATCCTGGTACACTACCACCTTTTCAGGGTACCAGTGGCCCGGGAACCATCTTGAGGAGGGTTCCACCCCTACAGGTGCCACACAACACAGTCTTTTGGCAAAAGGTACTTTCGGGAAGAAGACAAAAAGTAGAGCCAGTGGCATGTAATGCAACTGTTAAAACATCGACTTCTGCTAAAGAAAGAAGGAAGGCCACAAAGCAAAGTAACCACTGAAGCAGTAGAGCCACCATCCAGATCCCAACCCATCCAGTGGAAGAAACCTAACTACTTTTATGACCATAAGCATGGATGACAGGTAAAAACCCCTGTGAAGGAAACCTCTAGGGAACCAAGGCTTCAGGTCGCCAGCTCTCAAGGCATTGAACTACTATCATCACAGACATCAGTCGGGCCTGCAATACCACTGCATCCTAGGAAGTTCCTGAGCTTCTCCTTCTGACAGAAGGTCTTTCACCACAGCCAGCTGCTTCAGGCCTGGCAGTCCAAAACCACTCCTGGTGGGACTCATTGATATAGGAAAATGATCCCTTGAGGGGTCAGATGGTGCAGCATGAAGCCACTGAGGCCTAAAGCATACTGACCATTGCAGCACAAAGCCATAGAGGGCAAAAATGCACTGAATATTGCAGTACAAAGCCAGAGAGGTGAAAGTACACAAGCCTTTGAGGTTCTGAAAGTGGACGTATGCCCAGTTGTAGAGGGCATGTGCTCACTGATGGTTGATGAAACGTTTGCCTGAAAGTATGCAGTAGAGTAGGAATGGTAGATGGTAAGGATAAAAGTGAGCCCCAAGAAGAGAACAGGACAGCCCCCTGAGAAGGTTGGTGGGGCTATGGAGCAGTGGAGGGCAGGTTCTGGGAATATCTGGAGCAAGCCACATCACTGGCAATGTACAGAGCCCATGAAGGCAAGACAGGGTGAATACCCAAGCCGAAGGGCATCAGGAAGCCCAAAACTGAAAACAGGGAGTGAAGCATGGCACAGCCATGGCCAGAGGGTCCTGGAGACAGGCAGCAGAGTAGGCAACCCAGAGCATGGGAGTGGCAGCAAGCATCCCCCAAGATGGCAGAAGGGGGGAATGAAAGTAACAGGGAGAAAAGGCAGCCCCAGTAAGCACCCCCAGACCAGCATGGGGGGGTAAAGGACAAGCAAGGCAGGGAGATGGCAGCTGCAGGCACAGAATGCAGGAAACCAGAAGTAAAGGTGGGTGATGCCAAACCCTTGCACTGACAGCAGACAAGGAAAGCACCTAGCTGGGGTGAACAGCACTGAAGCAGCAGGACGCCACGGCAGAAGTGCCAACAGAGAAGCAGCAATGGCCTGAATCTGGAAATGGCCAAGCTAGGCAGCAGTGGCCATGGCTGCAGCAGGGCAGAGAGCTGTAAAGCAGGCACCAGGCAACCTGACGGAGTGCCAAAGCAACAGGGATGGAGGTGCAGGGTAGGCCAGGAGTGCTGGATGATAAAAGGATGCCCCAAGCAGTGGCCATGCAGCAAGGTAAGGACGATGGGTAGAGTGGGCAGGAAGCCAGCAGCTGCATGGCCACTGCAAGCTAACTGGCCTCTGGGGACACTTGGGGCATGCATGCTTAAGAAGTACTCAGTGGGGGAGTGGTTCATGTCGCCTACAGCCCCACCTAACCTCAGGCATAGTCTGTTAAATGAAGCTGCAGGAAAGACCAAAATATACAGTATGTGCATGAGTGACTGTCCCTTCGCCACAGCTCCACCAACAAGCAGCTGAAGTGGCCAAGCACCTATGTGCTGGTATATTACACATTTCCATGTAAATTCTCTCCAGTCATTTAATGCTGTAAGTTTATGTGTCTTAAAAGATTTGGAACCATTGCTCTCAAGTATCTAACGTGTTAAGTTCTCAGCCCCAAATGTTGAAAACTTTAAGAGAAGTGTCAGATCATCTGACAGCTAGGGCTTTCTACAGTCTAGAAATGTGATGATCTGTGACATTCTGCAAAGCAGAGTCACTAAATAATTTTATCAGGGCTGGGCCCTGAGCCACAATTCATGTTAACCTATTCAGACTGAGAAGGTATGCCCGGACCTGTGGGGAAGGAGAGTTAGTTGTCAGTAGCCGACACTTGGTACAGCCTCTGCAGATATCAGAATGGGAGTACTTTTCCTGCTTAAATAAACTAGACAGGGTAGGACAGCCCCAGTCTGTGCCACCTCTTAAAAACCATTGTCTGTTTATAGGGAAGCAAAGCACGAGTGAAATATGTGAGGCAAGACCACTGTTTCATGGTGTTGGAAGTAAAATTCCATTTTCAAGGTTTTATATGCCAGAATAGCACCAGTAATTGCTAGTCTCATTTCTGGAATTTACCAGGATTCTACTGTCAAATTTGTGTATGTAACCCCCCTACAAATGAGGGTTCCTAAAAGCCTTACCGGGGCTTGCCTAAGTGCTCCCTGCCTAACTGGCGTTCGGCGTAAGGCCGCTCAAGTGTGAGCGCTGTGAGTGCTTTTAGAGCCTCTGGTACTGTCTCTTTAAGAGCTGCCTGCTTGCAGCCTTTATTAGTTTGTGTAGGGGGACAGTGGGTTTACTGCTTGAATCCCACTCAAGGGGTTGTTTGAATTGCTTCCTTTCTGCGGTCGCCAAGAGAGCAGAGGGAGCTTGGTTGAAAGATGTAACTGTTTGCCGGAAAATAAGTAGTGCCATTGCAAAAATGTAGTTTGTTTAACCTGCCTTATTTGCAGCTGGGACTCTGTGTGTTCAGCCCCTCCATTCTGGACCCGAGCTGATGAGGTGGGCCAACTGGGGAAAGGGGGCTTTAAAATGGAGGCCACTGGAGCCAATTAGAAGTTGGATTCCCACTGGGAGCCTGCCTGAAGGGGAATATATGGCAGGTGCTCCTGGGAAGTGTAGTTTGGACCCTGGCGCCTTTTTGCACCAATAGAGGGCGTATGGAGTGATTGACAAAACAAAGCAGCCAACCGGAGCCCTGTGAAGGAGAGGAAACTGCCCTGCAACTGTCCTGAAGGGGCAGAGTCGTTGCTGATCATGAAGGTAGAACGAGCTCTGGCTCCTGTGTTGTGGAAGTCATTGCGCAGGAAGCGCGTGTGGCAGGCCAAGAAGTCGGGCGATAGCATCGCCAGAAGGAGCGGACAAGATCCGTGGAGGAGTGTAGGCAGAGGAGGCTGTACGGTTATGGCTACCTACCAGGCTCACCCTGTAGAGGACTGGAGAATCTGCTTCAATCACGCTCGGTCTGTCAGGACAAGTGAAGCTGCGTCGTTTGGCCCGGTTTTTTGCAGTGAAAACGATCAGGAGTATAAAGCAGCTGCCTGGTATGGTACCCTTCTGCTTTTCATATAAATGTGTGGAGAAGTGTTTGGATCTCAGGCTTGGTCCTGGGAGTGGTGTGAGAGCGATCTTTCTGCAGGAGTCATGAGTACTAAATCAGGGTAGCTCCCTGTTCGATGTTCACTGGGAGGGCAAGATTTGTCTGGCTGCTTTCCTGGCTACACGAACTGAGTCTGCTCGCTCTACTTAATTTTCGTAGGTATCAATTGCTCGTTTTCTGCATCAGGGCCCCAACCAGCTACACTGAGAGGCTAGCCTTCTATTGCCTGGGTACCCAGAGACAGTGACTTATAGGTTTGGCCTGTGCACAGTGCCCTAGGTGTGTGTATATATATATATATATATATATATATATATATATATATAGTGGTAAGCTAATCAACCTGATCTCCCCCTTCCTTGTTACTTTCCCCTTAATAAATCAGATTTGTTGCTGCAAGGTATACTGTCTGAACTGTGTGTTTGTGCTACCCTTTTGTGCATGGGTTATTGTATAACTGCACCTTATTTTCCAGGGGGTCCTCAGCACCCAGTTGGCCATCCCGACCTCGGGGTAAGTGTAAGTCAAACGATAGTGTGGGAATCGCTGGTGAGCCACTAGTGGGAAGAAAGGGGTGTTGCAGTGACCCAGAGGACTGTAACCAGGTCATATCTGACTGTTCCAACCCCGACCTCTGGATGGAGGCACCTGCCGTTGGACCTAGCCCTTGGGATAGCGCCACCTAGGGTTACATTTTGGAGGCACCGCTGGGATTAGTGTCCCCCCTAGGGGCCGAATATATGAACTACCCCAACATGGCCAACTCCAAGCAAAAACTGGAGGGGGATATCACGACTAAAATTAATTTAGACCCTGTTAAGATGATGGTGCATAAATTGATGGGGTGGGGGGAAGCTGAAGAGTTGGATTCCCAGAAAATTGTGTTACTACTGGATGTACCTCTGGGGATAAAGAACACTGAACTTGTTTCTGCAGTTGAGCGTGTTAAATGTTTGGGCAAGGTAGAGGTGAAGGGGCGAATGGCCGACCTACTCGATCAGACCTTACAGGTGCTGCTATTATGCAGTATAGTTATAGACCCAGAGAGGGTGCCCCCTGTGATTTACCCAGAAGGTGCTCCAAAGGGGTTCCCCCTAGACCAATAGATTAAAAGATAAATTGCTTAAACTGTTAGCTGCAGAAGGGAGGACCACTCAGGAATTACTACAGGTGTTAGACCTTTCCAGTAATCCCACCCACCAATTGTCCCCAGGTACATCTCCCGGGTTCTCCAAGAGCTCCATCCTGGCTTCACCACCTATAGTTGTTCCCCCCATACAGTTAGACTCCTATCGGAGATTGAAACTTTTTTCTGGTACTGTGCCTGTGCCCTCGGGAGAAGATGATTTGGAGACTTGGATGGACTATGCTACCCCTTTAGTTCAAGAGTGGCAGTGCTCTGAGGGGGAGAAATGAAAGAGACTGATGGAGAGCCTGAGGGGCCCAGCTTTGGAAGCCATCCGTTTCTTGCGGGCTACTAGCCCCGAAGCCACTGCGGTAGAGTACCTTTCTGCCTTGGAGGGGGTGTTTGGGAGTACAGAAACTGGGGAAGACTTGTTGTGGAAGTTCACGTCAGCTAAACAGTGGAGGAATGAGAAACTGTCAGCCTTTGTTAATAGAGTGGAAAGGGCACTGCAAAAAACTTATCGCAAAGGAGGGGTAACTGCCGCTGCTTTAAATCAGGTCCGCCTAGATCATATCTTGAAATCTGCCAGATTTTCCAGTGTGATATTGTTGAAGCTCAAACTACATGACCGACGGGCTGCCCCTCCCGAATTCTGCCAATTGATGAGAGAGATTCGAGAAGTTGAGACTGATGAAGAGGGGTGGGAACCCTATGTGGGGGTTGTGAATCTATGCCAGACCTCTGAGCCCAGTGAACCAGATGAGCCCCACCCCTCGAGGGGAATGAACAAGGGACCTGATACATTTCCTGTGCCCCCAGAGGCACAGGGTGGAGTGGGGGTGCATGCTGTTTCTTCTGATCCCCGGGTGGAGAGTGATTTGAAGGCCAAGATGAGAGATTTACGGGAAATGGTGAGAGAATTGAAACAAACTGCTGCCAACCCCTCCAAATTTGGGGGACCTGAGTTATCTGGAAACAAACGACCTAGTTTAGAGGAGCCCTCCAGAACCCCCGATGCCTCCCGGCAGGCGAGATATCTCCCTCCCAACAAAGACCCTCGAGATACTAAGTTCTGCTATCACTGTGGGAAGGATGGACACTTTCAGACTGAGTGCCAGTTACCAGAGAGCTTAAGGAGGGTCAATAGCAGGCTAGTAGCCTGGCATCGCAAGGCCTATACCAGACCCCAGGCCTCCTCGGAAGAGCTTTGTTACCCGGGCCAATGCCCAAGCAACCTCCAAAACCATGCCCCCTGAATGGTCTGACGTGGTGGGTCCCTCAATGGAGACCACCATGAGAGTGAATGAAGTACCCACCCAGGCTGTGTTAGACAGTGGTTCCCAAGTGACCATTATGTTTCAGGACTGGTATCGGCAGCACTTGCCTGAAGTGCCTCTGCAGCCTTTGGATGGACTACATGTTTGGGGACTGAGTGATAAGGCCTACCCTTATTCTGGGTAAATCCGGATCTGGTTGTCTTTCCCTACTTCTGTGGCTGGGGTGGCTTGGCAAGTGGAAACCTTGGCATTAGTGTATCCCCCACTGGACTGTAGGATGGGGTGCTCCTGTTAATCGGAATCAATACTCACATGTTTGGTTGCTTAGTGCAGCTGTACTTTGAAAAACAGAGGTCCAGGACTGGGCAAGCTCTCAGAATACCCGCCTTGATTCAGAAGGCTTATGAGGTCCAGAGAAAGGCCAGCCAGGTGGAACCCGAAGGCCTGGTGGGTATTGTCTGGAAGAAGGATCCAGAGCCTTTGCTGCTAGCTCCGAATGCCCAGCGTGTTCTCCAAGGAGAGGTCCGGATTAAGATGGATGTTAAGAATAAAATATTGATGCTGGATGCACCAGGTGATGGAAAATTGCCAGAGGGGTTGCTGGTTAAACCCAGCATTTTGCCTGCTAGAGCCCATGCTTTTGCCAGAAGAGTAATGGTTCAAGTGCACAATGTATCTGATCGAAAGATTCGAGTGAAGCGAGGCTGCACTCTGTCCACGGTGCACTGTGCAGATACTGCTGTTCTGCCCAGCAACAAGACTTCTGGGAGGAGTGACCGAGTGACCCCTGATCTGTTTGATTTCGGTGACTCCCCACTACCAGCAGAATGGAAGAAAAGGATCAGTGAAAGGCTCACCCAGAGGGAGCAGGTGTTTTCTTTGAAGGAGTGGGATGTAGGATGTGTGCAAGGAGCTGAGCACCACATTCGGCTACAGGATGAGCGACCTTTTCATGAGCGATCTCGACACCTGGCCCCTGCTGATATAGATGACGTGAGACGACACCTGCAGGAGATGCTCGCGGCTGGGGTGATACAAGAGTCTAGAAGCCCCTATGCTTCACCTATTGTAGTAGTGAGGAAAAAGAATGGAGCTGTCCGGATGTGTGTGGATTACCGCACTTTAAACAGGCGAACCATACCAGATCAGTATACCATGCCACGCATTCAGGATGCCTTGGAATGTCTAAATGGTAGTAAATGGTTCTCAGTGTTAGACCTTCGCAATGGATACTACCAGATCCCGATGGCTCTGGAGGATCGAGAGAAGATTGCTTTCATTTGCCCGCTAGGCTTCTACGAGTTTATGCGGATGCCCCAAGGGATTTCAGGCACCCCTGCTACTTTCCAGCGCTTAATGGAGCGTGCTATGGGGGACATGAACTTACTCGAGTGTTTAGTCTACCTAGATGATGTCATAGTGTTTGGCAGCTCCTTGGAGGAACATGAGAGCAGGTTATTCAAAGTCCTGGATCAACTGGAAGATTTTGGTCTCAAATTGTCTATAGACAAGTGTCAATTCTTTCAAACATCCGTGAAATATGTGGGGCACTGAAGGCATAGAGACTGACCCCAGTAAATTGGAAGCTTTGACTACCTGGCCTCAGCCAAAGAATTTGAAGGAGCTGCAAAGGTTCCTGGGATTTTGTGGTTACTACAGACAATTTATCAAAGACTATTCTTGAGTGATCCACCCTCTACTCAACCTTACTCAAGGGTATCCTCCAACCCACAAAAAGTATAAGAAAGCTGTGCCCTCTGATACTGAAAAAAAATATTTCCGTCCAAATGATGTGTTTGGAACCCGCTGGACTGCTGATTGTGAGACAGCTTTCCATGATATTATATATCAACTTACTCATGCCCCAGTGCTGGCCTATGCTGACCCTGCCAGGCCGTACATTCTTCATACTGATGCCAGTCTACAAGGATTGGGGGCCGTGTTATATCAAGAGCACACAAATGGTCTAAGGCCTGTAGTATTCGCCAGCAGAAGCCTAACTCCTTCAGAAAAAAAATATCCAGTGCATAAGCTAGAGTTCCTGGCCTTGAAGTGGGCCACTGTTGATCAATTTCATGACTACTTGTATGGTGCTAAGATATTGGTGAAGACTGATAACAATCCCCTAACCTATGTGCAGACCTCAGCTAAGTTGGGTGACACTGGTCACAGGTGGCTTCCGGCGTTGTCTACCTACGACTATGCTGTTGAATACAGAGCAAGCTTGAACCACATAGATGCTGATGCTCTTTCCCGGAGGCCTGTGTCCCGAGACAACTGGGTCAGGCTGTCAGAACCTGACATCAGAGCACTTTGCCAAAAATTTGACAAGGAGGAACAGGTGTCTCCTGATGCTGTGGACTGCATGGTGGATTGTTTGGGGCCATCTGAGAACTGTATACCTGCTGCTTACTGTCATTTCTCTGCATTAGACACTAGTGCACTACCCCAGTTCAATAATGATAGTCTCCGGCTAGCTCAGTCCCGAGACCCCATGTTAAAAACTGCTCTGAGGCTCTGTACAAGGGGAGAGATGTGTCAAAACTGCATTCCACTGACTTGAGAACTGCCCTGTTATACAAAGAAGGACCCAAGTTGAAACTGATTAATAGACTATTATACAGAGAGACAGCGGATAAAGAGGGGCAGGTAGACAAACAACTGGTGCTGGCCGTTGCTTTTAGAGAACTGGTGTTGAGGTCTCTACACAATCACATGGGACACCTCGGCATAGACAGAACCCATGACTTGGTGAGGTCCCGGTTTTATTGGCCCAAAATGGGTGCAGATGTGGAACAGCATATCAGGACTTGTAGCCAATGTTTACAAAGAAAGATCCTGCCCCAGAGGGCTGCCTCTCTGGTTAACATCACTACTAGTGCCCCCATGGAGTTGGTCTGCATTGATTTCCTGAGTCTAGAACCAGATCAGAGAAACATCAGCAATATATTGGTAGTTACTGATCACTTCACCCGGTATGCACAAGCTTTCCCCAGTAAAGACCAGAAAGCAACCATGATGGCTAAAGTACTTCTTGAGAATTTCTTTGTCCGCTATGGGGCCCCTCAAAGAATCCATTACGATCAGGGGAGAGATTTTGAGAGCCGTTTGATTAAAGAAATGCTATCCTTGTGGGGGGTACGAAAGTCAAGAACTACTCCCTATCATCCACAGGGAGATCCTCAGCCTGAAAGGTTTAACCGCATGTTACTTGACATGTTGGGCACCCTGCAACCTAAAGGTAAGCCTAGATGGAGCCAGCAGATTAGCACCTTGGTACATGCTTATAACTGCACCAAAAGTGATGCCACTGGATTTTCCCCGTATAGAGTGATGTTTGGGAGAGAAGCTAGACTGCCAGTGGATGTATGTTTCGGGGTCTCTCCTGATGGGGTTCAAGCAGCTAATCATCTACAGTATGTACAGAAGTTGAAGGCCCAACTAAATCATGCCTACCAACTAGCCCAGACTATGGCTGCTAAACGAAACCTGGCCAATAAGGAATGATATGACAAGAAAGTGAAAGCAATGGAGCTGAGAGAAGGGGATAGAGTGCTACTGAGGAATCTGGGAATGCATGACAAGCATAAGATCGCTGACAGATGGCATCACCTCCCTCATATTGTTGTGGGAAAGCTGGAAGATTTTACCTGTATACAAAGTGCGGCCCAAGAACAACTCAAAGGATGTGAAAACTATATATAGAAATCACCTGCTGCCAATTGGGCAGATTTTGATAGAGGCTAAACCCCCCAATGCCCCCCCCTTCTAGGCCTGTGACTAGAGCTGCTGCCAAGAAAAAACCTAAGACCGGGTGATTCCCCAGAAGTTAAATTAAAGAGACCTTCTCCAACCCCTGCTGTTGAAGTTGATGGCCAGTCTGTATCCGAGGACAGTGAGAATAATCCTGAGTACTACCCCTCCCCCCGTCATGAACTGAGCCAGTTGTTTAGGGGCAAGCCCCTAATCAACCCTGGGGATGAAGCTGGGTTTCCTGGACTGTTTGAGCTCCCAGCTTTGTCTCTGGAGCCAATGCTCCTGGAGGGAGATGTGAGTGGTATTAAATCTGAAGATATGAGCTCATTGGGATTGGCTAAACTGTCTGATTTCTCAGATGAAGGAAGTGATGTGGTGGAGGCAACTGGGGATATGCCAGAGCAAGAAGAATATTTTGAGTGCCCTGATAGTTCTCCGCCAGTACCAGAAATGTCCCTAACTGAGCCGGGTGGGGTGAGTTCAGAAATAGAGGTCTCTGTCCCCGCAGGTACCATGGATTCTGGATCCCCTGCTCCTATAGAAGTTTCCCTGACCAATCCAAGCGGGGCTGAAATGGAGTCAGAGCCTTCAGAAATTTTATCTGAGACCCCAAGACGAACTGGCCGAGAAGTACGGCCTGTAGTGAGATTGAGCTATGAGTCCCTGGGCCAGCCTGTGGATCTGCCTCTGAATGTGGTCCATAAAGGGGTGTACGTGTCACCGAGCTCTTTGTCCAAACTAAGCCTGGGAAGTGACTCCAGACTTAGTATTGCCCTTTGAGTATGGTACCCCTGCCCCAGTTAGCCCGCTGGTAGTTGATAGGAAAGAGCCCCCTCTTTCCAGGTATCATGGGCAGGAAGTAATGACCTGAGTTAAAAAGAAAAAAGGTTGTCTGTATGTGTAATATTGCATAAACAATAGTAAACTGTGTAATACAGTGCCAATGTATGTAACCAAAGGTCTGATGTCTGTCAGATTAAAACTATTTTGCCTTAAAGTGATTTAAGGGTAACTACTTGACACAGACGCCAAGTTCTTTCCAGGCCAGGAAGGGTGTAACCTCCCTATAAATGGGGGTTCCTAAAAGCCTTACCGGGGCTTGCCTAAATGCTCCCTGCCTAACTGGCGTTCGTCGTAAGGCTGCTCAAGTGTGGGCGCTGTGAGTATTTTTAGAGCCTCTGGTACTGTCTCTTTAAGAGCTGCCTGCTTGCAGGCTTTATTAGTTTGAGTAGGGGGACAGTGGGTTTACTGCTCGAATCCCACTCGAGTTGTTGTTTGAATCGCTCCGTTTCTGCGGTCGCCAAGAGAATAGAGGGAGCTTGGTTGAAAGATGTAACTGTTTGCTGGAAAATATGTAGTGCCATTGCAAAACTGTAGTTTGTTTAACCTGCCTTATTTGCAGCTGGGACTCTGTGTGTTCAGCCCCTCCATTTTGGACCCGAGCTGACGAGATGGGCCAATTGGGGAAAGGGGGCTTTAAAATGGAGGCCACTGGGCCAATTGAAGTTGGACTCCACTGGGGCCTGCCTGAAGGAATATATCGAGGTGCTCCTGGGAAGTGTAGTTTAGACCTCGCGCCTTTTGCACAAATAGAGGCGTGTGAGTAATTGACAAAACAAAGCAGCCAACCTTAGCCCTGTGAAGGAGAGTAAACTGCCCTGCAACTGTCCTGAAGGGCAGAATGGTGCTGATCATGAAGGTGAAAGGCTCTGGCTCCTGTGAAATGTGTGCGGGAGGCGTGGCAGAGCCAAGAAGTCAGGCGATAGCATCGCCAGAAGGAAGTGACAAGATCCGTGGGAGGAGTGCAGGCAGGAGGCTGTGCAGGTTCGGCTACCTACCAGGCTCACCCTGTAGAGGACTGGAGAATCTGCTTCAATCGCGCTCGGTCTGTCAGGACAAGTGAAGCTGCGTCGTTTGGCCGGTTTTTTTTTGAAGTGAAAACGATTGGGAGTATAAAGCAGCTGCCTGGTATGGTACCCCTTTGCTTTTCATATAAATGTGTGGAGAAGTGTTTGGATCTCAGGCTTGGTCCTGCGAGTGGTGTGAGAGTGATCTTTCTGCAGGAGTCGTGAGTACTAAATCAGGGTAGCTCCCTGTTTGATGTTCATTGGGAGGGCAAGATTTGTCTGGCTGCTTTCCTGGCTACACGAACTGAGCCTGCTGGCTCTACTTAATCCTCTTAGGTATCAAATGCTCGTTTTCTGCGTCAGGGCCCCAACCAGCTAGCCTTCTATTGCCTGGGTACCCAGAGACAGTGACTTATAGGTTTGGCCTGTGTACAGTGCCCTAGGTATACTGTTTGAACTGCGTGTTTGTGCTACCCTTTTGTGCATGGGTTATTGTATAACTGTACCTTATTTTACAGGGGGTCCTCAGCACCGAGTTGGCCATCCCAACCTCGGGGTAAGTGTAAGTCAAAACTATAGTGTGGGAATCGCTGGTGAGCCACTAGTGGGAAGAAAGGGGGGTTGCAGTGATCCAGAGGGCTGTGACCAGGTCATATCTGACTGTTCCAACCCCAACCTCTGGGTGGAGGCACCAGCCGTTGGACCTAGGCCCCTCAACCTGTCAGTAGTCAGTCAGGCAGGGGTAGTAGCCCTTGGGATAGCGCCATCTGGGGTTACATGTATAAATATTCAGAATAAAAGAAGTGTAAATATACAGCATATTAAATAAAGCAAAATAAAAATAGTACAGAGAAAAATTATAGAAAATATAAGTTCTGTAGAGTCACTGATTTGGTAAAAAAAATGCTGAATTCTGTGAAATGCTGTGTTGTTACCAATGTGTAGAAAATCCAGATTTCAGAATTTTACCCGGTTTTCCAGTAAAAAAGGAAAATCAGTGGTCTTAATGAGAAGTATCATAAAATGGGTTTTAAAAATCATGAAACCTAATGGGCTGAGGGCCATCTTTACCAGTACTGTTATGTCAGCACAATAATAGATACAGATCCAACAGCCTCTTTACACTACAACGAATACTAACTACACATCTCTGATTGCCATCACAAACATGGCTGTCACCTTTACTCACTAACAACCTTCGACTAGGCCCCAAAAATAAAACTGCCTTAAATTTAAAAAATAATGATAAAATGTTATTTGCCCTCATAATTTGCTTCTTACACACACACATACATAAATTATAAAACTGAAGTACCACGGTACCCACAATTTTAATTTCTAGTATTTTTCTTTGCTGTCCATGAAAAATCCCCCTCCTATCCAGACCTGCTTACCAGGAAAATCTCTGCTGTTAAAACTGCTACAGATAAAACAAAATCCCTGGTTCCATCTGAGGCCTTCTCTTGTGTGATTGTTGGAGTAAGCATTCTGCCAGCAGAACTGAGCAGAGATTTGAATTGTATTCTGTCCACAATAAACATTTCATCTCCTGAATATAGGAAAGACAAAAAAGAAACAAGGTGGGGAAAAGGGTGGGAATAATGTATAAAGAAGAAGAAAGAAAGGTGAGGGAACAGGTAAATGTGGGTGGGTTGGGGAAAATAGAGGGTTTAAGCAGCTAATTAAAAATAAATGCATTTTGCTGTGCAGAGTATTTGAACCCGAGATGACAAGTCATTGCTGGGATGTGCTGGGACTATTTTGCAGAAGTGAATGACATTTTTTTTTTAAAAAGTCATACCATTTTTTTTTTTTGCTCATTTTTCACCCTCAACACCCGCCTAAAATCTCGAAATCACAATAAGACACTCTAGGTTGCGCTCTGTGGTGGGATACGGCACTTTGCAGGTGGTTGAAGGCACTTGGTGATGCCTCATGCCTCACAACACACCCAAGGTGTGCCATTATTCCACCACAACATACATCCTATCATGTCTGATTGCTTAATTAATAGTGGGAGGTATGGCTACAATTTATTAAGAGCTGACACCTCTCTCTCTCCACATTTTCAGAGAGTCAGGAAAGGAAAGCCTGGTGGCAACCTCACCTGTGCCTTGAATAAGGTTCAAATAGTCATGCCTGCACTGAGGTGTGCAGAAGGAAGTCTTTGTCTCTATTTATCCAGTGTAGCTGGGTGATCCCTTAAACCATTTTAACAATGGACATAACTGTGCTGCCTCAAGGCAGTTTTCTAAATCCAGAAGAGACAGGTTCCCAATGTAATTTAGCTTTGCAGAGGGAAGAGAGTTACCTTCCCATATATACCAGAAGATCGCATTATTCCAAACCGAACATTTTTGCTGAGACTCAGCAGGGGCAGGGACTGAAATACATACAGTATAGCTAAAAATTTTGGGAGTGACACCATATTTATTTACTTCAAAAGTTTCACTAGGAAAGACGTACTGAGCTGATAACAGCTCGTTTCCAGATGCATCCTTGGGGGAAAGGGGAAAGAGGAGATTAAATGAACAACAACCATAAGCAAATTACTTGCATGGTAAGAAGAAAAGGTTACTCACCTGTAACAGTAGTTATAGAAGTGGTATATGTTGTTCATTCACACTCTTTGGCATGTCCCGTTCCCTTTAAATCTTGCCGGAAGTCTTCAAGCTGGCTCCTCCCACCTACCCGGGTAGTATAACTCTCGGCTCCACCCCATGATGCCAGATCTTAGCCCGCTGGAAGCAAGGTTGTGCGCCTTAAAGCCGGGGAGGTCGGGTGGGTGCATGTGGATGAACAACATATACCACTCCTAGAACTACTGTTACAGGTAAGTAACCTGTTCTTCTATGAGCATGGATATGTTGTTCATCCACACTCTTTGGCAGACTCCTAGCAGTTCTCCGGGAGGAGGGAGGCAAGGCGCACACCCCCTACTTAGGAAACGGAGATTGGAGAACCGAGGCCCCAAAACCAGCATCCCGGCGTGACTCAAGGTCAATGTGGTAGTGAAAAATAAAGGTGTTTACTGACTTCCAGGTAGCAGCCCGACATATTTCCTGGATAGGGATGTCCCTGGAAGCAGCAGTATGGTGGGTAGAATGAGCTCTTAACCCTCTGGGAGGTTCCTTGCCCGCCAACTCATAGCACAGACCTATGCATGATGTGATCCATCTTGCAATGGTCTGTTTGGCTGCAGGTCTGCCAAAAGCGACTTCAGCGTAGGTGACAAACAGCTGGCGAACCTCTCCATGAATTTCCGCTGTTCTTTCCTTATAATAGGAGAGAGCATGTCTCAGGTCCAGAGTATGGAGCCTGTACTTGGCATCCGAGGTGTAGTTAGGGTAGTATACTGGCAGAGTCAACACCTGATTAAGGTGAAACTCTGAGACCACCTTTGGAAGGAATTTCAGGTGGGGGCTTGTCCCTGTGAAAGACCAGATAACGGGAGTCCACCAAAAGTGCCTGGAGCTCCCCTGTCCTTCTGGCTGACGTGATAGCCACCAGGAAGGCCGTCTTCCATGACAAGTGTGAGAGCTCTCACTTGTGCATGGGTTCGAATGGCTTGCCCATGAGCTTTGCCAAAACCAGCAAGAGATCCCATGGAGGAGGAGGTTCACGCACCGAAGGGGATATGTGATCCAGGCCTTTGAAGAAGCGCCCGACCACTGTCGCCTGTGCCAATGTCGGCTGACTGGCCCACGCCCGGTAAGCAGAAATGGCTGCCAGGTGCACCCTAAGGGTCAATGACCGTAGACTCCCTTTGGAGAGAGAGACCAAAGCTAGTCTAAAATGTTAGCCACAGAGCAGGATAAGGGGTCCAGACTCTTACCCTGACACCAAATGGAAAACCTTTTCCATTTGAAGGCATAACATTTCCTGGTCGATTCCTTACGAGATGCCTCCACCACAGTGTAGACATCCTCGGAAAGACCCAGAGCCTGGAACTTTGTCAGAGTCTGGAGATTGAAGGTCCGGATGGAAGACCTTCCCCTGGTTCAGTGATATCAGGTCCGGGTGTGTACAAAGCCGCTCCGGGGGCCTGAAGTTGAGGCTGAGGAGATCTTGGTACCAGAGCTGGCATGGTCAATCTGGGGCTACCAGAATCATCTTCACGTTGTCCTTCCTCACTTTGAGTAACACCTTGTGGATCAAGGGAAATGGAGGGAAGGCGTAGAGGATGCCTGGGGTCCACGGCCTCAAAAAGGCATCCCCCTGCAGCGAGCCCTGCTGAGGGGGGCGGGCATGATACAGACTCAGCTTGGCATTCTCCCTAGAGGCAAACAGGTCCACCGACAGTTTGCCTCAATGGGAGAACAAACTGTAAGCTACCTCTGGATGGAGTGACCTCTCGTGGGATGTCTGGCCTATGCGGCTGAGAGCATCCGCCAGCTGGTTCGAGACTCCTGCCACATGGATGGCTAGGAGATCCGCCTCCAACCGGCTGACGAGGGTCTAGATGCGGAGCGCCTCCTTACACAGCAGACGTGAGTGCGTGCCACCCTGTTTGTTGAGGTAGTACATGGTTGTGGTATTGTCCGTCTGGACTTGAACCACTTGACCCCGGAGCTGAGGAGCGAATGCTGACAGTGCCAGTCTGACTGCTCTGAGCTCCAACAGGTTGATGTGGCATCGGGGGTCCAGAACCTGTGGGCCCTGTTGTCCCCCATGTGGGCTCCCCAGCCCATGAGAGAGAGGCATCGGTCATGAGAACAACCATCGGCTTGGGGCGGACAAATGGGATCCCCCTCCTGCAACCGTTCTGGGGCGGTCCACCATTGGAGAGCATCCCACATCTTCTGGGTTACAGTGATCAGCTGGTCGAAATGACCATGGCGCTGAGTCCACTGGGCGACCAGCTCCCACTGAAGGGGGCGCATGTGCCACCTGGCCCAACGGACCACTGAGGTGCATGCCGCCATGTTACCCAGAAGGCGCAGAAAGCCCCGGGCAGGGTGCAAGAGCCCAACCAGAAATGATCAGGCAAAGGAGGAAAGAACCTCCGCCCTGTCCACTGGGAGCCGAGCTCTGGCTTGATGAGAGTCGAGCTCTGCCCCAATGAAGCCCATCATCTGAGATGGCATGAGTTCTGACTTGGCCTCGTTGATCAGGAGGCCAAGCTGAGAGCAGGTTCTAAGAGCCAGGTCCCTGGATCTCTCCACCTCCTGAAGGGAGGAACCTGCCAAGAGTCAGTCATCGAGATAAGGGTAAATTCAAACTCCTTGATGCCGAAGATGGGCCGCCACCACTGCAATGCATTTGGTGAAGACCCGAGGGGCCGATGACAGTCCAAATGGCATGGCTCGGAACTCGTACCGGGTCACTTTGACCCTGAAGTGGAGGAACCGCTGGTGGGACGGACAGATTGGGACATGAAAAAACGTGTCCTGTAGATCCAGTGAACAAAACCACATGTTTTGCTCCAGGGATGGTATGATCTGGTTCAGAGTTACCATCTGGAAGGTGTGAGACTGAGATACTGATTCAGGTTGTGGAGATCTAGGATGGGGCGCCAACCCCCCCCGTCCGCTTGGGCACCAGAAAGTACCTGGATACGAAGCCTGGGCCTACAGGTGGATCCGGCACTGGAGCTACCACCTCCTTGCGGAGGAGCTGAGCTATGTCATCTCGAAGAGCCGACTGCGTGCGAGTTGAGATCCTTTCCTCCTGAGGGGTGTGGGCTCGGCTGGGCGGGTACTGCTGGAATTCCAGAGGCAGTCCCTGCCCTACCACTTCTAGAACCCACCTGTCCGAAGTGATATCGGACCAGGCGGAAAGAAATTGGCAGAGCCAACCACTCACGGGAGGACCCATGGCAGACATGACGGGTGTAGGGGTGGCAACCCCCAACCCGTCACTAAGCAGGATTAGAGGAGGAGGAAGCTCCTGGACCAGCACCTCAGCCTCCTTTACGGGGCTGTTGAGGGCCCTGCTTGGGCCTAGGGCACCAAGCTTGAGCCTTCTGCTGCTGTTGGTGCTGCTGACCTCCTGGATAGGAGGGCTGCCTGACTGCAGGGGAGGACTGCAGAAAAGGCTTCCTCCTCCTCTTCTGCTGGTTCTTGCCCGAGAAACCTATAGCAGAAGTGGCGTCCAAGGTGGAACTGGACTGTTCAATACTCTGAAAGTATCCTGCCACTCCTGGGCCGAACAAGTCTGTACCAAGGAAAGGCACATCAGCTAACTTGTGCTGGGTGTTTGCCAGAAAGGAGGATAACCTCAGTCAGGCCCTGCGGCGGATGGCCACTGCGGCTGCTAAAGAGCGGGCACAAGAATCCCTGATGTCCAGGGCTGTCTGGAGCTGCTGTTTGGCAACAGCACGGCCCTGATCATGGACTTGCTTGACCGTGGTCTGCATGTCCGCGGGGAGGTGAGGAAGTACTTCATCCAATGACCCTAGGAGGGCATGGGAGAAGTGTGCCATGATTACAGCCGAACTGGCCTGATGAAGGCCCAAGGAAGAGGCCGCGTAGACCTTATGGGCAGAGTGGTCCATGTTCTTGGACTCCTTGTCCGGAGGTCAGTTGGTGTTGGCCGAGCTACCAGTACATCTGAAGATGGAAGCAGTCACCAGGCTCTCAGCCGAGGGATGCTCTGTGATTCCCGGCTGGGATCCCATAGGCACCATGTACTTACGGGCCATATGGGCAGATGGTGCTGGGGAGGAAGCTGGACGCTGCCAAAGCTCAAGGGCTGGACCAGTAATGGCTTCCGCTATTGGAAAGGCCTCCGTCGGGGTATCCCCTCCCTCTTAAGGATATCAGTAAGGGGGTACTCCGCCTTTTTCTGGATGGACTCCAAGGGCATCCCGGTAGAATTGGAGATATGGTGGAGAATGCCCAGAAAGGAGGAGGGACCTTCCTCCGAGGCTGCCGAGAGTGACTCCTCATCAGCAGGATGGGAGTGCAAACCAGTGTTATCCGAATCCGAGGAGTCAGGGTACAGCGGTCTCCCACCCATGTCCCCTTCGATCCGCCGAGGGTGATCTGGAGTGACCGTGATGGACAGACGTCGGGGAAGCCCAGTGTCTAGACTGTCCTCTTTAGAGGGAGCCCCACTGGGGGACTGCTTAGGTGGTGGCTCCACCCTAATAGGTGGTGAGACCGGTATGGGCCTAGCCAGAATACGGACCGGCCCCCCCAGGTGGAGCAACCGAAGCCTTTGGTTCCGGAGGGGTCGGCTTAGGCCCTTGAGGCGCAGGCCAAGTAATGACCAGGGCGGACAGCGTAGCCGGCTTCTGCCCAGCCAAAATCAGCTGTTGCCACATTCACTCCTCATAGCGTCAACGGAGTTTCCGTCAAAGCCTCTCCTCATCCGAGAAGGATGAGGATCTGCGGCGGCACTTCTTTTTAGAATGCCGGTGGCCTTTCTTCGATTTTCCGGTCGAAGAAGACTGAGTCCTTGATCGAGACCGACAGGGTCGGTTAGGTTGATCAGGGGAAACTAGACTCAGGGAAAATCGAGGTTCCGGTTCGATTCCCTCAATCAAGACACCCACAGGAGGCATCTCGTGATCGGGGAAAGAGAGGATAGGTGTCTGCTCTAGAGAATCGTCGACCGAAGTCGGTGAAAGTGGCTCAATCGGCTCGAGAAAAATTTCAGCCAGTTCAGCCAATGCCTCGGTGTCCACCTGGTGAGACGGAAGATCCATGAAGCCGGCGGCTGAGGAAGCGATCTCGACCGAAGTTGAGACTGCCGTTTCCTGGGACTTGGACCTCTCTCGGTCCCAGTAGCGTCTTCTGGAGGAAGACTTCGGATCCTTGTCCCTCTTGCGAGGGCGGGAGGAGTGCAAGCCTGAGGGCTCCTCACTCCTGGTGGGGAGAGACTGGCACAACTCACTAAAGGAACCTGAGAAGCTAGAGCCAAGGTTGAGAGGAACGAAAAAACTTTGGCTGGCCGAAGCCTGAGCAGCTTCTTCCTCGAAAGCCTTCATCTGCTCTAGCTGTTCGACGGATCCCACAGCCGCAGAAACCACCCACCTCGCCTCCTTTGATTTCACCGGCGGGTTCCTTTTCTCCGGTCTCTCCAGCTTAAGGCGCGCCATGCGGTCATCCAAAATGTTAGGATGGAAGGCTACGCAAAAGGTGCAGGTGGTGGTGTCATGACCGACACCTAGGCAGTACACACAAGTAAGGTGGGGATTGGTGCGCAACATTTTCTGGCTGCATGAACACCGGCGAAATCCGGAGAGTGACTTGTCCTCCATATCCAGTAGGCTATTATCGGAATCAACAACTCAAACAAGTTTATGAGATAAATGCGGTAAAAAACGATGTTGCGAAGCCAGGGCCTACGATTGCTAGAGTTAGCACGAAGGAACCTGAATCTTCCAGCGGAAAGGAAGATCTGGCATCATGGGGCAGAGCCGAGAGTTATACTACCTGGGTGGGTGGGAGGAGCCAGCTTGAAGACTTCTGGCAAGATTTAAAGGGAAAGGGACATGCCAAAGAGTGTGAATGAACAACATATCCACGCTCCTAGAACAAACATTAAGCTACAAGCAAAATAAACAAATTTATAAAATTAGTGCAATGTTTCCAAGAAATCATAGAAGCATGGAAACATAGAAGATGGTGACAGAAGAGGACCTGTGGTCCACTGAATCTGCCCAATCGAGGTATCCTGGGACCTACTGTGCACCAGTGTTCTGTCCTCCTAGACACCCAGCCTAGCCCTTACCAGTGCCATGTGTTTGTTCCCCATACTTGTCCCACCCATGCTTAAAGCTTGATACTGACTTTGCAGCCACCACCTCGGGAGGTAATCCATTCCAAGGTTTTACCACCCTCTCTGAGAAGTAATACTTTCTGATGTCCCTCTTAAACACTCCATCCTTCGATTTCCACTCATGCCCTCTTGTAGTGGAATTGACATTCCTAGCAAAAAGCTGTGGTTCTGGCACCTTGTTGATGCCTTTAAGGAACCTGAAGGTCTCAATCATATCCCCCCTCTCCCTCCTAGTCTCTAGCGAGTACAATTTCAGAGCCCCAAGTCTCTTTTCCTAGGTGACCTCCTGAAGGCCATGTATCATTTTTGTTGCCCTTCTCTGGACCACTTCCAATCTATCAATGTCCTTTCTTAGCTGAGTCCTCCAGAACTGTACACAGTACTCCAGATGAGGCCTCACTAATGACCGTTAAAGTGGTAGTATCACCACCCTGTCCCTGCTGTCTATCCCACTGCCAATGCATCCTAACACCCTGCTAGCCCTACTGTAAGCCTTATTGCACTGACTTTGCTGCTTGAGGTCATCCCTAATGATGACTCCCAGATCATGTTCCTCAGCAGAGGAGCTCAGCTGGACTCAGTTTAGCCAGTGTTCTTCCTTGGGGTTGGCCCTACCCAGGTGCATCACCTAACACTTCTTAGCACTGAAGTTTAATTGCCACATTTGTGATCACCTTTCCAACTTTTTAAGGTCCTCCTGCAGTTGTTTGACTCCCTCTGTACTATCTGCTCTTCCGCTGAGTTTCGTGTCGTCCACAAACAGGGTGATGTTGCCATGTATGCCCTCGCTGATGTCACTAATGAATACATTGAAGAGGATCGGCCCCATGACCAACCCCTGAAGCACCCCACTAGTGACCTGCCTCTCATTAGATTTCACCACATTTACTACCACCCTTTGTTTTCTGTCCCTCAGACAATTCCATACCCACTTTACTATCTGTTCTGCTACACCAAGGTCTTCTAGTTTTTTTAAGAGACATCTATGCAGGACTGTGTCAAATGCCTTACTGAAGTTAAAGTAAAGCAAGTCCACTGCATGACCCCTGTCCAACTCCTTGGTCACCTTGTCAAAGAACATAATAAGGTTCGTTTGACATGACCTGCCCATCACAAACCCATGTTGTCTGTAGTTCTGGAGGTGATTTACTTCAAGGTATTCCACTACTGATGTGAGGCTGACTGGCCTATAGTTACCTGTATCTTCCCTGTCTCCACTCTTGTGCAGCGGCACCACGTCAGCCACTCTCTAGTCGCCTGGAACTACCCCTGACTCCAGTGACCTGTTGAACAGGTGCATGAGAGGTGCTGCCAGCTCTTCTAAAAGCTTCCTGAGCACTCTAGGGTGTAAACCATCAGGGCCAGGGGCCTTGTCGGGTCTGATGTCTGAAAGGCCCTTCTTGACCCTGTCTGTGGTGAACTCCTGGGCACACATTCTCTGAATCCCCTCTGGTCTCGGCTCTGATACCATAGTCTAGCAGTTGGCCCTGATTCTCCCTCGTGAATACCAAGCAAAAGTATTCATTTAAGGCCTCAGCTTTTTGTCCGCTGTCCTCCAGAGCCTCATCCCCCACTTTTAACCTTACAATTCCTCCCCTTTCTTTCTTTTTTCACTGATATAGCGGAAAAAGGTTTTCTCCCCTGATCTGACTCCATAAGCAATCTGCAGCTCTTTAGCTGCCTTGGCCTGCCTCACTATTTTCCTGGCCTCCTTACTTTTCTGAGTGTAATCATCCCACTCCCTGTCCCCTATGTTGCCTGAACCATTTTTCTGCATTCCATTTGGCCTTCATTGCCTCTCTTACTGGACAGGAGAACCACAGTGGTCTTTTAGACCTATTTTTCTTTGTTGTAGTCCTGATGCCGAATCTTGTTGTCTCTAGAATAGTATCCTTAATATCTTTCCATATTTCCTCCATGTCTGCCTTGTCTCTGATGTTTGTTAACTTATCCCCCACAATCTGCCTCAATCTACCAAAATCAGCCCTTTTTTTTTTTTTATATTACTCGTGTTTCTCGACCCTGTGGAGCGGATCCAGCAATCTCCGGCTGCCGGCACCCGCACCCCCAGACCAGGTCCCATGCACACAGGACTGGCCACACCCTGGTGAAAGCGCCTCTTGTGTCTGGGGGCACTGGGCATGGCCATCAGCCGCTGAGATCGCCCTGCTATTTTTCGCCATTTTCTTGCCCTTGGGAGTCAGACATGCAATGGCGTCAGATGCACGGCCGTGCTGATGCCTGCCGCACTCCCCCAATTTCCAGGCATGCAACTGTAGTGCAGCTGTCCTCCGCCAGTCGCCGCTGCACCGCAATGCATTGCCCCCACCCAACCCAGATGAAGAAGAAGAAGAGCAGTCGTGGGACGCTCAATCCTTCCTCTCCCCTGCCAGCCCTGGTGGCCCAAGTCCGTTCCCAAACCCAGGTTGCTGGTGTGGTGCGAGGTGTTGGGTCCAGCACCTCAACCCTCAGCACCACCAGGCTGGCTCCAAAATCAGCCTTCTTAAAGCACAGCACCTCTGTGCTTGAGGTGGTTTTAGTAGCGCCTGTGGTTATTTCAAACCAGACTGTACTGTGATTGCTATTTGCCAAGGGTTCTTCCACCCTATCAGATCTAATTTCTTCAGAGTTTGTGAGGATCCAGATAGGTATAATAAAACGCAAGGTGCAATAAAAGGGAATAGATACAGAAGCTAGCCATAGGTTACAAGAGGAAAGGAACCGAGGTGAAGGGGTAGCAAGGGAAAGAGAGAGAGAGAGAGAGGCAGGCCAATAGAAGAATTCAGAGGTGGTGGGGTAGCAGGTAGAGAGTACCATATGAATTGTAGTACTCTTTTACTCCAATGTGATTGGTAGGAAAGACTACCATTACAAATCCATCCACACCTGTTTAATAAAAGATGCATAATTGATTTCCGTCAGCTGGGAGATGTCTAATGTCAACTTAATCCCCAAATACTTAAACAGCCTTTGGATCAAATTTAATGGAAATCAAGCTCGTTGATCAAGGGATGGGTTGTAATTTATGACCAATACTTCAGCTTTCCTTTCGTTAATTTTCATTCTGACTATCATCCAAATTCAAGCAGTTTACCTACTATCAATGGTAAATGGATCTTGGGGACTGGGATATACAAAAGAACATCACTGGTGTATAACACATTATGATGGTCTGCCGTGCCCTCGTATCTCTCTAGAAAAGCAGCTGGGAGTGGGAGCACACCTGCCTCATGCCCCACTGGAGTACAAAGGGGAGAAGAAAGATGACCATTAGTACAGACCACAGGATGAGCATATAATCTGGTAATGAGATCTCAATGCGTGGAGAAATGCCAACAGCATCCCGTTGAATACCTTCTCTGCATCCATACTAGAGATCTGGAGGTGGGTCCTGTCTCTGTTAACTTCATGTAATACATGAAGTGTCCATCTCAGCCTGCCTACAGTCTGTCAAAAATGTACAAGCCCGTCTGATTGGGATGTATAATTGTAGGGAGTACCTTATCCAGTCTGTGTGCTATTTTATAATCCATGCTGAAGATGGAGATCAGGTGATAGGACTTAAAATTGCTCCACATTTTTCCCTAGGTGGTGGATGACTGAAACTGTGGCATACCTTCATGTCTCCAGTTTACTCCCCCAATGATACTAAGATCTGTGGCCAAGTGGATTGTGAGGGGGGGTGTCAAAATCAAGAAGAATGACATAGCCAGCCCGGTGGCATGGCGGGCTGAGGCACTGTGCCTCACTTGCTGCCACACCGACAATCCAGGTTCAGAAATGGACTCAGGTTGCTGGAGGCTGGCCTGGAAGAGGAGGACCAAGCATCTAGTAGACTGCTCTCCTCTTCTGGGGAGGGAGGGATACGGTGCTTGGCACATGTTTGGACTCTAGTGGCAGCTGGGGGAGCAGGCAGCCATGGACCATCACTTGGGGAAATAGAGAAGCAGCAGTCGGCGACGTCCTACACATGGGAGTGTGCGTGGGTGCATATTGATGACATTGCACACCCATTCCTCTAGGGGAGAAAACTGGTGGAGAAAAATGACAGGGTACAGTGCAGGATGACAGATCGACCCCTCGCAGGCTCCGTACTGGCTACAGGGCCCTCTCTTGGAACTGGATCCATTTGACAGTAAGCGGAACACGATGACCCCCACCACAGGGTGTAAGCCATGGGGGAAGCATCAGGATTGGAAGGTAAGTCCCGGAGTCATCAAGTTAACTAATTTTGAGCCTGTCATAGGTCAGATACAAACAGACCTGAATAGGTGGTCCACGTTCTGTACCTCCTTATATCAAAAAATCTTAGCAATTCGCACTAACATCCTTCCACGAATTCTTTATCTACTTCAGACTATCCCTTATTTCCCCTCTAAATTTTATTTTACATCCTGGAATAAAATGATCCAAAACTTTATTTGGGGGAAAAACCGTCCCAGAATTAGATTAACCATTCTTAAATTATCCCTTAAGCAAGGCGGTCTGAATCTCCCAGACTTCCACCTATATGCACAAGCGGCATTCCTAAGAACCCTATGTTATGGCTCACAGCCTCATATAATTCCCCTTGGAAGACCATAGAATTCCAACTCAATGACTTACACAACATAAAGAAGATACTGTTCTCCACAGACGGTAACTCCCTAAGCCCTTCTTCTTTAACGGGTATTACAGCTCAAACCTATAAGCTTTGGAAACAACTAAGAAAAGCAGGCCCTATTCTACAAATATTTGAATTCTGTAAATTAATTTCACAAGACGAAAAGTTCATCCCTAACTATATGGACCAAGCCTTTTCAGATGTAGCGACTAGACCTATCACACATATATCAGTTTCTTTCCCCCGAGGGTATTATTCCCTTTGATAAGCTCCAATCTCAATTTTCTCTAAGGCCCTCTGACCTTTTTCGCTACTTTCAAATTCGAAACCATCTCCTTCGCAACAATATAATACCCCCTAGAATACCTACCCCTATGCCGAAATTGCTTAAACTATTCATTGATGCGAGTGAGGGGAGAGTGGGAACCCATCTAATTGGCCTAATATACAAAGAATTATGATCCGGTCTCCCTAATGCTACAATCCTAACTTTGTCCTCCTGGAATAAAGACCTGCAACTACAAATCTCTTTATACTCATGGTTAAAAACAACATTAGTTGAGATAAAATCGACTTCATCTCCGTACTGGAGAGAATTTGCATGGAAATGTCACTCTAGATATTTTAGAGCCCCCTCAGTCCTAATGAAATATCTCCCAGACACATTTGGAAGGTGCTGGAGAAACTGTGGGTATCCCCGGGCCACCCTCTCGCACGTTTTTTAGACCTGCCCATATCTCATGCCTTTCTGGCTAACTTTTCAAAACGAACTAACCACTCTGTTCTTGGAACCAGTTGAACTAACTGCCGAACAATTCCTCGTGGGGGGCTACCCGGACCATGCTCCCCCCTGGGAGAAGACCATACTCCCAATATGTTTCGTAACTGCTAAGAAAGCGATCACGAGATGTTGGATGAGACCACAGATTCCTGCACTACAAAACTGGAGACAAATAATGTCTGAAATTTATAAAGCTGAGACTTTTAATCTTGAGCTACAAGGTGGCTCCATCCTTCAAACGCGAAAGTGGAATCAGTGGACCCAACATATTACCTCACTGAATTTAGATTTTACCCTTTAACCTCATTAGGACAAAATATGGGACATTCAATTATGTAATATCCCCACTTTATTATATCTCCCTGTCCAGCACTAGACCCATGGCTTCATCTATTAGGTAATCGAATGCATTTAAATACACTAGATACAACAGTAGGTGTCTTTCGTTATTTTTCCTGTTAAATGATAATCACATGTTTGTAACCGTACTGTATATCATATGAATCTATCTGCAATCTGCTCTGTCCATTGTGTAGTCTGACAGAAAACTACTGAATAAAAATAAATTAAAAAAAAAAAAACAATTATTGGAAGGTAAGTCCCTGAGATGCCAGGTGACAGAGCTGGGGTTGAGGGGGCTAGCTGGAGGGAAGCCTGTACTTGGGTCAGAGAAGAAATAGATTAAAAAACAAAAGAAGGACATGGGTAGATTGAAAGATGGTTGAAGGTACGGCAGTTAAAATTTGATGCCTAAAAAATGCAAAGTGATGCACATGGGGCAAAATTCCTAGCATTAAATATAGGCAGTAGCAGAGAGCACTATAAAGAAAAAAGACTTGGGAGTCATATCAGACAACCTGAAAGCATCAACAGAATGCAGTATGGAAGCTGGTAAGGCAAACAGGATGTTGGGGTGCACAGGGAGAGGGATCACCAACAGGAGAAAGTAGGGGTTCCAGCCACTGTATAGGTTGCGGGTTTGGCCTC
This sequence comes from Neoceratodus forsteri, assembly GCA_016271365.2. NCBI lineage: Eukaryota > Metazoa > Chordata > Ceratodontiformes > Ceratodontidae > Neoceratodus > Neoceratodus forsteri. The sequence continues at coordinate 818,130,148 of CM028137.1, forward strand.
ACCTGGAGTACTGTATGCAGTTCTGGAGTCTGCATCTGAAGAAGGACAGGGACGGAGTGGAGGCAGTTCCAAGGTGAGTATCAAAGACAATCCAGGGCGAGCAGGAAAGGACATCCAAGGAGAGGTTGGCAGATCCGAACATGTACAAGCCTGAGGTTGAAGGGAAGGACAGGATATGACTGAAACATACAACTACCTCCACATGATACATAAAGTGGATTGGGGGCGGGTTGTTCAGACTAAGTGGGAACACAAGTACCAGGTCCAACTCCATGAAGCTGGTGGGGCTGGGGGCAGGTTTAAGAGAGATCCAGGAAGTACTTTTTCACAGAGAGGGTGGAGAATGGTGGAATAGGCTGCCAGAGGAGGTGGTCTGTGCAAAATCAGTTGGGGGGGATTCAAAAGGAGGGGTAGATACAAGGGTTTGATAAAGATCACACCAGAAAAGGAAAGGGGGTACTAGGGGAGTTTGGCACCTCTAGGGCTCTCTCATTCAGCATTAGTTAGGTACCAATGGGCAGAGGCAGTGGGGTAACAAACCTTTATCTGACAACAAGGTTTTATGTTTCTATGTTCTGTGACAGAAAACACCCTAGTGAAGTGTTTGCTAAAAGGTGAACTATTAAAAACGCTGCCAGCTGTTGGAGCTATTACTTAAATCACATTGCATGTTTTTAATCGTATCTTGCTGTTTCTGTTTATTTGTTCACAGTTCAGGACAGAGTTATAAAGAAGGTAAATGAATAAAAAAAACATTTACTCTACAAAATAATGTACGGGCAACTATATACTATATGGCTGATGTTTGCATCTTGGAGTGAGGTGACATTATAGAATCCTCTGGCGCTTCGCTCTCGATGTTTATGATGTCATCTCACCTCTTGATGGATGCACAACCTTGTTGTGTATGGTTGCCCATATTGTTATGTAACCCCCCCAAAAAAATAGGGGGGCTTAGCTTGAGTATCTCCCTGGGCTCCATCGATGCCCACTGCCTGGCTGACGTCCAGTAAAGGGGGGTAAATCCATGCACAGTGATATTCTGATGCTGTCCTGAGTGAGTGTGCAGAGCTATGCCGTCACACTGCCCCTTTAGGAGCCTCAACCGGTATTGTACAGTATAGATAGCCTGGGCTGGATCTGAATACAACAGAGCTCTCGACTAGCCGGGCAAAGTCCAGTTTGACTCCGTTCTGCCATCGAATGTAGTGCAGAAGAGGTTCTTCCACATACCGTGAATGTTTGTTTCTAGATCCTTGCTGTTACTGAATAAATGAGTTGTTTGTTTGCTATCTATTTCTCCACAATGAGAGTCACCATGTTTAGTCCTGGACTCTATATTTTTTCAGGTTTAAGTTTATTGTTCGACTTATAAAAGTCATTACAAATAGTACACCATAATAAATAAAAATGTTACAAACTACATACTGCAGTTTCACAATGTGTACGCATATTGCACTCTTAATACATTTATATAAGCCAACACATAACATAGTAAGACTAATATTGCACATTTCTCTTATTCTAGGATTCTGGTATCATTAATATTTGACAAACACTGGTCTTATCATGGTGTCCAGTGTAAGCAGCATATCTTTTTTATCATAATCAAAATATAGTATAGACTGTGTTTGGACCAGTCGGAACCAAGGGGTCCTTTAGGGTCCTCATTACAGTGAGTTGTGGGTAAAACTGTGGACTTTCTTGCTGGCACCTAAAATTTAACAATGAGAGCTCTCAGACTGTGATTGACAGTAAAGGTAGCCAACCTTCATTGTCTGCTGTATCTGCGAACAGAACTTAAAACGCAAATATTGCCAAACAGTCTCTCAACAAAAGAAGCTCAAATTCTATCCCTGAAGCTCACATTAGGTCAGCAGAATAAAAATGTTCTGCTCACGATGTTCTACTTACCCCCTGGTGGGCAAGGGAAAGGGACTGAGCAGTTCTCTGCCTTCTTCAAACACTGTAAGCAAGTGTAACCCCCCCATTACCCGGGGTTACTAGAATCCCAGTAAGACCTAGTGGTAGGCAGGGAAGGCAACTTGTGAAACTCCAGTTAAATGGATTTCATACTGTCTCACTCTGTTCTCAGTCTCAGCTGAGACTGAGGGATGACATCACCATAGAACTATCGCAGCTGCATGAGCCACATTGGAATCTGCAGAGGGAGTTAGATTAGAATGTTGGGAGTTTTTGAACAGTGAGCTGCAGCAGTTGTGTGTGAGCTGTCTTGAAGAGAGAAGCACAGCAGTCTGTGCACAGGCTCTTGGAGCCTAAGCTCTGATATAGAGCTACTTTTAGGGAAAGGTGTGTGTTTCCGCCTAAAGAGGAACACAGTAAGCTGTTCTTGAAGTGGTGGAGACCGTTGTTACTGGTCTCTGTGCCCCATCCCTGAGGGGATGGGGGTGGAAGGTTTGCCTGCTATTCCAGGGGCAACCCCCTGGCTACTGCTAGAGAAGAAGCTGCCTTATTTTTTCCAAGTGTGCTGGGTGCCAGAAGCTGTCAAGATTTGCCTGTGGGGCACCTGCAACCAAAGGGTGAGTTCTGCTCTTGTTAAAGGGCCTATGTTTCACCTGAACTGTGTTACAGTGGGGATTGGACTGCTGAATTAGTGGGAGGCCTAGAGGAATAGGCTTAGCCAAAGTAAAAGTATGTTCAAGTCCAGCACAAAGGGAAAGTCAAGACATGTAGAGGAGATGTGCTATACGTCTACCCTTTAATCTACATTGCCAAGCTTTCAAAAGAGTTGTTTAATGTCCACAGAAATGGCCGGGTATGGATTGTGGGAGCTGGAGGTGGGAGAACCCCCCATCTTTAGTAACCAGGTCCACCTCTACAGATTTGCTCTGTGGATTTCTACTTTGCCTCATGCACTTGGCCAGTGATGAGGGAAGTACCCAGACGTGGGATTGGAAGAAATTTCCGTTAAAGAATTGAAGGCTCTAAGGTGGTTTGGGGAGCCACCAACGAAAATTTGGTTCACTGCCATATGGACCGGGATCGAGAGGCCAGCAGGGGGGCCGGGCCGGGAAAAACCCAAATAGTGTACAAGTCGGGCTGTGTACCCAAAGCTGCGTGCAAGTCCGGGCTATGTGCCTGGTGGGTTCAGAGCCTGAGGGCTGAAATAGTGAAGAAGTGTTCTGTATCTCTTATCTGCATTACCAGGAATGTAGCCCCGTGGGGGTCCATCTATGCTTTGTTTGTTCAGTTTGGATGTGAATAAAAGCCACACTTTAGAATCCCATTCCTGGTATTGGACATTACAGTTATTGCTTCCTGTGTTCGGATTTACTTGGGTGCCCCTGTGCAGAGTAGCCAAACCTAGGCCCCTTGTGCCGAGTAACCTAGTCCTCCCCGAACCCAGTTCCCACCTGGTACTGCTGTCAGCTTCAACAGCATACCCCCTGTCGTTTTGCAAAAAGGCAGGGGTCCGGGCCTTACACAGAATTGTGAGCATATTATACTGGGGGACTTCAATGCAAATTGGCTGGTGCAGGACACTGTGACCATTACAGATCATATAGCTAGTCTCTATCTCACTCAGATGGTACCAGAAGCAATCAGGAGGAATTACCGTACTGGCACCTCCACCTTAATTGACTGGCTGCTCACTACATGCCCTGAGAATGTTGTCAATATATCTGTGCTCCCAGACTCACTAAGTGACCACTCGCCAGTGATCTTCACGTGGTCAAACAAGTATCAGAAAAGCCCCCCCTCAGTGCTCAAGAAACAGGACCCTTAAAAAAGGGCAGTTAAATAACTTTAAGCAATTTCTAAAATTGGCAGACTGGATGCCATTAGATAATATTGAGGATGCCATCCAGGCTCTTAATTATTCTACTTTTATCTTCAACAATGCATGCGACATCTTTGCACCATACAAATTTTCTAAGGCGAAAGGGACTGTTAACCCATGGCTATCGGGCTCTATCATTGAGCAGTTAAAATGTCGAGACAACCTATGGCACAAGGCACAGGCCACCGGGAAATTGGTCAACTTTGCAGCCTATAAAGAAGCAAGAAATAGATGCACTAAACTGCTCAGGAACACGAAGGCAAATTACTACAAAGAAGAACTGGGTAGGGCATGGGATAATGGAAAAGTATTTTGGAACAATCTAAAAATCCTGACCGGTAAGGAATCCAAAGCACATCCAGTCCTGATTATTGCTGGCTCCAGCACCTTACAGGATCCTAAGGACAAAGCCAATGCTTTCAACCTGGCATTCCCAGACCTTAGTTCTGTATTACCCCAGGAGAATCTTACACACGGATCTCCTAGCAAGTACGATAGTGGTGGCTCGCATCCAGCCAGTGACTCCGGAAAATGACTATTTTATTTCCAGCAAATCTCAAAAGCAAAAGCCATAAAATATATAAAATGGGTCTTCGGTAAAGCTAGGATTGCTAGTGACATGCTGAACATGAAACTTATTGTGCTAACCCTCGATGAAATAGCCCTTACCCTCGCCAAACATTTCAATTTATTGCTGAGAACAGGAGTTTTCCCTGATAAATGGAAAACTGCTTATGTCACTCCAGTATTCAAAAGTGGGGATAGAACATGCCTAGGTAACTATAGACCTATTTTGATACTTCTGCCTCTTTCAAAGGCCCTTAAGAGAATAGTGGCGGATCAGGTGGTTGAGTACCTCAACAAATATAGCCAACTCTGTGCACAACAACATGGTTTCAGAAAAAAACATAGCACCATTACAGCTCTTGTTGAATATACCACGCACCTGTATGATGCTCTAGACAGTGGCAAGTCAGTAGGGTCTATATTTATAGACCTCACAAAGGCCTTTGACACATTAAACCACCAAGTACTACTTGGAAACCTCGTGTCACTCGATTTGTCTTATGATACAGCGAACTGGTTCGGTAGTTGCTTATCTCACAGGACTCAATGCGTGAAAATAACTGGAGTAACATCCAAACCCAGGAATGTGACCCTGGGAGTCCTGCAAGGGTCTATACTTAGACCGCTACTTTTCAGTCTTTTTATCAACACACTGCCCATGGCCTGTTCAGCTAACATGGTACTGTACATGGACGTTGCTGTCGTCTCCCTACCAGGAGCAAATACAACTGAAATTACCACAGCACTTCAGAACTGTTTCAGGAAACTGGAGACATAGTTTACTTATAACAAACTACTACTGAACTATAGAAAAACAAAAATTATGTGTTTGGCCCTACCGTACAAGAAGAAGGCTGGCCCCTTCACATTATAAGTGGTAAAGGAGATGCTCTGGAACAAGTCCATTCATTCAAATACCTGATGATACCCTCTCCTTCACTGGCCACATCGACCATGTTATAAACTCATCAAATGTCAAACTTGGGATCCTCTACAGGCATAAGCATTCAATGACCCTAGAAACTTTGAACTTGGTAACAAAGCGCTCCATACTGCCCACAATCAACTATGGACTCACCATCTACAGCGCTGCTATAGACTCAGCCTTAAAAGGAATAAAAAGACTCTACTAAACAAGGTCTGCAGGCCTGTCTTGGGTGCAGATCGCTATACTCATTCCTGTCTGCTCTACTGTGAGACTGGTTGGCTCCCCCTTCAACAAAGGGTCAAGTACCAGGCCTGCATACTCAGGGGGAAATAAATCTCTGCTTGGACTAACACCAGTTACAACAGCAAACACCTTTTAACATGCTAATTCCACCAAAATGATAAGGAGATCTCTAAGGGGGGTTCTCCAGGTACCTTTATGCGCATTACCTTTGCACAGCGTGCCCTTTCTGTCAGGGGACTCCAATAGTTTAATGACCTCCCAGTCTCGCTGATCAACAGTGGGAAAATAGGCCCCTTTTAAAAAACAGCTACGTCTCCTCTTGGCACAAGTGAATCTATATGACTGCCCCCAGTGATAATTGCTCCACCATAAGTAAACACTGGCGAGCACTCAACTACCCTCTTCTTCCCATCTACTTTCCTCCCCTGCCTTGCACTCTAAAGCACTAACACTTTTCCCTACACCCCACACCTAGCCAATCCCAAATTCTTCTACTCCAACCCTAACCCCTCCCCCCAACACACACACACACACACACACACACACTCACACTACAATGACTAAAGCCTGCACTGGCTGCTATCGAGCTGCACTGGTTACATTTCATTCTTGTTTTCTTCTCTTTCCTGGCTTCCTTAGTCCCCCCCACTCCTCCCTATTCTTGCTCTTCCCAGCCCCTAACCTAGTCCTATATTACCCACTTATTTCACCTTACCCCTTTTATATCCTGACAAAGCCTGAACCTGGCTGCTATTCTTTTTCCATGGGTTGCACTTAAAGTAGTTATTCCATACTAGACAATGGTATCTCATTGTAAAGTACTGTAGTTCTGAAACGTTGTTCTTGTTAACTGACTCACAGCTATGTTGCTTGTGTTTATCATATTTGTTCTCCCATTGTTCTGTATTTGTCTGTGCCACACTGTCTTGTTTTTTTTTGTATTACATTGACTTGGAACCTTTGTGAAAGAGCTTTCTGTGCTCAACGGTATTAATCTAAAACGTGAAATAAATAAATAAATAAACCAGAATGCAGGAATCCTGGTCTTCTGTTGGGACTGTGTTTAAACAAGAGTCAGTTCAGCTCGAGCCACCGAGAAGGAAGCAGCCTGTGTTCGGGCTGAGGAGATCGCAGGGGAAAGGCCTGTCTTGCCTCCCTGCAGGACTTGGAAGCGTTGTAGACTGCCTAAAAGCAGAGAGGGCAGTGCAGCTCGAGCGTCTGAGAGGTTGAATGCCTGTGTGGCTCTGCTGTATTTTGCTGGGAAAGGCCTGTCTTGCCTTCCTACGTGCAACTTTGAGTCCTGAGAGGATCACTTGGATCAGAAACTGCCTCAAAGCAGAGAGAGAGAGTGTTTCCTAGCCGTGAATGTTGATTCAGAAAGCCTGTTTTTCTACCAGAAGAAAGGTATTTGTTGCTGAGCCATCCCAAAGCGGGACCGACTGCTGTAAAGAAATTGCTCCAGGGACTCCTGAATAAAGTGGGGCCTGCTACTGCGTGAACGTCTCTTGCTACGTGCCAAGAGGGAGGGGCCATCATGGGTTTTCTTCTGCTTCTGCAGTAGACTGTCAGCTACCAAAAAGTTAAACTGTTTACCAAGTTAAATTTCCAGAGTTGGGCCAATGCCCCAGCATCAGCCCCAGATGACTGTTCGTGCACCAGCTTCAACAACTGCCTGGCAAGAAACTAGCCTTGGGGAGTCAGCCCCTGCGGAGAATCAAATTGTAGGTTGCATCAACCTACAGGGAAAGGCCATGAAGTGGAGGTGAGTCATGTCAGCCCCAGTCTCCACCAGAATCCTGGAAGGCCAGAAGGTCCAGGGTGTTACCAGCCATTTATCAATCTGTCTGGGTGCAGTGAGTACAACCAGGGGTAGCCCCCTGCAATCATCAAATAAATGTTTTCCTCATCTGATTTGTCCTATATGTTTTGCTTGGTTCTAACTGTGATTTTAGGCCATCTATCCAGAAATTACAATTATTTAATCATTTGCAAGTGTTTCATCTAGTCAATAACTAGCCTTTTTTCCATCAAGGGTCCCAACCAGCTGCAACGCTGGCCATCCCGCGGCAACGCTTCAGGCCTGCCCCCTATCTCACTCTGGGTACCCTGCCACTGTTTAGACTGATAGATTCAGAGACTAAGTTGGGGGATGATACATACTATCTGGTTGAATACAGTGCTATAATAATTAACCTAAATTCTCTCCCCCTCCTTTGTTCACATCCCCCTTAATAAACCAGATTTCTTGTTTAATGTTAACCTGACCCAGGAGCATATCATTACCTGGGTTTCAGTTACTGAACCATTTTGGAAAGTACTGTGAAAGTGTGTTGTTGTTGCTAAAACTGTTCCCTTGCAGGGGGCACAGGGTATATGCCAGAAGACCAGACCCTGTTGGTAAGTGCAGCGTGCATGAGCATATCATTAATGCTCTCAGATAGGTGTACACTGCATGTTATATACTGTAACTGTGAAACCTGGTGTGCAAGGCTACTAGTCGGGGTTGTGGGTGGTTACAGCTTCTGTACAAGTACTACCATTTATCCACATAGACTATACTCTGGGTGAAGGCATCATTACTATAATTGTGCTGTCTGTAGAGAGGCCACAGTACTTGCCAATTTCGAACCCAGGCCCCTCAACCTGTTGTCAGAATCTGCAGGTAGTGGTAGTAGCCCTTGGTATAACTGTGTCAGGGTTACAGTTATTCTATATTTGATGTGCCAGTGTAAAAGTTCCACTTCCTTGGAAAAAGAAGGCATCATCTGAACTAAATTAAAAAGTGCACACCTATGGACTGTATACTGTACCACACTAGTTGTATGTCTAAAACAAACTGGGGACGTTTTTCCGGTGCAAGTATAAAGCAAGGCCATCTTTAGGACTCTTTAAAAGGGGTTAGTTCATGCATGTCTTCACAGCTTCAGCAAATTAACCTGAGCTGCAATTTGAGCCAGACTCTCATAACTAAGCCTACAGCAGTGTCGGGATAGCGTTAAAGAACTTCACAAGGTCTTTTTTTCATTCTTTTTGTGCCCCCTTTCACTTGTACCTGGACACCTCAATTGCTTCTTACTGGCCAGATGTCTTCTGGGGACCAATCTACAGCCACGGACACCCCCAGGCAGAGACGGAGGGGGAGGCAAGAAGCCCGGTGCAACAGGATATGTGAGATAGGTCCCCATTGTGAAGCTGTCCTGGTCAAGGTTAGGAGGCCAGATGTACCAGGACTGCTTTAACCCTGATGCCATGGTGCAGTTTTCCGCTTTTCTTCCTTCCAAGTCCCAAAGCAGTGCAGGTGGCGACACCATGATGTGTGCATGCAAGAGCACGCTGCAAGTTGATGCTCACAGTGGCCCCTTCTCTGTGATGTTCCCATGCCGCATTACCACCTGGGATCACCCAGGTGGCACTGTAGTGGCAGAGAAAACAACCCACCGGATACTCGATCCACCTCACCTGCTCCGGACCTCGATGACCAGTGCTAGCTTCCAAACCCTGGTCACCAGAGTAGTGACTGGTAGCACCACCGCTGTGCTGATGGGCCAGCTTGGAGGGTTTTAATATTGCTATCTGTGATTCTAGGGTGGTGGCCCGCAGTGTCTTTCCATGCTCTAGGCGGCTCTTCCAGAATAGCAACAAAACTATTATTTGCAACTTGATCCCTGCATGGCAATGAATTGGCAGCAGAAACAGACACCTGTTCAGTAGCAGTTTATTCCTGTATGAAGTGAAATTAAACTGTTTACACTTTGCTGTGTTCCTTCAGTGCCCCAGCAGACTCATAGAACTGACAAAGGATTGGTGCCAGCTTCTCAGGTGACACTGTTTTTAGATCACTTGGTATTCGTTTAAATGAGACAGTAGCTCATCAATAACAAATATCTGTCCACCAAGACTGTGGGCTTTTTTTTACTTTTTTCCTTTTATATTCATCAACAACAGGTCGATTTTTCCCCCTTTTTAGTTTTCCTGTACAGAAGCAAAGTATGTTTCAAACCATTCAGCTACAGTTTGGTTTCCAAATTGGTTGAAACAAGGTTGGTGGAGGCAGTATATCGTAGTGGTTAAGACAGTAGTGGTTAGCAGTACTGAGTTGCAAACCTGGAGACCTGCCCACAGCCACAACTTTCATACTGTGTGACCACGAGCAAGTCATGTAACTTCCCCGTGCTCCCAGGACGCACCGTGAAACAAACCTCGACTTAGTGTGACTTTCTTGGCCAATAAATACAAAATAAATTTATATATTTCAAACATTACCATGAATAGCATACTGAGGTGATGACAGCTCACTTCCAGATGCATCCTGGGGGTGGGTAGGGAGAGAGGGAGGTACAGTAGAGCTCAGCATTACAATAAAGTGCAAACAAATAAAAAATAACACCCCAAAATCGGGGCCTACCTTGGTGTCTCCCTGGGCTTAGCTAATGCCCACTGCTACGCAGACGTCCTGCAGAGATGATAAATCCATGGTTGTTGGTGTACTCCTGTTGATCTGTGTGAAAGTGCCATGATGCATCTCCATGTTGCCCCTTTAAGTGCCACAGCCAGTGTGTATACTGTAAATGGCCTGGGCTGGGTATGAGTGTTCCGGAGCTCGCAACCAGCCAGGCACTTCCCTGATCTGCTCCTCTCTGCTGTCACTAACAAAGCAGAGGGAGTTCTACATGCTATTGTAAATATTTACTTTTTATTCCTTAATGTTTTAGACATGAGGAAGTTGTGTAATCTGCCTTCTTTGCAGCATGCATTTCCCAATCGAAGGTGCCAGGTTTGGGACTGGGACTTCCCAGTTTGGACCAATTAGGACACAGCTGACCTCAACGGGTCCTTAGCTTAGATGCCTTATGGGAGAATCTGTGAACTCTAGTATTTGGCAAAATAAATGAAAAGCTTGCTTGGCTTGCCAGTTACACAGAAAAAACAACAAATCGGTTCCGATAAAAAGTCATTTATTATGGTAAAAACGGACAAAATGTAAACGGACTAAATAACACAGCATGTAAGTGCACCCCTATCCAAAAGCTATGTTATTTAGTCCATTTGCATTTTGTCCGTTTTTACCATAATGAATGACTTTTTATCAGAACCGATTTGTTGGTTTTTCTGTACCACTGATGAGCCAAGCAAGTTTTATGTTTATTTTGCTACAGTGCTTTATATTTGCATTTCGGCACCAAGGTGAGCGCTAGAGCCACTGTTGTTGCTTCTAGTATTTGATGTCTAAAGGAACCGATGGGAACCTAAGACTGTGACTGACAGCTCCCTTAGCCAAACGGATTGCAGAAAAACCGGACAAGTCCAAGAAGTGTTTTCAAACAGGGAGAGTACAGCTCGAGTGTTCGAACCAAGAGCAGCGTCTAAGCTCTGTGGGTCTGTGGGGACCTATGTAGGAATGGCCTGCAATCATCTCCTGACATCCTCTCTGGTCCCAAGAGGGGATCAAATTCAAGAATACTACCTTTCTACAGACTAAAAGGGTTGCTCAGCAAGGTGGCTGAGATTACAACTGGGCAGAGAACTGCAAGAGAAGAAAACAGAGAGTCTAGTATTTCTTCAGATAAAAGTGCTGAGGCCTGCAGTGTGTGAGGAGCCTGTTATCCAGGGACTCCTGTTTGCCAAAAAAGGAGCCAGCCTCGCAGCCATAAACCTATCTGCCAGCTGGAGGAGTCACCAGCAGAAGAACCGAACCCTTCCAGAGACATTTTCCTGCATGTGGGCCATTGCCAATTTGGCCCATGCCACATGTTCCTGTTCCAGAGACAGTTTTCTGGTGAGAGACCCATCCTGGGGATTCAGCCCCTGTGCAGCAGATCAATGCAGGTTGTGGCCACCTACAGGGAAAGGCCATGCAGCAGAGGTTAATTGTGTCAGCCCAGTCTCCCCATACAAGGCAACTCCAAGCCATTAGTCTTCATTTCGCCAGGCCTTTATCAATTCATCGGGAACAGTGAGTAAATCCAGGGTAGCTCCCTGCAGCAAATATGTTTAATTATACATGGTACCACCTGATTGCATTCAGCCAGTGTTCAAGTGTTTCAATAGACTAGGCCAACTGGCCATGGATACAATTGATCTGCTTTGCATTACTAGTATTAATTATTTTCTTTTCATCAAGGGCCCCAACAACAGCAGCAACGCCGGCAACCCCAGGCACCGATTCTGGCCAGCCAGCATTACATCCTGGTACCCAGTAGCTGTGAGACTGTTCAACAAAGGGACTAAACTGACTGTATGCAAAGTAACCTGGTAAAAACCAGAACAGTAATCATTTGCTTAAATTCACACCCCCTCCTTGTTCATGTCCCTTAATAAACCAGTTTGCGACCTGCATGGTGGCATAGAGGTTGGCGCTAGGCCTCACCTTGCACTGCACTGTGACCAGGTTGGGAATGAGCCTGGGTTGTCGAAGTGGCAAGGGAGAACTAGGATTAAGCATCCGACGGCCAGCTCTTCTAGTCCTGGGTGGGCTGGAAGCACAGCACTGCAGCGCCCTGGGGACACGGAGGGGTACTGCAGATGCAGGTGTCAGCAGAGGGGGAGCACAGCAGACGTCTGCACGTAAGTGCATGGACGTCATGCACACCTGTGCTCCATCGGGACCTTAATGGAGGAAAAATGGCTGGGCGCGACCTGCAGCAGCCTGATGGCCACGCCCTGCCTCACCCGGAAGGACTCCCCATGGAACTCACGCTTGGGGGTCCAGGACAGTCCAGCTGTACAGGTTATGAGGAGGCCCTGCAGCGGACTGGCGACAGCCGTGCCAGATCCCCCATCATGTGAGTGAGGCTGGTGCTCTGCCGGTGGGTAGAGCCAGTGGCTGGATGCCTCCGCCGGTAAGTTGCCACAGCAAGGCAGAAAAATAGTGACATGATAAAAAAATAAACCAGATTTGCTGTTTACTGTTAAGCTGCCTCATGAGCATATCATTGTTTGGTTTAAACTTACTGTGACCTGGGTCAAGGCATTGGAAAATATATGCTTGCGTTTAATGTTGTTTTACAGGGGGTTCCAGGGTGTTTTGTCAGAAGACCAAGCCCTGGTGGTAAGTGCAAGGTGTTTGAGCATATTATTAATGCCTATTGCAAACTGTCTATTGAATGCTGCTAATGGTTATTGTCAGTTCATAGGTACTTGGTCATTAGGTGGGATTGTGAGTGGTTATAGCTTCCCAGAGGGCTGTACCAGTCTAGATAGATACCCATGAATGCATTACTTGGGGTGAAGGCACCAAAATATTGTGTTTACTGAGGGTAGGGACACCTCGGTACTTGCTAATTCCAAACCCAGGCCCTTCAACCTGTTGTCAGGAAGACAGGCAGGGGTAGTAGCTCTTGGTATAGCGTCACCTAGGGGCTACATCTTGGAAGCACCCCTAGGATTACTGCCCTCTAGTGGCCAAAATATGAAATTGCAGTTGTTAGTTAAATTAGCGCCAAATCGAAAATGGAGAACCTTGCTAAGGCTATACTTGAAATTCCCCCCCAAACAAAATGGCTGTGTACCACCTGTTCGGGTGGAGTGAGGTGGAAGAGGTCGATCTTCACCATGCTTTAATTTTATTGGATTGACCATTGGGGGACTACCAAAGCTGCTATAGAGGAAGCAGTGAGTCAAGTTAAGTGTCTGGGTAAAATCACAATACAGGGGTGGAATGCTGACTTATTTTGTCAGACCATAGTGGCTCTTATTTCATGCAGTGCTCCCATAGATCCAGAGACTGTGCCCCCTGCTATTATGCCTGAGGGATCCCAGGTGGGGTGGAGGATTGTCACTATGCATAGTGGAGCGTCATCCCTTGGGGGGTCACCCACAGTGGAAGGGTTAAAAGAGAAGTTGGGAAAACTGTTAGCAGCTGAGGGACAGACCTTTGAGGATTTGAAAAGTGCCACAGAGAGTCCGGGGTGCTACTCCAGTGAATTCTTCCCCGGCCCCTACGCCCCCTGCCTATGCTGTTTCCCCTAGCAGTGTTCCCCATAGTGGTACCCTCTGTGAATTTGGACTTTTACCACAGGCTCAGACTGTTTTCAGGCACTGTTCCTATCCCCGTGGGGGAAGACGACTTCGAGACTTGGATGGACTATGCATCCCCTCTGGTTCAAGAGTGGCAATGCTCAGAAGGTGAAATGGAGAGTCTAAGGGGCCCTGCACTTCAAGCTATCAGGTTTCTCTGGTCCACAAACCCAGATGCTTCTGCTAACAAATACCTGTCTGCCTTAGAAGGAGTTTTTGGTAGTACTGAGTAAGGAGAGGATTTAATGTGGAAGTTCAAATCCACCAAGCAATGGAAAAATGAACATTTATCTGCCTATGTGACTCGAGCAGAGAGGGCCCTTCAGAGAGTGCACTGCAAGAGTGGCATCCTGGCTAGTGATCTAAACAGAGTACGACTAGAACACCTCCTCAAGTCAGCTCAGTATTCTAGTGTGCTTATGCTAAAGCTGAAGTTTCAGGATCGCAAGGATGATCTTCCTGCATATTGCTGGCTAATGAAATAAATAAGAGAAGCAGAGAATGAAGATGATTGTTTGGACCTTTACACAGGCATTGCCAGGACTGCCCCTGCATCTGACAAATCCAGTGAAGGGGATAATGCTCTTGATTCCCAGCAAATCAGTAACCTGCTAAGAGAGTTGAAAGAGTTGCAAGCTAGTGCACAGACCACAGCAGATATAGTAGTCATGTTACTTGTGCTTCCAATACTGAGGCTACCCGTGAAGCTCAACTGGTTGTGAAAGGAGCCAGTGCTCAAGTTCCTGACAAAAGACTAGACACTGATGTAATGGAAGAGATGAGGGAGCTGCGAGCTATGGTGAGAGCTCTTATTTACTCGTCTCAACAGTCCTTGCCCTGGAGAAAGTATGGCGGAGCTGACTCCAAGCCTAGGCCCAAGGAAGAGTACTGGTCTACACCTCCTGACAACCATAAACCCAGGGAAGACCCTGCTCAAACTCCTGAGTCCAGATCACAAGTATTCTGTTATCGTTGTGGGGAAGAAAGGCACACCAAGAAGGGCCTGCCGTTCTCCCAAAGATCTGCGTAAAGTAACTGCCAAGCTGCTTAACCAGGTCAGACAAAGTAACATAAGACTTCAACCCAGACCTCCACACAAGTCTTTTGCATCTATGGCCACTGTCCCGCGACCTACAAATACTGCACCTCCCGACTGGTCCGAGATGGTAGGCCCTTCAGTGGAGACCACTATACATATTGATGGAATCCCAGCCCAATCCGTGTTGGACAGCGGATTTCAGGTCACCATAATATTTAAAGACTGGTATGACCAGCATCTGTTGGACCACCCTCTACAACCCCTAGATGGACTACACGTGTGAGGTTTAAGTGATAAATCTTACCCATACCTTGGCTTCTTAACAGTGTGGCTTTCTTTTCCGTCCACTGTGGCAGGCGTGGATGAACCTGTGGAGACAATGGCCTTGGTTTGCCCTCTGACTGATTTATATGATGAGATTCCCTTATTTTATTTTATTTTTTAACCGCTATTACTTTATATCTGCCGGCTTACATCCAGAAGGAGCCCCCAGCCCCCGATATCCACCATCCGACACTGACCCGGCCCCAGGGCTTAACCCCCTCCAGCGGGGCCAGCAGGGATCTCCAACCCCCACCGGATACTGGATTCAAGGGGCCAGTGCTGTGGCTGGCCAGGAATGGAGCCTGCGAGGCGCCCTCCATCACACTGCTGCAGCAAGCAATTTTCTGTTTCCTTTCCCTAGGAGTCAGGGCGTGCAATGATGCCTGCGGAGTGGAGCG
Source organism: Neoceratodus forsteri (assembly GCA_016271365.2). Classification (NCBI taxonomy): domain Eukaryota; kingdom Metazoa; phylum Chordata; order Ceratodontiformes; family Ceratodontidae; genus Neoceratodus; species Neoceratodus forsteri. Next base: position 818,145,465 of record CM028137.1, read on the forward strand.
CACATGCCTCCGCACATGCTCCCCTCCAAGCATCCACCCCAACTCCTTTCTTGTCTGCAGTGCAGCAGCTGTGTCCCCCAGCCTCTGCAAGAGGGCAACCAGGCGCCGACAGCTGAAACCCCCCTCCCCAAAGAAGGAGAGCAGTCCATCGGATGCTGTATCCTTCCCCACCCCTGATGACCCCAGCGGTCCGTGCTCATTCCCGAACACGGGTCACTGGCATTGTGCGATGTAAGGTGACCAGCGCCTCAGCGCCACTGGGCCGGCTCAAGATTCCCTTATTGATCAGCACTAATGCACATATGTTTGACTGCCTAGAAAAGATGTGTTGAGAGAAGCAAGCCCAAAAGACCTGATGAGCTTTACACATTCACACAATGGTACAGAAGGCTTATGAGATGCAGATGCAGGCCAGAGAGGATGATATGGATGAGCCAGTGGTATTTGTCTGGAAGAAGAACCCATCATCTCTTGTCTTGCTACCCAATGCACAATGCAGTGTCAGTGGAGAGGTGTGTATCTGAAAAGATGTAACTAACAAGATCCTCATGCTGGATGCCCCAGAAGAGGGGAGGTTGCCTGATGGACTTCTGGTTAAACCAAGTGTGCTACCAGTCCGTGCTCATGCCTACGCCAAAAGGGTTGTGGTACAGCTTTGCAATGTAACCAACAGAGACACTGAAGTTACTCGAGGTTGTACCCAGGCCAAAGTATACTGCACAGATACCACTGTATTGCCAAATAAGTGCTGCACAGAGGAGGAAGACGGTGACATGTCCCCAGATACGTTCAACTTTGGAGAGTCTCCCATCCCCAGTGAGTAGAAAGACAAAATCAGCTGTAAGCTGGCGCAGATGAGCAAAGTATTTTCATTGAAAGAATGGGACATTGGATGTGTTACTGGCACTGAACACCATATCAGGGTCCATGACAAGAGGCCATTCCAAGAGAGATCACACCAAATAGCACCTGCAGACACTGATGATGTCAGATGCCATCTTCAAGAAATGCTAGCAGCTGGAATCATCCAGGAATCATGCAGTCCTTACTCATCCCTGATTGTGGTGGTGCAGAAAAAGAACGACTCGGTGAGGATATGTGTAGATTACAGAACACTTAATAGGAGAACCATACCAGATCGATACACGATGCCTCGCATCCAGAATGCCCTCGATTGCCTCAACAGAAATCAGTGGTTTTCCATTTTGGACCTCAGAAGCGGGTATTATCAAATCCCGATGGTGTCAGAGGATCGACCTAAAACTGCATTTATTTGCCCCTGAGCTTCTATGAATTCTTGTGCGTGCCCCAAGGCATATCTGGAGTGCTTGCCACTTTCCAGCGATTGATGGAGCATGCTGTTGAAGACATGAACCTCCTTGAATGCCTTGTCTATCTGGATGATGTCATTGTGTTTGGCAAGACACTTGAGGAGCACATGGCTCGTCTGTTTAAAATCCTGGACAGATTGGAAGAATTCAGGTTGAAACTATCAACTGACAAGTGCCAGTTTTTCCAAAGCTCTATAAAATATGCAGGCCACATGTGTCCTCTGAAGGCATCCAGATGGACCCCTGCAAAGTAGAGGTTTTAACCACATGACCGAGGCCCAGCATCCTCAAAGAACTCCAGAGATTTCTAGGTTTATTTATTTATTTATTGCCGCATTGTCATGGACTACACAAAGGTAGTTCAGCCACTGATAAACCTGACACAAGGGCATCCTCCTACAAATCAAAGGTTCAAAATGGGGTACTGTAAAGGAAGGAGACAAGGTTTACTTTAAACCTAGTGAGTCCTTTGGGTTGAGGAACTTCAGACTGCAATGCAGCATTCCAGGACATTATCCAGCAGCTTACACATGCTCCAGTACTGGCATATGCTGACCCATCTAAGCCACATGTGCTTCATACAGATGCCAGCCTGAGTGGCCTTGGAGCTGTACTTAATCAAGAGTACGAGGAAGGACTGCGCCCTGTGGCATTTGCCAGCAGAAGTCTCACACCATTTGAAAAGAACTTTCCAGCACAAATTAGAATTTCTTGCTTTAAAATTGGCCATAGTCGACCAGTTTCATGAGTATTTACATGGTGCCAAAATCATGGTCAAAACAGATCCTCTCACATATGTCCAAACATCGGCCAAGTTGGATACAACGGGACACCAGTGACTGTTCGCCCTTTCCACATATGATTATTCAGTGGAGTACTGTCCAGGCCTAAACCATATCGATGCTGATGCTCGCTGCAGGAGGTCTGCTTCAAATCAAGGGTGGGTGCGAATGTCGGAACAATCCGTAAAGGCCCTGTGCCACAAGTTTGACAGGGATGAATATCCATCTGGTGAGACTGTAAATTGCCTAGCTGATTGCCTGGAACCTCCAAATACCTGTGTGCCCGCAGCTTACTGTAATCTTGCAGCATTAGGTTTGAGCACCTTGCCTCAACTCACTCCAGCAGACATCCAAAGAGAACAGTATCACAGTCCCATGCTTAGACTTGTGTTGAATGCTATGAACAAAGGAAAGATGTTTCCAAGCTGCGATCCAGTGATCCAAGAACTGCCTTACTGTTTTGAGAGGGACCCAGGCTTACGCTCTGAGAGAAACTACTATTTCGAGAACTAACAAATAGCCAGGAAGAAGTTGTACGAAAACAACTGGTGCTACCTTCAAAATTTAAGCATGTGGTCTTGAAAGCCCTCCATGATCAAATAGGACACTTGGGTAGCGAAAGAACTGCAGACTTAGTCCGAGCCCATTTCTATTGGCCCAAGATGAGTGCGGATGTTAACCAATATATTAGAACTTGCAGCAGATGCCTTCAAAGAAAGGCCCAGTCACAAAGGGCAGCGCCTTTGGTTAACACTGCCACTAGCGCACCCATGGAGCTTGTGTACATAGGTTTTTTGAGTTTGGAGCCTGATGCAAAGAACACTGGAAATGTCCTTATAGTAACATACTATTTCACATGGTATGGGCAAGCTTATTCAACAAAAGATCAGATGGCGCTACAGTAGCTAAGGTTCTTGTTTAGTAATTCTTTGTACATTATGATGCTCCACAGTGGATACATTCCGACCAAGGAAGGGACTTTGAAAGTCAAAGAAATGCTATCTCTGTGGGGTGTGAGAAAGTTAAGAACCACTCCCTACCACCCACAAGGGGATCCGCAACCCGAGAGATTTAATAGGACGTTGCTGAACATGCTGGGTACCCTTCACCCAAAAGACAAGCTAAGATGGAGTCAGCAGATAAGTACCTTAATGCACACCTATAATTGCACCAAAAATGATGCAACAGGCTTCCCACCGTATCAGTTAATATTTGGCCAGGAAGCATGTCTACCAGTGGACACTTCCTTTGGAGTATCACCAGATGAGATTCAAGCAGACAGCTATCTGCAATATGTACAAAAATTTGAAGCCCAGCTTAATCATGCCTATCAACTTGTCCACACTATGGCTGTCAAGAAAAATCTAGCTAACAAAGTAAGGCATGATAAGAGTCAAAGCTCAGGAGCTACAACCCAGAGATCGTGTTCTGATGAGAAATTTGGGGGTTCAAAGGAAGCATAAGATAGCTGATCATTGGAGCCACACTCCCTACATAGTCAATAGTAAGTTGGATGACCTCCCAGTTTACAAAGTATGGCCAGAAGGGGATCCCCCGAGCTGTAACAACAATCCACCAGAATCACCTCCTGCCAGTCGGGCAAATTTTCATAGATACAGTACTGCAAAGTGTTGCCCTAACTGGGCCTGTTACTCATTCTGCCTCTCAAAAGAAACAGTCAAGCAAGCCTCCTACTACCCAGCAGACCAATCCTTCAACAAGCAATACTGGTATTAATGATGAAGCTAACGCTGAGTCTAGTGAGCGTGAATATGGAGGCATGTATTCTCCTTCGTTTGAGCCTGGCCAGCTGTTCCAAGCAATTCCTTCCTGCAATGTCGGATGAAATGCTAATGATCAAGAAATACCAGATAATCTTGCCCTTTCAACTACTCCAGTGCCACTGGAAAGTGAAGTGCAAAGTGTGACCTCCAAAGTAGCTGATTCTTTGTTCCTTGTGGAACTGTCTGAAATCGAAATGGCTAGTTCTGACCAAGAAAATAAGGAACACCCCGGTGAATCTTTATGTGAAGTTGAAATAAGTGAGCCTAGTTAACCAAATCTCATATCAGAAAGTGTTGCTATTCCTGAGAGTGCTAACAGTGAACTGGATGACTCAGATTTCATTGAAGTACCTCTTACTGATGAACCAGAGTCTACAGAACCAGCTACAGAGCCAGAAAGTTTAAGTGCTACTACGCATACAAGTAATACACCCAATTCTGAAACTAAAGAGAGTGCAGAGGTGCCCCTTTTGTCAGAAGCTGTCTTGTTGCTGACCAATAAGCTGGGATTGATCACCCTGAATGCCAGTGCTGAAAGGACTGTGTGACGTAGACAGCCAGCTCTGAGTGCTCGAGTGCTGTATTCATTTTTTATATTACAATATAAAATATATGATGGGAAGGTCAGTTTGAGGAAACTACTGTCTTACTGGAACTGACACATCAAAACCCCCCAGGGATAAGTTCAAAGGACAGGAGGTATTTTAAACTGCAGAGATCTGGGGTGTAATTACCTTGTCAATTTGCTTTCATCCCAGGAAATAAGATTAGCCATTCATAATGCCCTCAGGGAGATCCTTTCACTTGCATAGTTGCCAGGAAGGACTTGTGGGGAGGGGTGTCGGAGAGAGGCCAGAATGGACATTGAAGAGGTTTGCTGTCTGAGCCAGGGAGGACCCAGATGAATTAGCCCCAATAGGCCCATATTGACCAGCACCTTCACAATGTTTTTTTTTTTTTTGCACCGTTGTCCACCGTAATTGTAATCTTATGAAGTGAACTGTATTGTATTTATGCCCAGGACCACCTTGAAAATGAGCTTGCTCAATGGTGTTTATGCCTGGTTAAATAAAGTGATTGATTGATTGATTGATTGATTAGGAAGGTCCAATATACATTTCCCGGGGAACCCTTGAATTACATCAGAGAGACCTGAGGTGTAGATTCCAAGGTCCAGACGGGATTAAAGAGGCAAATACACTTTTGCTTTGAATACAGTGACCTAGATCAAAGAAACTTTTGAGATACATGTGTAGCAGAGCAAAAACCAGTTCTGACCAGTTAACCTGTGGAGAGGAAAGTCAGCGAGGTCACCTCATATGTTTTTTTAAATATTTTATTTGATGACCCTGTATTGTAAAATATAGATTTTGATACACCAAGGCGGAGTTAGTGACCTTATGAGAAGGCCGGCTCAGAAGTGTGTTTAACTGCTGAGAGAACCTGATAGAGACACACATGACAAATTTCTGACTGAGAGAAGGGAGACCATCAAAGCACTGAAGTAAGGACCTTAGTCTGAAGTTATAAACTGTAGGTACTGCACTTTTACTTATTTGTTTTAAGGCTGTATGTGTTGGGATATATATTTGTTCTGTAATTATTGTTCTGTTTTGATATTTTAAAGTAAAGAGATTTTACAACGGAACTGTCTGGAGTACCTTGACATTTCTTTTTATTTTAAGTGGAGCTTTTAAAGGTTATAGTAACACTGTGTATGGGCTTATTGATATACCAAACTGGGAAATGGATAGAGTTCTCTAAAGTCTTGCATAGAATTCTAAGGATTCATTTGAAAGACCTGGTTGGGTGCCCGTAGGCAAAGATATCTAGCCCCCCCCAAGACAAAATTATCTGAGCCTGATAATTGGGTACGCTAAAAGAGGTTATCAGTTTGAATCCTTCCAGAGCTTGAGACTAAGGTGACTTGAACCCACAAAACAGACAAGAGGGTTACCTTGGCTGTTACACTGTATACAAATCATACGGTCAGAGGTTGGCACTTTGGGTGTAGAGGGTTGACTGGCTGAGCAAGTTTGTGACAGACTGTGCCATTGCCTCCTTCGCAGAGAAGATCAGGTTGAATTGTGAAACCAGTAGTACGCCTTACTTATGACCCCCCCCAGGAAAGCCTGTGGACTTGCCAATGAATGTAGTTCATAAAAGGGTATATATCACAGCTAACTCCCTTCCCAAAATAGGGTTCACTGCATTTTCCAATCTAATAATCAGACCCTCCTCCCACTATGTTAGGGGTTGCCCTTACCAGGTAAAAAAGGTCAGCTGAAAAGGTACAAAGTATTTACAAGCTGGTGCAAATGCTCAAAAAGTTTCAAGAAGGAAATAGGTAATGCATAAGAGAGTTTAAAATAAAGTGAGAAATGTAAATTTGACATGTCAAGATGAAAATGCCATTAACTGAGTAAAGCAATTGCTTAAAGAAATGCCATTTATATAGTAAAGCATGCTATATTGTATATCCTGATAGCAAAACTGTGCAGATAATGTATGTAAAAGTATATGGCTGCAACCTGTATACAGTATAGTGTGTTAATAATAATTGTTGCTTATATTTTAGACTTGGTGCAGACGCCAGGTTTTCTAGGCAGGGGAAAGTGTAATCCCCCCCAAATCGGAGGCTTACCTTGGGTGTCCCCTGGGCTCTGCTAATGCCCACTGCCAGGCAGACATCCTGCAGTGATGACAAAGCCATGGTTGTTGGTGCCCTCCTGTTGATCTGCGTGAAAGTGCCATGATGCATCTCTGCACTGTCCCTTTAAGTGCCACAGCCAGTGTGCATACTGTAAATGGCCCAGGCTGGGTCCAAGTGTTCCGGAGCTTGCAACCAGCCAGGCACTTCCCTGATCTACTCCTCTCTGCTGTCACTAACAAAGCAGAGGGAGCCCTATATGGTATTGTAAATATTTACTTTTAATTCCTTACTGTTTTAGAGATAGGGCAAGTTGTTTAACCTGCCTTCTTTGCAGCATGCATTTCCCAAAGGGTGCTGCCATGTTTTGGACCGGGACTTCCCAGTTTGGACCAATTAGGATACAGGGGACCTTGATGGGTCCTTAGCTTAGGTGCCTTATGGGAGAATCTGTGAATTCTAGTTTTTGGCACCTAAAGGAACCAATGGGAACTTAACACTGTGACTGACACCCCCCTTAGCCAAATGGATTGCAGAAAAACCAGATAAGTCTGAGAACTGTTTTCAAATAGGGAGAGTACAGCTCAGCGTTTGAACTTAGAGGAACGTCTAAGCTCTGTGGGGACCTATGTAGGAATGGCCCGCAATAATCTCCTGAGATCCTCTCTGATCCCAAGAGGGGATCGAATTCAAGAATACTGCCTTTCTGCAGACTAAAAGGGTTGCTCAGCAAGGCACTTGAGATTGCAACCAGCAGAAAACTGCAAGAGAAGAAAATACAGAGTCTAGTGTTTCTTCAAGTAAAAGTGTTGAGGCTTGTTGTGTGTGAGGAGACTATTATCCAGGGACTCCTGTTTGCCAAAAAAGGAGTCAGCCTCATGCAGCCGTTAACTTGCCTGCCAGCTGGAGGTGTCACCAGCAGAAGAACCGAACTCTTCCAGAGACATTTTCCTGCATGTGGGCCATTGCCAATTCGGCCCATGAGGCATGTTTCTGTTACAGAGACAGTTTTCCAGTGAGAGACCCATCCTGGGGATTCAGCCCCTGTGCAGCAGATCAACACAGGTTGCAGCCACCTACAGGAAAAGGCCAGGAAGCAGAGGTGAGTTGAAGTGGAGGTGAGTCGTGTCGGCTCAGTTTCCCTGTGCAAGGCAACTCCAAGCCATCGGTCTTCATTTTGCCAGGCCTTTATCAATTTGTTGGGAACAGTGAGTAAATCCAAGGTAGCTCCCTACAACAAATGTGTTTGATTATACATGGGACCACTTGATTGTATTCAGCCAGTGTTCAAGTGTTTCAATAGACTAGGCAAACCGGCCACGGATGCAATTGATTTGCTTTGCATTACTAGTATTAATTATTTTCTTTTCATCAAGGGCCCCAACAACAGCCGCAATGCCGGCAACCCCGGGCACAGATTCTGGCCAGCCAGCATTACATCCTGGATACCCAGTAGTTGTGAGACTGTTTAACAAAGGGACTACATTGACTGCATGCAAAGCAACCTGGTACAAACCAGAACAGTAATCATTTGCTTAAATTCATGCCCCCTCATTGTTCTTGTCCCCTTAATAAACCAGATTTGCTGTTTACTGTTAAGCTGCCCCATGAGCATATCATTGTTTGGTTTAAACTTACTGTGACCTGGGTCAAGACATTGGAAAATATATGCTTGCGTTTGTTTTACAGGGGGTTCCAAGGTGTTTTTTCAGAAGACCAAACCCTGGTGGTAAGTGCAAGGTGTGTGAGCATATTATTAATGACTATTGCAAACTGTCTATTGAATGCTGCTAATGGTTATTGTCAGTTCATACATACTTGGTCATTAGGTGGGATTGTGGATGGTTACAGATTCCCAGAGGGCTGTACCAGTCTAGATAGATACCCATGAAAGAATTACTCTGGGTGGAGGCACCAAAATATTGTGTTTACTGAGGGTAGGGATACCTCAATACTTGCTAATTCTGAACCCAGACCCCTCAACCTGTTGTCAGGAAGACAGACAGGGGTAGTAGCCCATGGTATAGCACTGCCTAGAGGTTACATGACAGTAACTGTAACTGTGCAAGGGTGATACAAAATGTAAAATACAGTAGCCATGATAAATGAACAGTTCCATAGAATTAGCACTATGACAAGTAATAAGACCCAGTGGCTAAACTGTAGTTTTAGGGTGGCAATCACAGGGGGGGGGGTGCACCACAGAGCAGCACTTTGCTTGGTAGGGGGGCTTGGCAGGTCAGGACAATTGTAAGAAAATATTGTGAAGTCTCTAAGGAGGAATCTGTAGGAACAGAGGGATCAGATGGAGTGGGTAGTATGGGGGAGAACAGAGCTTAGAGAACCAGAAGGAGAAGGCAGCTTGCCCTGTAGTGGATTTCGGAGGAGGAAGAGAGAGAGAGAGAGCAAAAACCAATGTTACGAAGGGAGTACATGGTGGCATAAGGGGGAAGGATAAGGGAGGTAAGGTAGAATGGAAGGCAGCCAAGCCAGAATTTGGGGATAAAGGAAGTACACTGAGAGAAGCACCTTGTATTGAGGGAGGGCATGGAGAGGGAGGAGTAGAGTAAACAGTGGGGATGAGGAAGGCAGAATAGGTATACTATTGTAACAGCGACACTCTTACAGCGACAGCAACCCACCAACACCCGCAGTGCTGACCGGATTGCTGGAGTGATGTCAGAGTCATTGACTCCGGAGTTTAGTCACCCCCCAAGATCCACCCCGGAGTTGGAATCCTTAAGTCCGGGGAGGCGGAGGGCAGAGTCCCAGGGGCACAGCCCTCCCCCCCATGAACACCAATAGTGTGTTGGTGCATTTTCCGGTCAGGGACTAGAGTCAGCGGCGTCAGGGATGTCGGCGGCCATGTGTCGCTGTAGGGGAGGTCGCCGGCATTCCTGTCACTGTGGCAACAAGGAACTGGCAGAATATACCTCACAGCAAAAGATTTCTCTGTACAGTGTTTCCTTAAGAAAAAAATGGCTGCCAACTTTTTACTGTGAGGGAGAAGTGGTGCATTGATTTTGTTTTTTTGTACTTCACATAAAATGTAGTTCAGCTTGCCAGCTGCATGTACCTTGGGAAATGATACCCAGTCAGGTGATTTTGTTGAGCCAATTAAGTGGTTAGGATTTTCCTTGCCATTTTATATTTAGAAATAAAAAAACACTAAAGCTGGCGCAGTGGCTCAGCAGTAGCACTACCATCCACCACACTGGCGACCCAGGTTTGGGAGTGACCTTGGGTTGTTGGGGGTTGGCCGAGGAAGGAAATAGGACTAAGTGTCTTGAAAGAGAGCTCTCCTCTCCCGGGGTGGGGAGGCATGCTGACTTGGCTGTTGGCTGCCACCAAGTAAAGGCCTGCTGCTAGTGCTGGTGCTTGAGCGATATCAAAGGGAGTGGTTATGGTTCTGTAGCACATACATGCCTCCACACACATACACTTATGTTCCACTGCAGCAGGGGAATCAGGGAGACAATGGAAAAGGTCGGCACAAGCTGCATCAAGTCCTGCCCCTTGCCTGCACTGCCACCTGGCTTGCCAGATCCAGTACTGGCTGTGAGTCACCAGGTTGGGGGAGGATGGCCCTCCCCTTCCTGGCCCCACCACAGGAGGCAATCCACCAGGGTCTCTGGATCTGCTCAGTACTGAGAGAGGTGGTTGCTAGGAAAGGAAGCAGGGACAGGACTGAGTGCCTGCCCGCATCAACCAAGAGGCAAAAAGCTTCATGAAAAAAAAAGAAAGAAAAAATACTGACAGCCTTGACGGTCCAGAAGTAGAGGGTCATGATCCAGTGGCAATGTGGCATGCTGCCACGCAGACAACCCAGGTTCAGAAGCAAGCCCAGATGTCGCTTCAGGAGGCAGGTCAAGTTGAGACAGCTGGCAGTAAGTCTCAACCAGTGAGAACTGGCAGTGGGTTTCTCCACAACAGTGACCCCTGCAGGTGGGACATGGAGCTTCTCCTGCTGCAGAGGGAAGTTGCACCTGCAGGTAGTCAACATAGGCATCATCTATGCCATGGGAGGGGGGGAGGTTAAATGGGAAAAAGTGAGGAAGTAAAAACCAGTAGGCATCCAAATGAGAGCATTTACCCCCATCCTGATCTGGGTATATTCCTGTGGAGACTGGGTGCCAGCCGCGGAATAAAATGTATACAGACAAAAAAGAAATAAAAAAAAAGTACTGATTGGCAAAAAATGATGTCATGATTTATAATTCTTCAACTGGGGGAGGAGAGACACACTGAATTCTGAGCCTTTGATGGCTCAGTCAGGAGTTTCTCTTCACTTCTGCTAAACCACCTCTTTAAAGTAAATCCATTCACCAACAGGATCTCAACAGATCAAGCAAAATCTGTGTGGAACTACGTACTGTACTTTCAAAATCAGTGTTTGCAGTTGTCTTCCTGTCATTGTCAAATTCATCTAAGGATCATACTAAGGATGTGTTTGGAGCAAAAAGGCAAACAACCCATTGAAGCTGCTCAAACTACATACAGTAGAGCATATTTTTATGTGAAAGTAAGAATCTATCTGTAACCCCTAGGTGGCGCTATCCCAAAGGCTACTACCCCTGCCTGTTTGACTACAGACAGGTTGAGGGGCCTAGGTCCTATGGCGGGTGCCTCCACCCAGAGGTCTGGGTTTGTAGTGGTTAAGACTAGCTTGGTCACAGCCCTCTGGGACACTGAGACCCCCTTTTCTGCCCTCTAGTGTCTCACACAGTACACCAGAGTTACAGCCCCAATACCCCACGTATACACACTGTTCACTCATATAGATACCACTTACCCTCGAGACTGATTCTGCAGCACATCTCTGAGGACCCCCTGTAAAATAAGTTTAAACAACATACACAGCAAAACACAATACTGTTTCCATAAGTACCACACCACAGACAGAATATAGTATAACAACAACAAATCTGATTTATTTAGGGGCAGTAACACGGGAGGGGGAAATCAGGTTAATTGGTGGCATTAAATCACAGTACTGTGCACACATACAGGGTCTGAAAAGTCACACTCTGGGTACCCAGGTTGGGGGGGCTAGCCAGGTCCGTTGCCCGGGGTAGGCCAGCAGGTGCAGATGGATGGGGCCCTGTAAAAGAAAATATATGCACAACACCCAACTGTAATCTGGAGCCGGATGGCCCAGTCCATGAAGCAGGGAAACAACAAGAATTAGATGACACACTGGTGATTGAAAACAGACTGCAGGGGAATACCCTGATTTGTACTCACAATACCCAAGTTGAGGACCGGATGGTAGATGTTCTTCTGGACTGCCAGAACAACAGGGCATGGAGACAAGGTCCTTGTGACTGGACCCCACTGCAGTTGATAGCAAACGTATTTAGTCCAAGCTAAGCTGGGGTTTGCTTCCAGCTTCAGCACACAGCACGGGGGGACTGGAAATAGCGATTCCCCACAAGCACTACGCACATTCATATGTAAAATGAAAGTACTATACCAGGCAGGCTGCTCCTCGATCCCAATTGCAATTACTGCAAAATACCCGGGAGCACACACAGCAGCTTCAATTCCTGACAGACCAAGCGCGAGTCAGCAATTTCTCCAGTCTTCTACAGACAGTAGCGTAGCAAATTCCCAAAGGGGCCTGGGTGCAAGGAGATGTTACAGGGCCCATCCCCAGTTTTGAATAAACATCAAAATTATGATTTGGGCCCCTCAGACTTCGTGGGCCCAGGTGCCACTGCACCCCCTGCACCCTTGTAGCTACGCCCGTCTACAGGGAGAGCCTAGTTTCCACTCTACAGACTTCCTTCTTTCTCCTCACAATCGGATTCAGTATGAACTGGCACTTGCAATGGCTACAGGCAGAACCTCAGGGCCTCACATGCGCTTCCCTCGCGAAACCATACACCGCAGAAGCACAGAGCTCCTTCTTTCTTCACTGTCACAACTGATCTGAGTTTTCCAGTAACAGAGCAGGGCATTTCCTTGAGCTCCACACCATTCTGTTGGTTGGTTCGGCTATCACTCACAATAAGACTCCCTCTGTTGGTGGAAAAGGCGCCAAGGTCAAAACTACATTTACCAGAGTCACTGCCCATACAATTCCCTTGTGGCTGGCTCAAAATTAAGAGTCCAAGTTCAGATTCATCCACAGGCTCCATTTTAGGGCTCCCTTGACCCAACTGGCCCAGCACAGCAGTTCAGGACCAAAATGAAAGAGCTACACTGAAACAGTTCGTAGTAAAATAAAGACAGGTTAGACAAACTACATTTTCTCAGTCATTCTAAATGATTTCTGGCAAACAGTTATATCTTTCAACAAGGCTCCCTCTGCACATGTAGCGATGGCAGAAATGAAGCGAATTGGCAGCAGCTCAGGCGGGATTCGAGCATGAAATACACAGTCCCCCCATACAAATTAATTAAGTATGCAAGCAGACAGCTCTTAAAGAGACAGTACGTGGAGGCTCAAATAGCACTCACTTGGAACCACATTTAAACAGCTCAGACACCAAACACCGCTCAGACTTGAAGCATTCAGGCAAGGTCCTGGAAGACTTCTGGGAACCCCCATTCCCGGGGGGTTACATATCTAATCTATTTTTAAACAAAATGTTGTTTAGACTGATAATAACTGATGTTGGCAGCCTATTCCAGGGGTTTATTATTCTCTGGGAAAAATAAAATGCTCTCTTCTTCGATCTAACTTTAGTTCTTTTCAGCTGAAGTGGATGCCCTCTAGTGGAAATAGCTACTTGTTTAAAATCAAGCCCACATTCTGAAGTTAGGAAGGGGCAATTAATAATGTCCCAAGTAAATAGGAGGTCACCCCTTAGCCGGCGTTGTTCCAGGGACATTAAATTGAATTTGGAAAGTCTTTCAACATATGACAGATTCTTTACTGGACAGACTGATTTTGTAATTCTTCTTTGAAGTCTCTCTAGTCTGTGTATGTCTTTATGCATATAAGGGCACACATAATCAAAAGGAGGTCTAATGTATGCACGATATATAGGGGGAGCAGAATATTTGGATCTTTGAAGGTTATGTTGTGTTGACTAGCCCACCAAATTTTGTTAGCTTTACTAATGGTACTAGTGATATGAAGATCAAAATTTAGTTCTAAATCAATGATAATGCCAAGCTCTTGCTCACTGACTTTACTGGTTAATGGTTCATTATATAAGAAATATGAATTTCTAAGATTGTTTCCCAAAGTGGAGGACATTACATTTGGATGTATTAAACTGAAGGCCCCACTTAATGGACCAAGCCCCAAGGGCATCAGTATCACTCTGTAGCACCTCAATATCCTCAGGGTTACTGCAAACATTAGTAATTTTACAGTCGCTCGCATATTTGATGATTTTACAGATTAAGTTATCAGATAGGTCAAAGATAAACACTTGGAATATTACTGGGGCCAGTACGGATCCCTGGGGGACACCACTGTATACTGGCAGCCATGATGATTTATGTCCGTCGATAACAACTCTCTACATTCTATCTCTTAACCAGTCGGTGATTCAGCTTATAATCTAGGGATTGATACCATGTTTCCATAATTTATGAGTTAATGCCCAATGTGGCACACAATCAAAGGCTTTTTTTAAATCAAGAAATATCACATCACTGGGTAATTTATTATCTAGATTGTGACTAATGCAATCATAAAATCTTAACAAATTAGTTGAACATGACCGACCTTTGGCAAACCCATGCTGGGTTGCATCAGTATCTGCTAGAAACGAGGTTAACGTATCCTTAATTATTCTTTATAATATTTTGCAAAGAATCGGTGTGAGACTAATGGGACAGTAGTTATCAAGATTACCTTTGTCCCCTTTTTTAAACAGAGGCATTACATTCACTTTTTTCCAGTCAGATGGTACACGACCGGAATTAAGGCTCGTCTCGTAAATGATCTTTGGGGGGAACATAAGTGATCTTTCATTAATAATATAATACCACCTGCTATACCACCAGGGCCTGATGAAGAACATTATTTAATAGTATTTCATTTTTCCTTAATAACATCTAGAGAAACTGACACAGTACCAGACAGCATTTCATCCTTGACATCTTTTATGTTTGTTCCGTTACTGTAAGCGTTACAAAAATGTGAATTAAGTAAAAGTGCCATGTTGTTAGGATAAGATGTGACAGAACTGTTAGTCACTAGAGGACCAATTTTGCATTCTTGTTTCTTGACAGAGTTTTTAGATAACTAAACAAAACCTTATTATTTCCTTTTGGGCTTGAGCATTCAGTTTAGCTTTCCTAATTTCTTATTTGCATTTCTTTTGAATTGTTTTAAAACCTGACAAGGTTCTTGCACATTTGTTACTGTGATATCTTTTAAACATTCTTTTCTTCTTTTTTATGATTGTAGATGTAACCCCCAGGTGGCACTATCCCAAGGGCTACTACCCCTGCCTGCTTGACTACTGACAGGTTGAGGGGCCTAAGTTCTATGGTGGGTGCCTCCACCCAGAGGTCAGGGTTTATTGTGGTTAGACTAGCTAGATCACAGCCCTCTGGGACACCGTGACCCCCTTTGGTTCCCTCTAGTGGCTCACACAGTACACAGGAGTTACAGCCCCAATACTCCACGTATACACACTGTTCACTCATAAAGCACCACTTACCCTCGAGACTGATTCTGCAGCACGTCTCTGAGGACCCCTGTAAAATAAGGTTAAACAACATACGCAGCAAAATACAATACTGTTTCCATAAGTACCAACACCACAGACAGTATATAGTATAACAACAACAAATCTGATTTATTTAGGGGGCAGTAACACTGGAAGGGGGAATCAGGTTAATTGGTGGCATTAAATCACAGTACTGTACGCACATACAGGGTCTGAAAAGTCACACTCTGGGTACCCAGGTTGGGGGGGGGGCTAGCCAGGTCCGTTGCTCGGGGTTGGCCGGCAGGTGCAGACGGATAGGGCCCTGTAGAAGAAAATATATGCAATACCCAATTGTAATCCGGAGCCGGATGGCTCAGTCCATGAAGCAGTGAAACAACAAGAATTAGATGACACACTTGTAATTGAAAACAGGCTGCAAGGGAATACTCTGATTTGTACTCACAATACCCAAGCTGAGGACCGGATGGTGGATGTTCTTCTGGATTGCCGCAACAACAGGGCATGGAGACAAGGTCCTTGTGACTGGACCCCACTGCAGTTGATAGCAAACGGATTTAGTCCGAGACAAGCTGGGGTTTGCTTCCAGCTTCAACACACAGCACACAGTACAGGGGATTGGAAATAGCAATTCCCCACAAGCACTACGCACATTCATATGTAAAAGGAAAGTACTATACCAGGCAGACTGCTCCTCGATCCTGATTGCAATTACTGCAAAATACCCAGGAGCACACACAGCAGCTTCAGTTCCTGAAAGACCAAGCGCGATTCAGCAATTTCTCCATTCTTCTACAGGGTGAGCCTGGTTTCCACACTTCTGGTGCTTCTTTCTCCTCACAACTCAGATTCAGTCCAAACTGGCACTCCCAACGGCTGCAGGCCAAAACTCAGGGCCCCACCCGCGCTTCCCATGCTAAACTACACACTGCAGAAGCACAGAGCTCCTTCTCTCCTCACTGTCATAACTGATCTGAACTTTCCAGTAACAGAGCAGGACATTTCCTTTGGCTCCACACCATTCTGTTGGCTGGTTCGGCTGTCACTCACAATAAGACTCTCACTGTTGGTGAAAAAAGGCACCATGGTCAAAACTGTATTTCCCAGAGTCACTGCCCATACAATCCCCTTGTGGCTGGCTCAAAATTGAGAGTCCAAGTTCTGATTCATCCACAGGCTCCATTTTAGTGTCTCTCTATCATCCTGATTGGTCCAAGTCAGCAATTCAGGACCAAAATGAAAGAGTTACACTGAAACAGTTCGTGCTGAAATGAAGACATGTTAGACAAACTACATTTTCTCAGTCACTCTAAATGATTTCTGGCAAACAGTTATTCTTTCAACAAGGCTCCCTCTGCACATGTAGCGACAGCAGAGACGGAGTGAATTGACAGCAGCTCAGGCTGGATTCAAGCATTAACTACACAGTCCCCCCATACAAACTAATTAAGTCTGCAAACAGACAGCTCTTAAAAAGACAGTATGTGGAGGCTCAAATAGCACTCACTTGGAACCACATTTAAACAGCTCAGACGCTGAACACCGCCCAGACTTGGAGCATTCAGGCAAGCTCCTGGAAGACTTTTGGGAACCCCCATTTACAGGGGGGTTACATAACCAAATTACTAGATGGCCATCTAGGATCTGAACTAAGTTTTCCTTTCTTCACTTAGGGATACACTTATGGCTGCGTCCAAAATAATATTTTTTAAGGAGGCCCACAAATCATCTATATCTGGGCTGTTTAAAATTTCAGTCCAGTTGATGTTAGCCAGATGGTTATTTAGGGCAGTTTAATCAGTTTTGTTATAAGCAAATACTTCTGTCAGTTTTACTGATTACACCCAAGAAGTATCTAAATCAAATTTAATTGTACAATGGTCACAGTTTCCTAATAGAGCAGTGACCTTACAATTATAAATTCTTAAAGGAACACTTCCTAGTACAAGGTCGAGTGTATTACTTCCTCGTGTAGGGGAAGTTACATACTGAGTTAAGTTTAATTCTTCACAGAAATGCAAAAACTCTTTAGAGGCCTGGAAATTAGCACATTTATTTGCTCAATCAATATCTCTAAAGTTTAGATCGCCCATAAAAATCATATTTCCCATATCTGCAGCAGATTCCATTTCTGACTGAATTTCATTAAGGATTAAAATCTGGGAATCTGAGCGTCTGTAACAAAGCCCTAGTACTAAGTTGTTATTTTTATGGTTTTTAAAACTGATCCATAATGACTCAACTGAATTTGATGCCTTTTTAATTTTAGAGGATACATCAGTTGCATTCAGGGAGGAATTAACAACTACGACTATACCCCCACCTTTTCTCTACTTAATTGAAACAGTGTGTAGCCAGGAAAAAATGTGCCCCATGCAGATCCTTTTGGCCACCAGGTCTCTGTTATGCCAGTGATGTCTGGTTAGTCTGTTTTGACCAGGATGACTAATTCATCAAATTTATTACCTCGGCTTCGAGCGTTTATAATTAAACATTTTATTTTACTCTTTTTATTATTATTTTTGTTACTGTGGTTATCTGAACAGGAATTGGAAGCACTATAATTTTTCCCCAATTCTACCAGTTTAAACTGAGAGAGGAAACATGCCTATGGAATTGAAGGCGGAGTTCCTTGCCATCACATTTGTTGAGATGGAGTCCATCTCTTGCAAACAGATTATATTATTCCTTAAATGCGGACCAAAGAGTAATAAAGATAATAATTTCACTGGCGCACCAATTCTGTAGTCTTGCATTGATCCGAGTGATTGTATGATTTTTTTCATGTTTAGCTTGGGATATAGGAAGAATGCCAGATATGAAAACAATACAGTTTTTAGATTTAAGGAGTTTCCATATTTCAATAAGGTCATAACAGATGTCTTTTTCATGGAAGTAACCCACATTATTCGTGTCAACATGAATAATGACATTAGATGGTTGAGAGACTAAAGTATCATTAATGTCCTCAATTTTAACCCCTGGAAAACAGTTGACTGAAGTACACCAGTTGTTATCATTAGAAAGTCTTTGCATTCAAAATGTGCAAAAATAGAGGACGTGGGGACATCATTTGTTCCTCTTTTTCCTCCAGGTTCTTTCCATTCCCCCCACCCACTGGGATACTGCAAAGGTACTGGAATATACAAAGCATAAGCACTCTTGAAGAAAGCACAAAGTCAAGAAGTAATCCAAAAATACTGTAGATTTATTGTGGCAAGTACAGCCTGAGATCCAAACACCCTACATCCCCAGTGCTTCAACCCCACACAGAGTCTTCCTCAGGGGGCGGGTCTGGGGAGTACAAACATAGTGGCCATTTTAAACTCATTGATTAAAGTGACACACACCATATAGTGAACCAAGTGAATAAACACTGACCAAAAAACTTAGGTCAGTGATGGACGATCATGACCCTGCTAGTGCAAATGATGTCACCATACAGAGCACACCAGCCTAACAGCCCGATGGAGAGGGTGAAGCAGCCCCAGAGGACATGGAGGCATCATCTGTTCCTCTTTTTTCTCCAGGTTCTTTCCACTCCCTCATCCACTGGGACACTGCAATGGTACTGGAATGTCTAATGCACTGCTGGTTTGTACCCCACCAAGCAATCAAGTGCCTCCCAGCTGCACTGCCACCTGTGTGCTCCCAGCTGTAAGGAAGGCAGCCGGAGACACTACACTCCAAGCCCAGAGGAGTAGTGCACCTCTGGGTCACTCAGAACATCTCCTGCTGGGAGCGCACTGGGAAAACGCTGAGCGTTACAAATAAAGAAAAAGTACTTGGACTGTCTATGGGGGGGGGGCTCTGCCACTGCACACCCCAAACTAAATATAATCATCCCCAGGGGGAGACAACTCAGGGACAGGGAGAACCTCGGGAGAAAAAAAAATACACATGACTAGGAATTGAACCCTGATCCACTGGACATTCCACTGCCCTTCCTTGTGGTCTTAACCTCTGCATCACAGCAGCAACTCAGTGACAGGGCATACACGGGAGCTTTTATTCTCTTTGTCATGACTGACAACACCTACAGGGATAGTGCTAGCATATCTGCACTATACTATCCCTGTAGCTGTATTGTCCTTTGCTATTTTTGCTGTGCAGATTATACTACACTATAATCCATGTGACATAGTCACTGGATACTGTACTTGGCCAACATCAGCATCCTAGAATCAGAGAACAAACTCAAGTTGCTGCTGTTGCGGGCAGTGCATGCATCCGTTATGCTGCTGAACCAGCCAAAGGCTTCCTTTATAATTCCTCTGGCCTTAGATTTTTCATTCAGTTCGAATTAGATCTGCCTGCCTTTCTGAATGAGCATAGCTGCTGAATTTCACATTTTATGCTTCAATATCCAAAACTCATTAGAAGATTCCCTTTCATGCTTCAGGAGTGATTACATTATTTTTGTTTCCCCTTAGAACTGAAACAACCCTCAGTGATTACCCATGGAGTGTGAGCACCTCATAATTTTCACGCTAGTCAGGATATGCATTTCCTAACTGCTAACAAGCATTGCTCAGAAATGGAACTAAAAGAGAGGAAGCCAGGACCATTAGCGGCCAGTGCTATTGAGAACAAAAATTTTAGGCAGACATTTCAAAACTGGATGGAAATCAGAATGATTAATATTTTTTGTGCTTCTGCAGAAGTAAGTTACAAGCAGTCTGCTCTAAAACTGGAAATGAAATGAGCATTTTAAAAAAAAAAAAAAACTGATGGTTGTTCCTTCTGTTTGGGCAGATGCCCCTCCAGTCCAGATGAAACCTTTGACGTCATATGTTGTTATGTCAACAACCACCACCAGAGGTCTCTACAATGTGTTAATACAGCCGCTGAGACCACTTGTATGGTGCAAGAGTGGTCTTGTGTGTATATTTAGGGTATGAGGACCGCAAACCAAAAATTAGGAGTTTTGATACCCTAAGAATGTAAATGAGCCACCTCTTACAACTATAAGGGTGGTCTCAGCAGCCGTATTAATATATTGTTGATCGAGCTGGATCAATAACACATTACAGTTTTAAAAATCATCCTCAAACACGCCTGTTTCCAGGGTAGCTGCACATGAGATGCTCTTCACAGAGTAAGAGTGTCTCAGTCACACAGGAAATGAGTGCTCAGATTGGTCAAGAGCACTCCCTTGATCTATAATACTTCTGCTACTGTTTCTCAGCACTGTAGGACACTCGCATCCAGATGATGCTGGAATACTTTTCACAAACTGCATTTCTAGAATTGTGGAATGGCAGTTCTGCTTCTGAAATGCTTTATATTCTGAAAGTGATTTCATTTAAAGCATGGGTTTGTTTTCTGCAGATTTTGTAAATCATGGCTACATTTTACACAGTTTATGGAAACCTAAGCCACAGTTTATGTAACCCAGGAATGACTAATCTGTGGTTTGAAGTCCACATACAGAAATTTGGAATTCCATCAGCCCCATCAGCGCAGCAGTAGCGCTACCACTTGTGACATCAGTGACCCACATTTGGGAATGAGCACAGGTCACTGGGGGCCGGCCAGGGGGAGGAGGAGGAGGACTGATCATCCCAGAGGGTACTCGCCTGCTCTGGGGAGAAAGGGTTGCCAGCTCTGCTGCCCCACTGCCATCTGGGTGACAACAGGTGGCAGTGCAGTCGAAGTCACATAGGGGAGGGGGGGACGCAGGCTGGTGCCATGCTAAGCATGATCACATGCATGCGCATGTGCACCCATGCCACCTGCATCCTGAGCGATGGGACCAGAAAAGCAGAAAGCCCCAGCAAGGCAGGATGTATATGGACTTCCTGCAGACCCCACACTGGCGATATGGCTCTCCTCTAATTTGGGACCTGGTCCATAGGACACAAGGCCTAGCCCACTGCCCCCTGCCAAAAGGGCGAGACAAGTGGAAGATGGAGTTGGAAGGCAATCCCTTGAGAAGCTGGATGATAGTGCTGGTGGAGCCAATATGAAGGACGGCCTGGTCCATGAAGGGGGGGAAAAATCATTTAGGAATTCCATTTCAGATGGAATGCCATATAATTAATCAGAATTTTCTGAAATACAGTGGAATTGCTTCCTAGACTTTGGAATTTGAAAATTCTGCACAGCACTATGCATTTCCTCATTAAAAAAAAAAAACAACATTTTCTAGGTTCAGGACGTTGTTTCTTTCAGACAGATGAGAATGTCTAGAGAGGAGAATCGAACAAAGGCTGCATGAGTTTGCAACACACAGACTCACCATGCCGTTTCCAATCTTGAACACTAAACTGGCCTTTGAGCCTTAACCTGCAAACTTTTTTTTAGAAAGCTTCTGCTTGAAGCTTTTGGCCTGTGGGTGCACATTTTCCAGCTTGGTGAAAAATGATTCACTTCTTTAAACTTTTAGAAGGAAAAGGCAGAAAAAGCTCTGAAACAAACAGAAAAAGAGCCCTCTAGAACATAGCCTGGTGTGATTCAGAACCAAAAAAGAACCTCCTCATAAAACAATAGTTGGAGTATTACATATGCATATTAATGTAAATTGTTCCAATCTGTCTGACAGTGTCATTAATGACGTGGCACTGTTCCACTTCCCCAGCATGCTTTAGGTGTCAGGTTACAATCTATTTGCATACAAACAGTGCACTGCAAGTCTAAAAAAGGTTGCTGTGTTTTTCAGGACTTTTGTAGACTACTGCTCCCCACACATGAAGTGGGGTGGGGTCAGGAGGGGGCCTATTTGTTATACATGGCACTTTCGGGATGAGGAGGGGAGGAGGGTCAAGCTAGGGAGAACGGTACCATCTAAAAGATGCATTTGTTTCTGGTACAGTGACAGCAACCATTTTTTTACAGTACAGGAAAATTAAAGTGAATGTTGGGAGATAATGGGATTTTTCAGCTGAATACTGAATACTAGGTATCTGAAACATTAAAATATATGTAACCCCCCTGCAAATGGGGGTTCCCAAAAGACTTCCAGGAGCTTGCTTGAATGCTCCAAGCCTGAATGGTGTTTGGCGTTTAAGCCATTTATCAGTGAGTGTTTTTAGAGCCTCTGGTACTGTCTCTTTAAGAGCTGTCTGCTTGCAGACATAATTAGTTTGTATGGGGGGACTGTGTGCTTCTCTGTTTGAGTACCACTCGAGCTGCTGCCAATTCACTCCATTTTGCAGTCACTAGGTGCAAAGGAACTTATCTGAAAGATGTAACTGTTTGCCAGAAATCATTTACAGTAATAATGAAATTACAGTTTGTCTAACCTGCTGTCTTTGCAGTCAGAACTGTGTCTGCCTAGTTCCCCATTCTGGTTTTGAACTGCTGAACTGGACCAATCAGTGTGGGGTAAGCTAGCTCTAAAATGGTGCCTTGGACGAATCAGAACTTGGACTCATAATCTGAGCCAGCCACAAGAGGATTGTATGGGCAGTGACTCTGGGAGATGTAGTTTAGACTTCGGTGCCTTTTTGGACCAACAGCAGCAGTCTATTGTGAGTGACAGCCAATCCAGTCAAGAACTGGGAGGAACTCAAAGGAAGTGCCCGGTTTTGTCTGTTGGAGTTTCAGTTTAGATCTGGCAGTGAAGGGGAAAGAAACCCTGTGCTCCTTCAGTGCACAGTTTCAGTCAAAAAACGTGTGTAAGGCCCAGAGTTCCGGTCTGCAGCTTGTGTAACTGCTTGTTAGGACTGAATCCGTCCTGTGAAAAGAATCAAAGGATCTCTGAAGAGTAGAAACCAGGCTCACCCTGTGAAGACTGGAGAAATTGTTGAATTGCACTCGGTCTGTCAGGAACTGAATCTGCTGTGTGTTCTCCGGGTATTGTGCAGTAATTGCGATCGGGACAGAGAAGCAGCCTGCCTGGTATAGTACTTTCTTTTTACCATATAAATGTGTGAGAGTTTCTTGGAGCTCAAGAGTAGCCCTGCTGACGTTGAAGGACCCTATCTTGTTTGGAGGTCGTGAGTACTAATTCAGGGTCGTTCCTGTTGAATTGCCACATTAAATCCAAATGGAATCACTGTACTGCTGACTGTTTAAACTAATTTTCTTTCACTGGTGTGAAAGGGCCCTACCAGCTGCCACGGTTTGGACTAGCCACTAGGGCTTGGGTACCCAGGGACAGTAACTGGTAGGATAGGCCTGTGCACAGAGCCATAGGTAGATAGTAAAGTGATAAGCTAATTAACCTGATTTCCCCCTGTCCTTGTTATATCCCCCTAAATAAATCAGAGCTGCTTGTTTCAGCAAAGTTACACTTCCTGAGGTATTTGTCTATGTTAAAGTACTGTACTGTGATTGTTGCACTGTATCTTATTTCACAGGAGGTCCCAGTGCCGGAACTAGTCCTGGGGGTAAGTGTATACTGTGAAGGTAATTCTGATATATTGTGTGGGCCACCAGTGGGAAGAAAGGGGGTTGCAGTGTCCCAGAGGGCTGTGACCAAGTAAGTTTAACTATTGCAAACCCTGACCTCTGGGTGGAGGCACCCGCCATTGGATCCAGGCCCCTCAACCTGTTAGTGGCAAATCAGGCAGGGGTAGTAGCCCCTGGGATAGCGCCATCTAGGGGTTACATATAGAAATGCGCAGACAGAAAAAGACCATTTGTTTTATTTCATCCATTATATATATATAAAATTTCTGGCCAGAAGAGACAAACTAAGCCATGGCTTGTTTCTAGGTGCATCCTGGGAGCACAGGAAAGTTAAGTGATTTGCTCATAGTCACAGTATGCAAGTGGTGGCTGTAGGATTCAAACCCAGTTCTCCAGTTTTGCAGCTCACAGCTCTTAACATACACAATACTGCCTCCTGAGTCTAGTCTAGTCTGCCCACTACTTACCTAAGTCCCCACCAGTCTAGTACTGGCAGGTCCCATGCAGAGCTCCTATCTCATAGCTCTACTTAGTTTGTATGTTAATACCGCTGCGTAAACCGCTCTTATGCTTGTAAGAGTGATCTCACGTGCATTCTTAGGGTATGAGAACCATGAACTGAAGGTAAGCGGTTCTGATACCCTAAGAATGTTTCAATGCGCTTACACAACTTGGTGTGGTGCTATGCATATGCAACTTGATGAATAAACTTTGTTGTGTCCATTTGCCTCTCTGTGCCTTGGAAATACCACCCTGTAGGAAAGCTGAAGGCAAGGAACCCTTGAGAAGGGTTCCACCCCTAGAGGTGCCAAGGGAGGATTCCTTTAGAGTAAAGGTAGCTTAGGAAGAAGCCCAAAAAGAGTGTAGTTTTGAAGCACAGCAGAGGTGACGAGTTGGTATTGAGTATTTGAACCTTCACATAGGTAAGGAAAGATAATCGTCAGCAGATAACCGAAATGAGTAACAACTTTAACGTAGATCAAATTAAATATATTGAGAGGGCTTGACCTCCCAAGGAGAGAGGGAACAGCAAAGAAGGGCCACCATCCATCTCCATCCAACAGTGGAAACCTGCCTAAATAACTGCAGAAAACTTCCTAAGTAACTTAGGGAATTACAACTAAAGTAACTAGATATTATGATCTTTGGCACCGAGGAGAGGAGAGGAAAAAAACCCTTTGAGGAGGAAACCCCTGGGGATCCAAGGCACAGGTTGCCTTCCCTCCCGGCTAGGGATGATTTATTTAGTGACAGTTCTACTGCTGCAATTTAGAAACCCAAATCAAGGGGAGGAAAATATTCCAATTTGATGGAAAACTCTCATGATCCCTCTAATGGGAATACTGTGAAGGGTTGAGAGAGGCCTCTGCAACATTGGATACTATGAAGCTACAGCAGGACCCACCAAGGCGGGAGGAGGAGCGCAATGACCACTGAGGCATTCAGCCAGCATACCGACTAAAAACAGACCAGGTGAACCAGAGGCGGTCGTGGGGAGAATAGAGTAGAAGGCACCAACAAAACTGATTTAGCTAGCTAAATGAGCACTCTTGGGCATGAGGGCCCCATCCCTCATAGCTGAAGTCTTAAATTCTGCATCAAGAGGTGCCATTGGTACAGCTGAATGACTAAAGTTCCACCCAGAGTGAAGACATTCCCACTATGGGTCAGATGAGAAGGACCCCACCCTGAGTTTCACATGCTCAAGATGCTGACTTCATGAGTGCAGAGCGAGACCATCAGCTGCAGGGCAGGCCCTGAGCCATAGAAAGTAATGGTCATGGCTGGCACACCTCAGATTTATGAATGACAGCATACAGTCAATGCCAACTATGAAGTGCTAGATACGAGGAGGCCGGGCAAAGCCAGTGGCCTTCGGTTAGGTATTGGTATGCCAGGTGATATGATTGACTGAGATGCTTGATTGATATGATGGACTGATACAAATGACTGATGAGACTGACTGATAGGAATGCTGATATGAGCAAAGCCAGTGGAAAGCAAACCAACTAATTCCATTAAGAAAGACAAATTAATGGTGACAGAAATCAGGTGTTCAGGTAGTGAGAGGCTGTGATGCCAGTAATTGAATCAATGAGGTTTAGTGCAATTGAATTGAGGTTTAGCAGTTGACTGCTATGATTTCAGAATGAATAGAGAGTTGATATGACTGGCAAGAATACATTATATGCCATTAAGGCAGAGTTAGGGTATTTGAGTTACGAGCATTTGCAACACAGTAATGGAATACAATGAATATCTTGAAAGCCATGTAGGCTGTGAGGTTAATGTATTTATACATGGATAACTGAAATGCCATGTAGGCAAAGGAGCAGGGCATAATTCATTAACTTACATAAACGCATGCTCCTGCTATCTGGAGCCATGGTGCCCCACCATGACATCACAGTCCCCCGCAATGGGAATGACAGGGAACCCACAAGCTGAGTACCATGAGACCAAACAGCTAATTTAATGACTGAAAGTTGCAGTATAGATAGAAATTAGAAACATGCTGTTTAAATGTCAGCAGCTGTATGTCAGGCTGACATGCCTTGGATTGAATACACAGGCTAAAGTAATGAGGGTTTGATTTATGATTACAAATGCATACGAGTCCTGCATGTAGGACTAGGCAACAGTAAATTTATGATAGACTGTAATCTGGATGGTAGGGCAGGAAACCCCCCAAAACTGTAGCGGCGCTCTCATTTTCCCACTTAGTTCAACTGCTTACAACTGCATTGCAGTAAGGTATGAATTAAAGGAGCATGTTCAGATAAACTGAAGCAGAAAACCCCAAAGGAGTGGAAGCAGCATATGAGAATTGCCAGGCTGGGAGATGCAGCTGCCTAGGTGAAACCAGCACTGAACGAAGCCTGTCCAGGTGCAAACAGTTAAAGTGGCAGTGCTATTACAGGCATAGAGAACAATAAGTGTAGCTGAAACATACATAGAACAACAGCAGATAAACTGAGGGAGCAATGAAACTGAGAGCACACAGGAAACAATTACAGAATCCTAAAGAATAGATTTAAGGTAAGGAAACAACAAATGTAGCACAGGGTAAAACCTGAAGGCCCCCTCACGCAAACGGAAGAAACAGCACAGGAGAAAAGAAGCAGTCACAGACAACAGAGAAGCACACAGCAGCCAGATGCAAAACCAAAATATAGACCCAGAAGGCAGGAGGAGAAACAAAAACCAGCAGAAAGTCAAACAGAAAATCCAAAATCGGAAGTGGAAGGAGATGAATGCTGAAAGAAGCAGAGCTTCCAGTTGGGAAAGGCAGAGTCCAAGAGAGCCTCCAGCCGCAAAGAAAAACTGCTTCTGAATGAAGTAGGAAGGCAGGGTTTAAATAGGTCAGGCTGGGGGGGGGGAGCGTGGCTGTTGATTCAGTCCCTTGAACCACAGGCTTAAGCCTTTCAAAAGTGAGACCACTCTTGCAAGCACAAGAGTGGTCTCTGCAGCGCTATTATATTATTGATCGAGCTCGATCAATAATATATATTTTTTTAAACTGTCCCAGAACATGCCCATTTCAAGGGCATCTGCGTGAAAGATATTCTTCACAGAATAAGAGTGTTTCACATGCAGAGGAAAGGAGTGCTTCAATTGATTGGGAATTCTCCCTCGATCTATAATGCCTAAAAGGAAACAGAAATTGTGGGGTCCCAAGTGCAAATACTTACCAAGTATTCACAAGGATGCACTTCTTCAGCCTTACCAGACAGTGCACAAGGACTGAATTTTACAATAAATTTAGCACTGTGCAGAATTTTTAAATTGCAGCAGCATAGAATTCCAAGGAAGTTTATTCTGTGGAATTCTGTGAGTTGTAGAACTGCGAAATTTGGAAAGTGGAATGTTTTTCACAGATTACTAATCCATGGTTGATGTAAACAGAGGATTTCCTTTCTGGAATCCGCAGCAACATTTTCTGTGGTTTATGTAATCAGTTTACCTATAATTTTTTTTTAATACCGCTGAATTCAGAAAGAAATTCTAAACAGAATTTCGGTAGTGGAATCGTCATGCCACTTCAATTCCGCTGGCAGATTTCCGCATTCCACAGAGCTCTCATTAATGTGGTGTTCCTTGCACACCACAAATGAGGGTCAGAATACCACTTTAGGTCTGCTGCTATTACATTCTGAATGCCAGGTTTTGAGAAAAAGTATTTTTGCAATGTACGTAAAAGCACAGAGAAACTGTATTTAGCTTGAGGTGGTATTTTGGATCTTTTGGACAGAATACCAGACTTAGAAACTTGATAATCTATCTAAGACACCAAACATAGTCCATCACAATGCAGAAGATGTATACAGTATATACATCCAGAATCCAAATATGTTACTGTAACAGACTGGTCTCTCCCAAACTCAGCATGCACACTGTTACCAGCTTTCTCAGTGCTTCACATGCCTGAAAGGGTCACCATGGTATGCCGCCACCACTCAGCCACAGTCTCACTTAGGGTATCTCAAGGTCCAAATCCCACCAGAGTCACTGCTCACACAGTACAGTGCTCCACCAAAAGGGCAAGGGCCCTCCCCCTACTGCACAGCTGAGAATCAGTTTGCTTTAGGAACAAAATATGGTAACTGTAGCCTTCTCTTTGAAACAGAACACAGCTTTTGTCAGTTATAACCCATTTATCTGTACCTCAAAGGACTCAGTCACAGAAACATGAAGTATATAGAAAAATAGAATTTAATACTTCAAGATATGTAAACAACAGGACACGACAGGGTGTGCATTGAACAGAAATTACTGCATACCCAGGGGCATAGTGAAGCACACGGCTGCAGGCTGAGTACCTTCAGCCCCTGAAAGTGCAGAAATATATGGTCAATGCACACCCCCAGAGTATTGCACTTATAAAATTGACTTCTTTCCTTTTTAGTGCCTACTGTTAGAAAAAATAATTTTATTTATATAAAAAAGGCTATTAGAAAGAGAGACTGGTTGAAAGAGCACGGTCGACAGAGATGGTCCAGTAAGAGTAAAGAGTAAAGTGACACAGCAGGCCATACTTTTTTTGAATACTTGTCTATGTCTCTGCCAAAAGGGGAAAAATGTGAACAGTGAGCGGCTCCAGAGTTTCCCTGATTGGCCTCAGGTCTGGGATGAGCCACATTTGTGTGGGGGAAAAAGTGGTAGCATTTAAAAAACAAGCATTCTAGCAGCACTCTGATTTTTATTTTTTTTCTACTGCAGGCCTGCTTTTAAGTACTTGTTTTTACCTGTGCATTGAACAGATTTGATACAGAGGTAAGAACCAATCAAAAAGCAGTGATTTTCTCTTCCCATGTTATAATTGTACTTATAAAATGGGTAAAAAAGTGCAAAAATCCAGTCTACTGATTGGATGAAACACACCATATGACTATGCATTATTCCACAATGACCACACGCCTGTACTGCTAGCCATCCTTCAGAACCTTCTGAACATTTTATAAGACGGATAATCCACTACAGGGTGTGTGGTTGTACCCAGATATATGCATGCCTCGGGTTGTTGAACACACTGGGCCTGCAGCCTCATGCGTCATAACACACACCAAGGCATGCATATATTGGAGCATGACTGCACACCCTGTAGTGGATTATCTATTACTTATAAAATGAGTAGGAAAAATTATGTCTGCTAATTGGTTGAAACACATCACATGACTATGCGTATATCACAGCATGACTGCACACCTGCACTTTCACACCCCCCTCCAAAATAATTTTACCATTTTATAAGATAGATAACCCACTCTAGGGTGTGTGGTCACACTCTGATATACGCACACCTTGGGTGGTTGTCGCACACCAAGACGTGCGTATATCAGAGGCACACCCACACACCTTAGAGTGGGTTATCTATTACATGCAATACAGGATACTACACTAAGACTATGGGAAACAGTAATTCTACAGAGATAAAAAGAAAATATTTTGCATACAGCAGAAAGTACACAGAAAAAAACTGTCTCACTCTTCTCTCTCTAATAAAGAGCAAGTAGCGCTAAAAAAATATCAGACAGAAAATGTTAGTCATTTTTAAATGAAGTCCCTTATTACTTCTTATTTCTGAAGCTTTCTTTTTCCTTTTCCTATGTGCTCATTAGATTGTTTTCCACCTAATAGTACTGGGTATGATGTGAAAGCAGTGCTTTACTTGGAAGCAGACATATCTAGTTCTATTCCTCACACCACATCATCAGCATGTTACCTCACTCATTATTACAGTACAAGCTCCATGTGTCACAAGTCACTAATCATGCAGCAGGAGATTGACTGTTCCTGGTTACTAGTAATGTCACAGTCAGTGATGTCACAATGCTGATGATGTATAGAGAGGAATAGTGTGGACTGTGCCAGCCTCCAAGCAGATTGCTGTTCCACACGTTACACCTAGCACTGTCAGGTACAAAATCTTCTAATTAGCAAAACAAAAAATTAAAAATACTTAAAGATATAAGAAGTGACAGATGGCTACTTCTGCAAGTTACTATTAATTCTAGGCAGTACACTAGCTCTTTAAGCAAAGTGGAATAGCTTACCACACAGGACACCTTGGATGATTAGGGCAGACTCAAACCTTAGATGGTAACTGCTTGAAGTCTCAAACCTAATTACCTTTGCCAGGGTCTGGCAAGTCCTCAAAATCCTTCGGCTGCCAGCCCTCCCAATAACACATCATCAAACATGTCACCTTGACATCATAGATTCGATCCTTCCTGTGTCCTGAGAAACTCCCCATCTCCCATATTGAAAACTGGTCCAAACCGGATATGCACTCCAGATTTTGGTTTCATAGATTGCAATGTCCTTCCTTTTGTCTTCCCATCTGATGAAGTCCATGGGGTTTCTTTCCCCTTGCTTTGACTTTGTTTACAACCAAAACAGAGCCCATGATTATGAAAGCATGTCACCTCTTTGAAGTGTAAGTACCCTTTAGCCAACAGGAAATCTACCGTTTGCCCAAGCCCTCTATCTGACTGCCTCAGTCCTGGGCTCCAGTGGCATGCAACTTTAGATTTATCACACAGCTTTTATCTCAGCTGAAATACTTGCAAGAGGTCTAGCTGATAATAAAATTTAAACACAAAAACAACCAAAAAAAATACACGGAAGTTGTTACAGTTACACACCTATTCAGCTCTCACTAAAACTAAATTGCTAGCCCTGATATACTGGGAACAGACAGTGGGCATGCAAGGCCACTAATGAGTAAGCAACTGCTTCAGTAGGCAAAGGATCCAGGGTTTGTGGACAGGGATAAGGAGAGCCTGACCAAAATGTGTATAGAGAAACAAAATAGAAACAGTGAATGGTCTGATTTGGTAAATTAAAGCAGCAATACGTGATGGGGTGAAAATTCTGACCTTTACTTTTTATTCCATTTTAGATTGCCCCTTACCTCCTATCTTGTATAATAACCCTCTTTCTCAATTTTGAGTCTGCTTTAGCATTTTTTTTACCTTTAAAATAATAATAATAATAGGAATAAATACTCCTTTTTAATATGGCTCTGGCAAGGATTTCATCAGTACATCTATTGTCCCATAACATCAATAAGCACTATCTGCTGCATGCTAGCTCATTTTAGTCACCAGGAAGGTGACCTTGGACAGTAAGTATTCAAAAACAACAGAGAATAGTGATGAAAACCTTGTCTGAGCCATATTAGAAGGAGCGTCTTTGTATTATTTCAACTGTAAAAAAAGTGGTGAAGCAGACTTAAAATGGAGACAAAAGGGCAGCATACAAGTCAGGAGATAAGGGGCAATCTAAAACAGAATAAAAAGTATAGTTAAAATGCTCACCTCTGTTATGCACTGCTGCTTTAAATGATGGGTGTTCAAGAACAAGAGAGAAAACTGATAAAAATCTGAACCAATCCACATTAAAAAGAGTGCTCTTTTTAATATTTCATTTATATAAAAAAGTGCTTAATCAGAAATAGGGAAAAGGGTATCAGAAAAAGACAGGAGACAAGGGGCAATCTAAAACAGAATACAATGTATAGGTAAAAATTTTCACTGCTAACATCAGTGCACCATTTACAGGCTCAGTGATGTTTACTGAATTATGTCTCAGCTCTTTATGGGCATTAAACAAATACACAAGACCATCCCTGAAAACTACAAACTGTTCCACTGCTTTTGTGGTTCAGAGAGGAAAACAGAACTGATGATAATCAGTCCTGATTTTAAAATGCACCACATAGTTAAATTGTGTTTAGATTGCAGAAAGACTACCATAAGCAGGTCAGATGTTCCGAGGCTGACTACAGTGGGCTTCCTTCTAGTCTCACACTGCTTGTGCTCCCCCCTCTGTGACTGGAAAAGCTCATTGTTAGCCTTTGGCCATCATGTTGGTTTTGTTTCTCCCTAACACCTGCTCAGTTGCCAGCTCTGCATTCCTCTGCTGACGCACTCTGGCTGGTGCACGGCCAAGAAAGAGTGGGTGGGAATCGCCAGGAAGCAGCACAGTGGTTCTGTAATCTGGTCCAAGTCCCCCCGGCCCCTTCACTTCCCCTAGGGGTCCAGGTTTGGATCTGCTCCACATTCTGAGTGAAAAGATTTTGGTGGTCTGAGCTCATTTCCTATTAGATACAAAATGGATGCAGTCAAACATACACATAATACAAACACAAGCACACAAACATGCACACACCAATATACATATACATATACATACACACACACACACACAATACAAACACACACTCATAGGCATACACAAACATACATAATACAAACACATGCACACAAACATACGCACACCAGTAAACATACATATACATATACACACACAATACAAACACACACTCATAGGCATAAACAAACACACATAATACAAACACATGCACACATCAATATACAAACTCACATAATTACAGACACACACACACACACACACATACACAAACTCACAGGTACACACAAATGTACACAAACGTACATAAATACAAACACAAGCACACAGGCACACAGCAATATACACACACACAGACACACACACACATAGATAAACATACACATGCACAAACATATGAAATACAAACAAAAGTACACAGTCACAGATATATATGCAAACACAAAAATAGAATCATACACATAACCTCACATAGACATACACAATTATATACAAACACACATATAAATACAGACATACACACAAACGCACATGTAAATATACACAAACACACATGAATACAAACACAAGCACTCAAACACGCATACACCAATATACAAACACAGATGTACACTCACACAAACTCATATACACAAACGCAAATAAACACAAACATAAGAAATATAAACCACAAACACACACAGACACAGAAATATATGCAAACACAAAAATAGAATCATACAAACACATATATGCAAACAATTATACACAAACAAATGCACTCACACACCCCCATACACACACACACACACACATACACAAGTTAAAAATGCACAAACACTTTCTCACACACACAAATTCAGTTCAATGAGAAATGGTGTAATTGTTAAAATGGCTACAGCAGCAAAGACTTTGGGCAACATAGTTCATTCATTCATTTATTTTCATTTATTTAGTCCTTGTTTACAGGGTACGTACACTAGACAACTGAATGCCTATTTATAGGTACAACCTGGAAGAGTACAGTGCGGTGGCATACTGGAAACCTGGAAACTGCTCCCCTAAAAGTTTGGGCCCCTGGAGCAAATTAGTGCCTGGAGCAAGTTCCAGAATAGTTGAACATGCTTGGTGCACAATGTGACTGCTAAAAGCATGTTTGAATTTACTGTCCAAAAAGTGAAGCACAAATACTGGTACAAACCTGCTGGTTCCTCACAAATTACAACCACCCCTATTGGCCATATAAGGCATGCGTCCAATTTGGTACAATAAGGATTCAAGGAGCAAAGTAGTAGATAGTGTCTGTCACAGCAGTTTGCCATGTTTGAAGTTCCCCATGCAAATGACCTCATAGCATAATCTAGGCGCTATGAGGTCATCTGCATCTTATTATGCCCTGCTGCCCTGATCAGTTACTGGACCCTTCACAATGTCTCTGACAAAGTCACCAGGCTTGCAAAATCCCATTATTTTGCATCCACACTTCAGAACAACCTTACTCTCCCCTCCAAATTCGGGAAAGCAATCCACCTCCTCCCCCCCAGTCCTCCCTACATCCTCAAGGTTGGCAACTCCCACATCATTGACACTCCTGCTGTAGCTTCTTTTGTTCAACTCCATTTTACCACCTGTATTCTTTCCCTCCTCCCCCGCTCTGCTCCCTCCCCACTCCTCCCTCCCCCAACCTCCTCCCCTGCCCTCCTTCACTTTCTCTCCTACCACTTCCTCTGCCTCTGGTGTCAGCGTGGCTCAGTTGGTAGCATGTCTGCCTCTGGACCAGAAGGTCGTGGATTCTCATCCCACACCGGGATTAGACTTGCACCTAAAAATCACTGGCACCCGAGTGCAGTATTGGGGGGTGCTGTACTGCTGGAGTGTGCTGTCCTTTGGATGAGACGTTAAACCGAGGTCCCTTCTACCCATCCTGGTGTTGTCCAGGTGGAAGTAAAAGAACCCAGGGCACTCTTCGCAAAAGAGTAGGGAACATTCCCGGTGTCCTGGCCAACATTTCCCTTCCCATAAACTGGTTCATGCAATTATCCAGGCTGTGTGTGGGTGATGATGTGCGATATGGCCGACACCACACATTCAGTCACTTCACTACCAGTCTAGCATTGCTTGTAAAGCGCTTTGGATGTATGAAAAGCGCTATATAAATGCTGATTCTTCTTCTTCTTCTTCTCTGCCTCTCTCAAGACACTTTTAGCTCTTAACACCAACAAGGATGCGAGTCCTGACAGACTTGACCCCAAGTGTCTGCATCTCTCTGTCCCTGCCATTGCCATTCCTATTACCCACCTCCTCAACCTCTCCTTCTCATCAGCTTCTGTTCCCAACACCTGGAAACAGGCTACTGTTATCCTCCCTAAAGGGGGTGATCATTTTTCTCCTGGTAACTATCATCCTATCTCTTTCCTACGCCTCCTAGCCAAACTCCAGGAACACCTTGTTCTCTCACAGCTCTCCCCCTTCCTTAACTCCTCCACCTTTCTCAATCCCTTCCAGTTTGGTTTCAGCAGGAAGTCTCCCCCTTCCTTAACTCCGCCACCTTTTTCAATCCCTTCCAGTTTGGTTTCAGCAGGAAGTCTCCCCCTTCCTTAACTCCGCCACCTTTTTCAATCCCTTCCAGTTTGGTTTCAGCAGGAAGTCTCCCCCTTCCTTAACTCCGCCACCTTTTCAATCCCTTCCAGTTTGGTTTCAGCAGGAAGTCTCCCCCTTCCTTAACTCCGCCACCTTTTCAATCCCTTCCAGTTTGGTTTCAGCAGGAAGTCTCCTTTCTTAACTCCGCCACCTTTTCAATCCCTTCCAGTTTGGTTTCAGCAGGAAGTCTCCCCCTTCCTTAACTCCTCCACCTTTTCAATCCCTTCCAGTTTGGTTTCAGCAGGAAGTCCCATTCTACATCCACATCCGTCTCCCCCCTCCACCTAACTGACTGCATGCTAACTGGCATGGACCTCTTTCACTTTACTTCAGCCTTCGTTGTCCGCTTGACCAAAGCCTTCAGCACTGTGGCCCACCCCTTCGCCTGGACAGGCTTAAGGTGATGGGGCTGTCTCTTCAATCAGCTAGTTCCACTCCTACATTGAGGGCAGGTCACAAGCTGTCTGGTTCAGAGATATCTTATCCCCTCATCTGCTCTGGCACCCCCAAGGATACTTCCTATGCTCCATATTCTTTTCCATCCTCCTGAATTACCTTCCTGCTTCCATTTCCTCTGCATCCATTCTTATATGCAGATGACACTGTGCTCTTTAATTCTGGTTCCTCTGTCCATAACCTCATTACCCTGCTTTAATTGGATTCTGACTGCATCACATGCTGCTTCAGATCCAACCAACTGTCCCTAAGTGCCAAGAAAATGGTCCCCAAGACCACTGGCTTCTGAAAGAGGCTCTCCAGGCTTTTCCCTCTCCTTTTTTTCCATACCTTAGATGGTACTGGATTCAGGAAGTCCTTTGTTAAGTGCTTCAGGGTCTTGCTAGACCACCACCTTGACTTCTCAGTGAACATAAATGCATCATAAGCTCCTCCCCCAAATAGGTGCACTCCACAGGAACAAAGTCAGTATCCCACTTCCTGCCTGCTGAGAACTAGTTTTGAAGATGGCTCTCCCCTATCC
The DNA here is from genome assembly GCA_016271365.2 of Neoceratodus forsteri. Taxonomy (NCBI): domain Eukaryota; kingdom Metazoa; phylum Chordata; order Ceratodontiformes; family Ceratodontidae; genus Neoceratodus; species Neoceratodus forsteri. The sequence continues at coordinate 818,181,256 of CM028137.1, forward strand.
TCAATTATGGTGATATTATCTACAGTACAGTGCCCAAGTCTACCCTTGCCAGACTGGAGCCCTGTGTTCACTCCCTCTACCACTTTACCTTGGACTACCCTCCCCATTCTACCGCTGCTCTTTATATTCCTCCCTCTGCTTCCCTTTCCTTGATGCCAGGCACCATGTCCTCTAGATGAACAACAGTGCAATCTGGAAACTGGAGGTGGTGCACTGCAAGGCAGCCATCCTGCTAGACATAACAGTTCAAAGCTCTGCACTCATGTAGTTTTAAATAAATCAAGGCAGAAACTTAAATATAGTTTAAGTGCTTTATTTTGGCACTGTAGGAAGAAACCTGGCTGAAACCCTCTGCCCCATGCTTCAACCTACACAGGGTCTTCATCGGGGACTCTAGAGGAATAGAAATGTACACCCTGTTATAAAGGTCCTTCTTAAAACCATATACACCAGTTAGTGAAACACAATTACTGATCCAAATGTGAATTTATAATAACAGAAAAACATCTATTCATGCAAAATATCTCCATGGAAAACAGTGAAAAAGGAAGAAAACAAGGTGTACTAAAATTAGAGAAACACCCAATATTAATTCATCCAAGACTGCTAATGGAAATGCACTGGGGCAGAGGGTTCTAGCAGGGTTTTTTCCCATGGTGCTGGAATAAAGTACTTAAACTATATTTAAGATTGTGCCTTGATTAATTTAAAACTCCACGAGGGCAGGGCTTTGAATTGCCATGCCCACTGTGCCTCCTTCATATCCAAATTCTGGCTAGGTTCCCTCCCTGCCTTCCTCCCTACATCTCTTTCCTCCTCTTCTCCTCACCCCTGCCATCCTACTACCCTCTCTGGAACTCTGATTTGAATTCCTTCCCCCCACCCCAGGAAATCAAATGTGGGCCAAATTGCCTTGTCATACCATTTCCCAAAGCTCTGCTCCTCGCATCCTTTGACTATCAGCTCAGCCTCATTCCTTCCTCTCCTCTCTCAAGGTGCTTCTTTGTGACTTCACTACCCCCTCCTTCAACTGCACCTGACCCCCGACCTTGAGTCCACCATCCTCACTCCCTGTTATGCTGGGTGCCCCTGTTTCAGAGCAGTCTTTGTCCACCTTAGGCACCTAGATTCTATGGTATTAATCTTCTCCCTAATATTGACTTGCACATCTGGTAATGTATGCACTTGCACCTTACTGTATGGCGCTTGCACCTTTCTTTTTGTGTTGCACTGTTCTACCTGCCTGAATACTGTGGCTGCACAACTGAAATGCATGTTGTTCACTCTTGCACCTTATTGTATTGTCTACTCCCTCCCCCCTCCCCCACTGGACACATCAGGAAACTAGCTGTGATCAGCTCAGTATGTCTTTCCTGGTAAAACTTTTTAAAATAAATAAATAATTGTCTCACTAAAAGGTGGGGTGCAAGCTTTTACTCCTAGAAATGTGCAGAGGGATGGCACTGCCCATCTCTGCTAGCAGCACTGGTGCTACAGCCTACAATACCTGTGACATGTCCCCTCCCCTCAGAAATATAAACCTCCTAGTAGACTAGTAGACACCCCTACTTAATCCCCGTGCCCATCTCTATGAAACATATCAGGTGGTCCGGTGGTTCACGCCTCCCAGTGGCTGACATAACCTCTCCTCACATCTAAACAGCTGGCCACTAACTGACTGCCATATGTCAGTCCCATAGAAGTTACTCTGTTGATGTTGTAAAGTACAATAGCAACAGATTGATTTCTGCAGGACTGTACTCGCAGCAGTCAGTAGCCACAGAGGTGTGAGGAGTAGGGAACCACTGGTCCACTATGTATGTTCTATACAGATGGGCACAGGGACTGAGTTAGGGAGAGGGTCCACTAGACTACCATGAAGTTTTAAATAACGGGCACAGGGATTAAAATAGCGAAAGGGTCCACTAATCAACCAGGGAGTTTTACATGATAGGCACAGGGATCGAGGTAGGGTGTCCACTAGACTACCAAAGCATGAGAACTGGATTGGGGGGTTTATACAGCACAGGGATTGTAAGTTATGGCACCAGTGCTGCCGGAGGGGGCAGCGCTCCACTATGTGCTTCTTTACTACAAACTTTGTGGAAGTGTTAACTAGCTGCTGGTTAGCACCTCCACAAATCTTTGAATATGCCAGGCCAACTATATGCAAGGCTCAAACTTCTGATTTTCATTGGTACCTGGAATGCTGTTTCCCAGTGTTCTGGTGTGTTGATCCTATTGCACAAAGATGCTGTGAGTTAGAATCCCGATGTCTTAATATGCTATTATGTTGATGTTGAAAGGCGGCAGATGTAGTCCTGCTCCATGGGGGGGGGGGCAAGGAACAAGCAGGGAACTACAGACCTGTCAGTCTTACCTCTATTGTAGGGAAGCAGAAGCTGATGGAGTCACTGGTCAAAGAGGACCTTGTGGACTACTTGGAGAGCAACAGTCTCCAGGTTAGAAAACAGTACAGATTCATGGCAGAGAGGTCTTGTCAGATTAACCTGATAGTTTTCTTTGGCTGGATGACAAGGTTGTTGGATAAGAGCCACACTGTAGATTTGCTGTACTTCGACTTTAGCACAGCTTTCGACTCAATGCCTGACAGACGTTTGCTGAAAAGATTGAGGATCTGGGTGCAGCTAAGGTCATAGTAAACTAGGCAGGTAACTGGCTAAAGGAGAGGACGCAGAGGGTTGTTGTCAATAGAGTCATATCAAAAGAGAGGGAGGTCACGAGCAGGATACCACAAGGATCTGTCTTTGATCTGGTCCTCTTCAATATGTTTATCAATGACACTGCTTGAGATAATCTGGGGTAGGCTTTGACTCTTTGCTGATGACACTAAGCTCTGTTGGGAGAGTAGATAGTGATGAGGAAATCAGGGAAATGCAGAATGACTTAAAAAAGCTAGAGGGGTGGTCTAAGATTTGGCAGTTGAAATTCAAAGCTAAAAAGTGCAAGGCATTGCACCTGGGGAACAAGAACCCAGGACAGAGTCCTGGATGGGTGGGGTAAGACTTAGCATTATGGCAGAGAAACAGGACCTTGGAGTTATCATTAGTGACTCCCTCAAAAAATTGAGTCAGTGCAACAAGCCATATAGCAAAGTGAGTAGGGTGCTGGGATGTATTGGGAGTGGTATTGATAACAGAATGGAAGACGTAATGCTTCCCCTATATAGGTCCTTAGTGAGGCCACACCTGGAGTACTGCACCCAGTTCTGGAGTCCTCACCTCAAGAAGGATAGGGATAGGCTGGAAATGGTGCAGTGCAGGGTAACAAAAATGTTTCAGGGTCAACAGGTCAGGTCCTATGAGGAGCACCTCAAGGCACTGAACATGTACTCTCTACAGACCAGAAGGGAGAGGGAGCATATGACAGAGATCTTCAGGTTTCTAAAAGAAATTAATAAGGTGAATTTCAGGGGACCATTTAGCTTGAATACTTGTTCACTGTCATGTGGCCGTGAGTGGAAACTGACAGGAGGGAGGTTCAGGAGGTACATGAGGAAGTGTTATTTTACAAAAAGAGTGGTGGAGCTGTGGAACAGTCCACCAGCTGAAGTGGTGGGTACTAAAACTGTTGGTGGTTTCAAGCACAGTTGGGACAGAATAAAGGGTATAGTTGTTGCTCAGAGTGGCATGAACTGGGAGGAGAATGAAGGGAAGGATGGGGAGGGCTAGGACCTTGGATGGGCAGTAGGTCCCAGGGCTAAACAGTGAACTCAGGCAGACTGGATAGATCATTGGTCTTTTTCTGCCTTCATTGTCTATGTTTCCATATCTCTTACAGCACTCAAGAGACTATGAGGTTAAATCCAAGTGTCCATACTGTAGTGGTGTGCCAATCCTACTGCACTCAGATGCTGTGAGTTTGAATCCCCTGGCATCCACAGTTTACTGGTATGTTGGTCCTCATCCTACAGCACTCAGATGCTGTGAGTTTGAATCCCAGTGTCCGTATTGTACTAGTGTGTTGATTGTACTGCACTCAAAGGCTGTGGGTATTAATTCCAGTGCCCATAGTGTACTGGTGTGTTGATCCTACTACACTCAGAGGCTGTGGGTATTAATTCCAGTGCCCATAGTGTACTGGTGTGTTGATCCTACTACACTCAGAGGCTGTGAATATTAATTCCAGTGCCTATAATATACTGGTGTGTTGATCCTACTGCACTCAAAGGCTGTGGGAATTCATTCCAGTGCCTATAATATACTGGTGTGTTGATCCTACTGCACTCAAAGGCTGTGGGTATTCCAGTGCCTATAGTGTACTGGTGTGTTGATCCTACTGCACTCAAAGGCTGTGGGTATTAATTCCAGTGCCTATAGTGTACTGGTGTGTTGGTTCTACTGCACTCAAAGGCTGTGGGTATTAATTCCAGTGCCTACAGTGTACTGGTGTGTTGATCCTACTGCACTCAAAGGTTGTGAGTATTAATTCCAGTGCCTATAGCGTACTGGTGTGTTGGTTCTACTGCACTCAAAGGCTGTGGGTATTAATTCCAGTGCCTATAGCGTACTGGTGTGTTGATCCTACTGCACTCAAAGGTTGTGAGTATTAATTCCAGTGCCTATAGTGTACTGTTGTGTTGGTTCTACTGCACTTAAAGGCTGTGGGTATTAATTCCAGTGCCTATAGTGTACTGGTGTGTTGGTTCTACTGCACTCAAAGGCTGTGGGTATTAATTCCAGTGCCTATAGTGTACTGGTGTGTTGGTTCTACTGCACTCAAAGGCTGTGGGTATTAATTCCAGTGCCTATTGTGTACTGGTGTGTTGGTTCTACTGCACTCAAAGGCTGTAGGTATTAATTCCAGTGCCTATAGTGTACTGGTATGTTGATCCTACTGCACTCAAAGGTTGTGAGTATTAATTCTAGTGCCTATAGTGTACTGGTGTGTTGGTTCTACTGCACTCAAAGGCTGTGGGTATTAATTCCAGTGCCTATAATATACTGGTGTGTTGATCTTACTGCACTCAAAGGCTGTGGGTATTAATTCCAGTGCCTGTAGCGTACTGGTGTGTTGATCCTACTGCACTCAAAGGTTGTGAGTATTAATTCCAGTGCCTATAGTGTATTGGTGTGTTGATCCTACTGCACTCAAAGGCTATGAGTATTAATTCCAGTGCCTATATGTAACCCCCCTGAAAATGGGGGTTCCCAAAAGTCTTCCAGGAGCTTGCCTAAGTGCTCCAAGTCTGGGTGGTGTTCGGCATACCTCTCAACTGTCCCTGATTTTCAGGGACGTCCCTGATTTTGCCTCAAATGTTCCTGTGTCCCTCATAAAATTTGTGTTTTTATGACTGAACAGTGGAGATTGTAAGCACAAAATAATGTCAAACATTAAAGTTACAGACTTATTGTTCTTCAGAAAATGTATTTTACACTAGTCCCCTTATTCTATCAGCTTTCTGGGTGAATATTAACAATTTTTAAGATCTGTCCCTGATTTGGGGGTCTTCGTCCCTGATGTTTTAAAGCCCTGTCCCTGATTTATGAGGCAAGAGGTTGAGAGGTATGGTGTTCGGCATTAAAGCCGTTTAACTGAAACTGCAGTGAGTGCTTTTGGAGCCTCCACGTACTGTCTCTTTAAGAGCTGCCTGCTCGCAGGTATAATTAGTTTGAATGGGGGGAACTGTGTGTGTTTATGCCCGAGTCCCGCCCGGGTTGCCACCTAAGTGCTCCGTTTCTGCAGTCGCCAAGTGTGCAGAGGGAGCCCTTCTGAAAGCTGTAACTAATTTTGGGGAGAAATGCAGAGTATTAATGGAAATGTAGTTTATCTAACCTGTTTTCTTGCAGCCTGGACTGTTTCTGCTTAGCGACACCATTCTGGTCCCGGACTGCTGAATGGGACCAATCAGTACTTGAAGCTCTAAAATGGAGCCTGCTTTGGGCCAGTAAGGACTGGGACTCTGAAGTGGAGCCTGCTGAAATGGGGCTGTATGGAAGGTGCCTCTGGGTAACGTAGTTTTGGATCCTTGGCGCCTTTTTGCACCTATAGAGGGAGCCCTGCTGTGACTGACAACTGAACCAACCAACCGAACTCTTGTGGATCTAAAGGAAATGCCCTGAGCTGTTGCTGGAAGGGCAGATTCGCGATGGATGCTAAAGAGGCAACACTGCTGAGTATGTGAGCGGCCGGTTTGTTGCATAATTCACGAAGAAAACTGTGGAAGGCTTGATTTCTGGCCTACTTGCCTGATTTCTGCCCTGAGAGGGAGGAGAGGACGTGTTCAGACTGAATCCGAAATTTGTGAAGAAAAAGCAAGCTGCTGCTGTTGTGAGACCAGGCTTACCCTGTAGAAGACCGAAGATTTTGCTGAAAGCGATTGGCCTGTCAGGACTTTAGTTACAGTAGTGCTCCCGAGTAACTGCAGTGTTCTTTGCGATCGGGACTGAGGAGTCACCTGCCTGGTAAACTTTATTTTACCTATAAATGTGCTATGTGCTGGAAGGGGATCACGATCTGGTTTCCCCATTTCCTGTAAGCTGTGTGTTAGTGCTGGAAGTGGTTTTCCCAGCCAGAATCGAACTGAATCCGTGCTGCCTGACGCAGATAGGCCCTGCCATGAAGGTCTTGCCTCACTACCTTGCTATACAGAAAGATCTATCATCAAGGGGCCAAGCTTCTTCTGGCAAACCAGCAAGTCACCCATCTGCTGTCCTGTATTTAGCCCGAGTATCGTGAGCAATTATCAGGGTAGCTCTCTGTAACTCTTGTTTAATCAAAGTGTGCCATCTGATTGGTTTGTGCTTTTCTTTCCACGAACTGAGCCATCCGGCTCCGGATTACAAATTGTGTGTGCATGTTCTTTTTCCATCACAGGGCCCCAACCAGCTGCAATGGACCTGGCCAGCCTGTTTCTCCATCCTGGGTACCCAGAAAACGAGACTGATTGGGACTCTAAGTGCATGCACAGTACTGTGATTATTATTGTGTTTATACCAATTAACCTGATTTTCCTCCTCCTTGTTACAGCTCCCCTGAATAAATCAGATCTGCTTGTTTCTGCAAATTTACAGTGATTGTGCTGTCAGTTTATGCTAAAGGTATTGCACTGTTGCTGTTGTATTGCATCACCTTGTTTTACAGGGGGTCCCCAGAGCCAAGCTGAAGGAACCCGTCCTGGGGGTAAGTGGTTTGCATATCTGGGGTATTAGGGAAGTTACTGTTGTGTACTATGTGTGCCACTAGTGGGAGAACAAGGGGGTCACAGTGTCCCAGAGGGCTGTGACCTGGTTAGACTAGCTACAACCAACCCTGACCTTTGGGTGGAGGCACCCATTTTAGAACTCAGGCCCCTCAACCTGTTAGTAGCCAAGCAGGCAGGGGTAGTAGCCCAAGGGATAGCGCCACCTAGGGGTTACATATAGTGTACTGGTGTGTTGATCCTACTGCACTCAAAGGCTGTGGGTATTAATTCCAGTGCCTATAGCGTACCGGTGTGTTGATCCTACTGCACTCAAAAGCTGTAAGTATTAATTCCAGTGCCTATAGCATGCTGGTGTGTTGGTTCTACTGCACTCAAAGGTTGTGAGTATTAATCCCAGTGCCTATAGCGCACTGGTGTGTTGATCCTATAGCACTCAAAGGCTGTGGGTATTAATTCCAAGGCCCCTACTTTTCTGCGGCACATTGGGACCAAGTTCTGCAGCAAGATTACCATTTGCCGCAGAACTTCTGTGGCAGTGGTTTGTAGTTTCTGTGGAAGTTCTGCAGCACTAATGAACTACCACATCACAAAGTCAGCCTGTCATCCTGACTCAATTTTTTTATTTTAGTCTTTGGTAACCAGGTAAGACCCACTAGGCACAAGTGCCTGTTTTCAGGGGTGACCTGGGAGCACTGGGCAGTTAAGTGACTTGATCAGAGTCACACAGTATGCAAGTGGAGGTTGTGAGAATCAAACTCAGGTCTGGTCTGCTGGATGTACCAAGCTCGTTCACACCTCATTCCTCTTCTAACCTCTTGGCTATACTGCCAGCCCAAAACAAAGCACACAAGTAGTCTGTGACCAGGATATGAACCCCAGTCCACAGACGCTCCGCTTCTCTCCACTGCCCACAGCTCTACCCTCTGAGCCACAGCAGCAGACTTCACGTCCATGGCAATGATCATAGCAATCAGGATGCGGAAGTACAGTAACACTAGTTAAAAAATTACAGACTTATAGACATAATTTTATGCTTAAAAAGAGACTTATAGAAATAATTTTATGCTTAAAAAGACAAAAACAAATATCTATCCCATATAGTTCTATCCTATTGCATAAATGAAATATGCAGAGGGGACCTTATGTGATAAATAAGATATTTGTATACTCATGCTGTCTACACCACTCATGAGATCCTCACTGTGTATCACTTATATATTTATATGTGCTGTCTACACTACTCGTAAGGTCCCCGCTGTGTATTACTTATATATTTACATGTGCTGTCTACACTACTCGTAAGGTCCCCGCTGTGTATTACTTATATATTTATATGTGCTATCTACACTACTCGTAAGGTCCCCACTGTGTATTACTTATATATTTATATGTGCTGTCTACACTACTTGTAAGGCAACCTGTAACATACATACATACAAATATGTGAGTGTGTGTGTGTGTGTGTGTGTGTGTGTGTGTGTGTGTGTGTGTATATATATATATATACACACACATACAGAGAGAGAGAGAGAGAGAGAGGGATACTGTATGTACGTATGTATGTGTATATATAAAAATATACATATATATTTTTTTTAATTTCCATGAAATTGTATCCTCATTCATTCAGGTCCCTTTGCAAATGGAATAAACAGAATAGAAGAGATATTGCAAAACGTATTTTTCATGCCAATCTGCTTCCCGTGAAACACTACATAACACCATCAGGCCATGACATGCAAGTGAACCAATTGTGAGATAGAGCTCTCCGGCCCATCACAGTGCATCCCCCAAGTGACAGAACACTGAGCCATACTATACCTTTCCAGGCTCAGAGCAGTGATGTGTTCCCCCAATCCTTGTGCTGCCCAGCCAGCTCCCAGAGCTCATCTCTGAACCTGAGTTGCCGGCATGGGAACATAACATGCTACCCTCTGGCCCAACAGCTGACCCTGCACACAACATTTCTCCATAACTTTTAGGTGATTCTATTAACTAATGACAATATGTAATCAATAACCATGGCAAAAACGTGTACAGCGCAATTATTTATTTAACAGGTCTATTCTTCCAACAGGTCTACACATTATTATTTTCCACTTTTCTGGGCATAATTGCTTTATTTTTCTTAAAAATGACAGGTTAATTAATTTTACCAGTTATTCATTTTAGATAGCATCTCTATACCTTAAAGGCAAAAATAAGTTTGTACAAAGTAAGGTATGGACTTAACAGGTCTATGCTATTGACAAGGTTTTGTTAAAGTTGTCTACAGTGTAATAACTAAGACTGAAAATTGTATTAGGCTGTAGCGCAGGTTGTGCAAATATTACCATACCTGATGTGCTGTGCCACTACCTCAGGCAGTGGGAGCTGTGGTAGATAAGTGACTATTCATTTCTGTGGCAGAATTCAGCTATTTCATTCACTAATGTATGATGTGATAGCACTGGTAACATCACATGATGAGCACAGAGGGGTTTTGGATAGAAAAAGAGGGGAAGAGAACCAATTTCTTTGGAAAAAATGCAAATATTAATTAAGAATCACCAAGATCAGTGAATTCTTCGGCATTGCAGACGTTCTGTGGTACGTTGCAAGTTCTGTGCAAAATTTTGCAGCCACAGCATTCTAGGGGCCTTGATTAATTCCAAGGCTGTATTAATTCCAGTATCTATAGCGTACTGGTGTGTTGATTCTACTGCACTCAAAGGCTGTGAGTATTAATTCCAGTGCCTATAGCATACTCATGTATTGATCCTACTGCACTCAGAGGCTATGAATCTGAATCCCAGTTGCCCTAGTGAGAATACGAGGATTTGAATCACGGTGCTACCTGTCAGCCTGTGCTTTGTTCCTGCACTGCTTCAGTATGTGGGCACTCACCCTCACAGTAGGAAAAGGCAAATACTGAGAATTAGAAGAACTGAGATTGTTCTGTGTGACTAACATTTGAGCATGGTAAGGAATGGGTTGCTGGGCAACAACATACTATGGGTGGCTGGAGAGTCCTTTAATAGTGGAAGTACAAAAGCCACAGCTGTTTACGACTTGGAACGCATGTGCACGAATAACCTTATCAGATGAAACATGAGCTTTTTCCATTAAATCTACAATAAACACCAACTCAGAAGCATATGCTGGCATGTGTGTGCAGAATGTGTCTGGGTTGTGCTTTTTTTGACTATTCTGCCGTGCTTTGTATGTTGTGATGAGGTGCACAGTAGCAGCTCAGTACCCCACTGCAGCTAAATAATGGTATGCTCTTGTCTTGAGTTCATATATTTCTGTATACATTATCAGGTATGTGCTTTCTCTGTGTCTGCATTTGCATTGGTGTGTGTGTGTTCATTTGTGGTGCATCTGTGAAGCATGCTGACTGTGCAAACGGACTACCAGCTTCTGTTGCTGATGGAGCTGAAGGAAGTGGAGTTCCTTTCTGGTAGGTTTGATGTTGGGGAGGGGAATAAAGTGCTGTTTGCTCCCTGACCTGACCTATTGGCATGGGAGAAACCTGCAAACAAGTCATGTACTGATTTCTTGCCCATTTTCCAGATCCCTTACGCATCTACCATTTAGTGATTGTGTCAGAGAGGTAAAGAACGTAATGGAATCTGGTTTTCTACAGTGCCTTTCAAACAAACTGTATTCCAAAGCACTTCACAAAGAAATGAGTTAGCTACTAGTAGTTCAGGAATGTGGAACATAATTTTGATTTATATAATATCCTGAAGTGCTTTACAATCCAGGAGAGGAAGGGGAGACAATGTTGCTGCCACACAGTGGGATTCAAACAGCACAAAGATAAATAAGAAGGAGATTAAGTGATTTGCTCAGTGTCACACAGAGATTAAGAGGAGGTTGTGAGATTTAAACCTGGGCTGCTAGTCTAAATGTAACCCCCCTGCAAATGGGGGTTCCCAAAAGTCTCCTAGGAGCTTGCCCCAATGCTCCTAGCCTGGATGGTGTTTGGCATTTAAGCCATTTATTTGTGAGTGCTTTTAGAGCCTCTGGTACTGTCTCTTTAAGAGCTGTCTGCTTGCAGGCAGGATTAGTTACATGGGGGGACTGTGTGGTTCCCTGCTCCAGTCCCGCTCGAGCTGCTGACAAATCGCACTGTTTCTGCCGTCGCTAAGTGGACAGAGTGACCACTTTTCAAAGATGTAACTGTTTGCTAGAAATCATTTAGAGTGTTAGTGGAAATGTAATTTGTCTAACCTGCCTTTCTTGCAGCTGGGACTTTGTGTGCTTTGCCCTTCCATTTTGGATCTGAACTGCAGAACAGATCCAATCAGGTAGAAGAGGCACCTAAAATGGAGCTTAAGCAGACCAACCAGGATCAGGACTCTCTTGGGAGCCGGCTGGCCATGAGGGATATAGCCAGTAATTCTGGGAAGTGAAGTTCTGGACCATGGTGCCTTTTCGCACCAATAGGGAGAGTATTGAGTGACTGGCAACTAGGCCCACCAATTGGACCGGGTGGCACCCAACTGTAATTCCCTGCCAGGAGTCTGGGAAGGCAGATCTGTGGTGACCGTGACTGGCGAAGGAGCTTCAGGCTCCTGCACTGCAGAGTTTTCACGCGGGAAGCGTGTGTGGAGGCTTAAAGTCGGGCAGCGCGTTTGCCATGGTGATTCGGACTGAATCCGCTATTGCTGAGGAAAGGAGAGGCTGAACACTGAGAACCACGCTCACCCTGTAGAGGACTGGAGACACTGCTTCATCGCGCTCGGTCTGTCAGAAAAGTAAAGCTGCATTGTGAACTCCCAGGTTGGCAGTAAGTGCGATCGGGACCTGAGAGCAGTTGCTTGGTATACTAATTTCTTTTACATATAAATGTGTGGGGTGCTTGGGGAGGACAGCTTAACGAGTCTCCTGGTCCCGTGTGATTCGACGGGAAGGCAGTCGCTTGCAGGCGGACTGAATCCATTGCTTCCTGAAGCTGTGTCCTGCCTGCAGAATCTCGTCCCCCGCTGTGCGAAGGGCATCCAGAAATCCACGACACCCTCAGGGACAGCGTCCAGCATTAAGTTAGTGAGTACAAATCAGGGTAGCTCCCTGCCAGCTGTACCTTTAATTTAATAACCCCCTCTTATTCCCTCTAGTGGCTCACACAGTACACCGGAGTTACAGCCCCAAAACTCCACGTATACACACTGTTCACTCATATAGATACCACTTACCCTCGAGACTGATTCTGCAGCACATCTCTGAGGACCCCCTGAAAGTAAGGTTAAACAACATACACAGCAAAACACAATACTGTTTCCATAAGTACCAACACCACAGACAGTATATAGTATAACAACAACAAATCTGATTTATTTAGGGAACAGTAACAAGTAGGAGGGCAATCAGGTTGATTTGGTTTGGAAATATTAAAATCACAGTACTGTGCACACATACAGGGTCTGAAAAGTCACACTCTGGGTACCCAGCTTGGGGGTCTAGCCAGGTCCGCTGTCGTTGGCCAGCAGGCAGATGGATAGGCCCTAGAAGAAAAAATATATGCACAATACCCAATTGTAATCCGGAGCTGGAGGGCTCAGTCCATGAAACAGTGAAACAACAAGAATTAGGTGACACACTTGTGATTGAAAACAAGCTGCAGGGGAATACCCTGATTTGTACTCACAACACCCAAGCTGAGGATCGGATGGAGAATGTCCCTCTAGATTGCCAGAAGAGATGGGCATGAGGACAATTTCCTTGTGACTGGAACCCACTGCAGTTGATAGCAAACGGATGTAGTCCGAATTAAGCTGGGGGTTTACTTCCAGCTTCACCACACAATTCACTGTACAGGGGATTTGAAAAAGCGATTCCCCACAAGCACTATGCACATTTATATGTAAAAGGAAAGTACTATACCAGGCAGGCTGCTCCTCGATCCTGATCTCAATTACTGCAAAATACCCGGGAGCACACACAGCAGCTTCAGTTCCTGACAGACCGAGCGCGATTCAGCAACTTCTCCAGTCTTCTACAGGGTAAGCCTGGTTTCCACACTTCTAGTGCTTCTTTCTCCTCACAACTCGGATTCAGTCCAAACTGGCACTCACAAAGGCTGCAGACCAAAACTTAGGGCCTCACACGCCCTTCCCGCATGAAACTATACACCGCAGAAGCACACAGCTCCTTCTCTCTTCACTGCCACAACTGATCTGATCTTTCCAGTCACAGAGCAGGGCATTTCCTTTAGCTCCACACTATTCTGTTAGCTGATTCAGCTGTCACTCACAATAAGACTCCCTCTGTTGGTAGAAAAAGGCATCAAGGTCAAAACTACATTTCCCAGAGTCACTGCCCATACAATCCCCTTGTGGCTGGCTCAAAATTAAAGAGTCCAAGTTCTGATTCGTCCACAGGCTCCATTTTAGGGAACCCTTAACCCAATTGGCTCAGCACAGCAGTTTAGGTCCAAAATGGAGGGGTAACACACAGAAAGTCCCAGCTGCAACAAAACGTAGGTTAGACAAACTACATTATACTTAACACTCTAACTGGTTTCAGGCAAACAGTTACATCTTTCATTTAGGCTCCCTCTGTGCTCTTAGCGACTGAAGAAACGGAGCGATTTCGCTGCAGCTCGGGCACGATTCGAGCATTAAATACACAGTCCCCCCACACAAACTAATTAAGTCTGCAAGCAGACAGCTCTTAAAGAGACAGTACACGGAGGCTCAAATAGCACTCACTTGGAACCACATTTAAACAGCTCAGATGCTGAACATTGCTCAGACTTGGAGCATTCAGGCAAGCTCCTGGAAGACTTTTGGGAACCCCCATTTGCAGGGGGGTTACACCCTTCCTGGCCTGGAAAACTTGGCGTCCGCGTCAAGCAAGTACCCCCATAACTTTCAATACAACCATATACATTTACATCAGTATCACATTAGGCTTATACATGTAATCATCAGTCAACATATCACCTTACCAGAAATATATCTCTGAAACTTTTCAGTACATCACTTTGTACACAGTATTATACACACATTGTAGCATAACTCAGGCTATTACCTCCTGTACATGAAACCTGAAGAGAGGGGGCCCTTCCCTATCAGCTACCTTGGGGCTGGATGGGGCAGGGGCACCATACCTAGAGGGCAACACAATTAACTTGGAGTTAGCACTGATGTTCAGTTTGGGCAATGAACTTGGGGACACATACACTCCTTTATGGACAACACCGAGAGGCAAGTCCACAGGCCTCCAAAGGGAATCATAACTGAGGTGCACCACAGGCTTTACAGCTCGACCAGTCTTTCTAGGGGGAACTGTTACAGTCTCTGCACTCTGAGTCTCATTTTCAGCATTGTCCTCACTTGTCAGGGGAGTCTCCATTGGGGTAGAGAGGCTAGAACTTAGGGCACTTTCAGTTCCAGGAGTTGCAATCTCTGAGTCCACAATACTTGGCTCACATGGAGAGCTTTCGGACACTGGCAGTGGACCGTCAGTGCACTCAAAATACTCTTCTTGTTCTGGTATATCACCAGTCTGTTCCAGTACATCATTTTCCTCCTCTGAAAGCTCAAACACTTCAACCATACACAATGATTACATATCATCTGACTTGATGCTTTGCACTTCACGTTTTGGGAGCATTGGCTCCAGGGACAAAGCTGGGGGCTTACACAGTCCAGAAGGCCCAGCTTCATCTCCAGGATTGACTACGGGATTGCCCCGAAACAATTGACTCAGTTCGTAAGAAGGGTAGTATTCGAAGCCACACTCACTTTCCTCTGACATGGACTGACAGTCATGTTCAACTGGGACTTGTGGAGGGGAACACTTTAGCTCAGCTTCTGTAGGTGCAGACTTTCTTGAGTTTTCTTAGCAGCAGCTGTAGTCACTGGTCCAGAGGGGGCATTTTCTGGTGGCTCAGACTCAATCAAGATTTGTCCAATGGGCAGTAAATGATTTCTATGCATTGTTTCAACATCTTTTGAATTATTCTCAGGCCTTACTTTGTACATAGGCAGATCATCTAATTTGCCCACCTCAATGTGAGGGAGATGGTGCCATATGTCAGCAATCTTATGTTTGCCATGCAGTCCCAGATTTCTTAGCAATACCCGATCTCCCTCCTGGAGTTCCTGTGCGTTCACCTTTTTATCATACCTTTCTTTGTTGGCCAGATTTCTTTTGGCAGCCATGGTTTGAGCCAATTGGTAATCATGCTTTAGCTGGGCCTTTAACTTTTGCACATACTGTAAATAGTTGTCAGCTTGAACCCCATCAGGAGAGACTCCAAAACACACATCTACCAGCAGTCAAGCTTCTCTTCCAAACATCAGGCTGTAGGGGGAGAACTCAGTGGCATCACTTTTGGTGGAGTTGTAGGCATGTACCAGGGTGCTAATTTGTTGGCTCCATCTAGGTTTGTCCTTTGGGTGGAGGGTGCCTAGCATATCTAGCAAAGTGTGGTTGAAACGTTCAGGCTGTGGGTCCCCTTGGGGGTGGTAAGGGGTGGTTTTGGACTTTCGCCTTCCCCACAGAGAAAGCATCTCTTTGATCAGACGACTCTCAAAGTCTCTCCCCTGATCAGAATGGATTCTTTGTGGAGCCCCATAGTGAACAAAAAAGTTTTCTACAAGCACTTTGGCCACAGTGGATGCCTTCTGGTCCTTGGTGGGGAAAACTTGGGCCTATCTCGTGAAATGGTCAGTGACCACCAGCACATTACTAATATTTCTTTGATCTGACACCAAACTCAGAAAATCAATACAGACCAGCTCCATGGGTGCACTGGTGGTGATGTTAACAAGGGGGGCAGCCCTCTGGGGCAAAGCTTTCCTCTGTAAGCAGCAACTACAAGTTTGAATGTGTTGCTCAACATTAGCCCCCATCTTAGGCCAACAGAATCTGGATCTCACCAAGTCAAGTGTTCTGTCTATACCAAGGTGTCCCATGTGGTTGTGTAAGGACCTCAGTACTGAGTCTCGAAAGGCAGTGGGCAGCACTAGTTGTTGTTTGTCTATTTGTCCCCCTCTGTCTACTGTTTCTCTGTATAACAGTCTATTGATCAGTTTCAACTTAGGACCTTCCCTGTATAACAACGCAATTCTCAAATCAGTGGAGCGTAATTTGGACACACCTTTCCCTGCATAGAGGGCTTCTAAAGCTGATTTGATCATGGGATCTCGGGATTGAGCCCGCCAAATACTGTCATTCTCCAGCTGAGGCAGTGCACCAATGTCTATTGCAGAAAAGAGGCAATAAGCAGCAGGTATGCAATTCTCAGAGGGTCCCAAACAATCCACCATACAGTCCACTGCGTCCAAGAACATTTGTTCCTCCCTGTCAAACTTCTGGCAGAGTGCTCAAATATCAGGTTCTGACAGTCTGACCCAGTCATTCCGGGGAACAGGCCTCCGGGAGATAGCATCAGCATCTATGTGGTTCAGGCCTGCTCTGTATTCAACAGCATAATCATATGTAGATAATGCAGAAAGCCACCTATGGCCAGTGGCATCCAGCTTAGCTGAAGTCTACACATAGGTCAAAGGATTATTGTCAGTTTTTACTAGTATCTTAGCCCCATACAAGTACTCATGGAACTGGTTAACAATAGCCCACTTCAAAGCTAGGAAGTCTTAACTTATGTACAGGATAGTTCTTTTCGGACGGGGTCAAGCTTCTACTGGCAAAGGCCACTGGTCTCAGGCCATTCTCATGCTCTTGGTACAATACAGCGCCCAAGCCTTGCAGGCTAGCATCAGTGTGCAAGACATAGGGCTTCGCTGGATCTGCATAGGCAAGGACAGGAGCGTGAGTAAGTTGATATATATAATCTCATGAAAAGCAGCTTCACACTCAGGTGTCCATCTGGCTCCAAATACTTCATTGGGATGGAAATATATACACTCTCTCAGACTCAGAAGAAACCGACCTCTTGTATTTTTTGTGGGTAGGAGGGTAACCTTGGCTAAGATTAAGTAAAGGACGGATCACTCTTGAATAATCCTTGATGAAACGGCAATAGTAGACACAGAATCCCAGGAATCTTTGCAGTGTCAGTGGCTCAGTAGGTAGCACACTTGCCTCTGAGGCTGAGAGATCAGAGGGCTGTGAGTTCAGTTCCCACATCTGGCACTTGGGTTAATATCCCAGTACTGGCACTGTAATGCAGCATGAGAGGGGTGCTGCACTTCTGAGGTGCCGTCTTTCGGATGAGACATTAAACCGAGGTCCCATCTGCCTGGATTGGTGGTAGTTCAGGTGGATGTTAAAGATCCCATGGCACTTATCGAAAAGAGTAGGGGAATTTCCCTGGTGTCCTGGCCAAATTTCCCTCATTCACTAAAAATACCACCAACAGCTTAATCTGGTTCAAGGTCTGTTGGCATTCATCTGTATTCCCTTCCCCCGGGTCGTGCCTGAAAACAGGCAGGATTTGTCTAGTGCACTTACCCGGTCAACAAAAACTAAATAAAATATAAATAAATAAAGTTATTTTAGATTATGGGGCTGTGGCCAGGTGGTCAAGGTCTCAACTTTACTTAGGTCGGTCTCTATTCCCTCGGTGAATACTATGTTTCCCACATACCTTATAGAGGTTTGGAAGAACTGACATTTATCAATGGATAGTTTAAGGCCAATGTCTTCCAGTCGGTCCAACACCTTGAATAATCTGCTCTCATGTTCCTCCAGCGAGCTGTCAAACACAATAACATCATCTACGTATACCAGGCACTTTAATATGATCATGCCCCCACTGCACGCTCCATCAATCATTGAAAAGTGGCTGGAGCGCCTGAAATCCCTTGAGGCATCCTCATGAATTCAAAGAAGCCAAGCGGACAGATGAAGGCTGTCTTCTCACGGTCTTCTGGGGCCATTGGGATCTGGTAGTACCCACTGTGAAGATCCAGCACAGAGAACCACTTGCTACCGTTCGGGTAGTCCAAAGCATCCTGAATGCAGGGCATTGTATACTGATCAGGGATAGTCCACCGGTTTAAAGTGCGATAATCCACACACATCCTTACTGTCCCATTCTTTTTTCTCACTACCATGATGGGGGAAGCATAGGGGCTTCTGGATTCTTGTATTACACCAGCAGCTAGCATCTCCTGCAGATGCCGTCTCACATCATCTATGTCAGCAGGGGCCAGGCGTCGAGACCTCTCACGAAATGGCCTTTCATCATGCAGCCAAACGTGGTGCTCAGCTCCTTGCACACATCCTACGTCCCATTCCTTTAAAGAAAACACCTGGTCTCTCTGAGCAAGCTTTCTACTGATCTTCATCTTCCATTCAGCTGGCAACGGGGAGTCCCCAAAATCAAACAAGTCGGGCATCACTCTATCATTCTCCCCTGAACACTTGTTACTGGGTAGCACTGCAGTATCTGCACAATGTACATTAGCCAGGGTGCAACCTCTATTTACTCGAATCTATCAGTCACATTATGAACTTGAACCATTACCCTTCTGGCATAAGCATGGGCTCTGGCAGGCAAAATACCTGGCTTGCCCAGCAGTCCTTCTGGCAATTTCCCATCGCTTGGTGCATCCAGCATGAGGATTTTATTCTTGACATCCTTTCTGATATGGACTTCCCCCTGTAAGGTACACTGGGCATTTGGCACCAGAATCAGAGACTCAGAATCCTTCTTCCAGACAATTCCAACCGGTTCCTCTGGGTCCATTTTTTCTGCATCTCTCTGTGCCTCATAGGCCTTCTTGATGAAAGCTGGGACTCTCAAAGCTCTACCAGTCCTTGACCATTGTTTCTCATAACACAACTGCGCCAACCATCCAAACATATGCGCATTCATCCCAATTAGTAGAGGAATTCCATCATACAGTCCAGTAGGGGGACACACTAAGGCCAGGGTCTCTACTTGCTCTGCGTCTCCAGCCACGGAGGTAGGGAAAGATAGCCAAACTCGGATATACCCGTAGTAGGGATAGGTCTTCTCACTTAACCCCCATTCATGCAGTCCTTCCAATGGTTGTAAGTCATCCTGACAAATGCTTCTGATACCAATTCTGGAACATAATTGTCACTAGACCACTGTCCATCACAGCTCTGTGGCACACCATTCACTTTACTGTAGCTTCCATTGAAGGGCCCACTATTCTAGACCAGTCTGGAGAGGCGGCAGCAAGGGCCTGGGTAGATGATCTAGCCACATAAGCACGTGAGTTAGCATTTTTGGGACCTTCACTGCGGTCATTTCATGCACCTCTTAACTACTGTTTTGTGCTCCAAAGCTCTCCTTGTAGCCAGCTCACCACTCTCTCTAAGTCATTCCGAGACCGGCATTCCCTCTTCATGTGCCATCCTTCCCACAATTATGGCAAAATATGTCTGCTGAAGTTTGGGGTGACCAAGGCATCACATTGGGGGCTGCGGCATTGGTGCTATCAATAGAAAACCTTGGTGCCACCTCAGCCAGCGGTGGGTTGGACATTTGGAGACATCTCATCAGTTCCCTCACTTCTATAGTCAAGGCATCAAGTTTCAAACTGTTGTCTACATGAGGTGCCTGGGTAGACACCCCCACCCCCATAGCAGGAGCAGTCGGGCAAGTGTCAGTGCCCGTACTGGTAGGAGCGGCCTTCATGATGAGACTGTCTGTTACTTTCCTAATCTCCCTCAGCAGTTCACCCCATGGTGGCACACCCTTTTCCTTCTCAGAGCACTCATTAACTGCCAACCTCTGCCCCGAACTTCACTTGACGGGTCACCCTCAGTCACTCGGGTCATAGCAGCAGCTATTGGTGCAAGTCCCTCCCAGGGTCGCCTTTTCTCAACTCCTCGAATTTGTCTCATTAGCTCATCGTAGGAGGGTGGGGATTCCAGTAGATTAGCCAGGCGTAACTGAAGCAACAGCAGTTCTGAGAAGGGGGCAGACGTAAGGATCCTGTCCAGCCTGGTTCGGTCCAATTCAATCGCTGACAAACTACCCTTTCTGAGGCATTCTTGCAACAATTTTTCCAGCCGAGATACATACTCAGACAACAACTCCCCTTGGTACTGTTGTGCATTTCTTACTCTCCACCACAGGTCCTCATCGGAATCTGGGCTCCCATACACATTCTCCAAGGCGTCAAGATAGTCCTGTGCAGTCGCTTCAGGGTTACTGGCCTGTTTGGCATGGATGGTAGCCAGGGCGGGACCTCAGAGGCTCTCACTTAGCCTCTTTCGCTTTTCTGCTTCCGAGCATTTCCATTCTAGCATTTGAGGGGCAACATAGTCTATTCAGGTCTCCCAGTCATCCTCCCCTTGTGGGGTGGGGAGGGTGCCGGAAAAAATTTTCAACCTGCAGTAAGAGTCGTGACTATTGGCAGGTACAGACATAGGGACTAGCACTGGCACAAGAGGAGGGGCAATAACGGGTGCTGGAGGGGGAGAGAGTGTTGGGGGAGGAACGTTCTCAGGTGGCAATAATAGTTTCTTTAAATCCTCCACAGTTTTCCCTTCCTCCAGCAACAACTTAGCAAATTTCTCCTCAAAAGTTTCAGATAGTGGAGAAGACTCATTCTCCCTGGGTCTTTACTGTCTTTGGTTATCATTCTCCAGACAGTGAGGGTTTCCCCTGGGGTAATAGTCTGTGGCACTTTAGAACTGTCTACAGGGTCCTTACACTCTATTAGGGCCATGAAAGTTAGAGCAAGCAGATCAGCCTGTCGCCCCACCACCACAGGGCCTCGTAAACATTCAACCTTGGAAAGTACTCCCTCTACAGTGTCCGTACTGGTACCCAGTGGGATATCCAAGATAAGTATAGCATTTTGGGTGTCGATCTCCTGCCCAGTACACCACTTCACCAACTGGTGTACAGCCACTTCTGCTGGGGCATCCATTTATTTTTAACAGTAATTTGTAAATGTGGCCAACTAGAGGACGCTAATCCCAGTGGTGCCTCCAAGATGTAACCCCTAGGTGGTGCTATCCCAATGGCTACTACCACTGCCTGTTTGACTATGGATGGATTGAGGGGCCTAGGTCCTATGTTGGGAGCCTCCACCCAAAGGTCAGGGTTTGTAGTGGTTAGACTAGCTTGGTCACAGCCCTCTGGGACACTGAGACCCCCTTTTATTCCCTCTAGTGGCTCACACAGTACACCAGAGTTACAGCCCCAATACCCCACATATACACACTGTTCACTCATATAGATACCACTCACCCTCGAGACTGATTCTGCAGCACGTCTCTGAGGACCCCCTGTAAAGTAAGGTTAAACAACATACACAGCAAAACACAATACTGTTTCCATATGTACCAACACCACAGACAGTATATAGTATAACAACAAAAAATCTGATTTATTTAGGGGACAGTAACAAGGAGGGGCAATCAAGTTGATTTGGTTTGGAAATATTCAAATCACAGCACTGTGCACACACACACAGGGTCTGAAAAGTCACACTCTGGGTACCCAGCTTGGGGGGGGGCTAGCCAGGTCCGTTGCCTGGGGTTGGCCGGCAGGTGCAGATGGATAGGGCCCTGTAGAAGAAAATATATGCACAACACCCAATTATAATCCAGAGCTGGAGGGCTCAGTCCATGAAACAGTGAAACAACAAGAACTAGGTGACACACTTGTGATTGAAAACAAGCTGCAGGGGAATACCCTGATTTATACTCACAACACCCAAGCTGAGGATCGGACGGAGAATGTCCCTCTGGATTGCCAGAAGAGCAGGTCATGAGGACAAGGTCTTTGTGACTGGACCCCACTGCAGTTGATAGCAAATGGATGTAGTCCGAATTAAGCTGGGGGTTTACTTCCAGCTTCACCACACCATTCACTGTACAGGGGATTTGAAATAGCGATTCCCCACAAGAACTACGCACATTTATATGTAAAAGGAAAGTACTATGCCAGGCAGGCTGCTCCTCGATCCCAATTGCAATTACTGCAAAATACCCGGGAGCACACACAGCAGCTTCAGTTCCTGACAGACCGAGCGCGATTCAGCAATTTCTTCAGTCTTCTATAGGGTGAGCCTGGTTTCCACTCCAGTTCCCATAGCCACACGCCATACAATCCCCTTGTGGCTGGCTCCAAATTAAGAGTCCAAGTTCTGATTCCGCCCACAGGCTCCATTTTAGGGAACCCTTAACCCAATTGGCCTAGTACACAGTTTAGGTCCAAAATGGAGGGGTAACACACACAGAGTCCCAGCTGCAAGAAAGGCAGGTTAGACAAACTGCATTTTACTTAACACTCTAACTGGTTTCAGACAAACAGTTACATCTTTCATTTAGGCTCCCTCTGCGCTCTTAGCGACTGCAGAAACGGAGCGATTTCTCTGCAGCTCTGGCACAATTTGAGCATTAAATACACAGTCCCCCCATACAAACTAAGTCTGCAAGCAGACAGCTCTTAAAGAGACAGTATGCTGAGGCTCAAATAGCACTCACTTGGAACAACATTTAAACAGCTCAGATGCCGAACACCGCCCAGACTTGGAGCATTCAGACAAGCTCCTGGAGGACTTTTGGGAACCCCCATTTGCAGGGGGGGTTACAGGTATAAGGCAAAACTGCCAGGGGACACCCTGCATTTGTCATAGTACCTGCAGGACTGGTTGGCTCGCCCATCCATACTGAATAAACAGAAGATTTTGGGGTCACCTTCAAGATAATCAAAATGACTGTCAGTCAGTATCTATGCATGAGTGGGGGACAACAATTGGGATAGCATTATGTAAGCAATAAGACATGATGGGGTGTGTGTTAGACAGTTCTAACGCATGGCTAGGGATGTAGTGAGGTACAAGGCTGCAGGCCAAGTGCATTCAGCCCCCTAGCTGTGAGTTAGAACTGTCTACTGCACACCGCGGAGTCTCTTATTGCGCTTATAAAATGAGCTTCTGTAATTTACATAACTGTAAAAATCTGAAGTTTTAAGCTTAAATAGAAAAACAATAAAGCCTTTCATGTCTTTTGATGTAAAATAGTTCCTCCACCTGAAATTGACTGCATTTTATTTACCCCTTTGGACTTTTGTATGGCCGCAATAGTTGAAGGTGATAGCTCTGGTAACTAGGTGTATACCCAGCACACACTCATGAGTCCCTAGCCCACACACATATCATTAACCCCAAAAGCACATGTTCTGTATTTTAAAACAATTTTTATTTATGTATTCGTTTCCTTTCCCCAGTTGTATGCAGTAGGCTCTGATGAGGAGTAGGTAAGGGAGGGAGCGAACGCATGCGCGTACTGGTGAAGAAGGAAACGCAAGTACAGTGCAGCAGCAAGAGCAGGTATGTGATTTCAAAAGAAAGTAAACAGGAAAAAGAAACATTAAACCAGTTTCCGATTGCAGCAGCCACAGGCTGAAGCATCAGTCCTTCCAGTGACTGTAATGGCTGAGGGATGGGGAGCCAGCAGACGACCGTCCAAGACAGGGAGTGACAGTGAGCGGGTGAGCAATCAATTTGTTTCAAAGAAACAAAACAAAACAAAAAAAAGGAATGAGAAAAAAATGTGATTCCCTGAAAGATTACAGAGGGTTCTGTTATTTTTGAGAAATTATTTTTTTTACAAGTAAAATGGTCTATTTTTGTATTTGTATATGAAGCAGCTTTTCTCAGTAACGATGAGCAAAAAATGGTGGCTGTTTGATTTTTTAAAATTCTATGACTCAAGGATTATGGACAGGTACTTCATCTTGGTTGGCTGGCCTAGGTTTTAGCCATGTGTTAGGCACATCTAACGCACAGCTACCAACCAATCAAATTGCTCAAAAATCTTTGCCCATTTTATAAATTAAGATATTACATTTGATTGTTAGGAGCTAATTTTGGGCTTAGAGCCTTATCAGTTCCTTACACATTAGTGAACATTAGTGGATGGGGTGTGGGGCACAAGTGGGTAAAGACATGCTGGCCCATGGAGGGGAATGTACAGTATGTATAGTAACTTAGGTTAGCCTGGAGTTAAAAACCAGACAGCTGGGCATTTTCTAAGGGAGGCCATGTGGTGGAGGGGGTGCAGTTTTAGTGGCTCTGTAACTCACCCATGGAGGGGCTAGGGGGCATTACTTAATCAGCAACGGATAGTCAGCAGTTGAGTGGAGGGCACACTCACAAAGCACTTGCATAGTGATGCACCCTATGCAGCCTCTAACTGGCTTTTTGAATGGCTTGAGGGCCTTTCATACAGCATCTGCATAGTACCATGCACTGGAGCAGACCAGAAGCTTAATTTGGGGAGGCTCCTGTAAGCTGTATGTGAAGTAGTGGCCCCATCAGGATTGGGGGACAGAACTCTAGCTCGCATTGTACAGGGCCTGTAGGGCATTTGCAAATCAGCTCATGCCTCTGGCTTGGCTCTGGACCTATGGCTTTGCACAGGGCTTTGCTGGACCTATGCAACACACCACCTGTCAGGCAGGCATGAAATTTGTCAATTTAGTGTTCAAAGTTCCCTGTCCCTCAAATTTGGTAAAAAAATATGTTAAATGTTATAAGTGTTAGAAAAAGAGCCCTAATCAGAAGATGAGTCAGACAAAACTATACCTCTTGAGCATGCACAGTGCCTTTTTCATAGGTCTTGCATTTTTTTTGGAGAGGGGGATATTTCTAGGACCCATAACTTTTTTATATATATATATTTTTTGTATCAGTTTTGAGGGTTCGGATTCTTATTAAACCCCCATAAGCAACAACTGGCAATTTTCCAAATTGTCCTAAGTCCATGTTCAGACATCCATTTTGCCCTTAACAACGCTAAGTCCCTGTTTTGGGACCTAGTTTTTTCCCATTTTCTTATCTTACCTACAGGAAGAGGATCGCATTGAGGGACTGCTGAGGATCATGCCATGGGACATGGAGGAATCATGCCATGGGACATGGAGGAATCATGACATGGGACATGGAGGAATTATGACATGGGACATGGAGGAATCATGCCATGGGACATGGAGGAATCATGACATGGGACATGGAGGAATCATGCCATGGGACATGGAGGAATCATGACATGGGACATGGAGGAATCATGACATGGGAAATGGAGGAATTGTGACATTAGATCAGTATGTGTGGGCACTATGTGGTTAGGAGGGTGGATCGGATGCAAGAGGGTGGGTGAGAGTTTTTTTTTTTTTTAATTATATGGGATGGGTAGGGGAAGAGTGTCTGGAAGGGAACTTGTCCAGTGGGTGGGGGAAAGATTTTCCAGTTGGTGGGGGCTAGGAGATACCAGCGGCACGGTTGGGCACCCACTGCCAGCAGCTTCACAGTTCAGATGGGCAGTAGGAGGGGTTACCAGTGGCGAAGTTGGGCACTCCATGCCAGTTACTTTATAGTTTGGGCAGGCAGGCAGTAGGTGGGTACCAGCAAAGGGGTTTGGCACCTGGACTACCTGCTTTCGAGTTGGGGTGTGCAGCACAGGGATACTGAGGGGCAAGGTAGGGCAATCGCCACTGGCTACTTTATAACTGGGGCAAGTAGGTTGGTACCAGTGGTAGATTTGGCACCTGCTGATGGCTGTTTTACAGTTGAGGCAGGGGGGCAGGTGGACAGCTCAAAGAGGGCGTACATGCAGGGGGGTTGGGCACCTACTGCCATTTTGTTATGGAGTTCAGGTGGGCAGGCGAAGAGGTTTATCGGTGGCAGATTGGGGTACCCACCTCCGACTGCTTTACAGCTGAGTCAGGTGGGCTGAAGTGGGCACTTGTGGCAGGGTTGGGCACCCACTGCTAGCTACTCTGCAGCTGGGGGGGCAGGCAGGCAGGAGGGGGTACTGGAGGCTGGGTTAGGCACCCTCTGCCAGCTGCTTTACTGTTGTGGTAGGCAGGAGGGGTATCAGGGGTGTGCTTGGACACCTGCCGCTGATTATTTTAGAGTTTAAGTGGGCGATAGGGGGTACTGACAGTGGGGTTGGGCAGCTGTCACTTGCTGCTTTACAGTTAGGGCAGGCATATGGGCAGAAGGGGTTACCAGCAGCTGGAATTTGCAAATGCTGCTGGTTGTTTTAGAGTTTGGGTAAGAAGGGATACCAGTGGTGGGGTTAAGCATCCACTGCCAGCTGCTTTACAGTTGCAGATAAGTTCTGGGAGGGGGCACCAGTGGTGGGTTGGACACCTGCCATTGGCTGCATTACTGCTGGTGTGGGTGAGTGAGAGGCGAGTAACAGCAGTGCGATTGGGCACCCACTGCTCATTGTTTTAGAGTTCAGACAGGAGGGGTACCAGTGGTGCTGTTGAGCTCCTGTTACCAGCTGCTTTACAGTTGGGGCAGACAGGCAACAGGAGAGGGTACAGCAGTGAGCTTGGGTTCCCAATCACCAGACAAACCTGGGGGAGGTCCAGTGCCGGCAGCAGGGATGGGCTCTCAACCTCTGGCAATCTTTAATGAAAGCAGGGGACTATTTTTGTGACTCAAAGCTATAGAAAAATTGTAGTTTTAAGTCACAAAAATGCTTATTTATTTATTTGAATTTTGGTAACCGGGTAAGACCACTGAGACAATTGCAGCCCCTTTTTCAGGGTCGACCTGGGACAACACAGTGCAAAAGAAAAATATAGAGCAATACAGCAATTCACTGTAGACAAAAGGCAATGGCATGAATTCAGGACATGAATGAATCAATAGAGCCTATAATAAAAAGCAGGAAATCACTAACATTATGCGATGACCTGTTAGAAAATAATATAACAGTTCCTATTTAATTACATATGACAAATAATAAGCTAAAAATATACACTATTAGGTTAGTATACAGGCAAGGTAAGGTTGAGTGTTCCCATTAGAATCTGAGCATTTAGGGGGTATAGATGGGGAGGGGGGAGTACAGTAGGGTAGGGAGAGAGGAGGAGGAGGAGGGATGCAGGTATAGGGAGAGGGGAGAGTGTAGGAGAATCAATGGAAGCAGGTGCAAATTGCTGAGGTGGAGAGGAAGGTAAATAGAGCATCTTGGAACAAGGGAAGAGTGCAGCAGGACAGTATGGAGGGGGTTAGGGAGTTCCAGTCAGTCTTTGCTGCAGAAAAGAAGAACTTATGTGCAACAGTGAGCTGTAGATTGGGTCTTAAGAGAAGGGGGAGGGATGCTGATCGGAAGGCTCGTGGAACTTGCCTTAGGCGGATAATGTCTTTGAGGCAAGGGAGGGTAAACCTGTGGACAAGCTTGTGCATGAAACATAGGGTAGAGTATCTCAATTTAGAATCATAGGGCAGCCATCCCAAGGATGACAGGACATCACAATGGTGGTGACAGACCTTGACCTCTAATGCGAACCTTCCCAATCTGTGGTAAGCCTGAGTAAGGAGTGACATGTTAGACGCACTGGTTGGAAGCAGCAGAGGAGCACCATAAGTGAGAAGTGGAAGGAGTGATGTGGAAGCAATCTTGAGGCAAGAAGCAGAGGTGAGGAAAGGGTGGATTTGGTACAGGAGACCCAATTTTTGGTTCAGCATCTTAGTTAACGAGGAGACATGGGCATTGAGGGATAGTGAGGTATCTAAGGTGACACCCAGATATTTGAAGGAATGGACAAACTCAAGAGTAACGCCATTGAGGGACTTAATGTCCAGAGTAGAAATGCATAGAAAGGAGGGGGCCTGGTGAGAAAAGAGCATACTTTAAGTATTTTTTTGTTTTGAGGACTAGTTGGTTACACCGGAACCAGCCCTCAAGATCGGCAAAGTCCACAGCAAGTTCATTGTTGATCAGGGTGACATCAGGGGAAGAGCGGTAGATAATAACGTCATCCACATAGAGGTGCACAGTGGCTCCACCACCGTGCCTTGTCAAATCATTGTCAAAAAGGGAGAACAACATTGGGCCCAATATCGATCCCTGTGGAACCCTATGAGTTATGTTCTTGAAGCCAGGGAGTGAACCAGAAATAGAAAATATAACTAACAGAAAATAAAATATAAAATAGAACCAGAAAAAGATCTGAAGAAAGGGGGGTTACTAGCAGGGTACTGCAGGGTTCAGTTCTGGGTCTGGTCCTTTTTAATGTCTTTATAAGTGACATTGAAGAGGGACTGGAAGGAAAAGTATGCCTCTTTGCAGATGACACAAAAATCTGCAACAGGGTTTATACACAAGGAGGCGTGGGAAGGATGAGAAGGGACTTGGCAAGGTTGGAGGAATGGTCAGAAGTATGGCAGCTTAGATTCATTGCAAAGAAGTGCAAAGTAATGCACCTGGGAAACAAAAGCCCAGGGTAGAGTACACAATTTGAAGTACTAACAACAACACAAATGGAAAGGAACCTGGAGGTGGTCATATCAGATGACCTAAAGGTAAGCAAGCAATGTGAGAAGGCAGTAAGGATGGCTGGGGGATACTGGTATGTATATAGTGTGGGTGGTGAGTGGCTCCATGTAGCTCCAGCGAGAGTGATCAGTGGAGGCGAAGGCGGATTCGTGGAGTGCTCCGCAATGCGAGGCGGAGTACATTGCGTTATAATGGGTAGCGTGAAGTCCATTGAAAACAATGACTTCGTTACTCACTTTCCCAAACCACTACTCCACCAATTCTTAAGGCGAAGTACATTGAAATCAATGTACTCCGCCTCACTTCGCCTTATTTTTAAGCTCCAAAGGCGAATTTTGCAGTGATTCATGGGATTTCAGGTCACATGGGCGCTAGACTGTTCTGCACAACCTTAGTCTGGGGTAGTGTGTGTATGAAGCTGTAGGAGACAATCTGCTCTGAGAGCTCTGTGATTCAAACCTTCTAAAAGCTGTTAAAAAAGCATTTTGGGGTCATCTGTTTTGTTGAAATTTTAGTTCATCGATTATAGGTAACCCTCCTGTGCTTATATCATCGAGCGTTTATTGTTTGTGTGTGGATTTTGAATGTTAATGTACAATATTCAGTCTGTGTACTGAGAGACAGTGGAAGTGTGCTTTGGGGAGGGGCATATCTGTAGTGTAGGTAGATTAACTTGGAGAAAAAGACAGAGCTTTCTGTTTTGGTGATATTTTTGTTGTATAACTGTGTTAACATACACACAGTAATATTTTCAATAATTCTTGCCATTTTTTGCTGATTGTTGTGGTGCAGTAGGGCATAATTTTAGTTTGTTTAAAATATGTGGTTATATTACTGAAGTTTTCAATTTGCTACGCATTACTTAGTGTGTGTGTGAGTATGTGTATGACGCGTGTCATCAAATCAGACGCCTTTTGTTGTGCCACATAATTTCAGCAACGTGAACCTGCTATGCTATCCACTGCAGCTGTGTAATTTTTGTACCAACCGGCAAAGGAATTCTTTTCCAGGTTTTTGAATTTCTGATGGTGAGCACAGGTTAGGTATTGTGCCTTTGCATCTGCATCTCTTCAGTGTGCAGCGCAATCTTAATCTGTCTGTGCATTTGTATCTCTTTAGGGCCCAATCTCCATCTCTAACTTAAGTCACAGTTGTTTCTTTGGCTTCCCTTCAGAGTACTGGAGAGGTGTGGTGCATAATTGTGCATGAACACTGTACTCATTAATATGCGTTTTTAAGTCAGGACCATTCTCACGAGTCATTCACGATACAAATCACATTCTTCATCATCACGGACGGTCACAAATGCAGTTACAAATCACGATTTACGATCACGTCACGAATCACAACATTAATCTTTTTTAATAGTTACTTGGCTGTATTGTAAGCCTGTTTTGTAGTATCTCTCCATGCTTCACCACTCCACCATTGTACTCATTAATGAGTGTTTTTAAGTCGGGGAGTTTTGTGTCACACCACATCGGGGCCCGGGGAAATACAGCCATAGTTATTCGTGTTTCGTCATCATCACGGTCACAAATGCAGTCACAAATCACGATTTTCGATCATGTCACGAATCACAATATTAATTTTTTTTAATAGTTACTTGGATGTATTTTAAGCCTGTAAGAAAAACAGAATTTACAGAAAGAGCAAATTAAGTAAAAAAAGAGTACAGAAAAGACAAAAAAATGTAGCTTTTAAAAAAGCCGTTGGGTCTAAATCAACGTTTAAATCTCCTCCTCTCTCTGATCTCAAAGTATCAGCAGTCACAAAACACACTACTCTCTCTCCGTCTACACAGGAGAAAGTAAAAGTGTCTGCTTGTATGACTCACTTTCTTCCTGCCTAGCTAAAGAGCATGTGACTTACAGTACTGTAAGCCATGTGATGTGTGTGTGGGGGCTGCCAAATCTGAAACACCAAGTGGGTCACTTAGAATCATAATGAGGAACGCAAGTCCATGAAAACAATGACTTACGCTTTACTTGCTGCCATTCCGCCTTAACGCGAAGTGGTAATGACAAGGCGGAGTGAGCTGGAGTGGCAATGCGAAGTGCCCACTTCGCGTTTACTTCTCCGGCAGAATTTAAATTCGCTGCATCTCTAGATGTATAGGGAGAGGCATTGCCAGTAGAAAACAAGATGTTGTTATCCCTCTGTACAGACAGTTGGTGAGACCCCATCTGGAGTAATGCGTGCAGTTCTGGAGACCCCATCTCTGCAAGGACATAGACAGGATGGAGGCAGTCCAGAGAAGGGCAACTAAAATGGTGCAGGGTCTACAACAGAAGCTATACGAAGAGAGACTAAAGGAGCTGAATGTGTATACCCTTGAGGAAAGGAGGGAGAGGGGGGACATGATAGAAACGTTCAAGTACCTCAAGGGAATAAACAAAGTCCAAGAAGGTAACATCTTTCAAAAAAAGACATGTGCAAGAACAAGGGGACACAATTTAAAGATAGCGGGGGGAACGGCTCAGGGGCAATGTGAGGAAGTATTTTTTCACAGAGAGTGTGGTGGATGCATGGAACGGCCTTCCTGAGGAGGTTGTGGGGTCAAAAACAGTGGAGGAATTCAAGAATGCATGGGACAGACATAAGGCAATTCTGGTGGCGGGGTAGGAAGAAGTAGGCTGTTGGTTAACTAGGATCTGCAGCTTATCCAATAGGTAGGGAAACGGGCAGACTAGGTGGGCCAAGTGGTCCTTATCTGCTGTCAAAGTCTATGTTTCTATGTTAACCAGCCCACTTGACTCTTTGGGAGCGGCAAGAGAGGTAGCTTTGGATCCAACAAAGGGCTGTGGGATCCGTTCCAATAATCTGGAGCTGTTGAAGTAGAAGGCTATGATTCACCAAGTCGAATGCTTTTGTAAGGTTGAAGAAGATGGCACCAGTGGGCAGAACCATGGCCCTTGGCCTGATAGATATCAGAGGTTACTTAAACAAGGCCATGAGGGTACTGTGGTTTTTTTCAGAAACCATATTGATAAGGGGATAGCAGATTGTGGTGCTCTAGATAATTCTGGAGGTGGTTATAAACAATAGGCTCCTGAATTTTGGCCGGTGGGCACAGAATGGATATTGGCCTGAAGTTCTCAACAACAGTGTTAGGCCCCCTCTGTGTACTGGTACAACCACAGCAACCTTCCACTTGTCAAGTACATGCAAGATAGAAAGGAGCGGTTGAGTAAGTCCTGAACAGGGTATGCAAGGGCAGGAGCACCAAGCTTTATAAATCTAGGCTCCAGCGTGTCATGGCTAGAAGAGCTCTCAACTTTTAGGCTCGCAAGAAGCCTTAGGACCTCTTTACCGGTGGCCAGCTTCAAATGGAAAGCAGGACGGGTTCCAGAGATGTCTCCAAGAGTTGGGGGGGACAGGAGTATTATGAAATAGTGAGGTGAATTTGTTTAGATCAGTGAAAATAAATCCAGAACAAATGGTTTGATACTTTTTATTGGACCAACAAGGATGTTACAAAAAGAACAAATAGCTTTAGCTTACGGACCAACAAGTCCTTCTTCGGAAGCTTAATGACAGTTATTTAGAAAATCCCATATTATTAACACTTAGAACGTGCAGAACAAAACAGAAACAATTCTCACTGGTTTAAAACACGCATTCAAAACATAATTAAAGTGACGTCAGAGAGCTTGAATATCTTCAGTGTGCTTTCAGCTGAACCAAACTTAAAGGTCAAAGGTTGTCCCTAGATAAAAGCATGCAGAGAGTTCAACACACATATATTATACCATGTATCAATCTAATGAATAACAAATCTGTTTTTTTCTGCATGTTCTAAGTGTTAATAATATGGGATATTCTAAATAACTGTCATTAAGCATCCAAAGAAGGACTTGGTCCAAAAGCTAACGCTATTTGTTCTTTTCGTAACGTCCTTTTTGGTCCAATAAAATGTATCAAACCATTTGTTCTGGATTTGTTCTTACTAGTACCAATACGGCATTAAACAGTTTGTTTGTTTAGATCAGTGAAGAATTCATTAAACTTAGGGGCAATAGACAAGGGGTCAGTGAAGGTAACGCCCTGAACAATAAGGGAGCTAGTAAGTACAGTTGCTTTCCCTTTAACCGGCAAATTAACCTGCCTCCGGAATTATTTTGGGTTACATAGGTGTTCTGTTTATAATGATTTGTAATGGTGGCATTTGGCTTTATGAAGGGTACTCTTACACAGACTTCTGAGATGCCTGTATTCCTGCCAGTCAGAGGGTAGCCTGCTTTTTTTTGTAAGACCTCCAGGCCTGATCATGGGAGGACATGAGCATCTTTGGTTCCTTATTGAGCCAAGGAGCCTTGATGCCCTTATTTCCATATTTTTTTATAGGAGCATGGGTGTTAAAAATCTGAGAGAACATAGAGATGAAAAAGTCCAGAGCTTGGCTGACATCAGGGAGAGTTGTGATGGGACTCCAGTTGGTGTCGTGGATCGAGGTAATGAATTTGTTAACATCTACACTGGACATGTCATGGACAAGGGTGATCTCGGGATGGAGGTTGTGGCAATTATTCCTCCATACACATAAGTTAGGAGAATGATCACTTATGAGGGCAATTTGTAACAACCTCGTCCAGCAAAGTATGCTTACCAGACTTATTATTGAGGAGAGTGGGTTCATGTACAAGCTGAGCTAGGCTGGAATCAGCTAGTGCAGCCTGTACTTTATCAGCAGCAGGGTTAAGCCAATCCATATCGAAATCGTCACATAACACTAGGTCCTGGCGAGGAAGATTGGTAAGTGAGTAGAGGAAAGGAGTGAGGCCATAGGGAGCCTTGTCAGGGGGCAGGTAGGCATAGCTAATGATTAACTTCTTGACATTGCTGAGAGTCAGTGAGAGGAACAGGGATTCTACTGAGGATGTTCCAGAGTTAGGGTTGGGAAGCTCACCGACATCAAGGTCAGACCGGGTGTATATTAGAACTCCTCCAGCACTTTTATCTAGCCTGTCCTTCCTAAAACAGTTATAGCCAGGAAGTGCCACCTCATGTTGTTTGATAGCAGGCTTGAGCCAGGACTCAGTGATACAAAGAATATCCGGGGACTTCTGAGTAACCCAGACTTCAAGTTCAGCCATTTTAGGTTGGAGCTATGAATGTTCATATGGGCTATTTTCAGATCTTTGGGGAGGTGTAGGTTTGTAGCAGTAGGGTTCAGTGCTGTGGTAGGACTAGAGGGCCCAGGATTGAGCTTGATGTCCCCAGCAAGTACCAGCAGGAGGAGAATGGTTACCCATAGTGATGAGGAGGCACAGGATCATAGAAAGGCAAGGTCCCTTGGACCCTGAGGAATATGTAAGCATTTTCGGAGCCAAAGCCCCAGGTGAGCCATATCAGACCTGGGGAGGCAAGGGATAAGTATAAGGATGCAGGAAGGGTCCATCTGTAGAGGATATGGGGCAGGGGGTGAACTGTCCCAAACGGGATGCCATAAGGATACTGCAATAAATTAGTCAGAGAGGCAGAGAACCAATAGGCTGGATAGTATGACTACCCAAGCAATGTGGCCCATAGCTGGAAAGGAAAAACTGGAGAAAAGGCAGGCAGTTACAGATTGAGCAGTCTCGAGGGTGCAGTGACAAAGGGTAATTGTCCCCTCAGAGCAGAAGAGGAGGGGTGGTTGTCAAGAGCTTGCAGGGCAAGGGAGAGGAACACAATAGATTTCTGTGAGCTAAGAAAAGTATAGGGTTAAGTGGGTGGGGGATGACTGCATTTATAGTTTCAGGAAGCAAAAAACAGGCACAAGGAAGACAGGATAGTGGAGTAGTTGTAGAAAGTCAGCTGCAGCGGTCTATCAGGGTGTAAATAGTTGAGTGTCAACTACAGCGGTCTATTAGGGTGTGAGTACTTGCAAACAGTACAGAACTAAATTAGCACTCAGTTGTGTACTGGCAACCATTAGGGAAGTGGATAGATCCCATTAGAAGAGGAAGTAAGAGGTCAGGGAGGAGCTTAGCTTGATTTATATAAGGCTGGGGCAGGGGTGGACAGGAGGGAGAAAATTTGCCCCCGAGAGAAGAGCGACCCCCCCAACAAAAGTGATATATATCCATTTCACAAAAATCCAGTTATGAACAGAATGTTAAAGAACATTCTAGGCATGCATGAAAACAGCACGTTATTTTCTAAATAATTTAAAATGTACACATTTTTCAGTAAAGTTACCTATCAAGGACTCCTAGCTGGGCCAAACTAACAAATCTGAATGTTTCATTTTTCAGCTCCCAGACATGCTTATCCTACTAGCGAGCAAAAAAGGTCTCAGTCTGCATGTTTTTATGAACTTTTAACCTCCTGGAACTTTAAACCATTGAACTGACCATTGCAAATGTACGGGATCCAGAGATCCTGGCACCAGCTCCTTGAATGCCAAATGTCAGGCTACTCCATCCAGGGACGCCATGTAGTAAGGTTAAAAAAACTGAGGTTTACAGGGACACTGACAACCCCCTTAGGCCTCAAAGTGTCTCCAGTTGAAAAAAACACATGGTATGATTGCTCTCATTTTGTAGAAATTGCTGATGCAGTTGGTAGTTTAATTCTGATTCCTTTTTTCTTTATAAAAGTGAAAACAGACTGCCCACCATACTGGTGTTGCTACAAAAAAAAGTGTTTGTTTACAGTCCTTGATCAACTCCCATTGCATCTTTCCTGGGTTTGGGAACACCCCCAACACATCCTAGCTACTCATGATTCAGTAGAAGGTGAGGAGACTTGCATCATGAGTGGCTGCACTGTTTGGGGGGGGGTCCTAATGTTTATGAAATATGCAATAAGAGTAGATCAAGGATTCGAAACAAAACAAGGTTGGGTATAACTACATTAGTCTTCTCTGCATCCAACGAAGGGATCTGAGAGGTCTCAAAAGCTTTTGTAAAAATGCTTTTGTTAGTCTAATTAAAGGAATTACCACAAAGTGTACTATAACGTTAGCATGCATTTTAGTTCTACTAAGAAAAGAAGCAGGTAAAAAAAAATCCATGAATTTTAGACTAAGCAATCATCAAATGTAGGTTTTCAACTAGAAATAATATAAAGCAAAAAGGGTTGACAGTGTCCCTCTGCCTACTCCACCCTAATATAGGAGTACTACTACGTCTCTATAATATATACAATTTATAGACATGCTAGCGGGTTTGCAAAAATGTAAATTCCTTTTGTTTGTGTCACTGTTTGACTTTCATTGTGCTTCTGACATTTGTCCCTAACCAGACCCTTTCCAGAGTATCAATCTTTGAATAAATAACATTATCACCTTGTTGTCCTCAGGGCCCTTTTGTAATGCTACGTACGGCCTGCTATGGTCACATGTATGCTTTCAACAACAGCAGCTACATGAGGAAGCAGCCGAGGCTGCTACTGACATCATCCCAGTGCCACACACTACCCTCACAGGGACATCTTCAGACGTCTTTCAGAAAAAAGTCTGAGAAGAGGTCAGGACTTTCTCTCAGCGTTCATGCCAGACAGAAGCAGTCAGACTACTGTTGAGCTCAAAGGCAGGTGCCGTTTATTGCAATGGGAAGTAAAATCTTGCATTCTTTTTTTGTTGTTTTTTATTTTAAATCTTTATACTCCTCCCCGTGCCTACTAGTATCCCACTGTTTCAGGCCTCTGAACACCATTCACCTCCCCCTCCCATTTGCCAGATTCACCCTAGCATTTCCAGTCTGGAAACCTACCAGACCTCAGCCATCTCTTCCCTTGGGGCCAGCTAGTCCCTGCCATGGGCCCCCTCTGACTGTTGAAGAGGTGAAAGACACCTGAAACATCCCTCTGTACTTCCAGTGGACATTTTTTCCATGCGGGGAGCTCCCAGCAATCTAGAGGAGGAGCGAACTGTGCCGAGAGGAGGCGGAGGGGCTCTGAGCTGGTATACTGGGGGTCTGTTGGCATGGTGGGAGGGGCTACAGGGCTATTATCTGGCACACCGGTGTGGCAATTTTTCCTACTGTTTTTTCCCACTCCTGTGGGGGGGGGGTTACCTGATGGCACATGCTCACCCACACTGTCAAAGACACCACTACAGGCCACCGCATGGTGCTGCTGCAGAGCGATGCCATATCAGCCCAACACTGCCACCCTACCCCAGGAGGACAGCATCCAAAGAATGCTATGAACCCTCTTTGCTAGCCTCCGCTCCTGATGTCCCCACCTCAGAGTGCAAACCTGAGTCAGCATGCCAAAGTGATCCCCCATCACTCAATGCCATGGAGCCAGCCTGGTCTACTTTTCTTAATACAGTTACAATGTAGAAATGTGTGCAGCTTGTATAACCTCCTTCTGTTGTGCTTATTCAGTAGTACTGTGGGGATCAAAGGGACTTGGAGTCCATCTTTTCTGCCCCTTGTGCCACATGGTAATGACTATACCTACATTTAGTAAGGCACACCTCAAAGCTTAACAGTCAGAATGTTACCCCTACATATGCCACCTGTATAATCCTCAGTGCCATTCTTTAGAATCTGTCTAAAGCTTGAACAGTTCTAGTTTCCATAAACTCACCAGGTGGGCTAAGCCACATGTTAACCACCCTCTATGAGAAGTAATGCTTTCCAATGTTTCCCCATTACCCTACTCCCACCTTCAGTTTGAGTGCATGCCCTCTAGTTCTGCTTGTGCTCATGAGGTCATGTGTATACTCCATCCTGGACTATCTTGTATTTGTACAGAAATAATAATATTTTTCTTTTTTAGGATTCCTTGACAGTGCTGCTTTTATCCTGCCTGATTCATGTTTCAATTATAAATTGGTTCTGGAATGTTTAAATTTATTTCTGTAGCATGGTAACTTTAATACAGCTTACAATGAAGACCTTGTAATGGAAGAATCTGGCTTTACTGCTTTTACCAAGGAACCCAGGTAGTGCTGTACCATTCCCAAATAAATTCTCCATGCCAAACACCCTAGCAAGGACTGTATTGTCATCATCAGACTGGGCAGTTTCGATGTTAAATCACATGCACAGGTATGACATGTCATAAAAAGGTTAAAAGCAAATCTGCACACCCTAGTCAACAGCATCTCAACCCAATGCAACACGGTTTTGCCAACAGCAGCCTATACGCAGTGCTGGGGATTATGAAAGACAAAATAACTTGTTTTCGGCCTTCAAATGTGAGATTTGATCTGTTACAATAGAGAACTCCAAATTTCTTATTTACAGTCTTTACAAGGTTATCTATGTGTGATGAATAGGATAAATTAATATTATAGACACCAATAGGTCACAACCTCCTCTAACAATAGACCAAACAAACCGCAAGCAGCAAAATTATATCAGCCCTTCTTTTACAGCTGCCTTTTCTTGTCGGTATTCTAGATCAAGTAAATAATGTGCACCTGGTAGAGAAATTAAAAAAAAAAAGTTCTTAAAGTATATGTGTTATCATAGAAAGGAAGATGTCTGCATCGAGGAGGCAGAGCCTGGAACATCCGGCTGGTGATCTTCATGCCTGCACCAGCAAAATGAAATAAAACAATAGAGCCAAACTAACAGGTATGTTTAAAAATTAGGCACAGCTGGCATGGGATTGGAGTATGTCAGCATAGGTGCTGAATTAATTGCCAAGGTGGTAGCTAACTGTTCATAAGCCTGGTGGAAACACTGACCATATAGACTCAATCAGTGGCTCACTTTTGCCGAGTGAGGTACTGTAATGGACTTAGCAAAAGAAATGCTTGATAAATACCAAAAAAGATGTCCGAGACATCTCTTGGTTAATCAACAGTATCATGTTGAGACATCTTTTTGTTCCAGAACTGCCCAGCTTCACTTCACAATTCTCAAACACAAAAACGTCTCAAGATGACACTCCTGATTAGCCAAGACACATCTCGGACATCACAAAGTAAAAAAGTGCAAAGAAAAATGCAGATAACGGCAGCACACGAGCAGAAAATTAGACAGCTGTAGGGAGATCAAAGACAGAGATGTTACTATATCATATGTGTGGGGAGGCATGCAGGAGAGCTGAATCAGGACTACAGTCACAGGAGCAATGCTGAGCAATAAACTCACAGAGATGAGCTTTTAGGGAAACCAAAGATGGGTACAGATGAACAGCTGGGAGAGGTTATTCCTGTGGTGGGGAAGCAGCACATGAAGGCTGCTTGTCCAATTAAGGAGTCACAGTGAAGAACACAGAAGGAATGGGTATCCGAGGATAGACAAGCACAGGGGAAGGAGGGGTAAGACTGAGAAGCAAAGACAGGTCGCAGGGGTGGAAGCCAAGCCAGAATTGAGTGAAGGAGGCAAACTGAGAGAAGGGCCTGTCTTCCAGGGAAGGCAGTTTAGGGTACAATAACAGAAGGAGTCAAGGGGGGCCAGCCTAGCCAGGGAGGTCTTGGGAACAACACCATAGTGTAGACCATGTTCACATAGTCAAACTGAAAGGATAGCTTTGAAAATAAGCTTCGGGCAGACAGAGATGAGGAGGAGGAGACAAGACTTGCTCCAGTACAATGCACCAAGCCTAGGGAGGAAGAGGAGTTCTTTATGGTATTTGACCTCACTATTTTGCAGACACTCTTTTGACCTAGGTATCTGGTCAAAAGTGTGTGGGAATTACTGTGTGGTAAAAACTGTGCTGAGAAAATAGCATGAGTGAAAAGTGCTACTGGGGAATTATAGCATCGGCATTACAGCGCTATATGTGTAGCCCTTTTCAGTCAGGCCGAGCAGTCTAAGGTTTTCATTGTGTGCTGGCTGACCATGCTGGCTGCCTGGCTTAGCAGTTAGAAAGACAGGCTGTGAATGGCTGGTAAGTCCAGATGACCCAGGTTCGAGTCTTCCTCCTTCCTTTTACTCCCCCCCCATCTGAGTTGCGTACCCTGCAGAGTTTATTATATCTGTCCACCCACCCAAATTTCTCCCCCATGTCCGAATTGCATGCC
Source organism: Neoceratodus forsteri (assembly GCA_016271365.2). Taxonomy (NCBI): domain Eukaryota; kingdom Metazoa; phylum Chordata; order Ceratodontiformes; family Ceratodontidae; genus Neoceratodus; species Neoceratodus forsteri. The sequence goes on from CM028137.1 coordinate 818,220,534, forward strand.
CAGTGGAGTTTATTTTATCTGATCAGTGGTCCGAATATCTCTCCCCCCCCATCCGAGTTGCGAGCAGCATGAAGTTTGTTTATTATATCTGCCCACCTGGGCCGTCCCACCGCTACCACTTGTGACGCTGACAACCCAGGTTCGGGAATGAGCCCGGGGAGTCGGAGGGCTGGTCCGGGCGGAGAAGGCTGAGCATCCCAAGGACTGCTCGCCTTCTCTGGGAGGGAGGGGGAGAGCTCGGCAGCTTGACTGGCCCCAGGCAGAGACCTGAGGCACAACAAGCACCTAGCCACATTGTGTGTGGGGGGGAATGTGATGGACGTCGGCAGTTACGCTCCGACATCGAGGCACACGTCACATCCAGAGAAAATGGAAAAATACCCCCGCTTCGGCTCCCTGGAGACAGGTCCCAGCACAGGTGACTGGGTATCAGAGGAGAAGCTCCTTAATGTGTCTGCCACCACTGAACGTAGGATGGAAGGGTCTGGGACTCCCCCCTCACCCCACTCGGGGGTAATCTGAAGGATGAAGAAAGGAGCACACATGTAGGAGTGGAAAGCCCACCAATCTCCGGTGCAGCCTCTGCAGATGCCTAGGGAGTCCCTGAGGGAAGGAGCAAGAGTGGAGAGAAGGGGGCATATAAATAGTAGGTAAAAAAATATATATATCTGCCCCACCATCCGAGTTCCATGCCCCACGGACAGCGTGCAGCTTCAGGGTGGTTTTGGTGCTGTCTGTAGCACTCGCTCTTTTCCTTGTGTGCTGTCTTGTCTGTCGCTGTTTTCCCTGCATGGTATTTTACTGTGCTATTTTGCAGATGCTCTTTTGACCTAGACCCTGAAATAGACACACATTGCCACACCATCTTCTCTCTTGTCACAGTCCTGTCCATGGACTTCACAGCTGTGTACGGCAATGTGCAGGTTACAAATCCAGGAGATCTGGTATGAATCCCAGCTCCCAGGCTGTGTTGTATCTAACTGCAAGGACAGTGGAACCCTAGTGTTAAAAGTGTAAATCCACTCGTGTGTGGGGCATACTTACATGTTTACTATGCTTGTGACTGTCGGTTGTACACTGCTTTGCAGATTACAGCACTGTAGTTGACCAAAGGCATACAGGATGCTTGGTTCATCTGTTTAGTTGCAGTGCCAGAGACTCAGTTTTTTTTTCTGTGAGAGACTGGAATGAGTACATTCTGTACTCCAGGCCCGGCAGCAGGGATACAAAGCAAAGTTTGAGCAGCTGGAGCTGATTGAGACAGCCACCGAGCACTGAGCCTTAGGTGCTGACATGTTTGACCCCCACTGTCAGGTGAGGACTCAAAGGGACAATTGCCAGCCAGCTGGCCAGAAGGCAACAAGAGTGCCAGTACGGAAGGGAAGAAAACTGGGAAATACTGACATCACCGACTGACACAAAAGGTCAGTCAATCAAAGCAACTGTATGTTGATGCACCGCCACTCCCTTTGTGATTGGATTGATGAGTAGTGGCATCCGTGACTGAGCAGGCCTTGCCAGCCCCAATGAAATAAAGTCTGCAGTTTGCCTTGGAACAGATAGGAGCCAGCTCCTGGAACTGTGTGTATGTGAAGGCAGACCTCTGGTTTTCTTTTCGATATGTTTAAGGCCAGACCCAAACATTGAAACTCTTGTATGTTGGGTGATTGAACAGAAAAAAGAGAGGTGATCGTGACAGGCACCTCCCTGAGAGACTGTGCATTCTGAGTGGAGCCTGAATTTCTGTGATTTCTAATGTGAGGTGTAGCTGATATTGTTATCCCATTCCACTCCCCGCTTTGACTAGCTTATCATCATGGGAGACATTAACACAGTAAGACTGAGGAGGAAGAAAGCCTGTACCAAGATAGTGTAGATCAAAGGCCTTTACACAATAAGGTCAGAAGATTCATCGTGGCTGAGAGACAGTGGCACAGTGTGATCCTGCACAAGGCATCTGTGTGGAGCAGCTAATGAGAACATACAGACTGAGATCCCATGTTTCCTAAATTAGGTTAAATGCATTAACCTACACAAGAGAGACATCAGTCCTGGCCTGTCTTGCCCTGTGGTGTCTGAACTTTCACAGTTGTGAGTAATATATTAGGACTCTGGTCTTGCAACAATTTTTGCATTCAGGTAGTTAGACAGTTAGGCCTATAGGCCTGTAAGGGTCAGAATGAAAGATCTGAGTTGGTGCTGACTTGCTTCCACCTCCCTGCTGTACTGTTTATTGGGATGAGGCTTCACCTTATGATCGGGCCTCATTGATTATCCTTGTACCTTGTTTGTATTGCTATGTATTGTATTACCATGCCCATTTGTGCTATATATTCTATTGTGCTACTGTTTAATTTATTCTGTAACTACCAGGCCCTCCTTGAAAATGAGCTTGCTCAGTGGAGTTTCACCTGGCTAAATAAAGATTGATTGATTGATTGATTGACTGATCAAGGGTTGTGGTGTGGGGTCGTATCTTAGGTGTAACAACTGCAAGTTAACCCTACTGGGTTACAATTTAGATTGCACCATTTAATATGTTAGCATATGGCGCTGGCCCAGTGATGTAGAGGGCTGAGGCGCTGGCGCCTTGCCTCTTACCAGGCCAACTACCCGGGGTTGGGAGCGACCTTGGGTGTTGGTGGGTCGGCCAGGGAGGAGGACTGAGTGTCCCATGGACTGCTCTTCTCCTCCAGGGAGGGTGGGATGGGACGACCACTGAACTACTGGTTCCTGGCGGTGGCAGGGGGCTGGTGCAGGCTCGGGGGGCAGAAGTGTTGGTAGGCGTGGGCTGATGTTGGACGTGCAGCGTGCGGAAGCATGTGCAGCAGCGTCCCTGATGCCACTGTATGCCTGCACCATGGGGGGGACTATTATGGGGGAAAACAATCCTCCGGTGGGCATATGTGAAGGCCAGCCCTGGCGGTGTCGCAGCAGATGTACTCAAGTCAGCTCCCTCTGAGCCCAGCCCCCAGGTCTTCCGCAGGGTGTGGGGTAAGTACCGCTGTGAAGTGGTCTGGGGAGAGCAGGGTGAAAAGGGTCAGAGCTCTGACTGCGGCTGGTGTGGGGTCTGAGGAGTCCGTGCTAGATGGGGGGAATCATAGGTATACCACCCCAGCCAAGGAGGTATAAATAAATGTTCAAAAAAAAAAAAAATATATATATATATATATGCTAGCATACTGCACTATTTGTGACTGCCTTACTTCAGTCTGCACCATGCCTTTACCATGTGTCAACTTTAGTTTCATGGTACCACCAAAGAAGGGAGCTCCCTAGTTACTGTATAAGGGTAATTCATCTACTGGAGCACCAGTGTAGTTAGGCTACCTTGTGCATGGGACTGCATTTTGGAGGGAAGCCAATGGGGACAGTGAGAGGAGGGTCAGCGGCCACAAACATATGTAGGGCTATAGGGCAGACTAGATGGGCCTGACGGTTCTTATCAGCAATCAGTTTCTACGTTTCTATGTATTTGTGGTTTTCTGGATCACCTTATTATTTTCCTAATTCACCCATTCTTTCTCTAAACCCTGTTCCAGCCTCCCTCTCGTTTTGACTATATTTCTAAGACCGTCTGACTGGTTTGTGTAGTACTTGTGTGTACTGTATACTTTGCCTTTCTCTGTTATCTCCACGCTCAAAGTGGTGCCAGGTAGGGACTGGCCTAAAGGACATGAGAGTAGCCTTAAAACATCTGAGTTTTAGAGAACCAAGAACCTCCTCCAACTCACGGAAAGAGACCAGTTGCAAGGAGAAGAGGAAGAAACTCAGGTGGAGGAAACCTCTGGGTATCCAAGTCAAAAGGTCAGCCCTCCCTCTGGGCTTCAACTAGCTAGTCTATACACTTAGGCCTTGATTATGTGTGGTGGATTGTTTCTTGGTGGCAGAAGTAGCCGCTCCTTCTTAATGAATGTCCTGAAAAGAGAGGGTATAGAGGTCAAGTTGAGCTAGCAGAATTCTGCCATGCTGCACAAACCAAATTGCAGTCATCACTTCACCAGACTCTGTAGCAAGCAGTGATCCACTTGGATTTTTCAGATGATCTTTCAGTTCATCGAATATGGCAATAGAACTTTATTTGAATATGTTGTGTGGTGAGGAACAGTGTAATCGATATGCAGTCTGACAGTTTGGACTCTTTGATAAGCAGATGGCAGATGACCTTCTTGAAGGCCATTTGCAGGGAGATGATATTCTGGATTGAACTTGAAAGAACTGGATGAATGCTCATAATAAGCTCATAATAAGCATGGGTCATGGCAGCTTGTAGATCGAAGTCGTCCGATGGTTTGACTGCTGAAGAAGTGAGGAGATCCATGAGACTTCAGTTATAAGTAGAGACCCGTGTTTTTCTTAAATAAGAAATAACAAGAATTCAAGGTATAAAAAGAAATAACAAGAAATTCAAGGTATAACAAGAAATTCAACATATAAAAAGAATAAAACAAAAAAACACAGAATAAAGTGAAAAAATTGCTTTTTGAAGGGGCAAAAGCTAACTAAATGCTTGCAGCAGTTGTTGTTTAGGCTCCATTGTTACTACAGAGATGGTCCACAAGGAAGCGACAGCAGAATTGTTTCAGTCACAAAACCTTTCAATACCATAGCATAATACTGCTTAATATAATGTAGTATACTAGGAATGTGATTTCTAGTGTGTATAAGGTCATTTTGAGGTAGTTTATGAATGTAAATGTAATAACAAGAAATAAAAGTACATTTTCAATGAATAAAAAGAAATAACATGAAATTCCAGAAAAATAAAAAAAAAATACAAAAAATAAAAAGAATTTCACGGGTCTCTAGTTATAAGTCTGAATAGATTAGGCTTCTATTTAATTGACTTATAAGACTTTGTATTTTCACCAGGGGAGTAGCCAGACTCAGCCTGCATTTGAATTCAAGCATTTTGACCAAATATGCCTTAACTCAGTCGGCCATGGATACCAATGTGCACTAAACAGCATGTGCCTATGCTATGGCCTTCATTTTCTGAACTCCTAGATACTTCCTGTTAACTGCATGCAGAAAGTTTTTGAGTGACTAATTTGAAAGGTTGGATGAAAGTTGAATTAAACAGAAAAGGTAATGCAAATGTTGGATTGTGGCAATGTGCTGATTAACAGAGGAACGGGGCAATCTGTTTTCTTAGGAGCAGAAAGATGCAAAAGTGAGAACTTGTTGAACAGAGCTGGTGAAAGGATCGAGGGCTGTTAGCGCGGTATGCAGAGTACCTTGTCCAGGATAAAGTGTAACCGGTTTTCATAGCCTCAGCTAGTGATAATCAGCTTATGCCATGGGAGCCAAGAAGATGGTGGAGTGCTATAGTATGGTACTTACGACTGCCTTAGACTCCCTGGAACTTTATTGTTTCCGCCCCTCAACATCCCATCACAGCTCACCATGGTATGGTGATGAGTTGCGGTGGTTGAAAACTGAAGGACAGAAGTTGGGAGTGTCCTAGGTGGGGATCTCTCTCAGAGGCGAACAGATTTGGCACTGAGGGCACACCATGGTGTCTATCAGCGGGCAATCCCCCTGAACAAGACAGAGTTCCTGGAAAAGGTGATTGCTGCAGCAAAGAATCGACCAGCTCTGCTCTTCTGTACTATTGACAGATTTATAATTCCTCTCTGTTTGTGATATGAATGAGCTTTTTCCACAGTAAAGTGCGAGGAGTCAACCAGTTCTTTTCTGTCAAGGTGTCCTCCATACAGGTTGGAATTTCCTCAAGTGGCCTCTCATGGGCCAGCAGTGGATGGCCAGTGAGGGGCTTAGACACTCTGCCATCCTGGGTGGAGTTTCAGCCAGCTATAGAAAGGGAGGTGCTCCAAGTGATCTCTGGGTTGCACCCCACCTTCTGTGTTTTGGACCCTGGACCTACCTGGCTGCTGATTGGTTCTTGTGACTTGCTGGGCCCATCTTCATTGACATCATAAGGTGTTCCCTTACAGAAGGAGTTTTCACCACAAAACTGAGAAGGGTTCTGGTGATACCCCTTCTGAAAAACTCATCTCTGGACCCTGACTGTCTCACAAATTACAGACCTGTTCCAAACCTTCCCTTTCTAAGGAAAGTGATTGAGAAGGTGGTGGTGGTGCAGCTTTAGGCTCAAGTGGTTCAATATGACAGGTACAAGCCTCTACAGTTGGGCTTCAGACCTAGTCACAACTCTGAGACTGCTCTTGTCAAGGTGCTCCATGATCTCCTCACTGCGAGAGACATCGAGCAAACAGTAGATCCATTTTGGTCGTTCTAGATCTCTCGTCAGCTTCTGAAGCAGTGGACCATGGGGTGCTGCTGGATCACCTGATGCACTATGTGGGATTCAGTGACACAGTCTTGTGCTGGTTTGAAGCCTACCTTACTGGGAGAACATAGCAGGTGGTGCTAGGAATTTATTTTATCTTTAGTACTGCTGTGCTCAACTGTGGAGTGCCTTGAGGTTCAATCTTGGCTCCCATTTTGTTTGCTCTGTACATTGTTACCTTTGAGTGAGACCATCAGGTGGTACAGTGATGAGTTTCATTGCTATGTAAATGATACTCAGCTATACCTGTCCTGTGCATCTGCACCGCAAGCTGACTCTGGAGGGTCAGGAGTCAGTTTTAGTTTGAAGTGGCTTTTATCATCTCTGTAATATTGCCCATATCAAACCACATCTGGCGACTGTGGACTTGATGATAAAGTATATGCCTTTGTCACCTCAAGGCTGGATTATTGCAACACTCTTTACTTAGGGCTGCCTGGAAGTTTGCTGCACTGCTTGTGATTGGTCCAGAATGCTGCAGCCAAGTTACTGGCCGGAACACCTTGAAATGGGCACATAACGCTGGTGGCGCACAGTCTGCACTGGTTGCCAATTTGGTGGCATATCAACTTCAAGATATGTGCGCCCTCTCTGTTCCACTGATGCACGCCTTTTAGCAGTTCCTCATTCCCGGTTCAAGCTCTGGAATGACGGAGCATTTGTGGTTGCTGCTCCTATCCTGTGGAGCTTTCACCCATTCAGTATTCACTCACCCTACACAGTGGATTCCTTCAAAGGCAGCCCTGAAAACATATTATTTCCAGCTTGCCTATGGTTCCTAGTTTTTAGAAGTGTGCTGAGCCATATTGAATTGCACGCTACATAAATAAAAGTTGCCTTGCCATATTACCAACCGGTCTGACTCCAAGTGATGATTCATGGCATTTGAAGATCTGAGAGATTCAGCGGGAATGTCATACAGGTGTCCACTATGGAGTTCGTACAAAGAACGACTGAAGTGAAAGTGAGATAGGGAGTCAGCTAGATGATTAGTAGTTCATGTAATATGTGCATGATGGAGTTAAAAAATGGCTACAGACAGATACCCAGGTCAATTTCTGAGAAAGACCGTGATTGAAGGAATGGACGATCTGCCTTTATTAATGGTTGCAACTGCCAACTGGTTGTATGAATAAAGGTAACAAAATGGTTGAACCAGAGATGCGCACTTTAGAGCGGCAGGAACAATCGGGTATATTTCAGGTAAGGTAGAAGTCATAGCAAAGTTAGGTACCTTGAAGATGTCAGGAGGCCATGGAAGGGCAAACCAGGAGTTTCCATAAATGGCAGCAAATCCATATGTTACCCTGGCGCCATTAAGCCAAGGGCTACTACCCCTGCCTGCTTTCTGACTGCAGGTTGAGGGGCCTGGGTTCATGATTAAAGGTTACTGTGGATTCCCTTCCAACAGAAAAACTACAATTATGGTGCCTCCACCCAGAGTAGTGCTTAAGTAGGTTAAGGTGCCTCCACCCCGAGCAGTGCTTAAGGGTATTACTAGTAAAACTTGTACAGCCCTCTGGGAAGCTATATCTGTCACAAACGCACTCCGCAGGTCAGGCCCTCTGCTCCCACAGTGCCAACCTCAGTCTCAAGTTCTGGGGGGATTCAAACTGTGACCCTTATGGTAGCATACCCAATTAACAGGCTCGGATATGTACTCTCTTCATTGAATGCAGTACAATCCTTCGCCAAGGGGCACCTAACCAGGTATCCAAAATGAACCCTTAAAACTCTATAAGAGACCTTAGGTACATTCTTACCTTTTCCGAGCTTAGTAACACCATCAAGTTTTTTTAAACTGTTGTCAGACTTAAAAATACAGGCACTCCACATGCAAAAAGAAAACTGAGAAGACACAGGCAGTATCTTAAGAAAAGGTGGTTTACTAAAAATTGTAAAATAAGATAAAATACAGAACAAATATCAAGATCCTACAATCTCAAAAGAAAATGGGAAAATTCCTACCACAGTCCTCTTAGATCTTTTCTGTCTAATGTATTACCTCTGTAAGTGCATTTTAAGTTAGTTCAGAGAACAGTTTCTCTCTTAGAGTCCCAAAAAGATATCTCATATTTCAGATACACTGATACATTTTAAACGCTATTTCCACACCCACCTGATGAGTCATCTAGCTCCTCCCTTTAGAATGTATTCCTCCAAACATAATTTCCTACCAGCAGGTATTTTAAAATTAACGGTAACATCAGAAGAAAACAAATTCTAAATATGACTCCTTAATTAAGCATTCACCTTTGATCTAAACATTCCTACACTGGCACCAAGGTGTTAAAAAGCCAACAGGAATCAGCCTTATGATGTCCTGTTTCTGATGTCATAAAGTCACATTTGGTTTCCACTTCAAAAAGCCTGGGCAGGTCATAAAAGGTAATAAAATGCCATTTTGCAAGGAAGTCAATTAAATGGTCCTTCTGGTCTGTTTTACAATATCCTGTGGTTTTCAGCCACTGACACCTTGAAGTTACAGGCCAAATTCCTCACACAATGACAGGTCATACACTGACCATATATTTATAATACCAATATCATACAATAATCATAACCAGCTGGCCAAGCGTCACAATACCTACCCACAGACTAGGAAGACTAGGTTTGCTGGCATAGGAGCCTAGTTTCACCTGAGCTCTCTTCTTCTAGGTTGCTTGAAAGGACAGAGCAAAGAGCCTTACCAGAGCAAAGAAAAGGATTAAGGCTTCTTTTAGCTAGGCAGATTTACTGTGTGTTAGTATTTTCTTCTGTACTCACAGGAATTGTTACTGTTTGTTGCTAACATTTTATTGCTTTTTTTTTCTCTGATTCAAATTGCTGTTGCTGGGTATACCTTCTGCTGCATTATTACAGGGTGTGCCTACAGGTGTGTGCTTACAGATTACTGCTGCAATCTTCTGATTCAAATTGTCTTTTGCAAGGCATATCTCCTGTTACTGCTTTATTTTTCTCTGTAGCAAAGTGTTTCTTACAGGGTATATCATCTGTGAAATTATTACAGGTGGTGCTTTACAGGTTTTACAGGTTTATCTATCATTAGGATAAGCTTTCAGGGCTACTGCATTTGCTGCTGGCTGATAGTTTCTGCTTTTACATCCTTGTTTCTTTCATCCGTGGGTCTTCTCTTTCAGCAGGGGAAGGACCCAGCCACCCACCCCCATCCCCCACCACCACCCCACACTACACTCCTTTCATAGGGTAGCATAGTGTGACATTTCCTCTAGCAAAGCAGGAATGGGCAGATCAGAGGGGTATCCACACAGTGACCGCATTTACAGGGGCACAAGTAATTTAACTTGTTATAACGAGTTATACACAAGCAAAACACAAAATCAAATGTTTGCTTCCATTTTCCTCCTTCTAATTACTCTGACCAGGTTATAAACCCATCAACTTTTCTGGAATGGACATTATTAACTGCAGGTACTGCAGGACACTTTTCAGAAGGGCAATTTTACATGATTTAGGACACTGTCATACATGCTGGGCCATTGGAGATCTAAGGGCTCAGCTCCAGGCAGCATGGGCAGAGATTGTGTGCCTCAAATCGCATATTCAGGAGGAAATACAAGAACTACCCACCATTTCCCCAACATCCAACAGAAGCACCTCGACCGCAAAAGGTAGTTGGTCCGGGAGGATGGCAGGTGGTTAGGAGGGGCAAATCAGGTGCCCCATCACTCGGTGCTCTCCAACATATCACCTCCACAAACCACATAAAAACTACAAACAGGTATCTGCCTCTATCTCCGAAATCAAACAAAGGGGCAGAGGACACTGCAGAGCAGGACACTGCAGCACAGGAGCTAGCACAACAAAACTCGTCCAAAACAGGAACCAAAACAAAAAAGGAAATCCAAAAAACTTCTGATCATGGAGACTCCATGATTCAGGGAGTCGATACCTATTCTCCAGCAAGGGGTAATGGTCAGTTGTCTCCCAGGTACATTAGCATGGAGAGACAGTGACTGCATCACTAAACTTGTACAGGAAGCAGGAGAAAACATTGACATCCTGGTACACATAGGGACTAACAATCTCGCCAGCCGGTCAGTTGTGGAGACTAACGAACACCTAACCAGGCTGGGTGACAACCCATCATCCATTTAATTCGGGATCTCCTTCTCTGAGATCCTGCAGTCTGGGAGAGGGGGGCAGATGGATGGAAGGTCAGAGAAGGGGAGATAGGGAAGATAAACATGTAGCTCAAGTACTGGTGCCCGGAAAAACGACACAAATTTGTAGGGAACTGGCAACAGTTTGGGGAGCGAAAGTTCTTTAAATTTGATGGACTGCATCTGACTAAGGAGGGAGTCGGTGCATTGGGGCAGAAGTTTGACGTCTTTGCAGAATATTTAAACTACCAAATGGGAGGAGGGTTGCAGCACCCAATACGTCGAATGGGAAGAACACCCCTCCCTCCCTCGCTAGTGGTCAAACAGGAGTTCAGCATGTTTGCGGTTCATTTGTATAACCAGGTAAGGAAAAAGGTCCGGCTCCCCATACGATGCACAGGGGAAATACCAGACCTTGCCCAACAACTAACACACTGAAATCTGGCCAATGGAAAATCATGTACACAAATGCTCGCAGCCTGGGAAACAAGATCCCAGACCTACAGGCAATAATGACAGAGGCTGAACTGGACATATTAGCCATTAGTGAGACATGGTTTACCAGTAACCATGCTTGGGAGACTTTAGGACCTGGCTATACACTGTTCAGAAGACACCGAGGTGCAAAAAAGAGGGGGTGGAGTGGCCCTTTATGCCAATGAAAATATCAAAGCTACAGAAATTCAGAATACACTTAAGGAGCCAGAAGAACTGTTGGTCACCCTGGAAACAGGAAATGAGACAGCCATACAAACTGGGGTTGTCTACAGACCTCCAGACCGGGGGGGGAGGACATAGACACATTATTATTAGAAGATATACAAAACATGACAGCTAAAGGGGAGGTTCTGATAATGGGAGACTTCAACATGCCAGATACAGATTGGTCAATACCAGCAGGAACATCTGCCAGAACTAGACACAAAGTGGATTCCCTGCAGGGGGGAGGGCCTCAAACAACTGGTACAACAATCCACAAGAGACAGGGCTATCCTTGATCTAGTACTTACTAACAGGGAAAGGATCACAAATCTCCAGGTAGAAAGTCACCTGAGGGCCAGTGACCATCACATGGTATGGTTCAATTTAACCACTAGTACTCAATCATCCCGTTCCAAGGCAAAAATATGGGACTTCAGAAGAGCTGACTTTGGTAAGATGGCCAACAGAGTTAAGCAAGCCCTGGCAAAAAGAAATACAGGTGAGGTGGTACAGGCAAAGTGGGTAAGCATTAAGGATACAATACTTGAAGCAACATCGTACTGTGTTAGAGAGAAAAGGAAGTGTAAAAGAAGAAGGAAACGACTTTGGTTCTCAAAAACAGTAGCAGAAAAGGTCAGAGCCAAAAGGCTGGCCTTCAGGAAATACAGGGAATGCAGCGTGATGAAGATAGGGAGGCATACCAAACTTCCCTATGGGAAGCAGGGAAGGCAGTAAGGCAGGCAAAGGCCCAAACCGAGGAAACATTAGCACAAACAATAAAAGAAGGTGACAAGACTTTCCATAGATACATTAGTGAAAGGAGAAAGTCCAGAGGAGGTATTGCTAAGATCAAAGGGGGATAAGGGGGCATGTGAGAAGGACCATTTAAAAGCATCTATTCTAAATAGATACTTCTGCTCAGCATTTACTGAAGAGAAAGTAGGGCAGGGCCCACAGCTCAGCACCATGGACACAGGGGGGAGGGAAGTGTGCACTAGTCCCTTCACAAAAGAATGGGTCCTACAAGAGTCGATAAGCTCAGGGTGGACAAGGCAATGGGATCTGATGGCATACATCCCAGGGTACTAAAGGAGCTAAGGGTGGAACTAGCAGAGCCAGTATCAGAACTGTTTAGTGAGTCTCTGAGTACAGGAGAGGTCCCAGAAGACTGGAGAATGGCTCATATGATCCCACTCCACAAGAGTGGCAGCAGGGAGGAGGCAGGGAACTACAGACCAGTCAGTCTTACCTCAGTAGTGGGCAAGATTATGGAGGCACCCCTTAAGGAAAGGATAGTGCAACACCTGTAATCCATAGGAGCACAGGATCCAAGACAGCATGGGTTTACAACAGGAAGGTCCTGGAAAACTAATCTCACAGATTTCTTTGACTGGGCAACCAGAGTGGTGGACCAAGGGGGAGCAGTTGATGTTGCCTATGTAGACTTCAGCAAAGCTTTCGATACTGTTCCACAAAGAAGATTGATTAATAAGCTGGGTAGGCTCAGGATGGGTCAGAAGTTGGTCAACTGGGTGGCAAACTGGTTGGCGGGCAGAAAACAGAGAGTGGTGGTAAACGGTATACAGTCATTAGAGATGCAAGTCACAAGTGGGGTACCTCAGAGATCAGTCCTGGGGCCAGTTCTCTTCAATATATTCATCAGTGACATTGCAGATGGACTGGAGGGTAAGGTTTGTCTGTTTGCAGATAACACCAAGATCTGCAACAGAGTGGATGATCCAGATGGGGTAGGCAGAATGAGAAGAAATTTGGATAAACTGGCAAAATGGTCGGAAGAGTGGCAACTGGGGTTTAACACAAAGAAGTGCAAGATCATGCACCTAGGGAAGAGAAACCCTGAGGCCAGCTATAGGTTGGGAGGAGAGTTGCTGGCAATCACAAGGGAAGAAAGAGACTTGGGCATCATCATCACAGATGACCTGAAATCATCCAAGCAGACCTCTAAAGCAGTAGGTAAGGCTAGGGGGATGTTGGGGTGTATTAGTAGGGGTATCACAAGTCATAAGAGGGAAGTAATAATCCCTCTTTACAAGACACTGGTTAGGCCCCATCTGGAGTACTGCATGCAGTACTGGAGGCCACACCTTCACAAGGACATTAACCAAATTGAAGCAGTCCAGAGAAGGGCAACCAAAATGGTGCAGTGACTGCATCAGAAAACATATGAGGACAGATTAACGGAGCTCAGTATGTATACCCTAGAGCAAAGGAGGGAGAGAGGTGATATGATCGAGACATTCAAACACCTTAAGGGCATTAACAAGGTGAAAGAGTCTAACATGTTTCAATATAAGAAAAATAGCAGGACAAGAGGACACTGCAAGAGATTAGAGGGAGACCGATTACGGGGTAATGTGAGGAAGTTCTTTTTCACAGAAAGGGTGGTGGATGCATGGAACAGCCTATCTCAGGAAGTGGTGGATATGAATACAGTGCAGGGCTTCAAACAGGCATGGGATAGGCACAAGGGAGCAATACAGATGAGTATGAATAGATAAACCATTGACAGAGCAAAGGCCGATGGCACATTCATAACGCAGAAAAAGAAATGGGCAGACTGGATGGGCCTTGTGGTACTTATCTGCCGTCAACTTCTATATTTCTGTGTTTCTATACACCCCATGCTAGTGGCTCTCATGCAAAGTTTCACAATCGCAGTATATGATCTTCAGTGCACAATTGCCAAAGAGCATTGATGATATGTTCACGTGTACCACACTTACCAATTAGGTCTAGTCTCCTGGCATACTCCCTGTTCCCCTGTACTGAAACAGTTTCAGCAATAACCATATACTTTTACAGTTACTTTTAAGTAGTTCTGTAAAGGCAAACTAGAAAATAATATGTTAATGGGTCAGGTTAACCTTAAACAGCAAATGAGATTTATTAAGGGAACCTGAACAAGAGAGGGGGTGAGAACTTGGCTGAATGATTATACTGTAGTCAAACAAATTGCAAGTACCATTAGTAACCTTAGTTTCTGAATTAATCAGTCAAAACAGCTTCTGGGTACCCAGAGTGGGACAGGCTGTAGGCCTGTAGCATTGCTGCGGGTAGGCCGGCATGTCAGCTGGATGGGGCCCTTGATGGAAAGAAGGGTGATCATTGAACAGATGAAACACTGGCAATTAGTTAAATAATTGTAATTTTATTTATTTTATTTTTATTTATTTATTTCGATTAGGATTAATACCTTTGAGTTAAAAACTCATTTTCAAAGGTTCCAAGTCAAGGACAAAAAAACAGTACAATACAATACAGATAGCAGGGATCACATGGTAGGCATCATGATATCATTATAGTGCCACATGAGGTTCAAGACTTGCTAGTTTCAGGTACATCTTAACAATAGATAAAGTGCATTACATCATTTGTTGCTGGATAGGGCTATCCTGGTAGGAATGAACATGTCAGCAATATGGCAATGTTAAGTCAGGGGCATGGTAGGAAAGGGGGTAAGCAACCAGAGTGGCGTTGTCAAAAATGGAAGTGGTGTGGGTAGGGAGAAAAGAGGAGGGGTAAGGTGGTGGTGGAGGGTGGTAAGTCGATTTATTGGGGGAACTGGGAGGGAGAGAGGTAGGAGTGAAAAGAGGGTAAAAAACAAGAGGATCTGTTGAGCATATGTTTGCGCAGTTACACGTAACAACACTCTTAAGATGGGACCGTAGCCCCCCTTTTGAATTGACTCAGCTTTCTGCCTCCTGTCAGCATGTCAAGTAGCTCATTAAACCATTTGGGGCTCTCAAAAGTAATTAATTTCTGGGCCAAAGCAGTGCACTTGAAAGAGACTTGAAGTCCTCCTTTTGTCACATTTCTGGTTTGCTTTGTATGCACTGCCTTCTTGAATCGATCTCTTGTGGATTCTGGCATGAGGCCTAGTTGCCCTTTTTTTACGATCAAGCATGTTTGGTATTGGGCTCTTAAGTACAGAGGGAGTCAGCCAGTCTCGGAGTAGAGGACACAGGAGTGACTCCATCGATCTGCCCCAAGTACCGGAAGACAAGCCCTATTTACGAGTGTTTGTATCCTGCTTAGGGCCACGTCTGATCCTGCTGTGTATATTGGTAACCCATAATCAATGGATGACAATACAGTGCTGCCTGTGGCTAATTTGAGGGCCGCAGGTGTCATTGCGTGCTTGTTTCTATGGAGGATGCCAAGTTTAATGTTGGTGGTTTTGACAACTTGATCAATGTGATAGGACAAATTGAGAGTGTCATCCAGGTAAACACCCAGATATTTAAACGAGGAGACTTGTTCAAGAGTGTCACCTTTAAGGTTCTGAATTGGAAGTGGGCAGAAATTCCTTTTGTTCTGAGGGACCGCGAACAGCATATTTTTTTTTTTTATGGTTTAGTAGCAGTTTGTGTTGGCAGAACCCAGTTTCGAGTTTGTGGAAGCTATCGAATAGGCCTTCCTTGATGGTCAAGTGGTCCCTGCCTGGGACCGATATAACGGCATCATCTGCATATAATACGATGCTGGCCGAGCAGGCTTCAGGGAGGCAGTTAATGAACAGGCTGAAAAGGAGTGGTACGAGTATAGACCCTTGCGGTACTCCAAGGGTCACTACCTTTGGGTCTGAGAGCGAGTCGACGATTCTAACTCGTTGAGTTCTTTGCGACAGATAGCTGCGAAACCAGGTGACAGTATCAGGGGCCAATTCTGTTGAGAGCAGTGTGTTTAGTAATAGTTGGTGGTTAACTGAGTCAAACACTTTTGTGAGGTCAATGAAAACTGACCCCACTGCCATTCCTTGGTCAAGGGCGTCGTAGAGCTGGGTGGTGTAATCCACCAGCGCGGTGATGGTAGAGTGTTTTTTGTGGAAGCCATGCTGATAGCTGCAGAGTAATTTGTGACTGTTGAGGAAGTCAGTGAGCTGTTCAGAGACTATTCTCTCTAGTGCTTTGGAGAGGGGTGGGAGGATGGAGATTGGCCTATAGTTGGTGGTGAGTGTTTTATCCCCAGATTTGAAAACTGGTGTAACCAGAGCAGATTTCCATGTGTCTGGGAACACACCTGATCTTAGAGAGACATTAAAAACCTTGGTAATAGGGGCTGCTAATTCATCAAGCATTAGGGCAACCAACTACATATCAATTAGATCACTCCCCATTCTGGTCTTTCCGAGGACCCTCTTTACATGCTTGTCTCAGAGATTGTAACTTACCTAAAATAGAAAAGTGGCAGCCCATCCCTCGCTGAGGAGGGTATGGTGTTGCCATGCAGCTGGTTTTTCAGAGGGTTTAGGAACTCTCTAGGAAGCTGCCCTGAGAGATCAGAGAATGTGGCATTGAACTCACTGGCAATCAGTAGGGGTTCCTGGACAGACCATTTGCCAGTGGTAATTAGATCAGGTGATGCTCTGGAGGGCCTTCCAGTTACGGAAAATAGTGTGTTCCAAAACCCTTTTGAGGTCCCCCAGTTTTTGTTAAGGAGATCCTTGAATAGCTTGCTTTCGCCGAGTGAATGAACCTAGTACCGGAGTTCCTTGTAGCTTTGTATGCAGATACATCATGCAGCTTTCCTGAGGCCTTACCTTTGTGCCACAGGTTGTCTTTATCACGCATATGATCTAGAAGTGTGGTATTATGCCAAGAGGTGTGGGTTCCTTTGACTTTTTTGGTTTTTAGGAGGCGAAAATATCACAAGCCCGGGTAAACGAGTTTCAGAAGAACTCAAGGGCGAGGTTGCCATCAATTGCAAGGTCAAGCCGTGACCAGTCGATCAGGGATAAGTGAAGTTTGAAATCATTTAATAGCCCAGGTCTCAGCACACGATTAGTAGTGACCTTTGGCGGGCATTTTGTGAACTTGTTTGCCCAGGTGCACATGACTGGCAAGTGGTCGCTGAGGCTATCAGGCAAAACCTTTACATCTGATATGTGATCAGGATTGGAGCAGTGTAGCCAGTCAATGAGGGTACTGGTGCCTGTTTTGTAGTTTTGCCTTGTGGGAAGGGTAACATCTGCGTAAGGTACAACCAGCTATTAGGTCTCTGGCTACAGTTTCCTTATTAGAGAGCCAGTTTATGTTGAAATCCCCAACAATTACATGCTCCCATTTTTTCCCCAACTGCTGCAGATTCTCCTCAAAGAGTTTGAGCCCAGCAGCCTGCTTCCCTGGGGGTATGTAGACTGTTGTTAGCAACAGTACTTTGTTTTGCTGCCCAATGGAAAGTCTGAGGTGGAGGATTTGCGCCTCACTAGTGTGCAGGCTGCAGTCCATCATCTGCACTTTAATGTCGTTCCGGACATAGACTAGGCAGCCACCACCCCATTTGGTGAGCCTGTCTTGGCGGAAAGAGTTGTAACCTGCCAGTGATAAAGACGCGTCTGTGATCTTTGGGGATAGCCAGGTCTCCGTGAAGGCAATAATGTTCAGTTTTAGCTGTACCACCCATGCTTGGATCTGGGGGAACTTAGGGAGGAGGCTGTTTATATTAAGTGATAAGATTCTCAGCGCTCCTTTTAATAAGGGCTGCATGGGGGTAGTTCCAGCATTGGAATGCGTACCTCCCTACTGTAGATTGTGGGGGGTGGCCCTGGGTTAGGGTGGACATTCCCAGATAGCAGCAAGAGGAAAAGTACGAGCTTGCGACTTAGGCGCGTCCAGGGTTTACTACTAGCATCAGGATGCCTGAGCCCTTGTTGTACCAGAGTAGTTGGCTAATGTAGCTTGGTCAGCCACACAGTAGAGCTGCTATGGGGTAGGAATAGATTTTAGCCTCCAGGAGCGTAGATAGTGTTTGAGGGATGTTAAGCTGTCCCCCACATCCTGTGGTCATCCCTATTATTAGGGACAGGTTCTGCTCCTGGGTTGCTGATGTTGTAGGAAGTTCCTGTTCAGGTCCTAGAGTGGTGAAACTTATGCCTACTAGTGGGACCAGAAGCAGCAGGAGAGGCAAGAGCCCTCTCATTGTGTACACTGGACCTGACATTCTGGTGCGTTTAGTGGTTATAGGGGGAAATACGTTATCCCTGTATCTTTTCTACCTGATTACGTCAGTAGAAATAAAATGTAATTCTCTTGTTGGTGTGAAACGAGAGAAATAGGCTAACTGTTCAGGTTCAGTTCGGGTTTGAGATAAGCAGCCTAGGCATGAGAGGGACAGAGCAGTAGGGGGTAGAGGAGCAGACTGAAATGATAAGGAATAGGGCACAAGCTCTTTACACTTAAGCCCTGACAGGAAGACAGGTGATAGGCAGGGTAAAAGTAAGCCAATGATAACGGAGATGTACGAGTGGGGAGGGGCAAGAGGTGTATTTAAAGGAGGCCTGGGAGGAGGTGGAGGTGGGCAGGTAAAAAAAGGAGCGTGTTTTCGCCATTGAAAAAGGCACAGAAACAGCTATTCTAAAACAGTCAAGAGGCACTTCAATCAGATGGCTCGGGGTTGTAGAAGAGACTAATCACGGTCCTGTTAGCCAAATGCTGCACCAATCGGAAAACAGCCAGAGCGAGAGGCTCTAGCGGCTGTAAGTATGCTGATTACTCCAGCCTTGAGAACCAGGAGGAAGGGCAGGGATGGCAGTTGAGTCAAGCGGTGGCCGCGGTGATGGCCATAGGTGCCGCCTTGTTGTTGCGGGTGCCGTTCGGGCATGAGAGTCCCTGGGGGAGTAAGAGAGAGGGAGGTTAAGTACAAGAGCAGAAGGAGGCAGGAGACTGGTGGCAGACTGTCAGCGGGACTAATTCCTGGCCAGATGGACTGTGATCACAGTTAACACTAACCCAAACTTATGAGCAACTCAAATGACAAAAACATTTATTTGATGGTTGCAGGGGGCTACCCTGGTTGTACTCACTGCACCCAGACAGGTTGATGAATGGCTAGCAACACCATGGACCTTCTGGCCTTCCAGGATTCTGGTGGGGCCAGGGACGACATGACTCACCTCCGCTTCATGGCCTTTTCCTGTAGGTGGCCGCAACCTGCAATTTGATTCTCTTCAGGGGCAGACTCCCCAAGGCTGGTCTCTTGCCAGGCCATTGCTGAAGCTGGTGCAGGAACAGTCTTTTTTTGGGGGGGCCAAGGATGGCATAGGCCCAACGCATGATGTTTGGCTTGGTATTCAGATTGGCAAAGTCTCTCAACTGGCAGCTATCAGGCTGGCTTAAGAAGCACACAGTAACAACTGGCAAAGGGCATCCTTTCTTCCCAAATGGGGTAAGAGACAAACACAACATTCAATAGCTCCAACTGACACTGAAGTCCTTAAACTGGGAAATCCTCTCACAGTTCTTTCAGATGCACTCTCCTAAGGCAAAACATTTCTTTTGGTTTCACAATCTCTGAACTTGGTCAGGGCAGAAAGGGATTGCTTCTTTTAGTTCTGCGGTTTCCTTTGTCTCCGTGTGTCACAGTTTAAGTCCAGCAGGTGGCAAAGCAGGCCACATTTCCCACAAAGTTCTCAGCTCACCAACAAGCTCCCGATCCTCACAGAGGGTTGACTCCTCTTTTTTTGCTTTTAAGCAGTTCATTCCTTGTGAGTTCTGCAGGGAGGCTAAATAAGCTTCTCCCTTGCAGTTCCTCTCAGCTCACAACAGGCTGCTTCCTTCTTGGTGGCTCGAGCTTGAACTGTACTCCGAACTGCAGCTACGCACTTGCTCCTCTCAGCTTGAGAGCTCGAGCTGGAACCAAACTTGTTTAAACACAGTCCTGACTGAAGAACAGGATCTCTGTATTCCAGTTGGCTACCTTGGCTGTCAGTCTCAGTCTGAGAGCCCTCACTGGTTAATTTTAGATGCCAACCAAAAAGTCCACAGCTTTTCCCACAAGTCACTGTAATTAGGACCCCTTGGTTCTGACTGCTCCAAATACGGAGTCCAGGACCAAACATAGCAGCTCCCATAGTGGAGAAATAAATAGGCAATGTAAACAACTCATTTATACAGCAATCAGAAGGTTTTAGAAATAAATATTTACAGTACTTGGAAGGACTCCTTCAGCGCTACTGAGTGACTGTTAAAGGGAGTCCATTGGAGTTCTGCCTGGCTGGTCATGAGCCTTGATTTACTCAGACCCAGCCCAGGCTATGTACACCATACACAGAACTGGATCTCTTAAAGGGACAGCGTGGCGGCATGACATGGCACACTCATGCAAAACCACAGAACAGCACTGACCATGGATTTAACTTCCCTCACGGGATGGCTGCCAGGCAGTGGACATCAAAGGAGCTCAGGGAGATACTCAAGGTAAGACCCCTAATTTTGTGGGGGGGGGGGCGGCGTTACACATATGATGTTGTTGCATTGGTAAACATGTTTCGTTGATAAGCAGGAGAAGGATCATAGAAGAACAAAGATATCTCATTCCATGATTCAAAATTTAGGGGCCATATCTGAAGATCTTGTGGTATGAGTCTCATGGTATAGTTCAAGTATTCTAGGAGGGATAAGAGCTCTCTTTGTACAAGATTGTTTAGACTGGAGAGAAACTAAAGAATTAATCCGGTCATTTGTCCATGGGGGGTGTGCTTCGATGTAGTCAGATCCAAGACAATGCTGGGGAATTCCAAGGATGTGACTGGACCCAATGTTTATCTTCTTCTAGCAATCTATGGAGAGTCCAAATTAGGCTAGTGAGACAGGAGATGGTCCCGACTGGTGGAGAGTACAGTGGGTCCATGTGTAGAATTTATCTGGTAGATACAAGGCAATCCCATCTGATACTATACAGATACCACAGATCTAGAAGGTTAGATAACACCTTGAAGGCATCAGCAGTGTCTGATACATTGTATAACATCATCAATTCATGCTGATCACAAGGTATAAGGGAAGTGATGCTGGACACACTTGACTGGTGGGGAGCTGACAGATTGACAATAAGGTGCTTCTAGCCTGAACTTGAGTTGTGATCCCAATAAGACTAATGTGGCATGCAGGGAAGGCAGTTTCGAAATGAACTGACCAAGAATCCTTTCTGTAACCCCCTTGCAAATGGGGGTTCCTAGAAATGCCAGCCTGGGCTTACCTTATCCCTTTAGCTTCTGTCCTTCTCCTGCTGTCTCTCGGTCTTCTCCCGACTCTGGCCCCTAACTTTTCTGGCTTCCCAGGTCCTGTTTGCCCTCGTGTGTGCCCCAGCTTGCAGTCAAATGAAAATCCAGCCCCTCGGGGTTTGAAATGCTGACCACAATCTCCCGCTGCAAAAGTGCTGCCTCCAAGGCGGCGGGAGTCAAGTTGGCACGCAAAGCGCCTTTGATGTGGAACCGCTTGTTTTGCGGTCACCTCGGGAACTGTGCTGTGGGTCCCTGGATCCCTTCCACCTAACTGGGATCCGGTGACCACGGCTAGCCTGCTGGGGGACTGCTCAGATAAAAATTAAAGGAGTTTTGACCGGGGCTCATTTGAGTATGCCTGTGCCGGGGCCCCGGCCATCTGGATAATGTATAACAGTGTGTCTGGCTGCCTCCAGGGTAGCTATGTTCAGCTCCAGCCAAAAAGTAAAGAATTGAAATGTTTTAAATAATGGAACTGTTGCTGCTTGTTGGGAATATACTGTGCATGTGGGGAAAAGTGTTTAAAGTTAAAACTAATACTGTTTCCCTGGCAATTCCAGTATTGTGGGACTCTGTGTCAGCCTGTCAGCTGCTGCAAAGGGGAGCTTGCATAAGTGTAGTAGTGACAGAAAAAGTAAAGGAGCCACATTCTTTATCTGTGCAGCGACTGCAAGTACAGCTTTTAAGCTACAGAACTGTGGGGCATGTGGGGCAAATAATTACTTCTTTCTGGCTGAACCAGGACATTATTCAGGACTGTATCTAATCTGCTACAAAGGACAGTGGGTTAAGCAGCCATTGCCAGCAGTACAGCCAACTGGAATTGCAGCAGTAGAAATCCAGGACTTGTGGGACATTCACTGCACCTCATGGGTAAGCACCCAAGTGCTTATGGGAGCTTACAGGGACATTATTTTAGGCACCAACTCTACAACCCAATTGTGCCTTGAGTGTTCTGATTGACAGGTCCCTCAGGAACTTGGAGACATGTCACCCCATCCCTGCTACCAATCAGGAGTCGAGCTAGGAGCTCTATAAAGAGACAATGTTGCCAGTTTGTCTGGAGTTTTTTCAGAGATTTGGAGAGAGAGCAGCCAGAGCAGACTCCAGCTGCTGGGAGCCCCCACAGGGGTGGGGGTTGGGGGCTCAGGCTCCAGCAATGCCATCAGGCCTGGGCCACTTAATTCAAGCCCTTTCAGTCTTCAGGGGCATTTATTATATTCTTAAGTAAAAGTTAACTAGTTATAGTAATTGTGCTTTCTGCAACAGCTAGTCTGGAGGTTGCCAGTATTGTCCTCCAGAGGCTAGCCTTCCCTCCCACGTCGGGGAAAGATGTGGACCAAAGATCAGATTTTAAGCAGTGGTGAGAGCGCTGACCAGACCAGACCAGATGACATCATGCAGCGGTGAAAGCGCTGACCAAGTACCTCAGCGGTGAGAGAGCCGAAGAAGTTGTCAGGATGCCTTCGATTGCGGAAGAGACCCATGGAGGACCTGAGTGAGTACCCTCGTACCCCCCCCCCCGTGCGAGGGAGAAGCTAGCAAGTAATCTTGGGGGTCCCATTGAGAAATGTGTGCTGTTAATTGTGAAGTACTGAAGTTATCAGTCTGGGCTACTAACCCCATAAGAGACTGCCTAGTTCAAGTAATGGATGCATCTTGTCTGTGGCCCAAATGGCTACGTTGCAGGTGCAGCAAGATGCTGGGCATAATGAATCATAAATGTGTTGCAAGTTGTGTAGCTGTGGGTTAGAGTCCTGCCATCGTGAAGCTGACTGCCAAGACGCATTTGCCACTTCATGGGACAGGAGGCCCTAAAGCATAGAATGTCTAGATGTGCTGGATAAGACTCTGTGAATAATGTTCTTGGTATATAGAATGTACTGGATGTGACTGCCTGTGACTAAAGTATGGGATGCTTGATGAAAGTGTCGTTGCCAACTTACTCTAGATGGATGCCTTTTGGTATATAAAGTACTAGATGTGACCATATTTGAACTGCATATAGGATGCTTGACAAAAGTATCACCCTAATTGCGTTGCATGGGACTTTCACATATTGTGCTGAATGTTCTGGATGTAAGATCCACATAGCTTGTCCTGGAATGTTCGGAAGTCTGCGAGCGCAGGGCAATCCCTGATTTGTCTGCAAGTGCAGGGCAATCCCTGCCATGTTTGCTAAAGTGCAGGGCAAACCCTGCTGTGGTTGTAACTAGTAGTCTGTAACTCGGTAAGGACCTGTTTCCAAGTTGCTCCCACCCTCAAATTAATAGCCGGCCACCTCGACCAGCTGCAACTCCATCAGGCCTGCAACATCTTGGACTGTGGTATCTGTTTAACCAGTATGGTATGAGATTGCGGGGTTTCTGCTGTATCTGGGACTGGTACCAGTGTGGGTATTAATGATAATTATGTTTAACATCTAAATTGCCAGCAGCTAGATAGCCAGGGAACTGGATGTCTTAAGTCGAATGGTAAAATGTGATTTATGTCTGCCTGTTAATATGTAGCCACCCAGCTGGAGAGTTCATCAGGAAAATCCAAATAATCTCTGTTTATTTTGTAGATAGGATAAGGTAACCTCTACTACTCCTGTTTCCCTTTCCTAGCTCCTATACTACCCCAAAATAAATATCTTGTTATTGGTTGTTTAAAAGTCTGGTGTGAGCATATTATTAGAGAGAGGCCTTTAATTCAAAATGTTGAAATGTGGGGAGTTGTGTATTGGGGCATGTCTGGGGAAGGTAACTGGTCATCGTGGGTGGTGTAGCAGCTCAGGGGGCCTTACCCAGCGCCATCTCACCCACATAAAGCACCCTGAGTGGAGGCACTGCGCAAAGGTTTAAAAAAAGTGTTATTAGCTAATGAACCCAAACCCCTTAGCCTATGTCCAGGGTAGTAGGCAGGGGTGTAACACTGGGGGGGTGGCGCCACCCAGGGGTTACATTTCTGTACTGCATTCTGAAGACGTGCTTGACCTATGTCAGTGTCTTTCACTATGTATTAACAATCTTTGCAGCTTAGACATGATGAAGGTATGACGTGGAACTTGTACTGGTTCCTTGAGAGATTCCTAAATGAAGAACAGACACCAAGTGATGCTCTGGATAGACAGCAGTTGACTGAGACTGGAACTGAATAGTGGTGCAGATGGATGTCCTAGTCATGGTCTGGCTGAGGGCGGATTTGGATAAGGTCACTTGGGTCATGGCATATATGTTTGGAGAGCTTCATCACAGGACTACAGATGTAAAAAGAAATCTGATGAAGTACAGCAGGCTTCCTCATTAAATTTGTTGCAGAAGGGTTTTCCTATAGAGAGAGGCTTGTGCTCTGGTTTGAGTGGGAGGATGAAAAGTACTGGACTTGGCAGCAGCTGAGCTGATTATTCAGTTTCTACTGCAACATCTCTTGAGTTTAGTGTGGTAATTATTCAGTTTCTACTGCAACACCTCTTGAGCTTAGTGTGGCAACAGAGGTATTAACTTGCAACAGTAAATCCTGAATGCATTTAACCGGAAGCTAGATATTGGACCGGGGGATGGGTTAGGATCACCTGGAGAGGCACAGGGGAAATGAAGAGGCAGATCAGATGAGTGCAAGACCAGTAGGCTGATTTGGTCTCATTTCTTAACAAATGTTTAAATTGGCACATGGAATATGTCTTGAAGCGCATCATCAGTTTCAGAACAGTCCATTCCATGGTGGATATCTTGAGTTTGAACGTTTCTGGTCTTGAAGGAGACACAGCTTGAGTAGCAAATGCTGGATCTTCTGGTTCTGGAGAGGAATGGTGAATGGATATAGATTGAAAGGTCATTGTGGCTGGAATGAAGTATGAAAGGGGAGTTGAGGTGCCTGACAGCTGAGTACAGTGGAATGCTTCACTTCAGGAAGAAGCTGATAGTTGGATGACTCCCAGGTCCTGGGCATGTGCCTCAGGAACAAGACCTGGTTCCTAAGCAAAGCTTAATACTAGGTAAAAAGCAACAGGTTACTGTTCTATCCAGCTGTTGCCTGCCATTAAATCAGCATATCCCAGGGGCTATGTGGATGAAAATGGTAGTCAAAGAGTGGCATTAGGAAGGAACCCCTACTGTCCGCAATCACTTCATGCTGCGCAGATTTGAAGGGAGCTGGAGTTACCATGGGGTTAGATGATACAGCTGAAGGAAGGCAAGATAGACAAAACCTCGGATTCAGCATCTGCTGGAACAAAACAGTTCTGAGGAGAGCAATGATGCCGTGTGATACCAACCCAGTGGGCTTCGTATTCTATGCCACATGTATAAGCAGAAGAAATTGGAGGGAGTGCAACAGTGCCTTATAATACACTGTATTTCCTGCAAAAGTCAAGATTGTATATGATAAAAGTGTCCATAGTACTGATTGTGCAGATGCAGGCAGGTGGGCTTGTATGAATGTGTTCACAGAGCCTGATGGCATGGGGGTGGGAATCAACCGGCTGAATGATGACTGCTGAAAGGAAGGACTTACATCAATGGTTAACATGACTGAAAAGGTACTGAACATGGGAACGCATATTGAAGATGAAAATCATAGGTAAAACTCAACCACAAGCAGGAAGAACTCAATGCTGTGTGGAACTATGACAGAGGCAATAAATGCTGAAGCAGACAGACTGACAGAGTAAGGCTAACTGAAGTATCCTAGTAGGAGTGGGAACAGCTGCCCAGCAATGAGAAGATGGGCGGTCCCACACCCACTCAGACCATGACAAAGCCCTGTGATTACAAGCCTGAAAACAGTCTTCTTCATGATTTTGATAGCAGAAGAGACTTGCTCTGTTTACAGAGCTTAGATATTATTGAATTAATAAATTGTAAGTGTGACATGTGGACAGCCAGTTCTGAGTACACTATGATTTTTTTTGTAATATAAAAATGTGTTATGGACTGTCTCTCATGAGAGATGCTGAGACAGCATGTGAGACACACACACACACACGCAGGTTTTAGATACAAGGTGTTACTTGGAAGGCCAGAAGCTAATTACAGACTAGAACAGGCCTTAATCAAGAATCTCCTATTTATCTAAGTTAAATATAGCTTTAACTGCTAAGAGGGAAATCAGTATCCTATTTATGACGTTTCGAGGAGGAAACCAGGTTTAGCACACTGGTGCGAGATCATAAATGCTTTGATGTCTGTGTGAGAGGGGATACTGCTCATAGATGAAAGGAAATTTACAGACTTGATTGGGGAAGTCACATGGGGAAAGGAGTTTCTGCTGATGCAACCTTAATTAACTTTCCTTCTAAAATTATAAAACTTCCTGGGTGTATGATTTTTAATAAACAGAGGAGGAGCTAGGTGACCTCACACAAAGGGGTTGTCAAAGACAGTTTCTTTAAACTGTCTTCTTTTTTCCTTCAGAGACATTTTTTATCTACACTCTGACAAAGAAACATCTTTGAGCACTTCAAGCAGGTATTTAGAGAGAGAGAGAAAGAGACAAATCTTAAGTACTGTAGTAGGAACTGCACTGTTAAAACCTTGTTCTTTTAAAAGATTGTATGGTTCTTGTGGTATATGGCTCTGTATTTTATGTTTTACATATTTTTATCTGTTTTAATAAAACTCTATTTTTAGAGCTTACTTGGTCTGTCTTTGAATTTCTTTCTTTAACAAGTGAAGTATACGTGATTAATGCAGACACTGTGCATAAGCTTGAATGGTAATACCAAACTGGAAAAAGGTAAGAGTAATCTGAGGTCTTTATTAGAGTTTTTAAGGGTTCATTTTGTACTCCTGGTTAGGTGCCCATAGGCAAAGATATCTGGTCCCCCGAAGACAGAATTATCTAAGCCTATGCACTGGATACGCTAGCAAGAGGTTCACAGTTTGAATCCCATCAGAACTGAGACCAAAAATTGATTTGAACCCACAAAAACAAACAGGAGGGTTACCCTGTTTCTGTTAACTGTTCACAAGACTGCGCTTGGAGGTTGGCACTTTGGGATCAGAGGGCCTGACCTGCTGAGTGGGGTTATGACAGTAAGTTCATAACCTTTGGCTCAAAATAGACACAGCACAGAGGTGAACCTGCAATCCACTCCTGCATTCTTGTCTGAAGACAAAAGTTGTTCCAGTTTTATGTTTTTCCATTAAAGGGTATTGTTGTACTTACACTGCAACACAGGTAGGAAATCACTCAGCAATCAAAGGGCTGAAGGTAATTGGGAGCAGCTGCAAGCAGAGCCAGATGGAAGCACTGGAATGTAAAGCGTGCAGGAACTGCAGTATCATGGGAAAGAGCTGGATATGAACAGCAGGTAAATCAGTGAAGAGGTTGCAAATGTGTGCTGGAAGAGCAAGTAATAGAGCCTGAGGAAATACAACAGCATGACAGAAGCAGGCCTTTGAACATAACGTAAAGGGCTACCTATTCAGTTGCTCTGACACAAAAGGTGGAAGCACACACTGAAAGCACACAGCAGGGATGCACTCAGTGAAGGTAGGATAACACTAACAGGGCTGCTGCCACAGGAAACAGAAGGAGCACAGAACTATAGCCAGAGAAAGCAACAAAATACTAACCTAGTGAATAGCAGAAGGCACAGACCAAACAGAAGCCAAAGGCAAACCAAACAGAAAGGCCCCAAAACAACTGAGAAAAAAGCAGCAACCATGGGGGATGGAGAGCCTCCAGCAGTAGCTAACCTCCTGAGCAAAAACATTACGTGCTGGAAGGCAGGGGGCTGCTGGTTATTTACTGTATAGGAGTAGGGGGTGTGGTCAGCCAGCTTCAGAACTACAGGCATTAGCCTTTCAATTACTGTTTTGCCATTTCATTGCTTATCGAGACATTACTGCAGTATTTTGCTGCCATTGGTGGGTTCTGTGAGGGAAGGTCTGTGAGGAATCAGTATAGTGACTCCGGGGAGTATCTACCTATTTGCTGATAAGGAGATTTCTGGGCAGAGGCACCACCATTTATACGCTGGAAAGAACCTGATTATCATCTAAGTTCCAGGACTCATCCCTGGAGGCTTGAAGACCACATCTCAACAATAACATATGGACTAGGTCCTGTGTCTAGCACATAAGGAGTGATGTCACAAGTGCAAGAGACCCAAGATTAAATCCCACCACAGTGTGACCTTCAGCAAGTCACATGACCCCAACCCTCACTGTGCTTCAGCCCCTTCCCATTGTAAAATTGGGCAGCAGCAGAACCTCCCCACCACCATTCAACAGTAAATGAGATGCTGCAGCTTAGCTGGACAATTGTAGGGAACTAAATTTTTTAAAAAAAGAGTAAGAGTTCTGAGCGATCACATACTGTATGCATTATGTGCTATTATAAAATGGGTCAAAAAAATGCTGCAAACTGATTGGCTGAAAGGACCTTCCAGCCGTGTCCTTATCAGCTGATATCTATGCCAACCGGCACTTTTCTTCCCTGGGCGACCTCACAACAAGGAAATATCAGTAACCTCCCTCATGTTTAAACTGCTTTTACAGACAAGCACACACAGTGCCCGCTGTCTGCCATTCCTCAACGCAATGTCCGACATTTGTGCCACCATTTACAGTGCGATCACCACAAGAAAACAATTTCTTTAATTGGTTTGCTTTCCTGCTAAAAATAACAATTACTGACCCCAGCAGTAAGACAAGTTTATCTGGTAAGCGCTATGTAGTCCACAGCGTGCACGGCTTTCAAACTGTCATACTTGGTCCTCCAGAACTCACCAGACCAGATGCTGTACTGCTCCTCTACCATATCCCACAAAACCGTTAGTTATTTATATTAATTTATTTAAATCTCCCACTTCAGACCGAGCTGCTGAAACGCGGAAACCAGAAGCGCTATCACAGCAGTCCCAGAAGCGCTATCACGGCAGTCCTAAGTACGGCGAGTAGCGAGGGACATGCTCGCTCCCAGTCTCAGCGTAAAAAAATCACTCTGCAAGTCTGCAGTGCATCATTCCTTTACAAACACACATATACTGTAAACAAAAAAGAAAAACTCTAGTCTGTAGTATCTTCTGAGTCTCTGTTTTGTGTGCGGGGGGGGGGAGTCACAGACTATCACAGAACTGCTCATGCATTAGCTGTCGAGAAACATCACACGCTGCCTGTAACTGACTGGGTAATCGTTCACTCCATAAAAATGTAGACAAAGAAAAAAAACGTTAATAAAAAACTAAATTAACCCTGCTATACAAGAGCTTCAGTGCATGCCTATATAGTATACCGACAGACAAGCACAAAAGCCCTGTACTTACTTTTTAATGAAGTAGCTATATTCCAATACAATAAGGACTACTTTTTCTTTCTACTAATATGCTCACATGTTTTTACTCTATATTTATGCACTCTTTTCTGTGCATTTTAATTGGATTTCTTTACTATGGGACCCATTTTATAAGCGCAATAACACACTCCGGTGTGGTTTATCGCCTGATAAGAAACACGCCCAGTGGCATAAGGCACTTGGCGCAAGCGCCTCGTGCCTTAGTACACCCCTGGGCGTGCTCTTATCAGGCGATAAACCACACCTCGGAGTGTGTTATTGCTTACTCAAGGCATCAATGATATAACCATTTCATGCAACGGTACAGAATCACATGACACACCCAAGTTCATATATAGCCAACTGAAAATCAGTTTCATGCCTGTCCAGTGGCGTGGAGCACTGAGGCATTGGATACTTTACCTCCTGTCACACCAGTGACCTGGGTTTAGGAAGAAACTCAGGCTGCTGGGCAGTCAGCTTGGGTGGGAGAGGATGGTGCATCTGAAGGACTGCTTTCCTTTCCTGGGGGATGGGGGGGAGACAAGCTGCGCTGCTCCTGGACTTCCACCATGTGGAGTCGTGGTGGCATGACAGCCGGCACATCTATGATGGAAATGTCAGGTGGCAGGCATATGGTATGTGCACACTTCTACACACACACAGACCTGTGTCACTGTAAGCTGCCAGGACAGGGAGAATAGAAAAGGTGAAAAACCTGGCACCGGCTGACAAAGTCCGACCCACCGCCCGACCTGTGCCGCTGCCCAGGACCATCTCTATTGGATTGTACTGGTGGGGTGAGGGACCCTCCCTCTCCTGGCACTACTACGGAGGAAAATCTGCATGAGTACTTGAGGCAGGTGCCAGTGGGGCGGGGAAAGGGCCTGATAACCTTGCAAGAGACAGGGTAGTAGAAAAAGCTATATTACGAAAAATATATGTTTCATGATCACTAGCTGCTGGTTACCATCAAAGAGATTTTCCATTTTCCAAGAAAACTTTTTAAAATACAATATTTAGACACAATTCAGATTATATCCTACGTCTTACAGCATATGTTCTCATAGTGACCTGATCAGCAGTATTCAGCCCATGAGCCTACTCACCGCAATCCTTTCTTTAGTTACAAACTGTCAATGATCAACACTAGGTTTGCTGGCAAAGACATCTAGCTTCACTTGAGCTCTTTTCTTCTAGGTTTGCTTGTAAGGACACAGCAAGGAACAACATTATCAGAGCAAGGAAAAATATTAAGACTTCTTTTGGCTAAGCAGATTTACTGTCTGTTACTATTTTCTTTTGTGCTTACAGGCTTTGTTACTGTTTTTTACTTATATTTTACTGCTTTATTGTTCTCTGATTCAAATTGCTGTTGCAGGGTATACTTTCTGCTGCATTATTACAGGGTGTGCCTTCAGGTTTGTTACTGTTTTGTGCTTACAGTTTACTGCTGTAATCTTCTCTGATTCAAATTGTTTTTGCAAGGTATATCTTCTATTATTGCTTTATTTTTCTCAGTAGCTAAGTGTTTTTTGCAGGGTATATTTTCTGTGAAATTGTTACAGGTGGTGCTTACAGGTTTTGTGACTTTTTAATCTATCATTGGGCTAAGCAAAATTACTTGTTGCTACAACTTTATTTTTTGCTGAAAGGTTTTTGTTTTGGTCTCTAAGCCCTAGACAATATGCAACAAATACTTTCACAGTAGCCCCTATTCAGCGTACAAATCCCCACACTGTTTGCATTTACCACCAGGGCTGGTTCCACCAGTTCAGCCCTGGAGACCCCCTGTAAAACAAGGTTAGGCACAGCCAATAACAACAGTACAGTGCTTTTGGTACAAACTGGAACCACAGTCAGATTAAATGCAAAAAGAGTTAGATCTGATTTATTCAGGGGAATTGAACAAGGGAGGGGCGTAATCAGGTTGATTGATTCTAAAACTGATCTAGTCAGGCAATTATGCATGCATTTCTAGTCTCTGCACAGTCACATGCTCTTGATACCCAGTTTGAAGTAAGGTGGGCTAGCCTGGAATGCTGCCTGGGGTAGGCCAGCGTTGCAGCTGGTTGGGGCCCTGTGACGAAAAGAAAAGGCATGCACAACCACACACAATTTGTAATCCGGAGCCAGGAGGCTCAGTTCGAGATGATTAGACAAAACAATTAAATCAGATGACACACTTTGATTGAGCTGTTGTTGCAGGGAGCTACCCTGGTGTTTACTCACGCTACCTAGTACAGGACACAGGATAGACGAAATGGAGACTGCAGGATGTCTTACTGGTTTTCCAGGAGAAGCAGGGCCCACACGATTCACCGTGGTGTAGTTCCTGTTCATGATGTTGCGCAGGGGGCTGATCCCCATGCAGGTCTCTCGTCGATGGTGTTCTCTGCACCTGAAGTAGCTGGCTGGACCAGTGTGGCAGGGCCCAGGCCAGGTAAGACAGTTTGGATATCAGTCTGGGAAGGCTGGATACAACTTCCAGCAAGCGTGGTACAATTAAACAGTGGGGAACCAAATCGTGACCCACTAATAGCAAACAGCACATAATAGTAAAGCAATCACCATACCACAATGCGGACAGCAGTCTGGCAGCAATATCAGTGTCTCTGAGCAAAACCTGGAATTCTGTGCCAACTGGATGTCCTGACAGGCCGATCATGTACAGCAAATCTTCGGTCTTTTTCAGGTTTAAATTTGGTCACTCTTCAGTGGCTTTGTCACACTCCAATTTGGACACAGTCCAATTGCTAAGCCTTTCAAAGGATTCCCTCTCGAGGGACGGCAGGCAGACAGGCCAAACTCAGCCTTTCCACTATCTCCCATGCGAACTACGTAGAAGCAGCTACTCTAATCTCTCGAGCTGTTTACCCTCCAAACTCTAACTCCAGACTGACTCACTGCAGCAGGCTGCTTGGGAATTTCCCTTCAGTCCAAAAGGTTCTGGTTGGCTGATCCATCAGTCTGTCAAAGCAAGGGCTCCCCCTCCAGGTGCATTTAGGTGCCAAAGTCTCCAAACTACAATTCCTACAGAAATTCACTCCCACAAGACCCCTGGGGACAGATTCCATTTTAGGGTCCCCAAAGGTACTGATTTGCCCATTCTAGCAGTCCAGGACCAAGATGGTGGTAATAAACAGAACTGTCAATGCTGCAAAGAAGGCAGATTAGACAAACTACAATATCATTACTATTCTAACAGATAATCAGCAAATAAGTACAGCTTCTAATAGAGCTCCCTCTGCGCAAATAGTAATGGCAGAACGGAGCGATTATCTGGCAGCCCGGGCAGGACTCGAGCATAGACACACTCAGTCCCCTCCCAGATTAAATAAGCACCACGTTATAGGCAGCTCTTAAAGAGACAGAGCACAGAGGCATTGAGGCACTCTCATACAACACTTTCAAAACGCTAAGACACAGGATACCAGCCTGGCAGTGGGCATTTAGGCAAGCCCAGGGAAGACTTTCAGAAACCCCCCTTTGTTGGGGGGTTACACATGGATTCTTCCTGTCAGAATTCCATCTTCTAGCACTGCTGAATGTGTGGAATGATGCATTCTGATTTTGAACCAGCATTCTTAGTTAGTAGAACTATTTTATTAAAAATCTCCCTCTAAATGAGGAAAACATTCAAAAAGTATACTTTTAACACTTTCTTTTTGGAATCATTTCTTTATAATAGCAATAAGGCACCCCCAGGAGTTAGATTAATAGTAAGTTAATCAGCCCCTAGGGGCAATATGGCATTCGGCTGTGCCTCATGCCACATCACACCCCAGGGGGTGATTAACAGACTGTTAATCTAACCCCTGGTCATGCCTTATTGCTTAAATATCTGTAATAAGTTACTAGTTACTCTCTACTATTTATAATAAGTTAGAGTTACTAGTAACTCTCTAATATTTGTAGTACGTTACCATTACTAGTCACGCTTTAATATTTGTAATAAGTTACATGTACTAGTTACTCTCTAAAATTTGTTACAGTTGCTAATTACTAATATTTGTAGTGTTATAGTTAGTAACTGTGCTCTAATATTTACAAAGTTATAGTTACTAGCCACTCTAATATTTGTAATAAGTAACAGTTATTAGTTATTCTTTAATATTTGAAGTAACTTACAGTTACTAGTTACTCTTAACATTTCTACAGTACTATATATATATATTGGTACCCTAGACACTACAGAACCATGAGTAATTACCAGGATTTCAGCCCAGTAACTGGGTGTCTAGTGCCACTGGACAGAAGGCAATGTCCTGGGTGGAACTGTTCTTGCTTGTTGTACCGAAGACATACAGAGGCTATCAGTCACCACTCTTCTGGATTAGAAATAGGGGCCCCTTGTCATTTGATTTATTGTTTTTGTGATGATCTGATAAGCGCACCAATGAGCCAACTGCCCTACTAGCAGCAACTGCATCCCCAGTGAGGTACCCAGTTGAACCATATACCTAGAGTTCTCACCGAGGCGTTTTGGAGGATAAAAGCTAGGTGCTCGTGCTTTGTGGGTTTCCATGTCAGGGGTTATTCTTTTTGTAAATTATTTTTATTAGTTTTATATGTGCAACCCTACAAACTACAATGCACATCTGATATCAATGCCATATGTAAGAAAACTTACACTAAAAATACTTGTGACATCAGGTTATACTGAATTAAGGTTGTATACCACAATTAACCATATGGTTTTTCAACACATATATTGCTCATAGCCTAGTCAGTGCCCCAATAGGGTGGACCTATGCATCATTGATTAGCCATCACGTCTTTAACGCCGACAGGTAACCACATCCAGCCTGGAGGTCCAATTCCCACAATCATCACATCCTGTACATAATGGTTACCCCGGCCCTGAATGGAACATCTTTAAAATGCATATTCTTAATGAAAGAAAGGAAAAAAAAGAGAACAAAATTCTTGCTAGAAATAATAATGATTGTCCAAAAATAACTTGATTGATCTAGCTAAACATCCACAGCTGCACATGTCACATCTCCGCACTTGCAAATAACATTTTGTTAACTACACAGAGAATCCATATCAACATACTGCAATCCAGAAATCAGGCAGTGGAAGGCTAGCAACTCACCCAGTTAACAGGTGGGTACATGGGAAGGTGGAAGGAATGGAGCTCCATCTTAAAGATATTGAAACCAACACTGACAACCATTATTTATACAATACATGAGAAATAAAAAGCACCGGGAGGCTTGCTCACCATAAGGACATACAGACCCTGATACTGAGAAAGCAGTGGAAGCACAGCACAGCCATTTGTGCTGCGCTTGTGCTTGCCCAGCTCTGGTGATATTTAGACAGACAGCACTCACAGGTTGAGTGGCACTATCCAGCTGAATATGGGTCCATGTTGGTGCAGCGCTAAGTGGCTCTGCAGTGCCTCAACGCAGACCAGAGGGCTGCATATGGCCCACAAAACTAGCACTGCCTGTAACGGGACAGCACCAGGCCCCCTATGGTCCATATTCAGGCCGAACATGCAAATGAGCCCATTGCGCATGCAAGACACTAAAAGGCCATCTGCATGTCCATAATGGGCTTATCTGCATGCAACGCAGCAGCCCCTTAGTGCCCCTTTCTGTGGAAGAAAGCCCTAGTGGTCTAGTGGTATCCCACTAATTGCCCAGTTTCACATAGTAAGAATCAAAGTAAGGGTTGGGAGGAACCACTAGACCACCAGGATATAGTAACAGTCATAGACAGGGCAATTGGGGGGGGGGACAATGAGACAACCAGGATGTAGCAAACAGTTATGCACAGGGCAACTTGGAGTGGGGGGACCCATTTGACCAACAGGATATGGTAAACAATTATGTACAAGGTGATCAGGGTGAAGGGAACCACTAGAACACCAGGATATAGCAAATAGTTATGTACAAAGTGCTTGGAGGGGAGGAGAATCACTATAGATCACCAGCATATACAGTAGTAAACAGTCATGTACAGGGTGATCATGGGGTGGGGGGGACCACTAGACCACCAGGATATAATAAACAGCCATGTACAGAGTGATCAGGTTGGGGGTGGGCAACTTGGCACAGGGGTGGGCAGCTGCAGTACAACCGCCCTGCTTTTAGGGGTGAGGGCACAGGCTTAGCGCCTGATTATGAGGGGTTTTTACTGGCAGTAAACAGTGCCACTCGGGGCTTTTTACCACCACTGCAAGCCTTTGAAAATGCCACTGCACTGGTATGCATGAGGGGAGCCCCTCATTTGCATAGGCACAGTGGTATCTTAGCACCTTGGTGCTGCCAGGTTTGGGGGTGCTTCAGGGGCCTTTGAATATGGCCCTGCCTGGACCACAAGCGCAGACTTATAGTCCTTTATTGTGACACCACCAGAGTTCTCCTCCTAAAACTCCCACCTTCCCAAAACATTCTCCTTCCCTAAACCCTAGTCACATCTTACAAAAAGTGCCAGTTAGTCCACTGAAGCAGTTAGTCCTCTTATACCCCATCCTGGGTCTCTGGGTCCTGAAATCCGCCTTGATCTTGTTGACCAATTTTCTCACCTCTTGAGAGGTTCCAGATGCACAGTCTCGCCGGATGTTATAACAAATGTGTACTGTCCAGTGTTTTCAGCACCATGAGAATCACATCAAAAGACTTCCTTCTGTTGTGGATCATAGATACATAGACAGTGTCGGCAGATAAGGGCCTATGGCCCACCCAGGCTGCCCATTTAAGTCTGTAAGTTCAGTTTATGTTTTCCAGGAAGTCTGTTGCCCCTTACCCCTGACCTCCAGAATTCCTTTATGTCTATCCCATGCATTCTTAAATCCCGTGATTGTTTCAGCCCCCACCACTTCCCCTGGCAGGGTGTTCCACTTGTCCACCACCCGTTCTGTGAAGAAATTCTTCCTCACGTTTCCTCTGAATCGCCCCTCCTCCAACTTCATCCCATGCTCTCTAGTCCTGGAACATCTTTTTCGCTTAAAAATAGTGCATTCCTGCACCCTGTTCCTCCCTGTAAGATACTTGTACGCCTCTATCATATCCCCTGTCTCCTCCTCTCCAGGGAGTACATGTTCAGTGCCTTCAACCTGTCCTCATAGGACTTGTGATGCAATCCATGCACCATCTTTGTTGCCCTCCTCTGAACCTTCTCTACCCTGTCTATGTCCTTACGTAGGTAAGGTCTCCAGAACTGCACAGTGTACTCCAGGTGCGGCCTCACTAGTGTCTTGTATAGTGGAATTATGACCTCCCTTTTCCTGCTGGTGATGCCCCTGCCTATGCATCCCAGCATCCTATTTGCTTTACCTGCTCATCATGTAGCTGAAGTCTGGGTAAATAGATAGTTTATTGTCATCTGATGTTTCCAACGGGCCAGTCCTCCAGGTGACTTCTAGCATACAATCCTGCACATGCACCCCCCCAGTACAGCCAAAAATGTGCAGTGAGTATTATGTGAGCCCAACTACTTTCAAGGCATACTTCTGTAGGCATAGTGGACCACTGAAGCAGGCGGCAAGTTCAGTTCTGTCCCAAACCAGTTGCTAATAAACTTTCTCATGTAGGAGGTGGGAGGTCTGGATAGTCGGCAACATGGGTTTGTGCCAGGCAGATCATGTCAAACCAATCTTGTGGAGTTCTACGAATGGGTAACATCAGAACTGGACAGGGGAAAGCCTGTGGATGTATTATTCTTGGAATTCAGTAAGGCGTTTGACTCTGTCCCCCACAATGGTCTGGTGGAGAAACTGACAGGGTTGGCAGTAGGCCCTTTGATGGTCAGATGGATTGAAAACTGGCTAGCTGGACGCACCCAGAGAGTAGTGGTCAGTGGAGAGCTCTCGAACCCTAGAGAGGTCAGTAGTGGGGTACTGCAGGCCCAGTCCTGGGTCCGATCCTGTTTAATGCATACATATCGGACATCAGGGAGGGTACAGGGTGTGAAATGAGTCTCTTCGCTGATGACTCCAAGGTGGGAGCAGTAGTTGAGGGAGAAGAGGGGAGGTTGGCCCTGCAAGGGGACCTGGACACCCTGGAAAGCTGGGCTTACACATGGAAATTAAATTTCAATATCACCAAGTGCAAGGTGTTACATCTTCAGGAAACCCTAGCACAGGTACAACCTGGGAGGGGAGGCTGAGGCCTCAACAGGGGAAAAGACCTAGGGGTCATGGTGGATGCATGTATGAATAACTCTGAGCAGTGCAGGAGAGCGGCTAGCAAGGCAAACAGGATGTTGGGATGCATTGTAAGGGGGATCACCTCTAGGAGCAGGGAAGTGATTCTGCCGCTCTACAATGGACTGGTTAGACCACACCTTGAGTACTGTGTACAGTACTAGAGACCACACTTGAAGAGGGACATACAGCTCCTGGAGAGGGTACAGAGGAGGGCAACTAAGATGATACGAGGACTAGGGGATTTGACGTATGAGGACAGACTTGAGGAGTTCTGCCTGTTTTCATTGGAGGAGAGGAGAGGAGAGAGATGGGGACATTATTGAGGTCTTCAAGTACCTCAAGGGAATAAATAGGGTAAACATGGAGGGATCTTTAGACTAAAGCAGGAGGTATCACTAGAGGGCATGGTTTGAAGTTGGAAGGTGGAAGGTGAGGGGAAAAAGAGGAGGAGGTTTTTCACTGAGAGGGTGGTGGACCCTGGTGTGCGCTGCCTTGGCGAGCTGGTTCAGAGATCCACAGTGGAGGGCTTCAAGAGAGGGTGGGACAGACACAGAAAGTGAATGTATCAGATGATGGCCTGGTCCAGGGGGGTGGAGGTGGATGATAGGGGTTTCTGGAACACAAGGGGGAGAGGGCCTCGGCACCCAACTAGGGATTTGAGGTTCAAGCAGACTCGATAGACCGTAAGGGCTAATCTGCTGGCAATTAGTATGTTAGTATGTTAATCCTCCTCAGCAGTTTCTGGGAAGTCAGTATGTACACATTACAAAAGCATGTCAGATTTTTCAGTATATCCAAGCGCGTTTTCACTGTCCTGTTCTTCTGTACAAGTCCTGCTGTCACAGAAGTGGCTTGCAAGGCCCTCCAACAGCAGCTTTCACCTCCATGACTGCCATGGAAGCCTGCAACTCACAGATTAGTAGCCTGCAATTAAAGTCACCCACTTTTTGGTGTACGGTAATCACCCATCACTGAAGTGATTTCACTGCTTGCAAGGGATCAGCAATCATAGTCTCTGCTCTGCCTAAGTCTGTTGTGCCCTCAGCCTTGCCTCCAGCTCTGGACCCAGCTACCTGCTGAGTCCCTTTGCACTGCCTTCTACAATCAATTGTTTCTGTGGTCACATCCTATATTCGTGCGGAGCCCAGATAATTCAATATTAAGTTGTTCAGGCAGTAGTAGGAAGGATTTTTTAGCCACTAAATCTCAAATTCATGCTCATAAATAGCCATAAATATGTTGCAAGGGAGAGAACTGGAGAAGAAATAACATGACTTTCCTTGGTAGTAATAGTCTCCACCACCCGACAGGGGTTATTAATGGGTTACAGTGTTATTTGTTGTGGGGAGGGACGGTATTGGCCGGAGTAACATAGTATTTCCTGGGAGGTAATAACCCTGCTTGTCAGAAGCCAGGGAGGCATCACATTAGTTATAGACACAAGTACGTAGTGTAGTACAACATCAGTAACCCAGGCCAGTCACCTCAGAGAGTTGAGAGAAAAGGGCACTGAGGGCCCTGGGAAGACTCTGATACCAGGGGCCCTGGGTAGACTCTGCCATTAGTTGCTTATAAAGTATTAATATTACAGTAACTAGTTACTACTAAAAATTGCTGAGCCATTAGTGCCCCCCCCCCCATCGCCATTTTTCAAACCTTTTTTTACTGTGTTCCCTTCCTGCTCAGCCAAGCAACTAGATGCAGGGTGTTATGGTGAGGTATTCAAATGGTTAATACCATTACATCTCATAAAGGTCTGAAAACAATTCACTCATGAAAGCCCATTCATTATCATCTGCAATCATGTTTGGTAGTCCATATACGGAAAATGTTTACCTCACCCGTTCTGTGGCGGTTCACAAAGTCACAGAATACATGAGATGCATCTCAGGTCATTTGGTGTATGCACCTACCAGGGTCAGTAACAGCCCCCACCCTTTAAAGATCACCCTCTGATGAGTTTTTAACCAGTACAGTGTGTGAGCAAACTGAGTTACGTGATCTCTAGGGTTTGCACCTGTACGCAGCTTAGCCTCCGCATTCTGAACCATTGGAAGTGCCAGATGATCTTTATGAAGTTGTAAATAAACCTTGTTCTAACAGTCTAATTCTTCAAAAGAGAACATTGGCCAGGACACTGGGAGTAACCCCCTACTCTTCTTATAGCAGGTCAGATGGTGTATGAGTTAAAACCGAACTGCTAGAACTGGACTAGACTAAGTCTGTAAAATCCAGACTGTTTGGTCCAGCTGGACCATCCAGACCAGTTGTAAGTCATACGTACTTTGTAGGTCTGGCCATTCAGCCAGACAGGCCAGTTGGGCTTTTACTGATCTGGTCTGGTCCACCTCCAGTTGTTTGTTTTTAACCAAGATCCAGGCAGGATGAAAACTAGATGGCTGGCACCGGATCAGACCAGAATGATAAAAAACAGACTGACCCATTTTAATGAATGGCCAGACTGGCTAAATTTGTATAACTTGTGCCCTGTCCGGCAGATCAGGCTGGACAGGCCACTCCAGATTTTACCAATCTGGTCCAGTCTGGTTCCAGAGGTCCAGCATTCACCAAGTCCCAGCTAGATGTACTAGATGTACTATGTACTAGACAAACAGAGGTACTACTGATCTGTTCCAGTCCAGCTCTAGCTGTTGTTTTTTTACCAAGACCTAGGCAGGGTGAAATCCAGATGGCCAGAACTAGTCCAAATCAGAATGGTAAAAGCCAGACTGGCCCATCCAGATGAATGGCCTGAGTGCCAAAATTTGCCCAGTCCACCTGATCAGGCCAGATAGGCCATCTGGAATTTTAACGATCTGGTCCAGCCCATTTCCAGAGGGCTGGTATTCACGTCTCAGCTAGATGCCTAGTATGCACCAGACAAACAGAGGTACTTCCGAAGGTGATGGTTCGCAACTCCTGAATACACCTCAGCACAGCTGAGTTCAGAGACCGATAGGTTTTAAGCTTTATGAAAAAATGTATACATACCAAGGGGAGAAATTGGGACATGCTACTGTCCTTGCATGCTTAGGTTTGCCTTCCTGTACACACTGGAGAATTACTATAGTACTTTAAGCTGGGGCTGCTACTTTGTACTACCATTACTTGATTTTAATTTAAAAAAATACATTTCAAATAGAACCCTGAGATCTTTTACATACAGATGGCAACCAGCACTCCACTAAGCTGTGGAAATGGATAGAAGCAGGACCCCACTCAAAATAAGATGCTGCTTCTCAGCAGGGCTATCCTAGGTAAATAAATTTAAAAAACAATTGGCAAAGGGTGCCTCGGTTTCATGTTTCACCCAAGGGATGTATCCACAACTACAACCCAACTGTACAGGAAGGCAGGAAGCCATGACAGAGGCACGGCTCATAAAATGCAGGCTAAATTCCCTGAACAGCAGAGTATCAGATCCTTCTGATGCCAGGTGGGAAAGTTCTGACCATTTCTTTCGGCATGTCAAATGGGTCAGGAATCTGTAGAAGGGATGTCTCCTCACACCACAGTCTTGATTTAGGAACACTAATCTGAGAAAAGGGGACTGCAGCTGGTCAGCCCCCGACCCTCCAACTGGGACAAGAAACTAGCCACAGTACTGGGGGTACCAACCCCCACCCAAACATGTATGTGCTCACACATGTTCACATAGACCAGTTTTTAAGATCTAGAGCATCAGAAACAGCAGACAGAGGGTGAGTGCTGTGGAGCACACCTACCAACAAGTCGTGTGAAAGGAGAGCTCCTGAAAATTGAAGCTATGAAGCTAAATAAAGCGCTTTTTTTAATGGTCTATTGGCATTTTGGGCAACAGAAACGGAATCCACTTGCCAAGAGGAATCTATCAGTACCAGATTTTTGCGATGAGTCGCACTACTAAAGCAGCAGGAGCCACTGCCAAAACTCAGCCTCTGACAGATGCGACCACGTCGGGAGAGCTGCAACTCCAATCTGGGCCTGAACCACCCTGGAAGGCCCTCCAGAAATCCATGTAGGCAATAGATAGTAAAACTGAAATGGCCTTAACCTGCATGGCAGAGCAAGATATTAAAATTGACACGGCAACAAAAACAGCTGGAACTGCGGAGTCAACGGCTACAAAAGCCCTGGCCTCTACATCTAAAATGGCCCAAAAGAACTCCCAACTGCGATATCGATTGGAAGCCCTGGAAAATGCACAGCAGGCCCAGAATGTTCGAATAATCAGGCTGCCAGAGCATAGCGAGGGGGAGAATCTGCTCAAATTTTTACATACCTGGCTGCTTGCAACCTTATGAAGAGGACCTCCTGACAACTAGCTTTTTAAAAGCTTATTGTATCACTCCCAGAGCTGCTGGCAACCAGGGAGTGGTTCCACGAACATTCTGCTTCACACAGTGGGCTCAGCCATGAGAGATTTGATTCTGCAAGCTGCTAGGGGAGCGGAGTGTCTAACCTACCATGGAAAGATAGTTCACTTGTTTCCTGACCTGTCTTATGCTACCTGTGCTCGGAGGAAGCGCTTCAATGGGGTGAGGGCTACACTCCAGAGTCTGGGTATCGCACACTCCCTTCTGATGCTGGCCCACCTCAGAATGTTTTATGGCAGCCACACATACCAATACACGGATCCAGAGGAGGCCAGAAAGAAAGTTGAAGCCATCAGCAAAGAATCTGCTTGAAGCAGACCTGAGGAAGCAGAGTTGGAAGAGGACACTTGAAATCGTTTGTTGAGCTGGCTGGACTTGTTTTTCTAACCTAAAAATGTAAATCTAACTGTTAAAACCAACCTGTAATGTGATATTGGGTGGGGAAGATCTTAAATATAGCCACAAGGTTAAGGCCCAAAGTAGATATATACATTTTATTCTATATAGTCGGTTGGGCTATTGCTTTGGGTTCTATCTGCACTTACCCACTAAAAGTTAGTTATAAAACTTCCTAGGGCAATATGCCAGCAATAAGACACAACAAGGTGTGGGTTATGGCCTGATAAGAGCACGACTTTAGCACCTGGGAAGTGCTCTCATCAGGCCATAATCCACACCTCGGAGTGTCTTATTGCGCTTATAAAATGGGTCCTATCAGTAAATTTAAAAAAAGAAAAAGAAAGAAAAAAATTCCATATTTTTTTTAAAAGTAGCTTGATAACTGTGGCAATAATGAAAATAGATCCTTTTAAAAGCATATGATGGCAACTAGAGGGCGCTCTTCCACCTACCAAACACACACTGTTTTAAACTTGAACACCCTGTTGTAGTACAGTACCAATTTAAAATATAGTAGCTGGTTTTGTTGCTGAGAGGAACGCAAGATTCATTTCACACAGAGGAAGAGGGTGGTTTCATTGTAAGGGATGTTAAGAGCAAGTAAGCAGTTTGTGATGACCGATGTGAACATTTTTAGCAGGCACAAGTGTCGGCCCCCCTCCCCCATCCTCACACAGCAAAGTATATTTAGTTTGCTTTTCTTTTTAGTTTTATTACTTTCCGAGTGTTTCTTGCTGTATGATGGAATATGCAGTTAATTTGAACGAGACCAAGCAGGAGCGAGCATGTCTCAGATCGGCTGCCGTACACAGCGCTTTTCTTTACTAGCACTTTGCTGAACTAATCGCTCCCATTTGAAAAGACTACACATTTATTTAAAAATATAGAAAGATGGCTTTTAATTATTTCAATGTTTGATAGTCTGGCAAATACAGTGCAAATTGGAAGGATTGACAGGGGAGCCAGATATTGAAGTGGTTCAAATGTTGCGTTGTGACGGCACGCGAGACACTCACTGGATCGGGAGCAAGTTCTTTGAAGAGACATAACAGAGGTGATATTTTTATTCATAAATGAACAGAAATGTATTGAAAACTTCCGTGCAGTGGAGCTGTTGTGGACTCTGAAAGGTGGCTGTAGCGTGTAGTAATGGACATTGTGCTGCGGGGGTGCCATCTTGGCCTCACAGTTCTAGGATGTTGGCAGGGCGGCAGCACGATTTGTGGTGTGGTGAGTTCTGAGTGACTGAAGAGGTACCAGTTGGCAGAATATGTCCTAATAAGGACACGGGCAAAGGTACCTCTCAGGCAATCAGAAACAACAAAAGTTCAGACCCATTTTATAAGTGTTGTCAATCATTGCCAGACGTTGATTTTTGATTCATGTGAGATGTTAGAAGCAGTGATTTTTACTGCATAGTTAAACTCACAATCTTCACTTACACTTTCCAGGACTTGGTGTTTATTCCTGGCTTTATAGCTTTGAATTCAATTAATAAGTAAATAAATAGTATAGCTTTTTCTATCTCCTTCATCACATACAATGTTATACAGTACCATTATTGGAAGGGGTCAAATCAGCACTAGATGTTGAGTCATTATGGTTGAATACATATTTTTATGTGGAAACAACCACCCATAGTTTTGTCGGGTGCAGCATATCTCGGATTATATGTTTATTGGACCTGAAATTAAGGGAACACCTCCACATTTGTAATCCTGATTGCATAGACTATGTACTGTATACTTATACACTGGAGATGTATTATTTACTATATTACTGTGATCTCTTGCATGAGATGATTAATG
This sequence comes from Neoceratodus forsteri, assembly GCA_016271365.2. Lineage (NCBI taxonomy): Eukaryota > Metazoa > Chordata > Ceratodontiformes > Ceratodontidae > Neoceratodus > Neoceratodus forsteri. The sequence continues at coordinate 818,264,682 of CM028137.1, forward strand.
TAATTGTTTTTTCATGAAAGAAATAAAATATAATAAAAAAATACAGCAGACAGAAAATTACATTAATTTTAAAAATAGTTGCTACTATTTATTCATGAAGTATTTTTTTCCTTTTTCATTTTGCTAATTAGAAGGCTTTCTACCTGTTATTGTAAGTCTAATTAATTATTCATGAGCCTAGTGAGGTTCCTGATTGGCTACTGGATCGGTTATTAATATCTTAGAAATGGCCGATCCAGCCGCCAGCTGATGCTGTGCAGTACACACGGCTCACACCACGCTGCTCAAAACCAAGTAAAAAAAAGGTAAAAATGAAAGTTATTATTATTAGACTTATAATCGTAATAACTACTTCGAAGCCAATCGCTTCCTTGGATTAATGACCGGCTGGAAGTGGCCCAACCAGTCATTAATACATCTGAAATGACTGGCTTCTCGGTCATTACTGCATAAATATTAGCTGTCAAACATAGAACACGCACGATCCCTGGAAGCTGACACATTGATCCAGTCCTCTTGCCCCTCATCATATGTTATTGGCATTGTGACCTCACACACTGTGACATCATGAAACCAAGCTGGCAGCAGCTGAGTGACTCTTCTTGGTCAGTCATGATGTCACAGCAAGTGATGTCACACTGCTGATGAGATATGAAGAGGAAATTAGATACTTCCTCCTCCATGTAGAGTAGCGTTCCACACATCACAACTATTACCAACACGTGGAAAATATTCCAAATAGCAATCAGGAAAAGTAACTACTTCACACAGAAAAGGTAAAAGTTGACAACTTTTAAAAGTTTATTTTAATCTGCCACAGCTAGTGTACTACTTCAGGTTTGATCCAATGGATTAAAAAATGGTTAGTGATAGTGGTCGTTAGTTCATATCTAGTTAGTGCCACATGAGAGCAGCGATAAAATGTGCTGAAAATGCAAAAGTAACCTGTCCAGACATTACACCCTCCCCTTTCCCCTTTGCCAGTGGGCCTAAGTGGTGCGCCTGCTCATTACCTGACAGATGATAAGAGCACAACATAGCGATTCATCTCTGCTTATGAAGTGAGAGTAGGGAGGGGCAGAACTGATTGGGACTAAAGCCTCTTCCGACCTTAAATTACTATGTTGTTAATGCGCATGAAAACAGAGCTGTAAAACAAAAAACTGTTTCTGAGAAATGTTAGCTATCGTGCTGCGAAAATTTGAACTTTCAGATCATCTATGACCCACCAGGTTACTGTTTTGACCCACCACATGTTCACATCAGAGAGTCTGATTTGACCCATAATACCCCCAGTACTGTCCCTTTAAGGCCGTAGTCTGTGGGCACTGACATAAATTACAGATGACAGAAAAAGGGTGAATTACTCTATGCACTGCAGCCTTCTCCATTAGGGAGGGTGAAGAGAAGGAAACAAGAAGTAAACCCTGCAGCAGCAACAGTGTTCACATCGCTGGACTCTGCCCAGTAATGGCAGGGCACTCCAGCAAGAGACCTCACCATGCTGTCAGACTCATAACCCTACCCGCACCACTGTGAACCAGAGACAGAAGCCACTATGAAGGCAAAGAGGAATGTACAGGTAAAAATATAAGATGGTAAATAGAACAGTTGTAGACGAGTCTCTTACCACAGGCAACCTTGTATGGGTTCTGGCTGACAGCTCTTCCACATGAGCCGCTCTGCTTGCAAACAGAAAGAGGAAATCTCGCTGCTGCATTCTACAGCTTCCCATTTCAGCACACTTCCCCCCCTCACTCTCTCTTCCTCTCTCTCTTTCCTTAATTCCGCTGAAAGATTGGCTTTTTTTGTATCCTCTTGCATCATGCCCCCCCCCATCCAAGATCAAAGCACCTCTCTGTTTGCCTTACAGATTATTCAGCTAGCATCACACAATCATCCTCTATCAGATAATTGCCAACATCCCTTCAGAACCAAATGCCTGTCATGAGGGGTGACTGCCCGCAGATAGCGGGCCTGCTGTCCTCAGGAGCTGGAGGGGGGGCTCTTTGCAACCTACAGACACTGACCCCTCTCTTTTCTGTTAAGGCTGAAGTATGGAGAGTGAGAGGGGGAGTGAGTTAAAGGAACAGGACGGGGCTCAGATTACTGTTGCTAGCTAAATACTAGTTCATACCGTGAAAAGAAGAGTTGACAGTACAGTCCATCTGGGAGGCTGGCCAACAGTGCTATGAAGGCTGGGGAAGAATTTCCCCTAGACATACAAACACATCCGTATTCAGTGGCTAAGGAACTCCACTGATTGTATGTTCAAGGCAGAAACCAGATCAGCCCAACCGGAAAGTATTTCTCAAACAATCTGTCTGAGGTCCATCTATCTGTCACACTAGGAAAAATGCACTGCCCCCATGAAGGATCCTTCTATCTGTCCCTCACTTTGACTCTTCATTGTCTGTCTCCTCTCTCCAGCATTGTGCTCATCCACTGTCAGTTCCCCACACCACTCCATACCCCGTCACTGTCTTTTCCATGCTATACCCCTTCACTGTCAGTCTCTCAGTTCAAACAAACAACACTATCTGCGCTCAAGGAAAAGTGGGTGTGGTGTGCTATGAAGGGCTGCCAGCCATGTTTCAACTCTACAGTTCACACTGTAGCACTACTCCAAGTCACCTATCCACAGAAGTTGCACGACCACAGTATTCCAAAAAATATAGTTTTATTTCCAGTAATAAAACAAAATTAGTGGTTCAGCAAAACAGTGCAGTCACCTACTCAAGCGATTCACACTAACCCCAGCGCTTTGGCTCCAAGCTTTCCTCAGAGGGCGTGGCTATGAATGTACCATTCATACATTTTATAGGTAGAGGTTTATGGCATCATATACTTCATTAAATAATAATGAATATAGTTTGTTGCTTTAAATTGCTTTAAATGGATTAACCTGAAACACTTAATGAAGGTTTGATGGCTGACTTCTCCACCTCTCCCTAGCCCATGCATCAGCCTCAGCCAAAAAAGCCCACTTCGGGGTCTGAGGGCTGACTTCTCCAGCTCTCCCCAGCCCTAGCATCAGTCGCCGCTGAAAAAGCCCACATCAGGGTCTGAGGGCTGACTTCTTCAGCTCTCCCTAACCCTTGCATCAGTCGCTGCTGAAAAAGCCCACATCAGGGTCTGAGGGCTGACTTCACCAGTTCTCCCCAACCCTTGCATCAGTCACCATCGAAAAAGCCCACATCAGGGTCTGAGGGCTGACTTCACCAGTTCTCCCCAGCCCTTGCATCAGTCACTGTCGAAAAACCCCACATCAGGGTCTGAGGGCTGACTTCTCCAGCTCTCCCCAGCCCTTGCATCAGTCGCCGCCGAAAAAGCCCACATCAGGGTCTGAGGGCTGACTTCTCCAGCTCTCCCCAGCCCTTGCATCAGTCGCCGCCGAAAAAGCCCACATCAGGGTCTGAGGGCTGACTTCTCCAGCTCTCCCCAGCCCTTGCATCAGTCGCCGCCGAAAAAGCCCACATCAGGGTCTGAGGACTGACTTCTCCAGCTCTCCCCAGCCCTTGCATCAGTCGCCGCTGAAAAAGCTCACATCCGGTATGGGTCCCGGTCTCGGTGAAGCCGCAGTGCTCTGCTCGCTGAGGAGCCCATTTGATTCTTGGTGCCTTTTTCCTGAGCTGCTTGCTTAAAAAACTTTAGCTGCTTATCCTGGGCTCCGGCTCGCTGCTGCTTGGGGTTTTTTCTTACTTACTGCATCTTTAATTTTGTTCACTATATAATCCTATGGTTTAATGTACTGCCAGTTTGCCACTGTATTACTGCCTGTTTAAATCATTTATTCTTGCCAGAATTAACTCAAGATTATTGTAGGACTCTGTGGCTGTCCCTAATTGCTGCCCAATTAGCTAATTCTCCTTCTCTCTCTCTCTGTAACCCCTCCCCTACCTACTGTCCCACCCTTTCTCTACTTACTAATCCCGTGTTTCTTTTTTTTTCTTCATTTCAGTGTCTCGGGGCTGACTTCTCTGGCTCTCCCCAGTCCTTGCATCAGTCGCCGCCGAAACAGCCATCAGGTATGGGTCCCGTTCTCGGTGAAGCCGTAGTGCTCTGCTCTTTGAGGAGCGCATTTGATTCTTGACGCCTTTTTCCTGAGCTGCACATTTAAAAAAACTTTAGCTGCTTTTCCTGTGCTCCAGCTCTCTGCTGCTTGGGAGTTTTTCAGTTTGCCCCCCCACCTTTATTAAATACACCTTTGCTCCGCCCACTGGTATTACTGACTAATCCCTGCAGTTAGGGGTTGGGATTAATCTCTGTGAAATTTGACCTCCACTGCTATTCTCAGCCCCCTGCCCTTCAGCAGTCTCTCTCTCTCTCTCTCTTCTCCTCCTTTGTCCATTCCCATCTTACCTGATCTCTCAATTCATCATGCAGCCTTCCCCCTATTTCCTTGCCCTCCTGACCCCTATCTGCTGCATTATCACACTGGACTGCTTTACCCCTCAACTTATTGTTCCCCTTGCCCCTGTAACCAACCTGACAGGCTTTTCATTCTCCAGCTTGCTGCCTCTTCCACAGCGTCTCCCTGTCTCCGCCCCATATCCATACCCTAAACTGTTCTTCTACCTCTGCAGGTATCTTGTCCAATCTAAGCATACCACTCGAGCCAGGACCACCTTTGCCAGCAAGGATTATGACCCTCTCTTTATCACTTTCAGGTGATATTGAGACCAACCCAGGCCCAGCGGCATTTAGGCTCCCACCCCTTCAGGCTAGTTTTTCTGTGTGGCCCCAACTCAGCGGCCTCAAGATTTCCCAACTAAACATAAGAAGCCGTGTAGCAAATCATGCCAACCTGGTGGCTTGGGCTGCCACCCATAAGCCTGTTCTCCTAGGAATAACAGAATCCTGGCTTAGGCCTTCTCTCCCTGACTCTCTGTGTGCCCTCTCTGGCTACACTATGATTCGGGTTGATCGGGCCTCATTCAAAAGGGGTGGTGGCCTGGCACTTTTTCCCAAGTCACTCCTAAACCTAACCCTTCAATCTTGCCCCCCACTTGCATCCTGCGAGGTGCTTCATGCCCTGCTTCTATTAGGTAATACCAAGAAACATAGAAACATAGACTTTGACGGCAGATAAGGACCGCTTGGCCCATCTAGTCTGCCCATTTCCTTACCTACAGGATAGGCCGCAGATCCTAGTTAACCAACAGCCTGTTTCTTCCTACCCCCCACAAGAATTGCCTTATGTCTGTCCCATGCATTCTTGAATTCTCCCACAGTTTTAGACCCCACAACCTCCTCAGGAAGGCTGTTCCATGCATCCACTACCCTCTCTGTGAAATAATACTTCTCACATTGCCCTGAACGCCCCCCCATCTTTAAATTGTGTCCCCTTGTTCTTGCACGTCTCTTTTTCTGAAAGATGCTACCCTCTTGGACTTTGTTGATTCCACTGAGATACTTAAAAGTTTTTATCATGTCCCCTCTCCCTTCTTTCCTCAAGGGTATACATATTAAGCTCCTTTAGTCTCTCCTCATACAGCTTCTCTTGCAGACCCTGCACCATTTTAGTTGCCCTCCTCTGGACTGCCTCTATCCTGTCTATGTCCTTGCGGAGATGGGGTCTCCAGAACTGGATGCAGTACTCCAGATGGGGTCTCACCAACTGTCTGTACAGAGGGATAACAACTTCCTGTTTTCTGTTGCTGATGCCTCTCCCTATGCATCCCAGTATACCCCCAGCCCTCCCTACTGCCTTCTCACATTGCTTGCTAACCTTAAGGTAATCTGATATGATTACCCCCAGGTCCCTTTCCTTTTTTGTTGTTGTTACTACCTCCCCCCCATTGTGTTTCTTGTTTCCCAGGTGCGTTATTTGCACTTCTTTGCATTGAATCCTAGCTGCCATACTTCCGACCATTCCTCCAACCTTGCCAAGTCCTTTTTCATCCTTTCCACGCCTCCTTGTGTATCAACCCTGTTGCAGATCTTTGTGTCATCTGCAAAGAAGCATACTTTTCCTTCCAGTCCCTCTGCAATGTCACTTATGAAGACATTAAAAAGGACTGGATCCAATACTGAACCCTGCGGTACCCCACTAGTAACCCCTCTTTCTTCATTTACAATTACCTTCTGTGTCCTGTTGTCCAGCCAATGTTTTACCCAGACTACCACCCTGGGACCCACTCCCAGGCTGGTTAATTTGACTATTCATTTTTTGTGTGGGACTGTGTCAAATGCCTTGCTAAAGTCTAGGTAGGCCATGTCCACAGCCCCTCCCTGGTCTACTACTTTGGTCACCCAGTCAAAGAAATCTATTAGATTCGTCTGATATGACCTTCCCGCTGTGAACCCATGCTACCTTGGGTCCTGTGCCCCACTGGCCTCTAGGTACTCAACTATTCTTTCCTTCAGAAGTGACTCCATCACTTTCCCTACCACAGAGGTCAAACTGACAGGTCTGTAGTTTCCTGCCTCTGTCTTGGTCCCACTTTTGTGAAGGGGAATCACATCCGCCTTCCTCCAGTCCTCGGGTACCACACCATCCTCCCATGATTTATTAAAAAGAGTAGCCAGTGGTTTCATTAGTTCCCCCCTTAATTCTTTTAGAATTCTGGGGTGAATTCCATCAGGCACCATTGCTTTGTCCACCTTCAGTTTTAGGAGTTCTTGCAGAACCCTTTCTTCTGTGACAGGACTGGGATGCCCCCCATCAAGAGTGCTTCTGTTAACCAAATTAGGCACTTCCCCCTCCACTTTTGTGAATACTGAGCAGAAATATTCATTCAATATCCCTGCTTTTTCACTGTCCCCCTGCCCACCCATCGTTCATTCTATTCAGCCTCACTATCCCTCCTTTGTCTTTCTCGCCGCTGATGTACCTATAAAGTTTTATCCCCTTCTTAACCGAGTTGGCTATCTTTTCCTCAGTTTGGGCCTTTGCTATTCTGACTTCCTCCTGCTTCCTTCTGCCTTAACTGGTACAGCTCTCTGTCCTGCTCCTTCTGTGTTTCCTTATACTTCCGGAATGCTATCTTTTTCTTCCTGACTTTCACAGCCACCTCTTTTGAGAACCATAGTGGCTTTTTCTTTCATTTTGATTTGTTTATTTGCTTCACACAAAGGCTTGTTGCCTCTGTGATGGCAGTTTTGATGATTCCCCATTGTTGCTCCACACCTCCTTCTAGCCTGTTTGCTAGTGCTTTTCTAAGGCACTCTCCATCTTGCCAAAGTCAGCCCTCCTGAAGTCCAGTACCCTCATTTTTGTATGGCTTGACTCTGTTGCTGAGTTTATCGTGAACCACACTGTTTGATGGTCACTTGTTCCCAGATGGCAACCCACTTCTAGATCTGAGATCCTCTCACTGCCCCCGTTTGAGAGTACGAGATCTAAGATTGCTTCCTCATGAGTGGGTTCCGAAACTAGCTGTCTGAGACCTGCCACCTGTAGGGCATCAAGAATGGCCCTGCTCTTGGATGTGGCTGCAGCAAATGTGCTCCAGTTAACATATGGCATATTCAGGTCTCCCATCAACAGTATCTCCCCTTTCTCTGCCATTCTAAGAATGCCTTCTATCATTGTATGTGCCTACATTCCTCCAGCATCCAGTAAATGGGGACTAGAGGAATTTTTGGAATTTCTACCCCATGCCACCAAAACCAGTGAAGTACTTTGCCTAGGTAATTTCAATCAGGATTAGCTTGGCCCAAGCTCCCCTATCCTCAACACTAACATGGCCAAAGACAATCTAACTCAGCTTCTCACTGAACCTACCAGGCACTCCAGCAATGGCACTAGTCACACCCTGCTCGACTGGGTCCTCACCAATAGGCCAAACAGGATCTCCTCAGTTACTGTGTTGCCTGACTCCATTAGCGACTGTTCTCCTGTAACTGCCTGTCTGTCGTGTCTGGGATGCCTGCCCCCTTCATACCCACCTACAATTATCTCCATGGCCGACTTCTCTGCCTTCGATCCTTTCGCTTTTCTATCCAAACTCCAGCAGGTTGACTGGTCTCCCCTATTCACCACGGACAACACTGACCTGGTGGTGGGGTATTTGTCCAACACATTGCGTTCACTGCAGTCCAAGCACATTCCTTACATTAGGTGCAGGGTTAGGGGCCTTCCCACCAAATGGCTGACTAGCCCCCTTCTTTGCTTGCTTAAATCTTGTAACAAGCTCTGGGCCAGGTGGAAAGCCTCTTCCCTTCTTTCTGACTTTGTTGCCTATCACTCCCTTAGGAACTATTACAAGAAAGCAATCCACGCTGCCAAAAGCAATTACTATAGCAGTCTTCTCCAAGCCTCTGCCCATTACCCAAAAAGGTACTGGGCACATATCAACCACATTCTGGGTCGCAATGCTTCTCAAGCCCCTCATGACATGTTAATTGACAATGTCTCTTCTGACAACACCAACACCATAGCCAATGCCTTTAACTCACTCTTTACCTCCCCTCCTTCCTCGACCTCCAACACAGCCATTCCTTCCGTCCTCCCTCCCTCCCTCCCTCCCCAGGCCTCCCTCTGCCCCATCCCCCCCTTATTCTCAGCCCTGTCCCTAGAACTGATGTCCTATGGATCCTCAGCACTATGTCTCCTCATGGCAGCGCTGGTCATAATGGTCTGGAACCTAGAATTCTCAAACTTGGCACCTCCATTCTTGCCACCCCTATCTTGCACCTCTTCAACCTCTCCATTAGCTCTGGCACCGTGCCCTGCTCCTGCAAACAAGTCAGGGTTATATCTGTCTTTAAAAAGGGTGACCATAAAAACCCAAGGAACTACCATCCTATAGCACTCCTGTCTACCCTAAGTAAACTTCTGGAGAAACTTATTCATCGTCAGGTGTCAGACTTTGTAGCCAACTATGACCTGCTATCTTCTGCTCAGCATGGCTTCAGACCAGGCCACAGCACCTCAACTGCCCTAGCGCAATTCACTAACGACACCTCAACCACCAAGGATAGACGCCAACTTACAGGGGCTGTTTTTATTGACTTATCGAAGGCTTTCAACTCGGTCAGCCATTCACTGCTCTTGCATCACCTAGGTTTACTGGGTGTCTCCCAGTCCACTATTGCCTGGTTCTCCAGCTACCTGCACAGTCACACCCAGTCTGTCTCCTACCATAGAGTCCTCTCCTCCCCTGCCCCCTCTATCCACTAGTGTTCCAAAAAGTTCCATCCTTGGGCCCCTGCTCTTTTCTATATTTATAAACAAACTACCTACCATTCCCGCCCACTGTCACACCTTAGTCTACACTGATGACTTGGTCCTCTATACCTCCTCTAGCTCCATCTCTGACATTAATTCCCACCTCTCTTCTGACCTGAAAGGAATCCAAACATGGCTCACATCTCACCACCTCGTATTAAATGTTGCCATGACCCAGGCCATGCTCTTTGGGTCCTGCAGGAAGCTCAGTGCCCTAAACCCCTCATTTCTGGTCTCTTGTCTCGATGGCTCCCCGGTACAAGTTACCAACTCCTTCAGATACTTAGGGGTCACTCTGGATCTGTGTCTCAGTTTCTCTCTCCATGTCAAGGTGATATGCAAGTCTGTCAATGCCAAAGTGGGGTTGGCTTATCGTGTCTGCCATGCTCTAACCCCTGCCACTAGGATCTCCGTTGCCCAAGGACTTCTGCTCCCTAGTCTTTGCTATGCACTGCCGGTCTTTGCTCAAGTGCAGGCAAATGTCCTTCAAGCGTGGGATGTTGCCTATAACAATGTTTACAGATCTGCTTTGTCTGCCCATTGGCTTAAATAGCACTGCACACTTTACTCTGACCTCCACTGGTTATCCCCCTCCTCCCAGTGTTTATATTCCATAGTCTGGCTGACCAACAATATAATTTGTTCTTCTCGCCCCTCCTCCCTTGCAGCCATGTTCACCACAGTTGACTGCCTCCGACGCCTCCAGTCCTCGACTTCAGCTCTGGTCACTGTCCCTAATTGCTCCACCAAAATGGGTGAACTTGTCTTCTCTGTCTATGCTCCCAAATTCTGGAACTCCCTTCCGTTTTCCCTTAGAAGCTACAGTTCTCACCCTGCCTTCAAGCATGCACTTTTTAATTACCTCACCTCCCTAGATGCATGTAAATGTCTTTAGTTCATGTATTACACCTCTTTACTTGCCCTAGTTCATGGAACATACCTCTTTACTTGCCGCTGCACTACTGTCCCCTTCCCTGTCCCATACCCTCATCCTATGCCACCAGCACTGCGGTTACGCACTTATGTTACTGATCTCTGCAAGCTGTTTTTATCTCTTTTGTACCATAATGCTTATGCTATATATGCATTCACTTTCGTGCTAAGTAATTCTACTGTCATGTAAGGTTGTTGATCTCTTTATGTACTGCATTGTATCAGTTCCTCCCTGTACTATTGCTTGTAACTTGTTTGAACTGTAATCTCCCGGGTCGTGCCTGAAAATAGGCAATCCTGTCTAGTGCATTTACCTGGTTACCAAAAGCAAATGAATCAATAAATAAAAATGTTGTTTTATTATTGTAAATAAAACTGCATTTTTTGGAATACTGTGGTTGTGCAACTTCTGAGGATAGGTGACTTGGAGTAGCACTACAGTGTGCACTGTCAGTCTCTACTGTCTGTTCCACACTGTACCGCTCCAATATCTGCTCTATGCTGTACCTTGCCATTGTCAGTTATTACTGTCTTTCCCATGCTTTATCCCTCCACTCTGTTACACTTTGTACCCCTCCACAGCCAGTTCCTACTGTCTGCTCCATGCTGTACCCCTCCATTGTTCCACACTGTACCCCTACACTGTATTGAAATTGATCAAGAATATACTGTATATTATTTTACTAACATACGAAATTGCCAGCAGATACAGGCCATATGGTCTATCTAGTCTTGAGGTGTGTAGCACTTCAGCCCATTAGAATGCAGCTGCCCCTCCATTAACTCTTCTCCCCAACTGCCCCCAGTATGTACTTTCCCTTGAACTTACAAACCTGTTTCCAGGGAATCTATAAGTTAGACACCCTTGACAGAGTTAGACTGCCTCATGCCCAGACTAAAGGAGAGCTCTGATTGTCCCTCAGACTATAATATTAGGTGTGATGTACTGTCTACCTGGAGGTTGAAATTTCTACTTCCAACCCCCATCATATCTCATTAATACTGTGATCGCACTGATTATGACCATATCATGACTGTCCAAGTAGAACCACTCGCCTTCTGCTGCAGGTTGGTGACCAGTGATGTCACAATGAGTGAGATCACTGTGCTGATGAGGTATGAAAGAGAACAGATCTAAATATGTCAGCTTCTAGGTACACGTGGTTCTGTACATCAAACCTTTAAGTAGAAAAGCTTCTCTATTATAAAAGGAAGAAAGAATGCTTAAGCAAAAAGTAACTTGTGGCGGCCACTTTAAAAAAGATCATTAGTTACATTTTCTATCTGCTGTTTTTGGCAGTTTTAGCTTTTTAAGGTAGTTGGTTTGTAACGACACCAGGTGAAGAAGACTATAAAACAGTTAATAACATGGGCACCTACCTGTATGTGACATGATTGGTGGAGACGCAGCAGGTGACCATTCATTAATTTCTGTTACCCGAACAGTATCTGTTTGTGGTGAGCAGTCCCCAGAAACACAGATTAATGAGCAGACGGAACTAGTTATCGCAAGCTGTGAAAGGCAGCCATTGATTCTGCACCTAAGTGAGAGTCCCCACCCACCTGGTGGACCTCAAAGCTCCTAGCCAAACAGCAAGAGAGCGAGTAACTGTTCAAACATTTGCCCATGCATGGTTAGCAAGTTCCTTGTCTTGGTCTGTGACTGTGCAGCAAGTGGCTAGGCGGCAGCCCACCCCATAGATGTCTGGCTACCGGGCGACCAGTGACACACTGATGCCCGTTGTCAGCCACTCACTCGATGTGCACCGTCTCTGCTTGTTTTGTGGAGGGAGCCATCCTCTGACAGCAGGAGGGAGCGAGAGACACAGCAAACGGGTGAGCAGCAACAGAACATACAGAAGCAGAGCAGTCAGTGTCCTGTCTTACTGTGTTGCTCAATTCCTCAGCTTGTCTTTCTCTCCGGCTCTTCCCTGCTGTCAGCATGTGCTGGGCACTGACGGAGCATGCATTCCGCTGACTCTGGGACCTTCCCTCGCCGTCCCCGCTCCAGTCACCCTTTCTGTATCAGAAAGCGACACCATGGGCATGCGACGTATTAGCGGCACAACTGTCTACAGGAAGCCGCATTGCCATGTCCTGTTCAGTTTGCGCTGAAACGAAAGGAGAGAGAGAGCGACAAACAGCAATAAGAGCTGGACATGTAATTGAACAGTTCATGCACTATCCTGTGCATCGCTCGCTCGTGCGCTCTCTCTCTCTCTCTGTCTCTCCCTCTCTCTCTCATACAGCACACAGCACAGCAGCAGAGGCTATCACTGCTGGGGCTCATTGCATTAAGGAGTGGAGCCCACTCCCACAAGAGAGACAGAGCGACACAATATGTAAGTGTTCTGTTGATGTCAAGCGTATCACCCCTATCAACCCTCAAGTGATGTTTTCTGTATCCTGCATGTTCCAAAGTTAGTGTATCTGCCGTGATGTGTTCCTTACTTCATACTTATATTGTCCACTGTTGAGAACTCAGTGTGTGTTCTGGTAGCTCTTTGTTATGATGACTACTGATGGCTAGATCGTGAATGCAGCAGTTCTGCTGGCAGCAGAACATCTAATAAAGTTCCTGTATTTTGAAAACATATTGATGCATTTCTCCCTTTCTGTTCATAATATTTTGGTTTGTACTGACCCTATGTTATAAGTGCAATAACCCATTCCAGGGTGTGCAGTTACTGGGGATTAATCAACACCGCGGGTGCTGTGAGGACACTTGGCTTGCAGCCTCGTGCCTCACAATGCACCCAGGGTGTTGATTAATCCCCATTAACCGCACACCCTGTCGTGGGTTATTGCTTACAGAGAATATATTCAGAGTGTTCTAAATGTAGCAACCTGAACCAGTCCAGACATAACAACATTGACAGAGTAGCACAACTCAGCCATTTGTAAATGTTATATAGATATATGTATGCGAGCATGCATGTATGTCTGTATTATAGGGGCGCGGTTGTGCACCTATAGTTAGGATTGAGTAGACACTTTAATGTTAAACCTGAAATTTTGCACTTTAATAACTTTGCAACTGTTCAATGGATTTGCACGAAATTTGGTATGTGCTGTTCTGTGGGGTAGATCTCTTGGCGTACTAGGTTACATGTCAGTCAGACTAAAGGATTTTGTGCTGTGCATTGTGAAATAAAATGCTAACATTTGCCTTTTTTGACTGGTTTTTCCTCATCGCACTGTGGCCAAACCATTTGGAATTTTGGTGTGAAATTTTCAGGATAGAACGAGCTTGCCCCAAAGAACAAGTCAGTATTAGATTGGTGAAATTTCAGGTTCTGAGCATGCTCAGTTCAGTCTTTTGGATAGCTGCATGGAACGAAAAAGGATTTTGGTCTGACAAAAAGGGATTTCGACAGCTCACAAATGAGGATCCTTAGAATCTTTTTTTGTGAGAAAAAAATTCCTTTTTCATCAACCGCCATCTTGTTTGTTTGTTTTTTAAAACAAGCAGTCATAACTCTGCCCAGGTATGTCTTCTGCAGACATCCAAGTATGTATCTTGTTCATGAGGATGTCCTTATTGTTGTGTGCCTTTACTTTAATTTTATGTGGCCTCAGAATGACTATTTTAATTTTTTTTTAAATCCTTTTTTGTGACTCACTTCCGATCCTTTTTCATCACGATGAAAAAGGATTTTGACAGCTCCTAAAAAAAAATAATTTATCTGATGAAAGAGGATTAGCAGCAGGGCCATCTGGTCAGAGAATCCTAATCCTCTTTTGTGATGACAACAAAGGATTTTGTCATCTCACGAAATAGGAATCACCAGTGACCTAAATAACTACAAACCGATATCACTGTTGCCCATCCTATTCAAATTATTGGAAAAGGTAGTCAATGAGCAACTTAGGTCCTATCTGGAGACCTACAACCTGTTGAATCCAGTTCAGCCAGGCTTTAGACTTCACCACAGCACTGTATCTACATTGGCTAAGGTCACTAATGATTGGCAGACTGCCTTGGACACAAAAAATTATGTATGTGCTTTGTTTCTTGACCTGAGCAAAGCTTTTGATACTGCGGACCATGATTTACACCTCTGTGTTCTAAGTAATATTGGAGCAGACCAACCGGCCTTGAACTGGTTTACTAACTACCTTACTGAGCGTCAATAGCTGGTTAAGATTGAGGAGGGCCTCTCTTTTTAAAAAAAATCCTGTTAAGAGGTGTCCCTCAAGGGTCCATTTTAGGCCCGCTACTATTTGCTGTCTATATTAACTGGATTAATACTGGTATCTCCGCAGCAAACATCCACCTGTTTGCGGATGATGCTGTCTTGTACATTGCCAGACCTGCTCTGGATCTTGCCTGCAGTAATCTCCAACAAGACTTTGATCATTTACAAAAAAATCTACTTCAATTAAAGCTCCTCCTAAATGCAAAAAAGACCAATACTTGCTCCCTCCACCTTTGAAACTAAACACTGTATCCCTGTTTATGCACCCTTTGTATATACATTAATGGGTGAGCCACTCTAGTTCATTGAGAAATTTAAGTATCTTGGTTTGGATGGACCACAAATTGTCCTTTGTCCATCATATCGATGAACTCTCAAAAAAACTGAAACAGAGACTTGGTTTCTTCTTCTGTATTAGAAATCTACTTATGCCAGAAGCTAAAACTAGGTTGGTCCAGACTACATTCTTGCCTCTTTTAGATTATGCCAATTTCCTGTATGGCCAAGGCCCAAAGCTCTCCCTCTCTAACCTGGATATACTCTACCATCAAGCTATTCAATTCATAACTGGTCTCCCTTATGCCACACACTACTGTGAGCTCTATGCCAAGGTAGGATGGAGCTCACTAACATTTAGATGACAAAAGAACGCAGTGCTCTGGACCTACAGAGCAATCACTAATATGGTCCTGCATTATATTGTGAGTTGCCTGCCCACCTGTAGGGTTGGAAACTACACCTTGAGAAGCTTCTCTTACATCTCACTATTCATCCCTGAGGTGAGAATGAGATATGGCAAATCTGCACTCAGTCATGCTCTTCCTGTCATTTGGAAAACAATACAGAAAACTCTAATGTTGTCAATCCCTGTGAAACTGAGCTTCTTCAAATCCCTTTACCAACGTCCTTTTTCAGAAACCTGTACTTGCTTCTGTTAATGGCACTCTTACCGCACCTATCCTACTCTCTATTCTAAGCTCCTCTCTCCTATTTCTTTTCCGTGCCCTGACCCTTTTCACATCATAGCTTTACCCTGACCTATTCCCTAAACTATGTAATGCCCTCCCCAAACATATCGCTCTTCCTCCTCCTCCTCCTCTGGCTTTGCCCCCTTCCTCTTTCTACTCCCCCTTCTCCTTACCCTTTTTTTTGCTGCATAGGTTCCTGTCATAGTTAATGTACATAGGTTTTTGTACCATAATATGTATGCTACTTTCATCTAAGATATGTGCACTTTCTTCTTGTTTACACTAGCATTACTGCATGGTATGAATACTAATTTGTTGTAACACTGTATATATCCCTACCCTACACCTATTGTTTATTTACTTTCTTTTTTTCTTTTCTATTTCTTTGAATGACTGTGTTGTTGGACTCCCAATTGTTGTAACATTGTATATACTGTTGCCTGTACTTATATATGTGAATGCCTAGGATCATCTTGTAAATGAGTTCTTCTCCATGATGCTCACCTGGTTACATAAAGATTGATTGATTGATCTCACGAAAAAGGATTCTGACAACTCACGAAAAAAGGTTGTATTTTAAATCCTTTTACGTGAGCTGTCAAAATCCTTTTTCATCAGACGATTCCTTTTTTGTGAGATGACAAATTCCTTTGTCATCATCACGAAAAAGGATTAGGGTTCTCTGACCAGATGGCCATGCCGCTAATTCTCTTTGTGATGATGACAAATGTTATCTCACAAAAAAGGAATATCACATGAAAAAGGATTTTGACAGCTCATGAAAAAAGATTATTTTTTAAATCCTCTTTCGTGAGATACCCTAATCCTTTTTCGTAAGACGATTCCTATTTCATGAGATGACAAAATCCTTTGTTGTCATGACGAAAAAGGATTAGGACTTTTCTGACCAGGGTCTCTGGGGCATTGTGCTGGTGCTTGAGATAATGTAGGAGCGCAGGGTTGGACCCTGCATTCCCACCCCTAAAGATGTTGTAGCACAGGGTCTGTGTGCCACTGTACTGGTGCCTGTGTTCAGACCCTGCACTCCCACTTGTAAAGAAGTTGTAGTACAGGGTTTGTGGGCCATTGTGCTGGTGTCTGAGATACTGTGGGAGTGCAGGGTCCAAAGGACCTTGCGCTTCCACCCTTAAAGACGTTGTAGCACGGGTTCTGTGGGCCACTGTACTGGTGCCTGAGATACTGTGGGAATGCAGGGTCCAAAGGACCCAGTGCTCCCACCCCTAAACATATTGTAGTGCAGCGTCTATGTGGCACTGTGCTGCTACCTGAGATACTGTGGTTGTGCAGGATCTCATGTACATATATGCTCTATGGAAGAACTGGAGTGCAGGGCCCAGAGGGCCCTGCGTTCCAACAAGCACATTAGGATATGATTACATTATCTCAGAAAGTAAGGAAATAAGTTGCAAAAAACTTTGTTAATGCATCAGTTAGGGTTAAAGCAACAAAAGTAGGGAAATGTGGCGTTAAGGTTTCCAACCCTAATACCCCACCCTCCCACCCTGTAAAGACAAAGAGGCATCTAGAGGGTGGCACTGGGGTCTTCAGCACTAACGCTCACCCTATTCTCCTATGATGCACCCACCCAGCTTATTTTCTAATGGAAAGGGGTGAGCGTTAGGGCAGATTACCTCAGTGGCGTCCCCAATGCCTCTTGGTCTGTGCAGGAAGGGGGGTGGGGGTGTTAGGGTTGGAAACCCTAATGCCACATTTCCCTACTTTTGTCACTTTAACCCTAACTGATGCATTAACAAAGTTTTTTGATATATATGGAATACGCAACCCCCCATACTGAAAATACTGTTGATATTTTTTGTTTAAGTGCCAACTGACCCAATAACATCATGTGTGGCGAAGCCACAAGTGATGTCATTGGGTCAATCAACATGAGAACAAAAAATATTGACAATATTTCCAGTAAGGGGGTTGCATATTCCACTTATACCATGCCTCCAAAAAAAGTGAACAAAAATGTAATTTCTTGCCATTTTTTGCTGATTGTAAAAAATCTAAAAGGTATCTATAAATGAAACACCACTCATTTTGTAGACATTTTGTCCTGATCAACTGTTGTGCTCAAAGTACCATGGAATCATTTTTCATTTCAAAGTTATTTGCATTTGTTTGTTGCAAAAAGTAAAAAAAAAATGAATTTTCTGATGGTTTTGCTAATTATAAAAACACTAAACTGTATCTATAAATGAAATAGCACTTATTCTGTAGATATTTTTGTGCTGAACAAATTTTGTGCTCAGAGTACTGTGTTATAATTTTTCATTTTAAAGTTATTCACATTTGTTTGTTGCAAAAAGTGAAAAAAACTGAATTTTTTGCTGTCCTCTTGCTAATTATAAAAAAATAAAAGGCATCTGTAAATGAAACACCACTCATTTAGTAGATATTTTTGTACTGAACAAATTTTGTGCTTATAGTACCATGCTATCATTTTTCATTTTAAAGTTATTTGCATTTGTTTGTCGAAAAAGTGAGAAAACTGCATTTTCTGCTTTTTTTTTGCTAATTATAAAAGAAATAAAAGGTAGCTATAAATGAAACATCACTCATTTTTTTTTCCATTCAACTTTTATTAAAGTTTACATAACAGAGAACGAACCACAAAAGACAGTACCAGTTAAATACAACAATAAGCAGGATATACAGTGGTCCATTCTTCCCCACACCCCCCATCCCTCCAAGCCCCACCTCACTCACCCCCCACAGACCCAGCACAGCAATATACTAACAAGGGTGCAAGAAAAAAAAGGTAAAAACCTAACAAGGGGCGCGGATCGCAGCTTTACAAAGCATATAAAGTTTGAAAGGGGCCCCAGGTCTTATTAAACTTGTCCATTTTATTTCAAAGACTTGTGATAGTCCTCTCCGTTCTAAGATTAGCCAAAAGCTCTTGTAACCATTCCACATAACTTAATCTCTCAGAATCTTTCCAATGCTTAAGAACTACTTTTTTAACAGATGAGGAGATCAGCGCCATATAATACCTTCTACACACCACATTGACGGGTGAGAAATCTCCCAAAACACATTTCAGGCGTAAAGCAATCAGAGATCCTTAAAAGCGGATTTGCTCTCTGCTTAATCATAGACCAAAGTGATGCCACTCTAGGGCATTCCCAGAAAATATGGAGGAGATCATCCGTCTGCATCCTACAGCTTGTACAGAGCGGAGAGGGCAGGAGACCCAGTTTGTCAAGTTTCTGAGGGGAATAATAAATATTGTGTAGAATTTTAAATTGCATCAGCCTGAGTCGGTCTTGTAATAGGTATTTATGGCAATCCCGCCAAATACAAAACCGGCCAAATTCCATCCCAGGAAACAGGGTTTGCCAGTAATGAACTGGCGCGCTGTTGTCGGGGTATGCCCAGGCAAAGAACAAAGTATATAGTTTGCACACAGCATGAGGCAGGCCTACCGCTTGGATCACCGTGGGCAGGAAGCGGGAAAGAGTTTCGGAAGGTGGAGTAGCCCCAAACACTTGCAACAGAAGGTGCTGTAGTTGGCAGACCTTGAATATGTATTTACCGGGTATCTTAAATTTATGCATAATATCCTCTGAGGAGGCCCACTGCCCCTCAGTTAGGATAAAATCCTCTAACTGACACTGACCTAACTGAGGTAGCCAGGAAAGTGGCAACGGCTTATGATTTATTTGTATATTGGGGTTACCATTGATGGGCTGAATGGTATCTCTGCCATTATCATATTTGAGAAATGCACATAATTGCGTACGGATCTTAATCGAGATTGCAATGGGAGAGTTCCTAATTACTTCCGGAAGAGAACGTAACTTAGTATGCAGCATCCCCTTGGGAAGATAACCAAATTTTTTGATAAGGGATGACTCGACCTTCAGCCATAGAGGGGTGTACCCAGAAGGAACCGGTAGGTCTGTTAACGACCATCTAAGATATTTAGCAGCCTGGCTGGCCCAGTAATACAGTCTCAAATGTGGCAACCTTAAACCTCCTCCTTCCTTAGGGGCAACTAGTTTATGGTATGCCAACCTCGCTTTTTTGTGTCCCCAAACAAAATTGGAAAGTATGCTATGTACTCTTTTGAACCAGGTCATCGGCAGTACAATGTTTAACATATTGATAGGATAAAAAAGACGGGGAAAAACATTCATTTTCACCAGATTTATCCTGCCCCAAAGAGAAAGAGGGAGAAGGGACCATCTTTGGAGGTCTTGCTCGATCTTCTGTACCAGAATATCTAAATTTAATTGCTTCAGTCGGGACATGCTACGCGACAAAGTGATACCTAGGTATTTAATAGAGTCGGCCTTCCATGCCAAACCGAAAGTGGTGATTTCATGTTTATAAACGTTATGGTTAAGAGGGAAAACCTGGGATTTACCTATGTTAAGTTTATAATTCGAAACTTGACTGAATTCCCCTATGATCTTGAGAATCGAGGGGATGGATGTAGCTGGGTTGGACAACTGGAGGAGGAGGTCATCTGCATATGCCTTGACTTTGACCTCATAATCATTTAGGGGAATACCTAAGATATTATTAGCCTTTATCAGCCTACGAATGAGGGGCTCTAGATTGATATTGAAGAGCAGAGGGGATAGTGGGCATCCCTGCCTAGTTCCCATGGATAACTTGATCGGGGCGGAGACCAAGCCATTGCAAGATATCCTGGCAGTGGGTAATAAATACAATGAGTGGACCCAGCCCCAAAAAACCAAAGGCCTCCATTGTTGCAAATAAGTACCTCCAGTAAGCTCTGTTGAAGGCTTTCTCTGCATCCAGGGATACCAGAGCCATTGGGAGAGAGGCGTCCCTAGAGGCAGAGAAGACGTGAGCAAGGGTTCTGAGATGATCGGCTAAAGATCTGCCTTTCATGAATCCCATCTGTTCCTCCCCTATAATAAAAGGAAGGACTTGATTCAGCTGATCAGCGAGCAATTTAGCAAGAATCTTAATATCTTTTTTTTTTTTTTTTCCCTCCTACGTGCCCCAGAGTTACCTCTCCTTCAGGCCGCCATGGACTCGGACATTCCCCTACTAGCTTCCCTCAGCCACCTACCTCATATCTGCAGCCTTCCTCGGGCTAGTCCGGTGTAACCCTGCACCGGATGGGTCCCCCTCCTCCGAGGGGAAAGGCACCAGCGGGGGCGGAACCAGCACACTATTACTTTCTCGGACCCTCGGAGCTGCTGAGGCAATTGTGGCTCTCAGGGAGTCTTCAGGGATGTCCGGGGCCGGTGTCCGTCATCCGGTTAACTTCCGGAGCGGATTTTCTTGTTTTTCTTGTTCCCCCTTGTTGCGTCGCTACCTGCAGTGCCTCCAGTCTCCACTGGGGGCCGCTGCATGAGCGAAGATGTTCCCTAACCCACCCAGGACAGGAGAGCAGTCCGTCGGACACTCGATCCTGCCCTTCCCCTGCCGACCCCCCGATATCCGAGTCCGTTCCCGAACCCGGGTCGCCGGTGTGGGTCGAGGTAAGGCGCCAGCGCCTCAAACCTCTACGCCACCGGGCCGGCTAGAATCTTAATATCTTGATTGAGAAGAGAAATCGGTCTGTAACTAGAGACCTGGTCACGTGGCTTGTCAGGTTTGGGCAATAAGATAATCAACGCTTCAAAAAGAGAAGCGTCAGTTGCTTGACCCAAGAGAAGGAAGCGGTAAAAAGGAAGCAAAATGGGAACTAATTGTTTAGAAAACACCTTATAAAAATTGGAGGAAAACCCGTCCAGGCCAGGGGTTTTGTCTGACGGAAGAGATTGTATTACCCTTTCTATTTCCGCTTCGGTTATAGGGGAGGTTAATGAGATTTCCTGAGACTCAACGAGAGTAGGATGTTGTAAATCTTCCAAAAACCCTTGTAGATGTGCTTGGGGTAGTCAAGGGACCATATAATTCCTGGAAATAGGTAGCAAATTCCTTTAATATCTCTGGAGGGGAGATTTTAAGTGAATTATCATCTAGTGAACAGACAGTGGCAATGAACCTACTGGATTCCTGTTGTTTCACCCGCATGGCTAACATCCGCCCTGCCTTCTCGCCTTGGTCTATATAGACTGCATTTATTTTTAAGATTGCAAATTCAGCTTGCTCTCTTAGTAGGCCCAAGTAGGCATCTTTAAGTTTAACTAGCTCTTGTCTAGTGGTCTCAGGGGAGGCCGGGGAGAGACTTGCCTCTAAATTCCTGATCTGGGACAATAACTGAACAGCCTTATTTTCCCTCTCCTTTTTCCTGTTGGACGTAATACCAATCATAATCCCTCTCACATACGCTTTGAGGGCCCCCCACTCTATATCCGGTCGACCCGTGGAGTTATTATTTATAGCTACAAACTGTTGAATTTGAGAGGCTATATAGGTAACCTTATCCGGTTCCTTCAGGATTTGGTTGTTAAGCTTCCATCTGCTACCCTTCCGGGGCAGAGATGTTACCGAGAGCTGACAAGTGACAGCCGAATTGTCTGAGAGTGGGGTCGAAACAATATTGGAATCCAGAACCCCAGGTAAAAGGTTGTGAGTTACCAAAATATAGTCAATCTGGGAAGAGGTTCCATGGACTTGCAAGACAAAAGTGTAATCTCTTTGACTAGGGTGAAGCACCCGCCACATATCGCATAGTCCAGCGAAGTCCAATAAGTCCCTGAAAGCCCTCTGCTCGGGTGAGAGGCCAGATCGAGATCAACCCGATCTAACTACCCCCTGATCAAATACCAAATTAAGATCACCCCTATTATTATGGGAAGGTCAGGGAAAGAGTGCACCACTTCCAGGAGCTTGACAAAGAACCTAGGGGTATCTATGTTAGGGCCATAGACCATACCCAGAAGAACATCTAGTGTATAGAGTGTCCCCCTTACGAATAGGAACCTCCCCTCAGGGTCAGCAACCACATGAAGAGACTGAAAGGGAACAGATATGTGTACCAAGATCATGACCCCTCTACTCTGGGTAGTGCCCTGTGCCACAAAAATCTGCCCCACCTGTTGACGCCTCATCTTAATAGCTTCGGCATTTAGAAGATCGCGTTTCTTGCAGGAATATAATTTCTGCCTTGAGGTGACTCAGAATTTTAAAATTAGTATTGTTTGACTTTATGCCTAGCCCTTTAATGTTCCAGGTAATACACTTGAGAGCCCTAGCCATCTGCTGCAATGCACATACCATCTAACATAAAAGGCACCCATATCTCTTCACACTATCACTAGCACCCTTGTTAAGATGCTGTGCTGGCCCCACCCTCTCACCGCCCAGCCATAATCTCCATATCTCTATAACAGACCCCCATGACAGCCCCAATAACAGAGAACAAACCCTCACCCTCCCATACCCACCCACACTTTGCTACATACATGATGTACAGTTTACCAGAGCTTCTCCCGTCACCCCACCCCACCCGACCCCTGGTTTAACTACACAGTACAAAACAGTAACAAAATTAGTAATGCGGCAATAGTATTGTAAGGTCCAAAAACATCTCGGTCCAAACTCGGAATCCCGGGCTAACTGCCCATGCTGAAACATAAAATTAAGAAGCCCCAAACATGAGGATAAAGCAAGTAGACATACTCTAAGAACCATGTCTTAGAATGCAACTATCGCTCTGGCAGGTACTCACAAAGTCTGGACACTGCTAAACCAGAAAATGGTCCAAATTGCTAAATAAAAAAAAAAAACATTATCCCTTGCCAGGCAAACAAAATAGGTATAGATTACTCTTTGAGTGGGTTGCTTCTCATCATGCAAAATCAATCCGTACCTAAATACCCCGAGTAGACCAGTATATTAAACAGTAAGAAGGCAGCACATACAGTCTTTGGCGCCATCTAGCGCTACACAGCTAATACTGCTACATAGAGTGGGCACCCAGGTTGGAGAAGCAACAAATTACAAAATAAATGAAAGCGTTGTCCCCCATTGCAAATACTATAAGGAGGGATTAGTCTAATCACTGCAGCGTGTTCTGCTTTGTATATAACTAAAGTGGAGGTCACTATCGAGAAATCGAGGGACCAAAGTAAACTGTCCATAACAACGGGAAACCGTTCATCAGATCAGACAAGATGTCCATGGGATCGAGGCTCCCACTATTGCTCGGTCGTCCCTTACAGTGCCGCTGGAGGAAGTAGCGACGATCACCAAAAACCAGACCCTTTGGAGTTATATCATCGCGACTGGTAAGTACAGTCTTGCAAACAAGCACTGACCAAACCATTATCAGAACCTGGAGGGCTTCTCTGGCTTCCCTTGCCAGTAGCTTTATAACGAGAATACGAGGAAGCCCAATCCCTCAATTACAGAGAAATCCAGCCCATTAAACAAGTTTGAGTGAACGACCTCTTCTGAGTCCAGCTTTATGGGGTGCTGAAAAGATCTGGAAAGGCAGCCTTTAGACCAGTAGCCGCTGCTTCGGCATCTTCATAAGCACGCCAGGAGCCTGCAACAAGCACCTGCAGTTTAGCAGGATAAGCCATCCTAAATTTAATAGCTGCTGCTATTAGCTTAATGACTACAGGGTGGTAAGAGGCGTGTTTCTGGTGCACAGACAGGGGTAGATCTTGAGCGACTCTGATTTTGGCACCCTCCCAGGTTATTTCTTTAGCTTCACGGGCTTTAGTCAGGAAGTGCTGCTTTTCTTGATAATTCAAGAAACGGAAGATAAAAGATCAAGGGGCAGCTCCTGGAGGAGGTGCTGGACGGAGTGCCCTGTGTGCTCTTTCAATGATATAATCATTGTCAAACGGGGAAGGGCCAGCAATCTTGGCAACAAGTTTCCTTGCAAATTTAATCGGGTCAGTTCCTTCTTCGCGCTGGGAGGCCGATTAAAACCGCATTGTTGCGGCGACTTCTGCCCTCCAGGTCCTCAACTTTAGCTTCCAACCTGGATACTTTTTGCCTGACGGCCACCAACTCCGAGCTCGCCTGATCTTATCTGCGCTCTAACGAGCGTATGCAGGCCTCATTATCAGAGGTCTTCTGAGCCAGGGATTCCACCTTGCTAGAGACCGTTTTAATTTCACCCAGGATTGACTGCAATTCCAACTTAAAGGGCTGAAATTCGTCCAAAAATCTAGCCAGGGTGAGGGGCTCTGAGTCTGCATTCGTAGCGCCCAAAAGTTGCAATGACATAGTAGCAGAGGTCTTGGACTTTTTCGGGGCCTTCTCGGGAGACACAGGAGGAGTATGCCTAGGGAAATTCTTCTTAATTTCTACCTCCATTTAACTTCCGATAAAACGAGCACCGGTTCTGCAACAGGCTACCCCGGAAAAAACGTGTAAAGCCGCTATAAAGAACGTAAATAATAAGTTTAAAATGAAGCAGAGGGTAGGAGCAAAGACAGGAGAGTGTTACTCGGTGCGCTGCAACACGTGACCCTGAAACATCACTCATTTTGTAGATAGTTATGTGTTGAACAACTGTAGTGCTCACAGTATCATGTTATCAATTTTCATTTTAAAGTTATTTGCATTTGAATACAGTTAATACTACTGAGGCCGAACATTCAAATGAGTTCTGAATGAGCCAATCAGGCCCTTCCATAGTAATAGTTGGACCTAGAGTGGTAATATTTTTTGATATGTTCACTGTAGGTCCGCAGGAAACAAAAACATCACTGATATCTGTCCTGAAATACACTTACAGGTATGGCATAAATATATTTGTAACATGGCACTTGCAAAGTCTGCCCTGCGATTCGTTGCAACACATCAACTGACCATGGATTAATTCTCCTAGTTAATCCATGGTTGCCATCGGGAGCACGCTCATCAGCCTGAGGTTGTCATCAGCAGCACGCTGAAAAGTAAGACACCCAGAAGAGCGGACAGTAAGAATATTAACAGTAAATGCACAGTGTGTCGACTGTCTGGCTTCCCATCCACCCACCCCACGGACCTCCAGGGACCCAATGAACAGCAGTTCCATGCTGAGGTTACCTGTTGCGAGAAGACAGTACTTGAAGTTCGGCAAGAATCAGCTGCATGTCTCAATCAGTGTGTGTATGTGTGTATGTGTGTGTGTTTGTGTGTGTGTGCCTCTCTGTTTCTCCCTAACACAGAAAGTCCATGAGCAGGCAAAATGTGTAAAAATGTGAAATATTGTAGTATAAAGCAAGAGACATTGTTGAAAAGTTCATGTATAACTCAGCACACGTACTGAATTATGTTAGCATGCTGCTTACAATGATGATGGTGCTTGCTAATGTATGCGTAAGCAATGTTCCTAGCATGCACAGCGACTGATTCCCATGAAATGTACGATAAACCGGAGAGGCTTAGAACACTCCAAAAACCAAGGCAGCCAAAAAATGAACATATTATTCAATGTTACCATGTTATCCATACAGTGACTGATTCACACTGGTTAAATTTGCACTCGTGACATTACATTTGCAAGCACCATCATCGTAAGCAACATATTAAAACCACTGTATTATACTGGCCTGGTAGAGCAGAGGGCTGAGGCGCTGGTGCCTTACCTCATGCCGTGCCGGCGACTCGGGTTTGGGAATGACCTTGGGCCGCCAGGGTGCTGGCTCGGGGGGAGGGTTGGAACAGGATCGAGCTATGGATCTCCCTTCCAAAGATGCCTGCTCTGCCATAGTCCCGCTCCCACCATGTGGCGGTCCGGTGGGTAGCACAGGCGGTCAGGAGTGGCAATGCAAGTCTGGGGAGGGGCGGAAGGGGCTACTAGATCCTGATGTGTGCGTGCGCAACCCTGCACATACACGTATGTGTATGCCATGGCCCCAGGGGGAAGGGGAGTAAAAAATAGAAAATAAAAAACTATGTATGGGAAAAAAAACACTGTATTATGTTACAATACAAACCTTTCCACATAATTGTGTGTGTGTATTATTAATGCAATATAATATATTTTTATGTCCCTTGCCATGTTACAAGTGCATTAAGCCACTCCACACCATAGTTCTGCTGTAGAACTAATCCATGCCTGGGTGGTTGGAGGCACTTGTGCCCCCCCTCCGGCATGGATTAATTCTCCAGTAGAACCATGCTGTGTCATGGCTTAATGCTTATACATATATATATATACACACACACACACACACACACACACAACAGGTGTGGGTATAAATTTATAAAGTTAACTAGTGATATCTTTGAACTAAGTTTCAAGATATCAAGATGTCACTTATTAGATACCATGATATCTCATATTAGATACATCACAATTGACCTGTTGATAACTAACTGACCAATAGCAACAAGACATACCACATTACCTTATAACAATGCTACCCTGGCGACTATTACTTCACACATTCTTCAGAGACATTCCATTCATAGACACAAGCATGAAAACAGTGAATGAAAAAGGAAATCACTCATTTACAGCTTTATATATGGAACTTTCAGGTCATGTTGTACACATCAAATATGAGATTAGCTAATGTACGATACCAGAAATATCCTCTTTCATTGTACTTCACCTCTTGTGAGTTCACTCGAGGCTTTGCCACTCGTGAGATCGGTGGTCAAGTACAACTAAAAGAAGATATTTCTGATATCTTACATTAGCTCATCTCATATCCCATACATGTATATATATATATAAACCCTCTCGTGAAAGGGGGCTTACCTTTAGCTCTTTACAGAGCACTGCTGCCACCTTCCCCTGCACCACTCCTTCACCCCGGTCCTAGCCCAGACTGCAGCTGCAGGACCTGAGGCTGAGTGGACATTGTCATTTGTTCTGTGGGCTTGTTCAATGCCCTTCTCACTACTGCTGATGGAATGCCACCTTTTTTCGCTTAACCAGCCCCTAGACTGCCTTCAGGGTCAGGCAGCCCACAGCAAGGAGTTTTCTTACTGTCAAGCAGCTCTCAAAGCTGCACAAAGTGCAAAACTGCTCCTCCCCCTGGGAGCATGAACTTTGGGGAGGCTCAACAGCACTTCCCTATCACTAATTCACCCCCACACCCTACTAGATGGCAGCAGGGACTGGGAGGCATTGATCTTAATAGCCAGAAGCCACACCAAGGGACAGAAACATTAAAATAGAAGATAAAGTGAAAGATTACAAAAGCAGCAATGTTTGCAATTTCTTTAATCAATAGACTACTCAAAAGGGGTCAGAGGACACACAGCCTGGATGGGAATGTTGGATGTTCCTGTGTTTAGCTCTGCAGATCCAGCCAGCAGCAAATTAGGTTAGCTCTGCAAAACAGCTAAATTAGTTCATCCTGTCTCTGTGAAACTGACACCAATTTGGAAGCTAGCTCAACTCTACAAAACAGCTAAACTGCAATCTGGCTTAGGACTTGTATGCATTCTTTTCCCCAGAACTGACATCCACCAAGAGCCAGGGGTTTAAAATAATGACTACTGCATGAGATGCTAGCCACTGATATTTGATTCCTGGATTTCTGCACAAGGGAGAGACGTGCACTTGAACAGATTTGTCTGGGAGATACAAGGGGAAAAGACCTATGAGTAATGTCAGCAGTCAACCAGATGATTATGTAACCCCCCCTGCAAATGGGGGTTCCCAAAAGACTTCCAGGAGCTTGCTTGAATGCTCCAAGCCTGAATGGTGTTTGGCCTTTAAGCCATTTATCAGTGAGTGTTTTTTAGAACCTCTGGTACTGTCTCTTTAAGAGCTGTCTGCTTGCAGACATAATTAGTTTGTATGGGGGACTGTGTGTTTCTTTGATTGAGTACCACTCAAGCTGCTGCCAATTCACTCCATTTTTGCAGTCACTAGGAGTGCAAAGGGAACCTATCTGAAAGATGTAACTGTTTGCCAGAAACCATTTAGAGTGATAATGAAATTACAGTTTGTCTAACCTGCTTTCTTTTGCAGTCAGAACAGTGTCTGCCTAGTTCCCCATTCTGGTTTTGAACTGCTGAACTGGACCAATCAGTGTGGGGTAAGTTAGCTCTAAAATGGTGCCTTGGACGAATCAGAATTTGGACTCATAATCTGAGCCAGCCACAAGAGGATTGTATGGGCAGTGACTCTGGGAGATGTAGTTTAGACTTCAGTGCCTTTTTGGACCAACAGCAGCAGTCTATTGTGAGTGACAGCCAATCCAGTCAAGAACTGGGAGGAACTCAAAGGAAGTGCCGGTTTTGTCGGTTGGAGTTTCAGTTGAGCTTTGGCAGTGAAGAAGGAAGAAGCCTGTGCTTTTTCAGTGTGCAGTTTTAGTCAAAAACGTGTGTAAGGCCCAGAGTTCGGTCTGCAGCTTGTGTAACTGCTTGTTAGGACTGAATCCGTCCTGTGAAGAGAATCAAAGGATATCTGAAGAGTAGAAACCAGGCTCACCCTGTAGAAGACTGGAGGAATTGGGAATTGCACTCGGTCTGTCAGGAACTGAATCTGCTGTGTGTTCTCCCGGTATTGTGCAGTAATGCGATCGGGATACAGATGCAGCCTGCCTGGTACAGTGCTTTCTTTTACCATATAAATGTGTGAGGAGTCTCTTAGAGCTCAAGAGTAGCCCTGCTGACATTGAAGGACCCTATCTTATTTGGAGGTCGTGAGTACTAATTCAGGGTCGCTCCCTGTTGAATTGCCACATTAAATCCAAATGGAATTACTGTACTGCTGACTGTTTAATTTTCCTTTTCTCTGTGTGAAAGGGCCCCTACCAGCTGCCACGGCTTGGACTAGCCACTAGGGCTTGGGTACCCAGGGACAGTAACTGATAGGGATAGACCTGTGCACAGAGCCATAGGTAGATTATTAGAGTGATAAGCTAATTAACCTGATTTCCCCCTGTCCTTGTTATATCCCCCTAAATAAATCAGAGCTGCTTGTTTCAGCAAAGTTATACTGCCTGAGGTATTTGTCTATGTTAAAGTACTGTACTGTGATTGTTGCACTGTATCTCATTTCACAGGAGGTCCCAGTGCGGAACCAGTCCTGGGGTAAGTGTATACTGTGAAGGTAATTCTGATATATTGTGTGGGCCACTAGTGGGAAGAAAGGGGGGTTGCAGTGTCCCAGAGGGCTGTGACCAAGTTAGTTTAACTATTGCAAACCCTGACCTCTGGGTGGAGGCACCCGCCATTGGATCCAGGCCCCTCAACCTGTTAGTGGCAAATTAGGCAGGGGTAGTAGCCCCTGGGATAGCGCCATCTAGGGGTTACATCTTGAGGCTCACCGCTGGGATTGTGTGTCCTCTAGTGGCCATATTCACGAACCACTGTTAAGAAAAAATGGGTACCCGACAGAAGTGGCTGTGCACGGCTGGTGGAGTGGTGTACTGGGAGGAGATCGACCCCCAAAATGCTATGCTTATCCTGGACATCCCCTGGTATCAATACGGACACTGTGCAGGGAGTACTTTCCAAGGTGGAAGGTTTACAAAACCCTGTGGTGGTGGGTCGGCATGCTAATCTGCTCACCCACACTTTCCTGGCCCTAGTAGAGTTTAAGGATCCCATAGATAGCTCCAAAGTGCCACAGACCATTACCCCAGAGGGAGCCCTCACTGCTTGGAGAGTGATAACTAAGGACAGTAAAGACCGGGGAATCAACCCCACCACTATCTGAAACTTTTGAGGAGAAATTTGCTAAATGGTTGCTGGGAGAAGGAAAACTGTGGAGGACTTGAAGAAACTATTCTTGCCACCTGGGGTGTTCCTCCCCAACACCCTCTCCTGCTCCAGTGCCCGTAATGGTGGCTGAACCAATGCAGACTCCTATTTCTGCACCTGCCATTAGTCACGACTCTTACCAAGGTTGAGGATCTTCTCTGGCACCCTCCCCACCCCAAGGAGGATGACTGGGAGACCTGGATAGACTATGTTGCCTCAAGTGCTAGAATGGCAATGCTCGGAAGGCTAAAAAGCGAAAGAGGGTTAATGAGAGCCTCCGAGGTCCTGCCCTGGCTACCATCCGTGCTAAACGGGCCAGTAACCCTGAAGCGACTGCACAGGCCTATCTTGAGGCCTTGGAGAATGTGTATGGGAGCCCAGATTCTGATGAGGACCTATGGTGGAGAGTAAGAAATGCACAACAGTACCAAGGGGAGTTGTTGTCTGTGTATGTCTCTCGGCTGGAAAAATTGTTGCAAGAATGCCTCAGAAAGGGTAGTTTGCCAGCGATTGAACTGGACCGAACCAGACTGGACAGAATCCTTAAGTCTGCCCCCTTCTCAGAACTGCTGTTGCTTCAGTTATGCCTGGCACCTGCTGACATAGATGATGTGAGACGGCATCTGCAAGAGATGTTAGCTGCTGGTGTAATACAAGAATCCAGAAGCCCTTATGCTTCCCCCATTGTGGTAGTGAGGAAAAAGAATGGAACAGTAAGGATGTGTGTGGATTATCGCACCTTAAACCGGCGGACTATCCCTGATCAGTACACAATGCCCGCATTCAGGATGCTTTGGACTGCCTAAATGGGAGCAAGTGGTTCTCTGTGCTGGATCTCCGCAGTGGGTACTACCAGATCCCGATGGCCCCAGAGGACCGTGAGAAGACGGCCTTTTATCTGTCCGCTTGGCTTCTATGAATTCATGAGGATGCCAAGGGATTTCAGGTACCCCAGCCACTTTTCAACGATTGATGGAGCGTGCAGTGGGGACATGAACTTACTAGAGTGCCTGGTATACCTAGATGATGTTATTGTGTTTGGCAGCTCACTGGAGGAACATGAGAGCAGATTATTTAAGGTATTGGACCGACTGGAGGACTTTGGCCTTAAACTGTCCATTGATAAGTGTCAATTCTTTCAAACATCAGTAAAGTATGGGGACATAGTATCCACCGAGGGAATAGAGACTGACCAAGTAAAGTTGAGGCCTTGACCACCTGGCCACAGCCCAAAAATCTAAAAGAACTGCAAAGATTCCTGGGATTCTGTGGTTATTATCATGCTTTCATCAAGGACTATTCAAGAGTGATCCACCCTTTACTTAACCTTACTCAAGGGTATCCCCAACCCACAAAAATACCAAAAGTCAGCGTCCCTCAAGACCGAAGAGTGTATTTTCATCCGAGTGAAGTATTTGGGGCCCGCTGGACTCCTGATTGTGAGACTGCTTTTCATGAGATCATATATCAACTTACCCATGCTCCAGTGCTGGCCTATGCCGATCCAAGAAAACCTTACGTCCTGCACACTGATGCTAGCTTGCAAGGATTGGGGCTGTGTTGTACCAAGAGCGAGAATGGCCTGAGACCAGTGGCCTTTGCCAGTAGAAGCCTGACCCCATCCGAAAAGAACTATCCTGTACATAAGTTAGAGTTACTAGCTTTGAAGTGGGCTATTGTTGACCAATTCCATGAGTACTTGTATGGGGCTAAATACTAGTAAAACTGACAATAATCCTTTGACCTATGTGCAGACCTCAGCTAAGTTGGATGCCACTGTCATAGGTGGCTTTCTGCATTATCTACATATGACTATGCTCTTGAATACCGAGCAGGTCTGAACCACATAGATGCTGATGCTCTCCCGGAGGCCTGTTCCCCAGAATGATTGGGTCCGATTGGCAGAACCTGACATTCGGCACTCTGCCGAAGTTTGACAGGGAGGAACAAATGTCCACGGACTGAGTGGACTGCATGGTGGATTGCTTGGACCCTCTGAGAATTGCATACCTGCTGCTTATTGCCACTTTTCTGCAATAGACATTGGTGCACTGCCTCAGCTGGACAATGACAGTATTGCGGGCTCAATCCCGCGATCCCATGATCAAAGCAGCTTTAGAAGCCTCTATGCAGGAGATGTGTCCAAATTACGCTCCACTGATTTGAGAACTGCACTGTTATACAAAGAAGGTCCTAAGTTGAAACTGATCAATAAACTGTTATACAGAGAAACAGTAGACAGAGGGGACAAGTAGACAAACAACAACTAGTGCCCACTGCCTTTCGAGACTCAGTATTGAGGTCCTTGCACAACCACATGGGGCACCTTGGTATAGACAGAACACTTGACTTGGTGAGATCCAGATTCTATTGGCCTAAGATGGGGGCTGATGTGGAGCAACACATTCGAACTTGTATCGCTGCTTACAGAGGAAAGCTTTTGCCCCAGAGGGCTGCCCCCTTGTTAACATAACCACCAGTGCACCCATGGAGCTGGTCTGTATTGATTTTCTGAGTTTGAAGTCAGATCAAAAAATATCAGTAATGTGCTGGTGGTCACTGACCATTTCACGAGATATGCCCAAAGCTTTCCACCAAAGACCAGAAAGCATCCACTGTAGCCAAAGTACTTGTAGAAAACTTTTTGTTCACTATGGGGCTCCACAAAGAATCCATTCTGATCAAGGGAGAGACTTTGAGTCGTCTGATCAAAGAGATGCTTTCTCTGTGGGGAGTGAAAGTCCAGAACCACTCCTTACCACCCCAGGGGACCCACAGCCTGAACGTTTCAAATCGCACTTTGCTAGATATGCTAGGCACCCTGCACCCAAAGGACAAGCCTAGATGGAGCCAACAAATTAGCACCCTGGTACATGCTTATAACTGCACCAAAAGTGATGCCACTGGATTCTCCCCTCCGCCTGATGTTTGGAAGAGAAGCTCGACTACCGGTAGATGTGTGTTTTGGGTCTCTCCTGATGGGGTTCAAGCTGACAACTATTTACAGTATGTGCAAAAGTTAAAGGCCCAGCTAACTCATGCGTACCAACTGGCTCAAACCATGGCTGCCAAAAGAAATCTGGCCAACAAAGAAAGGTATGATAAAAGGTGAAAGCACAGGAACTCCAGGAGGGAGATCGGGTATTGCTAAGAAATCTGGGACTGCATGGCAAGCACAAGATTGCTGACAGATGGCACCATCTCCTCACATTGTAGTGGGCAAACTAGATGATCTGCCAGTGTACAAAGTAAGGCCTGAGAATAATTCAAAAGATGTAAAACAATGCATAGAAATCATTTACTGCCCATTGGACAAATCTTAATTGAGTCTGAGCCCCTAGAAGATGCCCTCTGGACCAGTGACTAGAGCTGCTGCTAAGAAAAGATCAAGAAAGTCTGCACCTGAAGTAAAGTTAAAGTGTTCCCTCCACAAGTCCCAGTTGAGCATGACTGTCAGTCCATATCGGAAGAAAGTGAGAGTGACTTTGAATACTATCCTTCTTAGAACTGAGTCAATTGTTTCGGGCAATCCCTAGTCAATACTGGAGATGAAGCTGGGCCTTCTGGACTGTCAAGCCCCAGCTTAGTCCCTGGAGCCGATGCTCCCAGAAAGTGAAGTGCAAAGCATCAGATCAGATGAAATGGAATCATTGTGCATGGTTGAACTGTTTGAGCTTTCAGGGAGGAAAATGATGGATTGGGTCAGACTGGTGATACACCAGAACAAGAAGAGTATTTTGAGTGCCCTGACAGTCCACTGCCAGTGTCCGAAAGCTCTCCCTGAGCCAAATGTTGTGGACCCAGAAACTGTAACTCCTGGAGCTGAAAGTGCCCCAAGTTCTAGCCTCTCTACCCCATGGAGACTCCTGACAAGTGAGGACAATGCTGAAAATGAGGCTCAGAGTGCAGAGACTATAACAGTTCCCCTAGAAAGACTGGTCGAGCTGTAAAGCCTGTGGTGCACCTCAGTTATGATTCCTTGGGAGGCCTGTGGATTTGCCTCTCAATGTTGTCCATAAAGGAGTGTATGTGTCCCAGGCTCATTGCCCAAACTGACGTCAGTGTTAACTCAAGTTACTTGTGTTGCCCTCTAAGTATGGTGCCCTTGTCCCGTCCAGCCCCAAGCTAACTGATAGGAAGGCCCCTCTCTTCAGGTCTCATGTACAAGAGGTAATAACTTGAGTTATGGTACAAGTGTGTGTAATACTGTGTAAAGAGTGACGACTGCAATGTTTCAGAAATGTGTTCTTGGTAAAATGATATATTGACTGATGATTACATGTGTGAGCCTAATGCAAATGTATATGGTTGCAGTTAAAACTTATGGGGGTACTTGCTTGACGCGGACGTCAAGCTTTCCCAGGCCAGGAAGGGTGTAACCCCCCTGCAAATGGGGGTTCCCAAAAGACTTCCAGGAGCTTGCTTGAATGCTCCAAGCCTGAATGGTGTTTGGCGTTTAAGCCATTTATCAGTGAGTGTTTTTAGAACCTCTGGTACTGTCTCTTTAAGAGCTGTCTGCTTGCAGACATAATTAGTTTGTATGGGGGACTGTGTGTTTCTTTGATTGAGTACCACTCAAGCTGCTGCCAATTCACTCCATTTTTGCAGTCACTAGGAGTGCAAAGGAACCTATCTGAAAGATGTAACTGTTTGCCAGAAACCATTTAGAGTGATGATGAAATTACAGTTTGTCTAACCTGCTTTCTTTTGCAGTCAGAACAGTGTCTGCCTAGTTCCCCATTCTGGTTTTGAACTGCTGAACTGGACCAATCAGTGTGGGGTAGCTAGCTCTAAAATGGTGCCTTGGACGAATCAGAACTTGGACTCATATCTGAGCCAGCCACAAGAGGATTGTATGGGCAGTGACTCTGGGAGATGTAGTTTAGACTTCAGTGCCTTTTTGGACCAACAGCAGCAGTCTATTGTGAGTGACAGCCAATCCAGTCAAGAACTGGGAGGAACTCAAAGGAAGTGCCCGGTTTTGTCGGTTGGAGTTTCAATTGAGCTTTGGCAGTGAAGAAGGAAGAAGCCCTGTGCTTTTTCAGTGTGCAGTTTTAGTCAAAAAACGTGTGTAAGGCCCAGAGTTCCGGTCTGCAGCTTGTGTAACTGCTTGTTAGGACTGAATCCGTCCTGTGAGAGAGAATCAAAGGATATCTGAAGAGTAGAAACCAGGCTCACCCTGTAGAAGACTGGAGGAATTGCGAATTGCACTCGGTCTGTCAGGAACTGAATCTGCTGTGTTCTCCGGGTATTGTGCAGTAATTGCGATCGGGATACAGATGCAGCCTGCCTGGTACAGTGCTTTCTTTTACCATATAAATGTGTGAGGAGTCTCTTAGAGCTCAAGAGTAGCCCTGCTGACATTGAAGGACCCTATCTTATTTGGAGGTCGTGAGTACTAATTCAGTCGCCTCCTGTTGAATTGCCACATTAAATCCAAATGGAATTACTGTACTGCTGACTGTTTAATTTACCTTTCTCTTTTGAAAGGGCCCCTACCAGCTGCCACGGTTTGGACTAGCCACTAGGGCTTGGGTACCCTGGGACAGTAACTGATAGGGATAGGCCTGTGCACAGAGCCATAGGTAGATTATCAGAGTGATAAGCTAATTAACCTGATTTCCCCTGTCCTTGTATATCCCCCTAAATAAATCAGAGCTGCTTGTTTCAGCAAAGTTATACTGCCTGAGGTATTTGTCTATGTTAAAGTACTGTACTGTGATTGTTGCACTGTATCTCATTTCACAGGAGGTCCCAGTGCCGGAACCAGTCCTGGGGGTAAGTGTATACTGTGAAGGTAATTCTGATATATTGTGTGGGCCACTAGTGGGAAGAAAGTGGGGTTGCAGTGTCCCAGAGGGCTGTGACCAAGTTAGTTTAACTATTGCAAACCCTGACCTCTGGGTGGAGGCACCCGCCATTGGATCCAGGCCCCTCAACCTGTTAGTGGCAAATCAGGCAGGGGTAGTAGCCCCTGGGATAGCGCCATCTAGGGGTTACAATTAGAAGAAAACTGTTTAAAGAATCTTTGCAAAAAGATTTCTGTTTCCTCCAGGAACAACATCAAAGCTCCTGCCCTGGGTTTTGTGAACTTGTCAGGACTTGTCCTGACAGAGTCTCTAAGTCACCTGAGGCCCCAAGCGATTGCCTACTTCTTGGGGGTGGGTGAAGGCAAGTCCCTAGTGGGGTGAGGAGGACACTGGAGACCAGCACAGCCAGCATAACTTCGCCACCTTGAAGTATTTTGGGTTTGCCACACTTGTACAATCGTCTGCATCTGCAACCCTGATATGATGGGGACCTCCCGACAAAGCCAGCCTGCACAGTCTGCTAAGGGCGTGAAAACTGGGTCAATACCCCTCCAATTTTTCTGCTAGTCAGGAACAGATAAGAGTAATTGCTGGGCATTTCTGCATGATTATTATTCAAAGCTCATTTATAGAACTGCAACAGCCAGGAGCGACTAACATTTGCATTGAATAATTTGTTTGGGATCCCAAACCTGCAGCCTTTGGAGACTAAAGGAGCTTAATGTGCATAGCCTCGAGGAAGGGAGGGAGAGGGGGGACGTGATAGAAACATTCGAGTACCTCAAGGGAATCAACAAAGTCCAAGAGGGTAGCATCTTTCAAAAAAAGAGGTGTGCAAGAACAAGGGGGCACAATTTGAAGATGGGGGCGGCTCAGAGGTAATGTAGGAAGTATTTTTCACAGAGAGGTTGTGGATGCATGGAACGCCTTCCGAGGAGGTTGTGGAGTCAAAAACAGTGATTGAATTCAAGCATGCATGGGACAGCCATAAGGCAATTCTAGGGGGTGGGGGTAGAAAGAAGTAGGCTGCTCGTTAACTAGGATCTGCAGCTTATCCATTAGGTAGGGAAATGGGCAGACTGGGTGGGCCAAGCGGTCCTTATCTGCCATCAAATTCTATGTTTCTATGTTTCAATCAGTACCGCACCATGGTCCAACATCAGGCCTGCAACTGCCTATTGTGTGCACACAATTAATGGGCTGCACTGGGAGCTCCCATGGAACTTTGGGGTACTGGTGCACTAGCAGGCGAAAACTGTGAGTACTGTGTGTGTACTCACTAGAGGGTGGTGAGATTTGGGGAATGATCTTAGAATGGTTTCACTGCATTTAATCCATTCCATTCCCCCATCCAGAGCATGTTCTTGCCCCCCTAATAAATATCCCTTGTGTTTAAATAGCAATGTACTGTGTTTTGCATATGTTTGCATTTGCATGCATAGTGTATAAGCTGGAGGTTGTGTATAATCATAAAGGTTCCCTGTCACAAGGGTGGGGGCTCCTTTCATTTCCTGTGAGGTAGTACCTCGGCAGCCATCTGTCAAAATGATCCCATAAGTGGAGGCATTGCATCATTTTTGTATCACCCACAATACCAACTCAGCCCAGGTGCCATTCACCCAAAGTCCTTATAGACTGTACCCAGGTATTATAGGACAGGTGTAATCTCACACCTTGCAGGTGGGGGTGGTTATATTGAGAATAAATGATGGCAAAGTGTGATATATGAACAAATAATACCATCAAGGGGTTGAACAAGTCATAAAACCACAAGCCTGAAGGGCAAGAGGCCTTTATGAGCTTGTTCAACCCTGAGATGCCATTATTTCATGAGTGTGCCAGACTTCGCCTTTTGTTTTATATAATACATTAGCCTGGACACTTTTTGCTGTGCCTATGTGTTTCCATAGTGTAGGGCTTTTCTGTAGTGTTTTGGTATGTGTTAGTGCTTTTCCGTAGTGTTGCGATTTTCCATAGTGTAGTGGTATGTATCTTTACGTTGGTACTCAAGTGTTTTTCATTAGCGTAGTGGGTTGATTTGGGACTTCGCATTTTGTGTCCCAGCAGTGTTTCCGTAGTGCAGAGGCCTCCTATAAAAGGAGGCGTCGCTCCAGAAGTCCTTCCTTTAGCATGTTATGATGGTGGTAAGCTGTGTGGCAGTCGGCCAGGAGTGGCGGTCAGTCAGGACTGGCATGTGGTCTGATGGGGAGCAGCATGGTTGGCAGGGTGGGAGTGGCGTTCTATGCTGCAGCACATAGTGAGCCACAAAAGAATGTCACGAGCATTGTGGGTCTAGCAAAAAACGAATGGCAGCAACAGTGTGAAGGGCTTGTATGAGAGTCATGCAGCTTCAAGAGACAGCATTGTTTGGTGAATGCGTTGGGAGGGAGAGTACTGGGTGGGTTTTTAGTGTAGTCTGGGGTCATTTTTTGCAGGTAGAGTTGTGGAGCTTTACGGTGGCTGATACATGTGATATTAAGGGGCTTGTTACATGTGTTATTAAGGTGCTTGTTATATGCATTATTGGTGTCATTGGGTTGGTATGTAGCATAGTGGGTATTAATATGTTATTAAGGTACTACAGTAATACCCTAATTGGCTATCATCACATATGGGGAAATACATTATGGCTTTTTTTAATGGGGACCAAGGCCTAACCATGACACGGGCAGGAGTGAGATAGTAGAAATACCTTCACAAGGTACACCTGGCCTCCTGATCTCACAAATGGTGAAGCCAAGAGTGAGGTCAGAAGAGGTCAAGTATAGTGTGTGAAGGTATTTCTACTGTCTCACTCTCACGCACGTCATATTTGATTTTTATAACTGGTGTTTAGGTGGTTTTGTGATAGAAATGATAAAAAGTACAAAATGTAAACTATGCCACAAAGCATCTCGATTTCACCCATGTCAGTTTGAGTTCCACAACAGGTGTTTGAGTGGTTTTGTGACAGAAGTAATAAAAAAATTACAAAAAGAAAAAAGTGCACAGTTTAGACTGTACCCCTCAAAGCATCTCACGTCTGCTGGCTTTAGTGCTGCACATGGCTATTATGATGTCATTAGCATTATTAAAGCTGCTCTTTGACTGGTTCAGTATGCCATTGCTTCATTGTGACCTTTCAACTTGTAAAACAGCACTACTACTATCTTCACCGTAGGCAATGAGATAGTGGTGATATCCTGACCAGTTTTAACCCACATCTATTGAATAAATATATATTTTACTGGTGTGCTTTTGGATAACCCTCTGATACAACATGAAAAATATGGGGTCGTGAGAGTTGTTTGCTTTCTCATCACTTACTTCTCACAACCTGAAAAAAGATGTTTCGGTTCTGACAGTTGCCGTCTTGTTTTTTTTTTTTTTTCCCTGAACTAGAAAGCATGGAAAACACATAAAAATGGTTAAAAAAAATCTGAAAATAGCTAAAAGGGACCTGCTTAACTAGAATATGGTGTTTTAAAAAAAAAAAATGTCGAGCTGTACCTTTTCTGGGCACCCCAAACTCTGGGTGGCCAGCTAAGTGAGAGGTGCCTTCACCCATGTCCTCTGTATAAGAACAACAGGACTTTCTTGGTTTGTGTAGCCACAGCCGGAGTTGTGCTGTCAGTTTTGACTGGGAGCAATGAGCCAGCAATTACCCGATCAATCTCTTTCTCTGTTTGTCTGTCTGTCTTCTGTCTATCTATCTATTTAGATGTTCTAAAGCCCCAGACGGCTAAATTAGAAATCCTTCGCTGCTTCTGGCTAATTTTGAGACCAGAAAGCTGCTTTCTCTTACAAATCCCCACTGCTTGCTGGTGTTCTTTAGCTCCGAAGGATACTGAAGCTGTGGCAGAGAGAGACCTCACACCGCTTGAGTGTCCTCTGTAGCCCAGAAGTGACGTGGTCACCCAAAGTGCTCTCAAGTGCAGGTGCATTCGATTAAAATCTGTCTGATTACGTGGGCTGGCTAAACAGAAGAAAAAACAATTAAGTGATGTTGGCTAGAACAGAAAGTTGGTTTGTCATTCGAGTGCCTGCATCCACTGTGGAGTATTCTTCATGTACCCCCCCCCCCGTGCTGCACGCACACACAGCTGTATCCTCTGCTTTGCTCCCCAATCCTGGAATATTTTTTATAGGGCAGTAATAGGGTGCAGTTAAGGTTGCATGCAGACAGGTGTAACTGAGCTGTTATCCAACACCCTTTTGCTTATCCTGGGGTTGTTATTAAAAGACAGATGACATCCATTTTGTTTTAAAGGACGAAACGCATGCCAACTGATTTTAGCTTGACCATGCTTGATATCAGTCTGCCTGCCTATCTCTCTCTCTCTCTCAAGCTGATTAGGGTACCCACCCCCAATACTGCTACTCTCTTCCCCCCTCCCCTCCAAGTCACCTGCTACCCCTTTCTAATATATTAAATAGTAGACCAGGCTGCCCACCCCCACTACCACTTCTTTCAGCCTCCCTCCCCTCCAAGTGACCCCCCCCCAAAACATAGGTGGTGGCATGGGGGTGCCCATCCCCGCTGCTGCTGAAGATCATCCCGACACCAGGGTGCCCTGTCCCGTGTTGGCTTCCCTCTTTCCTGCTAAAAAAAAAAAAACAGTCCTTTGATGTCTTTATTTATTTATCTTTTGTTAAATTAACCAGCAAAAAAGAAAATGGTCCCTTACTGATCTGACCTCCCCAAACCCCCACTCAGCACCCCTACACACACCCTCTCTCACCTGAACATGTCCCATGATGTAGATCCACTCTCTGATTGAAGACACCTCTTGCTGCTGGAACTGGTGACTGCACTGTGAGAAAATAAGCTAAGTCTGGTTTAATGTAATTCAAAGGGTTTTGAACATTTATTCATTACTTTGTCTTTATTTCAATATTTTTTACACCAAATTTTCAACATGACCTTTTTGGGATGACCCCACCCCCCCATGGTGAAGGCCTGGGTCTGCTGAAAATACAGCCCCTGATACGGGCTCAGCAGGGGTCGTGGACCCACTCTCTGGTCAGTGGCCATCACCACAGAATCCCGCCACCCAGCAGCCGCTCCTGGGTCTTCTGAAGATACAGCCCCTGACACAGGCTCAGCAGTTGTCGTGGACCCACTCCCTGGCCAGCGGCCACCACCACCACAGAATCCTGCCACACAGCAGCCGCTCCTGGGTCCTCTGAAGGTACGTCTCCCGGGGGTTTCTCGGTTCCTCCAGCTGTCGTTTAATAGGTCAATGAAATGCTGGTTGATTCTGGCGATGGACGCTGCCGATCCTGCCGCCCTGCTATTGGCTGCCTCACAATTCCTCCTTTCAGACTCCAAAGTGCGGGTCTTTGTAGGTCGGCTCCCCTAGCTGCAGTTAATCCAGCTTGTAATTTCAGATCTGTATTTTTTCTCCTGCTGCCTGTTAGACCTATCTACAAACTGTTTAATTTTTCATTTTATGATAAATGTCTGCTCTGTGCCTCTAAATTGTTTGAACTGTGAAATTGTTTGTACTGTAAAAACAGTGTTCTGAGTAGGGAAGTTTAAGTTTAAATTTTACCATAGGACCTCTCTGTCCTTAGTCATTGTGTTTTTAAAGGCTGTAAAACTGTGAAGCAGTGTGAAGCTAATTGTACCTTAGAGTCTGTGCTAGTGTGAAACTTTTTCTCAATTAGGGTATTTGCTACTCTGACTCTCTCTTTGCCTTCCCCTTGCATTCCCTTTTTTTTCCTAGACCTCCCTCCGCTCTGCCCCAAGCTGCTCTACTGCATCTTGCTCCTGTATACCCATTCTCTGTAAATTTACTAACCAAAAGTGTAATCTGCTCTGTTTCCATCCCTTCCTTGTGTCTTGCTACCATCTCCCACAGCATCTCTGCACACTCAGCACTGGCTCACTCGGTCTTTCCCCACCCTCTTTTGTGTTGCTAATCCTCCCTGGCACTGTAGCTAGCTAGACCCCCCCCATTCTCTATACTTCCTCTGTATTTCTCCTCCCAGCTTTCTCACCTCCTCCCTGTCCTCTGTTTGTCACTACCACCCACCGTCTAGGATCTTAGTGCTAGCACTTCCAAAACTTGCACTAACTCTACCTCCTCTCTTCCTTTCAGATATACCCCTGACATGGACTCAGCAGGGGTCGTGGACCTGCTCCCTGGCCGTCGGCCACCACCACAGAATCCCGCCGCCCAGCAGCCACTCCTGGGTCTTCTGAAGGTACATCTTCCGGGGGTTTCTTGGTTCCTCCAGCTGCCATCTGATAGGTCAGTGAACTGCTGGTTGATTTTGGCAACTGGACGACGCCAATCCTGCCGCCCTGCTACTGCCTACCTCACAATTTCTCCTTTCAGACTGCAAAGTGCAGGTTTTTGTAGGTCAGCTTCCCTAGCTGCAGTTAATCCGGCCTGTAATTTCTGATCTGTATTTTGTCTCCCACCCCAACCCTGGCCACTATTAAATGCGCACACATAATGCCCTCTTTTGTTCTCCCCCTTTCCCATTGGCTGCTTACTGTATACTACCTTAACTTAGGGTTAGTAGTCTTGGTCAACCATTCTTGAAGGATCAGAGCAACTACTTCCTGGCAGCCCACTTCCTAGATTGAAGTCTCAATGGTAAATATGGCTATAAAAGATAAAATCACTACGAGTGCCTTTACCATCCTTCTCATCCACTTAACAATGCCCTACCACCCTAGAACGCCTAGTACCAACAGGGAAAACCCTCTCCATAAGGAAATTT
This sequence comes from Neoceratodus forsteri, assembly GCA_016271365.2. Classification (NCBI taxonomy): domain Eukaryota; kingdom Metazoa; phylum Chordata; order Ceratodontiformes; family Ceratodontidae; genus Neoceratodus; species Neoceratodus forsteri. The sequence continues at coordinate 818,307,052 of CM028137.1, forward strand.
GCAACAACCTTCACTACAACAAGGGCTGTACATCTGGGAATTTTTCATCATTAATAATGGACCATGGTCTTCTTTCATGGTCCAGCCGCTGAGTACCAACTGGCCTTCATATGGAATGCGTGCTTGTAGTTATGTCCCCCCAGATCCCACCATCCTTTGCTGTAAGCTGTAAAAGGATAAAACAACAATGCACCCGTAGGAATGTAAATCGTCTGTCAAAGGCACTGCAAGAGCCCCTCATTAGGATCACCCTCCTGCTGCTTCTGTTCCTGCTCTCAGGCAACATCCACCCTAAACCGGGTCTGACTGACCAAACTACAAGCACATGCTCCAAACAAGGTGCTATTACCTTGGACACAATTAACATCTGCATTCTTCTGTGTAAAATGGACACCGTCAAAGTCTGGGTGGCACAGCACAACCCTGACATACTATCTATCGTTGAGACCTGGCTGTCCCCAAAAATACCTGACACAGCAGTTGCCCTCCCTGGGTATCGACGATGAACTCTCACAATTTGGACAGCACTTCCTCCAGTTAATGACATCTCTGGGCCTCATACAGGTGGTTACCACTGCTACTCACAAACACGGTCACTCCCTTGACCTGGTTTTCCTCCTAGGGATTGAGGCCTCCAATTTGGGGCTGGAACCTGTTGTGTGGTCTGATTACTACACCGTGGGGTTTAGTTTTAGCTCCTCCCCAGTAGGCCTCCCGTGGAGATGGTCAGGTGCTGCTCTTTAGACATAAGTTCTCAGAGCCTATCTGCGGCACTTGACCTATCATCCCTCTCTGTGGCAAGCAGTGACCCAGAGACCCTCATGCTGGCTTATAATAAGGCCATCTCGGGGGCTCTGGATATGATTGCTCCTGTCCGAATTCATCCTCTTTCCCTTCGCCCTCGATCCCCATGGTTTGATGGGGTTTTGAGGGAGATGCGGCGATAAGGACGAAGGTTAGAACGTCGCTGGCAGAGATCTGCCCTTGATGCCGAGCGCCTTAGGTTGATGGACCATTATCAAGTCTATCAATCCACAATCACCTGTAAGAAGGCAGAGTTCCTGTCTAGGGAGATTGTGGTAGCTCAGAACCAACCACCTCAGCTATTCCGTACTGTGGACAGACTGTGCAACCCAGCCTGTCTCCAGGTTCGGAAAGCGTTTTCGCAAATAGAGTGCGATGACCTTGCTCGTTTCTTTGCTGATAAGGTGGCCGACATCAGGGCAGGGCTCCAACCAGCGCATTCTCTGGGTGTTGCTTGTGATCAGCATCAGGTCACTGTCCCTCAGTTTTCCTGGAGTACCTTCAGTTGCCCTGATTTCATGGATGTCATGCAGATAATCCAAGATGTGCACCCTACATGCTGTAGTTTGGACCCTGGACCAACTTCCCTGATATTGGGTTGTCTTGACGTTATCGGTCCGGTCCTAGTGCAGATAGTTTGGTGCTCCTTGGAATCTGGGGAGTTTTCTAACTCTCTGAAAGAGGCGGTAGTGATACCTCTCTTGAAGAAAGCTGCTTTGAACCCAAACTGCTGCGCTAACTACAGGCTGATCTCGAACCTCCCGTTTTAAGGGAAGGTGATTGAGAAAGTAGTGGCAGCACAACTGGAGGACCATTTAACCATCCATGACATCTATGAGCCCCTCCAGTCCAGTTTTCGTAAGAGACATAGCACTGAGACAGCGCTGGTTCGGGTGCTCAATGATCTCCTGATGCCGACAGATCGGAAGAACCATTCCATCTTGGTTTTTCTGGATTTATCATCAGCATTTCACACCGTGGACCATGGGTTGTTACTTAGCTGTCTAACGTACATCTGTGGAATAACTGGATCTGTCCTCAGGTGGTTTACATCATTCCTCACTGGAAGAACTCAGAGAGTGGTATCTGGAGTGTTTTCTTCAGATCCAATGTCTTTGTCTTGTGGGGTTCCTCAGGGCACGGTTTTGTCACCCATGTTGTTCGCGGTGTACATGCTACCCCTCGGAGACATTGTAAGAAGGTATGGGCTGAGGTTTCATTGTTATGCCGATGATACCCAGCTCTGCCTGTTTTTTGCACCTGACCAGGGTAGTGCTCTCTCAGTCTTTAACAACTGTCTCAAAGAAATCCAGGAGTGGATGGATATGAGTTGGCTGAAGTTGAACTCGGGTAAGACTGAGGTGATGGTTGTGGAACCTGGTCTCTGGACAGGAGGTCTGGGTAGTGGGTCTCCCTCTGGACTTGTTCTCCGGGTAGTCCCTCTCCTGACTTCTAACCAGGTGCAAAACTGGGGGTGATTTTTGTCGAAGGGTTGACCCTGCAATCACAGGTGTCGGCTGTTGTCAAATCTTCCTTTTACCATCTAAGGAATATCTCCAGGATTAAGCATCTGGTTCCGCCCAGCGACCTTCCCATTTTGGTTCACGCCTTTGTGTCCTCTCGCTTGGATTACTGCAATTCCCTATACCTAGGGCTTCCAGGGGTGGAGATCCACCGCCTGCAGCTGGTGCAGAATGCAGCAGCCTGGCTTCTGACAGGATCTTCTCGATCAAGTCATATTACACCGGTGCTGCGCGATCTGCACTGGCTGCCAGTTCAGTGGCGGATCACCTTCAAAGTTGGCTTGCTGACTTTTAAGGCCCTACATGGACTGGGCCCAGACTACCTGAAAGAGCTGCTGGTCCCCTACTGCCCTGGGTGATCGCTTCGCTCGGCCAGCGAGGGGTTGCTAGAGATACCTAAGGTATGTTTGAAATCTTCAGGAGCCAGATCTTTTATGTTTGTGGCTCCCACATTATGGAATTCTCTACCTCGTCAGTTATGGGAGTGCATGACTGTGGAAAGTTTAAATCAGCTTTACAGACTTATTTATGGCACCAGGCTTATGAAAGTGATTAGCTGGCTTGTAACAGTTTATTGATGTTTGTCTGACTGTAAAATGTTTTATTCTGATTTGTTTGATTCTATTTTGTATGGTGCCTTTTTGTTTTTGAAAAGCGCCTTAAAAATAAAAATATTATTATTATACTATATACAGACTGGACAAGCTGTCTAAAAGTGGGGGTGGGTGTGCCATATATCTAAAAAACTCACTAAAAGGTCACGTATTGCCAGCGATTGAACTTCGATGTGCCACTTGGGTACTGGCAATAGAAGTGCTACTGGGGGCCCACTTCAAAGCTCTCTCTGTTCTATCAGTGTACATACCCCCCAAGGGCCCCGCCACAGGTCTCCACAGGGTTCTGGACTATCTCCGCTCCCAAACCCACCTCACTGAGACAATTATCCTGGGAGATTTCAACATAAACTGGCTGTCGCCTGCTAATAGTTCTATAAAGGACGCATTAGCAGCTCTACATCTTACTCAACTTGTTAGCTTACTCACTAGAATAAACTATAAAACAAGGACGAGCACCATCCTTGATTGGATAATTTCTAATCATCCCGATCACCTATCTAATGTAATGGTGCACGTTGACTCCCTCAGTGACCCTTCCCCAATCACTTGCAGCTGGTCAACAAATTCCATACTCGCCCTCCTCAAACTATATACAACAGGATACTTAAGCATGGCCACTTGGACCTCTTAAAACAACAACTATGTGCCCAGGATTGGACTCTGCTGGACTCAACTGATGACATTAATGTAGCTCTGGAGCACTTCATCACAGTTGTCAGCACTACCTGTGATACACATGCCCCTTTCAATGAGATGAAGGTCTGTGGCACAGTGAACCCCTGGATCACTCCTGAGCTCCCTGCCAGTATGAAACTTCGGGACCATCTCTGGCACTGTGCTAGAGCCACTGGTAAACAGCAGGACCTACAATCCTATAAAGCTGCTAGAAACGCCTGCACAAGGGATATTCGTCAGGAGAAATATAAATACCATAGGGAGATGCTGACCAACACCTGGGGAGATGGCAGAACATTTTGGTCAAATATCAGTGATATCATGGGCAAAGATCCCAAGGTATCACCTACAATGCTAAACCTTGATGGCATCCCCACCGCTGACCTGCTTAAAATTGCAAACACTTTTAATGATGCCTTCACTAATCTAAGCAGCGTCCTCCCACAAGACTTTTTCAAAGATAACACTGTCCCACTAATATTTATTTATTTATTTATTTAGCTTTTGTTTACCGGGTAAGTACACTAGACAAGTATTATGCCTATTTTCAGGAACGACCCAGGAGAGTACAACATAAGGAACAACAGTCAAGGAGACATGGCAAAGAGAGTACAGTTTTTTGTCACAGTAAACAAACGTGGGAAATACATCATTTGACGCTAGGGGAAACATATAGTAGTAAGCACATTTCAGATTATACACTCTAGACTAGCTAGTTCAACTGACAGATATATACAGGTCATCATACATATAGGAGTGGAGCATAGCTCAAGAACTGGATTGGTCATAATATAACTTATAACATTGTCGTATACACCCCCTAGGCTAGTTGGATCGCGGACAGGTATATACAGCTCATCATATTTTTCTAAATATGCACGTTAGACAGAAACAGAAACACTTGGTAGTACAAGTTTCTACCAAGTGACCAAGGTGCAATATGTCATGGTTAGCCTATGACCGTGGAGCAATAATACGTGTAAAACTGCCCAAGGCTTTTTAGGCAGGAGTACTCAGAAGTCATTGATACAGTGGGGAAAATATCTCCAGGAATTCAATGGAGACACCCTGGGGAGGTTCAGACAAAACAATTTGACACTTTACTCTAGGGAGGTTTGGGGCAGTCACACTCTGATGCTAGTTTTAGGAAACCCCACAGGGAATTTCGAAAACTCAGATAGGAGGGGGCAGCTCAAATATCCACGGGCAGCGAATTCCAGAGTCTGGACGCACTTATGGCAAAGTCCCGATCCCCCATGAGGGTCAGGGTAGGAGGGACTTTGAGCATCCCTGATGTGAGAGACCTAAGTTGGTAGGGGCTGGGATTCAGTTTAGGCAGAAGCCGGGCCAGCCCCTGGGGGGTGCTAGTTCTGATCACTTTCCCAGAGAGGCATCCCAAACCAAAATCAAGGTATCTAGCTGGTGAGAGCCAGCAGAGTTTCTCATATAGCTCACAACGGTGGGTGAGTCAGGGAGCAGCCAAGGCAAAACGACAAATGTTATTGTAAGCTATGTACCACCGGGTCAGATGTGTCTTTGGAGAGCGAGCAAATAGGTGCAGCCCATAGCTGAGGGAGGGAAGGAGCACACCCTTCGCTAGGGCAAGCCTGGCTGCCGGTGTAAGGTTATACTTGGCCCTATAGGCCAGACCCAGTTTGCAGTTTGACGCCCTGCAGACGTTAAGGATATGATTACCCATGTCAAGTTGGGAGTCAAGTGTTACCCCCAGATATTTGATGGAGCTCACTCTGGGTAGTGAGGATCCATCTGTGCTGGTGACGTGTAAGCAGGCCGATGAGGCTTTGATTTTAGCCATTGAGCCGAAGAGCATAGCCTGTGTCTTTTTCAGGTTCAGGACCAGCTTGTGACTAGTAACCCATGACAATACCATGTTAAAAGTCATCGGTCAGGTTCTGGTTTAGGATAGTGGCATTCTGGGAGTGAGCCAGGATTACCAGATCATCTGCATACATGGTGGCGCTACAGCTGGTAGTAACCATGGGTAGTTGATTGATGAAGAGGGAGAAGAGGAGGAGGGGACCCAGTACCGAGCCTTGAGGCACTCCGGAGGTCACCGGTAGGGGCTCGGAGAGGACTTTATTGAAGCAGGTATGCTGCTTTCAGCCATGTAGATAACCCATTAGCCATTTCATGGCATGGGAGGCAAGTGACCACAACTGTGCACCAAGCAGTTTGTGGTCAACGAGGTCAAAGAGCTTTGACAGGGTCGATAAATATTGCACCAGAGAGTTTGCCCTGGTCCATGGCTGTCCGGATACTTGATGTAACCGAGATTAAGGCTGTGGTGGTGCTGTGTCCCTTACGAAAGCCATGCTGGGCTGGGGACAGAAGTTCAGGAGAGTGGATATATTCCGAAAGCTGCTCAGCCACTACCTTTTCAAGGAGCTTGCTAAGGGTTGGGAGAATGGCAATCGGTCGATAATTGTCAGGTAGTTTGGGATTTCCTTGCTTCAGTACAGGGACAATCCTCGCCTCTTTCCAGATGTCTGGGATGGTCCCCAGACCAAGGGATAAGTTGAAGATAAAGGCTACTGGTGAGGCAATGTGTGCAGCACCAAGCTTAAGGAGTTTAAGCTCCAGGTTGTCTAGACCAGGACTGGAGTACTGGGAGAGGCCAGCTAGGCATTTCTGCAAGTCCTGAACTGATACAGCCCTGAAGTGGAACATTTGACGAGGAGGGTGACCCTCCAGCAGAGTGGAGGGAAGGGGGTGGGACAGAGCCTCATCAGGTGAGAAGAGGGTTGTGAAGGCAGAGAGGTCAGAGAAGTGATTATTTAGGAAGTTGGCAATAGTATGGGGATTATTGCAGGAGACTCCATTTATGACCATGTCCGAACCCCCAGATGGGAGGATCCGCTGACAAGGGATTTAATATCTCTCAGAACCTCCTGGGATTACTGGCACAGCTTACTAGCGGACTTGCAAAAGTCACTCTTTGCTGCCCTGATGGCCTTTTGCACTTGTTCCTGAGGTGTCTGTACCTTTGAATAATCATGGGATCACTGGTACCTTTGGAACGAGCCCAACACTTATCTCTCTCCCGCATCTGGGCTAGGAGATTCCCATTTAACCAGAGAGTAGCGAACCCCCTCACCCTACGGGTGACCTTGGGAGCATGCTTGTCTTGCAAGGCCCCAAAGGTGGAGAAGAAGTAAGAGGTTGCTGCCGAGGGGTCAATGGCACCATACACCCCAGACCAGTCAGTAACTCTTAGGTCTTCCAGGAACTCCTCAGTATCGAATCTAGAGTAGTTTCTGACATGCATAATTTTGTGTGGAATTTTGAGGGTGGGAATTTTCCATACACAGAAAACCGGTGAGTGATCAGAGATGGAGTCAGATAATGTACCCACTGATGAGATCCTGTCAGGACGGTTAGACATGATTCAGTCCAGTAAGGTGCTGGAGGATCCATTTGCTGTCCACCTAGTTGGTTCCTGGATGAGCTGGGTCAGGGCAGGGTTAGCAAGCAGAGGCTCAAATTGCTTAACATTACCACTATCCCAGTTAAGGTTTACATCCCCCAGGATTATGAGTTCATTATCCCCGACTCTGGGACCAATTTTGTCCATGAGGTGAGTTAATCCAGGTAGCCCACCTCTTGGAGGATTATAGGTGCACACCAGGTGCAGTTTCTTTGCGTTCCCAAGTAGCAGTAGCACATGTAGCAACTCACAGGGGAACACGTTTGAATCCTGGTGGGCAATTTGGGAGATTTTTAAGTGGCTCTTATGGTAGATTAGTAAGCCACCCCCCTCTTGCCCCCAGCTCTGTCCAGTCGGGTGAATTCATACCCAGTGAGTTCACAGGCAGTCAGGGACCGAGGGTTTCAGCCAGGTCCCAGTCACTCCTAGGATGTCGGGTTTGTAGAGTGCAACCCATGCTAATAGCTCATCACGATTAGGTAGCAGGCTCCTAATGCTAAGATGAGCTATTTTTAGCCCCTTACCCATGCCCCATATGGGAGGGATTTTGTGGGTCAGATTTAATGGGCCAAGGTTGGTTTCAATATCACCGGCCAGTAGTAGTGCAAGTAGGAGGAGCCAGGGGAGATACCACCTCCTATTCACTTGACAACCTGGGAGTTTTTAGCACGGGTACACTTTACCCTGCTTGTATACATAAGGCACCGAAGATCTAGACAGCAAGTAACACTGCAATGCGTTTCGGAGATCACAAGGATATAGTCAGGGAAGGATCCCAGAGCACCCCCCTTTCTACTTTAAGATGGTCTCAATCAACCTGGTCAGAAAACTACTAAGGTGTTAGGAAAATCGAGACATAGTGGAGACAGTCTTGACCTCAAACTTTTCGCTCTCACCTTAGACGAAGTATACCTACCCATAACTAAGATACTAAACCTCTCACTAACCCTGTCACAGTTCCCAGAAGTCTGGGAAACTGCCTTGGTTACCCCAGTGCATAAACCTGGTGATCGTTCCCTGCATGGCAACTATTGGCCAATAGCCATTCTCCCTCGTCTGTTCAAGGTACTTAAATGAATTGTTGCCAACCAGCTGGTAGCTTACCTTGAAACCTACTCTATCCAGTGTCCATGACAGCATGGCTTTAGAAAGGGGCATAGCAATACCACAGCAATGCTAGAATTTACAAGCTTTATACAACAATCCATTGACCAAGGCAAGCTTGTTGGTGCGGCCTTTATAGATCTATTGAAGGCTTTTGACACTGTGAATCACACACTTCTACTTGGACCACTCACTAAAATTGGTCTCTCACCAAACATGCTGAAATGGTTCAGAAGTTACTGAAGAGATAGAATACAGAGGGTGAGGCTCTCTAATGCAGTCTCAGAACAGAGGGCTGTCCGGTCTGGAGTACCGCAAGGTTCAATCTTGGGTCCTCTCCTGTTCAGTATCTTCCTGAACAACTTGCCGTCTGCCTGTCATCAATGTACCTTCCTCTATGCAGATGACGCTATCATCTTTACTAGCCACCCAGATCCCAACATATTAAAAAGCAATCTACAGCATGGTTTCATGGAAGCTGAGAAATGGTTTAATACCCACAAACTGGTGCTAAACTACAAGAAAACAAAATTTTTATTGTTCTCATCCTCCCGACATAAGTATAAGGCACACACTCTCACAGTTATAAATAGCCAAGGAACCCCTCTTGAACAAATTCAGCATTTCAAGTACCTAGGAGTCACCATGGACAGTCACCTCACCTATGTGCCTCACATAGATAATGTGGAAGCACCACATCAGAGTGGCAGCAAATACAGCAACCTCCCCCACAGCAACACTGGGACACTGCCACAGAGCACCCTGACGAAATGCAGACTGACAGGCATAACGGCACCGCAGCACCCAGCACAGTGCCCACATTGGACACCATGATGACCGGACACAGAACGCAGCACCAGAGATGGACATCACCAGTAGCGACCCAATGAAAGGAGTGCACCCCCTCACGGCGAAGGTCATACCGCCTGGCAGTAGGCTGACACACAGGGTGGCAGCCCAACAGTATTGGCGGGCACAGTGGCAAATGGGGCCAAACAGCACTGGCGGCACACAGCAGGCGGGGAACCACAGCCCACTGCAGACGGCAGTATGGGCAGACACATACAGAGGGGTGCAGCACCACAGTGCTACTGGGCATTGCTGTATGGCACATGCCAGGCAGGGTGACAGTGGGCAACTGACCACAGCAGGGACTCCAAGCACCGTGACTGGGACAGGGCAGACAGAGGTGGTACAGGCACGGTACCAGCGGCAGCATCGGGGGGAAACACAGTGTGCCGACAGTGGCGTGCCCCCCTCCCAATGCACCCTGGAGCTCACACCTGGAGGCCGCTGTTCACTGCCAGCCCCGGCAGAGCTGACACTGTGGTGGGTGAGTCACTCTGTTTGGAATGTTGCTGCTGCGGCTGTCGGGGTCTTCTGCATTGGGATTGTGGTGTTGCTGTGGGGATGTCGCTCTGACACCATGCTTCCGACAATGTTGCTAGGAATGCTAATTCCAGGATTGGGCTACTCTATAGATATAGACGGAGCCTGACCCCCGAAGCTCTGAAGCTTGCAATCTACAGTTCGGTACTGTCAGTCATTGATTATGGCTTAGTCATTTATGGAGCTGCATCAGCCACATCACTCAAATGGATTACTGTTGCTCTGAACAAGGCCTGTAGGCTTATAACAGGTGCTGCCTGCCTCACCCACACCAGTGAGCAATATGCCCAATCTGAGTGGCTGCAGCTCAGTGGTAGGATCAAACACCAAACTTGCCTTCTTACCAAAAAGGCACTTCTTGGATTCTTGCCACTGGGTGTTGGTTGCCTGTTAAACAAATCTGTCTAGACCCAACATACTCGCACCTCTGAATCGGACCACCTCCTCATCTCACGTTGTCGGACTGCTCAGTACCAACAGTCTTTTCTATAAAGAGACCCACTATGGTTTAATGGCCTGTGCAGTGAACTGGCTATGCTACATAAACTTGCTCAGTTTAAGCAAATGCTCCATCAACATCGCATAACTGAAATCACTTGCGATTGTACTGTAACACCTAACCCTACCACCAAAATGTTTCCACTTATCCCTTGCTCCTTTTCCCCTCGACCACTCTTCTCTGCGTTTACTAGGACTCACAGCTGCCACTTTCCCTCAGCCCTTGCCCCTTCCACTACCCCCTTCTTCCACCCTCTACCTCCTCCCTCCTTCCTCCACCTCCCGTCTTCCCTCTTTAACAACAATGACAAAGCCCCTGGCTGCTGCTATCCCTTTCTAGCCAACTAAAGCACTACTCCCATTCCCAATTTTACCTTTTTCCTAATTCTCTTCCGTTCCCTACCTAATTCCTAACTTCTTCTGTCCCTGTATCTTATCTTTGCATATTATGGATTTTGACTATATATGTTGTAATATAATATATCTGCACTTCATCTGTCTGATTGTAACCCTTCCCTCACTGACGTGGAGCCTTTGTAAATGAGCTGCCTGGCACTCAAAGCTGCTTGTAATCTGAGATTGAATAAATAAATATTCAACGTTCACTAATAACTTCACTAATTTTCAATATTTTGATTCCTACTTTCAACATAGCATTTTTTCACACCGGCTGATAAATGTGACAGGTGTTGTTTTTCAAATCCTGGACAAGACTTCTTTTCACACATGTGGTGCAAAATGACATTTCAGCAAGTATTGTATAAATGCCACATGGGTTCTATATGATAATAGCGAGTGCTGAATGGCAACTCGCATTATTGCAATGTCAGGGCGGCAAAAACAATTTCTTCACCCTGACATCCTCGGCGCAGAGAAGAATGGCACCGGGGATATCTATACTTTGCTTTCTGTGGGGGGGCTGCGCCCCCACACACACCCCCCACTTAAGGATTCTCAACCCAAGGTGGTGCATGTCGGGAGGGGCAAAAGCAAAATATAATAATATTTGGGCCAGGCGCAACAAAAGGCAGTAGCGCCCGGACCGAACTTGAACCCCAGCACCGCAAGCGGAGGCCAACCCCGACACCACGGCGCAGCTCGGCAGCCAACTGCAGTGGCACCCCTATATCCCTCCGCCCTCCCAGGCCACGCCGCCATGCTCGCCCGCCAAGACCACGATAGTGACATCCTGTCGCTAGGGTTGCCCATAACCCACATCCGTCGCCTCCCTGCCCCCTCACCTTCCGGGTTTTTGCCCACATAGCGTCACCATTTCAGACAGTGCCGTCTTTCGGGCGCCAACCTCACGTGCTCCACGACATGTCATGTTTATAAGGGGGAGTCACAAAACAACTATCTTGAAAATTTGGGGTCCAAATAAAAAAAAATATTGTTACTATTGTAGTACCAGCCTTTACACCCAGCGGGTAGTGCTTCGTGATCTTGTGCTGGTGAGCTGAATTTAGGGGTGAGCTCAGTGGCCCTGCTGGATGGATCAAGGCTGGTGGGTATGGTGCTGTCACATCACCACCCCAGCCTGGGAAGGGTAGATGCAGGTTTGCCCGCACAGGCCCAAGTAACATGCAGTGAAGAAAGAAAAAATTACTCACCTTAGTAATGTTGTTTCTTCTAATGGAGTCTTGCTATATTATGACAATTGCAGTTTGTCCCACCATTAGAACTGCTCCGGAGGTGAAAGAGTTAACTCCCATTCAAAGAATGGAACTTGGAGCGCGAGCTCGGTTAGAGAAGCTCTGTCTGGGTTATTTCAAACCTAAACTGTCAGATCTTTACGAGCAAAACTCACTAAGGTCTGTGTGGAAGCTGTAACCTACACTAGCCAACTGGCTACCTGACTATTAAGACATACTCCTGGTCCCAACACAAAGACTCAAGTCAGGGGACCAGAAGTAATAATATAATATAAGTAATAATATGACATAAAATAAAAACATCACACCCCAAAACCCCAAGAAGGGGTGGAAAACATATAATGGGCATAACTAGCGCCCACACTAGGCTGCCCACCCCATACCCAAGTAGAAGTTCTGAGAGGGGCAGGCTGGGGAGGTCATAATATAGCAAGACTCCATTAGAAGAAACAACATTACTAAGGTGAGTAATTTTTTCTTCAAACAACATGAAGTCTTGCTATATTATGACAATTGCAGAATACACAGCAGTACCTCCATGGAGGAGGGACAGAACCTACTTAGGGAATAGGCTCTGAAGCACAGCTGTGCCAAACCGAGCATCCCTCCTGGCCTGGACATCCAGGGAGTAATGCTTGGTGAAAGTATGTACCGTTTTCCAGGTAGCTGCTTGACATATCTCTAAGATAGGGATGTCTCTGGCAGCAGCTAGAGACGAGCTGTACCTCTGGTAGAATGAGCCCTCAGGCCTGAAGGGGAACTTTCCCAGTTTTTGATAACAAATTGGATACAAGAGACAATCCACCTGGCAATGGATCTCTTAGTGGCAGGTTTCCCTTTCCGACCTCACCATAAGTGAGAAAAAGTTGGATGGATTGAACCTGTGACCCTTGGTACGCCTATATAGTAACTTAGGCCCTCTTAACATCTAAACTGTGCAATCTCCTCTCACCAGAGGAAGAATGGTCAGTGAAAACACTGGAAGGGAGATAGATTGATTAAGATGGAAATCTGAAACCACCTTAGGCAAAAACTTCCTGTTAGTCCTGAGGACTACCTTATCCCTGTGGAAAGAAATAAAGTCAGTTTCTACTGACAGGGCTTGCAACTCACTTATGCGCCTGGCAGAAGTGATAGCCACTAGGAAAACAGTTTTCCAAGTTAAGTACTTAAGCTCTGCAGAAGACAGAGGTTCAAAAGGAGGTTGCATTAACTGGGCAATGCAAACATTAAAGCCCAGGCAGGGGCGGATCCTAAAGGTGGATTAGAATGAAGTAATCCTTTAAAAACTTGGAAAATACAGGGTGAGCAGAAAGAGAGAGGGCTTTCCTGCTGAAACAAAAAGCAGAGACAGCTGCCAAATGTACTTTCAGGGTAGCTGGTCTCAGTCCCAAGGATAAGGTGGACCATATAGTCCAAAACAATGGGCAAATCAGCAGATTCCGGGGAAATATGTTTCCCAGAACACCAAATGGAAAACCTTTTCCACTTAGAATTGTAAGTAGCCCTAGTGAAAGGCTTCCTAGAAGCCTTTAGGATTTCAAGAACACCCTGAGAAAGGTGCAGGTCAGCAAATTCTAACTCCTCAAGAGCCAGGCCTTGAGGTTGAGGGATTTGAGGTTCGGATACCAAACTCTCCCCTGTGCACAGGTTAACAGGTTGTGATTCCTGGGGAGGCACAGGGGAAGATGGACTGCTAGTGACAGAAGGAGTGGGTACCAGGGCTGCCTGGCCCAATCTGGGGCAATCAGAATCATCCTGCAAGGCTGGGATCTGATTTTGACTAGCACCTTGAATAGGAGAGGGAAGGGGGGAAAGGCATAAAGAAACTTCCCTTCCCAATCTAGGAGAAAGGCATCCAGGGGGATTGAGCCCAACACTGGGGGCCTGCAACAGAACAGTGGAAGTTGGTGATTGTCTGGGGCTGAAAAGATCTATCTGAGGGGTGCCCCATCTGGCAAAAACTATCCCCAGTACTTGAGGATCCAGAGACCATTCGTGATGGCCCTGGGAAATCCTGCTGAGAGCATCTGCTAAGACATTGTCCTTTCCTGGAAGGTGAACTGCTATGAGGGAAGTGTTCAGGAATAGGCCAGAGACCACCTCATTGCCTCGTGCACAAGGTCCAAGACCGAGTGCCCCTGCTTGTTGATGTACCACATTGTTGTGGTGTTGTCTGTTCTGACTTGCACCACTTTGTTCTGAACAGACACAGAAAACACTTGAAGTGCTAAAAGACAGCTCTGAGTTCCAGCAAATTGATGTGGAGCAGAGATTCCTGAGGGACCACACTCCCTGAGTGGAGGTCGCCCATGTGGCTCCCACCCCAGGAGGGAAGCATCCGTAGTGAGGGTCAAGGAGTGAGACAGAGGAATGAAGGGACCCCAGTCTTAAATTGCTCTGATCCTGCCACCACTGGAGGGCCTGGATCAGGGTTTGGGTCACTGGGACCAACCTGGAAAGGGGGTCTCTCTCTGAGACCAAAAAGGCTCTCAAGTGAAACTGAATGTCCTCATCTGAAATCTTGCTCCTTGCACCACGGCTGTGGACGCAGCCATGTGCCCCAGGAGCTGCAAAAGTGTCTTGCTGGTCGAGACCTGCAGAGTGGAAGGAGGAGGCCAGAGCCACCAAGTTCCTTACCTCTCTAAGGGTAGGGAAGGCTCTGGCCTGCTTTAGAACCAATTCTGCACCTATGAAGGTGAGCACCTGAACTGGTTCCAGAACTGATTTTGGAAGATTGAGCAAGAAGCCCAGGGAGGAGCAGCTGCTGGGTAACTTGCAGGTGAGATCTTACCTGTTCTGGGGACTGGCCTACAATGAGCCAGTCGTCCAGATAGGGAAAGACAGCAATCCTTTGCCTTCTTAAATGAGCCACTGCTACTGCCAGACATTTTGTGAATACCCTTGGGGCAGAGGTGAGGCCGAAGGCATTGCTCTGAACTGGTAGTGACCTGAGGGCAGTTCGAATCTGAGGTACTTTCGGTGGGAGCTTCTGATTAGGACGTGAAAATAGGCATCCTTGAGGTCCAGGGAGGCTAGCCAGTCCCCTGGCCTTAGAGAGGGTAAAATCATTGCCAGAGTTACCATTTTGAACTTTGGTTTCAAAAGGTGTTTGTTCGGATATCTCAGGTCTAAAATGGGCTGCCATTCTCCTGTCTTTTTTGGGGTAAGGAAATATCTGGAGTACAGACCCTTGCCCTGGTGTAGGGGAGAAACCCTTTCTACAGCTCTGAGAGCCAGGAGGGTTGAGACCTCTGTTTCTAAAGTAAAGGTCTCTAAAGAGTTTGCAGGTGGGAAAGACCTGATTCTCATCTTTGGGAACTTTTTGAAGCTGAGAACCAGACCCTGGCTTACTACTTCCAGGACCCACTTGTCTGAAGTTAGAGACACCCAGTTCTGAACGAAGTAAGCCAACCTGCCCCCTACAGGTAAAGGAGAATCGGCCCTGGGCACCCCATCAGGGTGTCTGTTTGGCAGGTGCTTTAGGCTGAGGGGTGGGAGCAGGCCTGCCCACACCCCGTCTGCCTCTCCCTCTGAAGAACCCCCTCTGAGCATAAGCAGAGGAGGCCTGGGTTTGGTAAAAGGCCTGTGGAAATGCCTACCTCACCCCTGGGGGCTCTGCCTCTGAGGAGAGGCTTTGCCGCTTCCTTAGCCTGGAGCACCTTTATGGGTAGTCCTATATTCATCCATTTTCTTCATATAATTCTCTGTCTGCTCCCAAACAGAGAATTTCCAACCCCAGGAAAATCCATAGCCTTAATCTGGGTATCCTGTGACAAGCTAGTACACCTGAGCCAGGCCAACCTGCGAAAAGCTACAGACGTAGCCATGACTCTAGAGGATACATCATTAAAATCCACAGCAGCATGAAACTGCACCTTAGATGTCTCAATGCCATCAGCAGCCACCTGTTCCAGCTCACTAGCAAGCTGGCCAGAGGCCTGTTTGGCCAAGGCCATGACAGTGTCCCATCTAGATTTCTGATACCTGTAATTTGCTTGCCTGAGTCCCAAGGACGCTGCCATGTATTGTTTTTTAGCCATGGCATCAATCTTCCTGGAATCCTTGTCAGGAGGATGTGAAGCCAAAGGAATATTAGCTTTATCACAGGCTGCAGCCTGACCACACCAACGTGGCTGCATTGCTGTGAAAGGAATTCTGTATCAGGACCTGACAGGTGTACCTCCTGTCCATCTTTTGTCCAAGGAGGCACAGAATTAGAGTTTTAAAATCTTTATTGTCTGTTTCTAAATGATTTATGCAAGGAATAGACAATCTCCTAGACTCTGGAATATCCATCATTTCTACAAAATCAGGTTCCTCTTGTTCATCCACAGCTTCCTCCAATGGAAGCTGGAGGGTTTCAGCAACTTTTTTGTAAAACATAAAGTGAGATGGGGACTCAGAAAGCAAAGGGGGAGATTCTAAAGGTCTGTCTGGGGAGATGTCTGGTTCAATGGGCACACCCAGACCCTCAAAGTCACATTCATACTGTTCATAATCATCCTCCCCCTCCTCTGGTTCATAAAATTCTTCAACAACATATTCCTGAACCGGTGGAACCACCGAACCGACCTTTATCAGACAGTGGCAGTTCGGACGGAACCGGAGAAAGTGACTGGACAATCTGAATAGCTCTTGCTATCTCTGCAGCAGTTGGAGAAGGAATTTTGGGCTCCACACCTGCTGATTTTCTTGTTTTCTTTACTGGAACTGGCTCCTCCGAGCCAGCTTTACATTTGCCCGAGGAAGTCTCACCCTGGTCAGAGGGCACTCCCTCCGGTTCGGTTGGCACCGAACTGGGCTGGCCATCCAGGTCAGCGGACTTTTTGGCCTCTCGTTCCCTGAGCCTGCCAACTCTCTTATCCAGGGTGGCTGCAGGGAAATTTTTACAAATCTGGCAGTCTGAATTGAGGTGGTCAAACCCCAGACGATATACACATGTGGTGTGTGGGTCAGCCTTGGCAAAGACTTCCCCACAGGCATCACAGTGTTGAAACCCAGTAGGCCCGGTTTTTCTTTTGGGTTTTTCAGACATAATGCCAGCCTACCAAAAACTTGCCCTTTTAAACGGTAGTGCCAGGCAAGACACCCTTATCGGTTCCTAACCGTGTCACGGGTCTTGGAAAAAACCGTAATGAAATCTGTTTTTTTTAGAACCGATAAGAACCGGGAACCGCACTCTAAAACCTTCAATTCAAGTTTTAAAACAAGCTGATCGGTTCAAAACCGAACCAATAACATTTACAAGTTCCACACAGAAAATAAACTTAAATTACTTACTATACCACAGACAGAGCTTGAACCGAACGGTTTTATGTTAAAATAATAATATTCTCGGTTGATTTGAACCGAGAAAACACTGTTTAAACCGAAATGACGAGCAGTAGGAAAAATCTCCGGAGCGACTGTTCAGTGAGGCGAAGTAAAGAATCTGACAGTTTAGGTTTGAAATAACCCAGACAGAGCTTCTCTAACCGAGCTCGCGCTCCAAGTTCCATTCTTTGAATGGGAGTTAACTCTTTCACCTCCGGAGCAGTTCTAATGGTGGGACAAACTGCAATTGTCATAATATATCAAGACTTCATGTTGTTTGAAACTATTTTCTTGGCAGATGTCCCTGCACCTCTGCACCCATGGGTGCCAAGAGGGATCTGTGTTTCAGCTCAGAGATGGATTCTGTACCCTGTGCATCTGTGTCTGTGGCCACATGGAAGCGCCGGATCCAGGTATGGATGCAGAGTGGGACCTTGGGAGAGAAGGCCCCCTCCTCCCCAAATTGGGAGACGAAATGGTGTATGTTGAGCTAGATTCACTAAGTCAGAAAACTACAGCCTTCTGGGCCATTCTGGAGTTATCAGAAGAAAACTTGCTTTTGAAAGTCTTATTTCGCATATGGTTTTAGGGAGATGTGGCAGAGGAGAGAAAGCATATGCTCTGCAGAAATTCCACATGTGTGGCAGTGCTCCTTGACTCTGCCTGTGGACACTGGCATCGGTTGAAGAACCGCTGCAGTAGAGCATTCTGGCTGTAAGTGAACAGGTCAATCTGTGAACGACTGAAAATTCTACACAGAAGGTCAAACCCCTCTGGGCTTAGGATCCCTTCCCCTCCCCTTGGTGGACATTCTCGCAGCTCAGCCATCTGGCCTGAATGTTCAACTTTCTTGCTAAGTTAACTGCTGACAGAGAGAGAGACGGTTCTCCTCTGTCCACAGTAGCAGATCGGTTGCTTCTCTTAGCAGCTCTCTGCTCTTTGGGCCTCCTTGATTGTTTATGTATGCCACCGTGACAGCATCGCCCCATCTACTGCGAGTGAGTTTCTGAAAAAAAAAAAAAAAAACAGCAGGAGCAGCCTGCAGGCGGGAACTGGAACAGTCGGGGACTTACTACAGCAGACGAAGCTGAATGTCAGCAGGGACAATTTTCTTTTTTTTTTAAACTTTCTTTATTTGTAGATTTTGATGGTAACCATACATACGTACAATGGACTTCTGAATACATACAAAGACTGAATATATACAAAATATATACAGACAACAGGGGGAACATGTCCTTCACAAGTTGTATTTCCACAAGAGTCTAGAATAATGTGACAGATTTTCCCATATAATTCATACTCCTGTGATATCTTTTGATCATATTTCTGTTTAAGGAATAGGGACTACAGCATCCCCCGACTTGAACAATCTAGTTGCCTCCTTGTTAGTATTTCATATTTAGTTTGATTCCTCAAAAGTGTTAACTTTAAATTACTAATATTTGATTTTATTTAAATAGAGGGAGAAGAAAAACAGTTTAAGGAATAAAATCTTGAAACTCATTTGTCATGTAAAGCACCCATCTCCTCCAGATTAACTCGAATTTGATAAGTTTTTTATTAAGAGTCGCTGTGAGGGCCTCAATCTATATAAGTTGACCATGATTTCATACCACCCTGCAAGGTGACCTCTTTTTGTGAAAGCCAATTTTTTGTTATTAATTTTTGTGCAGCTAAACATGCCATTTTTAAGAATTTACTTGCGTTGGGGTCCCTACAGCCTCTAGGGTACTCCATGAAAAAATAAAATAATGGGGTTATTTGTAAGTTCGGGTCTATTATGTTCTGTAGGGTCCGCTGTAGCTCCTTTAGAAACTGTTGAATTTTTGGACAATTCCAAAAGATGTGTCCCATGGTTGCTGGGGAATATCCGCATTTCCTCCAGCACATTGAGGCTCCTCTCCTTGATATCTCCCCTGAACCGCTGGCGTCCGAAAAAATCTAATAAATACTTTCCATGCAAATTCCTTCCAACTAACGGCTGAGGTCCCCATTGTATTCTCTGCATTGCCCATTTCCAGTGTTCCTCCTGTATCTGGATTCCCAGATCCCCTTCCCATGTCTTTTTAATAACTTGAATAGAGTCCCCCTTCCAACCAAGCAGGGCTTTATATATGACCGAGATTATATGTTCTCTGGGTGGGTTTCCTTCTATGGCTGATTTAAATATTTTTGCAATCTGGGGGGCGGCACTTTCCTAGGTGGTAGCTGTGTTTGAAGTGATCTAATATAGGCTCTAATCTGGAAGTATGAAATGTCCTGCCAGGGTATCTCATATCTGGTAACTAGAGTTTGAAAGTCAAAATCTCTTCTCCTTCCAGAAAATGCCAGATTAAGTGTAGTTTTTTCTCTTCCCATTTCTTAAATTCTTTATCCCAGCTGGCAGGTGTAAATAATGTCAGATAAGGCACTGACAGCATTAAGTATCTCCACCCTTTAGCCTTTTTATCTGATAGGGTTTTGTGCCATATGTTCAAAGTGGCCTCTGTATACGGGCTCTTTCCCCTTCCTGTGTTTTTGCTCCTTTTTTGTGTAAGCAGGGCACAATTTAAATTTCTTAAACCCCCTTCAAATAGTTCTATAGTTTTCCATCTGGCTGTATATGAGTGGTCCAACCAGTACATGATTGTTCTAAGTTGAGCTGCTTGATGGTATAATTTCAAATTGGGAAGTGCCAGACCCCCTTCTCCTCTTGGGATCTGAAGAGCCGAGAAACGTATTCTCGGCCTCTCCCTGCCCCACAAGAAGCGAGAGATTCTTCTGTGCAAAGTCATGAAATATGAATCCGGAATAGGAAGGGGCAATGTCTGACTCAAATATAGAAACTTAGGGAGTAACACCATTTTAATTGCCTCTATTCTTTGCACCAAGGGAATGGGAGTCGGAGCCCATCTCTCCAAGTCTGATTTAAGTTTTTCTAGGGTTGGGGTAAAGTTGAGTGTAAAAAGCTGATCTACATCGAAGCTAAGGAGAACCCCCACATATCTAACATGTGTACGATCCCATTTAAAGGGGAAAGACTCAACCATCCTCGTTGAGGGTATATATTGGTTCTTTAGGACCTCAGTTTTGGTAGTATTTAATTTATAACCAGCTAGTTCACTAAATTCTGTTAAACAATTCTATAGTGGTTCCATGGAATGTTCTGGGTCTGAAAGATAAATGAGCAGGTCATCTGCATATAATGCAAGTTTATGTGTTTCTTCCCCGATCTCCCAGCCCTTCACCTCCCTTTCCTGATGTATCTTTTGAGCCAGCAGTTCCAAATAGAGGGCAAAGAGAAGGGGGGACAGGGGGAAGCCCTGCCTCGTACCTCTATATAACGAAATAGGGGTAGACACCCGTCCATTAATTTTTATGTAGGCCTTGGGATTTGTGTATATGTTATTTATTGCTTTGATAATAGATTCCGAGAAGCCGAATTTACTCAGGGTCATCTTTAAAAATTTCCATTCTACCCGGTCAAATGCCTTCTCCGCATCTAAACTCGTCAGTAAAAGGGACTTTGACCAGGTAGTGTAATATATGTAGAGTTCTTTTAATATTGTCTTGTGTCTGTCTCCCCAGAATGAATCCTGTCTGATCTAGTGCGATTAATTTGGGTAATACATTTTCCAAGCGTCTTGCTAAGATAGCTGTATATATTTTATAATCTATATTAAGAACTGAAATAGGTCGAAATGATATGCATTGTGTGATGTCTTTTCCTGGTTTTGGAATACTGGAGATAACTGCAAAATTCCAGCTAATTGGGAGAGCTTCCCCTGATTGCACTGTTCTACATGTCTCCAGTAGCTGGGGTTTAAGTTCTGTTTTAAAAAATTTGAAAAATTCTGGGGTATATCCGTCTGGACTGGGAGATTTCTTTGGTTTGAGTTTTTTAATCGCATTTTCTATCTCTACCATCTCTATGGGTTTCTCTAAGGTATCTCTCATTTCTTGCGATAATCTTGGCAATTTAAGCTTCTCTAAATATTCTTGAATCTTTGGTTCACTCGGGTTATTTTCAGGAGTATATAGGATCCGATAGAACACTTTAAAGCTAGCCAACAAATCCTCCGAACTTCTCACCATTTTCCCTGTGATAGGGTCCCTAATCTGGGTAATGGTATTTTGTGAGATCTGTTGTCTCAATCTGTGAGCCAAGAGGCGGGTAGCCCGTGGGCCTGCTTCATAATATCTCTGGCGCATTCGTTGCAGCGCATGCTCTGTTTTAATATCAATCAGCTTCTGGATTTTTTGTTTGATTTCTTTTATGTTTGCATAGCTAGAGTCATCTCCAGCTGCATGCTGCTTTTGTAATTCTAACAGCTGGGTTTGAAGTTTTTCCAGCTGCTGATTTTGTTGTCTCTTAAAATACGCTGCATACTTAATACACTCTCCTCTGAAAACCATTTTTATAGTATCCCAAAGAGTGATTTTTGAGATTTCAGGAGTTTTATTCTCCCGAATTATTTGTTCTAATCGGGTTTTTGCCATATCTGTGAACTCCTTCAAATTCAGCATATAATTATTAAATTTCCACAGGGTCTGTCCCTTTTTACTGTTCCATTCCATTTCCACCTGGAGCATAGAGTGGTCTGAAAGTGCGGATGGGATGTGTCGGCAGCCAGTTACTAGGTTTTGGTGTTCCCCTGATACTAGCATGTAATCTATTCGGGCATATGAACCATGGGGATGAGAAAAATGCATGTATTCTCTCCTCCCTGGGTTTTCTCGTCTCCAGGCGTCCACCCAAAATGCTTTCCTCAAATGTGCCCTTATCCCTTTGCTGGTTGGGTTTTGCCTGAAGGCCATTTTTTTAGATGTGTCTACCTGTTCCCAGATTTGATTGAAATCCCCCCCTATAATCAGCCTTCCCCTCTGTAACTCCACAATTTTCTGCATTAGGAGTCTAGTGATTTCCCTTGTTGACCCTGGTGGAAGATAGATTGATGCCAAAGTAATGGGTATTCCCTCTAGGTCCCCAGACAGGATCACCAGACGTCCTTCTGGGTCTGAGTAAGTGGAAGTTATTTGAAAAGCAGGGACAGTTTTCTAAAGGTAAAACTTTACCATATTCATTTGTTCAGAACAAAATGAATATATTTGACAGACAGTGGGTGTTAGTGCGGTGCCTCGGAGTTAATGTCTGATGAGCATGACTGATGATTTTAGCACGTATGTATTTTAATGTGTACACAAATAACGGCGGTAAGGGTTTAAAATGTTCAGCTGTAAAGTTTGACAATAAGTTGGGGTGGGTGTTGACAGTTCAAAACCTTATAAAAACGGCACCACTTTAACTGGCTTCTAGCACAAAAATACAAAAAAAGTTCCAGTTGCCGTGCCATGACATAAGCATTTTATTTTACTTTAACAGTCAACATGTAAAAACAAACAGACTGTATGTAACCCCCCCTGCAAATGGGGGTTCCCAAAAGACTTCCAGGAGCTTGCTTGAATGCTCCAAGCCTGAATGGTGTTTGGCATTTAAGCCATTTATTAGTGAGTGTTTTTAGAACCTCTGGTACTGTCTCTTTAAGAGCTGTCTGCTTGCAGACATAATTAGTTTGTATGGGGGACTGTGTGTTTCTTTGATTGAGTACCACTCAAGCTGCTGCCAATTCACTTCATTTTTGCAGTCACTAGGAGTGCAAAGGGAACCTATCTGACAGATGTAACTGTTTGCCAGAAATTATTTAGAGTAATAATGAAATTACAGTTTGTCTAACCTGCTTTCTTTGCAGTCAGAACTGTGTCTGCTAGTTCCCCATTCTAGTTTTGAACTGCTGAACTGGACCAATCAGTGTGGGGTAAGCTAGCTCTAAAATGGTGCCTTGACGAATCAGAACTTGGACTCATAATCTGAGCCAGCCACAAGAGGATTGTATGGGCAGTGACTCTGGGAGATGAAGTTAGACTTCAGTGCCTTTTTGGACCAACAGCAGCAGTCTATTGTGAGTGACAGCCAATCCAGTCAAGAACTGGGAGGAACTCAAAGGAAGTGCCGGTTTTGTCGGTTGGAGTTTCAGTTGAGCTTTGGCAGTGAAGAAGGAAGGAGCCCTGTGCTTTTCAGTGTGCAGTTTTAGTCAAAACGTGTGTAAGGCCCAGAGTTCCGGTCTGCAGCTTGTTAGGACTGAATCCGTCCTGTGAAAAGAATCAAAGGATCTCTGAAGAGTAGAAACCAGGCTCACCCTGTAGAAGACTGGAGGAATTGCTGAAAAGTACACTCGGTCTGTCAGGAACTGAATCTGCTGTGTGTTCTCCGGGTATTGTGCAGTAATTGCGATCAGGATACAGATGCAGCCTGCCTGGTATAGTGCTTTCTTTTATATGGATGTGTGAAGAGGTTTGTGCACCTCAAGTGAGCCCTGCTGACATTGAAGGACCCTATCTTATTTGGAGGTCGTGAGTACTAATTCAAGTTCGCTCCCTGTTGAATTGCCACATTAAATCCAAATGGAATTACTGTACTGCTGACTGTTTAATTCTCCTTTTCTCTGTGTGAAAGGGCCCCTACCAGCTGCCACGGTTTGGACTAGCCACTAGGGCTTGGGTACCCAGGGACAGTAACTGATAGGGATAGGCCTGTGCACAGAGCCATAAGTAGATTATTAAAGTGATAAGCTAATTAACCTGATTTCCCCTGTCCTTGTTATATCCCCTAAATAAATCAGAGCTGCTTGTTTCAGCAAAGTTATACTGCCTGAGGTATTTGTCTATGTTAAAGTACTGTACTGTGATTGTTGCACTGTATCTCATTTCACAGGAGGTCCCAGTGCCGGAACCAGACCTGGGGGTAAGTGTATACTGTGAAGGTAATTCTGATATATTGTGTGGGCCACTAGTGGGAAGAAAGGGGGGTTGCAGTGTCCCAGAGGGCTGTGACCAAGTTAGTTTAACTATTGCAAACCCTGACCTCTGGGTGGAGGCACCCACCATTGGATCCAGGCCCCTCAACCTGTTAGTGGCAAATCAGGCAGGGGTAGTAGCCCTTGGGATAGCGCCATCTAGGGGTTACATGTACAAAATGCCTCAACAGTTTCACAGAGTGCTTTATCAAGAGGATCACTTTTTGCACTCTATGTCCGTTATTAGATTTTTGCAGTTAAAGTAAAATATAATATTTATTTGATGGCAACAAGAGCCTTTTGCATTTTGTGCAGAAAGTCAGTTGAAGTGGTGTCGTTTTATAAGGTTTTGATTGTCTTTTTTTTTTCTTTCGGGCAGGCTTTGTTAAACAATCCTGGTAAGCCTCCCTGTGCCTGTTGTTGACAGTTCAAACATGGAAAAAACTGCAGAGGGATCCCAATTCACTGACTAGATGGGCCAACAGATAGGGATGAAATTTAAGGTGCACAGTTATGCACCTGGGGAAAAAAGACTGATTACTATATATTCAGTAAAAAAATTAAAAAGAGTAACAGGTAAAATGCTTGCCAGTAATTATCACAAAAGACCCGTTAACAAAAAAGAAGAATGTAGTAAACATGTGTAACCCCTAGGTGGCGCTATCCCAAGGGCTACTACCCCTGCCTGTTTGACTACGGACAGGTTGAGGGGCCTAGGTCCTATGGCGGGTGCCTCCACCCAGAGGT
Source organism: Neoceratodus forsteri (assembly GCA_016271365.2). NCBI lineage: Eukaryota > Metazoa > Chordata > Ceratodontiformes > Ceratodontidae > Neoceratodus > Neoceratodus forsteri. The sequence continues at coordinate 818,331,658 of CM028137.1, forward strand.
CAGGGTTTGTAGTGGTTAGACTAGCTTGGTCACAGCCCTCTGGGACACTGAGACCCCCTTTTATTCCCTCTAGTGGCTCACACAGTACCCCGGAGTTACAGCCCCAATACCCCATGTATACACACTGCTCACTCATATAGATACCACTTACCCTCAAGACTGATTCTGCAGCACGTCTCTCAGGACCCCCTGTAAAATAAAGTTAAACAACATACACAGCAAAACACAATACTATTTCCATAAGTACCAACACCATAGACAGTATATAGTATAACAACAACAAATCTGATTTATTTAGGGGCAGTAACACGGGAGGGGGAAATCAGGTTAATTGGTGGCATTAAATCACAGTATTGTGCACGCATACAGGGTCTGAAAAGTCACACTCTGGGTACCCAAGTTGGGGAAGGGGGGCTAGCCAGGTCTGTTGCCCCGGGTTGGTCGGCAGGTGCAGATGGATGGGGCCCTGTAGAAGAAAATATATGCACAACATCCAATTGTAATCCGGAGCCGGAGGGCTCAGTCCATGAAGCAGTGAAACAACAAGAATTAGATGACACACTTGTGATTGAAAACAGGCTGCAGGGGAATACCCTGATTTGTACTCACAATACCCAAGCTGAGGACTGGATGGTGGATGTTCTTCTGGATTGTCAGAAACAGCAGGGCATGGAGACAAGGTCCTTGTGACTGGACCCCACTGCAGTTGATAGCAAACGTATTTAGTACAAGCTAAGCTGGGGTTTGCTTCCAGCTTCAGCACACAGCACACAGCACGGGGGATTGGAAATAGCAATTTCCCACAAGCGCTACGCACATTCATATGTAAAAGGAAAGTACTATACCAGGCAGGCTGCTTCTCGATCCCGATCGCAATTACTGCAAAATACCCGGGAGCACACACAGCAGCTTCAGTTTCTGACAGACCGAATGCGATTCAGCAATTTCTCCAGTCTTCTGCAGGGTGAGCCTGATTTACACACTTCTAGTGCTTCTTTCTCCTCACAACTCGGATTCAGTCCAAACTGGCACTCACAAAGGCTGCAGACCGAAACTCAGGGCCTCACATGCACTTCCTACGCAAAACTATACACCACAGAAGCACACAGCTCCTTTTCTCTTCACTGCCACAACTGATCTGATCTTTCCAGTCACAGAGCAGGGCATTTCCTTTAGCTCCACACTATTCTGTTGGCTGATTCAGCTGTCACTCACAATAAGACTCCCTCTGTTGGTAGAAAAAGGCGCCAAGGTCAAAACTACAGTACATTTCCCAGAGTTACTGGCCATACAGTACATAGGTGGCTGGCTCCACAATGAGAGTCCAAGTTCTGATTTGCCAGCAGCAGGCTCCATTTTAAAGGTCCCCCCACACTGATTGGTTCAGTTCAGCAGTTCAAAACCAGAATGGAGGGCTAGGCAAAAACAATTCAGACTGCAAAGAAAAGCAGGTTAGACAAACTGCATTTTCATTATTACTCTAAACAATTCCTGGCAGATTGTTACACCTTTTGAAAGTGCTCCCTCTGCGCATTTAGTGACAGCAGAAACGGAGCGAGTTGACAGCAGCCCGGGCATTGAAACACACAATCCCCTTCTAAATTAATAATGTCTGCAAAGCAGACAACTCTTAAAAAGACAGTACATGGAGGCTCAAATAGCACTCACTTGGAACCACATTTAAACAGCTCAGACACCGAACACCGCCCAGACTTGGAGCATTCAGGCATGCTCCTAGAAGACTTTTGGGCATCCCCATTTGCAGAATGTGAGTGGGGGATGGACACAATACTTTATACTGGAAGTATAAGATGGAGCCCTGACAGAGTGTGGAAGAATGAAAATTCAAAGGGTGATCAAAGACCCCAGCACTGGGCTTAGGGAGTCAATAATAGAGACGGACAAGGATTTAGGTGCTGTTGACCTACCCCCTACTGTGACACTGGAAGTGTTTCAGGAGACATGGGTGGTTCTGAAGAGAGGGAGTCAGGCTAGACCACCTTCTGATACTCCACCTCCCAAGAACCCCCTGCCCCGTGACCCAGGGAGTTTTAAAGCTAAACTGGACTCCCTGCTCACTAGTGAAGGGAAGTCCTTGAAAGACCTTCAGGCTATGTTCCCGGGAGAGGAGCCATCCCCTATAGTGCTGCCCAGTGGAGTGACCCCCTATGTAGTGGTACCGTACGAGCAGTACAAACGGCTGCGCACCTTCTCAGGGGCAATCCCCACGCTAGCTGGGGAAGATGACTTTGAATCCTGGATAAGTCAGGCTGCCCAAGTGGTCCAAGTCTGGAGGTGTTCGAATGAGGAAACAATGCAAGAAGGTTGTTGAAAGCTTAAAAGGCAGGGCTCTGGATGTGATTTGGTCCCTACAGACCAGCCAACCTAACTGTACCGCAGATGACCATGTGGCCATTTTGAAAAGCACCTTTGTAGTTGTTGAGAAGAGAGAGGAAACAACATTTGCTGGAAAACATATAAGGACCTTTTAAAAAAGTTAAAAAAATGTATTAAAGAAGCCAAACTAAAATATGAGTTAAGCCTAGCAACCAGAGTCCAGGATAACTATAAATCTTTTTATGCATATATTAATGACAAAAAAGGTGCTTGTAGACCTATTGGCCCACTACATGCATTGGATGGTAGTACAGTTACTGACCAGTCTCTTCTTGCCCAAATGTATAATGATTTCTTTATATCAGTCTTCAATAGTAAATCCTCCCTAAATTAGAACATTTGCAAACTGTACTAGAAGTAGAATCACTGATAAAGCGAAGACATACTTAAAAGGCTCCCAAATTAGATCAGAATAAATCACAAGGTCCGGATGGAATACACCCAAGAATAATTAAAGAACTGGCAGACCTCTTGGCTGGACCCCTGACGGTTATTTTTCAAACATCATTAAAAAAAGGGCTAGTGTTGGAGGCATGGAAACAAGCAAGAGTGGTTCCCATTTACAAGAAAGGGAGTAGACATGAGGTGTCCAACTATAGACCAATTAGCCTGACGTCTGTCTTAGGAAAAATCTTCGAGGGTATTTTAAAAGATTATATTGTGGACCATGCCAAAAAAACAGATCTGGTAGACCCAGTACAGCATGGATTTACCACCGGAAGGTCCTGTCAGACCAACCTGTTGGAATTTTATGGAAAGGTTAGCAGGGCAATGGGTGAGGGACAGCCTATGGATGTGGTGTATCTCGATTTTTTAGAGCTTTCGACAAGGTCCGCCATGGAGAACTTATTGAAGCATTAATACTACAGGACTTACCAGGAAAAATAACAAAATGGGTAGATGCATGGCTCACCTCTAGAAAGCAGTCAGTAAATGTAAATGGGACTAACTCAGCATGGGCGGAGGTGACTATTGGGGTGACCCAGGGCTCTGTCTTGGGGCCCTGCTTGTTTAATATATATATTGCCTCAATGAAAGTCAACAATGGAGTCAGGGTTTCTAAGTTTGCTGATGATACCAGGGTTGGGTTTCCTATTAATAACCAAAATGACGCCACAAAACTACAAGAAGCACTAAATATGCTGGAGTCCTGGGCATTAGATAAAAAACTGCTGTTTAAGGTGGACAAATGTTGTGTTATGCACCTTGGGAAGGCAAATAAACAGATACCATATACACTTGGAGGACAAATATTAAATACTGTGGAACAACAGAGTGACTTGGGTATTATGGTTACAAACGATCTATCACCTAAAATGCATTGTAATTCAGTTATTAAAAAATCAAGTGGTATTTTACACTGTATAAATAAACATATTACATTTAGAAGTAGGGATGTTCTTCTGCCCCTTTATACATCATTGGTGAGGCCGCATTTGGATTACTGTGCGCAGTTTTAGTCGCCCAGTGGAAGAACCGAGATAGTGGCACTTGAGAGAGTTCAGAGAAGAGCCACTCGAAATATACAGGAGGTTAAAGGTCATGATTATCAAAAGAGGCTAAATATTCTGGGTTTATATTCCTTGGAATATAGGCGTTTAAGGGGGGATATGTGTTTAATCTATAAAGCCACTATCGATCCAGATTTATGGGAACTACTGGGTTTGAAGTACAGTGAATTGTCGGGTAATACTAGATCACACCCTCTACAACTATATGTGGAATGTCCAAAAACCAAAAAAAGAAAATCCTGGCTTACGCTGAGAGTTACCAATATTTGGAATAGGTTGCCATTAGAGGTGGTGGCTAGTGTAACTGTGAACGCATTTAAAAACAAACTAGATAGCTTCTTACTTAAGCATAATATTCAGGGTTATTAATAAATGGCGAGCAAAAGGACTAACGTCTATATAGCTCTGTACTTACCTATGAGACCTATGAGAGGTCATCCTGTTCCAGTTGTGGGGCACCATGCAGCAACATGGCAAAAAATTGTCACAGCATATTACCAGGGTGGAGGCTGTGGTGCATAAGATTGTGGAGGATGGTGGAGAGTCCCCCAAGCAAGTAGCTGAGACTTGACCAGATTCTTAGGGGGGCTGTGCAATCCTGATTGACTTTAATCTCCCTCCGATTAAGGGACCAAAAACAACCCCCTCCGCCCGTCTTTCAAGCAATTGTTGGATGAGGTGAAGGACCAGGAAGCTCAGGGAGATGTCGTTGACTCGATGCAGTCATCTGCAGCTACCAGTGCCACCCTGCCAAACCACAATCCCTGCAGAACAGCCTTGCTCCTCAGAGTTGGGAAACATGCTGAAAGAGCTAAGAGATTGTGCGCAGGACTTCAAGGGAATGAGAGATACACCTCCCATCCCTACTATGGCAGAGTTCCGAGAAATAAGAGATTGTGTGAAAGCCTTGCAGCTGGCATGGGAGTCCTGGCCCTTGCAGAGTGTTATTATATCCGAACCTAGGTGGCAGTCTGCTCAATATTCTGTCCCCCGGCCTGGACCTCAGATACCCCTCAGGCCTCGAGAGGGCTGATTCTGTTTCAAATGTGGACAAGATGGTAATACCCGACATGGTTGCCTCAGTGCTGAAAATCCCCAGCTAGTGGCCGAAAAATGAAGTTGAATGGACCAGGAAAATGCCAGCGGGGACCAGTAATGGAGCTACCTGGGCCCCAGCCATTGCATTGCTCCACCAAGTAGACCAACCCCCAAATTCTCTCCACTAGCCGGGTGCCACCTGGCCTGATTGGCCCTCGGGCTGATGCAGAAATTTTACTGGAGGAAGTGCCTTGTTTCACTCTACTAGATAGCGGGTCCCAAGTCACCATCATTCACCGGACTTTCTATAACCGACATTTACAGCATTTGCCCCTCCTACCCCTGTCTGGTTTGTCATTGTGGGGGATAGGTAGCTCAAATTACCCTTATGATGGTTATTGCCTGGTACAAATAACTTTCATCTCGAAGAATCCCGAAGAGCACCCCACCATTGAGACTTTGGCTTTGATATGCCCAGAGCCACAAGGGATGACCGATACACCAGTATTAATTGGGACAAATGCTGATATGTTCGGGCGGTTGGCGAAAATGTGTACCGAAAGAGGTGGGACTGATCAGCTAGTGAACTTCCTGGTCAAAGCTATAGTAAAGAAAGTTGGTTTGACTGTGGTACATGTGAAAACAAATGGGAGTGTTGGCACAGTGTGCCGGGTGGATGGAAAAGAGTTGATCCTTCCTCCAGGTTCGGAGTGTTGAGTTGTGGGAATTGCGCAGTTTGCTCAGCCACCCCAAGGACATGCCTTTATCTTTGATGCCCCACAGCCTGACAGTTTACCTGAAGGGCTGCTAGTACAAAGAGGAGTGCTGCCCCCTCCGGATACACCCTGGGCCAGGTGGGTTACAGTGATGGTCTGAAATGAATCAGGGAAACCCAGAGTCATCCGAAAGGGTCAAGTGTTGGCAAGTATTTACCGGTGTGACAGTGTAATTGCAGTGAACCTGGCAGTAGCCATTGAAGAAGAAACAGATCCAAATCTTTTCAAGTTTGGTGATTCCCCTATACCTGCCAGTTACTGTTGGAGCCTAAGTCAAAAATTGGCCAAGCGGCGAAAGGTCTTCTCGCTGCATTAATGGGATATGGGGTGTGTGGAAGGCGAAGAACATCGGATTCTTCTGAAGGACGAGTGGCCTTTCCAAGAGAGGTCCCAGAGGTTGGCCCCAGGTGACATCGAGGATGTATGGCAACACCTGCAGGAGTTATTGGATGCCAGCATAATAACCAAGTCCCGCAGCCCTTATGCCTCCCCCATTGTAGTGGCCCGGAAGAAGAACAGAGTCATGAGGATGTACATAGACTGTTGCACGCTAAACAAGAAGACCATCCTGGACCAGTACACCATGCCCCAGGTAGAAGATGCTTTAGCCAGCCTGTCTGGGAGCCAGTGGTTCTCTGTGTTGGATCTCCGGGGCAGCTATTATGAAATCCCCATGGCAGAGGAGGACAAAGAAACAACTGCTTTTATCTGCCCGTTGGGGTTCTACCAGTTCGAGCATATGCCACAGGGAATATCTGGAGCACCGGCCACTTTCCAGCGCTTGATGGAGAAGACTGTGGGGGATATGAACTTGCTCGAAGTTACTGTCTACCTAAATGACTTGATCATATTCGGTCATACCCTGGAAGAACACGAGACCCGGTTAACGAAGGTTCTGGATTGACTGGAAAAGTTTGGCCTGAAGGTATCAATTGACAAGTGCCAGTTCTGCCAGCCAGTGGTCAAGTATGTAGGGCACATCATCTCAGCAGAGGGCGAGCAAACTGATACAGCTAAAGTGGAGGCCCTCACCACCTGGCCTAGACCCACCAACTTAAGGGCCCTGCAGTCCTTTTTGGGGTTCTGTGGCTATTACCTTCACTTCGTAAAGGACTACTCGATGGTGGTATGCCCACTTAATGATTTGATGCAAGGTTATCCCCAATTAACCAGAAGAAGAGAGCCCCAGGGTCCAGGACAAGCCTGGCAAAGGAGTACTTGTGAGTTGGTGGACCTTTTGGAGAACAATGGACCCCTGAGTGCGAAGTTGCTTTCCAGGAGATAATTTGGAGATTAAGTAAGACCCCTGTTTTGGCGTTTGCTGCCTGTAACAAACCTTATATTCTACACACTGATGCCAGTCTAAATGGCTTGGAAGCTGTGCTATATCAGGAGTATTCTGAAGGGCATAGGCCAGTGGCATTTGCTATCTGTAGTTTGACACCTTCTGAAAGAAACTATCCAGTGCATAAACAGGAATTCCTGGCATTAAAGTGGGCCTTGACCATCAAGTTCCACGAATACCTGTATAGGGTTCCTTTTTATGGTCAGAACAGACAACAACCCCCTGACCTATGTCACCACAACAGCTAAACTGGGTGCTGCTGGGCACCGATAGCTCTCTGCTCTTTCCACCTATAATTTCAGCCTTGAGTATCGAACTGGGAGAACTAACATAGACGCTGATGCTTTGTCAAGACGCCTGCAGGTGATGCCTCTGAATCCCCCCCCCCCGTTCAACTTGAGAGTGCCGTGGTTCAAGTGTTGTGTTCCAAGTTTGTCTTGCCTGCTGACGATCCAGCTGTGAACCCTACCAGCTCCACAGATATGCTGGGGCCCTCTCCTGAAGCTATCCCACCAGCATATCTGAATTTCACCGGGCTGGACATGTCTTTACTGCCCCAACCCAGTAATCCTGAACTACAGCAGGTGCAAAGAGATGACCCTGTTATCCATGACCTAATCTGGGCCCTAGAAAAGAGACTTTCAGCCAACTAAATGCCTGTTGAGAGAATGGGGGAAAGCTAGTTCTAATAGATGGACTGTTACTGCGAACGGTACATGACAAAGGCAACCCTGAACATTCTGAGGTTCAGCTGTTACTGCCACAAGGGTACCGTAATATAGTCCTAAAGTCCCTACACAATGACATGGGTCATCTGGGTTATGAACGCATCCTAAATCTGTATAGAGCATGGTTTTACTGACCCCGCATGAAGACTGATATAGAAAAACACTGCAAAAGCTGCCTGCGGTGCATACAGAGGAAAACCCTGCCAAAGCAAGCTGCCCCTCTAGTCAACATTAGTACGAGTGGGCCCCTCGACCTAGTCTGCATGGATTTTTTGTCCCCCGAGCCTGACAGCAAAAACACAGCTAATATTCTTGTCATTACTGACCATTATGCCTGGTAAGCCAGGCATTTCCCACTAAAGATCAAAAGGCTAGCACTGTGGTCAAAGTATTGCAGCAGTTTGTAGAGCACTATGGCAGCCCAAAGTCAGATCACTCCGATCAAGGCCGAGATTTTGAAAGTCGACTGGTGAAAGCATTCTTGGCTATGTATGGTATAAAGAAATCTCACACCACACCATACCACCCCTAGGCAGACCCTCAACCCGAGCGCTTCAACCGAACTCTGTTGAACATGTTGGGTACCCTAGACCCAGCCGACAAAGCACACTGCAGTCAGAAAGTAAGCTATCTGGTGCACGCGTACAATTGTACGAAGAATGATGCCACCCAGCACTCTCCTTTCTACCTCATGTTTGGTCGTGAAGCCCGGCCGCCCACTGATCTTTGTTTTGGTATGTCCGTTGATGGCACATCCCACCAAACCTACCTGGAGTATACACATCAGTTAAGAGAGCAATTTAAAAATGCATACCAGCTAGCGTCTGAAGCAGCAGCTTGCAGTAACTAGAGTAACAAGCAGAGGTATGACCACAGAGTTTGAATCAAGAGTTGCAAGTGGGGGATCGTGTTCTGCTTCGAAACTTAGGGTTGCAAGGCGAACACAAACTTCAAGATCAGTGGGCTCCAGAAAGTTACATTGTGGTTGAAAAGCTTCCAGAATTGCCAGTTTACCGAATCAAGCAAGAGCAAGGCCGGAGTCTAGGAAAGACTGTCCACCGAAACCACCTACTCCCCACTGGCGAGATTCTGCCCGATTCTGCCCCTGGTCCTAAACTTCTAGTTGCAAGGCGGCCCACGACACGTAGTCAAGCTGCTCAGAAAAGACAACAAAGCCCAAGCCCATCCATGCCTCTTGAAAAGAACACATTGAACCTGAATAGTGGTCCAACTGCGCTTTCTGGGAGGACTCACAGAAGTGATTCTGCTGTAAATATGCCCCCCCGAGAGGACCACATTGAACCTGAACACTGGTCCAACTCAGCCTCCTGAGCGGTCTGCCAGCAGTTGTTCTGAAGAAACTGATGAAGAGGAGTTTGAACTTTGTCCTTGCGAGCCAAGTTCTGAGTTACCCCAGTCCTCATGGCAATGGTACTGTCGAAACTCACCTCCATCCACCAGCGCCGACCCTCGAGACTGACAGTTCTCCTTGAATCCAAATTCCATGCCTTTCATTCCTGAGAAGGGGCCTGTGATTCTTACACAAGAGCCCAATGTGGACATTGATAAGGACAATCACAATGACTGGGGCCTCCTCGAACCTGTGGTTGATGCACCGGCCACGTAGTGTAGCTGTACCTGACCAGGACTGTAGAACCTAGCCTGGTGGGGTTGCCAGTTAATCCTGGGGAGATTCCCATACCTGACACAGCTTTGCCTAGGAGGACGGCAAGATAGCCCAGGCTGGACATCCGGTTGCGTCATCAACCTACATGGCAGCTTGAACTTCAGGCTCTGTGCCCAAGACGACCATCACCCCTAAAATAACATCTGATCGCTGGCAAATACTAAGCAAAATCTCAATGCCGAAGGGAAACACACACAGAAGATGCTCACAAACTGAAAAACTCGCGGAGATTGAGCCAGAGGGAGATGGATTACGATACGAGGTCTCAGACTCTAAGCTATCCCAGGCCTCAGCCGATACCAACCAACTGGAACCTATGTCTCAAACTCTAGGCAATATCTATGCTCTGAGAAAGTGGGTTACATTAGATACTATATACAATGACTTGCTAAGCTTTCGAGCAGAAATGAAGCAACTATATGGGGAGCTTATGAAGGACGTGGAGCTGCTCGAGCAGAGTACATGACTCTGAATGACAAACAACCGTAGCTGAGAACAGACTCGATAACCTAGAACAGGCCATTCAAGCTAAACAGGACACTCAATTACAAATTTAGCGCTGGCAAGAACATTCTGAAAACCATGCTCACAGGAAAAATATAAGGGTCTATGGTCTGCAGGAAGAAGTGGAAGGTCAGAACATCATGGATTTTCTATCAATGGTGCTGCACACGGCCCTTGAGCTCCCTGATGACATGGCGTTAGAATTCGAGAGAGTACTCAGGTCCCTTGGCCCGAAAACGAATAAACCAGATGCGCATCCACGTTCCATTATAGCGCATTTCCTTAAATTTACTACAAAGGTGCAAGAATAGATGAATGATCACTGGTCCCAAGTGGATCCCAAATTTGTAAATTGCTAATTTGTTGCTCTATGTTAGTAAATAATAGATCCAAAATATTAGGACCTCGAGTGGGTTCAGTAACAAGTTGTTGTAATCCAGTACTAACTACCACATCTATTAGTCCTTTCTCGGCATAGCACTGTCCTGAGAATGAGTCCCAGTTAATATGAGGGGGGTTAAAGTCACCAAATATTACAGTATCTTGAGATTCTGAAAAATGTGTAATTTCTTTAAACGTATCAGTTGTGTAATCTGAATTTGCAGATGGAGGTCGATAGATGTTACCAATAGCTATATAGGACTGCTCCTTCAACAAGATTTTAACCCATATACTTTCCAAAGGAAAGGGAGAACACACTTCAAAAGAAGGAATATCATTTCGTATGTACATACAAACTCTACCGCCTTGCTTATCTAATCTGTTTTTATGATATAACTTATAACCTGGAATTTCTCTGGACCAAATTGAGGATGCATCCCACCAAGTTTCAGTTACTCCCCCCACACCTATATTTAAAGTTTTACATTTGGCTTTGAGCTCTGCTAATTTGAGTTGGTTTAAAGATCTTGCATTCAAAGCTAGGAATTTACATTTAGTTGTAATAATATTTTGGTAAGTGTTTGGAGACTTGGGAATAGACCCATTATCCCCCATTGTTTTTAGTTTAAACAATGATTTATAATTTTAGTGATACTTTTCCCCATAAGTGTACTACCCCTATGACTGAGATGTAAACCGTCCCAGCAAAACAAGGAAGAACAATCTGAAAATGATTCCCAGTGGGTAATACAGGGTATATCCTGCTTAAAACACCACTTTCTCAGCCATTCATTTAGGGCTTTGATTTTCTGCATCATGGTAGATGTTGCTCTCGGGACTGGTAGAATTTCAGATATACATACACAGCATCCCCTATCAAGTAACAGGTTACATAACGCCACATAGTCCTGTTGTAACTGATTAAATGGGGTGTTGTTTATATCATTAACACCGGCATGTATGATAACCAGTGGATTTTGCCCGCATTTTGTAAAATTTTAGGCATCATGGAGGTAATGTCAGATACCCTGGCTACCAGGCTAGAACAAGTCGCGGTTGCTCTTGTCACTATTGCATACCGCCCTGTCAATGTGCTTAATGATTGAATCTCCAGGACTAACGCTTGTTTTGAGACAGTAGGGGTACAAGAATCAGAAACAGGTGATTGTTTAACACACTCTGGAGCGATTAACTTAATAGGTATTGATTTGGTAGCTTGAGACTTACTAGGACAAATATTCATGGGCATTAACTCCTGATTGAAAAGTGTTTTAAACCATTATTATCAACAGAGGGTGATGCACAGGATAAATCATGTAGCACTTCATTATTTGATACAGTCAATTGCTCAAACCTATTACGAGTTTCAATAGGGGCACTATTGTATCTGACCGCCCCTCCCTTTTTTAAGAAGCTTTGTGACAATGGTCCAGTCATCATTATCATGAGAAGAGGGCGGATAATCATCCACCTTATAAGAGGGGGCAGAGGCAACAGGTATACTAGTACTAGTCGTTACAATTGTCTCCTCATCAGGAGGCATAGAAATGCTACCTTAATGTGAAGGAAATTGTTCATTAGAATGAAGTTGTTCGTCCATAAGATCAATGTAACTTTCCAGTTCCCTAATATTTGTAGAAACTGGTTTAATATTAAGCAGAAACGCTATCTCTGCTTCAAGAGTAGTAATCAGATGGCAATTAGCACATACATACCCGCTCCCATACTTTCCCTCACTATACATCAAACATTGCATACACTTACTAAGTTCTTTTTCCATTATTAAAGGTGTATATTTACTAAGTAGAGGATATGCTAAAATTATCTCATCCAAGTTTGTCTAATGCCAGCAGTTTGAGCATGCCCAGCGGACACAGCAGACATGCGCAAACGCGCGTGTCTCTGCGTGCGTCTCCGTGTGCGGCCTCACACACACGCTCGCCCCGCTCATTAGAGGGGCAGGTTTTAAGCTGAAAAACCGGAAGTAAGCGTCCGTTCACTTCCGGTTTCGGCGCAAAGTAAAAATAACAATATTTACTGTACTTAAATTCAGCAAGATTCTGTGAGTTGAAGGTTTACAAGCCCTTAAAAGGGCAAGAGAACCACCAGGCAACAGTGCTTTTAACAGAGAGATGTTGTTTTGGGGTAGGAGGTATACTAGCCTATTGCTAGTCCTCCAGGTTCCCACAATGCTCTGCTATTCACTGAAGAGTCAGTTACAAGCAAATGGTACCACACAATACAGCAACAGTTAAATATATTAATGGCATATCAAAGTATATTGGTGCACTGCACTACTCCACCTCTCACCAGAAGTTCGCTATATCAGTAGCAATGCCACTATTAAACGCCCCTTTCGCTAGAGGGGCAGGTTTTAAGTCGAAAAACCAGAAGTAAGCGTCTGTTCACTTTCGGTTTCGGCACAAAGTAAAAATAACAATATTTACTTAAATTCAGCAAGATTCTGTGAGTTGAAGGTTTACAAGCCCTTAAAAGGGCAAGAGAACCACCAGGCAACAGTGCTTTTAACAGAGAGATGTTGTTTTGGGGTAGGAGGTATACTAGCCTATTGCTAGTCCTCCAGGTTCTCACAATGCTCTGCTATTCACTGAAGAGTCAGTTACAAGCAAATGGTACCACACAGGGTTGACAAAACCAATGTTTCTCTATGATCCTTCCCTTCCTACTGCCAAACAGGAAGTTCCTGTTGACAGTCAAATCCAGTGGCTATAAAAGTAGAACTGGCTTAGGGTGGGTGGGATGGAGGGCAACTATCAGTCTGGTTCCCCAGACTGATAGTTCTGGGGGACTTCAATGCCTGGGTTGACGATGAACTCTCGCATTTTGGTCAAAATCTCCTCCAGCTGATGAATACGCTGGGCCTAACACAAGTAGTTACCTCCTCGACCCATATAGGCAGTCATTCACTGGATCTGGTCTTTCTTTTGGGTATGGAGATCGCTGACTTGGGGGTGGAACCTGTCAGTTGGTCTGACCATCACACCATAAGGTTCAGTTTCAGGGCCCCCCCAATAGGTCTGCCCCTACAGAGATGGTTCGGTACCGCCCTTTAAAGGGTACTAACCCCAGTGACCTAATGGCGGTACTGGATCTATCGGGTTTGTCGGGTGAATGCATGAGTCTAGATGATCTTGTATTAGCCTATAATAAGGCTGTGGGAGATGCTCTGGACAAAATTTCTCCAGTTCGTGTTTGGCCTCTTGCCCTCCGTCCAAGGAGCCCTTGGTTTGATGGCTCCTTGAAGGAGTTAAGGCGTATTGGCCGAAGGCTGGAGAGAGCCTGGCGGAAGTCGGGCCTTGATGCTGACAGGCTTAGGTTGATGGCACATTATGATTGCTAGCAATCAGAAATCACTCGTAAGAAGGCAGAATTCCTGTCCAGAGAGATTTCTGCTGCACAAAATCGACCGGCTCAGCTTTTCCGGACTGTGGACAGATTGTGCAATCCAGTCTGTCTTCAGCCCAGAGAAGCCTTTTCTCAGCTAAGATACAAGGAGTTTGCTCAGTTTTTTGCAGATAAGGTTGCCAGCATCAGGTCCGGCATCGGTCCGACCTCTCCTATGGGGGATTGCGGTGGTCGACTAGAAGTGGCATGTCCTCGGTCTGTCTGGTTAGATTTTCGCCGGCCGGAGTTCGGGGACATTAGGAAGATCATCCAAACAATGCAACCAACTAGTTGTAGTTTGGATCCGACCCTACACCTCTTTTAGTAGGATGTGTAGAAGTTATCTGCCCAATCCTTGCTGACATTATCTGGAAGTCTTTGGAGAGGGGGGGGGTCTTTCCTGACCCCCTTAAGGAAGCGTCGTTATCCTCCTTAAAAATCCTCCTTGGATCCAGACTGTCTAATTAACTACAGCCTATCTCCAACCTGCCATTTGTTGGTAAGGTTATTGAAAAGGCAGTTGCGTTGCAATTGGATGATCATCTTATAACTCACATATGTCTATGATACTCTCCAGTCTGGCTTCAGGAAAAGGCATAGCACAGAGACTGCCCTTGTCCGGGTATTGAGCGACCTCCTTATGGCTAGAGATCAAAAGGCATGTACCATTCTGGTCCTTCTCGATCTCTCTGCTGCATTCGACACTGTAGACCATGGAGTGCTATTGGAGCACCTGTGGGTCTTTTGTGGGCTGTCTGGTACAGTCCTCAAATGGTTTCATTCTTACCTCATGGACAGGTCTCGGAGAGTTGTCACTGAAATTTATTCCTCTGGTGCTCACCCCTGCCTTGTGGGGTACCACAGGGCTCCATTTTAACTCCCATGCTATTTGCAGTGTATATGCTGCCATTGGGAGAAATCATCAGGCAATACAGTCTGGGTTTCCACTGCTATGCAGATGATACTCAGCTGTATCTGTCCTTTCTCCCCAGTCAGGGTGATGCACTCTCTGTACTTAATAACTGCCTTGTGGAGATCAGACTTTGGATGAGTTCCAGCTGGCTGAGACTCAATCCGGATAAGACTGAGGTATTGGTTGTTTTTTTTTTAATTTATTTGCACATCAATTTACAACCTTTGAGCCAAGGGCTCATTTTCAAAGGTACCTCGTCACAAAGAGGACAAATACAGTACAGACATTCATGTTACAGAATGTAGGTTACATGGAATTAACATACACGTTTGTGAAGAACATGATAGATACAGCAGTACATACAAAAACTCACTTAAGGTTACAGGATATGGGTACATCAGTAAATCGGTGATTGGCCGATATTACAGAAGAGCCAGATTGGTTATTGTGGCAACATAGAGACTGGAAATGGAGCAGTCAGTAGAGCAGTGGTAATTTAACAGGTTACAGCAGTATATAATGGTAAGAGCAGTCAGGAGCAGTGGCAAATTAACCAGGTTACAGCAGCACATAGTAACACTGCCAGGGCGAAATCAACAGAGCAATTTAAGCCAAGTTACAGTAACATATTGCAATACTGCAGGTTGAGCAGTCGGCAGAACAGTGGTAATTTTGCCAGAGGAGATACGTGGTGTGGTTTGGATGCTGCCCAGTGGGCATTGTCAGGGCACAGTGGGTAGCGCCTCAGATTATACAGGTGCAATTTCGTGCGGTGAACAGTTCACTTCTGAGTGCGGTTTTGAATTTGGAGATCGTAGGGGCATCTGTGATGTGGAGGGGGAGTGAGTTGAACCAGGAAGGGGCTCTATGGGGGAAGGACCTTTGACCATGGGAGGTCCTGGCTCTAGGTGTCTAGAAGGTAGTCCTGCAGGAAGTCCGTGTACAGACCAGGGGTTTGGCTATAGGGAGGGAGGCCGTCAGCCCTGGGGGGGACAGTCCTAGGAGAGTTTTTTTTGCTATTAGGCATGTTTGATAACACAGCCGTTCATCTAGGTTCAGCAATGTTGCCAGCCCATAGAGCTGGCATGAATGTGTAAGTCTAGGGGCCCCAGTGATTAGTCTGCAGGCCTTGTTAAGTAACAGGCGGATTTTGTTGAGCGCAGTTGTGTTGGCAGCCCCGTAGATCGGGAGTCCATAGTCTACCAGGGATAATATCGAGGATGTTACTGCAAGCCGGACGGCAGCGGGGGGGAGAGCGCTTTTGTAGCGGTATAAGATACCTAGCCGCATACTGGCTGCTGAGGCAAGGGTGTCAATGTGGGTATGGTAGTTGAGGGCTGAGTCAAAGGTGACCTCAAGGTACCTGAAAGAGTGTACTTGCTCTAGCGGTTTTTTGGAACCAGGGAGGATGTGGAGTGGAAAATTGCTGGCTTTGTTTTGGGGGTGGGCAAAGAGCATTGTTTTCGTTTTTTTGAGATTTATGATCAGTCTATGCTTTGTGAACCAGGTTTCTGCATCAGTATACGAGAGCTGCAGGGAGTCCTGAAGGGAGGTAGGGTTGCGTGGGAGGCAAGATGACAGCGCCATCTGCATACAGCAGCATATTTCCGGTATCTACTTGGCAGGGTGTTAAGGTAGAGCGAGAAGAGTAGAGGTCCCAGGATGGAGCCCTGAGGAACCCCTGATCGGATGGGACATGATTTTGATAGTGTTCCATTAATTTTGACACATTGGGAGCGGGCCGATAGATAGCTGGTGCACCATGCGAGTGGCCCAGTAGCGAAATCAGCCTGGTGGAGTGCACCCAGTAGGAGGGGGTGGGAAACAGTGTCGAACGCCTTGGAAAGGTCGATGAACCCTGTCCCAGCTAGGGAGCCAGAGTACAGGGATGTTTGTAGGACTTTTGAGAACTCCACTAGTGCTGTGCCTGTGCTGTGTCCTGCCTGGAAACCGTGCTGTTCAGGGCAAAGGATGTTATATTTAGTCAGGTACTCAGTAATCTGTATAGCGACCAGTTTTTCAAGGGCTTTGGAGAGGGGAGGGAGTATAGAGATAGGTCGGTAGTTCCCAGCTGAGGACCTATCACCCCCTTTGTGGATGGGAGTGACAATGGCCGTTTTCCATGCTGTGGGGAACTGCACCAGGCAGAGGGATTTATTGAGAAGGCTGGCAAGTGGGACAAGGACCTGGTCCAGTAATGGATCCAGGTCGTCCGGGGATGGGTTTGGGAGCTGGACAACCATCAGGTTTGTTACTTGGTGGTATACCGCTCTCTACCTCTGATCGGGTGTGAAATCTCGGCGTTATTTTTGACGATGGTTTGACCCTAAAATCTCATATGTCAGCTGTTGTCAAATCCTCTTTTTACCATCTGAGGAATATCGCCCAGGTGAAACATCTGGTTCCTCCGGGGGATCTTCCAACATTGGTCGACGCCTTTGTCACTACTCGTCTGGATTACTGCAATTCCCTCTACCTAGGGCTACCAGGGGTTGATATCCGCCACCTTCAGCTGGTGCAGAACACGGCAGCCAGGCTTTTGACTGGGACTTCTAGAACCAGTCATATTACGCCTGTGCTCCGCGAACTGCACTGGCTGCCTGTTTGGTGGCGGATCACCTTTAAGGTTGGTTTACTAACCTTTAAAGCTCTACAGGATCAGGGACCCGGTTACCTGAAAGATTTCCTGATTCCCTACTGCCCCTTCCGTCCTCTCCGTTCCGCCAACGAGGGATTGCTGGAGATCCCCAGGGTTCGATTAAAGACATCAGGCTCTCGTGCTTTTGCTTTTTCAGCACCAACCCTGTGGAATTCTCTACCTCCTTGGTTGAGAGAATGTCCAAACGTTGATAGTTTTAAGGTTGCTTTGAAAACATATTTATTTAACTTAGCATACTCTAGTTAGTCATGGCTGACTTTTAAATGTTTGGAATTTTTATTACCTTGTATATGTTTTTGTACAGCGCCTTGGATTTGAAAGGCGCTATATAAATAAAGTTGAATTGAATTGAATTAGTAAGAAAAAATTCAAGCATCAGGAAGTTGTAATTTGAGTCACCTGCTTTTATAATGTCTAAGCCACACCCCCAATTAAGCTCTCTCTCCTCCTACTGGTTTAGCAAAGTAAGTTGATACAGTACCCTTCACAGCACAGAACACACACTGACTTTCTTTCTTTTCTTTCTTTTTTTAACCCTAAATAAGACCCCTTCTACTTCTAATAAAGTATCTGTCTGCTTAATCTCAACAGACCCTGACTCCTGCTGAGATATAAGTGTTAAATTAATAAGAAAATGTAGCTTCTTTTAGTTAGCTGCTTTCTGCTCTACAAGCAAGGCTAGCAACAGGAATTTGTAATTTGAGTCACCTGCTTTTATAATGTCTAAGCCACACCCCCAATTAAGCTTTCTCTCTTCCTACTGGTTTAGCAAAGTAAGTTGATACAGTACCCTTCACAGCACAGAACACACACTGACTTTCTTTCTTTTCTTTCTTTTTTTAAACCTAAATAAGACCTCTTCTACTTCTAATAAAGCATCTGTCTGCTTAATCTCAACAGACCCTGACTCCTGCTGAGATATAAGTGTTAAATTAATAAGAAAATGTAGCTTCTTTTAGTTAGCTGCTTTCTGCTCTACAAGCAAGGCTAGCAACAGGAATTTGTAATTTGAGTCACCTGCTTTTATAATGTCTAAGCCACACCCCCAATTAAGCTCTCTCTCCTCCTACTGGTTTAGCAAAGTAAGTTGATACAGTACCCTTCACAGCACAGAACACACACTGACTTTCTTTCTTTTTTTAACCCTAAATAAGACCCCTTCTACTTCTAATAAAGTATCTGTCTACTTAATCTCAACAGACCCTGACTCCTGCTGAGATATAAGTGTTAAATTAATAAGAAAATGTAGCTTCTTTTAGTTAGCTGCTTTCTGCTCTACAAGCAAGGCTAGCAACAGGAATTTGTAATTTGAGTCACCTGCTTTTATAGTGCCTAAGCCACACCCCCAATTAAGCTCTCTCTCTCTCTCTCTCCTCCTACTGGTTTAGCAAAGTAAGTTGATACAGTATCCTTCACAGCACGGAACACACACTGACTTTCTTTCTTTTCTTTTTTTAACCCTAAATAAGACCCCTTCTACTTCTAATAAAGTATCTGTCTGCTTAATCTCAACAGACCCTGACTCCTGCTGAGATATAAGTGTTAAATTAATAGAAAATGTAGCTTCTTTTAGTTAGCTGCTTTCTGCTCTACAAGCAAGGCTAGCAACAGGAAGTTGTAATTTGAGTCACCTGCTTTTATAGTGTCTAAGCCACGCCCCCAATTAAGCTCTCTCTCCTCCTACTGGTTTAGCAAAGAAAGTTGATACAGTACCCTTCACAGCACGAACACACACTGACTTTCTTTCTTTTCTTTCTTTTTTTAACCCTAAATAAGACCTCTTCTACTTCTAATAAAGTATCTGTCTGCTTAATCTCAACAGACCCTGACTCCTGCTGAGATATAAGTGTTAAATTAATAAGAAAATGTAGCTTCTTTTTTTTTAGCTGCTTTCTGCTCTACAAGCAAGGCTAGCACCAGGAAGTTGTTCTTCCTACAGAACCTGCCTCATCCCCCAACCAGTTTCTATTTTACAGCCTGGGACCATTTAATTTCCAGATATATTTGTACTGGAAACCCCCCACGGGTTAGCTATACAGTCTTGCAGCTTTCAAGGGAGAGGAGGGGTTGTAACCTTCCCTGCTTTCAGAACTATCATATGGCTGCACAGCTTCGTGTCCTCACTGGGTGGCTTAACCCACAATTAACTGCATACTGGAAGCAAATAGAGATGGTTTACAATGATTTAGGGAGCCTCCCAGGGTCCCTTTTTGGTAACCCCCCGGCTTGCAGCCCCCAGAGTAAATATTCCCCATATGCTAGAGAACCTCTGAGGGTATGGCTCTGGATGCTTACCCACTATTTTACCCAGCTGGAATTACTCTACATGAGACCAATAGCCTCGGACAAATCCTTTCCCCCTAACTTATTGGGTGGCAGAGCACAGGCCTGGTGGGCTAAAGGTTTAAGATATGTCCATCAAGTGTTGGGACCTACGGGTCTGATCCCGTTCGCAGTTCTGCAACGGTCATATGACCTCTCGGATACCGAATTCCATGAGTACATGCAGTTAAGATCATACCGATTGTGGCATGAGAATCTGTTGGCAGATCTAGCTGGAAAAAACCTACAATGGTCCTGCTAATGATACATTACACTGGGGATACAGTCTTCCCATGAAATTAATGCCTTTTACAAGGCATTTAATGAAAGATTAGATGACTCTACAGAAAGCCTGAGGTTGATCTGGACCAAGGAGATACAACTAGATATCCCGATTCCAGCTTGGGAGGGGTTGGCAGACCCAGCCACTAGAGTAGTCCATGCCCCATATTGGAGAGAATATATTTGGAAACTCAGAACCTGTTACTTTAGGACCCCCTTGGTAACCAAATATGGTGGGGACCCAATGGGTACTTGTTGGAGAGGGTGTGGGACCTGCCATGTGGGACAAACGCATGTGTTATGGTCTTGTCCCCTCCTGCAGGATTGTTGGACAGCAGTGATAGAGGAGCTTCAGGAGATCTATGAGTTGGTAGCACTAGACCAGCCTATGTTCCTCCTGACATCTGCCCTCCCACAGGGGTTGGAGGTTGACCCGGTCACCCACAAACAGTCCATTCTGCTGGTGGCAGCCGTCCATAAAGCGATCACCCATCTATGGCTGACCACAACTATCCCCACCAAAATGTCCTGGGTGGGAACTGTTTGGGAAATTACTCCCTGGAACACCTCTCGGCTAGGCTTCTAGATAAAAAAGAAGCTTTTGAACTTCGATGGCAAAAGTGGGTTATGCATCACTTAGCAATTACCTGGAGTTTGTACCGTGACATCAGGCATGAACCCTAGGATCCTTCTATATTGTATGTACTTATCCTCCTTTGTACCGTCTATATTTCTATTGCCTCTAGCCACATTGTAATGTTCAAATAGCTACCTGTCTATAAGCTTTGTGCACAGTTCTTTTAATGGGGCTAGCCATGGCTTATCCCCATCTGATGTACTTGAAATGTATGAATTGCTGTATACTGCCGTGTCTCAAAAAAAAAAAATTAAAAACAAAAAAGACAGTCCAGGCCCACTGTCAAACTTACATGATACCCTGGGTGCCTCTTCTGACCTTCCCCTCCATGTTATTCACAAGCCTGTGGTTCCTGTTCTTTATCCCCCATGGTGTTGCCCAATGGATGGGGTTGGAAGGTGTATGTGCATTCCTATAAGTTACCTGTATATAGTTAACCTGTGTTGTTTGAACAGATATCACTGGTGGGATGCCAGACGTGATGAATAGGTGATTATAATTGGTGCTAGTTAGGAATCAGGTGTCTAGTTAGAAAAGTGCATGTTAAAATGTTGGTTAATAGAGTGGCTTGTCGGGATGCCATGCATTCAGCCAGGGAAGTGTGTAAGCTCCCCAATTCAGGCTTACCAGGTACGGCTACGGCTCTACAACCCTCTGCCAGGCATCATCTGAATGGCTGTGGTGTTAACAGGTAAAATTAAATAATCTGGGTCCTGACTTCAGGGAGCCTACCAGGAAGACAAAAGGGCAGCTTCCTAAATAACTACAAACTGGTTGCTGCTGGGAAAATACCCAGAGGTATCCTTGAGATCACCTGGGGAGTTGCAGCTAATGATAGAGAGGCTGCTGAGGCGAAATATAAGGCTGTTTTTTAGTGCCAAAAAGAAATTGTAGGTCAAGAGAGACTGCAGGGTGGATGTGAGAGGAGAGACTGCTCTCATGAATATAGTCCAACTGACTGTGCAAATCTTGCCTACCTCCATCTGCCAAGCTGAGTTCAGGATGAGAAGTAGCTGCATGTGAGACTGAAACAAAGTAAAGAAAAGCAGATGTAATCCCCAGGTGGCGCTATCCTAAGGGCTACTACCCCTGCTTGCTTGACTACTGACAGGTTGAGGGGCCTACGTTCTATGGCGGGTGCCTTCACCCAGAGGTCAGGGTTTATAATGGTTGGTCTAGTTTGGTAACAGCCTTCTGGAACACAGTGACCACCTTCTAATCCCTCTAATGGCCCACATGATGCACAGGAGTTACTGTACCAATACCCCACATATACACACTGTTCATTCATAAGGTACCACTTACCCTCGAGACTAGTTCGCAGGTTCGTCTCTGAGGACCCCCTGAAAAATACGGTTAAGCAGCATACACAAACCAATACAGTGCTTGGCATGAAGGTACTGACACTTCAGACAGTTTAAAGTTTAACAACAATGAATCTGATTTATTTAGGGAACAGTAACACGGGGGGAAACCAGCTTAATTAGTGGCATTAAATCACAGTACTGTGTACACATACAGGGTCTGAAAAGTCACACTCTGGGTACCCAGGTTGGGGGGGGGGGCTAACCAGGTCTGTTGCCCAGGGCTGGCCGGCAGGTGCAGATGGATAGGGCCCTGTAGAAGAAAATATATGTACAACATCCAACTGTAATCCGGAGCCAGAGGGCTCAGTCCATGAAACAGTGAAACAACAAGAATTAGGTGACACACTTGTGATTAAAAACAAGCTGCAGGGGAATACCCTGATTTGTATTCACAACACCCAAGCTGAGGATCAGTTAGAGAATGTCCCTCTGGATTGCCAGAACAGCAGGGCATGAGGACAAGGTCCTTGTGACTGGACCGCACTGCAGTTGAAAGCAAACGGATGTAGTCCGAATTAAGCTGGGGGTTTACTTCCAGCTTCAGCACACAATTCACTGTACAGGGGATTTGAAATAGCGATTTCCCACAAGCACTATGCACATTTATATGTAAAAGAAAAGTACTATACCAGGCAGGCTGCTCCTCGATCCCGATCGCAATTATTGCAAAATACCCGGAAGCACACACTGCAGCTTCAGTTCCTGACAGACCGAGCGCGATTCAGCAATTTCTCCAGTCTTCTACAGGGTGAGCTTGGTTTTCACACTTCTAGTGCTTCTTTCTCCTCACAACTCGGATTCAGTCCAAACTGGCACTCACAAAGGCTGCAGACTGAAACTCAGGGCCTCACATGCGCTTTCTGTGTGAAACTATACACCGCAGAAGCACACAGCTCCTTCTCTCTTCACTGCCACAACTGATCTAATCTTTCCAGTCACAGAGCAGGGCATTTCCTTTAGCTCCACACTATTCTGTTGGCTGATTCAGCTGTCACTCACAATAAGACTCCCTTTGTTGGTAGAAAAAGGTGCCAAGGTTAAAACTACATTTTCCAGAGTCACTGCCCATACAATCCCCTTGTGGCTGGCTCAAAACTGAGAGTCCAAGTTCCGATTCGTCCACAGGCTCCATTTAAGGGTCTCTCTATCATCTTGATTGGTCCAAGTCAGCTATTCAGAACCAAAATGAAAGAGCTACACTGAAACAGTTCATGCTGAAATGAAGACAGGTTAGACAAATTACATTTTCTCAGTCACTCTAAATGATTTCTGGCCAACAGTTATATCTTTCAACAAGGCTCCCTCTGCACATGTACCAACGGCAGAAACTGAGTGAATTGACAGCAGCCTGGGTGGGATTCGGGAATTAGAACACACAGTCCCCCCATACAAACTAATTAAGTCTGCAAGCAGACAGCTCTTAAAGAGACAGTACGTGGAGGCTCAATAGCACTCACCTGGAACCACATTCAAACAGCTCAGATGCCGAACACCGCCCAGACTTGGAGCATTCAGGCAAGCTCCTGGAAGACTTTTGGGAACCCCCATTTGCAGGGGGGTTACACCGAGTTTATAGCAGCCCAGCTAGTTTGAACTTCAGTTTGAACTGAGAAAATAAGAGATGGGCTGTGGACTTTGAAAATAATCCCTGCTCCCCACAGCGCAGAAATCATTAAGTTAAGTGGACATTTCAGCCAGGGGAGAGTCTGCAAGTGTTGATCCAAGCTGCTGCAACAGGATCCAACATACTGTGAAAGTATCCTCAAGGTGAGGGGCTGTAGATTTTGAGACTATGAAAGCACTACTGCCCAGCGTTGGTCCTGAGGGTGGTCCTGCATGCTTTGGAAAGGGTTTGGGGAACATAAGCAAACTTGGTTCCCTGGACTGAAGACATCGACACACCGGGTTGAAGGATGAAACAGGCCCACCTGTGTGAAGTCTGTATACAAAGGCCCGTAGGCGAAACTGGCAAGGCCAGGCAAGTGAAGCTCATCATCCCTGGAACCATCAAGTTTATTTTCCCCACCAGTGGTGCACCACCTACTTCAAAACCTCCACAGTACAGTGCAACGCAACTGGCTGTGAACCCCCAGAGTGGACTGCAAACCGTGAGTACCCCGAGCTTTGGCTCTGGGGAGTCTTTCAGTTAGCTAGTCAGATAAGATTCTGGGGGTAAATCATTCCACCTCTATTAAGAGACACTCGAGTCTGCCAGTATAAGATAATCAGTTCAATATGTGTTGTGTTTAACTGGGCCCCGACGAAAGACCCCAGGCCTGCACCACCGCACAGGGAAAATCTGGGTGCACCCAGGGGGTGGTGAGAAGGGTTGATACTGGGGAAGGTATTGTGCCTGGAGCGAACTGTGTTTGATATTCTCCTCCTTGTTCCCCCTCCCCAATAAATAAGGTTACCATTTGCATTCCATTCATTGTCCCTGTGTTATTGAAGAGTGCTGCTGGGGGGTGTGGGGCAATAGTGTGGAAACTGCAGTTTGTGTGGGGAACATATTTTTGGGGTAGGGTACTATTTCCTGGGGGTAGTAACCTGTTCTTTATCCACAGAATTCCCATGCCATTACCCCGGGTAGAGGCACCGCACCACATGAGCTGTCACTGCAGAACTCAGGCCGGAACCATAAGAGGTGTGTTCAGAACTACCCTGAGGGCCCCGGAGCAGCCAAGGTGAGTCAAAGGGCTGTTACATTTGGTAAAAGCCTAGATTAAAAAATTTGTAAAATGGCAGCAAGCAACTGTCAGAGGAGAAAGGTCTAAGGGAAAAATGGGGATGGTTTCAGTGTTCACTATGCCCTACTTCTGTTTTATAATCCTTAAAGGAAAACTACACCCTCATGTCTTGTAAATTTTGTTTCCATGTTAACAAACAACTCTTTTTCCTGTAGCTGTTAGGGATATATGTGTTTACTTTCATTTGTTTTCACTGTTCATGCTAGTTCCCTGTAACTATCCTGGGGGTCTCCATTTTCTGGTTGTTGAAATCTCATTGTCCATGAGTGCTACATTAGCATATGAGAACATGATGTCATAGCACCCATTTATACCATGTATCTCTATGCTGAAAGTACAGATATCCTGAAAAAACTCTCTAGAAGCATACAAATGGAATGCAGTTTAAAGGGAAAACCTCTGCATTACAACTCAGACAGTTTGCAGAGCTAAGTGAGGGTAAATGTGCTGTTTCACACCTTTCTACAACTTGTTTTGTTGAATTCTAATTAAGCAGATGGGCATACTGTGAAGACTAAAGGGTACTGATGAAAAAAAATTAATTGCCATAGTAATCTTGTTTCTTCCAAGGGAATCTTAATGTATTCTGACTAATGCAGTACGGTCTCACCATAGGACTGCCCCGGAGCCAAAATGGTTAACAGAACCTATGCAAATGATGGAATGCTAGGCTCAAGCTTGGTTTCAAACCACTGTCCCTAGTAACAGCTCTTCAACCGTCAGATTCTTATGAAGCATGTATCTAGCTATGCTAACACTAAGTCCCCACCCCATTCTTAAGTACCACTCCCCAAACAGATCAGAATGGCACCTCTAAGACTCAAGCCACAGATGCCCAAGAAAACACAATACCCATAGGTTTGCAACATTATTTGTACAGCTGGAGAGCAGTGACATACAGGTTCTTAGCAGGGGAGGTAGGGAGGGAGCTCAGAATACTGTATGATTCCCTTGGAAGAAGCAAGATTACTATGGTAAGTAATTTTTTCTTCAAACCCCAGGAAATCTTACTGTATTCTGACTAATACAGACTACCCAAGCAGTACTTTTGGAGGTGGGTATAGAACGTACTTAGGAAACAGGCTCTGCAGGACTGCTGTGCCAAACCTGGCATCCCCTCTGGCTTGAACATCCAAGCAATAATGCTTGGTAAATGTTTGAACTGTTTTCCAGGTAGCTGCTTTGCAGATTTTCACATGGGGAATATCCCTAGCAGCTGCTAAGAAGGCAGCTGTACCCCTGGTCAAATGGGCCCTGAGGCCTGTGGGTGGCTGCTTGCCCACTTTGCTGTAGCAGAATTGGATGCAAGCAATAATCCATCTTGCAACAGATCTTTTAGTGGCTGGTCTTCCTTTCCCTACCTCTCCACAGGTGAGGAAGAATTGAATATGGTCCTCCAGCCTGTGACCCTTTGTGTGATCCAGGTAGTAAATGATTGCCCTTTTTACATCCAAGCTATGCAGCCTACACTCCCCTGAAGTTGCACAGAAACATAGAATTTGATGGCAGATAAGGACCGCTTGGCCCACCTAGTCTGCCCATTTCCCTACCTAATGGATAAGCTGCAGATCCTACTTAACCAACAGCCTACTTCCTCCTACCCCCCCGCCTAGAATTGCCTTATGTCAGTCCCATGCATTCTTGAATTCCCCCACTGTTGTTGACTCTATGACCTCCTCAGGAAGGCTGTTCCATGTATCCACAACCCTCTCTGTGAAGAAATACTTCCTCATATTACCTCTGAGCCGTCGCCCCTCTATCTTCACATTGTGCCCCCTTGTTTTTGCACATCTCTTTTTCTGAAAGATGCTACCCTCTTGGACTTTGTTGATTCCTTGAGGTATTTGAAGTTTCTATCATGTTTCCCCTCTCCCTCCTTTCCTTGAGGCTATACATCTTTAGTTCCTTTAGTCTTTCTTCATATGTCTTCTGATGCAGACCCTGCATCATTTTGGTTGCCCTCCTCTGGACAGCATCCACCCTGTCTATGTCTTTGCGGAGATGGGGTCTCCAGAACTGTACACAGTACTCCAGATGTGGTCTTACCAACTGTCTGTACAGAGGGCCAACAATTTCCTGTTTCCTACTGGTGATGCCTCTCCCTATACATCCCAGTATCCCCCCAGCCCTCCTTACTGCCTTCTCACATTGCTGGCCCACCTTTAGGTCATCTGATACGATTACCCCAGGTCCCTTTCCATTTTTGTTGTTGTCATTATCCCACCCCCCATTGTGTACTCTTCCCCTGGGTTTTTGTTTCCCATGTGCATTACTTTGCACTTCTTTGCATTGAATCTAAGCTGCCATACATTTACCATTCCTCCAACCTTGCCAAGTCCCTTTTCATCTTTTCCACCCCACCTTGTGTATCAACCCTATTGCAGATCTTTGTGCCATCTGCAAGAGACATACTTTCCTTCAGCCCCTCTGCAATGTCACTTATAAAGACATTAAAAAGGACCGGCCCCAGTACTGAACCCTGCGGTACTCCACTAGTAACTCTCCTTTCTTCACTGTGGACTCCATTTACTATTTCTCGCTGTGTCCTGTTGTCCAACCAGTGTTTTACCCAGGCTACCACCCTGGGAACCACTACCAGGCTGGCTAATTTATTAATTTTTTGTGCGGGACTGTGTCAAATGCCTTGCTAAAGTCTACGTAGGCCATGTCCACAGCCCCTCCCTGGTCTACTACTTTGGTCACCCAGTCAAAAAAATCAATTAGATTTGTCTGACATGACCTTCGCGCCGTGAATCCATGCTGCCTTGGGTCCTGTGCCCCACTGGCCTCTAGGTACTCAACAATTCTTTCCTTCAGAAGTGATTCCATCATTTTCCCTACCACTGAGGTCAAACTGACAAGTCTGTAGTTTCCTGCCTCTGTCTTGCTCCCACTTTTGTGAAGGGGAATCACATCCGCTCTCCTCCAGTCCTCAGGTACCACACATCCTCCCATGATTTATTAAAAAGGGTAGTCAGTGGTGTTACTAGTTCTTCCCTTAGTTCTTTTAGAATTCTGGGGTGAATCCCATCAGGCCTCATTGCTTTATCCACCTTTAGTTTTAAGAGCTCTTTCAGAACCCTTTCTTCTGTGAAAGGACTAATATCAACACCCCTATCCAGAATGCTTCCATTGACCGAATTAGGAATTTCCCCCTGCTTTTCCATTGTGAATATTGAGCAGAAGTATTCGTTCAGTATCCCTGCTTTTTCACTGTCGCTCTCTGCCCAACCACCTTCCTCTTTGTTCAGCCTCAGTATCCCTGCCTTAGTCTTTCTTTGCTCCCTAAAGTACCTATAAAAGGTTTTATCCCCCTTCTTAACCGAGTTGGCTATCTTTTCCTCGGTTTGGGCCTTTGCTATTCTGACTGCCTTACCCACTTCCTTCTGCTTTAACTGGTACAGTTCTCTGTCCTGCTCCTTCTGTGTTTCTTTATACTTCCTGAATGCTATCTTTTTCTCCCTTACCTTCTCCGCCACTTCTTTTGAGAACCATAGTGTTTTTTCCTTTCATTTTGATTTGTTTATTTGCTTCACACAAAGGCTTGTTGCCTCTGTGATGGCAGTTTTGATGGTCAGTAAAGAAGACAGGCAATGTAATGGACTGGTTAAGGTGGAATTTGGATACCACTTCGGGCAGGAATTTCCTATTAGTCCTCAGAATGACTTTATCTTTATGGACAGCAATGTAGCCAAGCTCTGTGGAAAAGGTCTGGAGCTCATTAACCCTTCTGGCAGAAGTAATGGCTACTAGGAACACTGTTTTCCAAGTCACATACCTTTGGTCTGCTGAAGACTTGGGCTTAAAGGGGGCTGCATGAGCTGGGCAATACATATGTTAAGATCCCAGATGGGTGTAGGCTCCCTATGTGGGGGATGCAAGTGTAGTAATCCCTTGAAAAACTTTCCGAACACTGGATTAGAGGGTAAGGAAAACCCTTCACCAACTAACAAGTAAGCTGAAACAATTGCCAGGTGTACCTTGAGGGTAGAGGCCCTTAAACCCAGAGAATGGAGATGAGATAAGTATTCCAAGACCGCTGGCAGAGTGGCCTGGTTATGGTCTACACTTTTTTCCTTGACACCAAATGGAAAATCTCTTCCATTTGGAAGAACAGGTTTTCTTAGTAGGTGGTTTTCTGGATGCCCTAAGCATCTCCATCACTCCCTCTGACAGACGCAAGTCTGCATGTTCTAAGCCCTCATGAGCCAGGCCTTGAGCCTGAGGGACTGAAGGTTGGGGTACAAGATCTTGCCTGGGAAGAGGTCAGTAAGTTGTGCCTCCTGGGGAGGCTGACTGGTTTTGCTACTGACATGGATAAAATCAGTGAATACCAGAGCTGCGCCTGGCCCAGTCTAGGGCAGTGAGAATCACTGGTGCTGGCTGGGACCTGAGCTTGTTCAATATCCTTAGCAGCAAGGGAAAAGGAGGGAAAGCATACAGGAACCTCCATGTCCAATCCAATAGCAATGCGTCCTGAGGGATTGTGCCCCTGACCAGAGGTCTGCAGCAGAACTGCGGCAGCTGATGATTGTCTGGAGCTGCGAAAGAGGTCCACTTCTGGAGTGCCCCATCTCCTGAAGACAACCTTCAGGACCTGCTTGTTCAAGGACCATTTGTGAAGGTCGTGATTGATTTTGTTGAGGACATGTGCTAAGACATTGTCCCTCCGTGGGAGATGGACTGCCAAGACGGAGACCTCCAGAGAATATGCCAGACTCCAGATTTTCATTACCACCGTGTACAGTGGGGTTGACCTTGTGCTCCCTTGTTTGTTTATGTAGTACATGGTGGTTGTATTGTCTGTCCTGACCTGCACCACCTTGCCCCTTACTAGGCTGGCAAAGGGCTGGATGCCCAGAAGGACTACCCTGAGTTCCAACAAGTTGATGTGCAGAAGTGACTTCTGTTTTTTCCATGTGCCATGTGCTGTGTACTCCTCTAGATGTGTCCCCAACCTAGGAGTGACACATCTGTGGTTAGTACCAGTGAAGGGGTTTGCTGCAAGAATGGCACACCTTGTCTGAGGTTGGCCGTGTCTTGCCACCACTGCAGTGCTTGAAGAAATGCTGCTGTGACAGGCCCTAGCTTTGATAGTGAGTCTCTTTTTTGAAGCCAGTGAGCTCTAAGGTGGAACTGAATGTCTTTCATCTGGAACCTGGCTCCTGACACTGTTGCTGTAGATGCTGCCATGTGGCCTAGCAGTTGCAGAAAATGTCTTGCCGGCCTTGGAACATGGAGCTTGAAGGAGCTGGCTACCTGTACCAGGCTGTCCACTCTGTCTTGAGGGAGGAAAGCCCTTCCTTTTTGAGTGTCCAACTCGGCCCTTATGAACTTGAGAAGTTGGACTGGTTCCTGAACAGACTGTTTTTGATTCACCAGGAATCCCAAGGACTGTATGGTATCCTGTGTGAGTGCTAGTGCTTCCTTTACTTGATGCTGTGACTGACCTACAATTAGCCAGTCATCCAGATAGGGGAATACTGTTACCCCCTGCCTCCTTAGGTGTGCCACGACCACAGCCAGGCAGGGAATACTGTTACCCCCTGCCTCCTTAGGTGTGCCACGACCACAGCCAGGCGGGGAATACTGTTACCCCTGCCTCCTTGGGTGTGCCACGACCACAGCCAGGCGGGAATACTGTTACCCCCTGCCTCCTTAGGTGTGCCACGACCACAGCCAGGCGGGGAATACTGTTACCCCCTGCCTCCTTAGGTGTGCCACGACCACAGCCAGGCGGGGAATACTGTTACCCCCTGCCTCCTTAGGTGTGCCACGACCACAGCCAGGCGGGGAATACTGTTACCCCCTACCTCCTTAGGTGTGCCACGATCACAGCCAGGCGGGGAATACTGTTACCCCCACCTCCTTAGGTGTGCCACGACCACAGCCAGGTGGGGAATACTGTTACCCCCCCGCCTCCTTAGGTGTGCTACGACCACAGCCAGGCGGGGAATACTGTTACCCCCCCACCTCCTTAGGTGTGCCACGACCACAGCCAGGCGGGGAATACTGTTACCCCCTGCCTCCTTCGGTGTGCCACGACCACAGCCAGGCGGGGAATACTGTTACCCCCTGCCTCCTTAGGTGTGCCACGACCACAGCCAGGCATTTTGTGAACACCCTTGGGGCAGAGGTCAGTCCAAAGGGCATTGTTTTGAACTGATAATGGCCTAATGGCAACCTGAACCTGAGGTACTTTCTGTGGGATTGCCTGATAGGAATGTATCATAGTAAAAGCCAGCAGAATAGGCCCCATGGTCTATCATGTCTGCTCGGAAGCTAGCCCACTACTGGAAGCTCGCTCCTCCACCCCCCCCAGCCCCAGAGGTGGCCCTCCCTGGCCTCAGCTTCCCCCATACCTGTCCCAACCCTTCTTGAATCCATCCACTGTGGTCTCTTCCACCAGACCCCTGGACAGTGTGTTCCATGGTTCCACCACCCTCTCTGTGAAGAAGTGTCTCCTGCACTCCCTCCTGTACTTCCCCCCTTCCAGCTTCCATTCGTGCCCCCTGGCAGTTCCCCCCTTCTTAAGCCTGAACACTTCCCTGGCTCCACCCTTATTTATCCCCTTTACATACTTGAAAGTCTCTATCATGTCCCCTCTGTCCCTCCTCTCCTCCAATGCATACAGATTGAGTTCATCCAGTCTCTCTTCATAGGTCCTACCCTCCATGCCCTGAATCATCCTGGTCACCCTCCTCTGGACCCTCTCCAACAGCGTTATGTCCCTCTTAAAATGGGGTCTCCAGAACTGCACACAGAACTCAAGATGCGGCCTAATCAGGGCATTATACAGAGGGAGGATCACCTCCCTCCTCCTGGAGGAAATCCCCCTGGTTATGCAGCCCAGTATCCTTTTTGCTTTTGCTGCAGCTCTTCAACAATTCTCTGTGTTAGTCATTTTGCTGTCCACCACTATTCCTATGTAATATATGCTGCTGTCTCTTTAAGACTCCATCAGTATGGGTCATGCACTCAGGAAACAGAGTGCATGTGTAACCAGTTTGAGCCAGTGTGGCCAAGACTCCAGTATGTCTGCTGTGCCTACTGAATTATGTTACACAGTTGGAAAATAAATATAAGATAGCTGTTTTACTTAAATGAGTCTCGGAATCTGTTCTGTGATCCTGCTCCTGTTTGGTATTGTGATCTCCAGTGCAACTCTACAGAAACTAATGAAAATAAACAAAGGTATCAGAAAGGTATACAACATGGATGGTGTTAGAAGTGGGATGCTAAAAAAGATTACATGTTGCTCACCAAGGGATCCAAAGATCAAAAACTAAAGCCAGAATGGTCATGTACTGGCCAGAAATGTCTAAAGAAATAGAACAAATGGTTGAAAGTTGCAAGTGTAACCCCCCCCCTACAAATGGGGGTTCTTAAAAGCCTTCCCGGAACTGCTTAATAGCTCCTTGCCTAACTGGTGCTCGGCGTAATGCCGCCCAAAATGCGGCCATTGTGAGTGTTTTTTAAAGCCTCCAGTACTGTATCTTTAAGAGCTGCCTGCTCGCAGGCTCCAGCGGGTTGGTACGGGGGGGGATTGATGTTTCCCTGCTCGAATCCTGCCTGAGCTGCGGGGTAATCACCTCATTCTGTAGTCGCTGAAAAGCACAACGGGAGCCCATCTGACAGATGTAACTGGCTGTAATTATTTAAAATATTAGTGAACTTACAGTTTGTTTAGCCTGCTTTCATTGCAGCTGGGACTCTGTGTGTTTGGCCCCTCCATTTTGGACCTGGACATTTGAGATGGGCCAATGGGAAAAGGGGGACACTAAAATGATGATCTTTTGAGCCAACCAGAACCAGGACTCATTTTGGAGCCGGCTGGCCATAGGGGATACAGCCAGTAACTCTGGGAAATGAAGTTCTGGACTACGGCGCCCTTTCTGCACCAGTGGGGACCGACTTAAGTGACTGGTATCTGCAGCCCACCAATGGGATCAGGGCGACCGAACTGAGAGTCCTTGCCCAAACTGCCAAGGGGCAGAGTTGTTGTGGTTGTGAGCGAGGTAGGAGCTCTGCGCTCCTGCACTGTTGAGCTTTCGCACGGGAAGCGTGTGTGGAAGGCCACATTTCGGCGGGTTGAACGCCAGCAAATGTCGGACTAAATCCACTAAGCAGCAGTCAGAGGAGGCTGTGCAAAAGTACAGCTACATACCAGGCTCACCCTGTAGAGGACTGGAGAATCTGCTTCAATCGCGCTCGGTCTGTCAGGACAAGTGAAGCTGCGTCGTTTGGGCCCAGTGTACTGTAGTAAAAGCAACTGGGATTATATAGCAGCTGCCTGGTATGGTACCCTTCTGCCCTTCATATAAATGTGTGGAGAAGTGGCTGATATAGATCTATATTACATACTGTATATATACATATATATATATATATATATATATATGTACATTAGAGTGGTAAGCTAATTAACCTGATTTCCCCCAGTCCTTGTTATCTCCCCCTAAATAAATCATATTGGTTGTTTTGCAGAAGCATACTGACTGACCCGTGTGTCTATGTTGAATTATTGTACAGGTGGTTATTGTCTAATTGCATCTTACTTTACAGGGGGTCCCCAGAGGCAGCTGATTGAACCAAGCCTGGGGGTAAGTGTATATTGTCTGACCTGTGTGAGCCACTAGTGGGAGGAAAGGGGGGTTGCAGTGACCCAGAAGGCTGTGGCCAAGTCATACCAGACTGTCTTAACCCCGACCTCTGGGTGGAGGCACCCGCCATCGGATTCAGGCCCCTCAACCTGGTAGCTGCAAGTCAGGCAGGGGTAGTAGCCCTTGGGATAGCGCCCCCTGGGGGTTACACAAAGTGTGTCAAGAAAATCTTCCAAGCAATCAAAATAAGACATTGTGGTCCCCACAGTTTCCTGAATTACCCTGGTACAAGCTAGCTGCAGACATTTTTGACTTTAAAGGGAGATCCTTTTTGCTGCTTGTAGATTATTTTTCAAAGTATCCAGAAGTGCTGAGACTGCAAGATAAAACATCTAGCACAATAATTGCCAGACTCAAGTCAATATTCTCGAGGCATGGGATACTGAAAGAAATGGTCACAGCCAACATGCCTTTCTCTAGTAAAGAAATACACTCTTTTGCAACACAGTGGGGAATACAGTTGATCCATTCCAGTCCAGGATACCCACAGTTGAATGGTCAAGCTGAGACAATGATTAAAACTGATCTTTAAGAAGACATCCTACACTGGAACTGACTCACATTTAGCACTCTTTTTTTTTTAACTCTATTCTTCTCCCCTACTAGAGGAACTCTCTCCGGCAGCCCCCTAACATGCTCTGTACCTCCCACTGTGACAACCTCATCAGCTCCCCTCACTCCGGTCAGCTACTCCCCCGGGTCTAAACCCCCACGGGGAAGGGCCACCCTATCGTCCCAGGGCACTCCATCTTACAATGTTGAGTGCCAACCGGAGTGTGGGACACGGGGAGAGTGAGGTGCCCAGTATTGGGAGTGTGGTGCAGGCGGTGGTGCCATTGCCTATCTGCCAGAGGAGTTTTTTTTCTGTTTTTACGGCCCTAGTCCCACCCCCCCAGAGTTTGGTCATGCAATGACATCTCGAGATGTCCACTGCAACTCCACCCCTCTACTTTTAGTGCTCAGGTGTGCGCACGTCCTCTGGTCTCCACCGGGGGACGCTGTTGCACCGGGCAGTCCCTGATTCCCTCCCCAGAGAGAGGAGAGCAGTCTGCAGATGCTCAATCCTCCTTCTCCCCTGCCGACCCACAACAACCCGGGCTCATTCCCGAACCCGGGTCGCCAGCGTGGCACGAGGTGTGGCGTCCAGCGCCTCAACCCTCGGCACCACCAGGCTGGCTACATTTAGCACTCTTGAGTCTATGGAACACTCCTATTTGAGGTATGCAATACTCAACTTCTCAGCTACTAATGGGCAGAGTGTTAAGAAGCACCTTACCAGAAACATGACAGGTACCTCAACCACATGTCCCTAAAGGAGCCCATTGCAAACTTAAACTACTACAAAAGAAGAAAAGGGAGTATTACAACTGCAGTGCCAAAAACGTATCCATACTACATCCAGGAAACAGAGTATGTATGGAGACAGCTCAAGGATGGCAGCCAGTGACAGTTGAGGACACCAGACCTGAACCCAGATCATACACCATTGTTACACCAAGTGGTGCATGTTTTCGTAGGAACACATGTCACCTAAAACAAGACAGGACTGTTACAACAGCTGCTGAAGCAGCAAATGGTGAACAGGTTGTAGTATATGGTAACTTACCCTAGTAACAGTGTAGAATGGTTTAGTCCACATCCCCCTGCAGTTTGGGACTAATGGTATGTCTGGAGTGGAAACTGGGTTTTAGAAACTGCATGAGCAGATTGTAGTAGTAGTTCTGCTGAGGCCTGCTGATCTATCTAATGTATGTTTGTTGAATAAACCTCAGAGCTGTTAGAAGTTACTTATGGTGTCCAGTCATTCCTAAAACCAGCAATCCTGTAAGAGGCAACTAAAGTGAAATATTATATGGTGTCAGAAGTGAACTTGCAGTGCTGCAGTTGCAAGAAGAAGAAAAGTTTGTGCTGCCAGGAAAAGAAACAAAAGACAGTATTTGTGAGTACCCAAAGCTTACTAAAAGACTGTATAACAAAGTATTTTTGGCAGTATGGAGCAATTTAAGCCACCTCCACCACTATTGTTGACTGGAAATCTTGCAGAAAACTGGAAAAGGTGGGCACAGAGATTAAGTCTGTACTTCACAGCCACGGGATTGGATGATAAGTCAGAGGAAATGAAAATTGCAGTCCTGCTATACATGATTGGGGATGAGGCCCTCGAGGTGTACAATACCCTCAATATAACATATGTTGACCCACAAGCTAAAAAAGCAGCTGAGGTTATGGAAGCATTTAAGAATTATTGTGAACCAAGAAAAAACACGGTGTTTGAGAGGCATCAGTTTTGGGTCCATCCGTTCAATGAGCACTCAGGTATAGACAAGTTTGTTACAGAGCTCAGGCAAAAAGCTCGGAATTGTGAGTTTAAAGAGACTGAGGACTTAATGATTCGAGATAAAATTGTCTTCAGCATCACTGAAGACAGGCTCCGAGAAAAGCTACTGGAATCCCCAGACCTCACGATGGCCAAAGCAGTGAACATATGCAGAGCCAAAGAGGTAACAAGGGCACAGGCAAGAGCAATGTCACAAGGGACTGCTGATAAGTTCATCCATGCTGTAGAACATAAATCGAGGCAGGATGGTAAACAGGCCAAAACCAGACCGCCAGCTACCAACACGTGAGCCGCGTGCACAAAAATCAAACACGTGTGGGAGGTGTGGCAAGGGACATGTGCCAAAGGCTTGTCCAGCATATCGACAAGAATGTCGTAAATGTGGTGGCCTCAACCATTATGCAAAAATGTGCAGGTCCAAAAAGTCCAACAAACCTCATGAGAAAATGACCAAAGGGGTAGAAGCACTAGTTGTGGGTGCTGTAAAAAGAAAACAAAAAATGGTGCGGACACAAGTACCAGATGAAGGGTGGTACACTACCTTGAAGATAATGGGACAGCCAGTTAAGTTCAAGTTGGACACTGGGGCTGAAGCCAATATACTGACTAAAGAAGTGATTGCAGTTTCCATGCAAGGTACAAATCAAGCCAACCAGTACTATCCTAATGGCATGGAGGAGCACAAATTAATCCGGAAGGGGAAGTGACGCTAAAGTGTAAGACACAAGACAGAGAGGCCAATCTGCAGTTTCATGTCACTAATACATCGGGAGCTTCCCTACTGGGTCAACAGGCATGTGTCATCCTGGATCTGATTTGCAAAGTAAAGGTGCTTAAAACCAAACCACCAAGCACAAAAGAGGAACTTCTTGCACAATATGAGTCAGTGTTTGAAGGCCTAGGAGAATTCCCAGGAGTTTACCACATACATACTGACCCAAATGTTACTCCTGTGATACATGGGTGCAGGAAAGTCCCATATGCAATCACGGACAGACTAAAACAGACACTGGAACAGCTGGAGCAAATTAGGGTGATTAGCAAGGTAAGAAAACCTACAACATGGGTAAATAGCCTTGTAATTACTGAAAAGAAAAATGGTGAGATCAGGGTGTGTCTGGACCCTAGAGACTTAAATAAAGCTATCAGAAGACATCATTTCTCCATCCCCACATTGGAGGATATTCAGAGTAAGCTTGCAGGTAAAAGGTTTTTTACAATTCTAGATGAAAAAGATGGGTACTGGCAGATCAAATTAGATGACGAATCTGCAGACCTATGTACATTCAACAGTCCATGGAAGGTACAAATTTCACAGACTTCCTTTTGGTAGACGGTCTGCGAGTGAAGTATTCCAGCAGAGAAATGCTGAACACTTCGGGACATACCAGGTGTTTTTGTAATAGCTGATGACATGCTTATAGCCGCAGCTACCAAGGAAGAGCATGACAATACTTTGAGAAAAGTAATGGACAGAGCAGTGGAACTCAATGTAAAGTTCAATAGTGACAAAATACAGTATTTGGTGAGTGAGGTGAAATACATGGGGCACATCATAACCGAAAATGGACTACGGCCTGATGAAGCCAAAGTAGAAGCAATAGCTGAGATGCCCCTTCCCGAAGATAAAAAAGCACTACAGAGGCTGTTAGGAATGACTCGATACTTGGCGCAGTACATTCCGAATGAAGCAAACCTCACTGCACCACTAAGGCAGCTACTCAAAAAAGATGTCATGTGGCAGTGGCAGCCAGCACAGGAAGAAGTCTTACAAAAGCTGAAAGAGACTATTTCTTGTGCACCAGTATTAAAATTCTTTGATCCAAAAAGGACATTGAAATCCAAGCAGATGCATCTAAGGACGGACTAGGTGCTTGTCTACTACAAAGAAACAGACCAATAGCTTATGCATCTAAGTCATTGTCCAGTGCTGAAAGAAACTATGCACAGATAGAAAAAGAGTTGCTAGCGATTGTGTTCTCGCTACAAAAATTTCATCAGTATGTTTATGGAAGGTCAGTGAAAATACAATCAGATCACAAGACACTACAGTCCATACTGAACAAACCAATTGGCAAGGCTCCAGCAAGATTGCAGCGGATGCTGTTACAGATACAGAAATATGACATAGAGGTAATATATATTCCAGGCAAAGATATTCAGATTGCAGACACTCTATCCAGGGCAGTACCAAGAAAACCAGCAGAGGGAGATATTGATCTAAGTAGTGAAAAGGTCATATACTCAATCCAAGCAACAGAGACACTGCCTGACAGTATGTTAGAGGGGCTAAAACAGGCCACACAGAGGGACAGTGAGCTACAGTTGCTTAAAGAAATGCACCTCAAAGGATGGCCTAACAGGAAAAAACAAGTCAGCAACAAACTTCAGCACTATTGGCCCATGAGACACAATATATACATAGAAAATGAACTCATAATGGTGGGTAAAAGAATCATCATGCCCAAAGAGCTGAGAACAGATATGCTACAAAGACTTCACACAGCACATCAAGGAATACAAAGGTCGAAGGCACAAGCCAGAGCTGTGATGTATTGGCCAGGCATGAATCGAGAAGTAGAAATGATGGTTGAAGCATGTGGACCTTGTCAGGAACTCTTACCCAGCAACCATAAAGAGCCAATGTGTCCACATGAAATACCTGACATGCCATGGTTAAAGCTTGGAGCAGATATTTTTGACTTTAGGGGACACTCCTACTTAATAGTAGTGGACTATTTTTCAAAATACCCCGAGGTTCTCAGAATGCCTGACAAGACAGCAGCTACAGTTATTGCAAAATTGAAAGCTGTATTTGCAAGACATGGAATTCCAAAAGAACTGGTAGCGGATCAAGTACTATTTGCAAGTCATGCAATGAAGCAATCTGCAAAGTTGTGGGAGTTCAAAATAACTCATTCCAGCCCAGGATACCCACAATCTAACGGTTTAGCTGAAAGAATGATCCAGATGGTAAAAAGAATCTTTCTGAAGTCTATGCAAGGTCAGACCGATCCACATCTCGCATTGCTCAGTCTTAGAAATACACCAGTCACAGGACCGAACTTTACACCTTCTCAATTGTTAATGGGCAGAATGTTGAGGACAACATTACCAGCAAGTGCAAGGGCACTGCGACCTGAAATACCAAAGGATGCACATAAATGTCTGAAAAGACTACAGAAAAGACAGAAACAGTATTATGACAGGAATGCAGCTCCACTTACACCATTCAGAGAAGGGGAAAGGGTATGCATAGATTCTTCTAGTGGGTGGCAACCTGCTACAGTGGAAAGAGTCCGTGATGAGCCAAGATCCTATAGTGTGATTACACCTGCAGGACAGCGACACCGCAGGAACAGGAG
The DNA here is from genome assembly GCA_016271365.2 of Neoceratodus forsteri. Lineage (NCBI taxonomy): Eukaryota > Metazoa > Chordata > Ceratodontiformes > Ceratodontidae > Neoceratodus > Neoceratodus forsteri. Next base: position 818,370,723 of record CM028137.1, read on the forward strand.
ACACCTGAGGAGAGACCGAACAGTTGCTTTGGAGGCTGAAGAGCAACAAGCAGATGAGTCAACTGAATCCGTATTGTCCCAAACAGTGCAATCCAGGGACAACAACCAGGAACAGGACACTTGTCAAGAGTATGAGCAACCTGAGATGGAACCTGTTGTTTTCAATGACACTTTGCCAGAAAGTCCTGAGGCTGTACCCAGTGTGCAATCTACTCGAATGACCAGAAGAGGGCATCTGCTTAAAGTTCCTGAGAGGTTCAGAGATTTTGTTATGACTTAAGTCAGTGGTAAAGACTTATTTCAACAGAGCTCAGTACCAGTGACTTTAGACCCTAACTCATCACAAAGTAAGACTCAACCATTATGTTAATAGTGCTTGGTAATTATTTGTCATTGATATGCAAACCAAAATCAAGGTAATTGCTTTCTTTTACTAGAAGGGGAGATGTAATATATACAAAGTCACACATGCCCCCACAATGCAAAGCATCATGGGCTGTATATGCAAATCACCACAGAATGTTATGCTGGTCCAACTTTAAGCAGAATTGCATGGTGCCGAAAGGCCTCACACACAGTTTGCAAAGGGTGCTAACAGAAGACATAGACACGTGTTTCGTCCTACCAGGACTCATCAGTATGCCTCGCCTGTTTAACACCCCAGTGGACTGGACCAGCTACCACTAAGGCAGTGTGCCTGGGATATATTGTGGTGAACCCATTAAAATAAAAACCATTTAAAGACAAAGAACCTCTGTGCGTAAACACTGAGGCAAGGGTTACCCAAAGGGCATTTGGCTGGAAGCCAAGTTTCAAGAAAATACAAAGTCACACATGCCCCACAGTGCAAAGCATCATGGGCTGCATATGCAAATCACCACAGAATGTTATGCTGGTCCAACTTTAAGCAGAATTGCATGGTGCCGAAGGCCTCACACACAGTTTGCAAAGGGTGCTAACAGAAGACATAGACACGTGTTTCGTCCTACCAGGACTCATCAGTATGCCTCGTCTGTTTAACACCCCAGTGGACTGGACCAGTACCCCTAAGGCAGTGTGCCTGGGATATATTGTGGTGAACCCATTAAAATAAAAACCATTTAAAGACAAAGAACCTCTCTGCGAAAACACTGAGGCAAGGGTTACCCAAAGGGCATTTGGCTGGGAAGCCAAGTTTCAAGAAAATACAAAGTCACACATGCCCCACAATGCAAAGCATCATGGGCTACATATGCAAATCACCACAGAATGTTATGCTGGTCCAACTTTAAGCAGAATTGCATGGTGCCGAAAGGCTCACACACAGTTTGCAAAGGGTCCTACCAGGACTCATCAGTATGCCTCGCCTGTTTAACACCCCAGTGGACTGGACCAGCTACCCCTAAGGCAGTGTGCCTGGGATATATTGTGGTGAACCCATTAAAATAAAAAACCATTTAAAAGACAAAGAACCTCTGTACGTAAACACTGAGGCAAGGGTTACCCCAAAGGGCATTTGGCTGGGAAGCCAAGTTTCAAGAAAATACAAAGTCACACATGCCCCCACAATGCAAAGCATCATGGGCTGCATATGCAAATCACCACAGAATGTTATGCTGGTCCAACTTTAAGCAGAATTGCATGGTGCCAAAAGGCCTCACACACAGTTTGCTGTAGTATATGGTAACTTACCCTAGTAACAGTGTAGAATGGTTTAGTCCACATCCCCCTGCAGTTTTGGGCTAATGGTATGTCTGGAGTGGAAACTGGGTTTTAGAAACTGCACGAGCAGATTGTAGTAGTAGTTCTGCTGAGGCCTGCTGATCTATCTAATGTATGTTTGTTGAATAAACCTCAGAGCTGTTAGAAGTTACTTATGGTGTCCAGTCATTCCTAAAACCAGCAATCCTGTAAGAAGCAACTAAAATGAAATATTATACAGGTGATAGAGACTGGCGACACTTCAGAACAGAGTCTGGAAGTGCCTGCGATGGAATCTATTCAGCTTCTGAACTCAGTAGAAGGCAAAGAACCACGTTTGCTACCAGTCTCCTGCAGGTGTACAGAGGCTCACTCAAAGAGAAAGGAGAGTGAAGATGCCTGTCAAGTATAATGACTATGTTTTAGGTTAGTGGTACACACCTGAATTCATCAAGGGTAAGGGTTGGAAACTTTCTTTTGGACATTTTGAAAGATTCAATATACAGTAGGTGTTAAAGAGACTCTAACGTGGACATTTGAAATGTTAACTGCTTGTGGGCAATTCAGTTAAAAAAAAGGGGGATGTTGGGTTTGGGAACGAGTCCAGGTCACTGGAGGGCCGGCTGGGGGGAGAAGGATTGAGCGTCCCATGGACAGCTCTACTTCTCTGGGGGGAGGGTAGGGGACTGGCTCGGCGCCTGCTGGCTCCTAGCGGAGGCTGGGAGTAGTGCAGGACACATGGCCCAATGCTTACTGGGGGAGGAGAGGACGTTGGCGTATGCCGTGACGTCACTAGGCTGTCCCCAAGAGAACAAGGGAAAATGGCTGGGAGTTCGCCGGATGACGGCCTCTGGATCCTCTTCATCTCTGCATCCCCCAGGGACCATTCCTCGCGGGTGCCCAGCAGCATTCTGCAGCCTAACAAATTAAGTGCTAGTGTTCCCCCTCCACTGGTGCATTCCCGCTCGAAGGAGGGGGACCCGCCCAGTAAAAGAAAATGCCGGGATACTGCGGGAGGGCTGCTATGTGGGACCTGCGGGGGAGTCAGGACTTGAGAGGGGATGGCAGAAGCAGGAAGGACCCTAGGAGAGCCCCGAAGGAGTGGCGGGCACCCGAGCAGGAGTGAGGGGATAAAACAGATCACACACAAACAAAAAGGGGGGGATGTAATATATGCTGTTGTCTCTTTAAGACTCCATCAGTATGGGTCATGCACTCAGGAAGTAGAGTGCATGTGTAACCAGTTTGAGCCAGTGTGGCCAAGACTCCAGTGTGTCTGCTGTGTCTACTGAATTATGTTATGCAGTTGGAAAATAAATATAAGATAGCTGTTTTACTTAAATGAGTCTCGGAATCTGTTCTGTGATCCTGCTCCTGTTTGGTATAGTAGTCTCCAACGCGACTCTACAGAAACTAATGAAAAGAAACAAAGGTATACAACACCCTAAGTCCCTCTCGCCCGATGTGACTTACATTGTGGTCCCCCTCAGGGTGCATGCATGTCCCAGGTTTCTGACCCCCAGGTGAAGCATCCTACATTTCCCTGCATTGAACTTCAACCCCCACTTCCTTGCCCACCCCCCCAGGGTATCCAGATCCCCTGCAGGGCCTCTCTCCCCTCCTGCCCGTCTGCCAGAGCTCCCAGTTTTGAGTCATCCGCAAAGAGACTCCGCCTACTCCTAACACCCCACCCTATATCCAAGACATAGGAATTGAACAGGAGTGACCCCAGGACCAAACCCTGGGGGACACCACTGATGACCTCCTGGGGCAGGAGACTGTCCCTCCAACCATTCACTGTATTCGCCCCATAAGCCAGTTTTCCACCCACCTGAGCAACTGCCCCCCCCCATCCTCCCCAGCTTTGTTAGTATGCCGTTGTGGGGTACCGAATCGAACGCCTTACTGAAATCCAGATAGAGGACATCCACTGGCCTGTGTCAGTCCAGGGCACCCGTCACCCAGTCATAAAAGTCCACCAGGTTAGTCTGGCACAACCTCCCTGGAACAAAATCATACTACCTGTCATCCAGGTGCCCCAACCTTTCCAGCTGCCCCCCCCGGCCTCTCCTTGATAATGCCCTCCATAACCTTGCCTACCACAGACGTTAGGCAAAGTAGGTGTCCTTTAGGTCCAGGGATGCCAGACAGTCTCCCTGTCTTAAAGTAGGAAGAATAGTAGTCAGAGTCACCATCTTGAATTTTGGCTTTGACAAGTGTCTGTTTAGGTGTCTGAGACCCAGAATGGGTCGCCACTCCCGTTTTCTTTATTGTGAGGAAGTACCTTGAGTACAAGCCTTTTTGCTTCTGAGCCGAGGGGACTGGCTCTACTGCCCTTTGTGACAGAAGACTGGATACTTACTCCTCTAACAAAGCTGTTTCTGATGGGGTAGGGTTTGAAGAACTTGACCTTAGCTTTGGCATGAATTTGAAGCTGAGGACAAGACCCTGGCCCACTACCTCCAGAACCCACTGTCTGTGGTGATGTTTTGCCAGTCCTGGAAGTAGTAGGCCAGCCTGCCCCCTACTGGGATTGGGGAAGTGACCCTGGCAGGCACCTCAGGGTGTCTGCTTTGCCTGGGCTGCTGGCTATGTGCTGGGGCTAGTGTGACCACTACCCCTCCTGCCTCTAAAGTATCCCCTCTGTTGTTGATACTGGGGGAAAGCTTGAGGCTGGAAAAAAGGCTTGTAATGAACCCTGCCCCTTCTACTTTTATTCTGGTGTTTCTGGGGCATGGATGTCCTTTCCTTTGCTGCAGCACTCTTGTAAGCAGCTTTGTATTCATCCATTTTCTTCATATATGCCTCTGTTTTTTCCCCAGAGACGTAGGATCACAGGGGAAGTCCAAGGCTTTGGTCTGTGCATCCTGTGTCAGATTGGTGGTTCTGAACCAGGCAAACCTTCTGAGGGACACTGATGCTGCCATTTGTCTGGGTGCAGTGTCATTGGCATCCACTGCCATCCTAAATTGTGTCTTGGCAGCTTCAACTCCCCTTTTTGCAGTTTCCTCCAGATCAGCTGCCATGGGGGATGGGACTGCCTTTGCAATTTCTAGGACAGTACTCCAAAGGGTTTTTTGATACCTGCCCACATATGACATGTAGGAGGCTTGCCTAATGGCAAGGGATGTCCCCAGGTATACATTCTTTGCCACTGAATCCACCTTCCTAGAATCTTCATCCGAAGGGTGAGAGGCCAGGGGGATGCCAGCTTTGTCACAAGTTGCAGCCTGCACTACCCCCTCATGGTTAGGGTGCCCAAAGAGGAATTCCGCTCCACCTTTGGCAACCCAGTACTTTTTGTCCACCTTTTTGTCTGTAAGAGGTACTGAGGTGGGTGTCTACAAAATCTTTAGGGTCTGTTTTGTAAGGGATTTGTGGACTGAGAGTAACAATCTTTTTGATGCTGGAACATGCATCATCTCCCTGTAGTCCTCTTCCTCCTCCTTACCCTCAGTTGACTCCTGATTGGGGAGATCAAGGGTCTGAGCCATTTGCTTCATAAAAGAATAGTAAGAGGTAAAATTCTCAGTTCCCTTATCAGGGGAATCAGGGCAGTGAAGATCCGGAGAAACAACCAGTTCAATGGGCTCTCCATAATCCTCATCCTCTTCTTCCTCCTCCTCCTCCTCCTCTTCTTTCTCATAACAGTCAAAACTGGGGTCCAATGAACCGGAGACCTAGGTTAAACCAGGGGCTTGAACCGTTGTGTGCAACGGTCATTTTTCGACTAGAACAGGATTACGGACTGTAGAGACCGGATGATTTTTATCACGTTAGCGATCTTTTCAGCAGTCTGAGCCACACCCTTCTTCGGTTGCGGTTCCTGTCCAGTATGCTTCTCTTTTCTTTTTACCACAACAGCTGGCTCAGTGGCAGTATCAGCAGTATGTTTTTTACTATCACCCCATTCAGAGGGCAGCTCCTCTGGTTCTTCCTGAGGAGGAATCTGTTTATCAACGGCTGGGTCAGCAGCCTTTTCAGTCATTTTTTCCTGCAGTCTTTTTAACCGCCTCTGAACAGTAGACTGAGGAAAGTTCTTACAAATATCGCAGTCAGTCTTAAGGTGTTCAAACCCAAGACAGAAAACACAGACTAAATGTGGCTCACCTTTAGCAAAAGTTTCCCCGCATTCAATGCAATGCTGGAAACCTGTAGGTCCCATTCTCTTCTTGGTTTTCTGTGACATAACCAGGAAGAAAACCTGTCTCTCAAACTTTTTTTTTTTCCAGTTACGCCAACCAACAAGGAACCAGGAGTTACTCCAGTAAGATAATTAAGATAATTATCAACTTACATCTGAGTCAGAACAACTTAAATTAAATAGAAATTTTCCTCAAAGAGAAAAAGAAACGTCGGTTCCTTCCTGGTTAAGGAAACTGAAAAGGAACCAAACTACTTACCAAAAAAACAATTAAATCTAACTAATTCTACCTGAAAACCAAGGACAGTGCTTCAAATTCCGAATTAAATAAACTACTTTATAAAAACCAAGAAAATACATTTTTTTCAAGCGAATGAAAGGAATAAATAATCTGATGGTTGAAGAGCTGTTACCAGGGACAGTGGTTTGAAAACCGAGCTCGAGCCTAGCATGCCATTATTTGCATAGGTTCTGTTAACCATTTTGGCTCCGGGACAGTCCTATGGTGAGACCATACTGCATTAGTCAGAATATAGTAAGATTTCCTGGGGTTTGAAACATCATGTTCTTATATGCTAATGCAACTCTCAAGGATAATGAGGTTTCAACAACCAGAAAATGAAGACCCCCAGGATAGTTACAGGAACTAGTATGAACAGTGAAAGTAAGCCAAAGCAATCACATATATCTCTAACAGCTACATGACAAGAGTTGTCTGTTGACGTGGAAGCAAAATTTCCAAGATATGAGGGTGTAGTTTTCCTTTAAAGATAAAGCTCAGTATCATTATGTTGGGGTAACATAACTGGATACTACTACTGAGTAGTGCGGGGGCAGTCTTGATGGCACTGTAGGCTAACTCTGACCCTACATTCTCAATATAATCCATAATGAGGAACCTTTATATCATTATGTCTAGGGATAACTTAAATGGACACTACCATTGTAATGTATGGGATCCAGTCTCATACATCAGACAATGCCAGAAAGTGGGCTCTGCTCTTCACTTTGAAGGGGCCTAGTCTATGACATCTTTGACACCTTAACTGATACCAGAGAAGCAGATGATTATACCAACGCAGCTGAAGAGATCACAGCATACTTTATGCCCAAAAAGAACACAGAATATGAAATGTATAAGTTCCATCAAATCAAGACAGCAAACAAATGTGACTCTGGACTGTAGCCACACATGCCTTTGCCAGCTTGCTGCTACTTGTGAGTTCACAAATCTGGACAATGAACTCTAGCCACATATTATCCTGTGCTATTCCTTTTCTTGTCTTCAACAATGGGCTCTATGGGACAAAGACCGTACTCTTACTGACCTGCTTAACTTTGGCAGGACACTGGAGACATCAGAGTTCCAAGCAGCTGGCATGGAACAAACGACATGCATAGACATGTACCCATCTCATAGACTTCCAGTCCAACAGAGAGAACATCGCCAACTCAACAAAAGGAAACATTTACCTGGCTCTTGGGTAACCTCTCATTACATCAGAACCTGCCACAACTGTGGTGGTTCCTGTCTTCATCCTGGTGGACCAACCTATTATCCAGCCAGAGGGAAGCAGGGGTAAAGCATTTGGAAAAATGAATCATTTTACCAAGTACTGCAGGTCTACTTCATTAGCTAGCTTACAGGTCAAACTATAAATGGCACATGCCCAAATGGCAGGAGGTTTACCAGCACCAGCCCCTGATGCAGCCACTCGGTGAAGACTGCTACTCACCTGATTTCCCCAAGGAGGATGAAGACCATGTATACACTCTGTGTACCATAAACACTCTTCAGTCACCTGTCATCAGAGTCCATACTCAGGGCATTCCCATCGGTATCATAATAGACCTGGGGCCAGTACAAACCTGCTTGATGTACAGGCATATCAGATGCTAAAGCCTCATGTCACCCTGCAGCCTACAAATGTCAAGATATCCTTATATGGATCACATCAAGGGCTGATGTTTTGAAGCAAATTCCATAGTCTAGTCACTGCAAACTCAAAGTGCACCTCTGCACCTTTATATGTTGTAGAAGACAACAGTGAATCCCATCTTCATCGTCATGTAATATCTGTTGCTTCTAGACATTTAGACACATTGCTTGGGTTATATCAAATACTGTATTTGTTTGGTGTGGGTAATTCTGAGAGTGAGGTGTCACACATTTTGTTGGTAGTACAGCAGAAGCAGCACTGACAGCGATGCACATACCCTCTTCTGATAAGAAAACAAAGTATTTGGTACAACTCAAGCAACGCATCTCAGTATCTAGCAGAAACTACCAATATTACGACCACCGAGTAGCTGGGGGGGGGGAGAGCAGTCTGTTGTGCACTATGACCCACGTCTGCCCCTACATTTTTAGTATAACTGAGTAAGGAGACAAAAGGGATGAGAGTGGTACTTGGCAGCTAAGAAGGGGAGGAGGAAAACTGAAGGATGGGGGGGTGGCAGGAAAGGAGAGAGAGAGAGAGAGCAGAAAGGCTAGAAGAAGGCAAAGAAAGGGGTGAAATTATCCCTCTGGGATCCTAAGAACCACATGGTCTCTGACATTCAATGCCCAAAAACAGCACTGTTGGTTAGTCAGCAAAAAGTTTCATCTTATAATTTTGTTAGCAAAAATTTATTTTTAGCACCCTCAGATTAATTATCAGTGTATTTTGAATTCCCTCAGGTAATTACAGCAGTTTCTCCCACTTGTCCAGTAATTACTGACTCAAGTCCAAAATATGGCCTCCACAACCAGCAATTTTAAACAGCTACTGATGCCTCAAAGAAAACTTTGAAAAACATAATAATTAGGTATAATTCAGCTTGCATCCCACGTGTATTGTATAGATTTCTCTTACTCATTATTTATTACTGAGTAAATATGCATGAATACATGATCTTTATCCCTTAGCGTTCTCTTAAGAGTTAGTTTATCTGCCTCTGTAGCTTACTCCCTACTTCAAGTCATAATCGTCTGTTGTGACATCACAATCTGTTGCTATGGGAGTAACTGATGTCACAAGCAGTGCATTATGACCTCAGGTAGGGAGAAAGCAACAGGAATAGATGAACTCTTCAGGAGCAAAGTTCCTGTTTTCATGCAAATTACCTCAGTAATAAATAATGGGGAGGAAGAATGCAAACCCAAAGTGAAATAGAAGCTGAACTGTGTCTAAATGTTATAGAAACATAGATTGTGATGGCAGATAAGGACCGCTGTTTTTGCTGTTATGTTTTGTTAATGTTCTCCTGAGGGTGTCCGCTGCTCTTTAAAAGTCTCTTTCCTTGAGGTTGGGTTTTTAACATTTCATATCACACTTATACTCTGGATGCCTCAGGATGGTGCTGACACAAGTTTCTGATGATGAACAGCACACCATGCAACACTGTAATCCCCAGTTTTATCAGTGGTGAACATGGTAAGAGATTAGGCCCCTATATTCATAAGATTAGCATGGCACTAACCAGGTTAGTGCCACACTTACCGGCATTAGTGCTGGTGCTCCCGTCAGGGCCATATTCAGAGGCCCCCGAAGTGCTGTGCTAATCCAGCAATGCGATTGTGCGAAATATACCGCTGTGCCTATGCAAATGAGGGAGCCCTCATGCATAATGGGCACAGCTGTATATTGATAGGTTTCGGTGGCACTAAACAGCCACCAGTGTGGCACTATTTACCGCTGCTGAAACCCTTTCCTTAACCAAGCTCTATGGATGCATGCCCCCCATTGAGAATTGTGTGCACTACAAGTATTGCCCTTTTGCCTAGTGTACCCCTCCCGACTGCCCACATTTCAAAGCAGAAGTACTGCCCTGGTGTCTACTGGATCCCCCACCTGTCCATCCGCCAAGGGCCCCTTGCCTCGCAGCCCCCTCACCACGGTCACTGGTAAGACTAACAACAACCATGACCAGCACAGCCCTCTGCTCATCTTCTCAGTTCCATTACAATGTGCTAACTGTCTGAATATAGCTCAGAGCCAGCTGTTCCCTATGTGCTCTCAGCACTACCTGTTTGCATATGCTATCAATCAGCTCTGAATATGGGGGCCTAGAAACTTTAAAAAATTTTGGAACCACATTTCTCAATTCAAGAATGAAATCAAATGGACTGAACATGAGCATGCCAATGGTTTTGTTTGCATTAACTGCTGACTGTATGATCTACAATATATGCAATATTACTGCTTTAAATGCTAACAGTAAAATGGCCATTGAATCACTACAAAAAGAACAGCACAATCCACTGTCCTTAGGTCCTAAATCCCAAAACCAAGGTGAGGCCCAATGAAATAAGAAAAACAGATGTTTCACTGGTCAACTGGCATCTTCAGCTGCACAAATAGGGAGCCAGTACAGCGCAGTGGTTTAAGGCTCTGAGCTGCAAATCTGGTGATATCCAATAGACCAGACCTGGGTTTGAATCCCACAGCTTTCACTTGCATACTGTGTGAACCTGAGCAAGTCACTTAACTTCCCTGTGCTCCCAGGTTGCACCTGTAAAAAAGCTTTCAGCTTAGTGTGCTACTCCTGGTTAAACAACTTAAAAAAAAAATACATGTCAGGCACATAAAAGAAGGGGTGAGCTCAGAAACAAAGTGGTGCTACTGCTAATAGGCAAGAGGTTCCAACAGCGGGCAAAGGAACTATGAGTTGAAATATTTTAATTTATTAAGGCAACGTTTACAAGGTTACACGGCTTCTGATACCCCAGAGCTTCAGTGCACACCGCATCTTCGTCAAGGGGTGCAGAAACATCAGAATGTGGTTGTCTTTTAAAGCACCAACTTTAAGGCATAATCACAGTTTTTTAAATTGAACTGAAGTCGTTCCAGCAGTACTTAATGTTACACATTACAAAACGAACTTGATGTATAAAAACTCAGCTCATAGAAACATATGTCATAATACATTTTTGTTATAAATCTGTTAAATAAACACATAATACTAGTATTTTAAAATCTACAATGTCAAAGCTATATGTCAACCTGATGTAGGTTCAGATCTGTTTTCTCTAATGTACAAGCTGCTTCACGCTGCAGACATGAAGCTGCTATAGAAGGAAAGTGGAGGAGTTTGGTATTGAAATCTCACCAACAGTTTGGTCTCCACTTTACCACCATAACAGGTAAATGTCCCAGCTCCCCTGAGAACAAAGCAGCTGTGGACAGCAGATCAGCTCATGAGTGGAAACTGTCAGATAGGCAGCCCAAAGCTGCATCAGCACTGGAGTTACCTCTGCGACCAAAACTCACTGATTAAAGTAGCAGTGCAGGTTACGGGGCCATTGTTTGTTTCTCTGCATTTTTATTCTAATTTAGATTGCTCTTTTTCTCCTGTCATGGAAGATGCTCTTTTTCATAGTTTTCAGTCTGTTTCAGCTTAAGTATTTTTTTTTTCAATTTGAAAAAAGTTAAACATTCCATTAAACATGGCTGATACATGGGGTTTTCATTACTATTCTTACTACCACAAAGATCACTCTTATGCTTTTAAGAGTAGTCTCACATAAATTTCTTAGGGTATGAGAACTGCAAACTGAAGGTGAGTGGTTCTGATACCCTAAGAATGTACGTGAGAGCTGGCCCAGTGGCGCAGAGAGCTGAGGTGCCAGATGCCTTACCTCATGCTATGCCGGCGACCTGGGTTCAGGAATGGACTCTGGTCACTCGGGGGGTCAGCCAGGGCGAGGAAGGATTGAACGCCCGCTGGCAGCTCTCCTTCCTCGGGGTTGGGGGGATGCAGAGTTGCACTGTAGACTGTCAGCACAGGTGCGACGCTAGAAGAAGGGTGGACCCACACACAGGGCATAAGACTGCCTCTGCAGACGTGGAGACAGTCACCCCACCCATTGCACGTGCATGGGTCTAAGGGGAAAAAAAACAGAAAATGGCTCAGAGCTGGCAGGCTGTATGATGGTGGGCTGTGCCCACACCTCCTCCCAGCAATCTAGATGTTGGCTTGTGGGGGGAGGCTGGCACCCCTCGCCACCAGCCCTGTCACGAGGGGCAACCTGTGGGGGATGGCCGGTTGGGGTGGGTGCGGGAAACACCCACCAGAGAGATGAGTCCCCACCAAGGGAAGGGCCAGTGCCATCTGCTGGCTCTGGAGCAAGGAGGAAAATAAGAATGAAAAAAAAAGAATGTAAGTGAGTCCACTTTTACAACCACAAACGTGGTCTCTGTGAAGGTATTAATATATTATTGATTGAGCGTGATCAATAATATATATATTTTTTTAAACTGTCCCAGAATGTTCCCATTTCCAGGGCATCTGTGCATGAAATACTTTTCACAGAACAAGTGTTTCCTGCGCAGAGAGAAGGAGCACTCTAATTGGTCGGGATCACTCCCTCAGACTATAATCAACTGTATTGGCCAGCCTGTTGGTGCAGAGATATCACTACCACTCAGGACACCTGTGAACTGGGTTTAGGAATGAACCTGGAGCACTGTAGTTGGCGGGGTTGGGGGGGCTTGGTTTGAGCATCTCACAGGATGCTCACCTCCTCAAGGGAGGGAAGGAATTTGATTCTGTGTGGTAGTGCCACTTGGATATTGCCATGTGAGACGGCTGTGGTAGGGAGATGGCCAGCACTGCAGGAACATATGCCTGTTGTGTGTATTGTGCCTGTGCATTCATAGTCGACATTTCAGGCCAGAGAAGAAACTGTGGAAACAGAATGCTGGATACTGCAGGGTGAAGCTCAGCCCCCACAGTAGCCGCATTGCTTACAAAAGGCTCCTACCTCTAGTGGGTGCAGGATTTTTCAACAGGCTTGATGATCTTCTAAGGGATGTAACAGCGTCCCCAATGCCCCCACTGGGAACAAACCATGGGGCTTAGAGGAACTAGGGTAAGCCCTGGAGAAGACAGGTGATGAGGCCGGGGGGCTGGCTGATAGGGGAAGAGTTGATGCACAGGGGAATAAACAATAAAAATAATATTCTCAGCTGCATTTAAACACCCATGTGACTAAGATGACTAGCATGCAACAGGCACTGCTCCCTGCCCTTGTGGGACACTGGGAAAATCAGGGTTAACTCCTGGCCACAGAATTAAACTTTAACATGGTGAACGTAAAAAGATATGTAGCCCCAGATAAAACAGAATTGGAAAAAAAATTATAGCGTGGAGTCCTCTGCTTCTCCTGCCTTCCCTTTTGTCCCTGGGAACCCCATACTACAAAAAATCTGGAGAAAGGAAGATGCCTTCAAGGACCCCAGTTCCAGGACTAACAGCTAAAGAAAGAATAAAAACAGACATTGCCCAGGACTACTGAGAATTTGTTTTTTAGTTATGGTTAATTCTCCTGTGCATCAACTCTTTCCCTATCAGCCAGCACAGACATAAAAAGCTGACGCAGGATTTAAAAAAAAGGCTTCTATTTGTACAGACGTGCCAACAAACTGGCTCAAAACCCCATGTAGGTCACCTAACAAATTCCACTCCAGGTGTGGGTACTTTCTCACAGAAAGCACCAACATTCAGCGTGCAACATGCTCGGTGACCTGCATGGGTTTCCTGTACCTATTTGGTAACACATTCGCACAACTGATGGTCTTCTGTGTATGGCAAACCTTGTATCAGCCTTTTATTTCTGTGCAGGTTTGCATAGTCCTGGGGGCTGCGTATTTTGTTCTTGGTGTAACCCCCCTGCAAATGGGGGTTCCCAAAAGTCTTCTAGGAGCTTGCCCCAATGCTCCCAGCCTGGATGGTGTTCGGCATTTAAGCTATTTATTTGTGAGTGCTTTTAGAGCCTCTGGTACTGTCTCTTTAAGAGCTGTCTGCTAGCAGGCAGGATTAGTTACATGGGAGGACTGTGTGGTTCCCTGCTCGAGTCCCGCTCGAGCTGCTGACAGATCGCTCCGTTTCTGCTGTCGCTAAGTGGGCAGAGAGAGCACTTTTCAAAGATGTAACTGTTTGCTAGAAATCATTTAGAGTGTTAGTGGAAATGTAATTTGTCTAACATGCCTTTCTTGCAGCTGGGACTTTGTGTGCTTTGCTCCTCCATTTTGGATCTGAACTGCAGAATAGATCCAATCAGGTAGAAGGAGCACCTAAAACTGAGCTTAAGCAGACCAACCAGGATCAGGACTCTCTCGGGAGCCGGCTGTCCATGAGGGATATAGCCAGTAATTCTGGGAAGTGAAGTTCTGGACCATGGCCCCTTTTCGCACCAGTAGGGAGAGTACTGAGTGATTGGCAACTAAGCCCACCAATTGAACCAGGTGGCACCCAACTGTAATTCCCTGCCTGGTGTCTGGGAAGGCAGATCCGTTGTGACCATGACTGGGGAAGGAGCTCCAGGCTCCTGTGCTGCACAGTTTTCGCGCGGGAAGCACGTGTGGAGGCCTAAAGTCGGGCGGCGCGTTTGCCGTGGCGATTCGGACTGAATCTGTTATTGCTGAGGAAAGGAGAGACTGATCACTGAGAACCAGGCTCACCCTGTAGAGGACTAGAGAAACTGCTTCATTGCGCTCGGTCTGTCAGGAAAGTGAAGCTGCATTGTGAACTCCCGGGTTGGCAGTAAGTGCGATCAGGACCTGAGAGCAGCTGCCTGGTATAGTAATTTCTTTTACATATAAATGTGTGGGGTGCTTGGGGAGGACAGCTTAATGAGTCCCCTGGTCCCGTGTGATTCGATGGGAAGGCAGTTGCTTGCAGGCGAACTGAATCCATTGCTTCCTGAAGCTGTGTCCTGCTTGCAGAATCTCATCCCCCACTGTGCGAAGGGTGTCCAGAAATCCACGACACCCTCGGGGACAGCGTCCAGCATTAAGTTAGTGAGTGCAAATCAGGGTAGCTCCCTGCCCTCTGTACCTTTAATTGCAAGTGTTTCATCTGATTTTCTTTCTTTCTACATGAACTGAGTCAACTGGCTCCGGATTACAATTTAGTATTGTGCAAGTGTTTTTTCCATCACAGGGCCCCAACCAGCTGCACTGATCCTGGCTAGCCCCCATCCTGGGTACCCAGTGAAAGTGACATTTAGGGACTCTGAAATTGTGCACAGTAATGTGATTATTCATGTGATTAATAGAATTAATCCGATTTCCCTGCCCTTGTTACAACCCCTTAAATAAATCATATCTGTTGTTTCAGCAAAGTTACACCGACTGAGGTATGTGTTCATGTTAAAGAATTGTATAGTGGCTATTGTATTACCTCATCTTGTTTTACAGGGGGTCCCCAGAGTCAAGCTGATCGAACCAGTCCTGGGGGTAAGTGTAATTGGTGAATATACTCTTGGGGCATTGTGTGGGTCACTAGTGTGAAGAAAAGGGGGTCTCAGTGTCCCAGAGGGCTGTGACCAAGTTAGACGAGCCACGTTAAACCCTGACCTCTGGATGGAGGCACCCGCCATAGAACCTAGGCCCCTCAACTTGTTAACAGTTAGGCAGGCAGGGGTAGTAGCCCTTGGGATAGCGCCACCTGGGGGTTACATTAGTAACCCACATGTGCCTTATGTGTGTTACACAGATGTACACCTCCTGTTTTAGTACACTGACATAATTATCACAAAAAAGCTTCATTCTGCACCAGGGGAACTTAGTGCCACTATGTATATGTATTGTAAATATTATACCTCTGTATATTGACTGTATATATTGTACCTCTGTATATTGATTGCGTATCTTGTTTGCTGTATATTTCCTGTGTACTGATTGTATATAATGTGCCTCTTTTTATTGATCCTATATATAATATTGATCCTATCTATAATAACTGGTGCTCATTTTTTCACTAAGGGAAACCTGGTTATAACTTCCCCGTTATAACCCGTAAGTTATAATGGCAAACACTTGCTGGGTTTCCCTCACTCTGCACATGCACCAGCTGTGATCCTGCCATTCTCTGCGCTGTCCCCGCTCTTCAGCGCTGCACAGTTCACCAACACTCTGAGTTCGCGGTAAGTTCTTTTTTTTTTTTTAAACAAAAATATTTACTGCCCATTAAAATCTTTACATTGGGTGTCAGAAAAAAAAAGGTAAACATTGTTTTTCCTTCAGGAGTCACTACGGACAGCGCCGAAACCCCATCAGTCCATGGCTCGACTCCGTAGGGATGTCCATTGAAAAAACGATCCCCAGCAATTATATAAAATAAAGGCTGGGTAGGTGTGTAAAACTTGGAATTCTACACACACTCTTGGTGTGGAATGCACTTATAAACCCCGAGAGCAAAGTGGCATCCCACACCTCGGGGTGGGTAAAATTCTCATTATAACCCTCTACCCAGCCATTATTCTGTATATTATACCTGTGCATACGGACTGAAAATACCACCACTAGCATCACCTGATTCATTATGTCAGTTGGCATCTGTATCTCTCAATCTTCCTCCAGGACAAGGCTGAAAATAGGCAGAATTGCCTAATCCTACTTCCCTGGTCAGCAAAAATTAAAGAGATCCACCAAGGTGAATGATTCAAGATTTGCACCTGATATAGTGGTGTCTTACCCCTGCGAAATGCTGCTGATGTAGATATAACCAGAAACATTGCAGTAGTTTACAAGTAGTAGCACTCGTAACTTTTCCCCCACTGGGTTACTCCTACTTTATTTATTTTTTTATTTAAAAGTTTTACCAGGAAAGGCATACTGAGCAAACTACTGCTCGATTCCAGATGTGTCCTGGGTTGGGGATGGGAGGATACATAACACTTTCAAAGTACAGACATTTCACAGTTATGCACAAAATTAGCTATATACAATGATATGTACAGAATAAATACAGAATGCATCACAGCAAGCAACCAGGAAATCTGGGTAGACATGGCAGCTAAATTGATGTGGCCACGTTAACCGAATGTGAGTGCTGATGATGATGACACCAGATGAAGAACAGAGGAAGGCAAAGCTAATGCGGTTCAAAACTGTGCTACACCATTACAACTAAAAAAAAAAAACATCTTGCTGATCTCAATTCTCAGTATGAACATTCAATTTGTATGCAAGTCTCATAGTTTGTGACACCCCAAATATGTGCATTGGTTGCCCTGGTCCCCATTCGCCCTGACCAATGGTGGCTGAGGTAAGGGTTAAGAAAGAGAGACAGTGTCTCATGGCATAAGGCAGGTGCTCTTCTGAACAAGAAGTGCCACCATATACCCCTAGACACAGGGGGGTGCCCGACCCCTACATAACTCTGACCCTCCATCTTGTAACTGTAATCTTTATTAGAAAATGTTGTGCTCACCAACCAGGTAGCCCAGTGGCAAGGCATCCACTTGTTATGAAAGACGCAAGCTGCATCAAATCCTTTCCTCACTGAACTGTTCACAGGACAACATTTACTTAGCAGAGAGGTTGGTACTATAAGGGAAAATCAAATTTCACTGAGAAGCGCATGCCTCGTGGAGTTGGCATCCTCTTGGATAATGACTACAAGAGCCAGGTTCTTCTTTAGCTTTTGGGTGCCTCAGGTATGGAATTCTCTTCCTGAGTTCTTCAGAATGTGAGGAAATAAGCTTCCAATTCACAGACAAAATAAAAACATGCTTTATCTCCAAACCTCAAATGTATGATAGATGCAGAGAAGGTACAACATAATTCTGTCTTCTACACTATTGTTGAAGTTCCCTCATATGTTTTTAATTGACTATAAAATTGTCTGCTATATGACAATGTTTGTACAATTTATTGCTTTTAAGACTGTTAGTATATTGTACTTTTGTAACCCCTAGGTGGCGCTATCCCAAGGGCTACAACCCCTGCCTGCTTGGCTAGTAGCAGGTTTAGGGGCCTGGGTAATGAAACGGGTGCCTCCACCTAGAGGTCAGGGTTGCTAGTGGTCAAGCTAACCTGGGCACAGCCCTCCGGGACACTGTAACCCCCCTCTTTCCCTTCTAGTGGCCTGAACATTATACAATAATTACTTTCGCAATGACCCTTATTCACCAGGCAATTACCCACACTGCTTGCACTTACCACCAGGGCTGGTTCCTCTAGCTTGACCCTGGGGACCCCTGGAAAATAAGGTTAAGCACAGCAAATAGCAACACTACAATACTTTTGGCACAAACTGGAACCACAGTCAGGTTAAATGCAAACAAAGTTAATTCTGACTTATTCAGGGGACTTGAACAAGGGAGGGGCGTAATCAGGTTGATTTGCTTAAAAGCTATATTAATCAGACAGTTATGCATGCAGTTCAGAGTCCCTACACAGTCACACACTCTGGGTACCCAGGTAGGAAAATGGTGGGCTAGCCAGGAATGTTACAGGTGGTTGGGGCCCTATGATGGAAGAAAGCAACATGCACAACACATACTATTTGTAATCTGGTGCCGGAGGGCTGAGTTCGTGAAAGAAAAGACAACAAGACAATCAGATTACAACACTTTTAGATTTACAGTAGCTGTTGTGGCAGGGAGCTACCCTTATGTTTACTCACGATACCCAATACTGGACACAGGCAGAATGAAATCGAGACTGCTGGCTGTTGAGCTGGAGTGCCCAGAGAAGCAGGGCCCACACGAATCTCCGAGGCGTCGTTCCTGTTCAAGGCGTTGAGCAGGGGGCTGATTCCCAGGCCGGTCTCTTGTCGATGACTTTCTCTGCATAGCAGGTATTCTGGCTGGGCCAGTGTAGCAGGGCCCAGGCAAATGGAAATGGATACGGATTCAGTCCGTGGAGCTGGATACAGAATCCAGCAAGCAAAACACAGTTCAGACCCACAGTGGGGAACCAAATCACGACCCACTATAAGCACACAACACATTCATATGTAAGGAAATTCCATTGTACCAGACAAATGGCTATCCGGTCGCAACTGCAGAGTCTCTGCACAATCCGGGAGTTCAGAGGTAGCTGGAAGCCCTGACAGGCCGATCACATTCAGCAAATCTTTGGTCTTCTTCAGGTTAAAAGCCCAGTGGCTTAATTCGCTCTCCAAATTTGGATTCAGTCCAAAAAAAAAGCACAAGTTCCCTCTCAGGGACAGCAGGCAGGCATGCAGGCCAAACTCAGGCCTTTGCACAGTTCTCCCGCACGAATCCACTATGGATTGCTGCTCGAACTATCTCGAGCTGTTACTTCTTCACTTCCCAACTCAGATCTAACTGAAACTACAAGCAGAACACCAGTCTGGCAGTGAGCATTTAGGCAAGCTCAAGGAAGACTTTTTGGGAACCCCCATTTGTAGGGGGGTTACACTTTTTTATGATGTAACTGTGGTACGCATGTGTGTAGGGGCGTCATTACAAATGAGCCTTGAGCCGGCCCGGTGGCGCAAAAGGCTGAGGCGCTGGCTCCTTACCTCACACCACACCGGCAACCTGGGTTTGGGAATGGACTCGGGGCACCAGAGGCTGGCGGGAAGGAGAGGATTGAGCGTCCGGAGGACTGCTCTCCCTCTCCTGGGGTGGGTTGGTGGGAAGTCTTGCTCTGCAGTGTCCCTGGTGGAGACCAGAGTACTACAAGAGTGGCGCATAAGAAGGGGACAAGAAAAGTGTGACAATGCACGCATGCCATCTGGATGACTGCGTACCCGCCTCCCCGCGTTTCCCAACCATGATGCCTCCAGGCTGCATTTCCGCACGCCCCGGTGAAGCTGCAAGGGGGTGCTCCATGCACTTCAGTCTGTCCCCCGATGGCCTGGCAGGATATGGGAGTGTCCACCCCCCCCCCGGCGAAGGGACACGATCAGGACAATGGGGGCATCAGAGCAGCAGGATGGTGGAGGAGACAATGGCAAGACTTGGCTGCCCGAAAGAGAGGATGTCGTCAGGTGCGTAGGAGGAGGTACAAACAAATAATGAAAAAAACAAAATCAAATGAGCCTTGTCTCAATTTCTTATCCCATATAAAACTCTGAACTGTGATTCTGGCAACCCAGATTCAAAAATGGACTTGGGTTGCAGGGGGAAGGAGTGAAGAGTGTCCCACTAGACAGCTTTCCTCCTTTGGGAAGGGGGAATCTCATCCTTCTTTGCCTGACTGCTGCCAGCAAAGACTGGGCAGCAGCATATGTGGAGGCTGTCTTAGGGTCGGAGTTGCCGCAGATGCCGATGCGTGCTCACACACAACTGCACATGCACAGGTCGGGTTATTACATGCCGCGGCCTCCACTGGGAGGAAATGGTGGAACACCCACCCAAGCCACAGGATGGCGACTAGCCCCTTGCAGGCTCAGCACCACCAATCAGGCAACCCTCCCACCAATTGAATTCTGCACCCCTCAGGTGATGGGGTGCTCCTCAGGGACCCCACTATGTGGGGTAAGTCACAGAGGCACAAAGGAGGCCAGGGGAAAAATCTAGGGATGGTAGGTGAAGGCACTAAAGGAAGGGCGATCTCATGGGACCACCCGGTAGCCGAAGGAGAAATACGATGTTGAACAAAAAAAAATAAATGATTGTGTGACAGTATGTTTGGCTCTTGGCCAACAGAGAGCGAGTGTAAATATTAGCATCATAATGTAAATACTTAAGATTATAACAACTGCTCATACTGTAACAACTCTGCTGCTGCTGTTGCTCTGTCCTCCATGGGACCTTCATAAAAATTAAGATGTTCACCAGAAGCCGTGCATGCAAAATTCTAAATAAATAAGTACTGAAACTGGTAATGTTACACTTCGTGAGAGACACTAATCCAGTTTAAATGTAAAAGATTCAAGACCAATGTCCACAAAAAACCCAAAACAGGATGACCAGTAGCCCTAAATACACGCTAAGGCATTCAAGACAGACATCTATACAGAATCAAAGAGACCGAAATAGAAAGCAAGAGGTTGCCGGCAACTGCATCTCCTTATCCAGCACAGTGCATTCCTTACCTGTGGATTTCCTCGACTGTGATCCCGGTGTAGACAGCGTGACTTATAAATAAATAAATGTTTATATTGCGCTGGCTGAACGCTGGTAACAATGCAGCTCAGAATACTTGCTTCCCAGAAGTTAAATGAAGGTAAATAACACAATACAATTTTTGTTCAAACTGCTAGCTTAATTTCTTGCCTTCGAAGAATGGATTAGAACAGCAGCAGGCAGGAGTACGCACACAACACAACTACTCCAGGCACCTGACAGCCCTGTTACTTTGGTGATACTGAGATTAAGAGAACCCCTGGGAGTGATGCAAGGAGAGATCCATCATGCCTCTGACATAAACGCCAGCTGTGATGTGTGTGTTGGGGGGGAAGGGGAGTAGAAGAAGCTGACACAACTCATGCCCTTTGGGCAAACTTGAACCCTCAGTAACATCCTTTGGCAGCCCCCACCTCACTACTTACTGTCACTTTAAAAGCAGCCTATTCCACATGCTCTGACGTACAGTGACCCTGACTAAACATTTATGAGCTAGTATCTAAGTAACACATGTGGTGGTGGGGGAGGGGGACTGTGTATACATAGATAAAAGCTTTAGAATTAGGCTGTACAATCTTACCGTCCTGCCACTTATGGGACACTAGATTCCAAATGTTCCCCAGCACCTCACTTAGAAGTTGAGTTTCCTGCTCCTGCTGATGGTGTAGGTACTTTGGTGGTATCAATACTGGTAGAGAAGCAAGAGAATCAGAAGAAAACACAGGAGGAGGAATGCTTTCTGGAGTGGTTAGATAAGCCTGTGCTATATAACTCGGTGTGGTGCTTCTCTCGGCCAACTTCTTCCACTTATCTTTAATATAAAAAAAAAAAAAAAACAGAATAGAAACTCTTGACTGCAGTCGGAGAGGAAGCTCCCTGCCTCTTTGTCCAGTTCCTCCGAGCTCTCCGGCAGTAATGATTCAACTACGTTTAAAGGGACAGTGCCCAACCTGGCTTCATTTTCTCACCCCTGCCTCCCTCTTTAACATACACAAGCTGGACCAGGGCCCAGGTCCACTAGGAGATCGTATCTGACTGTCCGCACACTATCAGGTCACAACAGCAACAAAGAAAGCAACGGGCAATTTTACAACATAATTCATGATGAGCCAAGATTTTTTTTTTTCTACAGTTTAATTACTAGGATAGCCTAGCTGAGAAGCACCATCTTGTTTCCAGTGGGGTCCTGCTTTTACCCATTTTTATAGCCAGATGCATTGAAACTGAGTGGTGAAGCTGTGCTCAGGGTCACACTGTGAGTAAGTGGCTCTGATAAGACTCAAAGATCTGTGCTCTAACCACTAGGCAACACTGCCTCCTAAATCAGAGACATCCCCCTACAAAGAACAACTGAGAGATGTCAGTCTTTCTCTGCAGTGTGGGACAGCACCCTGCTGTTTGATATTGACTGGGTCTCTTACGGGTAAACCCAGGGAAATCCTGGCTACTGCAGAATGATATTACCCTGAGCGGGTCATACAACCAACCATTTGCGTATTTAACCTCTCTGAAATCTCTCCTCTCTCGTCTGTCTGTCTGTCTGTCTGTCTCCCTCTCTCTCTCTCTCTCTCTCTCTCTAGCTTTCTATCTTTCTCTCTTATCTATCTCTGTGTTGTTTGAATCTCCCTGTGCACTGAAAACAGCAGCAATATTCTCTCCTCTCCCTCTGCTGGATTGTTAAGTGCTTTGGGATACAGTTTGTGCGAAAGATACTATATAAAACCAGATTCCTTTCCTTTCTCCTTCCTTTCTCACCCCCCCCCCCCCATCTCTAGGTGACGTAGGACATTTAGGAGGAAGTGTACTATGCTGTGAGGGAGCAGGAACCTTGAGACTGACCCCCATTGTTTTTGTGTTTTTCTGAATAAAGCTACGGTTTTATTACCAAAAGCTACAGCATCTTGGTGAGGACTAGCTCTCTCAATATAGCTACTATTGTGGCTGTTTCTATTGACTGAATTACGGAGGATAAGTTCCTGTATTGCCTAGGCAGTAGATGCCGGTCTCCAGCCATTATTTCTATCTCTGTGCTCCCTGAATCTCACCATACAGCTGAAAATGGCAGATCCATTCTTTACCCTCCCTCTCCTGGATTGTTAAGAACTTTGTGACACAGTCTGTATGAAAAGTGCAATATTTATTTAGTTAAAGGAAAACTGTCTAAATGTTTGAGTCCCCATCCCCCAAAGGCTTACCCCCCAATTAAGCTTTTCCCCGGAAAAGCCCTTATTTTACTTGCTGCAATTTATTGTATTTTAATTTTTTAGTGTCTGAGAATCAGGAATATGGCCAAAGCTGCGCAGCTCCATTAGCGCAAAAGTGCGGCAGAGCACTGCTCACTTCACTGCATCTGCACTGAAGTGAGTGGTGTGGACCCGCACTTTTGCGCTAAATGGAGCTGCGCAGCACCGGCCATATTCCCGATTCTAGGACACTAAAAAAATTAATGTAACCCCCAGGTGGCGCTATCCCAAGGGCTACTACCCCTGCCTGCTTGACTACTGACAGGTGGAGGGGCCTAGGTTCTATGTCGGGCGCCTCCATCCAGAGGTCAGGGTTTGTAATGGTTAGTCTAGTTTGGTCACAGCCCTCTGGGACACTGAGACCCCCTTCTAATCCCTCTAATTGCCCACATGATGCACAGGAGTCACAGTACCAATACCCCCACATGTACACACTGTTCAATCTTAAGGTACCACTTACCCTCGAGACTGATTCGCAGGTTTGTCTCTGAGGACCCCCTGAAAAATAAGGTTAAGCAGCATACACAAACCAATACAGTGCTTGGCATGAAGGTACTGACACTTCAGACAGTTTAAAGTTTAACAACAACAACAAATCTGATTTATTTAGGGGACAGTAACACGGGAGGGGGAAATCAGGTTAATTAGTGGCATTAAATCACAGTACTGTGCACACATACAGGGTTTGAAAAGTCACACTCTGGGTACCCAGGTTGGGGGGGGGGGGCTAGCCAGGTCCATTGCCCGGGGTTGGCCGGCAGGTGCAGATGGATAGGGCCCTGTAGAAGAAAATATATGTACAACACCCACTTGTAATCCGGAGCCTGATGGCTCAGTCCATGAAGCAAAGAAGAACAAGAATTAGATGACACACTTGTGATTGAAAACAGGCTGCAGGGGAATACCCTGATTTGTACTCACAATACCCAAGCTGAGAACCGGATGGTGGATGTTCTTCTGGATTGTCAGAAACAGCAGGGCATGGAGACAAGGTCCTAGTGACTGGACCCCACTGCAGTTTATAGCAAACGGTTTTAGTTTGAGACAAGCTGGGGTTTGCTTCCAGCTTCAACACACAGCACACAGCACAGGGGATTGGAAATAGCGATTCCCCACAAGCACTACACACATTCATATGTAAAAGGAAAGCACTATAACAGGCAGGCTGCTCCTCGATCCCGATCGCAATTACTGCAAAATACCTGGGAGCACACACAGCAGCTTCAGTTCCTGACAGACTGAGCGCGCTTCAGCAATTTCTCCAGTCTTCTACAGGCTGAGCCTGGTTTCCACTCTTCAGACTTCCTTCTGTCTCCTCACAACTCAGATTCAGTCCAAACTGGCACTCACAAAGGCTGCAGACCGAAACTCAGGGCCTCACACGCGCTTCCCGCGCAAAACTACACACCGCAGAACCACACAGCTCCTTCTCTCTTCACTGCCACAACTGATCTGATCTTTCCAGTCACAGAGCAAGGCATTTCCTTTAGCTCCATACTATCCTGTTGGCTGATTCAGCTGTCACTCACAATAAGACTCACTCTGTTGGTAGAAAAAGGCGCCAAGGTCAAAACTACATTTCCCAGAGTCACTGCCCATACAATCCACTTGTGGCTGGCTCAAATTAACAGTCCAAGTTCTGATTCATCCACAGGCTCCATTTTAGGGCTCCCTTAACCCAGTTGGCCCAGCACAGCAGTTTAGGTCCAAATGGAGAGGTAACACACACAGAGTCCCAGCTGCAATAAAGGCAGGTTAGACAAACTACATTTTCTCAGTCACTCTAAATGATTTCTGGCAAACAGTTATATCTTTCAACAAGGCTCCCTCTGCACATGTAGCGACAGCAGAAATGGAGCGAATTGGCAGCAGCTCAGGTGGGATTCGAGCATTAAATACACAGTCCCCCCCATACAAACTAATTAAGTCTGCAAGCAGACTGCTCTTAAAGAGACAGTACGTGGAGGCTCAAATAGCACTCACTTGCAACCACAGTTAAGCAGCTCAGACGCCGAATACCACCCAGGCTTGGAACATTAGGAAAGCTCCTGGAAGACTTTTGGGAACCCCCATTTGCAGGGGGGTTACACCCTTCCTGGCCTGGAAAAACTTGGCGTCCGCGTCAAGTAAGTACCCCCATAAGTTTCAATACAACTGTAACCCCCCTACAAATGGGGGTTCCTAAAAGCTTTCCCAGAGCTTGCCTAAGTACTCCCTGCCTAACTGACGTTTGGCGTAGGGCCGCTTAAATGTGGGTGCTGTGAGTGCTTTTAGAGCCTCTGGTACTGTCTCTTTAAGAGCTGCCTGCTTGCAGGCTTTATTAGTTTGAGTAGGGGGACTGTGGGGTTTACTGCTCGAATCCCACTCGAGTTGTTGTTTGAATTGCTCCGTTTCTGCAGTCGCTAAGAGAGCAGTGGAATTTTGGTTAAAAGATGTAACTGTTTGCTGGAAAATATGTAGTGCCATCGCAAAAATGTAGTTTGTTTAACCTGCCTTATTTGCAGTTGGGACTCTGTGTGTTCAGCCCCTCCATTTTGGACCTGAACTGATGAGATGGGCCAATTGGGGAAAGGGCGCCTTAAAATGGAGACCGCTGGAGCCAACTAGAATTTGGACTCCCACTGGGAGCCTGCCTGAAGGGGGATGTACGGCAGGTGCTCCTGGGAAGTGTAGTTTGGACCCTGGTGCCTTTTTTGCAGCAATAGATGGCGTATGGAGTGACTGACAAAATAAAGCAGCCAACCGGAGCTCTGTGGATGAGAGGAAACTGCCCTGCAACTGTGCTGGAGGGGCAGAGTTGTTGGTGATCGTGAAGGTAGAAGGCGTTCTGGCTCCTGCGCTGTGGAAGTCTTTGCGCGGGAAATGCGTGTGGCAGGCCAAGAAGTCGGGCGATAGCATCGCCAGAAGGAGCAGACAAGATCCGTGGAGGAGTGCAGGCAGAGGAGGCTGTACGTTTACAGCTACCAACCAGGCTCACCTTGTAGAGGATTGGAGAATCTGCTTCAATCGCGCTCGGTCTGTCAGGACATGTGGAGCTGTGTCAATTGGCCCGGTTATCGCAGTGAAAGCGATCGGGAGTATAAAGCAGCTGCCTGGTATGGTACCCCTCTGCTTTTCATATAAATGTGTGGAGAAGTGTTTGGATCTCAGGCTCGGTCCTGCGAGTGGTGTGAGAGCGATCTTTCTGCAGGAGTCGTGAGTACTAAATCAGGGTAGCTCCCTGTCAGATGTTCACTGTGAGGGCAAGATTTGTCTGGCTGCTTTACTGGCTACACAAACTGAGCCTGCTGGCTCTGCTTAATCCATTTAGGTATCAAATGCTTGTTTTCTGCGTCAGGGCCCCAACCAGCTGCACCGAATAGGCTAGCCTTGTAAGGCCTGGGTACCCAAAGACAGTGACTGATAGGTTTGGCCTGTGCACAGTGCCCTATATATATAGAGTGTTAAGCTAATCAACCTGATCTCCCCCATCCTTGTTACTTTCCCCTTAATAAATCAGATTTGTTGTTGCAAGGTATACCATTTGAACTACGTATTTGTGCTACCCTTTTGTGTATGGGTTATTGTATAACTGCATCTTATTTTATAGGGGGTCCCTAGCACCAAGTTGGCCATCCCGACTTGGGGGTAAGTGTAAGTCATAACGATAGTGTGGGAATCGCTGGTGGGCCACTAGTGGGAAGAAAGGGGGGTTGCAGTGACCCAGAGGGCTGTGACCAGGTCATATCTGACTGTTCCAACCCCGACCTCTGGGTGGAGGCACCCGCCATTGGACCTAGGCCCCTCAACCTGTCAGTAGTCAGTCAGGCAGGGGTAGTAGCCCTTGGGATAGCGCCACCTGGGGGTTACACAACCATATACATTTACATCAGTATCACATTAGGCTTATACATGTAATTATCAGTCAACATATCACCTTACCAGAAACACATTTCTGAAACTTTTCAGTACATCACTTTTTCATAGTATTATACACACACTGTACCATAATTCAGGTTATTACCTCCTGCACATGAAACCTGAAGAGAGGGGGCTCTTCCCTGTCAGCTACCTTGGGGCTGGACGGGGCAGGGGCACCATACCTAGAGGGCAACACAAGTAACTTGGAGTTAGCACTGATGTTCAGTTTGGGCAATGAGCTCGGGGACACATATACTCTTTTATGGACAACACTGAGAGGCAAGTCCACAGGCCTCCCAGGGGAATCAAAATGGAGGTGCACCATAGGCTTTACAGCTCAACCAGTCTTTCTAGGGGGAACTGTTACAGTCTCTGCACTCTGAGCCTCATTTTCAGCATTGTCCTCACTTGTCAGGGGAGTCTCCATTGGTGTAGAGAGGCTAGAACTTGGGGCACTTTTAGCTCCAGGAGTTACAATCTCTGAGTCCACAACACTTGGCTCACATGGAGAGCTTTCTGACACTGACAGTGAATTATGAGGGCACTCAACACACTCTTCTTGTTCTGGTATGTCACCAGTCTGTTCCAGTCCATCATTTTTCTCCTCTGAAAACTCAAACAGTTCAAGCATACACAATGATTCCATATCATCTGACTTAATGCTTTGCACTTCACTTTCTGGGAGCATTCGCTCTAGGGACAAAGCTGGGGGATTAGACAGTCCAAAAGGCCCAGCTTCATCTCCAGGATTGACTAGGGGAGTGCCCCAAAACAAATGACTCAGTTCGTAAGAAGGGTAGTATTCAAAACCACACTCACGTTCCTTTGACATGGACTGACAGTCATGTTCAACTGGGACTTGTGCAGGAGAACACTTTAACTCAGCTTCTGTAGGTGCAGGTTTTCTTGATTTTTGCTTAGCAGCAGCTCTAGTCACTGGTCCAGAGGGGGCATTTTCTGGGGGCTCAGACTCAATCAAGATTTGTCCAATGGGCAGTAAATGATTTCTATGCATTGTTTTCACATCTTTTGAATTATTCTCAGGCCTTACTTTGTACACAGGCAGATCATCTAGTTTGCCCACTACAATGTGAGGGAGATGGTGCCATATGTCAGCAATCTTATGTTTGCCATGCAGTCCCAGATTTCTTAGCAATACCCGATCTCCCTCCTGGAGTTCCTGTGCTTTCACCTTTTTATCATACCTTTCTTTGTTGGCCAGATTTCTTTTGGCAGCCATGGTTTGAGCCAGTTGGTACGCATGATTTAGCTGGGCCTGTAACTTTTGCACATGCTGTAAATAGTTGTCAGCTTGAACCCCATCAGGAGAGACTCCAACACACATCTACCGGCAGTCGAGCTTCTCTTCCAAACATCAGGCGGTAGGGGGAGAACCCAGTGGCATCACGTTTGGTGCAGTTGTAGGCATGTACCATGGTGCTAATTTGTTGGCTCCATCTAGGCTTGTCCTTTGGGTGGAGGGTGCCTAGCATATCTAGCAAAGTGTGGTTGAAACGTTCAGGCTGTGGGTCCCCTTGGGGGTGGTAAGGGGTGGTTCTGGACTTTCGCACTCCACACACAGAAAGCATCTCTTTGATCAGACGACTCTCAAAGTATTTCTCTTGATCAGAATGGATTCTTTGTGGAGCCCCATAGTGAACAAAAAAGTTTTCTACAAGCACTTTTGCCACAGTGGATGCCTTCTGGTCCTTGGTGGGGAAAGCGTGGGCATATCTCGTAAAATGGTCAGTGACCACCAGCACATTACTAATGTTTCTTTGATCTGACTCCAAACTCTGAAAATCAATACAGACCAGCTCCATGGGTGTACTGGTGGTGATGTTAACAAGGGGGGCAGCCCTCTGGGGCAAAGCTTTCCTCTGTAAGCAGTGGCTACAAGTTCAAATGTGTTGCTCAACATCAGCCCCCATCTTCGGCCAATAGAATCTGGATCTCACCACGTCAAGTGTTCTGTCTATACCAAGGTGCCCCATGTGGTTGTGTAAGGACCTCAGTACTGAGTCTTGAAAGGCAGTGGGCAGCACTAGTTGTTGTTTTTCTATGTATCCCCCTCTGTCTACTGTTTCTCTGTATAACAGTCTATTGATCAGTTTCAACTTAGGACCTTCCTTGTATAACAATGCAGTTCTCAAATCAGTGGAGCGTAATTTGGACACATCTCTCCCTGCATAGAGGACTTCCAAAGCTGATTTGATCATAGGATCTCGGGACTGAGCCCGTTGAATACTGTCATTGTCCAGCTGAGGCAGTGCACCAATGTCTATTGCAGAAAAGTGGCAATAAGCAGCAGGTATGCAATTCTCAGAGGGTCCCAAACAATCCACCATACAGTCCACTGTGTCCGTGGACATTTGTTCCTCCCTGTCAAACTTCTGGCAGAGTGCTCAAATATCAGGTTCTGACAGTCTGACCCAGTCATTCCAGGGAACAGGCCTCCGGGAGAGAGCATCAGCATCTGTGTAGTTCAGGCCTGCTCTGTATTCAACAGCATAGTCGTATGTAGATAATGCAGAAAGCCACCTATGGCCAGTGGCATCCAACTTAGCTGAAGTCTGCACATAGTTCAAAGGATTATTGTCAGTTTTTACTAGTATCTTAGCCCCATACAAGTACTCATGGAACTGGTCAACAATAGCCCACTTCAAAGCTAGGAACCCTAACTTATGTACAGGATAGTTCTTTTCAGATGGGGTCAGGCTTCTACTGGCAAAGGCCACTGGTCTCAGGCCATTCTCATGCTCTTGGTACAATACAGCCCCCAAGCCTTGCAGGCTAGCATCAGTATGCAAGACATAGAGCTACGCTGGATCTGCATAGGCAAGGACAGGAGCGTGGGTAAGTTGATATATAATCTCATGAGAAACAGCTTCACACTAAGGTGTCCATCTGGCTCCAAATACTTCATTGGAATGGAAATACACTCTCTCAGGCTCAGAAGAAACCGACCTCTTGTATTTTTTGTGGGTAGGAGGGTAACCTTGAGTAAGATTAAGTAAAGGACGACTCACTCTGGAATAGTCCTTGATGAATCGGTGATAGTAACCACAGAATCCCAGGAATCTTTGCAGTTCTTTTAGATTGTGGGGCTGTGGCCAGGTGGTCAAAGTCTCAACTTTACTTGGGTCTGTTTCTATTCCCTCGGTGGATACTATGTGTCCCACATACATTACAGATGTTTGGAAGAACTGACATTTATCGATGGACAGTTTTAGGCCAAAGTCTTCCAGTCGGTCCAACACCTTGAACAATCTGCTCTCATGTCCCTCCAGTGAGCTGCCAAACACAATAACATCATCCAGGTACACCAGGCACTCTAATAAGTTCATGTCCCCCACTGCACGCTCCATCAATCGTTGAAAAGTGGCTGGGGCACCAGAAATCCCTTGAGGCATCCTCATGAATTCATAGAAGCCAAGCGGACAGATAAAGGCTGTCTTCTCACGGTCTTCCGGGGCCATTGGGATCTGGTAGTACCCACTGCGAAGATCCAGCACGGCGAACCACTTGCTAACATTCAGGCAGTCTAAAGCATCCTGGATGTGGGGCATTGTATACTGATCAGGAATAGTCCGCTGGTTCAAGGTACGATAATCCACGCACATCCTTACTGTCCCATTCTTTTTTCTCACTGCCACAATAGGTTAAGCATATGGGCTTCTGGATTCTTGTATTACACCAGCAGCAAGCATCTCTTGCAGATGCCGTCTCACGTCATCTATGACAGCAGGTGCCAGGCGTTGAGACCTCTCATGAAATGGCCTTTCATCATGCAGCCGGATGTGGTGCTCAGCTTCTTGCACACATCCTGCGTCCCATTCTTTGAAAGAAAACACCTGGTCTCTCTGGGCAAGCTTTCTACTGATTCTCATCTTCCATTCGGCTGGCAACGGGGAGTCACAAAATCAAACAAGTCGGGCATCACTCTGTCATTCTCCCCCGAACACTTGTTACTAGGCAGCACTGCATTATCCACACAATGCACATTAGCCAGGGTGCAACCTCTGTTTACTCGACTCTCTCTGTCAGACACATTATGAACTTGGACCATTACCCATCTGGCAAAAGCATGGGCTGTGGCAGGCAACATACTTGGCTTGACCAGCAGTCCTTCTGGCAATTTCCCATCGCCTGTAGCATCCAGCATGAGGATTTTATTCTTGACATCCTTTCTGATACAGACCTCTCCCTGTAAGGTACACTGGGCATTTGGCGCCAGGATCAGAGATTCAGGATCCTTTTTCCAGACAATTCCAACCGGTTCCTCTGGTTCCACTTTGTCAATATCTCTCTGGGCATCATAGGCCTTCTTGATCAATGCCAGAATTCTTAAAGCTCTACCAGTCTGTGACCCCTGTTTCTCATAACACAACTGCACCAACCATCCAAATATATGCGCATTCATCCCAGTTTGTAGCGGAACCCCATCATACAGCCCAGTAGGGGGACACACTAAGGCCAGGGTCTCTACTTGCTCTGCCACTCCAGCCATGGAGGTGGGGAAAAACAGCCAAATTCGGATATACCCGGAGTAGGGGTAGGCCTTCTCACTTAACCTCCATACGTGCAGTCCTTCCAATGGTTGTAAGGGTACGTCTGACAAATGCTTCTGATACTAATCCTGGAACAAAATTGTCACTTGGGAGCCACTATCTAATACAGCTCTTGTAGACACTCCATTCACCTTTACAGTGGTCTCCATGGAGGGATCCACTATTCTGGACCAGTCTGGAGAGGCGGTAGCGGGGGCCTGGGCAACTGACCTTGCCACAAAGGGACGTAAGTTAGCATTTTTGAGACCCTCACTGGGATCGTTTCGTGCACCTCTTAACCACTGATTTGTTCTCTGAAGCTCTCCTTGTAGCCTATATACAACTTTGTCTATGCCTTTTGGGGACCGGCATTCTCTCTTCATGTGTCCATCCTTCCCACAATTATAGCAAAACATACTTTCTGGAGTTTGAGCTGGCCGAGGCGTCACACTGGGAGCCAGGACGGGTGTCCTACTAACTGGACACCTTGGTGCCATCTCTGTCTGCAGCGTGAATAAGCATTTGGAGGCATCTCGTCAACTTCCCCACTTCCATGGTCAAGACATCGAGTTTTGAGCTGTTGTCAGCAGGAAATGCCTGGGTGGGTACCCCCACCCCCATAGCAGATGCAGTTGGATATAGATCAGGGCCTGTACTTGCAGGCGCTGCCTTCATAAAGAGACTATTTTTGAATTCCCTGATCTCTCTCAGCAGTTCACCCCATGGTGGCACACCCTCATTGGTCCCCACTTCACAAGGACCTTCCGATGCCGTGATCACTTGGGCTGCGCTCACCCCAGAATTAGAATCCCCCTCCTCATCTTCAACCTCCCAAAGTTCTTTTATTAAGTCACAATCGTCCGGTGGGTTATCCTTTCTGTCTGGGAGCCTTAATTGAAGGAGCTGCAATTTAGAATGCTTTGCATGCTGTAGTAGGTGCTCCAACCTTACACGGTTTAAGTCACTGATCGCTACCCCACCTTCTCGGTAAGCCTTCTGCAGAGCTCTTTCCAGACAAGTAACATATGCAGAAAAACGTTTCCCCTGGCCACTGTTTTGTACCTTGAAATTTCCACATCAAGCTCTCCCCTGACTCAATGCTCCCAAAATTGCCTTCAAGTGCAGATAGGTACTTCTGGGCAGATGCATCTGGATTTGTGGACCTCAAAAATGTAATGGCCTCTAGGACAGGACCCCTCAGAAGTTCTATGATTCTTTTTCGTTTCTCAGCCTCCACACATTGCCATTCAGGTATCAGGAGGGCAACACAATCTATCCAGGTGTCCCAATCATCCTCCTCCCCCGTGGGGTGGGGAGGGTGCCAGAGAAGATCCTCAACCTTCGGTAAAAGTCGTGACTAATGGCAGGTGTAGAAATAGGAGCCTGCATTGGTTCAGCCACCATAATGGGTACTGGAGTGGGAGAGGGTGTTGGGGGAGGAACACCCCCAGGTGGCAAGAATAGTTTCTTCAAGTCCTCCACAGTTTTCCCTTCCTATAGCAACAATTTAGCAAATTTCTCCTCAAAAGTTTCAGATAGTGGGGGGGGGGGGGTTCATTCTTCCCCGGGTCTGTGCTGTCCTTAATTATCACTCTCCAGGCAGTGAGGGCTCCCTCTGGTGTAATAGTCTGTGGCACTTTGGAGCTATCTATGGGGTCCTTATACTCTACTAGGGCTATGAAAGTGTGGGTGAGCAGATCAGCATATCGACCCACCACCACAGGCTTCTGTAAACCTTCCACCTTGGAAAGTACTCCCTGTACAGTGTCTGTATTGATACCCAGGGGGATGTCCAGGATAAGCACAGCATTTTGCGGGTCGATCTCCTCCCCAGTACACCACTCCACCAACCGGTGCACAGCCACTTCTTTCAGGGTACCCATTTATTTTTTTTAACAGTGGTTTGTAAATGTGGCCACTAGAGGACACAAAATCCCAGCGGTGAGCCTTTAATATGTAACCCCCAGGTGGTACTATCCCAAGGACTACTACCCCTGCCTGCTTGACTACTGACAGGTGGAGGGGCCTAGGTTCTATGGCGGGTGCCTCCATCCAGAGGTCAGGGTTTGTAATGGTTGGTCTAGTTTGGTCATAGCCCTCTGGGACACTGAGATCCCCTTCTAATCCCTCTAATGGCCCACACGATGCACAGGAGTTACAGTACCAATATCCCACATGTACACACTGTTCAATCATAAGGTACCACTTACCCTCGAGACTGATTCGCAAGTTCGTCTCTGAGGATCCCCTGAAAAATAAGGTTAAGCAGCATACACAAACCAATACAGTGCTTGGCATGAACGTACTGACACTTCAGACAGTTTAAAGTTTAACAACAACAAATCTGATTTATTTAGGGGACAGTAACATGGGAGGGGGAAATCAGGTTAATTGGTGGCATTAAATCACAGTACTGTGTACACATACAGGGTCTGAAAAGTCACACTCTGGGTACCCAGGTTGGGGGGGCTAGCCAGGTCCATTGCTCGGAGTTGGCCGGCAGGTGCAGATGGATAGGGCCCTGTAGAAGAAAATATATGCACAACACCCAATTGTAATCCGGAGCCTGATGGCTCAGTCCATGAAGCAAAGAACAACAAGAATTAGATGACACACTTGTGATTGAAAATAGGCTGCAGGGGAATACCCTGATTTGTACTCACAACACCCAAGCGGAGAACCAGATGGTAGATATTCTTCTGGATTGTCAGAAACAGCAGGCCATGGAGACAAGGTCCTAGTGACTGGACCCCACTGCAGTTTATAACAAACGGTTTTGGTTCGAGACAAGCTGGAGTTTGCTTCCAGCTTCAACACACAGCACACAGCAAAGGGGACTGGAAATAGCGATTCCCAAGCACTACGCACATTCATATGTAAAAGGAAAATACTATACCAGGCAGGCTGCTCCTCGATCCCGATCGCAATTACTGCAAAATACCAAGGAGCACACACAGCAGCTTCAGTTCCTGACAGACCGAGCGCGATTCAGCAGTTTCTCCAGTCTTCTACAGGGTGAGCCTGGTTTCCACTCTTCAGACTTCCTTCTGTCTCCTCACAACTCAGATTCAGTCCAAACTGGCACTCACAAAGGCTGCAGACCGAAACTCAGGGCCTCACACGCGCTTCCCTCGCAAAACTACACACCGCAGAACCACACAGCTCCTTCTCTCTCTTCACTGCCACAACTGATCTGATCTTTCCAGTCACAGAGCAAGGCATTTCCTTTAGCTCCATACTATCCTGTTGGCTGATTCAGCTGTCACTCACAATAAGACTCACTCTGTTGGTAGAAAAAGGCGCCAAGGTCAAAACTACATTTCCCAGAGTCACTGCCCATACAATCCCCTTGTGGCTGGCTCAAATTAACAGTCCAATTTCTGATTCATCCACAGGCTCCATTTTAGGGCTCCCTTAACCCAATTGGCCCAGCACAGCAGTTTAGGGCCAAATGGAGAGGTAACACACACACAGTCCCAGCTGCAATAAAGTCAAATTAGACAAACTACATTTTCTCAGTCACTCTAAATGATTTCTGGCAAACAGTTATATCTTTCAACAAGGCTCCCTCTGCGCATGTAGCGACGGCAGAAACAGAGCAAATTGGCAGCAGCTCAGGCGGTATTCGAGCATTAAATACACAGTCCCCCCATACAAACTAATTAAGTCTGCAAGCAGACAGCTCTTAAAGAGACAGTATGTGGAGGCTCAAATAGCACTTACTTGCAACCACAGTTAAGCAGCTCAGACGCCGAACACCACCCAGGCTTGGAGCATTAGGCAAGCTCCTGGAAGACTTTTAGGAACCCCCATTTGCAAGAGGGTTACATTAAAATACAGTAAGTTGCAGCAAGTAAAATAAGGGCTTTTCCAGTGAAAAAAATTAATTGGGGGGGCAGGGACACGAAGATTAAGACACTTCTCCTTTAAAATTTGGGGACCAGGATAGGTACCCTGAGCCGGAGCTCATTTCCAGGTGTAACCTGGGGGAGAGCATACAACTAGGAGTGAAACAGTATTAAGAAAGTGACAACAGGTGCATGAACACGTACAATAAAAACAGTACATAGAAACATAGAAGTTGACAGCAGATAAGGACTGCAAGGCCCATCCAGTCTACCCATTTCTTTTTATACCTTATAAATGTGCCATCGGCCTTTGCTCTGTCAGTGGCCTATCTTTTCATACTCATCTGTATTGCTCCCTTATGCCTATCCCATGCCTGTTTGAAGCCCTGCACTGTATTCATTTCTACCACTTCCTGAGGTAGACCATTCCATGCATCCACCACCCTTTCTGTGAAAAAGAATTTCCTCACATTCCCCCTTAATCGGCCTCCCTCTAATCTTATGCTGTGTCCTCTTGTCCTGCTATTTTTCTTGTATTGAAACATGTTAGACTCTTTCACCTTGTTAATGCCCTTAAGGTGTTTGAATGTTTCGATCATATCACCTCTCTCCCTCCTTTGCTGTAGGGTATACATATTGAAGCGCCGTTAATCTGTCTTCATATGT
Source organism: Neoceratodus forsteri (assembly GCA_016271365.2). Taxonomy (NCBI): domain Eukaryota; kingdom Metazoa; phylum Chordata; order Ceratodontiformes; family Ceratodontidae; genus Neoceratodus; species Neoceratodus forsteri. The sequence goes on from CM028137.1 coordinate 818,406,566, forward strand.
CTTCTGATGCAGTCCCTGCACCACTCTGGTTGCCCTTCTCTGGACTGCCTCAATTTGGTTAATGTCCTTGTGAAGGTGTGGCCTCCAGTACTGCACGCAGTACTCCAGATGGGGCCTAATCAGTGTCTTGTAAAGAGGGATTATTACCTCCCTCTTACGACTTGTGATACCCCTACTAATACACCCTAACATCCCCCCTAGCCTTCCCTACTGCTTTAGAGGTCTGCTTGGATGATTTCAGATCATCGGTGATGATGATGCCCAAGTCTCTTTCTTCCTTTGTGACTGCCAGCAACTCCCCTCCCAGCCTATAGGAGGCTTCAGGGTTTCTCTTCCTTATGTGCATCATCTCGCACTTCTTTGCATTAAATCCCAGTTGCCACTCTTCTGACCATTTTGCTAGTTTATCCAGATCTCTTCTCATTCTGCCCACCCCATCTGGATCATCTACTCTGTTGCAGATCTTGGTGTCATCTGCAAACAGACAAGCCTTACGCCCTAGTCCATCTGCAATGTCACTAATGAAGATATTGAAGAGGACTGGCCCCAGGACTGATCGCTGAGGTACCCCACTTGTGACTTGCATCTCTTCTGACTGTATACCATTTACCACCACTCTCTGTCTTCTGCCTGTCAACCAGTTTGCCACCCAGTTGACCAACTTCTGACACGCCCCGAGCCTACCCAGCTTATTTATCAATCTTCTATGTGGAACAGTGTCGAAAGCTTTGCTGAAGTCAAGGTAGGCGACATCAACTGCTCCCCCTTGGTCCACCACTCTGGTTACCCAGTCAAAGAAACCTATGAGATTAGTTTGACAGGACCTTCCTTTTGTAAACCCATGCTGTCTTGGATCCTGTGCCCTATGGTTCCGGTGTTACACTATCCTTTCCTTAAGGAGTGCCTCCATAATCTTGCCCACTACTGAGGTAAGACTGACTGGTCTGTAGTTCCCTGCCTCCTCCCTGCTACCAGTCTTGTGGAGCGGGATCACATAAGCCCTTCTCCAGTCTTCTGGGACCTCTCCTGTGCTCAGAGAATCACTAAACAGTTCTGCTAATGGCTCTGCTAGTTCCACCTTAGCTCCTTAAAGGGACACTGTCAACCCCCTTAGGTTTCAAAGTGTCCCTAGTTTAAAAAACATATTTTATGATTGCCAAAATTCTGTAAAGATTGTTAATGTAGCTGGTAGTTTGAGTCTGACTCTTATTTTCTTTAAAAAAGTAAAAAACAGACTGCCCAACATACTGGTGTTATCACATCAAAACAAGTCTGTTTATATTCCTTAATCAACTCCAAATGCATCTTTCCTAGCATTGGGAACCCCCACAAAACAGTCTAGCCCCTCATAATGCAGTGGGAGTTCAGGAGGCTACTGCTTTATGAGTGACTGCACTGTCTGGGTGTGTTTCTTATGGTCAGAAAGTATGCTATAAGAACAGAAACAGGATTGTAAACAAAAACAAGGTTGTTTATAAATATACATTGCCATGTATTTCAGTTCTACTAAGCAAGGAGACAGACAAAACAAACAGCAGCATCAGAGAATTTTAGAGAGGGTAAGCAATCATAAAATGTGGGGTTTGAACTAGAAATAATATGACGAAAAACAGGTTGACAGTGTCCCTTTAAGTACCCTGGGATGCATGCCATCAGGTCCCATTGCTTTGTCCACCCTAAGCTTAGCGAGCTCTTGTAGGACCCTTTCTTTTGTGAAGGGTTCAGTGCTCACCTCCCTCCCTTCCCCCTGTGTCCATGGTGCTGAGCTGTGGGCCCTGCCCTACCTTCTCTTCAGTAAATACTGAGCAAAAGTATCTATTGAGGATAGATACTTTTGCAGGGTGCTCCACCTCACACGCCTCCTTTTCTCCTTTGAGCTTAGCAACACCCCCTCTGGACTTTCTCCTTTCACTAATGTATCTATAGAAAGTCTTGTCACCTTCTTTTACTGTTTGTGCTAGTGTTTCCTCAGTTTGGGACTTTGCCTGCCTAACTGCCTTCCCTGCTTCCCTTAGGGCAGTTTGGTATGCCTCCCTATCTTCATCCCACTGTGTTCCCTTATATTTCCTGAAGGCCAGCCTTTTGGCTCTGACCTTTTCTGCTACTGTATTTGAGAACCATAGTGGTTTCCTTCTTCTTTTGCACTTCCTTTTCTGTCTAACACAATGGGATGTTGCTTCAAGTATTGCATCCTTAATGCTTGCCCACTTTGCCTTTACCCCCTCACCTGTGTTTTTTTTGCCAGAGCTAGCTTAACTCTGTTGGCCATCTTATCAAAGTCAGCTCTTCTGAAGTCCCATATTTTTGCCTTGGAATGGGATGATTTAGATGTGATGGCCAAATTGAACCATACCATGTGATGGTCACTGGCCCCCAGGGGACCTTCTACCTGGAGATCTGTGATCCCTTCCCTGTTAGTCAGTAGTAGATCTAGGATAGCCCTGTCTCTTGTGGGTTGTTGTACCAGTTGTTTGATGCCCTCCCCCTGCAGGGAATCCACCATGTGTCTAGTTCTGGCAGTTGTTCCTGCTGGTATTGACCAATCTGTGTCCAGCATGTTGACGTCTCCATACCTCTCAACTGTACCACATTAGGAGGAACGTTCCTCATTTTACTTCACAAAAGCTCCCTGTTCCACATTGTGAGGACTTGTTCCACATTCAAAGTCAACATTTCATAGCAAAAATCTATAATACATGATGCAAAAAATATATTATTCAATTAATAACAGACTTTCTGAACATAAATGCAGCATGTTAACAGTGTTTTGAGCTTATTAAGTAAAGATTTGATTAAGTGTTCCACATTTTGCCCATTTGTTTCACATTTTGACAGGCAATGTTCCACATTTGGGGGGGGAAAAGGTTGAGAGGTATGGACGTCTCCCATTATCAGAACCTCCCTTTTAGCTGTCATGTTTTGTATATCTTCTAACAGTAATGTGTCTATGTCCTCCCCCTGGTCTGGGGGCCTGTAGACAACCCCAGTTCTTATGGCTGTCCCATTTCCTGTTTCCAGGGTGACCCACAGTTCTTCTGGCTCCTTATGTGTATTCTGAATTTCTGTAGCTTTGATATATTCATTGACATACAGGGCCACTCCACCCCCCCTTTTTGCACCTCAGCCTCTTCTGAACAGTACATAGCCAGGTACTGAAGTCTCCTAAGTGTGGTTACTGGTAAACCACATCTCACTAATTGCTACTATGTCCAGTTTAGCCTCTGACATTATTGCCTGCAGGTCTGGGATCTTATTTCCCAGGCTGTGAGCATTTGTGTACATGATTTTCCATTTGCCAGATTTCGGTGTGTTAGTTGTTGGGTGAGGTTTGACATTTCCCCTGTGTGTCGTATGAGGAGACGGACCTTTTTTTCTTACCTGGTGATGCAAATGAACTGCAAACATACTGAATCCCTGTTTGGCCACTAGCTGGGGGGGGGGTGTTCTTCCCATTCGACGTATGGGGTGCTGCACCCCTCTCCCAATTTGCTAGTTTAAATATTCTGCAAAGATGTCAAACTTCTGCCCCAATGCACTGACTCTCTCCTTAGTCATGCTTAGTAATGCACTTCAGAGAAAGACAAAAACAATGTCAAAAGTGTACCTGTATATAGGTTATGAGGTAGCCAGGTTGAGAGCTAAAGGAATGTGCCACCAATGGCAGCACAGATATTTCTATAAAATCAGTGAAGCATCAAATTCAGATTATATGGTACACTGAGTTGTAAGCTATACAAATGGGTAGGCAAAAAAGGGTAAAATAGCGGTGGGAAGGGGGCTGGATATGGGTTGTTTTGGCTCTGTGATGCTGGTTTGACAACAATTTAATCGACCAGCATCACAGCAATAAATTTATGTCGACCGCAAGTTGCGATGCGACATGATATCTATGAGGAACAGTCACTGTTTCTATCAGGAGCTTAAGCTCAGCACCCCATGTGGAGGTTCTGCCCCTGGACCCCTGTGCCTATATTTAATCAACTCGAGTCAAGTTTATTCGGGAGGGTGCAGAACCAGGAGACAGTGTGCCTGGGTCTCTGGCGCATCATTATAGTGAACTGTCAATGTTGCCGGCATCAATGTTGTTCGCTGCAGTGGTGTCGCTGTCGGGGTGGTATACCGGTTGTAGTAATGTTGAGAAAAGAGGAAGAAGACTAGCTGCAGGTGTATGCTTTTGAGATGTATGCCAGTAAAAGCGGTTTGAGCAAGTGCATGGAGGATGAAAGACAGATGGGGAGTGGGAGGTTGTTTCACAATGTTGGAAGATGGAGAGAGAAAGCAGGCTGGCCTGCTATCTATTTACTGTGAAGGATTGGGAAGGAGTGAGCAGCAGATGATCAAATGGAGAAGGAAGATGTGATGGGGTAAGGAGAGAGGAGATGTAAGTGGGAGTAGTCACCAGCCAATATTTGACCCAAAGGAGGAAGTATAATTCCCTTCCTTTCTTCACCACCCCGACTGCCCTCCATCTTGTACGGGTACAGTTTGTCCACTTACACCCAGTCTTAGCAAAGCCAGCTGTAGTACAATAGGGTCTTTTACACAAGCAGCTCTGCAGCATTGTGAGCAGTGCAGAACAATTAGAATGTTGTCTTTTTTGTAATGTAAAGGAAAACTGCACTGCTGTGGAAGTGAGCACTCTCTACGCCTTCCCTGGTTTCCTGGGTATACGGTGTGTCTGGGGTGTTTTGTGCTGTTGTGAGCTGCCATCTATACAAATGGCAATACTTGCATGGATGCAGGCCACCTTTCTAACTTGTAGCTGCCAAAAGTACAAGGGAAAGTTTTGGTCGGCAATACACAAAAATGGCAGAATCAACCAGTATTAAAATAATACATGAACTTATGGGAAAGGGGCACTAAAATATGGGTGGGGGGCTTTAGGTGATTTGGGGGAGTGAAACAGGCTACAATGAATACAGCAGGCAGGAGAGCTTATAAGATGAAACCAACATAAGAAACCCTCCAACTGTCAGCTGCCGTCTGAGAGTACGAGAAGAAAGTCTGCCACCACCACCCCTTTCCCTTCTTGTGCTTACGGACAGCAGGAAACACACCTAAAACACTGGAAGAGAATCGGCAATACTGCGCAGCCACAGCATGTAAACAGAACCGGTAACAGTGCCGTTGGTGCAGAGGGGGCTGATTCAGACCGCACTGCTCCTAGGTAGGCTTAAGTAAGGCACCAAATGTCACATTTTGTTTGGCTTAGGAAGGTCAGATGTGTACTGCTCTTTTGTTTACACTTTTTTCTGCTCTCCTGAAAAACAGACAAAGACTGCAAGTTATAAGTGGACACTTTTTGCTCTGGGAGGAGAAAAGGAGAGACAGATATTTTCTTTTATTTTGTTGGAATCCCAGGGGCAATATGTCATAACCCAGCTAACACAGAGGGTGCAAACTGTTTTTTCCAGAACTGCACATTGTCCACTGGTTGTGAAGTCCTGCTGCCCTGAAGCCAGCAATTGACAGGATCCCATCAGCAACACTCAAGCATAGCCAGCTCACAGTTGTCCAGCTTTAGAATTCAGAAAGCAACTACATCACAGGCAGCCACTGTAGTGTCTGGGTTGGGGGCACATCTTCTGTGAACTAAATTACAGGTCTGTAGGAGTAAATGTCAGGCCCTGAGAGCAATCCTTGAACCCCTGGGGCCCGATTTTCAAAAGACTTGCGAATGCTGCAAGCCCCTAGTGCGCCGAACATACGCCGCAGGGGGCTTGCGGCATTCACTCAGCGCTGATCGTGATTTTCTATCCTGAGCGCCAAATAAGTTAGACCAGCTCCCCCTAGCCTAACTTGTGCCATTTGGGGGACCCTTTTTATGGGGCTTGCACCTAATGTCTAGCAAGCTGCTGGACTTTGTGCAAACTGTCACAACTTCACCCAGTGTACTAAAACTGGATCCAGTTGCATCAAAGGAGTTTGGTACAGTTGCGCCAAACAACAGGGTGACACAGGGCTTGATTCAAGCCCTACGTCACCCTTCGAAAATTGGGCCCCTGATTCAAGCCCTACGTCACCCTTCGAAAATTGGGCCCCTGATTCAAGCCGTACATCACTGTTTGAAAACTGGGCCCCTGGTCTCAGAGGCAGAGGCTTATTTATTTCAAAACTGGGAACTGGGAAAGGCACACTGAGCCAAGGCTCGTTTACATGGGGAGAGGGGAGAGGAAATACATCAAACAAGTACAGTGGAATAAAGTGTTTACCAAAACAAAAATGCAAACAAGTGTAGTGCAATTTGGCAAAGGTGCAAAATATACAAGACGTGGGTATCAGGAGTGAGCAATGCACCCTACAATCTGACACAAAATTAAGCAGCTGGAAGAAAAAACAAAATGCAGAGAAATGGGAGGAATGCAGATGTCTCAAGGGAGAAGGCATGAATTGGTAGGGGGGATTGAAGGGCAGGTCAGGAAGGGAGCTGACAGGAGCAGGTAGGGGTGGAAGGAGTTTAAGCCGGTGCTTAAGGGAGGGTGAGCGTTAAGAGTGTAGAAAGGAAGATGTTCCAGAGGGAGGGGAGACAATAGGAGAAGGCTGACTCCCACCAGAGGAGAGAGGGTAGGGAAGGGAGAAAGTGCGGGGATCTCCGGAATGAAGGGGGTATGAAGCAGATGGGATAGGAGAGATGAGGGAGGATAAGTACAACTTAGCTCCAGTTCTCTGCATGTTGCAATAACAACTTTCACCACCAGATGGCACTCTACACTGTCTAGTTACAAGTTCTTTTTTATTGATTTCCATTTTAACGTACAAAAGCATACGGTCATTTGCTCAATCAACAGCAACTATAGAGGACTAAGCGAAACAATCAAAACAGAACTATTTACAGATTAAAAACAGCAATCAGCTAAAGTCATAAAAGGTATTAGTGAATTATATCACAGAAAAAACTACCTTTCGAACGAGATGTTAAACTGAGGTCCTAGCTAACTGTTATGGTGGTGGTTCAGGTGGTCATTTAAGATCCTATGTCACTTCTTGAAAAGAGTAGGAGAATTTCCCAGTGTTCTGGTTATATTTCCTCCCATTCACTTAAAATACCCCCTTGGCAGATGTGGGGACAGTGGGACGGTAACAGGGGGAGTTCAGTGGTGGTGGGGGCTTAGGCCTGCTGAAGGAGTGGCTGGCAGGTGGGCTGTGGGGGATAAAAAGAATCAGCAAAAATAAAAAATACCACCTACTGCTCAATCTGGTTCAAATTCAGTTTGTTTCTGTCCATGTCACCCCCTCCCTCCCTCCCCCCACCAGGATGAGGCTGAAAATAGACAGAAATTCCTAGCCCTCCTTTTCCGTCAATAGAAAACTAAATGAATACTAAAAACAGGATCAAAGTGGTGGCTAATTTAGCAGAAACCACATGATGTAGGACCCGTATTACTGTATACAGTACGGACATGATGGCCCAGTGGTGGTGGTGTAACCCATGCTTGGGAGTGATCCCAGGTTTCTGCTTGTCAAGTGGCCCCAGGATTGAGATGCTGCAGATGACAACATTATCTCATCTGGGGAGAGAGGTACCATATTGCCTTCCCACCTCTCAAGTAGACATAGGTGCTTGGTGTCCTCCACAGGGGCACTGTAGACCCTGTACAGGTACAGCATGGCTCCAGAGGGAGGTGGGAGGGCAGGAAGAAAAACTGGAGTGGGTAATCCTATCAGCGACTAATGACACCGCTCCGGCAGCATCTGGCCAAACTCTGCTTGATCTTTAACTGGCATTGAAGCTGAGCAGTTGCGGGAGAGGCGGGGGCCTGTCAGCGGTAAGAATAAAACTCTAGACAAAAAATAGACATCACATCAAAAATGTTACAGCCAGACTTGACAAAACAAATAAGCTGGGAGTTATTCACATATCAGTGAGGTATAAAGCCATCTCTCTGAGCAGCCTCACTCAGTGGTAGGATATACACAACTAACAGCACTGGTGTGAAGGTTGACCCCTGATGCAGCCTACAATCAATAGAAATGGCAGTCAGGGCATCATTGTTCTAAACTTACATTGCAAAGAATGTAATGTCACTAAAGGTAACTTTTTTAGGGCCCACAATTTTCTTCACAAAACGAGAAAAAAAAGGAAAAATGGAATTTTGTAGGGAAAATGGAATTGGTTATTTTTTTGCACTAAATTTGTGTTTTGCCCTCGTTGCTTGGTAGCACAAAAAAATCACTTTGCTTAATCTTTTTGCAGGAAACCTACCACTCAGTGCCAGTTTCTATGTAAAAGAAACCACTTTGTGTCATACTGTTGTGCAAAACAAACCCTAAACTTGAAGCCAAATTTTTGTGCAACCTTTCCTCTCAAATTCTGCACCACATTGTAGGGCCAAACATGTACATTTGCACTCAGTTTGGTGAAGGAATGGTAAAAAAGTTTATTTTGAGATTTGGCAAAATGGAATTGGCCTTTAAGGAAAATGGAAATTCAGCATCCCTACCCTTTTCCAGGGACATAAGCCCACATCAAAGACAGTGATAATACCACCCATTATCCAAGTGGCAAACATGTACGCTCACCATGTGCAGAATCTGAATTTGCGTTCTAAGCCTGCATATCCTAGTTGGGCCAGAAGGAGTGGCACAGTCTGACTGGGAACGTGGTGTTTCACACCACAGCTGGAGAAAGGGCACTGTGCTGTTAGAGCCCCCATGGCTCCCTGAATATATGCAAGCTCAGCTACAGGGTGTGGTTGCATAGGTGGCTTGACACCCCACCCCACCCCACCTCATATAGCTGGTGCCTAAACATGTTTTCATAGGAGCTCCTTCACCTTGTTTGCCTGGCTGACATTATATATCCCCCAAAAAACTGCAAGGGAGGCTTACATCCCAAGTGGGCAGTGCATTTTATTAATACCACACTAGTGAGCACACATTTTGCCAAATAAATAGGGAATATGCAATGAGGCTAGTTTGAATAACTGATTTATCCTGACTTGTGTCTGAGCTCTCTGACCTCATGCGCGGTGGAATGAAGTAGAGCCATGAGAGACATCACAGAGGGCAAACTCAAAAAGTCAGGGTAAATCAGTTATTTAAACCAGTACCCACTGTATTTTTAATTTATCCAGTGGGAGGCTGGCTAACAGAGAATACACTAGTGCCATGAAGCTAAATCATGGAATGGTAAAGATAAATCACAGAACTGTCAGGATAAATCATGGAATTGCGAGGGTGAAACATGGAACTGTGAGAATAATTTATGGAACTGTGGGGATAAATCATGGAACTGAGAATACATTACGGAACTATGAGGCAAAATCATGGATTGGTGAAGATAAAACATGGAAGTGTCAGGATAAATCATGGCGCTGTGAGGCTGACTCATGGAACTGTGAGAATAAATCATGGAACTCAGGATAAATAATTGATTCTCATTTTAGACTACACAGCTGTGTAAATAAAACATTTATTTGTCTGTCAAAATTTTACTCCCACTGAATAAATTGTTTTTGTTAATGACATACCTACTATCAAAATATCAAGCCATAAGATATTAGATCCGTAATACGCCCACTCCTTCCCTTTCAACCAAGGGAAGGTTGATTCTGTTAGGCCCTATCCACACTCACAAGCACAACAGTGTACCAGTTTCTGTAACGCTTTTTACTCTTACCATTACCACGTGTCTGCACTCTTGTTCCAGCGTTCTCAACGAAGGTGCACTCCCCATCATGTTGCGTCTGCACTGGAGTCCTTTGGCGGTAATTCCAATGGATTCTGATAGCCGCCATCATCCGTATTTGGAGAAGTGACACACATAATCCCAGAATGCTATGCGTCACTTCTCAACGTATCCCAGCATGCCACTGCTCATTTCCATGGGCACAGTAAACGGAAACAAGCATGATGGCATGCCATGGGATCAAAACTTGGGGGCTATCATTCTTGTACTAAATGTTTAACCTAACTGCTAATTATTTATGTCTATGTTAGGGCTATCATTAGCTCCCGAAGTTACCCTAGGCAAAACACTTGGCAGGCAATACTATCATTAGCCTGCCTCCCCCCCCCAATTTGGTCAGCCACCTCAATGTTTCAGCAACCAAATAGGAATCAGAGCTAGGCAGTAGTTTTTAACTACGCAAAGAGCCTTTCAGCAGACACTTCTACCAGCCCCTTCCTACTACACTGTATTGTATTGAAACATGCTATGTTTACCTACAGAGCTAAATAAAGCTCCTTAAAGCTGTTCTCCTGACAACAAGTGATGTCAAGACCCCTTGGCTTCACCAGTTCCTTTTTGTTTACTGATGATAAACAGTTTTATAGAGGTCTGTTAGGCTCTGTAGGCAAACACAGCAGGCAAGGCATGAACTGCTTCAGAGCTCCATGTGAGATGCTGAGGTACCCAGGAATATGTTAAATGCTGACAGCACCCAATAATATCCTGCAATAAACATATCCCCCATCACCATGCCTTTTTGTTTTGTGTTTGCCCCCCCCCCCCCGCTAGTGTCTGGATCGTGCATTACCTGCACTTGTATGTACTCCTGGGATGTGTCTCATTTTTCCCCCACTACCACCACCACCACCCATGGTATGACAGCCAAATAAGGGGATAAGAGAATGCAGCACCTTTTAGAGCCCTGCAGACTTGCAGTCCCAGAATGCTGTACTTCCCTATATAGCCCATCATGCCTCTGCTTCTTTCCATGGAAACTATGCATGGAAAAGAGCATGGAGGCAGCAGATTTCACTGTGGTGTTTGTTTTGCTGCTGCTGCTGTACAGCTGGTACTACAGGTTGCAAGTCATCTGGAGAGCTCAGAGGAGCAGGCGGCTGGCAATGTATCAGAGGGCAAAGAGAGCCCTAGAGCTGATGCAGCACTGTATGCACTGTATTACTGCTATGTACAACCTCACTGCCAGGGGGTATGCATGTGAGGCAGTCGGTCTGAAGACCAATGGTTGGCAAACTTCCAGATGTCGAGACAGACCTTTCAGTCTCTCTGTGGTGAGCTGCAGTCTTACATATACAGAAGAGACATCAGATTACGTAAGGCAGTAACTGTCCATAAAAGGGTTGCTATCACCCTGTGGTGCCTCGCCACGAATGTTGGGTACTGGACCCTGAGCCACCTCTTTGGGATGGGAAGATCAACTGTTGGGGAAATAATGGTGGCGGTCTGCCACGCTATCGTTCGTGTGCTGCTACCAAAGGTCATCAAGATTCACAATGTCGACGCTACCATACAAGGGTTTGAAAGGGAGTGGGGGTTCCCCAACTGTGGAGGCGCTGTGAATGGTACCCACTTCCCAATCATCTCGCCCCCAGGGAATGCAACAGAGTATTACAACCGGAAGACTTACTACTCTGTGGTCATGCAAGCCCTGGTTGACCTCAAGTATCGCTTCATGGAAATAAATGTTGGATGGCCTGGGAAAGTGCAAGATGCCAGAGTGTTCCACAACAGTGCCCTCTACCACATGGGACAGTCTGGAAAGCTCTTTCCTGGCATAAGTCAGGACATTTGTGGTGTGACTATGCCCATGGTCATTCTTGGGGACTCAGCCTACCCCCTCCTCCCCTGGCTCATGAAGCCGTACAGCGACCACAGTAATCCAGCAAAGCAGCATTTCAACTACAGGCTAAGTCGTGCATGGATGGCTGTTGAGTGTGCCTTTGGCCGTCTAAAAGGGAGGTGGAGGTGCCTATTGAAGCGGAATGAGTTCAGCATTGCCAATGTGCCTTATATAATCGGTGTTCGCAGCACTTTACACAATCTGTGCGAGGATAAATCTGAACTTTTCTTAGACACCTGGTCCAGTGAAAGTGACAATGGGCATTCTCCCTAACCTGCCGAGGCAGACTGCACACTGGCTGATGAGATGACCACTGCAGCCATGAACCAGCAGGCTGCATCAATTCGTGATGCACTTTGCGAAGACCTACATGCACACTAATGTGCAGTGATGCCCACTACCACTGTCTGCTTTGCTCCCCCAATCACTATCATATGTATAATAATGGACATTGAAGCTGATATGAATGCATGAAGTGATATTTATTCAAACAGTGGTTTCACACAAAAGTATATATATATATATATAAAATATGTATAAAGCATATATGAAGCATTTATAAAATTGTGTTAAACAATCACATTGTCTCTGGCCCCTTATTATAACAGCACTTTGCAATCTATCAAAGTACCTGTCAAGTACCTGAATGGGGATGGAAACAATGAATGGGGCAGGTATACAACAACTACAGATGTGCCCAAAGTCCCCACTCATCAGATCCTGTGTGTAGCTACGGCCATGCTCATATGATGTGGATTGAACCTGTTGGTCACCGTCGAGTCCTGCTGTGTCAACTGTAACTTGCTGCGGTACTCTATATTGTTCATGTGGTGCCTGTGGGGGATATCTATGCTGGGGTCACCAGGAGGGTTATTGAGTTGCTGTGGAGCACTATAATGAGCCTGTGGTGCTTGTGAGGGTATGTCAGTGTGAATGCCAGGACCAGCAAATTGTGGATGATCTGCATAGGGGTTCTGTGGTGCCTGTGGGGGAGTGCCGGGGGGGGTGGGTGCCGGTGTTACCACCAGGTCCAGCAATTTGCGGTTGGGTGACAGTGCGGTGACAATGATGGGGGAATTTACATGACCTTGGGATGACCTTCTCAAGTGGACTGACATCATTTGAAACATTCTGGTGAAAAATGCTGCGTTCTGCTCTGCCTCAGCCTCTCCTCCATCTCCCTATCCCCCTTCACGCTCTCCCGCTCCAGTTCAACTAGTTCCCTATGCTGCTCCTCCATCATCTTTCTCGTGGGCTCGAATACAGCCTCCAGCATCTCTTGCATACGGTTGCCTCGCTTCTTCTTTCGTAGGTTGTGCAGTGGTTCCATTGGTCGCTTTGGGGTAGTTCCGCTGGCACCTGTTGCTCCACAGTTGGAAGGTCCATCAGTGGCAGGTGGTGCGCTGTCATCATCAGTCCCTGAAGTAAACTCTGCACCAATGTCACTGCCTGCATTCATGGATATGTCATCCATAGCCTCTGCATCTGCAAATGCAAACATATCATTAATAAATGTAATGTTGTGCAATATACAAACTAGAACACATATGGGATCAAGTACCCGATTCCAGCATGTCTGGTATCTGATACTCATCTAGGTCATCCTCGATCTCCTGGCTGTCATTCTCCTCACCGATGGCAGTATTTTCCAGAACACACTGCAGCTCTGATGTAGGTCGGGTGCCCAATATCTGGTCCAGTTGATCACAGAAGGGACAGACGACACGACCGCCTCTGGACCGGTTGTTGGAGTCCCTTGTTTTATGGTATTTAACCTTTAACTGCTTAATCTTGTCCCAGTACTGCTTCGCTGTCCTGGCAAACCCGTGCTCACTTAGGAATTCGGAAACCTTCTGCACATGTGGATGTTCTTACGATATGTCGCCAGGTCATCCTGGATGCACTCCTGTGACCAGTACTTGATCATCAAGTGGGTTGCCCTGTCTGATCATGTTGCACTGCGGTCAGTCATCATAGACTGGATTGGAACACAGTCACTATCAACCCCAAAAAGGCTGTGGAGGAATAGCTGCAGACTGTATGCACCAATGAGTATATGGGCACAGTATTCAGCAAAAATGGCAGCCTGTGTTTTCAGTGTGCTATTTGTCCAGCCTAGCTAGCACACAGACAGGTAAAAGAGCTGTCATACTGGGCTGCCAATAGATAAATGAGTGGACTGGCAGCACGAAAACTTTGCAAGCGGCTCCACAATTAAATACTAGCTACCCTGTCATGTCTGGCTTTCTTGCTCCAGCACACACACAGCTACAATGCAAAGAGACCCACATTTTTCATCAGTCACTCTGTTTGATTTAAGCTTCACTTTCCTAGGCCAAGAAAAGGCTGGCAAAAGAAGAAGGTGACACTTCCATGGCCTTCTCTTTTTCATGGTAATCTAGCCATTTAAATAACCCGCCTGTCGTTGCTTCCTAGTTCCCATGCACTCATAAGGTGCATCAGCAGGTGCCGCGCTCCCTCATGGGATACCTGACGCGGCCATGGAGGACCGAGGGTTAGACATCTAGCACTCGCCCATCCACACTGGTGCGTGCACAGCCTTTTAACTGTTTTCTGCTGCCGAACGTTCCTGCTCCCAATCTGGAGACTACCTTCAAACAGGTCACGAGATCGGAAGCAAAACCGCATCAGGTACCGTTACCAATGCGGACGTGCAACATTTTTGTCAGGCTCTATAACGGTTGCACCTTGCGGTAACAGTACAGACTTGTGAGTGTGGACAGGGCCTTAGTCCCCATGGAGCCACAGGGAGCTCATTGGGACAATTTGATTAGGTAAGTAAAGGGTTAACACCTATTTGGGAATGGAGCAGCTAGGTGGGAGGAGCTAGTGTGTATTATAAGAGGTAACTTGGCTGACATAGAGACCAGAATAAGAGGAGGCCCAGTGGCAGTGAACTGAGGTCTACCAGAACTTGGGGGGGGGGGGCTCCCCTCAAGGGGTTCTCCCAAAGGCTTCTAAGCCAGGGGCAGGGTCTCAGAAGACAGAGGTTCCGTACAAGCAGAGACAGCTTGACAGCAGGAGTAAGTGAATCCATCCGGATGCAGCCTCGTGAGAGGGTAAGAAGCAACCACCCCAGTAGCAATAGGGTGCACAGAGTATCTTTTTTTTGTATTTATTTTACAGTTTTTGGCCTGGAAAGGCACACTACGGCAGAGCTCATTTCCAGGTGTGACCCAAGAGCACAGGTCAGTTAAGTGACTTGCCCAGGGTCATACAGTATACAAGTGGGGGTGGGCTTCAATCCCAGGTCTACTGGGTTTCTAGGTTCACAGCTTTGTGCTGTAACCTAGGCAATACTGCCTCCCAGTTCCGTGGGCCTTAAGGCTAGGACCCCAGTGCAGCCCCTATTGTGAGAGGGCATGGGGTTGCTGTAAAAACACTTCAGCCTTTGGGTTAGAGCCAGGTGGGTGGACTAGACAAGGAACCATTAGTGATAGCCGGTGATAGCAGGGGAAATGTGGGATATGTATTCAATAAGACATGAAGGGATGTGTGTAAAACATATTTTACAGCATGGTCAGGGGTGTAGTAAGGCACAAGGCCGAAGGCTGGTGACTTCAGCCGCTGGACATGCTGTAAAATATGTTTATCGATCTATATTTACACTTTAAAATTGTTTTTTTTTTTTTTTTACTTTTTACTATTGGGAAAAGCATATTTATATGTAGAAACAATAGATTTACTTCCGTGCATTTGTGATAAAATAGTCCATCTGCCCACTGCAAGTGATGTCATTGATGATGTCATTGTATTATTGCCTACTTTCATCTTCCTGTTTTTTTTTCTGTTTTCCTCCACATTCAAGATATGGAATGTTTACCACAGAATACATGGATTCAAAATGCTGCTCAGTTCCGCTGGCAGAATGTTTCTCTCCTAACACTCTGTACATGCAGACAACAAGCCAGCAATAAGACACGACGATGTGTGGGTTATGGCCTAATAAGAGCATATCCCAGGTATGTTATGAGACACAAGGCGCTTGCGCCGAGTACCTTTAGCACCTGGGCATGCTCTTATCAGGTCATAACCCACACCTTGGAGTGTCTTATTGCGCTTATAAAATGGGCCTCAGTAAAATAGTTAATTAAAACAATTCATAAGAAACTGCGAATAAATACAGTAAAAAAATACAGTCACATAAAGAAAAAAATAAAAAG
The DNA here is from genome assembly GCA_016271365.2 of Neoceratodus forsteri. Lineage (NCBI taxonomy): Eukaryota > Metazoa > Chordata > Ceratodontiformes > Ceratodontidae > Neoceratodus > Neoceratodus forsteri. The sequence continues at coordinate 818,422,278 of CM028137.1, forward strand.
TAGTCCTTGTCATTGTATTGCAAAACCACTACTGGGCAATGGTGTCTGTCCCCCCCCCCACACACACACACACACATACACCCACCCCACCCCACACACATACAAACACTGTTTCCATTTATTTTAATTTATTTTGATTTCTTCCTGCAGTTGTGTTGTCACTGTTAGTGACATTTGTAGAGCAGGAGCTAGCGTGTCTGACATCACCCAACCCAACACACAATCCTACAGAAAATGGTTATTATACTGTTTGCTTTTTTTTTTGGAGGTGGGGTACACTTCTTACTTTCCCCAAAATGTCGTGCACAGAGCCAGCTTCACTGGGAACAAGCAGGAGTGATCCGGGAGTGAGTGTGTCCTCTACTAGCCTCCGTAGGAAAGTGTAGCGCTGTACATTTTGGAAGCACAGAACGGTGCGGTTTTCTGTGACAGACTGCCGTTGAGCTTGTCCCGAAATGTGTTTAACATGGTAGTTTTAAATAATGCTGATAGGCGTGGCAGCAAGGCTGGGGGAGGTGCAGGTCTGATAGTAATGGCAGCAAGACTGGTAGAGGCGCAGGTCTGTTTCAGCTTTTATTTCAAAGCCGTTTGTTTTGGATAGCATGCGTGGATGCTCGGTGGATCTCTGGCGGCTTGTCTGAAGCAAAGATCATCAGTGGCTTTTCTTAAAGAAGTTGCAGAGGTCATACTTGTGTTTTAAATGTTTTATTTTACTGACTTAAACTTGGTTACTGTTACAGACCGATGAGGAGCCTGCAGATCGGCCAGTACAGTGCAGAGTGTGGGCAGGGGTCCTGGCTTACCCACTACAGTGTACTTTTGCACAGTGATATATGTTGTTGTCAGTCCTGACTGGCTGAAGAGGTGCTGGTGGGCACAATATGCCCTGATAAGGACACAGCTACAGGCACCTCTCAGCCAATCAGGCCATAGAAAATGCCTGACCCATTTTATAAAGGCCTTTACATCCAGAGACTTAGTTATCTCACTGTCGGGGTAAGAAGAAGAGAAGAAGAGAGTTCCCTGATGAGCAGGTAAATATAGAAGGGGGATTTTTCACTGTCAGCAAAGAAACAGTTGTAGTGAAAACTATAAACAATATTTATTGTTTCTAATTTGTTTATGTAAGGAGAGTGTGATAGTCAGGAAACAACATTTAATAATTTTTTTTTTTTTATTTATTTAAGGTAGTTTTATTTTTAGGGCCCAGTTGAAGATTTTTTTACAGTGTAAAGGTAGCAGCCATGTCTGTGGTGGAAGATCAGTTCTGGCTGTAGGGGGCTAACTGAAATGCCTGTGTTCCAAATGCCCATTGATCTGGGTTCCAGACTCTTCACCGCCAGGCAGTCCTTTTTTAAACCATGTGTAAACCATATTTTACACATACGTAAAAGCCAATCAGATTACTGGATTCTACCCTGCCATTTTATAACATGAAAACAACAGCCACAGCTGATGTGAGCAGCGGAAACTGACGAGACTCGGAAAGGTTTCACTAGAATGTGTCAGCCAAGAGAGCAGTGAAGATTCAGAGTTGGAATTTCTTTTTCTTTCTAACTTTGTTTACTGTGTTTTATCAACACACAACCGGCACATATGGGCACATACATGCTTTGCCAGACATAGCAAACAAAGTAAACAGAAATCCACAGAAAGTTAACCAGTGAACCAGAGGAGTGGCTATCTCTGCAAAGCAGTGTGCAAAAGTTGGAGATTAGTGTCCAAAAGGTGGATAAGCAGAAAAGGGGCAAAATTCAGCAGAAGGGCAGACAGCAAGGAGAACCAGGGATAAATGACAACCAAGGAAGGGGCTGGAGTAGAACAGTGAAGCAGTCTAGGGAGGTCAAATCATGGAAAGCCATGTGTGGAAATGCCAGGAGCCTTAGCAACAAGATGGAAGATCTGGAGGCTGTCATGGTACAGTCAGACCTGGACATTGTGGCCATCACTGAATCCTGGTGTAATGATAACCATGACTGGGAGATGGCCATACCTGCTACAACATATTCAGAAGAGACAGAGCAGGCAGGAAGGGAGGAGGAGTGGCACTGTATGTGAAAAATGACATAAGGGCCACACAGATCCAGGAGGAACAAAATGGGGAGAGATACTGTGGGTTAAGCTGGAAAGGAAAATGGGCCAGCCATCCGCACAGGTATGGTCTATAGACCACCAGCCCAGGAGGAAGAAACAGATAAGGAGTTGATGCTAGCCATCCAAAGGATGGCTGACAAAAGTGAGAGTAGTACTGGTTGGAGACTTCAATATACCAGATGTGGACTGGAGCATCCCAGCAGCAGCATCAACTAGAGCAGATTTATCCTGGACTCCTTCAGGGTGCCTTCCTCCAGCAACTGGTCATGGAACCAACTCGGCAGAAGGCAATACTGGACCTTGTGCTCACAAACAGGGACAGTGGATGTGGGGTAACAGTGGGGAGCACCTGGGTAACAGTGACCACCAGTCACTGTGGTTTGAAATCACAGAAAGAGCAGAACCAAACCACACAAAACACGTATCCTGGATTTTAGGGGCAGACTTTGGGAAAATGGGAGATGCTTGAAAGAGGCATTAAGGAATGGGACAGGAATCAGGGATTGAGGAACAGGGCAGTATTTAAAATGGGGATTATAAGAACAACAGAATTATGCATTAAGCAGGTTAGCAAGAGGAAAAGAAAAGGAGACCATTATGGTTTTCCAAAGAGGTAGCAAAGAAAGTGAAAGCCAAAAGACTGCATTCAGGCTACAAAAGACACAGGCAGAAGGGGATAGGAGAGGTACCAGGAGAAACAAAGGAGGCAGGGAAGTCAGTAAGGAAGCCAAAGCTCAGACAGAAGAACACATTGCAAAATCAGTGGTTAAAGGGACAAAACCTTTACAGGTACATAAGTGAAAAAAGAAGGACAAAGGGAGGGATAGTTAGACTGAAGGGAGGATGGGGCAGCGTGGAGGATGACAACAGTAAAGCTGACATATTGAACTGGTATTTCTGTCAGTCTTTACTAAGGAAGAGGGTAATGGGTCTGAAGGAGTACAAGGGTGAGAATGGTGCGAGAATGGACACAAGTCCCTTTACGAGAAAGGGTCCTGAAGGAACTGGAAGTAATAAGAGTTGACAAAGCAATGGGGCCAGATGAGGTGCACCCCAGGGTCCTTAAAGAACTAAGAGAGGTGGTGGCTGAACCTCTGGCTATCCTGTTCAGCCAATCACTGGAAACAGGGGAGGTACCCAAAGACTGGAGGACAGCAGATGTAGTCCCCTTATACAAAAGTGGGAACAAAGAGGAAGCAGGGAACTACAGACCAGTCAGCCTCACCTCGGTAGTGGGAAAGATCATGGAAGCACTACTGAAGGAGAGATTGGTGGAACATCTGGTTGTCAATGGACTACAGGACCCAAGGCAGCATGGTTTCACCAGGGGAGGTCATGTCAGACCAACCTCATTGAATTTTTGACTGGGTGACTAGGGAGGTGGATCAGGGAGGGCAGTGGACATGGCCTATCTGGACTTCAGCAAGGCCTTTGACACTGTGCCACATAGAAGACTATTACACAAACTGGGAATATGGGTGTGGGCAGGACAGTAGTGTGGTGGGTAGGTAACTGGCTGGGTGGCAGGACACAGAGGTGGTGGTAAATGGTCACTCCACAGAGGGAAGAGTGACCAGTGGGGTACCACAGGGATCAGTGCTGGGACGGTCCTATTCAACATCTTCATCAGTGACATTGCACAGGATATAGAAGGCAGAATTTCACTGTTTGCTGATGACACAAAGCTCTGTAACAGAGTAGACACACCAGAGGGTGTAGACAGAATGAGAGGGACCTGCAGAAACTTGAAGAATGGTCAAGGGTTTGGCAGTTGAAATTCAATGCAAAGAAGTGCAAGATAATGCATATGGGCACAAAACCCTGGCACAATATATCAGTTGGGGGTGAGGATATAGCATACACAAAGCAGGAAAGGGATCTTGGGGTTGTCATCTCGATGACCTCAAGATGAGGGAAACAGTGTGACAAGGCATCAGGTGAAGCAAATAGGATGCTGGGATGTATAGGCAGGGCATCACCAGCAGGAAAAGGGAGGTCATAATTCCGCTATACAAGACACTAGTGAGGCCTCACCTGAGTACAGTGTACAGTTCTGGAGACCATACCTACGTAAGGACATAGACAGGGTAGAGAAGGTTCAGAGGAGGGCAACAAAGATGGTGCATGGGTTGCATCACAAATCCTATGAACACAGGTTGAAGGAACTGAACATGTACTCCCTGGAGGAGAGGAGGGAGAGAGGGGATATGATAGAGACACACAAGTATCTTACAGGGAGGAACAGGGTGCAGGAAAACACTATTTTTAAGCGAAAAAGATGTTTCAGGACTAGAGGGCATGGGATGAAGTTGGAGGGAGGACGATTCAGAGGAAACATGAGAAAGAATTTCTTTCACAGAACGGGTGGTGGACAAGTGGAACACCCTGCCAGAGGAAGTGGTGGGGCTGAAACAATCACGGGATTTAAGAATGCATGGGATAGACATAAAGGAATTCCTAGAGGTCAGGGTAAGGGGAAATAGATTTCTAGGAAAACAAACTGAACTTACAAGCTCAAATGGGCAGACTAGGTGGGCCATAGGCCCTTATCTGCCGACACTGTCTATGTATCTATGTAGGTAGAACAGTAATCTGAATGTTACCACATTGGGGGGGGGTGCACATTGAATTGCTCTAAATCTAAACACAAAAGAAGCCATCATGCTGCAATGCTGTCAGAATAAAGGATAATAAAAAAATACCACAAAATATTCCTGTTAATTGTAGCTATGGAGAAGAATTCTATATCACAGCAAAAATTAATGTTAGCACACATTTGGTGGACGTGTCACATTGTGGCATACTTTGGAAAAACACAGTAAAAAACCTCCTTCCTCTGCACATGCAAGACATTAAGGAAAACAAGAATAACTGTTCAGCTTGTAACATAACACGGCTGTCTCTAAACACGGTAAAGAGTAATGTGGCACATAAGGAGGAGACCCACGCCAGAACAAGCTGTTCTGACCAACTATGGCCAGGAGATAAAAAGAATAAGCAAAAGGTGGCAAAGGTATCTCTGCAGCCATCAGAGCTGGAATTTCTGCAGCCACTGCCAAAGAGCTGAAACCTGCTAGCCACCTGTACATGGAACTGTCATATACCTCTGAAGAATTTGCAGTACAAATACACTGCACATCCTTACTGACTGAAGTGTGTTTCTTCAACAAATATGATGAGAATGATTAATGCAACTTCTGGGCTTCAGGTAAGAGCCTAACACTTAAATCCCTCCACATCCCATAGTTCTTGGGGGCGTAACATCCTACAATCAGCATCTAGCACACTCAAATAGGGGTTCCTAAAACTTCTCCGGAGCTTGCCTAAAGTGCCCTGCCAGGCTGGTGTCCTGCATTGCAGCAGCTTCACTGTGATGGCCAGGAGTGCTATCAAAGCCTCCGTGCCTGTTTTTAAGGGCCGCCTAACTCACAGTCATGATTAATATGGGAAGGGGTTTGAGTGTGGCCATGCTTGAGTCCCGCCCGGGTTGCCGGATAATTGCTCCGTTTCTGCCGTCGCTAAATTGTGCAGAGGGAGCTCCTTTGAAAGGTGTAGTTGCTTGCTGGGAATAACTTGGGGTAATAAATGATAACGTAGCTATTCTAACCTGCTTTTCTTTGCAGCAAGGACTGTTCTGATGCTCCTCTCCATTTTGGTCCCAAACTGGCGATTTGGACCAATCAGAACGTTGGAACTTTAAGGGCGCTGCCTGACCAATTGAGGGGCTGTTTGTACTTTGGGAATGGTATTATGGGCTATGGCGGGTTCTTGCACCACTGAGATCCAGAGCGACTGACTGGCAGGTGCCGCCGGCCAATAGGAGCGGGTAGCGTCCGAACTGAGGAGAGAGCCCCTGGCTGATGTGGGCAGATGCGTAGTGGCTGAGGAGAAGGAAGGAGCTGTGTTCTTCTGTGCTGGTGGAGAGTTCGCACGGGAAGGCCTTAGGCAGACGTTTTTGCCGTTGGAGTGATTCGGACTAAATCCGCCAGTGTGCGGTCGGAGGAGGCTGGTGCCAGCCCAGCTACCTACCAGGCTCAACCTGAGAGGACTGAAGAATCTGCTGAATCGCGCTCGGTCCACCCGTGAGGTTGAAGTTGTCGTTTATTGTCCGACTCCACTGCCAGGTCGTGTGGGGACTAGAAGCAGCTGCCTGGTATGGTACCCCTCTGCTATTTGCCATATAAATGTGTGAGGAGGCTGGTGAACTTCAGGTTCAATCCTGCCGGAGGTGAAGAAATCGTTGCTTGCTGGAGTCGTGAGTACTGAATCAGGGTAGCTCCCTGCTAAGTTTCCAGTCAGGGCCTTCAGTTGCTTCAGCATCCGGCTGACTGTCTACTTGAGTTTGTTCCTGATTCTGACTTGTTCAGTATTGCAAAGGCTATCTGCGTCAGGGCCCCAACCAGCTGCCACGGTGGACTAGCCATTAGGGCTTGGGTACCCAGGGACAGTAAATATTAGGTTCAGGCCTGTGCACAGAGCCCTAGGTAGATAGGTATAGTGATAAGCCAATCAACTTGATTTCCCCCTGCCTTGTTTACATCCCTTTGAATAAATCAGATTGTTTGTTCTACAGTTACACCCTGGCTACTGTGTGCATTGCTGGTGAACTGCTGTACAGTGACTGTGATAAAACTGTACCTTACTTTACAGGGGGTCCCCGGAGTGATCTGAGAGATACTAGTCGGGGGGTAAGTGAACTGGGGAAAAAAACTGTGGGTACACCGTGTGAGTCACTAGCGGGACAAAAGGGGGGGCTGCAGTAACCCAGAGGGCTGTGACCAAGGCAATCTCGACAGTACTAACCCCGACCTCTGGGTGAAGGCATTTGTCAACGGATCTGGGCCTCTCACCCTGTCTCAGAGGAGGCAGGCCGGGGTAGTAACCCTAAGGATAGCGCCCCCTAGGGGTTACAAATTGGAGGCACTGCTGGGATCTGCGTCCCCTAGTGGCCAAGTGGGGAAGTACATAAAAAATGGAAAAAATGGAAGGGGATATGTTGGGAAAAATTAAGTTGGGACCTATTAAGACAATGGTGCACCGACTGATGGGGTGGGGTGAAGCCGAAGAGCTGGACTCCCAGAAAACTGTGTTACTGTTAGATGTGCCTTTGGGAACCCCAACTGCTGACATCATTTCAGCAGCAGAGCGAGTAAAATGTTTAGGCAAAGTGGAGGTAAAAGGGCACATGGCTGACCTGCTCGACCAGACGTTGCAGGTGCTACTCCTGTGTAGTGTGGCCGTCGACCCCGAGAAGGTACCTCCGGTGATTTACCCGGAGGGTGCCTCACAGGGATGGAGGCTAATTCATATTCGAAGTGGGTCAGTCACCCCTGGAGGTTCCCCTCAAATGAATAGTTTTAAAGACAAACTGCTTAAATTGCTGGCTGTGGAGGGGAGGACTACCCAGGAGCTGCTGCAAGCATTGGATTTGTCTAGTGATGCTACCCCTCAGGGCTCACCCGGCACCTCTCCCTGTCCCCCCAAGGGTTCTGTTTTGGCTTCACTGTCCCTAGTGGTTCCACCTATACAGCTTGATTCCTACCGTAAGCTAAAACTTTTTTCTGGCACGGTGTGCCAGTGTCTCCTGGGGAGGATGACCTGGAAGCTTGGATGGACTATGCCACCCCCTTAGTCCAGGAGTGGCAATGCGCTGAGGGGGAGAAAAGGAAGAGACTGATGGAGAGCTTGCGGGGTCCCGCTTTAGAAGCCATTAGGTTTTTTCGGGCCACCCGTCCGGAAGCCACCACCGCAGAGTATCTCTCTGCTTTAGAAGGGGTGTTTGGGAGTGCAGAGACCGGTGAAGATTTGCTATGGAAATTCAGGTCTACCAAACAGTGGAGAAATGAGAAACTGCCTGCCTTTGTCACTAGGGTGGAGCGGGCTTTGCAGAAGGCCTATAGAAAGGGGGGAATCACTGCCACGGCCTTGAATCAGGTCAGGTTAGAACATGTTTTAAAGTCTGCCAGATTCTCTAGTGTAATACTGTTGAAACTCAAGTTACATGATCGACAGGCTACCCCGACTGAATACTGTCAATTAATGAGGGAAATTAGAGAAGTAGAGACCGATGAAGAGGGGTGGGAGCCATGTGTGGGGGCGGTGAACCATAGTGGGACCCCTGAGCTTAACACCCCTGAGGAGACCAGCCTGCCCAGAGGGTCTGAGGGATCCCCAGATTTTCCCAGTGCTGTGGGAATGCGAGTTATTTCCTCCGACCCCCACGTAGAGAGTGAGTTGAGGGCCGAGGTCAGAAATTTACGGGAACTGGTGAGGGATCTGAAGCAATCCACTGTGTACCCTGTTAGGTCCGGGGCCCCTGAGGCAAACAGAAACCAGACCCCCGGCCCAAGGGAGCCCCCCCACCCATCTCAGGGCCCCCCACAGATAGGGTGTCAACCACCAAATAGTGACCCCCGGGACCCCAAGTTCTGTTACCGTTGTGGAGAAGATGGGCATTTTCAACCTGAGTGTCAGAGGCCGGAGAATTTAAGAAAAGTTAAGAGTAGACTGATCACTTGGCATCGCCGGGCCCAGTCTCGACCCCCTAGGAAAAGTTTTGTGACTTGGGCCCAGGCTCAGCAGACTCCTAATGCTGTGGCCCCCGACTGGTCCGATGTGGTCGGGCCTGCAGTGGAGACCCCGGTGCGAGTAAATGGGATTCCCACTCGAGCTGTATTAGACAGTGGCTCTCAGGTGACTATTATGTTTCAGGACTGGTATCAGACACACTTACCTGAGGTGCCTCTGCAACCCTTGACTGGTCTACATGTGTGGGGGTTGAGCGACAAGGCATATCCATATTTGGGGTATATTAGGGTTTGGTTATCATTCTCTACCTCTGCGGCTGGAATGGATGAGCAGGTGGAAACCTTAGTTCTAGTTTGCCCGCCCACTGGACTGTATGATGGGGTGTCTTTGTTGATTGGGACGAATGCCCACATGTTTGGACGATTGGCCCAGTTGTGCTCAGAAATGCACGCATTCAAAACTGGGCGAGCCCTAAGAATACCCACTGTGATCCAAAAGGCAGTTGCAACTCAGAAGAAGGTTAGCCAGGAGGAACCTGATGGCCTGGTGGGGGTAGTGTGGAAAAAGGACCCAGCCCCAGTGGTCCTTGCCCCGAATGCCCAATGTGTCCTGCATGGAGAGGTACGACTAAGAACGGATGTTAAAAATAAGTTGTTGATGTTGGATGCGCCTGGGGAGGGAAGACTGCATGAAGGACTGTTGGTAAAGCCCAGTATCTCGCCGGCTAGAGCTCATGCTTATGTTAAGAGAGTAATGGTTCAAGTGCATAATGTGCCCGACAAAGAGATTTGAATAACAAGAGGGTGCACCTTGGCAAGTGTCCATTGTGCAGATACTGCAGTACTGCCAAATAGCAAGGGTCCCGGGTCAGACGACCAAGTTACTCCTGACTTGTTTGAGTTCGGTGACTCCCCATTGCCAGCTGACTGGAAAAAGAGCATCAGTGAGAGGCTTGCCAACAGGGACCAGGTTTTCTCCCTAAAAGAGTGGGATGTGGGATGCGTGCAAGGGGCTGAGCATCACATTCGGCTGCATGTCGAAAGGCCTTTTCGAGAGAGATCCCGGCGCCTGGCTCCGGCGGACATAGATGATGTGAGCCGGCATCTGCAAGAGATGTTGGCTGCTGGTGTGATATAAGAGTCCAGGAGCCCCTATGCCTCTCCCATTGTAGTGGTAAGGAAGAAGAATGGGGCGGTTAGGATGTGTGTGGACTATCGCAGTGTGAATCGGCGGACCATCCCCGACCAGTATACCATGCCTCGCATACAGGATGCCTTGGACTGTTTAAATGGCAGTAAGTGGTTCTCTGTGTTGGACCTCTGCAGCGGGTACTACCAGATCCCGATGGCCCCAGAGGACCAGGAGAAGACTACATTAATTTGCCCTCTAGGTTTCTATGAGTTCATTCGGATGCCTCAGGGGATTTCAGGCGCCCCGCCACCTTTCAACGCCTGATGGAGAGGGTGTGGGGGATATGAATTTGCTCGAGTGTCTGGTCTATCTAGATGACGTCATAGTGTTTGGACGTTCATTGGAAGAACACGAGCAGCGATTATTTAAGGTCTTGGATCGGTTGGAAGAGTTTGGCCTCAAGCTGTCCATAGATAAGTGTCAATTCTTCCAAACTTCTGTAAAATATGTGGGCCACATAGCGTCAACTGAAGGCATAGAGACTGACCCTAGCAAAGTGGAGGCCTTGACTACTCGGCCTCAGCCCAGGAACTTGAAAGAGTTGCAATGGTTTCTGGGGTTTTGCAGATATTATAGGCGATTTGTCAAGGACTATTCCCGAGTGATACGCTCTCTCCTCAATCTCACCCAGGAGTACCCTCCTACATGGAAAAAGTATAAGAAAGTTGTGCGATCTGAGACGGAGAAGCGGTATTTCTAGCCGAACAAACTGTTTGGGAGTCGTTGGACTGTTGAGTGTGAGGACGCTTTCTATGACATCATATATCAACTTACCCATGCCCCCGTGTTGGCCTATGCTGACCCGGCCAAGCCCTATGTTCTCCATACCGATGCTAGTCTTCAAGGACTGGGGGCTGTGTTGTATCAGGAGCACTCAAATGGCCTGAGACCTGTAGCTTTTGCCAGCAGAAGTCTGACTCCTTCAGAAAAAAACTATCCCATGCATAAGCTAAAGTTCCTGGCTCTGAAGTGGGCCATTGTTGATCGGTTTCACGACTATTTGTATGGTGCGAAGATATTGGTAAAGACTGATAACAATCCTCTGACCTATGTACAAACCTCAGCCAAGTTGGACGCCACTGGTCAGAGGTGGCTCTCTGCCTTGGCCACCTAGACTATGCTGTTGAATACAGGGCAGGGTTTAAACCATATAGAGTGCGAGATGCTCTCTCTGGAGGCCTATGTCCCAAAGCTGATTGGATCAGGTTATCTGAGCCTGACATAAGAGCCCTTTGCCAGAAGTTCAACAAGGAAGAACAGGTGTCCCCGGATGCTGTGGACTGTATGGTGGATTGCTTAGGACCATCTGAGAACTGCATACCTGCTGCCTACTATCATTTTTCTGCGCTGGACACTAGTTCACTGCCCCAGTTTGACAATACTAGTCTTCAACAGGCTCAATCCTGAGATTCCATGATAAAACTGGTTGTGGAAGCCTTGCAGGCCGGGCGGGATGTGTCCAAATTGCGCTCCACCAACTTAAGAGCCACCTTGTTATACAAAGAAGGGCCCAAATTAAAGCTGATTAACCAACTACTATACCGAGAGACTGCAAATAAAGAGGATCAGATCGTCAAACAGCAGCTGGTGCTGCCTTCAGAATTAAAGGAACTGGTCTTAAGGTCCTTGCATAATCAGATGGGGCATCTTGGCATCGATTGGACACTTGATTTGGTACGAGCCTGGTTTTACTGGCCAAAAATGAGTGCGGATGTAGAGCAGTACGTCAAGACCTGTAGTCGGTGATTGCAAAGGAAAGCCTTGCCCCAGAGAGCTGCCCCCATGGTCAATATTACCACTAGTGCCCCTATGGAACTAGTCTGCACTGATTTCTTGAGTTTAGAGCCAGATCTGAAAATATCAGTAATATATTGGTGGTTACAGTCATTTCACCAGATGCCTTTAGGCATTCCCTACTAAGGATCAGAAAGCAACCACGGTGGCTAAGATACTTGTTGAAAACTTTTTGTCCCACTCGGGGCCCCAGCCGGATCCCATTCCTGACCAGGGAGGGACTTGAGAGCAGCGATTAAGGAAATGCTGTCTTTGTAGGGGGTGCATTCCAGAACCACCCTTACCATCACCAGGAGATCCCCAGCCTGAAAGGTTTAACCGCACATTGCTTGACATGTTGGGCACGTTACAACCCAAAGACAAACCGAGATGGAGCCAGCAGATTAGCACCTTGGTCCACGCTTATAACTGCACCAAGAGTGATGGCACGGGATTTTCCCCATACAGACTGATGTTTGGGAGAGAAGCTAAGTTGCCCGTGGATGTGTGCTTCGGAGTTTCCCCTGATGGGGTGCAAGCAGAAAATCATCTACAATACGTACAGAGGCTGAAGGCCCAGTTAAACCATGCTTATCAGTTAGCCCAGACCATGGCTGCTAAAAGAAACTTGGCCAATAAGGAGAGGTATGACAAGAAAGTGAAGACATTGGAGCTAAGGAAAGGGGATAGAGTGTGCTGTGAAATCTGGGGCTGCATGGAAAACATAAGATTCTAGGGACATGGATATGTTGTTCATCCACACTCATTGGCAGGTATCCTTGCCGCTTTAAATCTTGCCGGAAGGTCTTCAAGCTTGCTCCTCCCACCCACCCGGGTGGTATAACTCTCGGCTCCGCCCCATGACGTCAGATCTTCCTTACGCTTGGAAGCTCAGGTTCCCTCCTTAGCAGCTCTGCGTTTGAATTGGTTCCTATTTCTCCGTTTGCGGTTTAAAAATAAATTTTGCAAAAAGACTTGGTCTTCTATCCCTGTGACTCGCGACGGACAAATCGACTCCCGGTTGGAGATGCCCATGCGGGCAGAAGATGTCTCGGGCGGATCCACACTCCATGTGTGTCTACTTGAGGCCTTGAGCACGACCGCGAGGCTTGCGACCTGTGCTCATCTTTCCGGCCTCGTCCTCGAAGACGTGCTGCCCGATTACAACTGGGCCATCCCGAAGCGTTTCCCTCGGTGAAGTCCAGGAGGCCCGGTTAGTGGGCTCGGCGGATCAGCTCGGCAGATGGTGGCCTCGAAGAAGGCGGCGGGCAGTATCTTCCTCGACGTGACATTTATCCCGCTCTCTCTGGGCTCTTCTTACGGCTTCTTTTAAGGACTTTGTCTGTCCCTCTCCTAAAGGAGAAGGGCCTCACGAAGCGGGGCCTTATTTCGGTCCAAAAAGAGGACAGGGTAAGTCCCTCCGTCGGCTCTTGGAGCCGGGAAAGGTCCCTCCTCCCGGGGCCGACCGTCGGCCAGTCGACGCCGCTCGGCCTGGCCACTGGCCTCCACGGTGTCCCCGTCAGGTCAGTTGACGAGACTCCACCGATGAAGTCGAATTTTTCTTGACCCATTGGGCCGGGCTGTCGCCTTTAGCAGCAATTCCCCTCTCCCGGTTCCCCGGGAGAGTTGAGATCCCGTGGGCTCGCCTGTGCCTCGGTTCCGGAGCCCTCGGATGCACCATCCGAGCCGAAGGAGTGCCGGTTCCGGCCGACACCTCCCACGCCCGACCTCGGAAATTCCGGGACTCTCGGTCTCGGTCTCGGACCTCTTCGCGGTCAGCAGATCCACCGTCATAGGCGGTCTCGGTCTCGGCACATGATAGATGGCGTCGCAGCCGTCCTCGTCCTCCTCCTCCTCGGATGAGGAGGCTTGGCCGTAAATTAAATCGTCGATGCGAAGACCTTATGTTCAACAACTCCTCCTGGCGAAATAAGCCGACCCGTCGCCTTCCCGGCCATTAAGTAGCTGTCACGGAATGGCCGACACAACCCTCGACTTATCGAGGCCTATACCCAGGCGGTTGTTCGGCCCCAAACCAGCTCTCCACGATTCGGTGGAACCTCCGCCTCCACAGCCACCAATTGGGGCTCCGACCAAGATTCTCGATCGTCGAGGTCCTACCCGCCGGCTGTCAGTTACCCTCACTCCCGATCGACCTCGGCGGTGAAGGTGGCTCAGGCCAGAGCAGCTCTTGAGGACTCTTCCGAGGTCGAAGATGATTCCTCCTTTTTCTCCAAGCGACTGGACTTGGAGTCTTCAGGAGATCCAGTCAATGGACGATAGCCGTCGTCCTTCCTAGGACTACTTGGCTCATCTCGGAGTCCACGGGATGGAGCTCGAACCCGTTCAAAGCAGGCCGGTATCCCCTCACGCGGAGATTCTGGACCGGTTCTCCGGCGGAGGCCTTTCGGTGCCGAGGGCCAGGTGGGTCCGGCACTGGAGCTTTGGCAGCGCCCTGCTTCCTGCCCTGAGCCTTCAGCCAGGATAGGCCAGGAAGTATCGCGGTCCCTACTGGTTCCTTGTCCGGTTTTCAGACACCCTCTGCTGAGGGTTGGTTACGACAGCGTTTTCCAATAGCGCCCGGCAGCGCCAGGGATGTGGACAAACCTCCTGACAAGAGAGTCCAGAACTGGACTATGTGGCGAAAAGTCTCGCTGCGTCCTCTCGGCCTTACGTCAGGCCAGTTCGGCCGTCCTCATGGCACATTTTCTCATGCCCTGTTGGGCTCCCTGGATGAGGTCATCCCTCATCTTCCGCCCGATCTGCAGACTACGGTTAAGCAGGTGCGGGACCAGAAGGCAGAGGCAGTGGCCAAACAGCAGCTCAGACTGCTTTGGATATAGGGGACTCATGTGCCAGATCGGTGGCGGCGCAGTGGCTATCGTCCGGAGCTCAGCTGAGGATATCCACCTTTAGCGGATACCCAGCACAAGTTGGCGGATGTCCCCTTTTGAGGACTGACCTCTTGACCCAGGGGTGGAAGGTCACCTGCAGAGGATCGAGAAGTCAATGCTACCTTGGACTGGGTCTCTTCGCTCAGAAGGACAAGGCCTTAAACCACAGCCTAAGCCCTTTGGCCTTCAGTGCCCTGGCGCCTGACCCAGCAATGTCAGGGCCAGCAGGCTCGACCTTGGCATCCCAAACCCAAGCTCGGCTTCCTCTAACAGGAGGCAGGGAGGAAAAGGCCCAGGAGGTCCATCGGCCGGTCCTCCTCCAAGCCTGCCCAGTGGCGGGCTGAGGTGCCGCTTCATGCCATCACTATCCCTGAGACCCCATGAGAGGGCCGCCAGCACTTCCGTTCGCCTTAGTCGCTGTTTCCACGGACAGGTGGGTCTTGGAGGTGGTGGGAAGAGGCCTGCCTCTGGGTCCGAGCAGGCACCAGCCTTAGAGCCGTCGCCCCTCGAGAGCTTGGATCCCCAGCCTCACTGGCGGCTCGTCGAGGCCGACATGCTCCTCCTCCAGAAGGAGGTGATAAGAGAGTGGTGGACCCTCCTTCAGACCCAGGGTTTGTGTCCAGGTACTTCCTGGTTCGAAGCGGACAGGGGCTGGCGCCCCATTCTCGACCTCTACGGCCTAAACAAGTTCCCTAGGGTCTCGAACCTTCAGGATGGTCACTCTGGCTCAGATAATGCCATCCTTGGAGCGTGACATGGTTCTGCTCTCTGGACTTGCAGGGCGGCGTTTTCACGTCCCTATCCGATCCGTCTCACCAGAGATTCGCTTAAGCTTCCGAGCGGAAGGATCCCTCTTCGAGTTCAAGCCATGCCCTTGGCTTGTCTCCAGCTCCCAGGGTCTTCACCAAATGCATGGCAGTGGTGACAGCATTCCTCTTGCGCTGAGGGGTCCGGTGTACCCTTACCTGGGCGACTGGCTGATAGCAGCTCCCTCCAGGAAGGAGGCAAGTGGTCAGAAATCTGGCCTCAGGTCTGCTCTCAACTGGGCCTCCTTATCATGAGGCCAAGTGGAACTCGAGGCGAAGCAGGTGATTTATTCATCGGGCAGCTCGACTCTCTTGAGCCAGGCGCGGCTCCCGGACAGGGCCGAGGTTCTTTCCTCCTTGCCCGATCATTCTGGTTGGGCAATTAGCCCTGCCCGGGACTTCCTGTGCCTCCTGGGTCTCATGGCGGCCTGCACCAGCGTGGTCCGTTGGGCCCGCTGGAACATGTGTCCCCTTCAGTGGGACTGGCCAGCCAGTGGTCTGCGCTGCAATCCTTGGACCAGCTTGTGTCGGTGACACAGGGGATGTGAGCAGCTCTCCAGTGGTGGACCGTTCCAGATCATTTGCAGGAGGGCATCCCGTTCGTCCGCCCGAGCCGGCGGTCTCTATCGAGCCGATGCCTCTCTGATGGGTTGGGGTGCCCATCGCAGAACACCGGGCTCATGGCTCCCTGGTCCCCGCGGGAGTCGATGCCACATCAGCCTGCTGGAGCTCCGGGCAGTCCGCCTAGCTCTCACCGCCTTTGCTCCGTTCCTCCGGGGTCAAGTGGTCGAGTCAGGCGGACAATACCACGACCATGTACTATCTAAACCGCCAGGGGCGGGCCAGCGCTCCATGCTTCTATGCAAGGAAGCTCTCGCATTTGGTCACTCATCGCAGCCTGGGCGGATCTCCTAGCCATTCACGTGGCAGGGCCTCCAACACCCTGGCCGATGCCCTGAGCCGGATAGGGCTGCATCCCAGTGGTCTCTCCTGCGGAGTGAGCACAGCATCTGTTCTCCCATTGGGGCACACCTCAGGTGGACCTGTTTGCCTCAGGGAGAATCAGCTGAGCCTGTTCCATGCCGCCCCCTCAGCAGGGCTCGCTGCAGGGGATGCCTTCTCGAGGCAGTGGACCCGGAGCCTCTTTTCGCCTTTCCCCATTTCCCTTGATCCCAAGGTGCTTCTCAAGGCGAGGAGGGATAAAGGCGCAGAGTGATTCTGATAGCCCCAGACTGGCCTCACCAGTTCTGGTACCAGATCTCCCTCAGTCTCAGCTCCAGGACTCCGCTGGCAGCTTCCAGCTCGCCGGACCTGCTCTCAGTCAATCAGGGAAGGTGTTCCATCCGGACCTTCAATCCCTGCACCCTGGCGGCCCTGGTTCCTGGCGGCTAGAGTTCCAGGCCTTGGGTCTTTCCGACAGGGTCCTCAATGTAGTTGAGGCGTCCCGTAGAGTCGACCAGAAAATGCTTATGCCTTCAAATGGAAAAGGTTTTCCATTTGGTGTCAAACAAGGGCTTGGACCCTTCCTCCTGTTCCTTGGCAAGCATCTTGGACTATTTATGGTCCCTTTCTAGTCAAGGGCTTGGAGTCGAGACCTAAGGGTGCACCTGGCAGCCATCTCTGCTTACAGGCGCGGGCGGGAAGCAATCGATGGCATGCAGGAGAAAGGTGGTCTGGAGCTTTTCAAAGGCCTTGATCACATTTCCCTCAGTGCGGGAACCCCACCTCCGTGGGATCTACTGCTGGTACTGGCAAAGCTCATGGGCAAGCCATTCGAACCTATGCACAGGTGTGCTCTCTCTCACCTGTCATGGAAGACCGCCTTCTTGGTGGCTATCAGTCAGCCAGAAGGATGGGAGAGCTCCAGGCGCTTCATCCAGTCTCCTTACCTGGTCTTCCACAGGGGACAAGGTTGTCCTCACGCCCACGAAATTCCTTCGAAGGTGGTGTGGAGTTTCACCTTAACCAGGTGTTGACTCTGCGGTGTTCTACCCCAATCACACCTCGGAGGCCGAATAGGCTCCATACTCTGGACCCTAGAAGGCAAGCTTATTATAAGGGCATCGGCTGAAATCGGAGAGAGGTTAGCCAGCTGTTTGTCACCTACGCTGAAGCCGCATCTGGCAGACCTGCAGCCAAGCGGACGATAAGCAGGTGGGTAACCTCCTGCATAGATCTCTGCTATAAGTTGGCGGGCATGGAGCCTCCCAGAGGATAAGAGCTCATTCTACCCGCCATACTGCTGCAGTGATGGCTGCTTCCAGGGGCGTCCTATCAGGAAATCTGCAGGGCTGCTACCTGAAGTCCAGCAGAAACTGTACCATTACCACATCGACCTTGAGTCACGCCGGGAAGCTGGTTTTGGGGCCCCGGTTCTCCAGTCTCTCTTTCCCAAGTAAGTATTGGGGTGTCGTCTTGCCTCCTCCTCCCGGAGAACTGCTAGGAGTCTGCCAATGAGTGTGGATGAACAACATATCCATGTCCTAAAATACAGGTTACTCACCTGTAACAGGAGTTCTAGGAATAGTATATGTTGTTCATCCTCATTCCTCCCGGCCGACACACCTAGAACTCCAGCGGGCAGATCTGGCGTCATGGGCGGGCCAGAGTTATACCACCGGGTGGGTGGGAGGAGCAGCTTGAAGACCTTCCGGCAAGATTTAAAGCGGCAAGGATACCTGCCAATGAGTGTGGATGAACAACATATACCATTCCTAGAACTCCTGTTACAGATGAGTAACCTGTATTTGCTGACTGATGGCATCGCCTTCCTCACATTGTCGTGGGACAACTGGCCTATTTGCCTGTATATAAAGTGCGACCTGAAAACGATTCCAAAGATGTGAAAACTATTCACTGAAATCATCTGCTGCCAATCGGGCAAATCCTGATTGAAGCCGAACCTTCAACTGCCGCCCCCTCCTGGCCTGTGACTAGATCTGCTGCCAAGAAAAGAACCAAACACGTGGATTCTTCAGCAAGCCAACCAAGAGAGTCTTGTCCAAACCCTGCAGAAAGAGGCGATCAACAATCGGTGTCGGAAGACAATGAAGATGATATTGAATACTATCCCTCTTATGAACTGAGCCAGTTGTTTCGGGGCAATCCCCTTGTTAACTCTGGAAATGAGATTGGCCCGTCTGGACTGTTTGAGCCCCCTACTTTGTCTCCGGAGCCGATACCTCCAGAAGATGAGTTGGGTAGCAGACAAGCCCAAGGGTGGGGTCTTTAAGCCTGGCTGAACTGTCTGGCCTGGCTGAATTATCTGACTTCTCGGATGAGGAGAGTGAGGTGGGGGGACAAGCCAGTGATATGCCAGAACCGGAAGAATATTTTGAATGCCCTGATGGTTCCTCACTAGTAGCTACCCAGCCCTCAGCTGAGCCCAGTGGGATGGGTCCTGGGGTAGAGGGTCAGGCCACCAGTAATACTATGAGCCCTGGGCCCTGTTCCCCCGTGGAGGTTGCCGTCCCTAATGTCAGTGGGGCTGAGTTGGAATCAGGGCTTGTTTCAGGGCTCCCCGAGACACCTAGATGCTCCAGCAGAGAAGTACGGCCTGTGATAAAGTTAAGTTATGAATCTCTGGGTCAGCCAGTGGACCTGCCCTTAAATGTGGTCCACAAAGAGGTGTATGTGTCCCCGAGCTCCTTGCCTAAGTTAGCTTTGGGGGATAACTCTAGTTTGTTGGTATTACCCTTTGGGTGTAGTGCCCCTACTTTAGGTGACCCGCCAGTAACTGAAATGGAGGGGTTTCCCCAGTCCCGGGGCCCTGAGCAGGAAATATTGACCTGACTGGGAAAAAGAGGAACAAAGGGTTGTGTGTGTACAATGTTGTATAACCCATAGTACACTGTAAATATTCATGTATGTCATGTCAAGTGTGATGTAGTGTCAATTAGACTGTGTGCCTTTAAGTAAATTTAGGGTAATTACTTGACGCGGACGCCAAGTTTTTCCAGGCCAGGGAGGGTGTAACCCCCTTGAAAATGGGGGTTCCTAAAAGCTTCTCCGGAGCTTGCCTAAAGTGCCCCCTGCCAGGCTGGTGTCCTGCACTGCAGCAGCTTCACTGTGATCGCCAGGAGTGCTATCAAAGCCTCTGTGCCTGTTTTTAAGGGCTGCCTAACTCGCAGTCATGATTAATATGGGAAGGGGTTTGAGTGTGGCCATGCTCGAGTCCCGTCCGGGCTGCCGGATAATTGCTCCGTTTCTGCCATCGCTAAATTGTGCAGAGGGAGCTCCTTTGAAAGGTGTAGCTGCTTGCTGGGAATAACTTGGGGTAATAAATGATAACGTAGCTATTCTAACCTGCTTTTCTTTGCAGCAAGGACTGTTCTGATGCTCCCCTCCATTTTGGTCCTGAACTGGCGATTTGGACCAATCAGAACGTTGGAACTTTAAGGGAGCTGCCTGACCAATCGAGGGGCTGTTTGTACTTTGGGAAAGGTATTATGGGCTATGGCAGGTTTTTGCACCACTGAGATCCAGAGCGATTGACTGGCAGGTGCCGCCGGCCAATAGGAGAGGGTAGCGCCCGAACTGAGGAGAGAGCCCCTGGCTGATGTGGGCAGATGCATAGTGGCTGAGGAGAAGGAAGGAGCTGTGTGCTTCTGCGCTGGTGGAGAGTTCGCGCGGGAAGCGCGGGAAGGCCTTAGGTGGCCGTTTTTGCCGTTGAAGTGATTCAGACTAAATCCGCCGGTGTGCGGTCAGAGGAGGCTGGTGCCAGCCCAGCTACCTACCAGACTCAACCTGAGAGGACTGAAGAATCTGCTGAATCACTCTCGGTCCACCCATGAGGTTGAAGTTGTCGTTTATTGTCCGATTCCATTGCCAGGTCGTGTGGGGACTAGAAGCAGCTGCCTGGTATGGTACTCCTCTGCTATTTGCAATATAAATGTGTGAGAAGGCTGGTGAGCTTCAGGCTCAATTCTGCCGGAGGTGAAGAAATCGCTGCTTGCTGGAGTCGTGAGTACTGAATCAGGGTAGCTCCCTGCTAAGTTTCCAGTCAGGGCCTTCAGTTGCTTCAGCATACGGCTGACTGTCTACTTGAGTTTGTTCCTGATTCTGACTTGTTCAGTATTGCAAAGGCTATCTGTGTCAGGGCCCCAACCAGCTGCCACGGTGGACTAGCCATTAGGGCTTGGGTACCCAGGGACAGTAAATATTAGGTTCAGGCCTGTGCACAGAGCCCTAGGTAGATAGGTATAGTGATAAGCCAATCAACTTGATTTCCCCCTGCCTTGTTTACATCCCTTTGAATAAATCAGATTGTTTGTTCTACAATTACACCCTGGCTACTGTGTGCATTGCTGGTGAACTGCTGTATAGTGACTGTGACAAAACTGTACCTTACTTTACAGGGGTTCCCCGGAGTGATCTGAGAGATACTAGTTGGGGGGTAAGTGAACTGGGGAAAAGTATGGTGGGTACACCATGTGAGTCACTAGCGGGATGAAAGGGGGGTTGCAGTAACCCACAGGGCTGTGACTGAGGCAATCTCGACAGTACTAACCCCGACCTCTGGGTGGAGGCACCCGTCAACGGATCTGGGCCCCTCATCCTGTCTCAGAGGAGGCAGGCCGGGGTAGTAACCCTAAGGATAGCGCCCCCTAAGGGTTACACAACCAATGCATGGTAATGGTGTGCCCCAGGTGGAGGCACAATGCTGAGAACTAGTTTAAGAGTGTGTTCACAGATCAACAACCCAGGTCGGCCCCTTTATTGTTAAGGGATGTGTCCCTGGTAAGGCACCATGGGAAACTTAGATATGTCACAAACATAAGGGGGCCCATATTTAAAGCATCAGCGTACTGCTGACAGGTGTAGCGCTGTGCTAATGGAATATAGTGTATGGGAAAGCCTGTTAGTGCCGGTGCTGTTATACTCAAATGTACACCGCATGTTGCTTAGCAGTCAGCATGGTAACACTGAATACACCTCTGCGTCCATGAAAATTAGGTGGAGCCTCTTGCATACACGATGCAGTGGTATATTGAAAGGGTTCTGGAAGCACGAAAAGGCTGCCATGGCAGCATTATTCACTGCTTCCACAAACCTGTTCTTGTCAACGCACACAGGGGTGCATTCCCCCCAACCTGGCAGCACTAGTTCTTGGTCCAGACAAACAAAATGTGCAAGGCAGCAGGTAAAGCAAATAGGATGCTGGGATGCATAGGCAGGGGCATCACCAGCAGGAAAAGGGAGGTCATGATTCCATTATACAAGACACTAGTGAGGCCCCACCTGGAGTACACTGTGCAGTTCTGTAGACCATACCTACGTAAGGACATAGACAGGGTAGAGAAGGTTCAGAGGAGGGCAACAAAGATGGTGCATGGATTGCATCACAAGTCCTATGAATACAGGTTGAAGGAACTGAACATGTACTCCCTGGAGGAGAGGAGGGAGAGAGGGGATATGATAGAGACATACAAGTATCTTACAGGGAGGAACAGGGTGCAGGAATACACTATTTTTAAGCGAAAAAGATGTTCCAGGACTAGAGGGCATGGGATGAAGTTGGAGGGAGGACGATTCAGAGGAAACATGAGGAAGAATTTCTTCACAGAACAGGTGGTGGACAAGTGGAACACCCTGCCAGAGGAAGTGGTGGGGGCTGAAACAATCACGGGATTTAAGAATGCATGGGATAGACATAAAGGAATTCTGGAGGTCAGGGGTAAGGGGCAACAGACTTCTAGGAAAACATAAACTGAACTTACAAGCTCAAATGGGCAGACTGGGTGGGCCATAGGCCCTTATCTGCCGACACAGTCTATGTATCTATGTATCTATGCACCCTCCCTCAACCAATCCCCATATCAAGTAAGAAATCATCCCTGGTGCTAGTGGTACCTTCCATCCAACCACAATCCTTGTTTAAATTAAAACAACATCCCTGGTGATAGTGGTAACCCCCCCTCCAGCCCTGATCTCCTTTGTAGTAAAACAACATCCCTGGTTGTAACAGTACTCCCCTCTGGCCCCGATCCCCATTTGCAAAAACAGCATCCCTGGCTCTAGCAGTACCTCGCCACTCTGCAAACCATAACAGCGCCCCCCCCCACCCTTCCCACCCACTCAGCAATCACCACCATCCACCCCCCCTCCTCAGTCTGGCACCCAACCACCCCTGAATAAACTCGGCAGTGGTGGGCAGAGAGGTGGACTATGACCAGCACAGATCCTCCTCTCATTACCTTGGCCAGCCACCATCTAAATAAAGAGAGTGAGCACACACTTACAGTACAAGCAGCTACCTGTACTATAAGTGCATGCCCAGTCCCATGCTTTCAAATGGCAGCCTCCCATGAGGAGAATCTGTACCAGTCACCATCCACCTCTTGCCCACTGCTGCCCCCAGGTTTATTTAGGTAGAAAAAACAAATTAAAAACAATGCATATATAAAAGCAGAGGATCCAAATAAGTGATGTATTGCCACACAAGCTACAAGAAATGCTGAGTTGTACTTTATTCTGGTGGGTCAGTTGCCAGATGGAGGTGGTAGGTGGTAGGTGCTGAGTGGGTGGGGGAGGGGGTCTGCCTTGGTTTGCAGGGCCTGGGGTACCACTACTACCAGAGATGCTGTTAATTCAAATGGGGAACGGGGTGAGAGGGGTTGTATCATTAGCACCAGGGATGCTGTTTTAATTCAAATGGGGAATGGGGTGAGAGGGGGGTGTATCATTAGCGCCAGGGATGCTGTTTTAGTTCAACCACAGACTGGGGCAGCTGAGGGGTATGACTTCCACCAGGGATGATTTGTTACTGTACACGGGAACTGGGTGAGGGTGGAGGCAACAACCAAAGTTTTTCATAATGCCTCCGTGCATGTAATGACACAGAGGCATTGCGCGGAGCTGCTTATGGCCCCACAGTGGCATGCAAATGATCTCTCAGTACCTTGCTTGCCTTGTGTGGTCGTTAGCATGCTAATATTTGAATATGGCACCCAGGAGCAGAGGTGCTTACCCATTTGGGACATGCCATCCCCCTTTGCTCCTGGGTGTCTGTTTCCAGCAGGGAGCTGTGGTGCACTGCACATCAGCACTTTGTATTGTGCTACCTCCACCTGACAGTCGTACAAGCAGTACACATCAGACAGGGTGTTCTTGCATATATAAATACTGCACCTTACAGGCAGTGTGTTGTGCTGTCAATTATGTGGTGCTATCGTCCACTTTCGACTGTGGGGCCCAACATTAATTAATATATCATAATGTTGAGCCTAGCCAACGGAATAGCAGCTGAAACAATTCTTGATGACATCACAGTGCAGCTATGCATTGTGATGTCATCACAGTGCAGCTATGCAGTATTACAGCAACAGTATTTTTTTTCCCCATGGAGGTTGTGTGGGAGGGCTAGCAGCCCTATCCTTGACACCCTGGACTGACACCAACCACACCAGCTCACTGGGTGCCCCTCCCTCCCGAAATACTCCCCATGGTGGGATCAGGAGGAGGACCGTACCCCCCCCCCGGGGCTCATCCTCTAGATATGGGTGGTCAGCTCATGGCACCAGCCAAGGGAAGGCAAGCAGGGCTTCATTAGTCCACACGGCCCCCATTTTCCATTTTTCTGGAGTCCCGCTCCCTGCTGCAGACAGGCTGTGGCACGTGCCATGTTGAGGCATACAAGCACCATGCCAAACCGGTAGCCTTTCCCTACTGTGTGCCGCCCCAGCCTACACTACGATCAGGCCTCCAACTGGTGGCAGTCAGCGGTAGAGCTGATAAAGCCTTCCCCCACCCCCAGGAGAGGAGAGCAGTTCACCAGATGCTCATCCATCTCCTCCCAGCCGAGCCCCAGTAACCCAAGTCCGCTCCCAAACTCAGGTTGCTGGCATGGAGGGCGTCAGCGCTACCACCGCACCACTGGACCAAACAGTGTCATAGCTTAACAACAAATAACATCATAATATGGTTTTATGTTTTGTAATTATGTATTTATGGTTAACAAAACGTGTAAATGGGCAAAAAAACATAAGTCTCGAACAAGAATGATCACAGAACTGGAAACATTCTGGTTTTCCTACTGGCACCAGCTAGACTGCCCACACTCTCCCATCAGAACTGCTGCAATGACCCACCAAAATGCCCACCCAACATGCTGGAATGCCAGTGTGCTGGAATGCTGAAGACCTACTGGAATGGCCACTATTACCTGCCAGAGTTGCCAGTTAACATGCCTGAATGCCGATCCTGAACCTGGTGAGTTAGGGCGGTCATTCGGGAGGGAGGTGAGCATTCCAGCAGGTTTATGGCAATTCCCTTGGGTTAGGTGGGCATTCTGGTGGGTTGGGTAGGCACTCTAGCAGGTCGGATGACCATTCTGGTGGGTCAGGTGGGCATTCCATTGGGACTGTGGGCATTCAAATAGATCGGGAATAGCCATTCTGGCAGGTCAGTGTGGCATTCCTGTGTATCTAGGTGACCATTCTGGCTGTTCTGGGTGGCTATTATGGTAGTTTTGGGGGGCATGCCAGCATGAGCCAAAAGGAAAATTGGAATTATTCCAGTTCTGAGTGTATTTTGGTTCTGAAACAATTTCAGTTTTTGCAAAGTCCCCAAAAAACATAAACAGCTCCAGTTTTCTTTTCATTTGATATCATACCAGAAATGGGATATGTGGTTTTGATGTTATTTTTTTAATTATTTCTAAATTAAACTTCTGCTTAAAAAATATACAGCAAATAAGCACAACATGGAACATTCCATTCCATTTTATGTGTGCATGGCATACCTGTGAATCAAATTCATGAAATCATATTGTCAGCCAATTTTACCCGTGCTGAACAGATTCTCGCACTTGAACACTGCCTTTAACAAGATAAGACCATAAATGTGTGTATGCTGACACATCTGGTAACACATCAGTGATGTAATTATAATGACTCCTTTCATTCAAATTAATATCCCCGTAGCGTGGGGGTGACTATTTTCATGGAGTTGCTACTCTCTTACCACACCCACTGTGAAAAAAAATTAAAAATTGGTGTGGTGCTGTTTACCATGTGACGCAGGACTGTGAGATTATTTCTCTTGTATAATAGACATGTTTGTATTTCATCTTCTATGCCTTGCAACCAAGCTTTTATCTGGTATGTAGTTTATATACTTGAATAAAAATAAAACATAAAAAAGAAACATGTGAGGACACAGGACCTTCGTATCTTGGTCCAGAAAATGATTCTCCCCATTTTCGACTACTATGATGTAGTCTATGGTGCCGCTCCCAAATCCTCCCTGACCAAATTGGACTCTCTAACTCCTTCTGTCGTTTCACCTTGGATGACCCATCTCATTCTTATCACTGAAACCTCTACCATACCCTGCCCCCCTCCCACACTTGCAAACAGGCACACTGCCCATTGGTATGGTATGGTATGGTAAAATTTTATTTATACAGTGATACAGCCATTAGGGTTCCAAAAATCCCTGTTCACAAGGCTTACCTGTTTACATTATGCAAAATTATTACAACTATACATTTATAACAATACAAGTTACAGAAAAGTAAGTGCTAAACTCACTTCAAAATTTTGGTTAGGGGAACTCACCACTTACCTCTCATGCTCCCTCTTCACCCCTCAACCTCCCTCCCACTCCCTCAGATCCACTGATACTTGGACCTTACTGGTCCTCTGCCGCTCCAGTCGGATTGGACAGACTGGTTTCTCCTATCACTTCCTGCAACTCTGGAATTCTCACTTCCAAATACTGCACTCCTCCTCCCTCCTCCTCCTCCTCCCTTGCCTCCGCCTTACATAACCACCTCTCCTCTAGCTGCTCCTGCTTTAATCCTCCTTAAAGTTCCCTCCCATGAGATTGTTCCCCAGGTCCATATCCAATCCCCTACCCTTAATTCCCCCCTTGCCTTTTCTCTGGCTTCCCCTGCACCCCTCCCCACCTATCTTCTCCGACTAATTATCCTTGCTAAAGTGCTTCCCTCTTGCAGGGATCTCAGCACCTGGGAGGGGCTAGTTCTAGCATGCCTTTCTCCCCCTCATCTACCTACTTTCCCTTCCTTCTATCCTCTGTTATTCCCCTGCCCCCACCCTCTTCTTTCTCACCCTTATTCGTCTTCGCCCGGTTCAGCCCCTGGCAGGGTTCTCAACATCCTGGAGGCGTTAAACATAGGCACATCTTCTCCCTCCCTCCCTAACCTCCTCCCTATTCCTTCTTAACTTAAATGTCTGCTCCTGGCAGGGTGCTTCAGCATCCTGTAAGTGCCAGACCTAGGCTTAAACTCCCTCTTTTCCTGACCTTCACCTCTTCTTCTGACCCTCTCGTCTTGCCTTTGTACCCCATTGCACTTATTTAACCTGCCCCCACATGACCAAACCATACTATTGCCTCTCTAAACTGCTACTTCAGCCCACACTCAATTGGTTCTACCTACCTCATTTTTCTGTGCTTAGTACCGGTTACTGGTTATAGTTCTAGTACCCTCTGTATTTTTGCCTCACTTTCATCTAGTTAGACCCTCTGTTCCGTCTTTCCCCTCCCCTCATTCGCACTTCAGTTGTTTAAATTGTCTGAATTTACTGTTTTACCTATGCTTAACTGAAATACTAATCCACCAATGTATTGGCAATATTGCTGTTTTATTATCTGTACCTAAACCCTCTTGTATATTAACAGAGACTGTATGTACAATCACTGTTTTTATCCACTTGTACCCCCCCAGGTCACACCAGGAGACGAGCAACTTGTTGTTCAGTGTGCCTTCCTGGTGAAACATTTCAATAAACAAGTAAAAATATTTCACTTGTGCTTTTGCCACTCATGAGATAGTGTCCTGCCCACTCACTCATTGAGATAAATGGCATATCCTGAGTCAGGCCATTTTAAATCGCCTATGACTCCAACACACCACGGTGCTAAACAGATTGGATATCTAAGCATTGAGACATGACAGCATTATGAGTCAATAATTGTGCACCTAGCATGTATGCCCTGTGTCTTTAAACACACCAAAAAGTCCAATTATTGGTTAGAATTACATATCCCTAAAGTCTTATTGCAATTATAAAATGGATTGTATCAGTAAATGTAGAAAAATGCATTAACAACAGGGTGTTCTTTTTTTTTGGGGGGGTAAATCAGAGATTTTTAAAAGCCAGACCTATTTAAATATGGTGAGATAATTGCATAGGTTGGAATGGTCATTACCCAGTCAGTGTCTTCTCTCTGTCATATTCATTATATACATTTGGCTAGCATGCTCTCCAGGTCTTCAGATAGCCTGGCACTGGCAGCCAGTTGACATATAGCTGTACAATACAGTATCCAGACATTCCTAGAGCAAGACCTTTGGGGGGTGGATCTGTGATGGGCACAGCAAAGCGGGGGAAGCCACTGTGAGATGAGATGTGAGGAAGAAAAGAAACTCAGCAACTGCAGAAGCCAAATAATACTTTAAAACCCCACAGTGATGCATTACATAATTACAAAATCTTAAAATTGAGTTCTACAAGGGCATCCAGTTTATGTAACAAACAAGCTGACATGACATCTGAACAATATAAACAAGATAATTACGAGCAGTTTATGGAGGCAGATCCTCGTCAGGGCTGTTACTGTTTCAGTTCCCTGAGTGAAAAAAGACTTATTTATAATGCCTTATTTATCAAATAATGCCAGCTGTTTCAAAGATGATTGAAGTTTTCATTTTTGCTCCATCTGCTGTTACAAATCTGGGACTCTTACTAATGCAACAGCCCAGACTGTCCTGCATTTCTGGTGAACCTACCTGCAATTCTTGTATCTTGTCCTCTCCTATGTATGTTGCTGAACATTATCAGCCATACTAGAACTAAGTCTCAGTCTGTCTTTTCTCTGTACTAATAAAATAGGTCAAGATGGCCACCAAAACTACTGCTCTCTGATTGGACAAACTAGTTCACCTGCCATGCCTATACAAATTCACAAATAGATGGTGGTGCATTATCTAAGCCAAATCTTTTAATACCAGGTCATTTAATAAGTGTAATAATACACCCCAGGGTGCTATTTCTTTGGGGTATAGGCACTCCTCTAGTGTGCACTAAGAAGAAACATAGAATTTGATGGCAGATAAGGACCGCTTGGCCCACCTAGTCTGCCCATTTCCCTACCTAACGGATAACCTGCAGATCCTAGTTAACCAACAGCCTACTTCCTCCTACCCCCACTAGAATTGCCTTATGTCTGTCCCATGCATTCTTGAATTCCCCCACTGTTTTTGACTCTACGACCTCCTCAGGAAGGCTGTTCCATGTATCCACAACCCTCTCTGTGAAGAACTACTTCCTCACATTACCTCTGAGCCATCCCCCCTCTATCTTCAAATTGTGCCCCCTAGTTTTTGCACATCTCTTTTTCTGAAAGATGCTGCCCTCTTGGACTTTGTTGATTCCCTTGAGGTATTTGAAAGTTTCTATCATGTCCCCTCTCCTTCCTTTCCTCGAGGCTATACATCTTTAGTTCCTTTAGTCTTTCTTCATATGTCTTCTGATGCAGACCCTGCATCATTTTGGTTGCCCTCCTCTGGACAGCCTCCACCCTGTCTATGCCTTTTGGAGATGGGGTCTCCAGAACTGTACACAGTTCTCCAGATGTGGTCTTACCAACTGTCTGTACAGAGGGCCAACAACTTCCTGTTTTCTACTGGTGATGCCTCTCCCTATGCATCCCAGTATCCCCCAGCCCTCCTTACTGCCTTCTCACATTGCTGGCCCACCTTTGGGTCATCTGATATGACTACCCCAGGTCCCTTTCCATTTTGTTATTGTCAGTATCTCACCCCATTGTGTACCTCTTCCCTGGGTTTTGTTTCCCAGGTGCATTACTTTGCAGTTCTTTGCACTGAATCTAAGCTGCCATACGTTTGACCATTCCTCCAACTTTGCCAAGTCCCTTTTCATCCTTTCCACACCCCTCCTTGTGTATCAACCCTGTTGCAGATCTTTGTGTCATCTGCAAAGAGACATACTTTCCCTTCCAGTCCCTCTGCAATGTCACTTATAAAGACATTTAAAAGGACCGGCCCCAGTACTGAACCCTGCGGTACCCCACTAGTAACCGTCCTTTCTTCACTGTGGACTCCATTTACTATTACACGCTGTGTCCTGTTGTCCAACCAGTGTTTTACCCAGGCTACCACCCTGGGACCCACTCTCAGGCTGGCTAATTTGTTTATTAATCTTTTGTGCGGGACTGTGTCAAATGCCTTGCTAAAGTCTAGGTGGGCCATGTCCACAGCCCCTCCCTGGTCTACTGCTTTGGTCACCCAGTCAAAGAAATCAATTAGATATGTCTGACATGACCTTCCGCTGTGAATCCATGCTGCCTTGGGTCCTGTGCCCCACTGGCCTCTAGATACTCAACAATTCTTTCCTTCAGAAGTGATTCCATCATTTTCCACCACTGAAGTCAAACTGACAGGTCTGTAGTTTCCTGCTCTGTCTTGCTCCCACTTTTGTGAAGGGAATCACATCCACCCTCCTCCAGTCCTCAGGTACCACCCCATCCTCCCATGATTTATTAAAAAGGGTAGTCAGTGGTGTTACTAGTTCTTCCCTTAGTTCTTTTAGAATTCTAGGGTGAATCCCATCAGGCCCCATTACTTTATCCACCTTCAGTTTTATTAGTTCTTTCGGAACCCTTTCTTCTGTGAAAGGACTAATATCAACCCCCTCATCCAGAGTGCTTCTATTGACCGGATTAGGCATTTCCCCCTGCTTTTCCATTGTGAATACTGAGCAGAAGTATTCATTCAGTATCCCTGCTTTTTCACTATCACTCTCTGCCCAACCACCTTCCTCTTTGTTCAGCCTCAGTATCCCTGCCTTAGTCTTTCTTTGCTCCCTAATCATACCTCTCAACTGTCCCTGATTTTCAGGGACATCCCTGATTTTGACTCAAAATTTTCCTCTGTCCCTCGTAAAATTTGTGTTTTTGTGACAGAACAGTGGGGATTGAAAGTACAAAATAATGCCAAACATTAAAGTTACAGACTTGTTTGTCTTCAGAAAATGCATTTTACACTAATCCCCCTATTCTATCAGCTTTCTGAGTGAACAGTACCAATTTTTAAGATATGTCCCTGATTTTGGGTCTTTGTCCCTCATTTTTTTAAGCCTTGTCCCTGATTTATGAGCAAAGAGGTTGAGAGGTATGTCCCTAATGTATGTATAAAAGGTTTTATCCCCCTTCTTAACCGAGTTGGCTATCTTTTCCTCGGTTTGGGCCTTTGCTATTCTGACTGCCTTACCCGCTTCCTTCTGCTTTAACTGGTACAGTTCTTTGTCCTGCTCCTTCTGTGTTTTCTTATACTTCCTGAATGCTATATTTTTCTCCCTTACCTTCCCCGCTACTTTTTGAGAACCACAGTGTTTTTTCTTTCGTTTGATTTGTTTATTTGCTTCACAGAAAGACTTGCTGCCTCCGTGATGGTGGTTTTGATGTTTCCCATTGCTGCTCCACCCACCTTCTTGCCTGTTTGCTAGTGCTTTTCTGAGGCACTCTCCATTTTGACAAAATCAGCCCTCCTGAAGTCCAGTACGTACTACTTTTGTGTGGCTTCTGACTCACAGCTAAGTTTATCGTGAACCACACTGTTTGGTGGTCGCTGTTCCCAGATGGCTACCCACTTCAAGATCAGAGATCCTCTCTCCATCCCCATTTGAGAGTACCAGGTCTAAGATTGCTCTCTCCTGAGTGGGTTCCAAAACTAGCTGTCTGAGGCATGCCCCCTGTAGGACATAGAGAATGGCCCTGCTCTTGGATGTGGCTGCAGCAAAGGTGCTCCAGTCAACATCTGACATATTAAGGTCCCTCATCAGCAATATCTCCCATTTTTCTGACATCCCAAGGATGCCTTCTATCATTTCCTTGTCCATTTCCTCCCCGAGAGACGGGGGTCTGTATACAACCCCTGTGCGGATTGTGGAGCCATTTCCAGTCTCCAGGGTGACCCACAGTGCCTCCTCTCCTCCCTGTTTACCCTTTAGTTCTGTTGCTTTTATCCCTTCCCTTACATAGAGAGCTACTCCTCCTTCTTCTTCCCTCCCTCCCTCCCTGTCCCTCCTGTAGATTGTGTACCCTAAAGAGCACTTATCCTGCGGCCTCATGCCTCAGCACATACCAGAGGAGTGCTTATACAGTACCTCCCAATGAATGCATACCTTTTCATGCATTATATCATAGCACACACACACACAAACATATACAGTATATATATATATATATATGTATGTATGTATGTATAGAATTCATGATGGGTAAGTGTGGCATTCAAATAGAATAATAGATAGGGGACTGTGTATTATGAGACTATAATTCCATCGAGAGGTTCTGGGGACATGTGAACCTTGAGAACGAAGCTCGAGAGGTTCCAGTATGTCCCCAGAACCTCAAGATGATATTATAGCCCAGTGATCACAGTGCCCTGTCTTTAATTTTTTGTAATATATGGATCCAAGGACTTTCAAGTAGTTAGAGCCATTGAGGATGCTGTGCTATTAAGATGAAAGGGAATGACACCAGCAGCCCGGGTTCTGGAAAGAGCCCAGGTCACCAGGGGTCAGCTGGGGAGGGGACAGGGAGGAGCTGGATTGAGCCACTGATTGGCAGTTCTCCACTTCTGTGGAGGGTTAGGCACCATTCCAACCAGCAGACGGTGTTGGGAGGAGAGGATGCTGTTAGGTGCTTGGCAGAAGCCATGTCTCAGAACAGCTTCTTACCTGGACTCCAGTCCTTCACGCCAGTGTTCTCAGGGGCAGGGATTAGGGCCTAGTGCAGTAATCTCCATAACTATGAAAACCCTAGCCCCACAGCCATGCTCTCAAGATCCCCGCCTGGGGCAAAGAGCACAGGATGGTTACTTAAAGGACACCTAGCACTTGCTGGTAGTCAGGGCTAAAATGTCCCCATTAAAAAAAAAAAAAGATGAAAGGGAGAGATATGCTTAAAAAAAAGTCAGTCTTATCCTAGCTCTGTGAGTTGTTGTTTCATGGCTAGCACTGCCGCTGTTGAAGGGTCACTAGGGGCTCCATAGAGAAGGACCATCCTTCCCCTATGTGACAGAGTTGAATAAGACCCTGTCCCATTTGTTAACAGACAGAGTTAAAAGCAAGGATGTAGTCCACTCTCTCCTATTCAGACACTTGCCTATCTCGTCTGTCTGATTGTACAACCAAATTTTCTAGTGCATGATTCTCTTCGGGTGCGTATATAAATTTGGGAAAAATAAGTTGACTCATAATTAAATAAATTTCCTCTGCTGCATCGGTGGGAGCTGTACGTTGGAGGTTGATGCTGGTGCACCCTGCACAAGGGTATAAATTTGGGGTCTTTGGTGCTTAGAGACAGAGGCAACAGCGGCGAGGGAAAGCCAAAAGGAAAGTGTGCGGGGAGATGGTGTAGGAGAGTAGGGCCATTTGCCCACTCTTGGGGCTAGCAGTTTGTGATGTGTGGCATCCGTAAAACAGTCCAGCGGTGGACGAGGTGATGGCTGTGGTTTTCAGCCAGTGGGTTTCCCTCTGCAAAACCACCCCAGTGGAGTTTGGTGTTTGAAGACATCCAAGCTGGTGTGTCAGCATGACTCCTGTGTGTTCCAAGTCCTGGAAAGGTAGAGACCGAGATCAGAGGGGAGAATTGGAGCCTGCAAGAAAAATGGACAGCAAAACCTCAGAGCAGTTATGCCAAACCAGTTGTGGAGTTTTGGTGGTGCATTGAGAGGGACGTGAGATACAGCCGTGCTCGTGTGTCCCAGGTGGGATCCAGTTCCAGTGTGAGAAAGAGTCAGTTTAGCCAGGGGGGCTCGTGGAAGCCAGGGTTTGAAGCAGATGCCCGGAGTCCAAAATGCATTCCTGGAGGTTGCAGGTCAGTGGGGATATCTGCCTGCGTGTCAGGGTGGAGTCGCTCACCAGGGCCAACACTGGTAAAGATCCAGTGGCTGGGGAAGGGAAGGGAAGGGAATGACAGACCAACCCCAGTATGGAGAGAGATTTCTGGGAGCAAAAAATGTGAGAGTGAGAGAGATTACCTGCTGCTGCTGTGAGACCGGATTCAGCCCCAAGGAATGCTGCTTAGTGTCTTTAGTGGCCAGCTCAGCCCAGAAGAAAACCACCCACGTTTAGTGGGGCAATTGCGGCCACAAATTGCATCAACTAACCTCCCTGTAAGGACCCCCGCGGTCCGTATGTACAGATAACTTGTTTGAATAGTGCCAAGAAGTTTGTTCATTAAATGGGATCCTCTTGCTAATGTTAAACCTGTGTGGACTTCAGTTATTCTTTTTCTTGGGACTGTTTATGTCTGCTAACATGAATTATCTTGTAGCCCAGCATCAGAAGTTGGCACCCCCTGCATTTGGACCCTGCTAAGGCCAGCCATTCCCAGGAAGGTACAACTTTTTGGTTTCTGCTGCTGTGAGTACCCCCTCACAGGCAATTTACCTCCTCATACCCCTAGACACCGAGGAGGGGGGCTTACAATGTGGGGGCTCATCCAGGATGCATTTTTGGGGTGCAAGAACAATGTTGAACCACCCCAATGGGTGCTGGGCAAGGCATGGACTTTGTAAACTTTCTTTCTGGCCTGTTTGTACCAGACAAATATGGCGCAGTAGTGAAGAATTTAACACCTTCTAGAATATCACTGTGGTGCCAGTGGGTCTGGAGCTGGTGCACTTCACATGGCCAGGACATGTGCACAGTATGTAAATGCCCTGGTGCATCATTACCAGTTGGACATGGGGACCTTTTGGGGCAGAGTTCACTGTTACTGGGCACGTTTTGGATTGTGAGAAGAGAGATCAATGCAGGTTCTTGGAGAGTGAGCAGTGTGAGCCAGCAAGAGAGAGAGAGAGAGAGAAAGAGAAAGACAAGCAAAAAATGACTAAAGTTCCAGCAAATTCCAAAGTGACTGTTCCCTCTGCCATGCTGAGGTGGCTTTGGGATGTGGTTGGAAAAATCCACTGGCTCTAAGTGTGTCTTGTGCCAGTTCGAGGGCCCAGGAGTGACTCTATTGCTTGTGTGCACAGTGTGCCAGCAGATGACTCCCTCAGATGTAGAGCACCTGTTTTTCCTTTAGCCCAGTGGATCTGTGACTTCAGCTGGATCAGCCCTCAAAATCTGGGAAGAGATGGGTGTGCCAGCAGCATAGAAAGTGGAGGAAGCCAGCCAGCAGCCTTTCAGCTCCCAGAAATCTCCTGAGCCCAGTGGAGTAGATCAAACAAAATCTGCAGGTCTGCCTGGCAAACCAGTATCAGTGGTCCGAGGAAAAGGTCAAGACCGTAGAACACAAATGAAGTTTTTAACCCCTAAGGACTTTTTGGTTCCAGAGAAGCCGTCTCTGAGTGTGCCGAAAGGAACAGTGGGCACCGCTGCACTAGAACCGAAATGGCAACCTGAGAAACCAGCGGCAGGCAATGGCTCTCCTGCTGCAGCAGAGAAGCCAAATGACCCTGAGCCTGTCAACCAGCCTGTGGAGGGAGCCACTGAACTTAGTGATGCTGACTTGGAGAGGGACATTCCATCCTGTTATGAATCTGTGTACTTGACCCCTTGGAAGGATCAACACAGCCTGGTCACCAAATGCTGCAAGAGGCGTGAGCAATGTGAAGGGATCCAGAACGGAGATCTGCAGGTGCGGAGATACCAAGAAGGAGTGTGGCTGCCAGATGGTTAGACCCCAAAGACCACAGTGAGAAGCCTTCCTGAGTAGTTACAGGCCAAAAGAATAATCCGGAGGAAGATATGCCAGGACTACCCTCAATTCATGTACCCATATCTGCCTGAACGGATATGGGACATTACTGAAGCGAACCACCAGGACTAGGTGTATTGAGGCTCCTCAACAAGCTGTATGAAAAGCACAAGTTGGGTCCAACGAGTTCCAAAATGGCCCTGCAGAAAATACAGCGCATTGCTAAGGGGATGTGATCCAGGCACGACTATGAGGGGCTTATCATATTTAAAACTTTTGCGTTGGTTCAGGACCTGGGTGGAAAGAGAACCAAGCACTTTGTCAATGGACTGGACTTGTTTGGACAAGCAACCACCAATCCAGAACCTCAATATCATTACTCCAGACAATGAAGTAACTGTTGTGGTCTGAGTACTCTATGCGTTTCATACCTCCATGGTTTCTCCCCACCCCCTACCCCACCGTGCTGAAAATGATTAAATAACAGACTTGGCCTGAACAGTCTTTCAGCATAAAATGGGTGAGATAAACCCTTTTTCCTTTGTTATCTTTTTTATTTATTTATTTACAGCAATTACAGACATTTGGGCATTTGGACATTCACATTTTGAAACTGGACACTGCACCTCGGTGCTGAAAGGGGAGAGTGTGGTATTGTTTTACTGCTTGAGGTTGTATAAATTATTGTTTCATGTTTCTTGTTTGTTCCTATGTACATGCTGCTACTAAAATGTTTGTAATAGTGTGAATTGATATGCTGTGCTATGTTGTTCTAGTATAAAGTTTTGGGCATGGCTTGGCCGTGTGGCAGCTATTAGGCAGGTAGGAAGTGTTTAGAATAGCAGCTTTTGGGTTAATGTGAATTTAGGGCTGGGACGCCACCCCTGTTGCCAGGCAATCCATCTGGAACATTACAGGTGGTGGGTTGCCAGAACAAATGGGTTGGGGCACTTGTATTTAGGTCCCAAAGCTGAGTGGGGATGTGGTGAATCCACTGTCTCAGTGGTGCGCCAGTGAGCTGAGTCATTGGGTGTGGTGAGGGAGAGCGCATACCTCTCTGTTGGACCTCGGTGAGGTAGCTGGTGTAAATACTCACTGAGGTCAGTGACTGCTTAAGTTGGGGGACAGATGTAACCCCGGGGTGTACATAAATTTGGGAAAAGTTAAGTTTGGGTTTGTAATTAAATGGTTACATTTCCTCTGCCACATCTGCGGGAGCTCCATGGGTTGGAGGTCAACATTAGTGCACAAGAGTATAAATTTGGGGTCTTTGGCGCTTAGAGAGGGAGGAGAGTGCGGTGAGGGAGAGCCGCAGGGAAAGTGTACGGGAAAATGTTGTAGAGGAGCAGGGTCATTTGCCTGCTCTTGGAGCCAGCAGTTCATGGTGTCTGGCATCCGTAAAACAGTCCAACAGTTGACGTGGCAGTGGCTGTGGTTTTCGGCCAGTGGGTTCCCCTTTGCAAAGCCATCCTGGTGGAGTTTGGTGTTTGAAGACATCCAAGCTGGTGTGTCTGCATGGCTCCTGTGCGCTCCATGTCTTGAGAAGGTAGAGACGGAGATCAGAGTGGAGAACTGGAATCCACAAGAAAAATGGAGAGCAAAAGCCCTGGAGCAGTTATGCCAACCTAGTTGTGGCAAGCTCTGGTGGTACATTGAGAGGGATGTGGGAGATAGCCGTGCCAGTGCATCTCAAGTGGGATCCAGTTCCAGTGTAAGGAAGAGTTAGTTCAACCAGAGGGTCTCGTGGAAGCCAGGGCTTGAGGCAAATGCCCAGAGTCCAAAATGCCCTCCCGCAGGATGCAGGTCAGTGAGGACATCTGCCTGTGTGCCACAGTGGAGTCGCTCACCAGGGCCAGTGCTGGTAGAGATCCAGTGGCTGGGAAGGGAAGGACAGACCTACTCCAGTATGGAAAGAGAGAGAGAGATTTCTGGGAGCAAAAAAGTGAGAGCAAGAGAGATTGCCTGCTGCTGCTATTGTGAGGCCTGATTCGGCCCCAAGGAATGCAGCCTAATGTCTTTAGTGGCCAGCTCGACTCAGAAGAAAGTCACCCAAGTTTAGTGGGGCCACTGCGGCCACAAAATGCATCCACTAATCTCCCTGTAATGACCCCCACAGTCTGTACGTACAGATAACTTGTTTGAATGGCACCATGAAGTTTTTTCATTAAATGGGATCTTCTTGTTAATGTTATATCTGAGTGGACTTCAGTTATTTTTTTTTTAGGATTGTTTATGCCTGCTAACATGAATTACTTTGTAGCCCAGCACCAGAAGCTGGCACCCCCTGCATTTGTACCCTGCAAACACCAGTCATTCCCGGTAAGGTACAACTCTTTAGTTTCTGCTGCTGTGAGTGCCCCATCCCCATGGACAATTTACCACCTCATACCCGTAGACACTGGAGAGGGGGCTTTCATAAGGAAATGGACACTGAGAAGGTCCCACACACACACCCATTATCTCCTTGCCTTCACTTTCTGTTTCTATCTTTTCTGTCCCCCTTGCTTCTCTGTGGTTAAAACAAAATATATGTAAATCTTGTGTAGGGAACAGTCTTTCAGAGACTTGTGAAGTAAAATCCTTTATCTACTTATATGGCTCTTTTGTATGGCTCTTTTGTAACCTCTTTTTTGTTTACTTATGTTTACTCATAAAGTTGTTCATTTACAGTTATATTTGCCAACTGATTTCCTGTGTTAGTTTTGTCTGATTACTATATTAATGTATTTGAAGTATACTGATTGTGTTTTATTTTTTTGTATTAGAACATAACATTTTATTGAGAGACTCTTGTGTGAAACTATTTGTGGGAAACTGGGACCCCTTGGATTTCAAATGTATATAGTTAGATTGTTGAAATGATCGCAAAAAGCTATTTGGAGCTCAGGGAGTTAACCTCGAGATGCCGTTTGACCTTCACAAGTTCATTTGCAGAGTTGTCACCAGGAGATCAGTTCAGAAATACAAAGTTCTATTTTGCTGCACCTGCAGGAAAGAAATTGACAAAGTTCTGATACATTTTGTAAGAAACTGGACAGGTATCTTAATGAGCTGGGTGTAACTACGGTTCCCGCCTTCTCTAATGAATCGAAATGCTGTGGCTCATCATCCTCTGTAACCTCTCCCTAGTAGGGGAAGTAGCAAGAATCAATGATACCCTAACACTAGACACTTCAGACTACCAGGAAAATTTAACACACTGCCCAATGGGAATGCAGACAGATGCTAGTACACAACTTCGCAGCAAGTTAACACCCCAAACTTATGTACCCCTGGCTACTCTTAAGATCCCTGTGGCTGCCCTTCTAATATACAATGCCCTAGTGGCTGCCACTAATGTCCCTGGACACTGAAGGTCAGAGTACTCAGCCAAAGGCTGGCACACATACTAAGGAAGCTGCTGCTATTGCTCCTTCTGATCTCCGGGAACGTGCACCCCAATCCAGGCCCCCACAAGTCGAAATCCACACCTAAGCTGGGGTGCCTAAAAACAGTGTCCCTCAACATACTTAGTCTCTTACCAAAAATGCCACAATTGCAGGCTTGGGTTGAACTAGTTAAACCAGACGTAATTGCACTCACGGAGACCTGGCTCTCCTCAAAAGTGAGTGATGAGGCCATAGCCCTTGATGGTTACACTTCATTCCAGCAGGACAGGCTCTCCAAGTATGGAGGTGGCTGCCTGGTCTACATCAAAAACGGAATCAGGGGCCAACTAATACCAACAAGGCTCCAAACTGGAGAGGCCCAAACCCTAAGCCTTAAACTTTCAACTGGAAAACAGAGCAAGGTGTTACTACTCTCCACCGTCTACATTCCACACAGCACCCGCACTACAGGGTACAACAAGTACTCACCAACCTAGAGCAGTTTGATAAAAACTGGGAACATGTTATTGTTGGTGACTTTAACATCAAATGGCTGGCCAGTGACACATCCTCTATCAGTGATCAGTTCACAGGACTCTACATCTCGAAGTTAATTACCCAACCTACCAGATACAACTATAAAACTTGCACCAGCACGCTCATCGATTCGGTCCTCACCGCCTGCCCTGAACATATCTCTGACATCTCAGTCCTACTGGACACCGTAAGTGAACACTCCCCAATCATGTGCACCTGGTCCTACAAATTCTCCAAAAGTGACCCCCGGTCACAAGAAGTCGCTCCTAGAGACTAGGCCAACCAAACACCTTTAAACAGTATCTTAACCTGCTTTATTGGTCGCCACTATACAAAGCCCAGGATGGCAATGTTGCCCTTAACTACTTCCTCACCATGTTTAACAAGAACTGTGATATTTTTGCCCCTCCAAAACTAAAAAAATCAGGGGTGCCTCCAGCCCATGGCTTACGGGCATTATCATGGAGCTCATGCGACTTAGGGACAACTTAT
The DNA here is from genome assembly GCA_016271365.2 of Neoceratodus forsteri. Lineage (NCBI taxonomy): Eukaryota > Metazoa > Chordata > Ceratodontiformes > Ceratodontidae > Neoceratodus > Neoceratodus forsteri. The sequence continues at coordinate 818,461,656 of CM028137.1, forward strand.
GGCAGAAGGCCAAAGCCATGGGTCAACTTCCTGACATAATTTCCTACAAAACAGCCAGGAACAAATATACTAAGGTAATTCGGCAGGCAAGGGCATCCTATTACAACGACCTCCTAAAGAGGAGCTGGGGCCGGGGAAGAGAATTCTGGAATTCATTAAAATCCGTCACAGGGAAAGTGACCAGAACTTATCCAGATGTAATCATGTCTCCCACCGGGACATTACATGACCCTTGTGACATAGCAAATTCCTTCAAAAAGGGATTCACTGAGCTTAGCTCAGTACTACCCAATGACTACCTATCCCCTACCACCCCTCCTACGCTGCCGGTCAGGTCCTCCCCCACTACTGTTCCTCCCTTCTATTTCAGGTTTCTTCTAAAGCAGGAAACCATAGGTTATGTTAAACGGGCACTTCGGAAAACCAGGATGGGAGGTGACAAACCGGATATGAAGCTGCTAGCCCTGGTGCTAAGCAAGGTAGCTGAACCAATAACTAAAGTGTTCAATATCTCGCTAAGGTCAGGAGTTTTCCCTGGCAGGTGGAAGGAAGCCCTGGTTACTCCTATCCTCATGAATAGAGACATCACCAACCTATCTAACTACAGGCCGATCTCTATCCTTCCTCCAGTGTTGAAACCACTCGAACGTGTAGTATCGGACCAGCTCACCGAATATCTAGCCAAGTACAGCCTACTCAGTCCCCAACAACATGGGTTCAGGTGTGACCACTCTACTATCTCCGTCCTGGCTGGTTGACTTCACCTCCTGTATCTATGATGCCTTCGAGGATAGTCTGGCTGTGGGGTCTATCTTTATAGACCTTACAAAAGCCTTCAACACCGTCAACCATCAGCTTCTGCTACATAACCTTCTCTCCCTGAGACTGTCCAATGATGTGGTGACCTAGTTCAACAGCTATCTCTCACACAGGACTCAACGTGTCAACATAAATGGGACCCTTTCACAGCCAAGGGACGTCTGCCTGGGTGTCCCCCAAGGGTCCATTTTAGGACCGCTTCTCTTCAGTCTCTTTATTAACCCGCTACCATTAGCCTGCCTGTCTAAAATTGTACTCTATGCAGATGATGCAGTGATCTCTGTCTCGGGGGGAGGGGGGGGACGCTGCCTCCATCTCCTCTGAACTTCAAACCAACTTCCAAGGACTTGAAAAATGGTTCACGGACAACAAACTCTTGCTCAACAATAAAAACAACTAAGCCGCATGCTCTTGTCCGTTCCTCAGACCAGGAAGAAATACGGGCCCCCTGCAAGTTCAGAGCCGTAGAGGAGTCACACTGCAGCAGGTGTGCACCTTTAAATACTTAGGGGTTTTCCTGGACAACACTCCATCCTTTGGTGCACATGTTGACCACGTTGTTAAATCTGCCAACACTAAACTAGGAGTCCTCTACTGACACCGACACTCCATGACCCCGGAAGGATTGAAACTGGTCACTAGTTGCCCTGTCCTATCCACCATAGATTACGACCTTGTTATCTATGGTGCCAGCACTGACACTGTCCCTAAAAGGGTCCAAACTCTTCTTAATAAAACCTGTCATCTGGTCCTGGGGGCGGATCACTGGACTCACACATGTGCCCTCTACCAGGAAACAGGGTGGCTCCTGCTACAAAGCAGAATTGCCTTCTAGTCGTACCTACTAGCGAAAAAATCTCTTTTAGGGCTCACCCCTGGCTCTATGTCCAGCCTCTTCATAGCAACACAACCCCACTTAAGGACCCGGAATGTGGACAAAGGTGGGCTGGTGGTACCATTCAAGAGAACTTTCCAAGTGCAGCAATCCCTCTCTTTTTATGGCCTGAAGTGGTTCAACAATCTCCCTAAACTCCTGACTAAATGTAATAAAATTAGCCAATTCAAGTCTTAACTACAAGCACACTTAACCAGGGAAAATGTTTGTAACTGCCTTTAATTACCATTTCTCTCCCCTGCTCCTACCTGTACTCCTTCCGTGGCCCACTTTACCCCTCCATACATCCACCATATTACCCCACATCTCTCACTCACCTGCTGTCCCTGCTCCCGCCTCGATTTCCTTCTCCCCCTCCTCACACAGCGCTCCCCTCTTAAACCCTCCCTCTCTCCCTGCACCTGTCCCCCACCCCACCCTTCTCCCTTGTTCTACTACCTCCCTGTCCTCCTGATCTCTTTCTAGCCCCAAAAGACGCCTCCTCCCATGCCTTAGCTGACAAAGCCTGTCTCTGGCTGCTCCTCTACAACCATTCGTGTCCTCTACTTTTTAGTACCTGTGAACTCTGCTCTGCCCCTCTTCTTGTTATACATTCCTACTCCATTCTCACAGTTTGCACTCTCCCTGAGCCAATATTTCACCCCTTCCTAATTGCACTTATGAATATACGAAATCTGTGGCCTCCTGAATGAATAATTTCACTGACTGCCGTTTGCAACAGTTTGTACCAGCACCAACTCATTTTGTAACTGCTTTGTATACGCTCCTTACAATATGTACCAATCTGTAACTGTGTTTTGTCTGTCTGTCCTCATACCTGTGTTGACCTGGAACCTTTATAAACGAGTCCCAGACTCAAAGGTAATAATCCCAATCTGAAATAAATAAAATAAAATAAATTGAGCTCAGGATGCAGAAGTTACTCGCCAGGAAAAGACATTATTTATAAAGAGAGCAATCTTTTGTTGGAGAGATATTTGGATTTAGAGATACCCCCAGAGGAAGGACTTTATTTTGTTGGAAATGCCTGTATAAGAGCGATCCTGCACAATTTAATTTTTTTATTTTATTGTTATTGAAAATAATAAAATGCTACTTGCGAATTTTATGACTTCTCCTAGTTTGTCTATGCTTCCTGACCTATGCCTCGACAACACCCTGCACCTTCCCAGTGCTGCCAGATAAGGAGACTACATTCATTCGGGATCAGTTTTCATTCAGCTTGCCGATTTTCCCTGCTAGAAGCCTCCTTGAATGGTACGGCAGTGTGACCGAAGGCTCGCCTCCTGTGTCACGGATCCTCCTATCGGGAAGCAGGGTGCAGTGTTTCAGGAAGTGAGATGAAAGGCAGAGTGAGACATAAAAATGCCAGTTTCTATCTGTCTCCATGAGCTGCTTTACTTTACTGACAACTAGAAGTGCCGTTACTGAAAGGCTGAGAGGGGCTGCATATGGTAGGGCTATTCTTCCCCTGCACATGGACATCGCTGCACTTATTCTGTTTTATCATTCATGGTCAGCAATGAGTCGTCTTTTACTGTACATGGCAGTTACAGTAGATGCTGGCTCATGCTGAGCACTGGGAACTAATCAGCGTGTGGTCCTGCTTGTCTTTCGTACTAGTATCATTAAGAGCTCAAAACAATAGTATTACAAGCTCTGAATGGTAGTATTACAAGATCTCAGTGGTGGTATTACGGGACTAGAAGTGTCGCATTACGGGTTTTTCTGTATCGTTTTTTTGATAGTATTATTTGGCGTAGCCATATATTACAAAGAAATATAATCTCTGAGAGGGCTGGTGAGATAATAAGGCTACAAGCTCAAGTAGCTACAAGTAGCCATATTTTCTTACTAGCCCCAAGATTGGTAACTTTCCAAGTGTATCAGACTTACTTATCATTTATTTTCTGCAACACATAAGGATTATTGCATTCAGTGCCTGAAAGTTGAAGCTGGCTTTTTTCCAAGTTTGTGTCTGGTCAGTACCATTTTCAGCTTTGCATTGTGGTTTGTGAGTCCTAGGTGTTTCCATAGTGTAGTGGTGCTTTGGTTAAGGACACCCTTTTGGCTTTTGTGAGTTTCCAGAGTAACCAACAAAACAAGAAATTGTAACATACAATTACATCTATAAAGGTGCTGCAGTTAAACAAACTGTAAAGGAAAAAGGAAAAAAAGCTGAGCACACGCCGCCAGGTACCAAGTTCAAAATGTATTAAATGAAATGCATGAGAAAGCTGGGCTGACGCCCCTATGTATCACCACCTAGTGAGGCTTCATCAGGGAGTGGAGTTAGCACAATCAAGCACTTCTTACTGTAAATACCCCTCCAAGCGCAAAATACTCACGTGATTAATTAAACCCTATTAAACATTAAAGAAACGCAAAACTGGATAGCAACAAAAAAATTAACAACATTTTGTTATGTACAATATTTATAGATACAGTTGTCACAATAATTTAATTAGAATCGTGCTGTCATGGACATAGGGAAGGGAAGAAAAAAGGAAAAACAAAGGAATTCATAGTTCAAATTACAATTAAAGGAGGTATGGCACAAACACATTAATAGAAGATGACCATATACTGTATGAATCACACAAAACCCCTCAAAAGTGAGTACACCATTCCAATTCCAAACATATAGTCCATGGTAGCGAATTAACAATCACTAAGAACAACTGTTACTAACGGAACATCATGCAGAACAAAAGGAGAAAAGAAAGGCAATTTGATAGAGATCAATACATATTATGAAACATAACAAAGGCAACATAAAAATTACAAAATCATAATGGTAATAATAATAAATGAAGTCGTAGTCAACAATCCATTTACAAATAAGGTTTAAAGTCCAGTTGGTCATTAAGTCCTCCTGGTGCAAGTGCTCCCAACGTCACAATCCATTTCGTTTCACAAACCATGAATTCACATTTTTTTACCTTCCCCCTTTCCTTTTTCTTTCATTGCTTTCCCTATGTCCATAACAGCACTATTCTAATTTACTGTGACAGCTGTATCTATGAATATTGTACATAAGAAAACATTTTGTTAATATTTTGTATTGTTACTATCTGATTTTGCACTTCTTTAATGTTTAATAGGGTTTAATTAATCACTCATGTATTTTGCACTTGGAGGGGTATTTAAGAAGTACTTAACTGTGCTAACTCCACCCCCTCATGAAGCCTCGATAGGAGGCGATACGTCGGGGTGTCAGCCAGGCTTTCTCATGGATTTCATTTAATACATTTTGAACTTGGTACCTGCTGGTGTGTGCCCAGCTTTTGTTCATTTTTCTGTTCAAGTTTCCATAGTGTAGGGCTCCCCTACATAAGAGGGAGTGTCTGCAGCCTGCTATCCCTTAGTTTGTTGCTGGGTCTGTGGTGTGTGACAGTTCTGCAGTCAAGAGCAGCACGTGGCGTGAGCTGTGTGTAGCACTGGCATCGTGAGCAGCATCTGTCATCGGAGCTGGTGTAATTTGGGAGGAGCCATGTGGCGTCAGTACTGATATGGACTGTAGTGTGGAGGGCATGGCGTCTGAGGTTCGAGGCACCTGTTGGCAGGAAGTTTGGTTGATGAGGAGAGGAGCATCGAGGGACATGGCTTTTTGGTGAGTAAAACTGGGGGAGATTTTTCTGTGTTTCCCATTTATTTATTTATTTTTTTGCAGCATTATGGTGGTGTGTCAAGGGACTTGGCTGTTTGAGCTGCTCAATGGGGGAGTTGTTTATACAGATATTATATATATTACAACACTTGTGAGACTATTTAATGACACAACAGCGATGTTCCTGCTTCCTTCTGACCTAGAGTAAGAATACTGCAATATTCCAACACTAGGTCCCCATGAGCAGAAATATTCTCACTGCAGGTGCCGACTGGTTGGAGCCAGCAGCATGAGCAGCACAGTTTCACTTTTACTGCCCCATCTGACTCGCGTACCGGCTCCAAATCCCATCCTCTCACTTTCAAACCACACTCTCACAGTCAGCTGCTCAGCAATTCCACTGTAAAAACACACACACACACACCAAAATAGAAAGTATTCAAACCCAGCAAAACTTCACATTCTTTCACATACCACTGCATGAATGAGGAAATGGTTCCACTATCACATCTGGGGATCTGAGGTGAGACGGCTTTTATGACATGGTAACCTAGGTTTGAGACTGGGAATAATAGGGATATAGAGGTAGGTGTGGAGTGCCAAATTAGAAGTATAAAAGCTGTTTAAGTAGATCAAAAATACAAATGTTTAATTAGCAAGAAATTAGCACATAGCATTATGCAAATCATGTGAATAACTATGTTTGAAAAGCTTCTTAGAACCGGGTCAAGTCAGAAGTGGGATGGGATTTCACCCCCATCCCTAATTCACAGTAGGTGTACTAAATAACAAATGATGTTGTGCTACAGCAGGTTGCCATAGTGATTATAACCATGAATGGTGACATCAGCAGCTGCCCACTGCTGAGCTAATCTTACATTTACTCTTTGAAAGGTGACAGGAAGCATTTCTCAATCCCTCTCCTGTTCTCTTTTATTTATTAACATGCTTCTCCGAGATGATTTGATTTTTGTCAGATAAATAATCTTTTAGCATTTTTGCTGCCAGTAAACCTGCATCGCAGTCTCTCTCCTCAGTATTTACTGATATCCATTTCTGTGGTACTTGGGCATTCAGTCAGTTCCATCATTCAGTGCTATTTTCTCAGTAGGGTGGAACATACCTCTCAACTGTCCCTGATTTTCAGGAATGTCCCTGATTTTGCCTCAGAAATTTCTTCTGTCCCTCCTAAATGTGGCATTTCTGTCACTGAAGAGTAGGGATTTGAATCACAAAATAATGCCTGCCATTGGTGTTACAGTCTAGTTCTCATTAAAATAAATGCTGTTCACACTAAGAAGCATGATGTACACAGCTTCTGGAACTAATATTATTATTTTTTCAGATGTATCCCTGATTTTGGTCATTTGTCCCTGATCATTTTAAGCCTTGTCCCTGATTTTGATTAGGGAGGTTGAGAGGTATGGGGTGGAATGGAGGGAGTGACATCACAGAAGGTCAAGGTAGTATATGAACAGCTGAAGTGAACAGTGAAGGGGGAGACAGGAGACATACAGACTCAGTGGCAGCAAAATAAAAACAAGTTCTAGCCACTGCGGACACAGCTGGGGCGAGCTTGCGTAGCTCCGAAGAGCGAGTGCCGCTGAGTGCCATCTCCAAGATGGTGGTGGCAATACAACTGAGCATGCGCAGTATTCACGCATGCACAGTTGCGATGAATGGTTATACACCATTCACAAGATGGTGGCACCAGTGGAACTGCGCATGCACGCAAGGTGTGCATGCGCAGTTTTTGCCCGGAATGTGGAAGTAACAGTCAAAATAGTGTGGCTGTTACTCCATGGCAGCCTATCGTGGCGGAGTGTTACAAGCTCCATTGGACTTTCGGAAGGATACTTCCAAAAGTCCAATGGAAGGCACCACGATCGACCATTTTTTAAGCTACGAAAGCAAAATGGCCGTAGGCTCCACCCACAGCTGTAATGAACGAAAACAATTCCTGTGAACAAAGGAAGAGACACATGGGGGGAAGTACTGAAGGTCAGTTATATAAAAAGGTTTCCAATCACCTGAACAGGGACATTTTTGGACCAGGATACATATGGATCCAACCTGCTACCTACAGGTCTAAAGACCATGACATTGGTGGTCACAACCCAAATCCCACACTTTCACCTTTTTTTATTTAAAGATATAAACTAGTCAATCCATCCTTCCAATACTATAAAATAAACACATTGGCCTGGATATTCAAACTGCACTCGGAAAGGGCGCAAGTAGTTGCTCCGTGCAACTGAGATGCGCCAGAGCACATAATTGATATATTCAAATGAGATGCGCAATGGTGCATCCCATCTGAATATATTAATAAATGTGTGCAGCACAAATGGGGGCCGCCGAAGATGCGCCAGCGCATTCCCCCTTGTCAGGGGATGCGCAGCGCGGATCTGTGGGATGCACCGGCTGCAAATTCCAGATATTCAGGCTGACATATGGAAATGGTGCTATTATGCATGCAAGGCGCAGATGCAGCCATTTGCATGTCACTATGGCCCCATTTGCCTGTCTGAGGCAGGAATGCGCCGGCAGAATGCACTTGGTACCCTGCAAATGCTGTGTATAAACAAAACACTCCACATTCCCTGGTAGTCCAGCGCCCCCCCATACCCGACCCTGAAGTAATAAATATGAATATCCTGATATTCCCTGGTAATCTAGTGGCCCCCCCCCACATCCCCAATTGTGTAATAAAAATGTCTACCTTTTTTCATCCTGATAGTCCAGTGGTATCTCCTCCCATCCCGAACCCCAACCATGGTTAGAAAATAAACCCGAACAGTCCTGGTAGTCTAGTGGACCCCCCATCCCCCACCCATTGAGAGTCCCCACCCACCCCTCCCCTGTCCCAGCATGGCCATCCGCGCGGCAGGCCACAATCCCTGCACACCACCATGGCTGCCGCCAACTGGAGCTGTCACAGAATGACGGCTTACAGTAAACACTACAATACCCGACCAATGGGCTTGCAGTGTGTACTGTAGCTTTCATTCACAAAGACAACTGTGAATGAAAACTTACAGTACCACTGCAAGCCCATTGGTTGACAGTGTCACCAATGGTATTGTAATGCTTACTGTAAGCTGTCATTCTGTGACAGCCTCAGTCGGTGGGCAGCCATGGCTGTGTGCTGGGGGGGTTGTGCTGCCCAACAGCGTGATGGCCATGCTGGGATGGTGGGGGGAAGGGTGGGGTGGGGTTCCTCAGTGGGTGGGGAGTCCACTAGACTACCAGGGACAGTTTGGGGTTTATTTTCTAACCACGGTCAGGGTTTGGGGATGGGAGGGGGGATACAACTGGACTACCAGGGATAAAAAGGAATTGACATTTTGTATTGCACAATCGGGGATGGGAGGGTACCATTGGACTACCAGGGATAAAAGGAATTGACATTTTGTATTGCACAGTCGGGGATGGAAGGGGGTATCACTGGACTACCAGGGATAAAAAAGGGAAAGACATTATTTATTACATGATCGGGGATGGGGACTACTAGACCACCAGGGAATATCTGGGATATTCATGTTTTATTACTTCAGGGTCGGGTACAGGGGGGTACTGGACTACCAGGGAATTTAATGGAGCATATTCTGGCATGTGCAGGTATCGGGAAGGGTGGGGGTACCACTAGACTACGAGGGTATGATTACTTTGGGGACGATTGTGGTTCAGGGATGGAAGGGCACTAGACTACCAGGGATATAGGGACTGGGTTATTTCATTTCACGCTCAGGGATTGGGGGGGTGGGCTAGCCTCCCAGGGACTGGCAGCTGCTGTGTTGCACTGTGCAGTACAGCAGCCTGCCTGTGGGTGGCTACGACTTAGGCATGTTTCTTCCATGCCTGTGTAACCCCCCTACAAATGGGGATTCCCGAAAAGTCTTCCATGAGCTTGCTTAAATGCTCGCTGCCCAGTTGGTGTTCAGCGCTATAGTCGTTTAAACGTTGTTGCCAGTGAGCGCCTTTAAAGCCTCCATGTACTGTCTCTTTAAGTGCGGCCTGATTGCAGATATAATTAATTTGAATGGGGGGTCTGAGTGTTTTCCTGCTCGAGTCCCGCCCGGGCTGCTGAATAATCGCTCCGTTTCTGCCGTCGCTAGTTGTGCAGAAGGAGCCCTGTTGAAAGATGTAACTAATTGCTGGAAAACATTTAGAGTAATAATGATAATGTAATTTGTTCTAACCTGCCTTCTTTGCAGCAAGGACTGTTCCGTTAGCTCCTCCATTTTGGTCCCGAACTACCGAATTGGACCAATCAGTATTTGGGGACTCTAAAATGGAGCCTGCAACTAAGGGGATATGTGGAGCAAGCCTCTGGGAATTGTAGTTTTAGACTGTTGGTGCCTTTTTGCACCAAAAGGGGGAGCTCTTACTGTGATTGACAGCGGAACTGACCAATCAAACCTTTTGGATCTGAGGGAAATCCCCTGAGCTGTCTGCTGGCAAGCAAGGTCTGTGTTGGCAGCTGAAAGAAAAGCAGCTCGTGGTAGCCGAGCAGTAAAACTGCGTAGTTCGAGTGGGAGAGTTGTGGAGAGGCCTGAGTTGAGGCTTGCAAGTCTGCTGTTACACTGGGAGAAGAGAGAGATAAAATTGTTTTGGACTAAATCCAAACTGCGACTTTTGAGTAAGCTGCATGGCAAACACAAAATTGCTGAATGATGGCACCATCTCCCCCACATCGTAGTAGGCAAGTTGGATGACTTACCTGTGTACAAGGTGCAGCCTGAGAATGATTCAAAAGCTGTCAAGACCATGCACCATAACCATTTACTGCCCACTGGTCAAGTCATGACTGAGGCTGAGCCCCCTGAGATTGTTCCCCCTGGACAAGTGACTCGTGCTGCTGCCAAACAAAGACAGAGCCAACCTACCCCAGTGGTCACATACTTGAGGTTTTCCCCCACCAAAAGCCCAGAATGATAATGATTGTCTGTCCACTTCGGATGACAGTGAGTGCAACTGTGCTTATTACCCCTCTTATGAACTAAGTCAGCTGTTTCGAAGCAACCCCATGATTAATTGTGGGGATGAAGCTGGGCCTTCTGGACTGCTTAACCCCCCCCCCAGCTTCGTCCTTGGAGCCAGTGCTCCCTGAAAGTGAAGTGCACAGTGTCATGTCTGATGACGATGAGTCACTATGTATAGTGGAACTGTATATCTTGCCTGGGGAAGGGGCGGATGATGTGAGACCCCCTGGTGATGTGCCAGAACCTGAAGAGTATTTTGAGTGTGATGACAATTCCCCTCCAGTGCCAGAGTGTTGTTAAAATGAGTAAAGTCTAACTGAAACAGCCTACTGAGCAAGGAGCTGACACTGCTCCAACTTTGGACATTTCTGCCCAGGCAGAGGCACCCTTCGCAAGTGATGAAGGCCCCAAGGTTGCTGTTGAAAGTACAGAGACTGTGATTGTCCCCCCCCAGGAGGACTGGCCGAGCTGTCAAACCAATAGTGCGCTTCAGTTACAAGTCCCTTGGAAGGCCAGCAGACTTGCCCCTCAACGTGGTCCACAAGGGGGTTTATGTTTCTCAAAGCTCACTGCCTGAACTGAGCCTAGGTGCAAATTCCAGGTTGACTGTTCTGCCCTCTAGGTATGGTGCCCCTGCCCCGTCTAGCCCCAGGTTAGCTAATAGGGAAGGGCCCCCTCTCACAGTGTTCAACGTACAGGAAGTAATAACCTGAAGTGCATAGCAGTATGTGTAGAGTGCCAGTGTGAAATATGCTAATTTAGTTCAAAATGGATATAGTGATGTGAAACATAGAGAATGTGTATAGTAAAAGTTGAATATGTTGACTGATACTTTAGAAGTTATAGGCCTAATCTGCTAATGGTACAGATGTATGAAGTAATTTGCATTTGAAGTTATTGTGATGGTACCCACTTAACGCAGATGCCAAGTTTTCTCCAGGCAGGGAAGGGTGTAACCCCCCTACAAATGGGGGTTCCCGAAAAGTCTTCCATGAGCTTGCATAAATGCTCACTGCCTGATTGGTGTTTGGCGCTATAACCGTTTAAATGTTGTTGCCAGTCAGCGCCTTTAAAGCCTCCATGTACTGTCTCTTTAAGTGCTGCCTGATTGCAGATATAATTAATTTGAATGGGGGGGGTCTGAGTGTTTCCCTGCTCAAGTCCCGCCCGGGCTGCTGAATAATCGCTCAGTTTCTGCCATTGCTAATTGTGCAGAAGGAGCCCTGTTGAAAGATATAACTAATTGCTGGAAATCGTTTAGATTAATAATGATAATGTAATTTGTTCTAACCTGCCTTCTTTGCAGCAAGGACTGTTCAGTTAGCTCCACCATTTTGGTCCCGAACTACCGAACTGGACCAGTCAGTACTTGTTGGACTCTAAAATGGAGCCTGCAACTAAGGGGATATGTGGAGCAAGCCTCTGGGAATTGTAGTTTTAGACTATTGGCGCCTTTTTGCACCAAAAGGGGGAGCTCTTACTGTGATTTGACAGTGGAACTGACCAATCGAACATTTTGGATCTGAGGGAAATCCCCTGAGCTGTCTGCTGGTAAGCCAGATCTGTGCTGGCAGTTGAGAAAGAAGCAGCTCGTGGTAGCCGAGCAGTAAAACTGCGTAGTTTGAACGTGAGAGTTGTGGAGAGGCCTGAGTTGAGGTCTGCAGGTCTGCGGTTACACTGGGAGAAGAGAGAGATAAAATTGTTTCGGACTAAATCCGAACTGTGTACTTTTGAGTAAGCTGCTGAATTGGGACCAGGCTTAACCTGTAGAAGACCGAAGATTTTGCTGAACGCGATCGGCCTGTCAGGAACTCAAGCTACTTTCAAGCTCTCAGCCTCAGCAGGGACTTTGCGATCGTGACTGAGAGCATTTTGCCTGGTACAGTAATATTTTCTGATATATAAATGTGCTGTGTACTCAAGGGGGGTCGCGATCTGGTTTTCCCCCAGCTTGAACTGTGAGCTGCTGGCTTTTACATGTAAATGTGCTGTGTACTCAAGGGGGGTCATGATCTGATTTCCCCCCCAAGTTAAGCTGTGTACTGAAGGCTGGAAGTTGTGCCCAGCTCGAATCGGACTGAATCCGCTGCTATCTAATGCAGCTAGGCCCTGCCACAAGGGCTCTGTTACCCTACCCTGCTGCACAGAGAAGATCCATCAACGAGAGACCTGCCAGGGGATCAGCCCCCCGCTCCCTGCCTGAGCAGGAACGACACTGCAGTGAATTGTGTGGGCCCTGCTTCTTCTGGCAATCCAGAAACCTCATCTACTGTCTCAACCAACGTCCATCCTGTGTCCAGTTCTGGGTATCGTGAGTAACCATCAGGGTAGCTCCCTGCAACATATAGTTAAATCGAAAATGTGTCACCTGATTGATTGTTGTTTCTTTTCTTCTGTACGAACTGAGCCCTCCGGCTCCAGATTACAATTAGGGTGTGGTGCATGTTGTTTCTTTTCTTCACAGGGCCCCAACCAGCTGCAACGCCGGCCTACCCAGGGCAACGGTCCTGGCTAGCCCATCTTGCATCCCTCTGGGTACCCAGAGAGCATAACTGTCATAGGGACTCTACATGCCCACACTGTAGAGTAAATGATAAGAGTATTCAAACTAATTACCCTGATTGCGCCCCATCTGTGTTACTACCCCCTGAATAAATCAGATCTACTCTTTTTTCTGCAATGTACTTAGACTGTGGAGTCAGTTTGTGCTCAAGGTATTATACTGTTGTTTTTTGTTCTGCCTAACCTTGTTTTACAGGGGGTCCCCAGAGCCAAGCAAGAAAACTACTCCTTGGGGTAAGTACTAAACGTATGTGTATGTGCAAAGCATATCAGGGGTATTGGGAAGGTAAGTATTGTGTATTGCGTGGGCCACTAGTGGGAAAAAAGGGGGGTTACAGTGTCCCAGAAGTCTGTGGCCTGGTTAGCTTGATCAATACCAACCCTGACCTTTGGGTGGAGGCACCTGTCACCGAACCTAGGCCCCTTAACCTGCTACTAGCCAAGCAGGCAGAGGTAGTAGCCCTTGAGACAGTGCCACCTAGGGGTTACACCTAACTTTCTGTGGTACATCTCCGAGATGTACAGGCAGCTGTGCCGCACATCTCGGCCAAATACTGAGATGTGCCGCATATGCATGGAAACGCCCCTCGGATGCACTGCATACGTTATCTCTTTGTCCTTTCGCGGCATCCGAATTGCGTGGCTCATCCCGTCCTTTTGAAAATAGCCTAGGGGGCATTCCTGGGGATGCACCAGTGCAACTCAATTGCGCCGGGCGCCTCTCCTTTGAATATCTGGGCCATTATTTTTTACTTTTTGTTTGTAAGACTTTTCAATATATAGATATATTTAAGAGTACTTCCATGCTTCCCACACTGTTCAAAACAAAGGATATTGCATAAATATAATCTTGATTCATAGGTATTATTACATGCAGTGAACCTGAAGTCCTTAAAGTGAGGCTGGGAGCAACTGTAAATATTACAGATGTAACCCCTAGATGGCGCTATCCCAGGGGCTACTACCCCTGCCTGATTTGCCACTAACAGGTTGAGGGGCCTGGATCCAATGGCGGGTGCCTCCACCCAGAGGTCAGGGTTTGCAATAGTTAAACTAACTTGGTCACAGCCCTCTGGGACACTGCAACCCCCCTTTCTTCCCACTAGTGGCCCACACAATATATCAGAATTACCTTCACAGTATACACTTACCCCCAGGTCTGGTTCCGCACTGGGACCTCCTGTGAAATGAGATACAGTCAACAATCACAGTACAGTATTTTAACATAGACAAATACCTCAGGTAGTATAACTTTGCTGAAACAAGCAGCTCTGATTTATTTAGGGGATATAACAAGGACAGGGGAAATCAGGTTAATTAGCTTATCACTCTAATAATCTACCTATGGCTCTGTGCACAGGCCTATCCCTATCAGTTACTGTCCCTGGGTACCCAAGCCCTAGTGGCTAGTCCAACTGTGGCAGCTGGTAGGGCCCTTTCACACAGAGAAAAGGAGAATTAAACAGTCAGCAGTACAGTAATTCCATTTGGATTTAATGTGGCAATTCAACAGGGAGCGACCCTGAATTAGTACTCACGACCTCCAAATAAGATAGGGTCCTTCAATGTCAGCAGGGCTCACTTGAGGTACACAAACCTCTTCACACATTTATATAAAAGAAAGCACTATACCAGGCAGGCTGCATCTGTATCCCGATCGCAATTACTGCACAATACCCGGGAGAACACACAGCAGATTCAGTTCCTGACAGACCGAGTGCAATTTTCAGCAATTCTTCCAGTCTTCTACAGGGTGAGCCTGGTTTCTACTCTTCAGAGATCCTTTGATTCTTTTCACAGGACTGATTCAGTCCTAACAAGCTGCAGACCGAACTTGGGCCTTACACACGTTTTTTGACTAAACTGCACACTGAAAAAGCACAGGGCTCCTTCCTTCTTCACTGCCAAAGCTCAACTCAAACTCCAACCGACAAAACGGGCATTTCTTTGAGTTCCTCCCAGTTCTTGACTGGATTGGCTGTCACTCACAATAGACTGCTGCTGTTGGTCCAAAAGGCACTGAAGTCTAAACTACATCTCCCAGAGTCACTGCCCATACAATCCTCTTGTGGCTGGCTCAGATTATGAGTCCAAGTTCTGATTCGTCCAAGGCACCATTTTAGAGCTAGCTTACCCCACACTGATTGGTCCAGTTCAGCAGTTCAAAACTAGAATGGGGAACTAGCAGACACAGTTCTGACTGCAAAGAAAGCAGGTTAGACAAACTGTAATTTCATTATTACTCTAAATAATTTCTGGCAAACAGTTACATCTTTCAGATAGGTTCCTTTGCACTCCTAGTGACTGCAAAATGAAGTGAATTGGCAGCAGCTCGAGTGGTACTCGAGAAGCACACAGTCCCCCATACAAACTAATTATGTCTGCAAGCAGACAGCTCTTAAAGAGACAGTACCAGAGGCTCTAAAACACTCACTGATAAATGGCTTAAATGCCAAACACCATTCAGGCTTGGAGCATTCAAGCAAGCTCCTGGAAGTCTTTTGGGAACCCCCATTTGCAGGGGGGTTACACCCTTCCTGGCCTGGGAAAGCTTGACGTCCGCGTCAAGCAAGTACCCCCATAAGTTTCAACTGCAACCATATACATTTGCATTAGGCTCGCACATGTAATCATCAGTCAATATATCATTTTACCAAGAACACATTTCTGAAACATTGCAGTACGTCACTCTTTACACAGTATTACATACACATTGTACCATAACTCAAGTTATTATCTCTTGTACATGAAACCTGAAGAGAGGGGGCCCTTCCCTATCAGTTACCTTGGGGCTGGATGGGGCAAGGGCACCATACTAGAGGGCAACACAAGTAACTTGAGTTAGCACTGATGCTCAGTTTGGGCAATGAGCTCGGGGACACATACACTCCTTTATGGACAACATTGAGAGGCAAGTCCACAGGCCTCCCAAGTGAATCATAACTGAGGTGCACCACAGGCTTTACAGCTCGACCAGTCTTTCTGGGGAACTGTTATAGTCTCTGCACTCTGAGCCTCATTTTCAGCATTGTCCTCACTTGTCAGGGAGTCTCCATGGGGTAGAGAGGCTAGAACTTGGGGCACTTTCAGCTCCAGGAGTTACAGTTTCTGAGTCCACAACATTTGGCTCGCATGGAGAGCTTTGGGACACTGGCAGTGGACTGTCAGGGCACTCAAAATACTCTTCTTGTTCGGGTGTATCACCAGTCTGCCTAATCTATCATTTTCCTCCCTGAAAGCTCAAACAGTTCAACCATGCACAATGATTCCATTTCATCTGATCTGATGCTTTGCACTTCACTTTCTGGGAGCATTGGCTCCAGGGATGAAGCTGGGGCTTAGACAGTCCAGAAGGCCCAGCTTTGTCTCCAGTATTGACTAGGGGATTGCCCGAAACAATTGACTCAGTTCGTAGAAGGATAGTATTCAAAGTCACTCTCACTTTCTTCTGATATGGACTGACAGTCATGCTCAACTGGGACTTGTGGAGGGAACACTTTAACTTTGCTTCTGTAGGTGCAGACTTTCTTGATCTTTTCTTAGCAGCAGCTCTAGTCACTGGTCCAGAGGGGCATCTTCTGGGGGCTCAGACTCAATCAGAATTTGTCCAATGGGCAGTAAATGATTTCTATGCATTGTTTTACATCTTTTGAATTATTCTCAGGCCTTACTTTGTACACTGGCAGATCATCTAGTTTGCCCACTACAATGTGAGGGAGATGGTGCCATCTGTCAGCAATCTTGTGCTTGCCATGCAGTCCCAGATTTCTTAGCAATACCCGATCTCCCTCCTGGAGTTCCTGTGCTTTCACCTTTTATCATACCTTTCTTTGTTGGCCAGATTTCTTTTGGCAGCCATGGTTTGAGCCAGTTAGTACGCATGAGTTAGCTGGGCCTTTAACTTTTGCACATACTGTAAATAGTTGTCAGCTTGAACCCCATCAGGAGAGACCCCAAAACACACATCTACTGGTAGTCGAGCTTCTCTTCCAAACATCAGGCGGTGGGAGAATCCAGTGGCATCACTTTTGGTGCAGTTATAAGCATGTACCAGGGTGCTAATTTGTTGGCTCCATCTAGGCTTGTCCTTTGGGTGCAGGGTGCCCTAGCATATCTAGCAAAGTGCGGTTGAAACGTTCAGGCTGTGGGTCCCCTGGGGGGTGGTAAGGAGTGGTTCTGGACTTCGCACTCCCCACAGAGAAGCATCTCTTTGATCAGGCGACTCTCAAAGTCTCTCCCTTGATCAGAATGGATTCTTTGTGGAGCCCCATAGTGAACAAAAAGTTTTCTACAAGTACTTTGGCCACAGTGGATGCTTTCTGGTCTTTGGTGGGAAAGCTTGGGCATATCTCGTGAAATGGTCAGTGACCACCAGCACATTACTGATATTTCTTTGATCTGACTCCAAACTCAGAAAATCAATACAGACCAGCTCCATGGGTGCACTGGTGGTGATGTTAACAAGGGGCAGCCCTCTGGGCAAAGCTTTCCTCTGTAAGCAGCGACTACAAGTTCGAATGTGTTGCTCCACATCAGCCCCCATCTTAGGCCAATAGAATCTGGATCTCATCAAGTCAAGTGTTCTGTCTATACCAAGGTGCCCCATGTGGTTGTGCAAGGACCTCAGTACTGAGTCTCGAAAGGCAGTGGGCAGCACTAGTTGTTGTTTGTCTACTTGTCCCCCTCTGTCTACTGTTTCTCTGTATAACAGTTTATTGATCAGTTTCAACTTAGGACCTTCTTTGTATAACAGTGCAGTTCTCAAATCAGTGGAGCGTAATTTGGACACATCTTTTCCTGCATAGAGGGCTTCTAAAGCTGCTTTGATCATGGGATCGTGGGATTGAGCCTGCCGAATACTGTCATTGTCCAGCTGAGGCAGTGCACCAATGTCTGTGCAGAAAAGTGGCAATAAGCAGCAGGTATGCAATTCTCAGAGCTCCCAAGCAATCATGCAGTCCATGCGTCCGTGGACATTTGTTCCTCCCTGTCAAACTTCCGCAGAGTGCCGAATGTCAGGTTCTGCCAATCGACCCAATCATTCTGGGGAACAGGCCTCCGGGAGAGAGCATCAGCATCTATGTGGTTCAGACCTGCTCGGTATTCGAGAGCATAGTCATATGTAGATAATGCAGAAAGCCACCTATGGCCAGTGGCATCCAACTTAGCTGAGGTCTGCACATAGGTCAAAGGATTATTGTCAGTTTTTACTAGTATTTTAGCCCCATACAAGTACTCATGGAATTGGTCAACAATAGCCCACTTCAAAGCTAGGAACTCTAACTTATGTACAGGATAGTTCTTTTCGGATGGGGTCAGGCTTCTACTGGCAAAGGCCACTGGTCTCAGGCCATTCTCGTGCTCTTGGTACAACACAGCCCCCAACCCTTGCAAGCTAGCATCAGTGTGGACGTAAGGTTTTCTTGGATCGGCATAGGCCAGCACTGGAGCATGGGTAAGTTGATATATGATCTCATGAAAAGCAGTCTCAAATCAGGAGTCCAGCGGGCTCAAATACTTCACTCGGATGAAAATACACTCTTTCAGTCTTGAGGGACGCTGACTTTTGGTATTTTTTGTGGGTTGGGGGATACCCTTGAGTAAGGTTAAGTAAAGTGCGGATCACTCTTGAATAGTCCTTGATGAAGCGCCGATAATAACCACAGAATCCCAGGAATCTTTGCAGTTCTTTTAGATTTTTGGGCTGTGGCCAAGTGGTCAAGGCCTCAACTTTACTTGGGTCGGTCTCTATTCCTCGGTGGATACTATGTGTCCCATACTTTACTGATGTTTGAAAGAATTGACACTTATCAATGGACAGTTTAAGGCCAAAGTCCTCCAGTCGGTCCAATACCTTAAATAATCTGCTTTCATGTTCCTCAGTGAGCTGCCAAACACAATAACATCATCTAGGTATACCAGGCACTCTAGTAAGTTCATGTCCCCACTGCACTCCATCAATCGTTGAAAAGTGGCTGGGGCACCTGAAATCCTTGAGGCATCCTCATGAATTCATAAAGCCAGGCGGACAGATAAAGGCAGTCTTCTCACGGTCCTCTGGGGCCATCGGGATCTGGTAGTACCCACTCGCGGAGATCCAGCACAGAGAACCACTTGCTCCCGTTAGGCAGTCAAAGCATCCTGAATGCGGGCATTGTGTACTGATCAGGTATAGTCCGCCGGTTTAAGGTGCGATAATCCACACACATCCTTACTGTTCCATTCTTTTCCTCACTACCACAATGGGGAAGCATAAGGGCTTCTGGATTCTTGTATTACACCAGCAGCTAACATCTCTTGCAGATGCCGTCTCACATCATCTATGTCAGCAGGTGCCAGGCGTCGAGACCTCTCACGAAATGGTCTTTCGTCATGCAGCGGATATTGTGCTCAGCTCCTTGCGCATCCTACATCCCATTCCTTTAAAGAAAACACCTGGTCTCTCTGGGCAAGCTTCTCACTGATCCTCACTTTCCATTCAGCTGGCAGCGGGGAGTCGCCGAAATCAAACAAGTCAGGCGTTACTCTGTCATTCTTCCTTGAACTCTTGCTGCTGGGTAGCACTGCAGTGTCTGCACAATGCACATTAGCCAGGATGCAACCTCTGTTTACTCGAATGTCTCTTTCAGACACATTATGAACTTGGACCATTACCCTTCTGGCATAAGCATGGGCTCTAGCGGGCAAAATACTAGGCTTGACCAACAGTCCCTCTGGCAATTTTCCATCGCCTGGTGCATCCAACATTAATATTTTATTCTTAACATCCTTTCTGATACGGACCTCTCCCTGTAAGGTACACTGGGCATTTGGCGCCAGGATCAGAGACTCAGGATCCTTCTTCCATACAATTCCGACCGGTTCCTCTGGTTCTGTTTTTCAGCATCTCTCTGTGCCTCATAGGCCTTCTTAATTAAAGCGGAACTCTTAAAGCTCTACTAGTCTTTGACCCTGTTTTCATAACACAACTGTGCCAGCCTTCCGAACATATGAGCATTTGTTCCAATCAACAAAGGGACACCATCATACAGTCCAGTGGGGACACACTAAGGCTAGGGTCTCTACTTGTTCGGCCACTCCAGCCACGGAGGTGGGAAAGACAGCCAAATTCGGATATACCGGAATAGGGGTAGCCTTCTCACTTAACCCCCATACATGCAGTCCTTCTAATGGTTGTAAGTGCAGTCTGACAAATGCTTCTGATACCAATCCTGGAACATAATTGTCACTTGGGAGCCACTGTCTAATACAGCTCTTGTAGACACTCCATTCACTTTACAGTGGTCTCCATGGAGGGACCCACTATTCTGGACCAGTCTGGAGAGGCGGTAGTGGGGGCCTGGGCAACTGACCTTGCCACAAAAGGACGTGAATTAGCATTTTTGGTGCCCTCACTGGGATCATGTCGTGCACCTCTTAACCACTGATTTCTTCTCCGAAGCTCTCCTTGTAGCCTATATGCACCTTTGTCAGTGTCTTTTGGGGACTGGCATTCCCTTTTCATGTGCCCATCTTTCCCACAATTATAGCAAAACATACTTTCTGGAGTTTGAGCTGGCCGAGGCGCCACACTGGGAGCCAGGGCGGGGTACTTACTAACTGGAAACCTGGGTGCCATCTCTGTCTCTGCGTGATAAGCATTTGGAGACATCTCGTCAGTTTCTCCACTTCCATGGTCAAGGAATTGAGTTTGGAGCTGTTATCAGCAGGAGATACATGGGTGGGTACCCCACCCCATAGCAGATGCAGTCGGATATAGGTCAGGAGCCCTTACTTGCAGGCGTGGCCTTCATAAAGGACTGTTTTGAATTCCCGGATCTCTCTCAACAGTTTGCCCCATTGTGGCATATCTTTTCCTTGTCAGAGCACTCATTGACTGTCAACCTCTGCCCTGAACTTCACTTGATGGGTCACCCTCAGTCACTCTGGGTCGTAGCCACAGCTGTTGGTGCAGGTACCTCCCGGTCGCCTTTCTCAACTCCTCAATTTCTCTCATTAACTCATCATAGGAGGGTGGGGATTCAGTCGATTTGCCAGGCGTAACTGAAGCAACAGCAGTTCTGAGAAGGGGCAGACTTAAGGATTCTGTCCAGTCTGGTTCGGTCCAGTTCAATCGCTGGCAAACTACCCTTTCTGAGGCATTCTTGCAACAATTTTTCCAGCCGAGACATACACAGACAACAACTCCCCTTGGTACTGTTGTGCATTTCTTACTCTCCACCATAGATCCTCATCAGAATCTGGGCTCCCATACATTCTCCAAGGCCTCAAGATAGGCCTGTGCAGTCGCTTCAGGGTTACTGGCCCGTTTAGCATGGATGGTAGCCAGGGCAGGACCTCGGAGGCTCTCACTAACCCTCTTCGCTTTTAGCCTTCGAGCATTGCCATTCTAGCACTTGGGGGCAACATAGTCTATCCAGGTCTCCCAGTCATCCTCCCTGGGGGTGGGAGGTGCCAGAGAAGATCCTCAACCTTCGGTAAGAGTCGTGACTAATGGCAGGTGCAGAAATAGAGTCTGCATTGGTTCAGCCACCATTACGGGCACTGGAGCAGGAGAGGTGTTGGGGAGAGAACACCCCAGGTGGAAGAATAGTTTCTTCAAGTCCTCCACAGTTTTCCCTCTCCCAGCAACCATTCAGCAAATTTCTCCTCAAAGTTTCAGATAGTGGTGGGGGCGATTCCCCCAGGTCTTTACTGTCCTTAGTTATCACTCTCCAAGCAGTGAGGGCTCCTCTGGGGTAATGGTCTGTGGCACTTTGGAGCTATCTATGGGATCCTTAAACTCTACTAGGGCCAGGAAAGGTGTGGGTGAGCAGATTAGCATGCCCGACCCACCACCACAGGGTTTTGTAAACCTTCCACCTTGGAAAGTACTCCCTGCACAGTGTCCGATTGATGCCAGGGGATGTCCAGGATAAGCATAGCATTTTGGGGTCGATCTCCTCCCAGTACACCACTCCACCAGCGGTGCACAGCCACTTCTGTCGGGTACCCATTTTTTCTTAACAGTGGTTCGTAAATATGGCCACTAGAGGACACACAATCCAGCGGTGAGCCTCAAGATGTAACCCCTAGATGGCGCTATCCCAGGGGCTACTACCCCTGCCTGATTTGCCACTAACAGGTTGAGGGCCTGGATCCAATGGCGGGTGCCTCCACCCAGAGGTCAGGGTTTGCAATAGTTAAACTAACTTGGTCACAGCCCTCTGGGACACTGCAACCCCTTTCTTCCCACTAGTGGCCCACACAATATATCAGAATTACCTTCACAGTATACACTTACCCCAGGTCTGGTTCCGGCACTGGGACCTCCTGTGAAATGAGATACAGTGCAACAATCACAGTACAGTACTTTAACATAGACAAATACCTCAGGCAGTATAACTTTGCTGAAACAAGCACTTCTGATTTATTTGGGGGATATAACAAGGACAGGGGAAATCAGGTTAATTAGCTTATCACTCTAATAATCTACCTATGGCTCTGTGCACAGGCCTATCCCTATCAGTTACTGTCCCTGGGTACCCAAGCCCTAGTGGCTAGTCCAAACCGTGGCAGCTGGTAGGGCCCTTTCACACAGAGAAAAGGAGAATTAAACAGTCAGCAGTACAGTAATTCCATTTGGATTTAATGTGGCAATTCAACAGGGAGCGACCCTGAATTAGTACTCACGACCTCCAAATAAGATAGGGTCCTTCAATGTCAGCAGGGCTCACTTGAGTACACAAACCTCTTCACATTTATATAAAGAAAGCACTATACCAGGCAGGCTGCATCTGTATCCGATCGCAATTACTGCACAATACCGGGAGAACACACAGCAGATTCAGTTCCTGACAGACCGAGTGCAATTTTCTGCAATTCTTCCAGTCTTCTACAGGGTGAGCCTGGTTTCTACTCTTCAGAGATCCTTTGATTCTTTTTCACAGGACGGATTCAGTCCTAACAAGCTGCAGACCAGAACTCTGGGCCTTACACGCTTTTTGACTAAAACTGCACACTGAAAAGCACAGGCTCCTTCCTTCTTCACTGCCAAAGCTCAACTCAAACTCCAACTGACAAAACCGGCATTTCCTTTGAGTTCCTCCCAGTTCTTGACTGGATTGGCTGTCACTCACAATAGACTGCTGCTGTTGGTCCAAAAGGCACTGAAGTCTAAACTACATCTCCCAGAGTCACTGCCCATACAATCCTCTTGTGGCTGGCTCAGATTATGAGTCAAGTTCTGATTCGTCCAAGGCACCATTTAGAGCTAGCTTACCCACACTGATTGGTCCAGTTCAGCAGTTCAAAACTAGAATGGGGAACTAGCAGACACAGTTCTGACTGCAAAGAAAGCAGGTTAGACAAACTGTAATTTCATTATTACTCTAAATAATTTCTGGCAAACAGTTACATCTTTCAGATAGGTTCCCTTTGCACTCCTAGTGACTGCAAAATGAAGTGAATTGGCAGCAGCTCGAGTGGTACTCAGAGAAGCACACAGTCCCCCCATACAAACTAATTATGTCTGCAAGCAGACAGCTCTTAAAGAGACAGTACCAGAGGCTCTAAAAACACTCACTGATAAATGGCTTAAATGCCAAACACCATTCAGGCTTGGAGCATTCAAGCAAGCTCCTGGAAGTCTTTTGGGAACCCCCATTTGCAGGGGGGTTACACAGAAATATCTGAATAAACAGACCCTTATGCAGAAATAGGTCTACAAAAAGAAGACTTACTGTCACTAGTCAAAAGTTATTTATACTTACTGTCTTACAGGCAGAGCCTTAGAACATTACTAAAATTAGAAAAGAATAATAACGCCTCCCTAAGATAACTGGTTATACTCCATAACTTAATCATTGCATTTATAGTATATAATTAATATGTGAAATTGATAAAGCCATATCTAATGAAAGATCACAGTAGTCAAACTATAAAAACTAAAACAATGATTATAAAGAATGATGTTTACATTGAGATGTAAATCATACTAAATGTAACTACTAAGACAGAGAATTTTCTAGACTAAACATACATTTTTAACAGGGGAGTTTGATAACTCGGCGAGCCTCTGCTGTCTTGGGCTTGATATGTCTTTCATTTTACATATTTGTTTCTACCTTTTTATTTGTAAATTTTGACACGGAAAGGCATACTAAGCTGTGACAGCTTGTTTCCAGGTGCATCCTGGGGGGAATGGGTTACATGGACCTATTTGGAAGAGGGACACCTGGATATCGTGGCAGTCACAGAAACATGGTACACAGAGAACCATGACTGGGATGTCAACATATCAGGGTACACAATCTACAGGAGGGACAGGGAGGGTAAAAGAGGAGGAGGAGGAGCTGTCTACATAAGGGAAGAAATCAAAGGGGAGGAGGCACTGTGGGTCATCCTGGAGACAGGAAATGGCACCACAATCCACACAGGGTTTTTTTATAGACCCCTGTCTCGGGGGAGGTAATGGACAAGGAAATGATAGAAGGAATCCTTAGAATGGCAGAAAGAGGAGAGATATTGCTGATGGGGGACCTGAATATGTCAGATGTTAACTGGAGCACCTTTGCTGCAGCCACATCCAAGAATAGGTCATTCTCGATGCCCTACAAGGGGCATGCCTCAGACAGCTAGTGTTGGAACCCACTCGGGAGGGAGCAATCTTAGACCTGGTGCTCTCAAATGGGGATGGAGAAAGGATCTCAGATTTAGAAGTGGGTAGCCATCTGAGAACAAACAACCACCAAACAGTGTGATTCACAATAAACACAGCAGTAGAGTCAAGCCATACAAAAGCAAGGGTCTTGAACTTTAGGAGGGCTGACTTTGGCAAAATGGGAGAGTGCCTCAGAAAAGCACTAGCAAACAGGCAAGAAGGAGGGGTGGAGGAACAATGGGGAAAAATCAAAACTGCCATGACAGAGGCAAGAAGTCTTTGTGTAAAGCAAATCAACAAAACAAAATGAGGGAAAAAGCCACTATGGTTCTCAAAAGAGGTGGCAGGGAAAGCTAAGGAGAAAAGGATAGCATTCAGGAAATATAAGGAAACACAGAAGGAGCAGGACAGAGAAACTATATCAGTTAAAGCAGAAGGAGGCACGGAAGGCAGTCAGAATAGCAAAGACCCAAACTGAGGAAAAGATAGCCAACTCTGTTAAGAAGGGGGATAAAACCTTTTATAAGTACATTAGGGAGTGAAGAAAGACAAAGGGGGGATAGTGAGGCTTAATAAAGGGGAGGAAATGTGGGCTGAGGGTGGCAGTGAAAAAGCAGGTATACTGAACAAATACTTCTGCTCAGTATTCACAAAAGAAGAGGGGGAGGTACCTAAACCAAACAATAGAAACACTCTGGATAGGGGGGTCGATACCAGTCCATTCACAGAAGAAATGGTTCTGAAAGAACTCTTAAAACTGAAGGTGGACAAAGCAATGGGACCTGATGGGATTCACCCCAGAATTCTAAAATAACTATGGGTAGAACTAGTGACACCACTGACTACCCACTTTAACAAATCATGGGAGGATGGGGGTGGTACCTGAGGACAGGAGGAGGGCAGATACGATTCCACTTCACAAAAGTGGGAACAGGGCAGAGGCAGGAAACCATAGACCTGTTAGTTTGACCTCAGTGGTAAGGAAAATGATGGAATCACTTCTGAAGGAAAGAACTGTTGAGTACCTAGAGGCCAGCGGGGCACAGGACCCAAGGCAGCATGGATTCACAGCAGGAAGGTCATGTCAGACAAATCTAATAGATTTTTTTGACTGGGTGACCAAAGTAGTAGACCAGAGAGGGGCTGTGGACATGGCCTACCTAGACTTTAGCAAGGCATTTGACACAGTCCCACACAAAAGATTAATATACTAGTTAGCCAGCCTTGAAGTGGGTCCCAAGGTGCTAGCCTGGGTAAAAAATTGGCTGGACAACAGGACACAGTAAGTAATAGTAAATGGAGTCCACTCTGAAGAAAGGGAGGTTACTAGTGGGGTACCGCAGGGTTCAGTACTGGGACCGGTCCTCTTTAATGTCTTTGTAAGTGACATTGTGGAGGGACTGGAAAGAAAAGTAAGTCTCTTTGCAGATGACACAAAGATCTACAACAGGGTTGATACACAAGGTGGGGTGGAAAGGATGAGAAGGGATTTGGCAAGGTTGGAGGAATGGTCAAATGTAATGGAGCTTAGATTCAACGCAAAGAAGTGCAGAGTAATGCACATGGGAAACAAATCCCAGGGTAAGAGTATACAATGGGGGGGTGAGATACTACCAACAACAAAAATGGAAAGAGACCTGGGGGTAGTTATATCAGATGACCTAAAGCTGGACAAGCAATGTGAGAAGGCAGTAAAGAGGGCTGGGGGGATACTGGGATGCATAGGGAGAGGCATCACCAGTAGAAAACAGGAAGCTGTTATCCCTCTGTACAGACAGTTGGTGAGACCCCATTTGGAGTACTGCAGGCAGTTCTGGAGACCCCATCTCCACAAGGACATAGACAGAATGGAGGCTGTCTGCACCAGAAGACATATGAAGAGAGACTAAAGGAGTTTTATATGTATACCCTCGAGGAAAGGAGGAAGAGGGGGAACATGACAGAAACTTTCAAGTACCTCAAGGGAATCAACAAAGTCCAAGAGGGTACCATCTTTCAGAAAAAGATGCGTAAGAACAAGGGGGCACAATTTGAAGCTAGAGGGGGGACAGCTCAGAGGTAATGTGAGGAAGTATTTTTTCATGGAGAGGGTTATGGATGCATGGAATGGCCTTCCTGAGGAGGTCGTGGAGTCAAAAACAGTGGGGGAATTCAAGAATGCATGGGACAGACGTAAGGCAATTCTAGTGAGGGGTAGGAGAAAGTAGGCTGTTGGTTAACTAGGATCTGCAGCTTATCCATTAAGTAAGGAAATTGGCAGACTATGGGCCAAGCGGTCCTTATCTGCCATCAAATTATATTTTTCTATGTCATTTTATTAACAATGTGGCTCTTGTGTTTTTGCCTGAAGCTAACAAAGTAAGACTGAATTTTTTGCACTTCTGCATTCTGACTCTACAGTATTTTGGTCTCCCCATGAGTATATGCACATTTGTGTTTGTTCCATGAGGGTGGGACCGGTCACCCAATAGTGTACCAAAACAGAGAAACATAGAATCTGTCTGCAGAAAAAGGGGATGGGTTTTCAAAACCTTTGAAAATCCTGTAGCTGCGGGAAAAACCCGGTGCAGGTGGGTTGCCGCTTGCAGAGCCATAGCTACAGTATTCTCAAAAGTAGAGCCGGTTTATGACCAGCTCCACGATATGTGGTAGTTTTTTGTGTCCCCCCCACCCCCTCACCTCCAGCAGCTGTGAAATATTTTATGGCTGGTGGGACCAGGCATTATGAAAATACAGATCTCTGCAGCTGCAAGGATTTCAGTCCACAACTGGAGTTGCGTACTCGGACTGAGTCCCAGTAAGTTTTGAAAATCCGGCCCCAGGTTCGTTGGTCCATCGTTGTCTGCCCTTTTGTACCTAACTAATGCTGAGTGAGAACATCCCAGAGGCTCCTCACTCTCCCCTTCCCCCTCCCTTATCTCTCTGAAATTGTGCCCCGCCAACTTCATGGAGTTGCCCCTGGCATCTGTGTTCCCTCTCCTCTCAGTCTGATCAAATCACCGCTATCCATTTTTTTTTACCCCATGGAGGTATTTGTTTTAATCATGTCCCCTCTCTCCCTTCTCGTCTCATGCCTGTCCATTTTCAGATTTGCCAACCTCTCTTCCTGAAACTCCTGTTCCACTGTGTGACCTTCCTGTTTCTGTTCCGGAATTCTAGAGCACCTAGAGAATTATATATGTACTATAACAAGGTTGCTGTGGATGTTAATGGTTAGTACCCTTGCCTCGTGGGCTCAGACACGGCTAAGGGGCCCAGGTTCTTATTTCCTGATAGGGGGAATTGTATCCAGTTATTTTTAGTTTGCGCTGTGCCTCCACCCAGAGATTAAGTTTAAGCGGACCTTGTGTCAGAGCAGTACAACCCCTTGGAATCCAGTACCTAACCAGCTCCCCTCAGTATCTCCCTGCACATCAAAAGTAACAATGCAGTTAGTGGCTTAGTACTAATAATATGCTCACTAGACAAAATTCAAAATAACAATAAAATATTTATTGGGTAATATTCACAAGGGACAGGGGAATGCAAAACACTCTTTTGGAAGACCTTATGAACCTTAATGAACCAGAGCCATAGGTGCCTGACTAGGCTTGGCCTATTAAACACACTTTAAACAGCAGTAACACTTAAACAGCAGTGCCCACCTACCACCTCATACCCCAGGCAATGCAATACAGTTACTGTAAGAAGCCCTTAGATATCACCAGCCCACCTGTACTGGGACACTACTCACTTCCCACTGGTATCAGTTTAAAACTTTTTAAACCCTAGCAAGCACCCTGTGCTTCACTGGGTACCCACCACTGAAATGGTGCAGGCCCAAATGAAGTTGCAGCTGGCTAGCATATTTTAAACCCAAAACCCACAGGCCATGCAATTGCTGAAAATGGAAAACCTCAAAGGAGATATTTGTGGATCCTGGCCTGATGGCCAAAGCTGTAGCTTTAGTGGCAAACTTTATACACAATCCCAGTTGCGGGGAAAAGCCCCAAGAGTACTCAGTTCTGGTGTTACCAGCTTCCTTGTCAACTTGGGCTTTTCTTCCCAAGGCAGGCCTCCTCAAAATGCTCTTGGGACAGCAGCCCTGCTCTGTTCTCTGTAAAAGAGCAAGCTGCATGTGTGAACTGACTTTTACTGTGGAAGGGCAGTGTCTCATTGGTCCAAAGGGCTTGTCAATTAGTAAAAATCGGTGTGCATAATGTTCACTCAGTGGTCCCATTGGTGGAGTGAAAGGGTGCCAGGGAGATAGCACAGTCATTCTCCTATAAGCCTATGCAGTTGCAGCTTGAGATCTCTAACCTCTCACTGGCTGGTATAGAGGTCAGGGGTTGACAAGCTGGTGGCCGCAATCCTGAAAAAGAGCACTGCTCCAAAGTTATTTTTCTGGGCATTTGCCCTTGTTTTAAGCTAGCTGACCCACAGGTTTATTTAGCACAAATGTGCCCTGCTGTCTGGTCATGAAAGCAGACTGGGGAGTCCCCTGCCCATCAAGAGCACCAAAAGAGCGATCCATGCAGAAAGAAGGGCGGTCCCCTGTAAGTTCGTCCAGAGTTGCAATGTACATAGTGGCAATCACCACTGAATCAAAACTGTTACTCCCCCCCCTCTCACAGTACCTTCCAGTCCCTGAAGCAAGCTGGAGTCCCTGGGGCTGGAGAGTGCTGGAAAGGGATGCTGCAGGTGACTGCGATTGGCAGCAAGCAAAGCGGGCACACGGAGTACCAAAACAACAGCCTCTGAGGCTATAATACCATTTCTCCAGGACCCTATCAGGCAGGCAGCACCTAAGGACCAGAGCAAAAGCAGAACGAGGCAGCAGGTGGGACCTGGCCCAGTCAAGCCCAAGGAAAGCCCCACTTTTGGGGGGCATATACAGATTGGCTCATGAGTGTTGGAATGCATATGCCATATACTGTATAACACTTTAAATTCACGCCCCTTATATTTAGCGCTCCAAGCACACCTGACATATTCACTCATCTTATTTTCACTGGTGGAACACTAGTGCTGCTACTGTATAGTGCCACACAAATATTCACAGTCTTTTTATTTTCACGCTAATTTGAAACCAGCGAATACAGTGAAAATAAAAAGACAGTGAATATTTCCTCTTATACAATAATAAGCCATGGCTTACAAGCTGATTTGGGTGGTTGGGATGGGGCATTCTGGGCCTTTACCTTTAATTTTGCTTACACCTGCTGCGGGATAGCCAACCCTGATACTATAATAGGATTACTATGCTCTGTTTAATTATGGCTAAATTCGAACAGAATGCTAAATGCATACAGAACAACTATGTGCTGCTGTATTTTTGCTCTTATTATATAGTTCAGGAAGTACAATACAGTATGAGGTGTACATGGAACATGTCTACAATTGGGGGGGGGGGCAGCGAAAGGAACCACACGGCTTACAAATGTTATTTTCCTTTGTACACCTCTGGATTAGCTAACCATATATCGCTGCACAACATCATAGTAACATAGTAATTTAAAGTCGGATGGGGCTCTGGGTCCATTACGTCTTCCCCTCATCCACCACTTCACAAGTACATAGTAATTTAAGGCCAGATGGGACTCTAGGTCCATCATGTCACCCCACTCCCATTTCATAAGCAGGGATAAGTAAGTATGCTATGCAGGCTAGAGGTGCTGCTCAGGTAGGATACAAAAAAATGAGACATTCAAAATCTGACCATTTTTTTTTTCAAATTTTGGAAGTCAGACTTTTGTGCTTTCTGATCCAAGACCCAATCTGAGATCGGATCTCAATCAGGTTGTGCAAAATCCGATCTGATTCTATCTGATCCGAGTGGAGAAAAAAACATATCTGGCATCTCGTGGCACTCCTCCTCCCTCACCAGCTGTAAAGGTTCATGGGGCTTGTCTGCCCCAAGCAATGCCGTGGTCCTGCACTTACCCTACCCTGCTGGCATGTTTGTGGGGGTCAGGTAATCACATTTTCAATATTTTGTTTGGAGTTAGTTTGCTCAGCTGCCTCAGAGACATGCCTTGTTGTTATATGCCTCCCAGCTGCAACTGTCTTGTCTGTGGAGCCAGGAGGAAGGGTGGCCATGGGTGGCCCACCAGCTGCGGCAAGATCAACACTTGGGGGGGGGGGCAAGAGGGTATTCTGTTAAGTGGCTCTTCACCCCAGCCCACATAGATGTGGATGCAAACGGGTTGGGATTTAGGAATTGCAAGAACTACTGGAGGAGAGCATGCTTGCCCATGGCCATGGACCAGATTGTGGAGTACATGGGGGCTGGCTGGAGGAGATGCCGTGCCCAGAAGACGAGAGGGAGAGACTGCAGGATGGTTTCTGCTCCTACGCCCCACTCACAAGTTCGTTGTGTCCAGGTGAGCAAGGTTGAAATGGCCAGCATCAGGCGGGTGCTCGGGGAGTCGGGGAAGGCAGCATTTTAGATGTTGGTTATTAAATTTACAGGGGCTACAGTGAGGGAGGGGGGGTTACACTGGAAGCAAGGAACTTGACAAAAAGGAGGTGTTTATATTATTGGATAGAGTGAGGGAGGTGGCTGCCACTTGATACCAGAGACTCAGTATATTTGTTTTCTTAGGTGGTCAGAACAGTCTGAGAGGATCTCAGAGCAAATCTCGGATCTTTCTGACTATCCGGCACATTCTGGTCAGATCGACTTTTTTACTATCTGAGCACCTCCAGTACAGACCGTAGTGTTTAACAACATGTGCAGACATGCACTAAAGCTGTGACAGAATGATGCACTTTTGCTAATGTTATATCTGACCCCCTCTATACTTGGCCAGATGCACATCTGGCCCTTGCTGAGAATGAAACCTTGGATAGTCCTGAGCAGGAGTTATATTTGGCCGGAACCCACCGGAACTCGGTTCCCCCACCTCTCAGATTGTATGACAGTTCCTGCATCTCCATCATCTCGCTCTCGCTATCGAATAATATAGGAGCGTTCCACTGCCTATAGAGGACAGTTCCACCACCTACAAATCTAATGGTAAGAGTTCTCCCACCTAAACATGTCCTGTTTAATCACTGGTCCCGAAGGCAGCAGCTGTAACCATTTAGCTACTGTAAAAGGTATGCAAGGGTGGGCACTCCCCCCCCCCCCGTGTCTAGGGATATACGGTGATAGTCTCCCCTGTGTCTAGGGGTATATGGTGATAGTCTCATCAAAGAAGCATGCACCTTACATTATGGAAGCTGTACTGGTACCAGCACTGCTACCACCATGGGCCTGGGACACTGGAGTAGGGCACCATAAACTAGTACACTGGGTCACCAATAAACATGAGATCACACACAAACTGAGCCCAAACATGGAGCTGGGATCAAGCTGGGTGCATTTACTTAGCTGTAGATGGTACACAGGTCAAGGGCATTTCCTCTGAATTACTCCATTCATTTGTTCACATGGCACAGCACTTGCTGCATCACACTCTATCCTTTTTATGTTTGCTTGCATGCATGTGCAAGAAACATAGTGCCATCATCCGAGTTTTCGGAGGTGTGTCACCTCCTCTTCCAATTCAGTCAGTGTGTTGGCAGGCGCGAACCCAGTCCACCAATGCATGCTGGAGCTGTCTATAACAGCTCCAAAATGCAGTGGCGTACAGTTGAAAGGGGGAGCTACGCTTCAGTGAGCAGCGACAAGATATCGCCTGCTCATGTGAAGCTCTCCCTACACACACACATACACACGCACGCATACTGCGTGCTGCCCCCACGCACACACTGTATAGCCGACGGGGGTGCCCAATCCCCGTCGGCTGTGCTGCGCTCCCCAAAGCCTTCCACATGCCACGCTGGGTGCCCACCCCAGCTGGCAACTCATCAGTATAGCCGGCCAGGGGTGCCCAATCCCGTCGGCTCCACTGTCCCCAGTACAGGGTGCCCAGCGTGGAAAGTTGCTATGGCCGTGGGGTGCCCAATCCCGTCGCTCCACCCCCAACTGTCCTTGTGCCACGCTGGGCGCCCACTCCAGCGTGGCAAACGCTGTCATTTAAAAAAAAACCTGTAAAGAAAAACGGTCCCACGCAGTCTTCCTGCCCCACCCCAACAACCCGCACTCCACCCACTGGCACTCCTTGCCTCTCACACACCCTCACCCCATACTTACCTCCGGAGCTCGGCGCGACGATCTGTGGTGGACCGGGAACACGTCTGCACTCTTCAAAGCCGACCGCGAACTGAGGAAATGCCGGTAAGCTATATAATGGGATAGATAGGGTTTTTTCAACTTTGTTGCATATCTCAGGCATTTTTCGGAATTTTTGCACCAAATTTTCAACATGGGTTTTTGGGACCCCTTCTCATGAATGCTGTCACTGTCATGGCGTTATTCGGGCCCGAAGGGTGATTTCACAGTCACTCCGTGAAATCACCTTTCGGGACCAATTAATGAAATGACACTGCCAGTGTTCATAAGGTGGGCTCTCAAGAAGCCTATTGTGAAAATTTGGTGGAAAAATTCCAAAAAATGACTGTTTTACGAGCGTGCGTTGCGCAGTTCCTACGCATGCTCGTAAGTTCGCAAATTTTCAATATTTTCACTCCAGATTTTCAACATTGCCATTTTACCACACCTTCTTATGAGTAGTACAGCTGTCATTTTTCACATCTCACCCAAAACGTGTTTCCGCCCATGTAGCGCACAATGGCGCAGTCGGTGTGCAAAATCAATGTACAGGACAAAGTAAGAAAATCATAGTGACACTGTTCATGAGCAGAGGTCTTAAAATGGCTATGTTGAAAATTTGGTGAAAAAATTCCTAAAAATGACTGTTTTAAGGGCGTGCGTTGCGCAGTTCCTACGCGCACGTAAGTTCACTTAATTTTCAAATATTTTCACTCCAGATTTTCAACATTGCCATTTTACCACACCTTCTTATGAGTAGTACAGATGTCATTTTCACATCTCACCCAAAACGTGTTTCCGCATGTAGCAAACAATTGCGCAGTCGGTGTGCGTAAATCAATGTACGGGACAAATTAAGAAAATCACAGTGACACTGTTCATGAGCAGAGGTCTTAAATGGCTATGTTGAAAATTTGGTGAAAAATTCTAAAAATGACTGTTTCTGAGCGTGCGTTGCGCAGTTCCTACGCACGCTCGTAAGTTTGCGAATTTTCAATATTTTCACTCCAGTTTTCAACATTGCCATTTTTACCACACCTCCTTATGAGCAATACAGCTATCATTTTTCACTTCTTGCCCAAAATGTGTTTCCGCCCATGTAGCACACAATGGCGCAGTCGATGTGCGAAATCAATGTATGGGACACATTAAGAAAATCACAGTGACACTGTTCATGAGCAGAGATCTTGAAATGGCTATGTTGAAAATTTGGTGAAAAAATTCCTAAAAATGACTGTTTTACGAGTGTGCGTTGCGCAGTTCCTATGCATGCTCGTAAGTTTGCGAATTTAATATTTTCACTCCAGATTTTCAACACTGCCATTTATTACACTTCCTTATGAACAGTACAGCTACCATTTTTATATATGTCCTAAATGTGTTACGCACGTAGGCGCAGCATAATGGTGCTGTTGGTGTGTAAAGCAATGTTTGGGACAGATTAAGAAAATCACAGTTACACTGTTCATGAGCAGAGGTCTTAAATGGCTATGTTGAAAATTTGGTGACAGAAGTCCATAAAATGACTGTGTTACGAGTGAGCATTGCGCAGTTTCCACGCACCCTCGTAAGTTCATGACTTTGTAATATTTTCAGTCCAGATTTTCACCAGTGGCATTTTTCCACACTTCCTTATGAACAGTACAGCTGTCATTTTTCACAACATGGTCAAAGTGTATTTTCACACTTTCAGTGCAGAGATGCGTGGTCGCTGTGGGAAATCATTGTTCGGGACAGATAAAGAAAATCACAGTGACACTGTTCATGATCGGAGGCACCAAAATGCCTGAGTTGACAATCTGCTGTAAAAAAATCCCCAACCTAATTATATTATGGGTGTGCGTTGCACAGTTTCTATGTACGCTCGTGACTTCACCAGTTTTTTTAATATTTTTACTACAGATTTGCAACATTGCCATTTTTTACACCTCCACATGATCAGTACAGCTGTCATTTTTTACATCCTGTTCAGAATGTTTTTGCACCTGTGGTGCTAAATGCCGTAGTCGCTGTGCATAAGCAGCTTTCGGCTACCAAACTGATGTTCCCCCGTTCATGAGGTGGGGTCACAAAAAAAACATGTTGAAAATTTGGAGTGAAAATACCAACGAATGCCTGAGGTATTAGGGTTTCCAACCATAACGCCCAACCCTGTAGAGAATGACAGGCATCAGGGGTGTGACTTAGGATTTTTGCCTGCAATGCTCATACCATTCCACACCCTGCAGCCAGTGAGAGGCATCGAGGTATGCCTTGGACTCTTCGGCCCCAAAGTTCACCCCATTCTCCTATATCGCACCCATCTCACCATATTTCTTAATGGAATGGGGTGCGCATAAGGGCCAAAGACCCCAAGGAACACCGTGACACTTGTCAGTGTCTGCAGGGTGGGGTGTGGTGAAATGGTGTGGCCATTATGCCTGACGAGCCAAAGGCACACCCCAATGCCTGTCACTCTCTGCAGGGTGGTGGTGGGGTTGGCTTCAGTTCAATACTTCACTGCCATTCCTATTATGCAGCTCTGTAACTTCTACACTACCACTGCCAATGCCAGCAAGCAAACATTCGGCATTGACAAATGCTTGTTATTCAGCTGCGACTCTGATTTCCATCCCCACCATTCCATGGTATAACTTTGCTAAATCCTCCCATGGTTTACTTTTGCCACACCTACCCCAGCTCTTAAGGGGCATGAATATTTACAATGTGGATCTAGTTCAATACTTTTACACTTTGTAAAGCACTCCCTAACCCCCCTGTGGGGTCCCTGGAGCCCTGGTACTCCCAAGACCATTAGTGAGTGGCATGCTTCCAGGTAGGGCGAGCACTATTCCTGGGGCAATTCCATGCCGGTACATGTCTCATCCTGCCCTTGAAGGACAATATTAAATTGAACAGCATGTCAGCAATAATTATAACAGTACTACTAAAATTAATAATTGGTCCGGCTGTACCTGTCTGCTTCCGGCAGCATACATACTAATAGCCCTAATGGCCCAAAGAAATAAGCTCCCATGCCTGGCCCCACACAGGGGGACTTTCCTACCCCGACTCTTGCCAGTACCCATCCTCCTGATGCCCATTCACTTGGCTACCTGCCAGGGGGGAAACATACAACTGTACATAGTTTTTTGTTTTTTTTTTACTGCGTTTCTGAGCATTTTTCTGCACGACTTACTCATAGTACAGGCAAACATCTGACTGGAGCTTATAAACTCAGTGAGGCAGTATGACATAGTGAGTAAGAGCACTCAGCTGCAAACCTGGAGAACTGGGCTTGATCCCACAGCCATCACTTGCATACTGTGTGACTATGAACTGTGTCACTTACCTTCCCTGTGCTCCCAGGACGCACCTAGAAACAAGTGTAACCCCTCTGCAAATGGGGGTTCCCAAAAGTCTTCCAGGAAAACTGGTTAGCTGGATGCACCCAGAGAGTAGTGGTTGGTGGGGAGCTCTCGAACCCTAGAGAGGTCAGTAGTGGGGTACCGCAGAGCTTGGTCCTGGGTCCGATCCTGTTTAATGCATACATATCAGACATCAGGGAGGGTATAGGGTGTGAAATGAGTCTCTTCGCTGATGACTCCAAGATGGGAGCAGTAGTTGAGGGGGAAGAGGGGAGGTTGGCCCTGCAAGGGGACCTGGACACCCTGGAAAGCTGGGCTCACACATGGAAATTAAATTTCAATATCGCCAAATGCAAGATGTTACATCTTGGGCAGGGAAACCCTAAACACAGGTACACCCTGGGAGGGGAGGCGCTGGAGGCCTCAACAGGGGAAAAAGACCTAGGGGTCACGGTGGATGCGTGTATGAATAACTCTGAGCAGTGCAGGAGAGCGGCTAGCAAAGCAAAAAGGATGTTGGGATGCATCGCAAGGGGGATCACCTCTAGGAGCAGGGAGGTGATTCTGCCGCTGTACAATGGACTGGTTAGACCACACCTTGAGTACTGTGTACAGTACTGGAGACCACACTTGAAAAGGGACATTCAGCTCCTGGAGAGGGTACAGAGGAGGGCAACTAAGATAATACGAGGACTAGGGGATTTGACATATGAGGACAGACTTGAGGAGCTCTGCCAGTTTTCACTGGAGGAGATGAGAGATGGGGGGACATGATTGAGGTCCTCAAGTACCTCAAGGGAATAAATAGGGTAAACATGAAGGGGATCTTTAGACTAAAGCAGGGAGGTATCACCAAAGGGCATGGTTTGAAGTTGGAAGGTGGAAGGGTGAGGGGGGGAAAAGAGGAGAAGGTTTTTCACTGAGAGGGTGGTGGACCCTTGGAATGCAATGCCTGGCGAGCTGGTTCAGAGATCCACAGTGGAGAGCTTCAAGAGGGGGTGGGACAGACACAGAAAGCGAATGTATCAGATGATGGCCTGGCCCAGGGGGGTGGGGATGGATGATAGAGGTTTCTGGAACACAAGGGTTGGGAGGGCCTCGGCACCCAACTAGGGATCTGAGGCTCGAGCAGACTCGATAGACAATAAGGCCTAGTCTGCTGGCAATTAGTATGTTAGCTTGCCTGAATGCTCCAAGTCTGGGCGTTGTTCGCCGTCTGAGCTGTTTAAATGTGGTTCCAAGTGAGTGCTATTTGAGCCTCCACG
This sequence comes from Neoceratodus forsteri, assembly GCA_016271365.2. NCBI lineage: Eukaryota > Metazoa > Chordata > Ceratodontiformes > Ceratodontidae > Neoceratodus > Neoceratodus forsteri. The sequence goes on from CM028137.1 coordinate 818,498,917, forward strand.
TACTGTCTCTTTAAGAGCTGTCTGCCTGCAGATGTAATTAACTTGGATGGGGGTCTGTGTGTTTCCCTGCTTGAGTCCCACTCAAGCTACTGCCAAATAGCTCCGTTTCTGCAGTCGCTAAGAGTGCAGAGGGCACTCTTCTGAAAGATGTAACTGTTTACCAGAACTTAGAGTGATAATGAAAATACAGTTTGTCTGACCAGCCTTTTGTTACAGCACAAACTCTGTCTGCTTGCTACCTCATTTGGGTCCAGAACTGGTGAATGGGACCAATCAGTATTTGGGACCTTTGAACTGGAGCCTACTTTGGGCAAATCAGAACTGGGACTCTCACTTGGAGCCAGCCACAAGGGGATTATATGAACAGAGCTTCTAAGAAATGTAGTTTGGACCTTGGCGCCTTTTTGCACCAATAGAGGGAGCCTGTTGTGACTGACAAGGAGGATCAGCCAACTGGAACCTTTTGGATTTGGAGGAAATGCCCTGCTCTGTTACTGGAAAGCTAAGATCAGTTGTGAGAGTGAAGAGAGAAGGAGCTCTGTGCTTCTGCGGTGTATAGTTTCATGCGGGAAGCACGTGTGAGGCCCTGAGGTTCGACCTGCAGCTGTTGTAAGTGCCAGTTCGGACTGAATCCGATTTGTGCGGAGAAAGAAAGAAGTCTGAAGAGTGGAAACCAGGCTCACCCTGTAGAAGACTGGAGAAACTGCTGAATCACGCTCAGTCTGTCAGGAACTGAAGCTGCTTGTGTGCTCCCGGGTAGTTTGCAGTAATTGCGATCAGGATCGAGGAGCAGCCTGCCTAGTATAGTACTTTCCTTTTACATATGAATGTGCGTAGTGCTTGAGGGGAATCGCTATTTCCAATCCACGTGCTGTGTGTTGAAGCTGGAAGCAAACCCCAGCTTGTCTCGACTAAACCGTTGCTATCAGCTGCAGTGGGGTCCAGTCACAAGGACTTTGTCTCCATGCCCTGTTGTTCTGGCATTCCAGAAGAACATCCACCATCTGGTCCTCAGCTTGGGTATTGTGAGTACAAATCAGGGTATTCCCCTGCAGCCTGTTTTCAATCACAAGTGTGTCATCTAATTCTTGTTGTTTCACTGCTTCATGGACTGAGCCATCCGGCTCCGGATTACAATTGGGTCTTGTGCATATATTTTCTTCTACAGGGCCCTATCCATCTGCACCTGCCGGCCAACCCCGGGCAACGGACCTGGCTAGCCTCCCCAACCTGGGTACCCAGAATGTGACTTTTCAGACCCTGTATGTGTGCACAGTACTGTGATTTAATGCCACCAATTAACCTGATTTCCCCCTCCCGTGTTACTGTCCCCTAAATAAATCAGATTTGTTGTTGTTATACTATATACTGTCTGTGGTGTTGGTACTTAATGGAAACAGTATTGTATTTCACTGTGTATGTTGTTTAACCTTGTTTTACAGGGGGTCCTCAGAGACGTGCTGCAGAATCAGTCTCGAGAGTAAGTGGTACTTTATGAGTGAGCAGTGTGTATACGTGGGGTATTGGGGCTGTAACGCCTGTGTACTGTGTGAGCCACTAGAGGGAACCAAAGGGGGTCACAGTGTCCCAGAGGGCTGTGATCAAGCTAGTCTAACCACTACAAATCCTGACCTCTGGGTGGAGGCACCCGCCATAGAACCTAGGCCCCTCAACCTGTCAGTAGTCAAGCAGGCAGGGGTAGCAGCCCTTGGGATACGCCACCTGGGGGTTACATCTTGGAGGCACCGCTGGGATTAGCATTCTCCTAGTGGCCACATTTACGAATCACTGTTAAAAATAAATGGATACCCCGACAGAAGTGGCTGTGCACCGGTTGGTGGAGTGGTGTACTGGGGAGGAGAGTGACCCCCAAAATGCTATGCTTATCCTGGACATCCCCCTGGGTATCAATACGGACACTGTACAGGGAGTACTTTCCGAGGTGGATGGTTTACAAAACCCTGTGGTGGTGGGTCGACATGCTGATTTGCTCACCCACACTTTCATGGCCCTAGTAGAGTATAAGGACCCCATAGATAGCTTCAAAGTGCCACAGACTATTACCCCAGAGGGATCCCTCACTGCCTGAAGAGTGATAACTAAGGGCAGTAAAGACCCGGGGGGGAATGACCCCCCCCACTATCTGAAACTTTTGAGGAGAGATTTGCTAAATTGTTGCTGAAGGAAGGGAAAACTGTGGAGGATTTAAAGAAACTATTATTAGCTTACCTGGGGTGCTCTTCCCCCAACACCCTCTCCCTCTCCAGCACCTGTTATTGCCCCTCCTTCTGTGCCAGTGCTAGCCCCTATGTTTGTACCTGCCATTAGTCATGACTCTTATTGCAAGCTCAAAGTATTCTCTGGCATCCGCCCTACTCCAAATGGGAAGGTCGATCTGGAAACCTGGATAGACTCCGCTACCCTTGTGGTACAAGACTGGCAATGCTCTGAGGCAGAAAAAAGGGCTTGCCTGGGGGAGATCCTCCAGGGACCCGCCCAACATAATTTTCGCTCTCTGAGGGTCTCTGACCCTGACGCCAAAGCCCAAGAGTACCTAATTGCCCTTGAAAAAGTGTTTGGGGGCACCACTAATGCTGAGGCCTTGAAATGGAAGCTTAAAGATGTTACACAACAGCCGGGGGAATTGTTATCTGCCTATATGGATCGATTAGACGGAATCTTGCAAACCATTTTTCGAAAGGGGGGTTGGACCTCTAGTGAAGTGGACCGGGTAAGACTGGATCATATACTCTGCTCTGCCCGCCACTCTAGCTGGGTGTTGCTCAAATTGCAACTGCATCAAAGGAAATCTAGTCCCTTGCCTTTCCATGTGTTGATGAAGGAGTTACGAGAAGTTGAGGAGGAGGACAGTTCTTCAGAGCCCTGTGCAGTCATAGCTGTTACATCCCCTGCTCCAGGTGCGGGGTGAGACGCTGATGGTCTGGAATCACCAAAATCACATGACAGAACCCGAGACCCAAATGTCAGCCAAGGGGGGCCCAGCCAGAGAGGGATGGCTACTGATGTTCTGCACTGGGATGAACAGCTGAGGGAGTTCAGGGACGCAATAAATAGTCTGTTTATGAAGGCCCCTCCTATAAGTACAGGCCCCAACTCTTACTTGACTGCATCCGCAATGGGGGTGGAGGTGCACCCCCAGACATCTCCTGCTGACAGCAGCTCAAAGCTTGATATCTTGACTATGGAAGTGGGGGAACTGAAGAGAATTCTCCAAATGTCCAACCCACCGCCGTCTGAGGTGGCACCAAGGTCTTCTATTGATAGTACCAACGCCACAGCACCCAATGTGATGCATCGGTCACCCCAAACTTCAGCAGACATATTTTGCAATAATTGTGGGAAGGATGGGCACATGAAGAGGGAATGCCAGTCTCGGAAAGACTTAGAGAGAGTGGTGAGCCGGCTACAAGGAGAGCTTTGGAGTACAAAACAGTGGTTAAGAGGTGCACGAAATGACTGCAGTGAAGGTCCTAAAAATGCTAACTCATGTCCTTCTGTGGCTACATCGTCTACCCAGGCCCTTGCTACCGCCTCTCCAGACTGGTCCAGAATAGTGGGCCCTTCAATGGAAGCTACAGTAAAAGTGAATGGTGTTCCCACCAGAGCTGTGTTGGACAGTAGCTCCCAAGTGACAGTTATGTTCCAGGATTGGTATCAGAAGCATTTGTCAGATGTACCCTTACAACCATTGGAAGGACTGCATGTATGGGGGTTAAGTGAGAAGACCTACCCCTACTCCGGGTATATCCGAATTTGGCTAACTTTCCCTACATCCGTAGCTGGAGTGGCAGAGCAAGTAGAGACCCTGGCCTAAGTGTGTCCCCCTACTGGACTGTATGATGGGATTCCTCTACTAATTGGGACAAATGCACATATGTTTGGACGGTTGGCTCAGTTGTGTTATGAGAAACAGGGGTCAAGGACTGGTAGAGCTTTAAGAATTCCGGCCTTGATCAAGAAGGTCTATGAGGCACAGAGAGATGCTGAAGGAGTGGACTCAGAGGAACTGGTTGGAATTGTCTGGAAGAGGATCCTGAGTCTCTGATCCTGGCGCCAAATGCCCAGTGTACCTTACAAGGGGAAGTCCGTATCAGAAAGGATGTCAAGAATAAAATCCTCATGCTGGATGCACCAGGCGATGGGAAATTGCCGGTAGGACTGCTGGTCAAGCCAAATATTTTGCCTGCCAGAGCCCATGCTTATGCCAGATGGGTAATGGTCCAAGTTCATAATATGTCTGATAGAGAGATTCGAGTAAATAGAGGTTGCACCCTAGCTAATGTACATTGTGCAGATACAGCAGTGCTACCCAGTAACAAGTGTTCGGGGGAAAATGACAGAGTGACGCCCGACTTGTTCAATTTTGCTGACTCCTCGTTGCCAGTCGAATGGAAGATGAGAATCAGTAGAAAGATTGCCCAGAGAGACCAGGTGTTTTCTTTCAAAGAATGGGACATAGGATGTGTGCAAGGAGCTGAGCACCACATCCGGCTGCATGATGAAAGGCCATTTCTTGAGAGGTCTCGATGCCTGGCACCTGCTTACATAGATGATGTGAGACGGCATCTGCAAGAGATGCTTGCTGCTGATGTAATACAAGAATCCAGAAGCCCATATGCCTCACCTATCATGGTAGTGAGGAAAAAGAGTGGGACAGTAAGGATGTGCGTGGATTTTCGCACCTTGAGCCGGCGGACTATTCCTGATCAGTACACAATGCCCCGCATTCAGGATGCCTTAGACTGCCTGAATGGTAGTAAGTGGTTCTTAGTGTTGGATCTTCGCAGTGGGTACTACCAGATCCCGATGGCCCCAGAAGACTGTGAAAAGACAGCCTTTATCTGTCCACTTGGTTTCTATGAATTCATGAGGATGCCTCAAGGGATTTCAGGTGCTCCAGCCACTTTTCAATGACTGATGGAGCATGCGGTGGGGGACATGAACTTGTTAGAGTGCCTGGTATACCTAGATGATGTTATTGTGTTTGGCAGCTCACTGGAGGAATATGAGAGCAGATTGCTCAAGGTGTTGGACCGACTGGAAGACTTTGGCCTTAAACTATCCATCGATAAATGTCAGTTCTTCCAAACCTCTGTAAAGTATGTGGGACACATTGTATCCACCAAGGGAATAGAGACTGACCCAAGTAAAGTTGAGGCCTTGACCATCTGGTCACAGCCCCACAATCTAAAAGAACTGCAAAGATTCCTGGGATTCTGTGGCTACTATCGCCGTTTCATCAAGGACTATTCAAGAGTGATCCGTCCTTTACTTAGTCTTACTCAAGGTACCCTCCTACCCACAAAAAATACAAGAGGTCAACTCCCCCTGAGACTGAGAGAGTGCATTTCCGTCCTAATTAAGTTTTTGAGGCACGATGGACACCTGTTTGTGAAGCTGCTTTTCATGAGATTATATATAAGCTAACCCACGCTCCTGTCCTGGCCTATGCACATCCAGCAAAACCATATGTCCTACACACTGATGCTAGCTTGGAAGGTTTGGGGGCTGTGTTGTACCAGGAGCATGAGAATGGCCTGAGACGAGTGGCTTTTGCCAACAGAAGCCTGACCCCTTCCGAAAAGAACTATCCTGTACATAAGTTAAAGTTCCTAGCTTTGAAGTGGGCCATTGTTGACCAATTCCACGAGTACTTGTATGGGGCTAAGATACTAGTAAAAACTGACAATAATCCTTTGACCTATGTGCAGACTTCATCTAAGTTGGATGCTACTGGCCATAGGTGGCTTTCTGCATTTTCTACATACGACTATGCTGTTGAATACGGAGCAGGCCTGAACCACATAGATGCTGATGCTCTCTCCCGGAGGCCTGTTCCCCGGAATGACTGGGTCAGACTGTCAGAACCTGATATTCGAGCACTCTGCCAGAAGTTTGACAGGGAGGAACAAATGTCCACGGACGCAGTGGATTGTATGGTGGATTGTTTGGGACCCTCTGAGAATTGCATACCTGCTGCTTATTGTCACTTTTCTGCTGTAGACATTGGCACACTGCCTCAGCTGGACAATGACAGTATTCAGCGAGCTCAATCCCGAGATATCATGATCAAATCAGCTCTAGAAGCCCTCTATGCAGGGAAAGATGTATCCAAGTTATGCTCCACTGATTTAAGAACTGCATTGTTATAAAAGGAAGGTCTTAAGTTGAAATTGATCAATAGACTGTTATACAGAGAAACAGTAGACAGAGGGGGACAAATAGATAAACAACAGCTAGTTTTGCCCACTGCCTTTCGAGACTTGGTGCTGAGGTCCCTACACAACCACATGGGGCACCTTGGCATAGACAGAACACTTGACTTGGTGAGATCCAGATTCTATTGGCCTAAGATGGGGGTTGATGTTGAACAACACATTAAAACTTGTAGTCGCTGCTTACAGAGGAAAGCTTTGCCCTAGAGGGCTGCCCCCCTTGTTAACATCACCACCAGCGCCCCCATGGAGCTGGCCTATATTGACTTTCTGAGTTTGGAGCCAGATCAAAGAAATATTAGTAATGTGCTGGTGGTTACTGACCATTTTACACGTGTAACCCCCAGGTGTCGCTATCCCAAGGGCTACTACCCCTGCCTGCTTGACTACTGACAGATTGAGGGGCCTAGATTCTATGGCGGGTGCCTCCACCCAGAGGTCAGGGTTTGTAATGATTGGTCTAGTTTGGTCACAGCCCTCTGGGACACTGAGACCCCCTTCTGATCCCTCTAATGGCCCACACGATGCACAGGAGTTACAGTACCAATACCCCACATGTATACACTGTTCATTCATAAGGTACCACTTACCCTCGAGACTGATTCGCAAGTTCGTCTCTGAGGACCCCCTGAAAAATAAGGTTAAGCAGCATACACAAACCAATACAGTGCTTGGCATAATGGTACTGACACTTCAGACAGTTTAAAGTTTAACAACAACAAATCTGATTTATTTAGGGAACAGTAACACGGGAGGTGGAAATCAGGTTAATTAGTGGCATTAAATCACAGTACTGTGCACACATACAGGGTCTCAAAAGTCACACTCTGGGTACCCAGGTTGGGGCTAGCCAGGTCCGTTGCCCTGGGTTGGCCGGCAGGTGCAGATGGATAGGACCCTGTAGAAGAAAAAATATGCACAACACCCAATTGTAATCCGGAGCCGGATGGCTCAGTCCATGAAGCAGTGAAACAACAATAATTAGATGACACACCTAAAATTGATAGCAGGCTGCAGGGGAATTCTTGTTGTTTCACTGCTTCATGGACTGAGCCATCCGGCTCCGGATTACAATTGGGTGTTGTGCATATATTTTCTTCTACAGGGCCCTATCCATCTGCACCTGCCGGCCAACCCCGGGCAACGGACCTGGCTAGCCTCCCCCCCAACCTGGGTACCCAGAGTGTGACTTTTCAGACCCTGTATGTGTGCACAGTACTATGATTTAATGTTACCAATTAATCTGATTTTCCTTCCTGTGTTACTGTCCCCAAATAAATCAGATTTGTTGTTGTTCTACTATATACTGTCTGTGGTGTTGGTACTTAATGGAAACAGTATTGTATTTCGCTGTGTATGTTGTTTAACCTTATTTTATAGGGGTCCTCAGAGACGCATGGTAGAATCGTCAGTCTCGAGGGTAACTGGTACTTTATGAGTGAACAGTGTATACGTGGGGCTGGGGCTGTAACTCCTGTGTACTGTGTGAGCCACTAGAGGGAACCAAAGGGGGTCACGGTGTCCCAGAGGGCTGTGATCAAGCTAGTCTAACCACTACAAACCCTGACCTCTGGGTGGAGACACCCGCCATTGAACCTAGGCCCCTCAATCTGTCCGTAGTCAAGCAGGCAGGGGTAGTAGCCCTTGGGATAGCACCACCTAGGGGTTACACAAGCCTTTGCTTAGTGTATTCTTCCGGGCCGAAAATTGTAAAATAAAAAAATAAATAAAAATAAAAGCTCCAACATGCACTGTAGGCTATTGAATCTCCCACTGCTGCAGTCTTCCTCTAATGTCAGCTGTAGGGAATTCTGGGATTTGTAGTTATAGAAAATGTCAGCCTGCAAGTCAGCAGAATCAGTCTGATACAGTCTACTGTACTGCAGTGAACAGTAAGTAAAAAAATGCTTTCGCACACAGTGTGCAAATTGGGACCAGCACCATACCTGGGTGTGTGCCTCTTAGTGCTGTCTGTTCCCTTTTCATTTAAAGAAGCAGCCTTGGATTATTTGCTTCTGAGAAAATGCACAAACTCAACTGGGTCTCAGTACTCTATAAATCCATCTGTGGTCCCTCACCTGTCTACCCCTTCAATCATCTTCTAATCAGATCTGTCCAGCTCTACTGTACAGTTTCAAATCACAATAAAGGGTGTCATCCATGTTCCCAGAACACATGGATCATTCAGTAAGAAAGCAAAGCAAACTTTATTTCTAGAGCGCTCATTCTCATGGGTTCTGAGCGCTGTACAATATATGAAACAGTAAAGCAATGCCACAGCATATACATCCGAGCCACAGAGATTAAAGGAATAACCACAGAACCCGTAACATCAACTTTTTACCAATAACAAACTATTAAAGAGAATAATTGAAACAGGTAAAATAAACGGCAGGATAAATACAATAAAATATAAATAAAAGGCCTAAAGTTATGAACAGAATGCTAGGATAAACCAAAAGCTGCTGTAAAAAGATAGGCCTTCAGACCCCTTTTGAAGGCCTCCAGTGAGGGGGCCTCTCTCAGAGATCTGGGAAGTGAGTTCCACAGGGTCTGGCCAGCAACAACAAAGGCCCTCTCACCCCGAATATTTTAACTGAACCCTGGGAACCACTAGGAGGCCTGCAACAGAGGAACGGAGAGGTCAGGAGGTCTGGTGAGGAGACAAAAGGTCTTGCAAGTAGCTAGGGCCCAGTCCATGTAGGGCTTTATAGGTCAGCAAGCCGACCTTGAAGGAGATCCGCCACCTCATCGGCAATCAGTGCAGTTCACGCAGGACTGGGGTTATATGACAGGACCTTGGGTGGCCCGTCAGCAATCTAGCCACAGTGTTCTGCACCTGCTGCAGACGATGTAGGGTCCCTCCATTTAGCCCAAGGTAAAGGGTATTACAGTAATTGAGTCTGGATGTAACAAAAGCATGTATTAGTGAGGGCAGGTTTCTAGGTAAGATAAAAGGCATTATCTGGGTAATATTTCTAAGATGGTAAAAAAACATTTAGGACAATGGATGACACCTGAGTCTCCAGTGTCAGTACATTGTTGAAAATAGTGCCCAGATTCTTCACCTTTCCTGAGGCGGTAAGAGAAGAAGAACCAAGCACTAGTCGGTCTCTGCTCCCCCCACATCAGCTCCCTACTGGCAACCAGACTCACTCATCAGTACTGCCATCTTATCTGGATTGAGCCTCAACCAGTTGGAGGACATCCAGTCCTGTATCTCGGCCAGACAAGAATTCAGAACCAAGCCTGCACCTGTGTTTCTGCTGCAAACAACATATACAGATGGGTATTATCTGCACAGCAGTGAAAACCCATCCTGTGACATCTAATGATATCACCCAGAGGTAGCATGTACACTGCAAGTAACATGAGTGAGAGGATCAAACCCTAGTGAACTCCACAGGACAGGGGCATCGGGTGGGAGGAATAAGTTCCCCTCACTACCCTTTGCATCCTACTTGTAAGAAAGGACTCAAAGCAGTTGATGACAGTACTGGCAAATCCAAAGAGCTCCCTCAGGCAATCCAGCAGTACCCCATGATCCATGGTGTCAAACGCTGAAGAGAGATCAAGGAGGACAAGAACAGACCATTCGCCTTGACCTCTCACCCTGAGGAAATCATTCTGCACCTTGACTAGTGCCGTCTCTGTACTGTGCCTAAGAGCAGAAGCCAGACTGGAGTGGCTCATAGATGTCAAAGACAGCGAGATGTACCTCAACTTGAAAGGCAACTACTTTCTCAATAACCTTCCCTAAAAAGGGAAGGTTAGAGACAGGTCTTTATTCGCAAGACAATCTGGGTCCAGAGATGGTTTCTTCAAAAGAGGTTTCACCAATGCCTCTTTAAGAGCAATGGGGAACACCCTCCATGAGAAGGAGCACTGGATTATCTCTGTGAACACTGGACCCAAGGACCCTACGCATCTCATTAAGAGTTGTGTTGGGCCCGGGTCCCGTTCACAGCATGTAGGCCACAGCTCCGAGATTATCTCATTATCCTCTTCCATCCCCACTAAGCTAAACTTGCACCAAACATGAGGGATTGGTTCTATTTACTGCAGATCCGACACTGCACGCCCAATGAAACCCCACTGGGGAAATACCTGCCCTGATGGAAGATACCTTGTCAGCAAAGTCTTTGCTGTTAATGCTCCCTCCAGTTTCACTTCCCTCCCTCACAATTAGGGATGTGAGAAACAAAAGGGTCTGACGATCTAAATAAACCATAAAGGTTCTGATAGTTACCCAAGCTTTATCAGAACTTTCAGAAACTTTTAGTTTCAAAAAGTACAAACACTGTTTAAACCATCATTGTCTACCCTTAAGCTATTGTCCATAAAGGAAATGGAATCTAACAACAACCTGGAGTAGTACCACACTACCTCCAGTCTTCTTTTTGATCTTTCCACCCACCATCAACCTTCTTAATCAATCTTCTGGGGAGCATATTAAAACAAAAATGCAATGAAAAAGTTTACCTCAAAAAGTAGTTTCAGCTACAATTAATAGAAATGTTAGCATTCCTGTCAGATCTACTTGTCTAGGTACCTCCTATGCTGTGCACTATGAGTTTTTCTTATTTTCTCATTCCACACCCGTGCTAGTTCTATAATGCTATTTTTAAAGCAGATGTGGTGACTGTCTTGTTTTCCTGGGGAAAAAAAACTAAAAACAAAATATTTATGTAACCCCCGTGCCAGAAGCAGGGGTTACTAATTGATGCCCTGTTGGCATTAGGAGGCTGTAGTGGCGCTGCCAGGCTGGCCAGAGGGCGGGCTTAGCAGCGCAAGGGAAGTTCAAGTGCCAACTGTTGCGCGGGGTGACAGTTGGGGACAGAGTTTGTGAGGGAGTCAAGAGGAAAGGAGTGACTGGAGCCAAATCTGAGGCCCTAAGGGGAGGGCCTCCAGTCAGGCTGGGCAGGCATGGGGAGGTTGCCCCCTGGCCCCCCAGCAGTAGCTGAAACCCACAGACCATCAGTGGGGGAACCAGAGAATTTTTTGATGCAGCAGTGAGGAACAGGGAAGCTGGAGAGGAGCCCATTTGACTCCGTTTGAACTGGGAAGTTGTAGAAGTGGCTGCCATGACTGGGACTGGGGATCGATGTAGCAGCGATGTTCCGGAGGGGTTGCGGTGGTAGTGTAGCCCCCTTGCCTGATCATGTCCATCAAATATTCATGTGAGAGAGCTGCTGTGGGAGTATTCCTGGGAAGCTGGGTCTGGTCAGATGGTAGCTGCTGTCCTGCATAAACCCTGCCCGAGGATCGGCAGGCAGTCAGCACCAGGTGACAGGACTGTGCCCATTGGTACCATCTACCCCCCTGTAAGGAAGTATAGTAAGGGCTGAGGCATGTGTGTTCCCTGCTCCCACTGGTGGGGAGAATTGCTAATAAAGTGACTGCCTACGAGAACACCGCCGAGTGTTCACAAGAAAAGTGGAGCCCCTTCTGGCTCAACAAGGGAAGGAGGTTGAGAGGATTCAGGTCCAGGACCCATGTCTCCCAAGTGTTTGTGCCATAGCTGATGGCCGTAGTCTGTGTGGAAACTGTACCTATTAACTGTAATTTACCCCCATCCCTCTCCATGGAGCTGCTGGTGGCTTGAGCTTTTAACAGAAAATAAAATGGTGCCTGATTGCAACCGATTTTCTGCCTGGGGCTGAATCATTTGATATCCTGCAAATGTTGTTGCTGTGTGTGTCCTAACAAATGTGTTTTCAGACAATGGAACCAGTTTGTGAGCCCACCAGTTGTGTATGGGAGGAAGAGATACACCAACTGATCGCACCTTGACGAAGTTCACGCCGTCACGAGATGAATCCCATTCTGCATTTCTAAGGTACTGTGATTTGAACCCTGCGCGAATGTTATTTTACTGCTTAGTGTAAGACTTGGGGCCCGCACCCCCTTTCTCAGAGACTGTGCAACATCTAACCCCCTAGACAGGGAAGGTAGGGGGGGGGTAGCCTCTGAAAGTGTCAGCTCAGGGACTGGGAGTAATCGCTGCCTGCCTGAATGCCTAAGAACTGATAGCAACCCCAAGGGCAGGAGCGAGGAAAAATGTACAGGAAACAAAGAGGTATTCCTAAAAGCGCAATGATGGTAAGCAGGAGGAGTAAGGGTAGGTTACATTTATAAAATACTCACATTTTGGTGGAGTTAGAAAATATCCCCACCAAACAAGATGGGAAGAGGAAGCCTGGCTATGTATTGTTCAGAAGAGACCGAGGTGCAAAAAGGGGGGGAGGAGTGGCCCTGTATGTCAATGAAAATATCAAAGCTACAGAAATTCAGAATACACATAAGGAGCCAGAAGAACTGTGGGTCACCCTGGAAACAGGAAATGGGACAGCCATAAGAACTGGGGTTGTCTACAGGCCCCCAGACCAGGGGGAGGACATAGACACATTACTGTTAGAAGATATGCAAAACATGACAGCTAAAAGGGAGGTTCTGATAATGGGAGACTTCAACATGCCAGATACAGATTGGTCAATACCAGCTGGAACATCTGCCAGAACTAGACACATAGTGGATTCCCTGCAGGGGAGGGCCTCAAACAACTGGTACAGCAACCCACGAGAGAAGGGCTATCCTAGATCTAGTGCTGACTAACAAGGAAGGGATCACAGATCTCCAGGTAGAAGGTCACCTGGGGCCAGTGACCATCACATGGTATGGTTCAATTTGGCTACTACATCTAAATCATCCCATTCCAAGGCAAAAATATGGGACTTCAGAGGAGCTGACTTTGATAAGCTGGCCAACAGAGTTAAGCTAGCCCTGGCAAAAGAAACACAGGAGAGGGGTACAGGCAAAGTGGGCAAGCATTAAGGATGCAATACTTGAAGCAACATCCCATTGTGTTAGACAGAAAAGGAAGTGCAAAAGAAGAAGGAAACCACTTTGGTTCTCAAATACAGTAGAGAAAAGGTCAGAGCCAAAAGGCTGGCCTTCAGGAAATATAAGGGATACAACGGATGAAGATAGGAGGCATACCAAACTGCCCTAAGGGAAGCAGGAAGGCAGTAAGGCAGGCAAAGTCCCAAACTGAGGAAAAACTAGCACGAACAGTAAAAGAAGGTGACAAGACTTTCTATAGATACATTAGTGAAAGGAGAAAGTCCAGAGGGGGTATTGCTAAGCTTAATGGAGAAACGGGAGCATGTGAGGAGGAAGACCCTGTAAAGGCATCTATCCTAAATAGATACTTTTGCTCAGTATTTACTGAAGAGAAGGTAGGGCAGGGCCCACAGCTCAGCATCATGGACACAGGGGGGAGGGAGGTGAGCACTACTCCCTTCACAAAAGAAAGGGTCCTACAGGAGCTTGCTAAGATCAGGGTGGATAAGGCAATGGGACCTGATGGCATACATCCCAGGGTACTTAAGGAGCTAAAGGTGGAACTAGCAGAGCCATTAGCAGAACTGTTTAGTGAGTCTCTGAGCACAGGAGAGGTCCCAGAAGACTGGAGAAGGGCTCATGTGATCCCGCTTCACTAGAGTGGTAGCAGGGAGGAGGCGGGGAACTGCAGACCAGTCAGTCTTACTTCAGTAGTGGGCAAGATTATGGAGGCACTCCTTAAGGAAAGGATAGTGCAACACATGGAATCCATAGGGGCACAGGATCCAAGACAGCATGGGTTTACAAAAGGAAGGTCCTGTCAAACTATCTCATAGATTTCTTTGACTGGGTAACCAGAGTGGTGGACCAAGGGGGAGCAGTTGATGTCGCCTACCTTGACTTCAGCAAAGCTTTTGACACTGTTCCACATAGAAGATTGATAAATAAGCTGGGTAGGCTCGGGGTGGGTCAGAAGTTGGTCAACTGGGTGGCAAACTGGTTGACGGGCAGAAAACAGAGAGTGGTGGTAAATGGTATACAGTCAGAAGAGATGCAAGTCACAAGTGGTACCTCTAGGATCAGTCCTGGGCCAGTCCTCTTCAACATCTTCATTAGTGACCTTGCAGATGGACTAGAGGGTAAGGCTTGTCTGTTTGCAGGTGACACCAAGATCTGCAACAGAGTAGATGATCCAGATGGGGTGGGCAGAATGAGAAGAGATCTGGATAAACTAGCAAAATGGTCCGAAGAGTGGCAACTGGGATTTAATGCAAAGAAGTGCAAGATCATGCACATAGGGAAGAGAAACCCTGAAGCCACCTATAGGCTGGGAGGGGAGTTGCTAGCAGTCACAAAGGAACAAAGAGACTTGGGCATCATCATCACTGATGACCTGAAATCATCCAAGCAGACATCTAAAGCAGTAGGTAAGGCTAGGGGGGTGTTAGGGTGTATTAGTAGGGGTATCACAAGTCGTAAGAGGGCGGTAATAATCCCTCTTTACAAGACACTGGTTAGGCCCCATCTGGAGTACTGCGTGCAGTATTGGAGGCCACACCTTCACAAGGACATTAACCAAATTGAGGCAGTCCAGAGAAGGGCAACCAAAATGGTGCAGGGACTACATCAGAAGACAAATGAGGACAGATTAACAGAGCTCAATATGTATACCCTTGAGCAAAGGAGGGAGGGAGGTGATATGATCGAGGCATTCAAACACCTTAAGGGCATTAACAAGGTGAAAGAGTCTAACATGTTTAAATATAAGAAAAATAGCAGGACAAGAGGACACAGCATGAGATTAGAGGGGGCCGATTAAGGGGGAATGTGAGGAAATTCTTTTTCACAGAAAGGGTGGTGGATGCATGGAATGGCTTACCACAAGAAGTGGTGGCTATGAATACAGTGCAGGGCTTCAAACAGGCATGGGATAGGCATAAGGGAGCAATACAAATGACTATGAATAGATAGGCCACTGACAGAGCAAAGGCCGATGGCACATTTATAAGGTAGAAAAAGAAATAGGCAGACTGGATGGGCCTTGCGGTCCTTATCTGCCGTCAACTTCTATGTTTCTATGAATAAAGGTAGGGCCACATTTTTGTCCATTTTTATTGCATTGCTGCTCTGAGCTCCAAAAATCAATGTTTTAAAAGTTATCAGAACTTGAAAAAAGGTTCTGATAAGATTCTTTACAGAAAAAGGCATAGGTTCTGGTGGTTCCAAACTTATCTGAACCAGTTCTCCTGTCTCTACTAGCAATACATGAATACTGTAGAAAGTTTCAGTACTTTATTTGGGTCAGGTTCAGCCTCCTGCTCAGCCCGTGGACGTGTATCAAACTTTTACTAACAGCACCTGTGATATACCAACACTAAGTCACATTGTCTGCTCTTTACCATATGTTAAGGTGCCTTCCAATGGCGCTCTTACAGCTACAAGTGCGGTCTCATGCGCATTCTTAGGGAGAATCTTAAACCGATGCCACTCTGGCACACTATGATTTCAAGTAAGACCATTCTTACCACAAGAGCGCTGTCAGAGAATGCATTCATAAACAGCATGTCTGATCAAAGTGTGCTACAAATTACTAACATTAGAGCAAAAACACTGGACATGACAGTTTCCAAGATGGCTGGAACTTTTTGCACAATAGGTATATCTCACTTAGGATAAGAGAGCGCTCTAAATGGCAGGGAGCCCTTTTGCCCACACCAGGATCACCACATTTAGATGATGCACTACATCACACTGTACAACTCAGACTCTTATTCTGAAATGATAGATGTTATGAAGTGCATTTTGTTTTCTGTTTTTCCATTTTTGTTCCATTTTGGGTCCCCCGTCCCCACCCCCCATACTGTGGAAGCCACGGCTGTACCCTTCCTGCAGTGAGGAAAGGCAGACATGTGACTGCCTTCACAGCTGATGCTACTCCCATGTCAGCCAGCAGGGGTAGAATTTTGTCCGGGGGTAGCAATTTCGACAGTGGAGTAGCATTTTTTCCAAAAATCATAAAATGTTCCCTTTTAATTAATTTAATTTGAAAATTGCTGACTGGGAAAGGCACACTAGTACAAGGTTTGTTTCCTGGCGCAGGCCTGGGGAGGGGGTAACAGGTGATAAGAACAGCTTTAAAGCTCAGATTAGGCTACTGTTTGCTGAGCTAAGGGGATACTGGGTGTTACTTCACTACATGGGTGGCTCCGTCACTAGGTGTCCTGTTTTCACCCAGCTCAGGAACTGAGCATCTTAACTCAATTACGAGACTGGCCCCCTTAGTGTAAGATTCAGGGGACTGAATGTCACTGAAGTGTGTTATGAAGTATTTCAGAGTTAGTGATATGCATACAAGCCTGACCCGGCTGTGAATAAAGTCACATTCTTGCTGATCTCTTCTGTTCTGCTAAGGCCTTCCTTATACTCAGGACTGAATGGCTGTCAGTCAGGTTGTAGAAACTGGCAGTGAATACAGAAGTAAAGAAGTCCAGGTTTTGAAGAAATCTTCCATCCAAACCCTGACTCGAGCATAGTTCTGTCATATCATCATAAACCTATGTCTATAGGTAGCTTCGACAGAGGCTCTGAACATAGAAACTGTTCCCTTGACAGGGAAAGCAAAGCACCAAAAGTGGACTCTACTTTAAGGGGGCCAGGAAACATACAAAGTGGGTATAACAGCATTCCACCCCCACTTGACAGTCTGCTTTTGGGCTGCGAGATCAACTCTCGACAGAGCAAACCCCAAAACAAAGCCGATATCCCAGCTTGAGAAGGAAAAAGTTAACAACTTTTGTGCACTGTAGCATTATCAATGATGGTTATGCTTCTGTTTTGGCAATAGAAGACCCTGTACATACAAAACATGTGGCACTATCTGAAATATTAGCATATCAGCCTCAGAATCAGATGTCATGACTTCATGTCCCATGGCTGGGATTTGGGCTCATTTCCAATGCTGACGCTGCAGTGTAGCACCGGAGGGGGCACTGCCCTGTCAGTGGGGCCATCTTTCAAATGAGATGTTAAACGTTTATGGCCCCAATAGCCTGTCTCCTCTCACTGTTCAGGAAGATGTTAAAGATCCCATAAGTACTTCTCAAAAAGAGTAGTCAATATCCACAATATGCTAGCCTGCATTCTCTCTCTTAATGCAACAGGTACACTATTTCAATTGTCTAGGGCTATGTAGATGCTCTTGAAGCATTAATGACTGCTGTATCTCTTACAGTGTAGCTGAGCCTGGGAGATCCCTGTGTCTGCCATCCTTTAACAGGACACCCAGTTACCTTTAATATCTGCAGCTTCAACTGCTGTCTTTGTGCCAAGTCTGGGACTTCCCTACCTGCTATTCTACATCAGGACACCCAGTGAAACAGCCACCTGCAGCTGAACTGTTATTCCTGCACTTGTACCGGGCTGGGAGGTCCCTGCCTGCCGTCTTCCTCGAGATGCCCAGTGAGTCAGCTATCTACAGAACTGTTAGCTGCTTTGTATACCACTCAGACACTTTGCAAAGCTACAGGCACAGCGGCACAGGTTAACATTGGTTTTCACTCTGATCCTGCCTTTTCCTGGTGAGTTCAGGCTTGGGGGAGCCAGCAACCAGGTGTGAACCGGGGGGGGGGGTGCTTGTTAGATTTAAAAGCCCATGCCGCTCGCTATAGCGCAAGTGTTTGTGTGAGCATGGAGTGGCGTGAACGCCACTCGGAGAAAACTTTAACGCCATTAGAGGTAAATATACTGAGACTATTTTATATTTTAGGAACTTTTAATGTACCTTGTTAGCCTATAAGGAAAGCCCTTTTCAACGATTTTACACTAAGCACATTATTGCTTATTTTATAATAAAGGAATAATGCCTGACAGGGTGGGTGTTATGCTGGGATACATCCCACCTCAGGTGGTTGGGCCCAAGGCCACCAGCTGAGAGCATCCAACACCCGAGAAGGGATGCTATCCCAGCATAACACCCACCCTGGAGGGCATTATTCCTATTATACAATGGCTTGTTGTTTTATAATAAATAAAATAATTTTAAAGAATGTTTTTGGTGGTGTGTACAAATATTTTTGTTTCTTAAGAGAAAGAATAAATTACCATTAGTGGCAAATAAATCATCAAGGTGCTTAGCAGGGATGTTATGCCAGGATAACATCCCTGCTGTGATGTCCAACTGACCATTCAGAAGCCAGGATTCTTTCTTGCCATTGTATACTGTAATTAGTCATAGGGTAATTTTAGTTTAGATTTTATTTTTACCAATATTTTACATGGTATTAATAGCCGTCTTCGTTAACTAGTTCTTAAAACATGAGAAGGTTAAATGCATCTGTTACACTTGGGCTGTTTTTACTGAAGAACTGTTTATCACACAAGCTGCTACCTGAATATGTAGAATCGGCAGGACATGGAGGGAGTAGAGATTATATCTACTCTAATTTGCTCTCCAGGTCCTCCTTTCTTTCCACAAAACATCCTAATCTATATGGCTTATTCAATAGACAAGCTGTATTAGATCTGAGATATGCTTTGTCTTTTTAAAAAAATTAGGTTATACCTTCTTGAGTTTTTCATTGTCACCCATGCATCAGCTATTATTGTTTGGCAATTATTAATTACATCTGGGGATATTGAGTTAAATTCTGGACCCTTAAATAGGGAACCAATGCAGCATACCCAAGATTGGCATAAAAAGGGTACCAGATTTGTACACTTAAACATAAGAAGCTGCCTGCATAAGAAACCAGAAACTGAAGCATGGCTTAGAATGTACAAACCAGAACTACTCAGTTTGACTGAAACATGGTTGAAACTGACTATGAATGATAATCTGTGTAACCTTAATGGATACAGAATGATTAGAAAAGATAGTGAAGGTAAAAAGAAGGAAGGGGGGATTAGGGTTTTTTTATTAGAGAAAATATAGCAGCTACCTTGCAAAATGTATCTTATAAATCCACTACAGGATGAGGATGGTGGTTTGTGGAACTTATCTTGGGAGGTCATACTAAGGTTAACTTTTTTTATAATCCTCCCAAATCAGGTAAGAAGGTACTGATCAAATTCATGGAATGTTTCCAGTCTGTTACAGATAATACTTTTGCTCTGGTTATGGGTGATTTTAACATTGACTGGGGCAAAGTAGCTGGATCAGACTTGGAAACGTTGGTATTGAATGCAGGTCTCACTCAATTTATAGCCAGATATACCCGGATGAATGATTCTACAAACAACCACACTACACTAGATTGGATTTTGACAAAAAATTTAGAAAAAATAGTTAGTAGTGGTACCCTCTCAGATTGCATAAGTGATCACCTTCCGGTAATTTTTTTGCAACTGGAATTGTAAAAAACTGAAGATTCCGTATAGAAGTTTTAGGAATATTGATCTGGATGAATTGTATTCAGATCTTAGTAACACAGATTGGGCCTATTCGGAGGCAATTCTCAACACAGATAGTGCTGTTGATTTTTTTGTTAATTCATTAACTGAAATAAAAAATAAACATTTTCCAATTTTAACTAAGAGAGTTAAGGGCACCGAAAATAGATGGATTATACCCCAGCTCCATCCTTATGAGGCAAAGGGACAAATTGTGTAAAGTTTATAAGATTTCAAAGGGAACCATGGACTTTAATAATTGTCGCCAACTTAGAAATAAATGTAAGAGTCTGATTTGCCAGTGTAAATCTACTTATTTTAATATACTTACTGGTTTGCATCACCGAGACCTGGTTAGATGGAAATGCTGCCCCAATTTTGGAGGTAGCTATTCCTCCCGGGTACTCAGTATTACATCGCCAGAGACTGGATCGTGGGGGGGAGGGTAGTGGTCTGTTTTAGGACTGAATTAGGCCTCACTGGGGTACTGGTTGAGAAGGCCATTTCATTTGAGTGCACTGTGGTAACTGGTGTGGGCTGCAGGATAGCTCTCATTTACTGTCCTGGTGATAGGCATTCCTGCAAGTAGCGAACTTCGCCGCCGACATGGCACTGGAGTCACCCAGACTGATGGTTCTGGGTGACTTCAATGCCTGGGTCAATGACGAATCCTCACTTTTTGGACAACACTTCCTCCAGTTGATGACATCACTGGGCTTCACACAGGTTGTTTCCTCAGTTACCTATAATGATGGTCACTCTCTTGATTTGGTCTTCCTCCTGGGGATCAAAGCCTCCGATTTGGGGGTGGAACCTGTTGGTTGGTCCGATCACTACACCGTGAGGTTCAATTTTTCTGCCCCCCTGGGTAGGTCGGCCCCTGTGGAGATGGTCAGTTACCGCCCTTTGTGGGACATTGTCCCTGAAGACCTGGCGGCGGTGATTGACCTCTCGGTGTTTGATGAGATCAGCACAGATCCAGAGCTGTTAGTCATGGCCTATAATAAGGCTACTTCTTCAGCTCTTGACTTGATTGCTCCTGTCCGTGTTCGCCCCCTTCTGCTTTGCCCCCGAGCCCCATGGTTTGATGGGTCTCTGAGGGAGCTGCGGAGGTTGGGCGTAGGTTAGAGCATCGCTGACGGAAATCTGCCTTAGATGCCAACTACCTTATCTTGTTAGAGCATTATAAACTCTATCAATCAGCGATTTCCCATAAGAAGGCAGAATTCCTGTCCAGGGAAATTGCTGTTGCTCAGAATCGACCGGCTCAACTCTTCCGAACCGTGGACAGGTTGTGCAACCCAGCTTGTCTGCAGCTCCGTCGAGTTTTTTCACAAATGGAGTGTGATGAGCTCGCTCGATTCTTTGCGAATAAGGCGGCCAACATCAGGCAGGAACTACATCAGTCTCGTTCTATGGGGGATGCTGTTGGTCGGTGCTCGGTCACTATGTCCGGTGTTTCCTGGAGTACCTTTATCCTGCTGGAGTTCGTTGACATTATGAGGTTGTCCAGAGGAAGCGCCCCACATGCTGTAGTTTAGATTCAGGCACTACTTCCCTGATTTTGGGTTGTAGTGATACCATTGGCCCGGTCTTAGCTCAGATCGTCCGGTGCTCCTTGGACACGGGTGAGTTTCCAAGCTCCCTGAAGGAGGCGGTGGTGACACCTCTTCCTAAGAAAGCTTCTTTGGACCTGGAGACTCTAGCGAACTACAGACCTATCTCAAACCTTCCTTTTGTGGGAAAGGTTATAGAGAAAGTTGCGGCAACTCAACTGGAGAACCTTTTAACCATCCATAATTTATATGAACCTCTCCAATTGGATTTTCATAAGAGGCACAGTACCGAGACTGCTCTGGTTCAGGCGCTCTAAGATCTCACGATGGCGAGAGATCAGTGAAACCGCTCCATCTTGGTACTCCTTGATCTATCTTCAGCTTTTGACACTGTGGACCATGGGGTCCTGCTCGAGCGCCTGAGGTCCATCTGTGGGCTGTCCGGTACAGTGCTCAGATGGTTTTCATGTTTCCTCACTGGTAGAACTCAGAGAGTTGTCTCAGGAATATTTTCTTCCGAGTCTTTCTCTCTGCCATGCGGGGTGCCCCAGGGCTCAGTGCTGTCTCCCATGCTGTTTGCAGTGTACATGCTGCCCCTCGGAGACATTGTAAGATGGTATGGGCTGAGGTTTCACTGTTATGCTGATGATACCCAGCTCTACCTGTCTTTCACCCCCGACCAGGTTAGTACTATCTCGGTATTGAACAGCTGCCTCGCTGAAATCTAGGATTGGATGAGCTCTAGCAGGTTAAAGTTGAATGCAGGAAAGACTGAGGTTTTGGTGGTGGACCCAGGTCGCAGGACAGAGGGGTTGAGGACTGATCTGCTCTCTGGTTTAGTCTTGGGGGGGGGCTCAGATCCTTACCTCTGAACGGGTGTGTGACCTGGGAGTGATGCTTGACGATGGGATGACCCTTCGTCATCAGGTGTCGGCAGTCATCAAGTTAGCCTTTTATCATCTTAGGAACATTGCTAGGATCAAGCATCTCATTCCATCCAGTGACCTGCCTGTTTTGGTCCACGCCTTTGTGACCTCGCGCCTTGACTACTGTAATTCTCTTTATTTAGGGCTTCCTGGGGTTGATATCCGCCGCTTGCAGCTAGTGCAGAACGCTGCTGCACGTTTATTGACTGGGGTATCTAGGAGATCTCACATTACCCCAGTGCTGCGCGATCTACACTGGCTGCCGGTTCAGTGGTGGATCACCTTTAAGGTAGGTTTATTAACCTACAAAGCCCTACATGGACTTAGCCGACTACTTGAAAGAGCTCCTGGTTCCTACACCCTGTATGACAGCTCACCGGCTGACTAGGGCGCTGAGATTCCGAGGTTAGTTTAAATTCATCTGGGGCTGGCGCTTTTGTGTTTGTTGCCCTTACCTCTGGAATGCTCTGCCTTGCCAGCTACGGGAGTGCAGGACAGTGAGGAGCTTTAAGCAGGCACTGAAGACTTTCCTATGGGGCAAAGCTTTTTCTGAAATGCTGTGATTTTATTGATATTAATTGAATTTCTTGGATTTTTATGTATGTGTAAAGCGCCTTGCTACTATGAAAGGCGCTATATTAAATAAAGTTGTTATTATTATTTTAAGAAAACCCAGGCTGATATACTAGGCGATCCCAAAAAATTGTGGGCCTCAATAAAGACTTTAATTGATCCAGCTACATCGGTAAACTCGGGGATTATTAAAAATAATGGAAAGGAACTAACAAACTTAATTTATATTAGTGAATTATTTTTAAATACATTCACCAATTCTTCTAAATACAAGGCCGAGGCAGATCCTAACTTAAATTTAAGTAGATCTGCGCCCATTCCAGCTGAAAGTATTAGTTTGCCTTTCTACTTCTGTAAAATAAAGGCATAGCAAGTATTAAAACTTCAGAATCAAATGTCAATAAACAAAAGCTCTGGTTCTGATGGGCCTGAGCCCATATTTTTTAAATCCACAGCTCTGTTTATTTATCAACCATTAACAACTATTTTTAATCTCTCATTAATAACAGGTGAATTTCCAAAAACCTGGAAACAAACAACTATAAAACCCATTCCAAAAACAGGTTCTGTGCAGGGCTCTGATAATTATTGTCCTATATCCATTTTATCCCCATTGAGTAAACTGTTGGAAAAAATAATTAATGAACAGGTTACAGAATACTTAAGGGACAATGGACTTCGGAGCAGTATGGCTTCCAGACATATTACAGCATGGGTACTGCTTTGACATGTTTTACGGCTCACACCTAAAGGACAATGAACCTTGGTAATCTAACAAGTGCGGTCTTTGTAGATTTGTCAAAAGCTTTCGATTTGGTAGACCATGCCATGTTGCACCAGAGACTGAAGGACATTAATTATCAGAATCTCCCTGTAGGTAGTTTCAGAGTTATCTTTCAGATCGCCCCTTGAGGGTTAATTTCAGGGGAGCAATGTCTAGCTCTCATATTTTGGAACAAGGGGTTCCTCAGGGGTTCACTTGGGATTCCTGTTGTTTTCCTTGTATCTCGACCCCACTGTAGAGATTCCTAAACAATCAATCTTTTGCTGTATGCAGATGACATCATTCTTTTTCCAGTGGAAACCCTGTGGATGGAATAAGTACAGCCTTGGATATTGATTTCTCCACCGTAAATACTTGGTTGTTGCAGCATAGTTTGCTGCTAAATACCAAAAAAACAGTGTGTCCTTTTTGGTTCTAAACCCCAAACTAGTAAAATGCCAGCCTTTACAAATATTTGACTTGGCTGGAACAATATTACAGCAGGATTCAGAGTTCAAATATTTGGGAGTGTTACTGGATCCTAGCCTAACCTTTTCTGACCATGTAAAAAAAATCACTAAAACGGTAAATCATAAACTGGGTGTTCTGTATAGGCTGAGGGATTGTTTAAGTAGAGAGGCTAGGAAGGCCATTTCTAAGAGTGTATTATTAATTATCCTTTTTTATAACTTATTTTGTTCACAGTGATTACAAAAAATGATTTGGATCTAATGAATAAGACCTGCAATGCTGTATGTAGATTTGTTACATCCAACCTTACAATACTCATCACGTTACATTATGCATGGAGACTGGGTGGTTGCCACCAAGATTAAATGTTATGTATCATTTAGGTTGCCTGGTTGACAATGTTTTGAGATTAAAACATTTGACCCCTCTCTTTAAGCACATTGACAGTAGAAAACAAAATAGAACACTGAAGTCTTCTTCAGGCACACAGCTATTATATCTAAGATCTCAACTGCTATGGGGGAAGAGCCTTTTCATTACAATCTGCTAAACTCTGGAAAACAGTACCCCAATCTTGCACAAATGTAAACTGCCATATAAATTTTAAGACTATGTAAAAAGCTCATTTAGAACAACAAACTGATTGTGAGTGTTATTGAATATATACTTGGAATTATGTAAATTGTATGTATACTTCATGTTATTTGAATTGTATTGTATTCTGAATGTATATCTGTATTATTTATTAGCCACAATTGTAGTGGCCCAGGTCGTTCCTGAAAAGGGACCTTTGGCTCAGTGTACTTACCTGGTTAACAAAGTAAATAAATAAAATACATAAATATCTATCTGTGGAACACTGGCCCACAGTAGTAGAGCACCAAGACAGTAGTTGAAGGTGGTCTGGGTTAGAGTCTCAGTGAAGAATATTTAACACACCCAATGGCACAACATGCTGGGGCTCCATCCAGACCGCCAGCCTGTGGGCATGGAATCAATGCTGACTGTGGAAGTTTGCTCCCCTCCCAAACCTAGAGGTCTGCAGTAACTTTAATGGAGTCAGATCTAAGGAGAGGGAGGTCACCAATGGAGTGCCAAAAGGATATGTTCATCAATGACCTAGGAGAAGGAATACAAGGTATGATGTCTCTCTTTGCAGATGACATTAAGCTGTGTGGTAGAGGGACCTGCAAAGGCAGCAGAGGTGGTCCAGGATTTGGCAGCTAAAATTCAACACCAAAAAGTGCAAGGTGATGCACATAGGGAACAAGAATCAGCCCCAGAATTAAGTATTGGATGGGAGGGTTAAGCAGGACAGCCCTCCTCAAGAAAGGGACCTAGAAGACATCATAAGTGACTCCCTTAAACTATCTAGCCACTGTAACAACAAGGCCTACAGTAAGGCAAACAGGATGTGGGGGTGTAGTAGTAAGCAAGAGAAAAGAGGCATTACAAGCTTTCTACGGATCACTTGATAAGCAGGGCCACTGGAAAATTGCATCCGCAATTTTTTTGCGGAATCCGCAATTTTCACCATTCTCTGCAAAAACTGACATGTTCTGCAATTTCTTGCAATTTTTTAGTTTTTATATTGAACTGTGTAAAAAGTATTAACATTTTTAATAAAATACTCTCAAATATTTTGACAATTTTGCATGCAGACTTGGGTTTGGCTGAAACAATGCAGTGCAAGGTAGAGCAAGGGTTTTATGTGACACTGATTTCTTTTGAATCCTTGTCTTGTTTGGTTTCAAAATCCTCTGGCCAAGTGTAAGTACACTTAAACACTTAACAATTGTTTTGTATTGAAGCAGTCTATCAGAAAACTTTTTGTTCTATCCCATTCACTTAAATGGGGTGCTAACTATGAAGCCTTTCTGTAAGTGGCAAGGCAAGTTATTCCTTGTGAGCATACTTTCATTCAGACTAGTTTTGATTCAAACAACTGAGGATTTATGATGGCCCTGTCAATTTTAAACTTGAATAAGCTAGTTGTTAACAGTGATCTCACTCTTAGCAACTACCCTTTAGATGCTCACATGCAAAGACTACAATAAAAACCTGACTAAACTCTAAAAACAAACTTATAAAACACAAAAGGTATCTTAACATTTATCTTTAACTAAACAAAATCATTGCAGCCAGAGTAAAACAAAGGTAACTTACAGGGTAACCTAACTACTGTATGATGCTGTAAAAATATATTGGTATTTTTTTTTTTTTACATTTTTTGGTAACCACATAAGGCCCACTAGGCAGAAATGCCTGTTTTCAGGTACAACCCAGGAGCACTGAGGAGGTTAATTCACTTGCTCAGAATCACACAGTATGCAAGTGAAGGTTGTGGGAATCAAACCCAGGTCTGCTAGATGTCGTCAGCTCATTCACAGTTTGTTACTCTTACCTCTAGATTATACTGCCAGCCCCAATAACCCCCAGATTTAATGTTTAAATATGTGATTTCAAAAATAGTGTACAGTACCTATAGTACAAATTATGACCATTAAACACTTTAACATTTTACTAAAACTCAATTATTCACCATTCTATCTGCTTATTTTTTCTTGTACCAAAGTGGGTGAATAGCTGGCAGAGCTCTGTAAACAGCTGTTGATTAGACTTTATTATTTTACAGCCAGAAACAAAAACAAAAAATATTTATTCTGGATTTATTTAATATTGATTTGCTATGGCTCACTTTACAGAATCTATTTAGGACTGCATAAGGCAGATGTTTGGAAGATAGGCAACGCTTACGATAGCTTATCGGTTTAGTATTCTTTTTAGGAACATAAACTTTTATGTTTTAAACATATTCAGGTGTCAGTGTATTCATTTAGCAATTTATACTAATATATGCTGCAGAAAACATTAAAAGATTTATTGTGAATCACTCAGGGTCTATAGTAGAACCCCCACAATTTACCACAATTTTTGCAAAATGCTCTGCAATTTTGGGTAACCTTTTGCGCAATTTTCCAGTGGTCTTGCTGACAAGACCACACCTAGAGTACTGTGCCCAGTTCTGGAGTCCTCGTCTAAGAAAAGACAAGGACAGGTTAGAGATGGTGCAGCGCGGGGTAACCAAAATGATTAAGGGCCGGCAGGGCATATCCTATGAGAATCAGCTTGGGCATTGAACATGTACTCGCTCAAATCCAGATGAAAGAGGGATGTTATGATAGAGACCTTTAAGTTCCTGAAAGAAAGAACAAGGTGAATTGTGAGGAACTGTTCATCGAGAGTGTAGAATCTGGAACACGAGGTCATGACTGGAAACTGGTAGGAGGGAGGTTAAGGAGGAACGTAAGAAAGTTTTAGTTTACAGACAGAGCGGTTGAGCCTTGGAACAGTGTGCCAGCGGAAGTGGTGGATGCCAAAACCATTAATGGTTTCAAGCACATCTGGAACAGAGTTAAGGGCTTAGCAGTTACTCAGGGGGTAGTAGTAAAACAGGGAGCAAGACGGAAGATAGTGTACAGCAGACAAAGTCCCCATATTGACAAAAGTCTCAGGATATGATAGAGTGCTATGGGGAGACTAGATGGTCTTTTTAACATACTATTTGCCAGCAGATTAGGCCTTACGGTCTATCAAGTCTGCTCAAACCTCAGATCCCTAGTTGGGTGCCAAGGCCCTCCCCTCCCTTGTGTTCCAGAAACCCCTATCATCCATCCCCACCCCCCTGGGACAGGCCATCATCTGATACATCCACTTTCTGTGTCTGTCCCACCCTCTCTTGAAGCCCTCCACTGTGGATCTCTGAACCAGCTCGCCAGGCAGTGCATTCCAAGGGTCCACCACCCTCTCAGTGAAAAACCTCCTTCTCTTTTCCCCCCTCACCCTTCCACCTTCCAACTTCAAACCATGCCCTCTGGTGATACCTCCCTGCTTTAGTCTAAAGATCCCCTCCATGTTTACCCTATTTATTCCCTTGAGGTACTTGAAGCCCTCAATCATGTCCCCCCTGTCTCTCCTCTCCTCCAATGAAAACAGGCAGAGCTCCTCAAGTCTGTCCTCATCGTCAAATCCCTAGCCTCTATCATCTTAGTTGCCCTCCTCTGTACCCTCTCCAGGAGCTGTATGTCCCTCTTCAAGTGTGGTCTCCAGTACTGTACACAGTACTCAAGGTGTGGTCTAACCAGTCCATTGTACAGTGGCAGAATCACTTCCTTGCTCCTAGAGGTGATCCCCCTTGCGATGCATCCCAACATCCTGTTTGCCTTGCTAGCCGCTCTCCTGCACTGCTCAGAGTTATTCATACATGCATCCACCATGACCCCTAGGTCTTTTTCCCCTATTGAGGCCTCCAGCGCCTCCCCTCCCAGGGTGTACCTGTGTTTAGGGTTTCCCCGCCCAAGATGCAACATCTTGCACTGCTGCACTTGCACTTTTTCTGCTGTTATTGTCTATGTTTCTATGTATACAGTCCCTAGACTACCAGTATCTAACTCACTGGTGTACAATGACTGCTGTTTCTGTCTGTATACAGTCCCTGCACTATCAGCATGTGACTCTTCGATATATAATGGTTGTTGTGTTTGCATACAGTCCCTGCACTACCAGTACCTAACTCAACAGTGTATAATGACTGCTGTATCTGTCAGTATACAGTCCCTCTGTCACCACTGTCTAACTCACTGATGTGTAATTGCTGTTGTGTCTGTCTGTCTGTCTGTCATCCTTGCACTACCAGTATCTGAGTGAGTGGTGTATAATGTTCCAGCATAGAAACATAAAAACATAGCATTTTTCAGCAGAAAAGGACTGCTTGGCCCATCAAGTCTACCCAGATGTTGCCTACCTAATCTGTCTCCACAGACCCTAACTGGTCTCCGTCGATCCTCCCTCTGCCCTATCTATTTTGTAATATACCCCTGTATCTTTCCCACACATGCTTAAAGCCCCCAACTGTTTTTGCCCCAACCACTTCTGCTGGCAGTCTATTCCAGGTTTCTACCACCCTTTCAGAGAGAGGAATGTTTCCTCATATCTCTATTAAATGTCCCCATTCCAGCTTCATTGCATGCTCCCTGGTCCTGGTGGTCTTTCTCATTTGAAACAGACTACCTCCTGCACCCTGTTTACCCCAAAGAGGTACCTGTAGATCTCTGTCATGTCACCTCTCGCCTTCCTCTCTTCCAGGGTATATGTGTTGAGATCCCTCAGTCTCTCCTCATAAGGTTTCCCATGCAACCCATGCACCATTTTATTTCCCCTTCTCTGGACAGCCTTCACCCTGTCTGTCCATGTCCTTTCTGAGGTGTGGCCTCCAAAACTGGGCACAGTATTCCAGGTGGGGTCTCACCAGCAAGCAATACAGTGTCATCACCACTTCCCTCCTCCTGCTGGAGACACCCCTCCCTATGCACCCCAGCATCCAACTAGCCCTACCCACTGCTTTGTCACACTGCCCTGCCACTTTGAGGTCCTCAGATATAACTCCAAGGTTCCTTTCCTGTTTAGTGACTGTCAGTACCTCCCGCCCATCCTATACTCATATAGATGCATTTCAGTATTTTGCACATTTTGGCATTAAACTTTACCTGCCATGCTCTTGACCACTTTTAAAGTTTCCTAAGATCCCTGCACATTCTCTATACCCCCTCCTGAGTGTCCACCTTTCTACAGATTTTGGAATCATCTGCAAAAAGGCATATTTCCCTTCCAGTTCTTCTGCAATGTCACTTATGAAGACATTGAAGAGGACCAGTCCCAGAACTGTGTCCTGTGGCACCCGGCTGCTCACTCTCCCATCATTAGAGTACGCGCTGTTTGCCACCACTGTCTCCTAGCCAATTCTGAATTCCACCGCTAACCTGCTTGGTTTCTTTGTTGGCTTCCTCTTCGGCACAGTGTCGCAGGCCTTGCTAAAGTCCAGGTGGCCATGTCCACTGCCTTCCCCTGATCTTCTTCCCTGGTCACCCAGTCAAAGAAATCTATCATACTGATTTGGCATTCCCCCATCACCACCACCAACCTTAATCCATGCTTCCTGTGATCTAGCAGCCTACTGGATTCAAGATACTCTACTAGTTTTTCCATTAGCAGGGTTTCCATTAATGTCCACACTACTGAAGTAGGACTGACCAGCTTATAGTTGCTAGCTTCCTCCCTGCCGCCGCTCTTATGTACAGGGACCACATTAGATGTTCTCCAGTCCTCTGGAATCATGTCTGTTTTCCAGTAAGTTGTTGAATAAGGCTGTCAGTGGGGCAGTTAGCTCCTTTCTGAGTTCTTTTAGAACTCTGGGGTGTATCTTGTCTGGTTCCATAGCTTTGTTCACCATCAGAGCTGCAAGTTCCTTCCAGACTCTTTCCTTTGAAAATGGACTTTTGTCCACTTACCCTCCCCCTGTTCCTGCAACTCCCTGGTGGTCTGTCCCCCCCATCCCTCCACTGTGAAGACTGAGCAGAAGTACCTGTTTAGGAAGGCAGCTTTTTCTTGATCCTTTTCCGTCCGGCCTCCCCCTCTGCCTTTCTAATTCTCACTATCCCTCTCCCTGCTTTCCTCTTCTCACTTATGTACTTGAATGCAGTCTCATCCCCTTTAGTGATCCATTTGGTGAGCCTTTCCTCTGTTTGTGCCCTTGCACCTTTGCCACCTTAGCTGCTTCCCTGTGCTTTACTTCGTATACCTCTCTGTTCTCCTCCCTCTGTGTTTCTTTATATCACCTGAAAGCCACCCTTTATTCCTTCACCACCGTTGCCACTTCTTTAGAGAATCATAGTGTAACTACTAGGTGGCACTACCCCATCTGCGTGACTGAGAGCAGGAGTGAGGGGCCTGAGTTCTAGGAACAGGTGCCTCCACCCGGAGGACATGGTCAATGGTAGCGTAGCTGCCGTGGGAACAGCCCTCCGGGACACTGTTACCCCCCACTCTTTTCCCTCTAGTGGCCTAAATGGTTCACTGAATACACAATTGCAATTAACACCTGACAACAGATTTAACCCCACACTTGTACTTACCACCAGGGCTAGATTAGCTGGCTCGGCTCTGGAGACCCCTTGTAAAACAAGATTTTCCACAACAACCAACAGTATTTCAATGCTGTCTGTACAGAAGTATATCACAAACAGTTTAAATGCAAAAAGATTCAGATCTGATTTATCTGGGGGCATGAACAAGGAAGGGGCGTAATCTGGTGCTTGATTCTATTACCGATTAAATCAGGTTTAAGCATGCATGCCTCTAAGAGTCCCTCTATCACAGTTACACACACTCTGGGTACCCAGTTGGAGTTACAGGCTAGCTTGAAGCGTTGCCCGGTGTAGGCTGGCATTGCAGCTGTTGTTAGGGCCCTTAGGAAAAAGAAAACACAACATGCAATACAAAACAACCCAATATTTGTATTCCAGAGCCAGAGGGCTCAGTTTGTGACAATCACTCAAAACAATTAAAATCAGATGACACACTTTGATTAGGAGGTAGTTGCAGGGAGCTACCCTGTGATTTACTCATGATACCCAGACCAGGTTGCAGGAGGGATGACGTGAAGACCTCAGGATGAAGTGCTGGTTTGCCAGGAGAAGCAGGGCTCACACGAGTCACCGTGGTGTCATTCCTGTTCATTGATGTTGAACAGAGAGCTGAATCCCTAGGCAGGTCTCCCGTTGGGTGGTTCTCTGCAGCATGGGCGGTAATTAGGACCATGGTGTTGAGGCCCAGACAGGTTGAAGGAAACGGATTCAGCCTGGTCAGAGTTACTGGATACTGCTTCCAGCAAACGTGACACATTCAAGCAGTGGGGAACCAACTCACGACCCACTACTCTCACTCAGCACACTTATAGTAAAGGCAAGGAAGTACCACAGTTCAGATGACAGTCCGATTGCAATTCACAGGATTTTCTGCGCAAACCATACGCTTTGCGGTCGTGGTGGAAGTCCTGACAGGCCGATCACTCAAAAAGAAGTCTTCGGTCCCTTCAGGTGAAATTAGTCACAATTCAGGCTAAAAGTCACAGGTTCAGATGAAGTCCAATACTAAGCTTAAGGTCTCTTCACTCAGGAAGATGGTAGCAGGTAGGCCAGACACAGCCTTCCCGCCGATTTAACCTGCGCACTACACAGGAGCAGCTGCTCGAATCTCTCGAGCTCCTCTTAATCTCAACTCCTACTTCAGACTGACTCACTGCTGCAGGCAGCTCGGGACTTTCCAGGTGATCCAAAAGGTTCAATTCATTGATCCATCTGTCTGTCACAGCAAGGGCTACCCCTCCAGGTCCATTTCGGCACCAAAGGGAGAAAGCTACAATTCCTACAGAAATTCACTCCCACAAGACCCTTGGGGGCAGGCTCCATTTTAAGGCCCCCAAAGGTACTGATTGGTGCAGACTGGCAGTCCAGAACCAAGATGGTGGTGATTAACAGAAAAGTCCATGCTGCAAAGAAGGCAGGTTAGACAAACAACTATATCATTATTAAGAAAGCAGATAATCAGCAAGCAATTGCAGTTCTTAACAGAGCTCCCTCTGTGCAATTAGTGATGGCAGAATGGAGCAATTATCTGGCAGCCCAGGCGAGACTCAAGTTTAGGAACACTCAGCCCCTACCCAGATTGATTATACACAACGAGATAGGCAGCTCTTAAAGAGACAGGCACGGAGGCTAATAGGGCACTTGCATACAGTTACTTTCGAACGGTTAGAACACAGAACACCACCAGGCAGTGGGCATTTAGGCACACCCAAGGAAGACTTTTGGGAACCCCCATTTATAGGTGGGGTTACAATAACAATCTCTTTTTCCTTCTCTTTATCACTTTTAATGCACAGGTTGGTTGCTTTAATTATGCCCCCACTGTGTCTCTACCCTTCACTAACAATGCCCCCCCCGGCAGGTTTTGAGGCAGTCTCCAATTTTTTTTTCAAATCCACCCTTCTAAAGTCCAGCACCCTCATCCTTGTGTGGTCAGTCTCTGTTCCTGTCTTTATGTTAAGCCACACTGTACGGTGATCATTGGTACCCAGAGGACCACGTACTGTGATATCTGTAATGCTATCCCTGTTTATAAAAGCACTGCCCCATCCCTAGTGCGTTCTTTGACTAGCTGCCTAAGAAAAGACCCGTGGAGGAAGTCAAGGATGGGCCTACTCCTTGCTGAAGCTGCAGCTGGAAGGCTCCACTCCATGTCAGGCAGAATGAAGTCACTGACTAGCAGCACCTCCCCCCCTTACTCCCCATTCTGATGATGACTTCTCTGAGTGCTTTATTCAACTCCTCTCCCTGTGCTAGACATCTGTAGGACTACCCTGGTACAGACAGTGGTCACAGAGCCCGTCTCCAGGGTGACTCACGGCACATCCAGCCCCTACTATTCCTCATGGAGCTCCTCTACCTCCGTGGTCTTAATTCCCTCCTTCTCCTCCTACCTCTGTCTTTCCTGACCATACAGTAGTCCAGTATGGTCATGCCCAGTCATGGTGCTCAGTGCACTATGGCTCTGTTATGGCCACTAAATCCAGACCAGCCTCTGCCATGATGGCTTCCAGGTCCAGAATTTTGTTTCTAAAGCTACTTACGTAGGATCACATGGCTCTCCACACCTTTCTTCCTCCCGCCTGCTGCCCTGCATTTCCCTCCCATTCCTGCCTGTGTTTTTCCCTGAAGCTTCCCTTGAATCTCCTCTTCCTTTTTACCTTCCCCCATTCCTTGTTTCCTTCAATCCTGTACCCTCACTTCCCTGAGTTCTACCTGCCCTTTTCTTCTGTCTTGACCCCATCCCTCTGTCTCTGTGACCCTGTCCTAGTGTTTCTCCCCTTGGGCTCTCCTCCCCTGCTGCTCCATCATCCAGGGGTGCAGGTAGCAAGAAGTGTTTCAGGCTGCGTTTTATCTTGAAGGTGGAGGTGGAAGGGAGGTGTGGGGAGCACCTGACACAGGTGATTGCACAGTGGTCACTCAGATCATTGAGGAAGACCCCTGCATGGGAAATATTATGTGGTCTGTTGACCAGCATAAGATCTAGTAGGGAACTTCAGCCAGGGTTATTTCTGTTAGGTCAGGTAACCTTGGGGATAATCTGCGTTAGCCCGTGCTCATCGCAGAAGTCCTTAAACCTGTTGGCACAAGCATCATTCCAATTAAGGTTAAGATCCCCCATTATGATGCACTCCATGTTCGCTTTTTCCAAGAGAGAACGTAGATGCGGCATTATGCACAGGCCAGCTGCAGGCGGCCTATAACAAGCAGCTACCAATAGGACTACTCCAGGCAAGGTGGTGGTTTTTAAGGGAAGACACTCAAATTCTTTGGGCATCGATGTCCGGTCAACAGCAGTGGTTAGGAATTTATCTTTAATATATATGGCAACACCACCAACTCTTGATAGTTTGTCACATCTGAACAGGTTGTAGCCAGGGATGTTAACCATTTTGTCAGTCATGTTACTCTTCATCCAGGTTTCTGAGAACATTGCAACACCAGGCATGGTATGTAGCAGCCAGGCTTTGACCTGGTCGAATTTGTTTGCAAGGCTGCATATGTTCATATGCAGAAAGCTCAGACCCTTTAACTGAGGGAGCTCCCCAGGAGCTGCTAGCAGCTGGGGAAGGGGTCAGGTTTAATTCCACATTGTGTACACATAGCAATAGCTGTATTAATAGTTTCCTGAGGCATCGTACCAGGAATCTCAGGAAGGCTTTGTTGGGTTGTTTTGCCTGGTCACTGCCTAGGGTAGCAGAACTGGGGGTTAACGTGGCAGTGAGATGTGGTAAGAGCAAATAATACTACCCTAACAGAGAGGGTAAAGGGGGTCTGCTTTGTGTGAGTTGGGCAATGAGGGGTGTGGGATGATGCGGTTGTGTAGGGGTTAGTACCTTTGGAGGGAGTAATCTTGGTAGCAGACACCATCGGTCTTAGTTCCATGGATAACGGAGTGTTCAGGCAAGGTGTGTTTTTCATAAAGACCTTGTTTGTCTCCATTGCCAGAAGGAAGATGTAGCCAAGGAGCAAAAGGTAGGCAGAGGACGCCATCACTGGGGTGCGCTGAGTCAGCAGCCTGTGACACCTTAAAATTGTTCTTGTAAGGCTGATAGTAGCACTGAAGCCGCCCAAGCTTTAATAGTCGAGGGTTGCACCAAGTTAGTTAACAGGACTAGATGGAGATGTACAACAGCTAGTAAAGCAAAGTTAAAGGTAGTGCTGTAGATGCACAATAGGGGAGAAGTGGGAAGATGGCTTTAAGGAGAGGATGGAGAATGAGAGGATGGCTTGAAGGAGGGTGTCTTTTAGAGAGGATGCCTTTAAGGGGCAGACAGGAGTAGAGTGTCCTGGGGGAGGGGCTTATCTAAGTAGCACAATTGTGGGTTAGGAGGGATATTTAATAGCGGTCGGGTTGGGGTGGGTAGGCGGAAAGGTCGGGGTTGGGGGCGGATGGGTGGGAAAATTACTCCTGAGGGAGTTTAGTGGTGTCCTTTAGTGCTGCAGGCACCAGAGCAGCTAATATACTTTAAAGCAAGCACCAGAGACACAGTTCTGAACATGGGCCAATCCACGGGGCACAGCAAGGAGACTCTGCCAGTGGGAGTGCCCGCTCAGACTAAAATTACCAAGGAGTGGCAGGCAATTTAAAATTCCTGGTCAGTGTACCTGGCTTGTTGAAGCAGGGCGAGGGCACATCGGGCAGCTTCCCGGGCGCCTATGGAGAACTTCCCCACCGACTGGGCAGAAATGCAGCATCAGGAGCACCTGCAATAAGCTGGATCCTAAAGAGTAAAAAACAAACTAGGAATTAAATAAGAGACGCGGCTGAGCGACAGCTAGGGGCTGGCTCCTAAAAACAAAGCCTAGAGGCGTGAGCAGTAAAGGGAGGAGAACATGAAGTAGTAGGAGTCAGTGGGGGCCTCAGGTTAGCGCCAAAGCTAATCCTAATACAGAAAGAGAATTATGTTAAGTGATGGGGTGGGAGAGACAGAGAGAAGACAAACACTAGTTTAGCAGGACAAAGGCAGATTGAATGATCTAGAGGTGGGGGGTTGGGAGGGAAATAGCTAGAAAGGGAACAGAATAAGACCAAGAGCAGTTTGGAAAAAAAAAGCCAACGTTTGTGTAGAAGCAGGGAATGTTATGCAATACAACAGCTTCAGACAAATTTTTAGAGCCAGGAGAACATGCTGCGCTGAATCTTGTTTTGTGCACTAGCTGGAATTGCCGACTGTAGAGATAAGACAGGATATTACAGGCTAGAATACATAACCTTCTTTAAATGCCATTTAAACAGTTTAACTTGCAGTACTAAAAAGTCTAGCACAACAATATTTTTAAGTCAAAGAATTACACGTCATGCAGTTACATTAGAATGAAACAGATAGTTCTGATGTAACACCTCAAGAGGCTTAAGCAAGCGGAACTCAAAAACAGTTAATTCAGATTAATTCATCAAATTCACCTAGCAGCAGGTTTCAGCATCCAAAATTACTCCTGAGGGAGTTTAGTGGTGTCCTGTAGTGCTGCAGGCACCAGAGTAGCTAATATACTTTAAAGCAAGCACCAGGGACACAGTTCTGAGCACGGACCAATCCACGGGGCACAGCGAGGAGACTAGGCCAGTGAGAGTGCCCCACTCAGGCCGAAATCACCAAGGAGTAGCGGGCTATTTAAAATTGTTACCTCCCTTGGTTTTACTGCCTCCTGCCTTTGCTAG
Organism: Neoceratodus forsteri; assembly: GCA_016271365.2. Lineage (NCBI taxonomy): Eukaryota > Metazoa > Chordata > Ceratodontiformes > Ceratodontidae > Neoceratodus > Neoceratodus forsteri. The sequence goes on from CM028137.1 coordinate 818,535,317, forward strand.
TTCAAATGCTCATCCAAGCAGCATTTAAACCTCCCACCAAGGATTACGGTCCCCTTCCTGGAAGGATGCAGGCCATCTTCTTTATACAGGCCCATATTCTTCCAATCTGGCCACCAATTCCCAATGTAGCCAAAGCCCTTCTATATGCACCATGCCTTTAATTAAATGCCCTGGTGTGAGTACCCTTGCATCTCCATAGCCATACATAGATAACACCTCGGAAAAAGCCACCATGTGTGCCACCTGCTTAAGGCTCTTTCCCAGCTCCCTGAAGTTATCCTGCACTACCCCTACCTTGTCCCTTGCCAGGTCATTCATCGCCAGATTTTTATTTAGTTTTTGTTTACTGGGTAGGTGCACTAGCCATGGTCATCAGTATTTTCAGGCACGACCCGGGAGGATACAGTACAAAACAACAACAAAGCATGGCAATGTTAACAGAAACATCTTTGTGGAGAACAATATCAACAGAAACAGTGGGTCTGTGGGTCAAGAGAGATAGGTAAATACAGCAGTCATTTCAGCAGTCCAAGATAGATGCACTACCAGTATTTAACCCACTAATGTATAACTGCTGTGTCAGTCTGCATATAGTTGCACTACCTTTTTATTGTCAGTGCTCTTCTTCCTGTTTACATAAACTGGATGTGCTTTACCACAGGACACTAAGATACATCTCCAATCTGGCACCAAGAACACATCATTGCGTACTATACGAGACTGTGGGATGGACACCACTAGCTACAATGAGGCTAAAAAACCTATACATGTGGGCCTACAAAGTAGCTACTAAAGACGTACCACATTATATCACAGATCTTTTTCTCAGGTCCCACAGCAGCTACTCACTAAGAAAAAACAATGATATCCTCTTTGATATCCTGAGGTTTGCTACCCAATATAGTAAGATGCAAATAAGTAGCGTCACTCCTACAATGTGGAACACAATGCACAATTCCCTCAAACTCACCAGACTGGTCAGCCATATTGTCTTCAAATCTGTGATAGAAAAATGATGTAATGAACCTTTTATGTGTAATGGCCCAATTAAATGACCGTTCATTGCTTACTGTATTTAAGGCTAGAACAAGTTGTAAGTTACGTGTTATTCTCCAAACCTTTTCTAATGTACTCAGATTGCTTCCCATCATACAGTATTTTATTATTCTACCTTTATGTTACATTGCTATAATCTATCCGCAGATCTGTTACAAAGTACAATGCTAAACTGACTCTCTTACTGTACTTGATATATATATTGCTGTATATTGCTGTCTCTGGATTTATATTGCCTGCTGTCCTACCCAGGACCTCCTTGTAAATGAGCTTGTTCAACAGAGCCTTATCCTGGTGAAATAAATAAACTAAACCTTTATCAAACTCAAAGATGTATAATGACTGCTTTATCTGACTGTATACAGTTGCTGCACTTTCAGTATCTAACTTTCTGGTGTATAATGACTACTTTTTTTGACTGCATACAGCCCCTGCACTACCAGTACAAACTTGCGTACAAAGATTGTGTTCCTCTGTATACATAGTGCTTAATTTGTGCCTGAACTTGCCGGACCTCTTCCATCATGCAACTAGTGTAATTTCCATTGCTGTGCCCTTAAAATAAGTGCACTCTGGGCTGGCAGTGGCATGCTGCGGATCACGTACTCGGCTGCTCGTACCTGAGTTGGTAGGAACTTGGTTGCCTTGGTAACTGTCTCTCTCTCTCTCTCTCTCTCTGAGTCGGCTCCAGGGTTCCTCCTCCTGGCTGCTGCGGCTTCCTGATCCTGCTGCTTGCTTCTTTCCTTGCAGCTCCTCGAACTTAATTGTTCGGAATGGGGTGGGGCGGGCAGCTGATGACCCTGTGTGCGCAGGCAGTGTGCTACTGCACTTGTGCCATTTGCCAACTGTCATGGTGTCACCTCTGGAGGAAAGTAAACCAAACCACCAAAAGCAAAGGAAAAAAAGAAAACAAGCTGGGCAGGCAACCAAGGGCTGCCGGGGGAAACGTCAGGAAAGAATGGGAGGGAGATCCCTGGTTCGAGGTTGGGGGGAAGACAAGGGAAAGGGCTATATGTAAACTAAAATGAAAAACAAAAGTATTGCTAACAAAGCAGAGGTCAGACAAGCTGTGAATGAGCTTGGTCATCCAGCAGGCAGACTGGGTTTGATTTACCCAACCTCCACTTGCTGACTTGCATACTGTGTGACTGTGTCTGTCTCTGAGCAAGTCATTTACACTCCCCAGCAGAGGTTAGAGTAACAAGCTAGGTGAGCTTGGTACATCCAGCAGACAGACCTAGGTTTGATTCCCACAACCTCCTCTTACATACTGTGTGACTATCTCTGAGTAAGTCACTTAAACTCCCCAGCTGAGGTTAGAGTAACGAGCTGTGTGAGCTTTGTATATCCAGCACACAGATCTGGGTTTGATTCCCACAGCCTCCACTTGCATACTGTGTGACTGTCTCTGAGCAAGTCACTTCCCTGGCTGGGGGAAGGGGGAAGGCAAGGGAAGGGGCTATAAACTAAAATAACAAAAAAATCAAAAACTAAGGTTGCTTCATGGGCCCTACTTCGGTTGGGGGTTGGGGGTGCAAGAGGACAGCGCTAGGCCCCCAGAACTCTGCGGTATTAGCAGCCAGAGCCTCCCACACCACTGATTCCAGGTGAAAAAAATAATTTTTTCCTTGGAGTTAGGGGTAGGGAAGATGTAACAAGTGTGTGTTTTATCTTCAACAAAAGCCCCAAGACTCACCACAGAGCATCTAAACCCCCAGAGCTTCTGGCTGCCTTTGGGCCCGGGCACCTCTTTCTTTACAAATTAAGCACTATGTATACAGTCCCTGTACTATCAGTACGCAACTCACTGGTGTATACTGAGTGCTGTGTTTGCCTGTATACAGTCCCTGCATTACTAGTATCTAACATACTGGTGTATAATGACTTTGATATTTGTCAATATACAGCCTCTGCACTTTTGGTATATAACTCATCGGTGTATAATGACTGCTGTGTTCGCCTGTATACACTACAACTACCTGAACTACCAATATCTAACTTTGGTCATTAAGCTTTGAAGTACAGGTTGTATGGAAGGTGCTATATAAAACCTGACTTTAGTCTGAAATCAGTTACTCTGGGATTAACTGAAGTACTCCTGTAAGTAGATCTGGCATCTTTCACGGGAGTTCTGAACAGTCAAAATAAATCTGTGAGGGATCACAGTCCATGATAGACGTAGACATTCCTCATAGTTCAAGATGGAGACTATCTGCCACATGATATGGTTTTGGTAGTGTATTGTGCAGTATTCAGCCAAACTGGGCTCTCCTCGCCAGAGGCGGTATTAGGCACAAGTGAACCAAGTGGCCGCTTGAGGGGTCAGCATAGAAGGGATGCACAAATGTAGAAAGTATAAACAGAGATTAGAGATTGAAATGCAAAAGGTGTTAATATAAAAACCAAAATTGCTGTTGTCACCCTTGTATTCATAGACTTTTTACTACTTTTTGAGTGTGGGTTGGGACAGAAGGGAGGAGAGGAGGAGGTGGGAGCAGTGAAGGGGGAACCACAAGTAATTCTGCCTGGGGGAGCCATTAGGCCTAAAACCGGTCCTGCTGCTTGCCAGTGCTGGTCTGTAGAGTTCTGAATCCAGAATGGCTGACCTGACTAGAACATTTGATCCTTCTTCACAAGAGTAAAACTATCTTTCCTAGATATTCCCTCTACCTCAAATAAACACACAGATTCTCTGGGTCCATGATAGATACACACAGATCAGGCCAGGATCCCTGGGTCCATGATAAACACACACAGAGCAAACCAGGGTTCCTAGGCCCATGACAGACACACACAGATCAGAGTGGGGTTCCTGGGCCCATGACAGACACACACAGATCAGAGTGGGGTTCCTGAGCCCATGACAGACACACACAGATCAGACTAGGGTTCCTGGGCCCATGACAGATATGCACAGATCAGAGTGGGGTTCCTGGGCCGATGACAGATATACACAGATCAGACTTGGGTTCTAGAGTACATGACAGACACATGCAGATCAGACTGGGGTCCCTGGGTTCATGAAAGACACACACACACAAACCAGACCAGGGTCCTAGGGTCCATGAAAGACACACACAAGGATCAAACTGGGGTCCTGGGTCCATACTAGACACACACACAGTGCTCCAGATAACTTTTTAGGCCAGGAAGTAAAAACTTCTTAGTTTTCCAAGCTGGTAGTATTTCGGTATTCCATTCAGTATTTTGCGACACAGTCACAGTGTTCTGTTGAACTGAAGTGTGAATGTGCGAAGTCCGTGGAAACACCTGGTAGTGATGATACTACCCAGGACCCTACAGAGGGTGTAAAAAGGGCAAAACTGGATGTAAAATACTCCGGTACACCACCCCTTCGCTGATCCACTGCACACACAGACCAGGAGGTGGTCTCTGGGTCCATGACAGGCACACACAGATCTGACTGGTGTCCCTGGGTCCACAGCAGATACATGTAGATCAGACTGGGGTCCATGACAGACATAGACAGATCAGACTGGGGTCCCTGGGTCCATGGACAGAGACACACACAGATCGCACTGGGGTCCCTGGGTCCGTGAGAGACACACACACAGATCAGACTGGCATCCTTGAGTCCACGACAGATGCACAGATCAAACTGTGTTCCCTTGGTCCATGACAGACACACAAATCAAACAGGTGTCCCTGGGTTCATGACAGACGCATACAGATCAGACATGGGTCCCTGAATCCATGACAGACACACATAGATCAGAATGTGGTCCCTTGGTCCATGGTTCTGGTTTCCAAAATCCATGAATGGTGGTGGTGGTGGTGGGGGGGGGGTTCTCTAACACTATCTTCATTGCTGATAAGTAGTCAGGTGTAAAATATATGTAATTAAAGAACAAAATACCCGAACTGAAAAATAGGCCAAACATATTTTTATCAAATACTTACCATCCAAAACGAAATGCCATAATGAAAACAAACGGTGGACCCCATGCACATCCCTATAATAATAAGGGGCCCATAGAACTGCACTGAGCCTCACATTGGTAGGAAAACACTGGCAGCATTTGGGCAGGAGGATCCCTATATACCTAGGAAGTAAACGGATGATAATGGATGTCTCTAGGCTAATCAAGAGTGCCATCCCATGACATCTTAGGGATTTGAGAACTGCAAAGTGAAGCTGGTTGGTTCTGGAACCCTAACATATCAGGAGGCAATACTCTTCATTAGGCAACAGATGTCTGTGAACATCCATTTACGTTTTATAAGTCAGTAATTTTTTTATATCAAATTTTTAAGTTGTCAAATAACACAGAAGAGCCTGCCGCTCTTATGCAGAGGGACCTAAAGTCTTCTCATCTCCAGTCCTCTGGAGCCATGCCAGTTTCCAGAGGTGTATCCCATCTGATCCCATAGCCTTGTCCACTCTTAGAGCTGCAAGTCCCCCCCCCCCTTTGTTCTTGCTGCTCCCTGATGGTCTGTCCTCCCTCCCTCAACTGTGAAGACTGAGCAGAGGTTCTGGTTCAGGATGTCTTCTTTTCCTCGGTCCTCTTCTGTGCATCCTCCCCCCCTTTCCCTCCTTATGCTCACTTCCCTTCCCCTTGCCTTCCTCTTCTTACTTACGTACCTGAAAAAGGTCTTATTCCCTTTAGCTACCCCTTGGCTATCCTTTCCTCTGTCTGCGCCTTTTCTCCCCTCACTGCCTTCCCTGCTTCCCTCTGTTTTACTTGGTATACCTCCCTCTACTTCTCACTCTGTGTTTCCTAATACCTCCTGAAAGCGACCCTTTTTTCCTTCGCCACCTTGGCCACTTTTGTGGAGAGTCTTAATGGTCTCTATTTCCTTCTCACTGCTTACAATATATCTTCATTACACTGGAGACACCCTATCCCTGAAGTTTACGTGGGAAGGCAGTAAATGGATGAGTTTTTCAGAGTGGTAGAGGTGTCAGTTTCCTCCATGAGAGGAAAAAATGACATCCATCAGCTTGTGTGATGGCAAAGGCAGTGGGTTTCCTTGGAAATGGAGAGCTGGAGCATGTTGCTATGGAAACCTCAGGCCTGTCACTCTGGTGGTGAACACTAAGCACACTAGTCAGTCTGACGTCGTCCTCAGTAAAAGGAGCCACTCACTTTGATCTGAAGGGAACAGTGGGAAAAATGTGTTGTGTGCTTCTGGCAGCATGGCATGAACTGCACTAGCTCAGAAGCAAAGGAGTAAAAAGTAGAGATCAAAAGCCAGTTATGCAAAAGAAAAAAATACCTGAACACTAACATGACCAAACATGATTATCTCCTGTATGTGTTAATCATGCACTGAAAGGTATTACTGTGGTTGTGAAGAACAGTTCATGCATGTGGCTAGGGTGTGAGAATCACAAAGTGAAGCTGAGGAGTTAGTTCTAATATGAGTGCAGTTTTTAAACCCTTATTATTATAACATAGCCCCAGCTACAAAGTCTAACATATTCTATCTAGCCTGCTTTTTTTTTCATTTATTCATGCTATCCCTGGCTCAGTTTTGCTCCACCTGTCTGACTGCTTGACCTGACACAGCCAAGCACGTGTCCTCTCCTCCCCAGTCATCTTTCAGCTGACTGCCTCCTTGTTCTAACCCCTTCCTGCAGTGGGGTTTTATCTTTCACATTCTCAGGTGGTGAGGACTTCCGGGGGGGGGGGGGATGTTAAAAGGTCATGGGCATGTCCCTCCATGACATACCCAACCTCTGCATCGCTGAGGGCTGATCCTGTATGGTCACCCACAACGGCAGTGTGTCCTTAACCCAGTTTCATCGCACCTGGTAAAGGCTGGATTCAGGACATTGGTTCCAGTGTTCTCTGAGACTGTCACTGCTTCTCTCAGAATGAGCATATGAACATACAAAGAAGCCAGCAAAATAAGGCAATTTTGGTCTATCTAGTCTGCTCATATTGCAGGGTCCATAGCTAAGCTACTGACCATGCCCCCTCCCCAATCCTCCCATCCTTTCCATCTGCCCTTCTCATGACCCTTACTTTCCCTTATGTCTATCCCAGCCTCTCTTGAGGCTGCCCACTGTCTTCAACGAGACCACCTCTTTCGGTAGTGCATTCCAACTGTCCACCACCCTCTCTGTGAAGAAGTGCTTCCTAACCTCCCTCCTAAACCTTTCCCTTCCAGCTTAGACTGAGTCCTCTCATGTCTCGGTTGCCACTTAGTTAAAAAGAGACCCTCTCTATCCACCCTGTTTATCCCCTTCAAGTACTTGAAGTTCTCGATGATCATGTCCCCTCTCCCTTCTCTCCTCCAGAGAGTACAACGTTCAGGGCCTCCAATCTCTCTTCATATGCTTTACCCTGCTGAGCTGCAGTAATGTTTGTTGCTCTCCTCTGGACCATCTCCAGCAGGTTAATGTCCTTTTTAAGGTGTGGGCACCAGTGTGTACTCCATACTCCAGATGTGGCCCCACCAGTGACATGTACAAGGGCTGAAATGGGATGGAGATGGGGAATGGAGTCATTTCCTGCAGTCCTAAAGATAGCCATGATGAGGCCACTCCAGAAGAAGCCTTCATTTGATCCTGACAGACACAAGAACTATGGACCAGTCTTTAACCATCCCTTTTTGGTACTGAGTATTGAGACTGTAATGACATTATACATAAGGGAACATCTCAAGGAATGTGATCTCTGGGAGCCATTCCTTCTGGTTTCCATTCTTGTCACAGTACAGAAGCTGTCCTGGTATGGGTACAGGTAATAAATGATCTACTCCTGGCAAGAGACTGATGTGAACTGTTAACAGTAGTTCTCCTGGATCTGTCATCTGCATTTAATACTGTGATTGACTGCCTGAGGAAGTTTTGCGGGTTGACCGGGTCTCTCTTAGACTCAGGTGGACTTAGGTTCAGGTACTTCCTCAAAGACTGCCACGTAATAGTGACCTTTGATGGTTTTCAGTCTGCTCCATCTGCTGTTATGTCTGGGCTCCCACAGTGTTTGATTTTGTCCCCATTTTTGTTCACAGTAGACATGCTTCAATGAGGAGGAGTGGCCTTAAAATATAGCTCGAGTTTTCATTGTTATGCAAATGATACTCAGCTATATATTTCATTTTCCTATGGGCAGGGGAGCCAAGTATCGGTGGTTCACAGTTGTATCTCAGACATTGGGCAATGGATGGCCATCAGTTGGTTGAGAATGAACCCAGGCAAGGCAAAACTGTTACTGCCAGTCCCAAATCACACTGTCATCTGTCAAGGATTGCATCAGGCTTCTCGAGCATGATGAGTCTCAGCTAGAGGAACGGGAGAGGGTCTTCAACCTTGGTGTGGCATTTGGGGGGGAGGGTGTGTTAAAAGGTCTTGGGCATGTCCAAGAATGCATGGGACAGACATAAGGCAATTCTAGTGAGGGGTAGGAGGAAGTAGGCTGTTGGTTAACTAGGATCTCAGCCTATCCATTAGGTAGGGAAATGGGCAGACTGGGTGAGCCAAGCAGTCCTTATCTGCTGTCAAAGTCTATGTTTGTTTCTATGAGCTGTCACTTATGCCTCAGTTAGCTGCCATGATCCTAAACATGTTTTATTATCTAAATGCATTGCCAAGTGGCACTTATACCTTGACCAGGGTGACATAAGGACACTCGTTTAGGCCTTCATCACTTTGTGACTCAATTACTATAACGTGCTCTACCAGGGCCAGCCAACATGTCAGTTACATGGCCTTTAGCTAGTGTAGAGTGTAGTGGCAAGGTTAGTAACATGTATACCAAAATATGAGCATATTACTCTTGCACTCTTAAGAACTGCACTGGCTGCCAACAAGGTGCTGCACAAACTTTATGGTTTCACTTTGGTTTATAAGGCCCCAAACAGACTGGGTTCTTCCTACATTTAAGCACCACCAGGGGGACACAGTGCACAGAACAGGCCTTCATTCAGCTTCCCAGCCATGTTGGCCCCAGGCTTTGAATGCTCTCCCACGGTCTATCTACACTGCTCCCTCAGTACTAGTTTTTAACTCCACCCTAGAAAATTGCTATTTTACCAAGCTTTCTCCAGCATTGATTTTGTCTGAAATGTTCATATTGTATTTATCTGAAATGTATTCAGATTTTATGATTATTTGGTTAATTTATGATGACTGGATACTGCTTGCTTTGTAATTTTATCTGTTATGTTACTTTTGGTCAGTGCCTTGAGTCCTGGAAAGACACTCTATGAATTGTCTAGCTGACTATCTGTCTATCCATTTGTCCGTCCATCCATCTCGCGCTCTCTCTCTCTCTCTCTCTCTATCCACACATACACATAGAGATTTAGAAATGCAAAGGACAGAAAAAGACCTAACAGTTCATCTGGTTTGTCCCAAGATTCCCTACTTGGAATCATATTAACATTAATTATTTCCCTCATGCTCCCCTCTCATTTCTCTCATTTAGAAGTCCCATAAACGCATCCCAACTTCTTTTTAACCCTGCTGGTATCGTCTCTGCCTCCTCAACCTTGTCTGGAAGTTTGTTTCACACATCCACCACCCTTTCCATGAAATAGTACTTTTGTTTTTCACATACAGATTTTTGGCAAACGGTGGCCTCCTCTGCCTTATTCAGGCTTATTGCTGGCACCCCAGTTCCTAACTACCACTCCCCCCACTATGTCTCTGGCAGGGATGCACATGGGGAGGAACCAGAGAGCAGTAACGCTATCAGTAACAGCCATTGGCGCACATTGGGTTTTCTGGTTTCCTCCCCTTCCCCCTCCCCTGGTGCCCTAGCTCAGTCCGTGTGTCCCCACACATGTCCCTCAGCCACACATAGCGATGTCTTGCACGGGGGAGACCAGCTCCCTCGGCCTACTACAGGGGTCCCTATGGCGACAGAACCTGGATGCCCCCCTCCCCAGGCCAGTAGCCCTGCCATTCGACAGAGTTTCTCCTAACCCCCCGGGCGTCTGCTGATTGACTTCCTGATCCACTCCTGAACCCGAGATGTCAGCATAGAAGTGCTTGGCATTTCACTGGCCCATTGGGCAGCCCCTGAAAAAGTACTTTCTACTGTATTTTGTGAACATTCCCCTTCCAGTGAAGCACATGACCCCTAGTGTACATACTGTTTTTCAGATTAAATAAACTTGCTTTGTCCACTCTGTTGAACTATTTCATGAACTTGAAAGTCTCTATCATGTCCCTCCCTCCCTCCTTTCTATCCCTCAGTGAGTACATGTTAATATTAATCAGTCTATCTTCATACATTTCGCTTTGCATTGCATGGATCATCTTTTTGCCCTTTTCTGCACTATCTCTGATCTCTCCTTATCCTTCCTTAGCTACAGACCCCAGAACTGCACACAGTACTCCAGGTGAGCTTGACAAGTGATCTATACAGGGACAGTATCACCTCCTTCCTTCTGCTAGTAATACTTCCTATGCACCCCAGCATCTTGGTGGCCCTCCTGTATGCCTTATGCACTAAGAAGATGGTTTTAGGTTATTTCTTATCATCACCCCCCAGGTCTTTCTTCTCCTCCATGCTCCCTAGTGGCATCCCATCAATATAGTACACTGTTCCAAGATTCTTCGCCCCATATGCATCACCTTGCACTTTTTGACATTGAATTTCAACTTCCAAATACTGGTCCAGTTCTCTAGTCTTCTCACGTCGTGGCTCATGTTGTAAACTCCCTCTTCACTGTCAACCTTCCCACTGAGCTTTGTATCATCTACAAATTGATTTACTTTGCCCTAAATACCATCGCACGTCACAGATATACATATTGAACAGTAGTCGTCCCAGGACCAAACCCTGTGGTATTCCACATATCACTGTCCTGTCTTCAGAGAATTTGCCTTTAAGAATTATCCTCTGGGTTCTTGTAGTCAACCAGTTTTTGATCAAACCAGTTATTCCATCTTCTTGCTCTAGTTGGCTTATCTTCCTAACTTGCTTCATAGGTCGTACCAAACCCAATGCCTTGCTAAAATCTAGATATAGCACATCCACTATCTGGCCCATGTCCGCCATTTGTATCACTGTTATAAAAAAGCCTTTTAATTTGGTCTGACACAGTCACCCCTCGGTAAATTTATGCTGGTTTCTATCCAATTTGTTTTCTTCCAAGAAAGCAACTATGTACTCCTTGATAAAGGTCTCCAAAAGTTTTCCCACTATCAGTGTCAGGCTCACTGGCCTATAGTTACCTGGATTTTCCTCATCATTAATTTGTGTAGTGGAACAGCATTAGCCACCCCCAATGAACAGGTACTACACCTACTGCTATTGATTCCCCATAAGGGATTAACAATGATTCCACCATCACCTGCATTGCTTCCTTTAACACTCTAGGATGAATGCCATCAGGGCTGGCTGATTTATTAAGTTTCCCTGTTCCTTTAGGACCCATTCCCTTGTAATTCCTCCCATCTCAAACTTGTCCCGTACTACCCATGAATTTGGCGGAGGCAGTATAGCGCAGTGGTCTAAGGCTCTGAGCTGCAAATCTGGTGACATCCAGCAGACCAGACCTGGGTTTGAATCCCACAGCTTCCACTTCCATACTGTGTGACCCTAAGCAAGTCACTTAACCTCCTTGTGCTCCCAGGTCGCTCCTGTAAAAAAGCTTTCAGCTTAGTGTGCTATACCTGGTTAAAAAAAAAAAAAATTTCTTCCTGCTGTCTGGGAGTGACCCTGCTTTCTTGACTGCAAATAACCCAACATAAATACTCATTTATTATTCTTGCCTTCTCCTTATCATCAGCTGTACTAACCCCTTCTTTCCTTATCCTTTCTATGTTGTCCCTTGTCTCTCTTTGTTCTCCAATGCATCCAAGGAAAGATGTGTCATTTTCCTGTATCCTTTTCTGTTACTCTTAATTCTGCAAAGAACAAAACAGCTCCATAGCTCGAGGAGGGTGTGAGTAATCAAAATCAATGTAGAAAGCAGCAAAAAAACGCACTCCTCAGCCAGAAGTGTGCAAATAGCAAAAAATACTTTATTTAATACATGGAGAATGAAGCAAAAATGCCATACAGGTGAAGGGCTCATAGCTGAGAGACACCCCAACTGGTTTTGTGCAACTAGTCGTCATTAGAGGATGGCGTGCTGGTTATCTGGCTTTCAATCGGAAATATCTCTCAGCTATGGGCCTTCACACTGTATGCCGTTTTTGAACCATTCCATGTATTAAACAAAGTATTTTACTATTCCACCTCTAACTGAGCAGTATGTTTTTTGTTAACTTCTAGCCTTAACTCTGCCTTTACTTAGCCTCCCTGATAATCGTGTTGCTTATACCCAGTTTATCCTTATACATCTCTCTATTTATCTCACTCTGCTCTTTCTTATCAACATTAAATTAATTTTTTTTCCATAATAGCCTGCTTTACCTGATGGTCAACCCATACTGGTTTTCTATATATTTGAGATTTTTTTGTGATCTGATACATGCATAGGTTGCCTCTGAAACAGCCGACACATTCATGAATTGCCTCTGAAATAGCTTCCTTTAATGCTGCCCTTTCTCCACTACTCCATCAGTCTTTTAACATTTTACAGTCTTTCCTGTATTTTCACCTCCATTATTCTGAAATCCATTTTTTTTAAATCCACAATCCTAGCATCACTGGTCACTTGTTGTGATCCCAGCCTCATGCTGAATTTCACCATGCAATGGTCATTCTGACCAACTGAGGCCTCTATCCTAACATCCCTTAGAATGTTCTGATTGGGCAAAATTAGGTCAAGTACTGCCTCCCCTTTTGTGGCCCCACTTACTCACTATATAAGGAAGCAGTTCTGTGTGACATCCACAAATCCTTACCCCTTCTGGCTCTTAGATACCTGTTCCTCCCAATCTATGTCAGAAAGTTTAATCTATTTCCACCAATTGATCTGGTGGTCTTTACACTACCCCATCCTGTTTGTCTTTCCTCCTTCTTCCAACACTTGAAGCCACAGTAACTCTTACCTCTTTGCCTCCTTGATTGATGCATCCTCCATCACCCTAATATCTGCCCCCACATTCACTGCCTCTCCTCTCCTCCCGTTTTCCCTGTCCTTCCTGGAGAGCTTGTACACTGGAACATTTAGATACCAGCAGTGATTTAGACTAGCCCAAGCCTCAGTAACAGCCACCATGTCTATTTCTTCTGCAGCCATCACTGCATGCAGTTCATCCATCTTGTTGCTCAAGACTTCTAGCATTTGTGTACAGCACTTTCCATTTGTCCCTCCTCTCCCTTCTAGGATTACTTCTTCTCATCTCTACTGTCTTATTCCTTACCTTCCCCTTTTTTACTTATTCCTTTAGTTGTCCCTACCATGCAGCTTGCTTGTGTGTGTGTGTGTTTGGGGGGGTTAGGACCCCTTAGTGAAATTGGTCGAGTCCCTGTGCCCTATTGCAGCCCCCCATCTAGTTTAAACGCCCAATGTAAAACATCTAACTTCTGCCCCAGTGCTCTGGTGACCCTCCACTTAGAGGTAGACTGTCACTTCCAAACAGCCTGTTGTCATCCTTTAAATGAACCCCTGTCCCCGGAAATGTGACTCTCTCCTCTCCACAAAAGCCCTGTAGCCACATATTTATTTATTTAGTTTTTGTTGACCAGGAAAGGAGGACTAGGCAATTCTGCCTATTTTCAGCATCATCCCGGGGGAGAGCGGGAAGTATTAAACACCAAAATCCTGTCCCTTCTACTCTTTCCTGAGCACGGCACAGGCAGTACCTCTGAGAAGGCTGCTGTATCATAACTTCTGTCAGCTTGCTACCTAGCTCTCTGAACCTTTCCTTTACCTAATCTACACTGCAGTGCTGCTGACCATTGGTTCCTAAGTGAATCCCAGCATCTGCCTCCCCCCTGCCACACTGCTGAAACTCTCCAACCATGAAAGTACATTCAGAGATGTCACTTCAGGAAGGCATACGAAAATTCTGTCTTCTGGTGTTGAGCCACTGACCAGCCTCCCAGTCTTCCTGGCTATGGTGGCCCCAATCACTATTACCTTCTTACTAGCCTTCCCTGCCCTTGATTCCCTCCATCCCACCCGGATCATTACTCCTGGATAGAGTTTTATCCCTGGGAGTGCTGACTGCACCCACCACGCAGTTTGGGCTTTTATCTTGTGCCTCTGCTGCCAGACTTACGAACCAGTTCTAAGTAGACACACCTTGGAACTCCTATCATTCCTAAATCAAGTCGCCTCCCTCCACCACCACCGTTCATTTGCCACATTGACCCTTGGGGGGATAGCAGAAAAGCAGTGCCCTGAGTCTTGTCTATCTGTTTTCCCTTAAGATGCTGAACTTTAGCTCTGAAGTGAAAAACCTCTGCTACAAGGACTTCAAATCTTGTACATGCACTCTCATTCTGTACTGATACAATCTTGATAGATAAAAAAAAATTAGTCACTGTAGTAATGATGTTTCTTACAGAGGGTGGATTTGTGAGTCAAACAAGCCCTCCCTACCTCACCTACTAAAACCTGCAAAAAAAAAAGGGGGGGGGGTTCTTCAGGTCGAGTAGGTCAAAAGTTTTAAAATGTTCTTACTTCAGCATTTTACAGTTTCAGACGTTTCAGTTTTTTACAGTGTTTGATATTGTGGTCTGTGATTTTATATTGTGTATACAGTCCTTATAACATAGCACAAGTTACTTGAACAGTCACTGCTTGCTTCTGCTCATCAGCTATAAATCTGCCACTGAAGGGTCAAGGGAAGTGTGACCGCACTGCAGAGCTTGAACATTCTACATTTCTAACTCGGAGGCAACACTTCAGGGCTGAGATTTGGTCTGCAGTGTAGTCCTACTGCCCCTGAACCTCCAACAGCAGATATATTTCTCTGCTGAAAGATCAATCACGCCAGAGTCCTGTTCCAGTCCCTTTGGCTAAGCACTTTTAGTTTTGACTACCATTTTATTATTTTGTAAAGTATAATGTTATTTGACACTCAGCATTAGTTTGCCCTTTTTTGTCCACTTTTATATTTTTTTTTTCACCGGTTTCATTGTGGTTCCATGGACTGGGAGAACCATAGGTTTCTTCTGTTTCAGGTTATGGTTCCCAGTTCCAGGTGTATCCCCCCTACAAATGGGGGTTCCCAAAAAGTCTTCCTTGAGCTTGTCTAAATGCTCACTGTCAGGCTGGTGTCCTGCGTTTTTGCAGTTTAAATGTGACTGCCAGAGAGTGCCCATATAGCCTCTGCGTACTGTCTCTTTAAGAGCTGCCTGGATTGCAGTCATAATTAATCTAAAAGGGAGCACTGTTAGAAGATGTGCTTGTTTCTTGATCATTTGTTAGAGTAGTAATAATATTGCAGTTTGTTCTAACCTGCCTTTTTTGCAGCATGGACAGTTCTGTTTGTTTCCATCATCTTGGTGCTGGACTGCTGAAATGGGCCAATCAGTACATTTGGGACTCTAAAAATGGAGCCTGCCTACAGGGGCTTGGTGGGGTCAAAACTTGTAGGAATTGTAGTTTTTGCATTTTGGCGCCTAAAATAACCTGGAGGGGGAGCCCTTGTTGTGACTGACAGACAGATCAGCCAACCAAACCTTTCGGATCTTGGGGAAATCCCAAGCTGCTTGCAGCTAGTTTAAGTTCTGAGTTGGGAAGTGAAGAGATAACAGCTTGAATAATTCAAGCAGCAGCCCCGGTATAGATTCCCACAGAACTGTGGAAAGGTCTGAGTTTTGGCCTGCATGCCTGCCTGCTGTCCCTGACAAAGAAGTTGTGCCTTTTTCGGACTGAATCTGAACTTGGAGAGTGAAGTAAGCCACTGAATTGTGACCAGGCTCCTACCTGAAGAAGACCGAAGATTTGCTGAATGCGATCGGCCTGTCTGCACCTCCAGCCACCTCTGAACTCCCGGATTGTACAGAGACTCTGTAATTGCAACCGGAGAGCCTTTTGCCTGGTACAGTGGAATTTCTTAACATGTGAATGTGTTGTGTGCTTATAGTGGGTCGTGATTTGGTTCCCCACTGTGGTTTGAATTGTGTTCTGCTTGCTGGAAGCTGCATTAGAATTTCCTTACATGTAAATGTGCTGTGTGCTGCTAGTGGGTCGCGACTTGGTTCCCCTCTGTGGTTTGAACTGTATTCTGCTTGCTGGAAGCTGCATCCAGCCCCACGGACTGAATCCAAAATCATCTCCATTGGGCCTGGGCCTTGCCACTGGCCCAGCCCGACTAGCTGCTGCACAGAGAACGCCATCGACGAGAGACCTTCCTGGGGATCAGCCCCTTGCTCAACACTTGAACAGGAATGACGCCGGGGTGATTCGTGTGGGCCCCCCTTCTCCGGGCACTCCAGCTCAACAACCTGCAGTCTCGATTTCATCCTACCTGTGTCCAGTATTGGGTATCATGAGTAAACATAAGGGTAGCTCCCTGCAACAACAACTAAATCTAAAGTGTCGTCATCTGATTATCTGGTTGCTTTTTCTTTCACAAACTGAGCCTCCGGCTCTGGATTACAAATAGTGTGTGTTGTGCATGTTACTTTCTTCCATCTCAGGGCCCCAACCAGCTGCAATGTTCCTGGCTAGCCCATCATCTCCCTACCTGGGTACCCAGAGGTGTGACTGTGTGGGGACTTAAAGTGTATGCATAACTGTTTGATTAATATAGCCTTTAAGCCAATCAACCTGACGCCCCTTCCTTGTTCAAGTCCCCTGAATAAATCAGATCTGACTTTTTCTGCATTTAACCTGACTGTGGTTCCAGTTAGTGCCAAAAGTATTGTACTGTTGCCATTTGCTGTGCATAACCTTGTTTTACAGGGGGTCCCCAGGATCAAGCCAGAGGAACCAGCCCTGGTGGTAAGTGCAAACAGTGTGGGTACTTGTATGGTGTACAAGGGGTACTGTGAAAGTGATTACTGTATATTGCTCAGGCCACTAGAAGGGAAAGAGGGGGGTTACAGTGTCCCGGAGGGCTGTGCCCAGGTTAGTTTGACCACTACCAACCCTGACCTCCGGGTGGAGGCACCCTTTGCAGAACCTAGGCCTCTTAACCTGCTACTAGCCAAGCAGGCAGGGGTAGTAGCCCGTGGGATAGCGCCACCTAGGGGTTACACAAGTCAAACAAACATAAATAATTTTGTTTAAACAGGGCTTTATCATTTAATTGGTTGCGCTTTTCTCATCTACAACCTGTAAAACAAATGTTTCCTTTACCTCTTGTCAAATTGGAATGGCAGTGAGGCCTACAAAGTACGTAAGCACTGATTGGCAAAAACGGACAGTCACAAATTTGCTTCGATTGTTTGGGCCCAGATCAAGATTTTGAGAACTTTTAACTCTGCAAAGTCTTTTGCCCTAAAACAAAGAACAAAAGGGCAGCTAAACATCGGTCTTTATCTGTAGCAGTTTTCATAACATCTTCATGAGAGTGCTCACCTATAAAACAATATATGTCTAGAAATATGGAGAAAAGTACCACTGAAGGTAGAAGTATGCCTTACATGTTTTTTCTCCACAGCAGTCTCTGGCACCCAAGG
This sequence comes from Neoceratodus forsteri, assembly GCA_016271365.2. Classification (NCBI taxonomy): domain Eukaryota; kingdom Metazoa; phylum Chordata; order Ceratodontiformes; family Ceratodontidae; genus Neoceratodus; species Neoceratodus forsteri. Next base: position 818,552,824 of record CM028137.1, read on the forward strand.
AGACTGAAAAGGCTTCAAAGCACTCTTCTGTAAAACAGCAGTCATCTCTGACACCAAAGGGGTCAGAAAAGGCTGTCATCTTTGAATTAGGAGTACAGGGCTGCCAGACATAAACACTCTGATGACTCTGAAGGCAATCAGAAAAGCAAAAAAGGCTTCTTGAACACCAGTCAAATACAACAGCTAGCAAAAGAAAGCAAAAGAAAAGGCATCTTGAGCTTCCTCTGCCCAAAGAGAAAACAGAAGAACAGGTGCCAGAGAAAAACATGCCCTCCTTGGGAGACATTAAATAAATGTGGCAAGGGGCCAGCCCACCAGTGCAGCGGTAGTGCTACCTCTCGTGACGCCGATGACCCAGGTTTGGGAATGAGCCCAGACCATCAAATGGCTGGCCAGGGGGAAGAGGATCAAGCTTCCAATTCGATGGTCTCCTCCTCCTGGTGGGGGGCAGCTTACATCCCACAGCCCCACTGTCACCTGGGTGACCACAGGTCTCGGTGCAGAGGATTAGCAACTGAGTGTGGGGCCACTGGAGTGTGAACACCGGTTGAATGTGTCAGGCTTGCCAGCACCCAACCATGCGACGTGCTCCTGGAGAGGGGTGGGATAGAAAAATGGAAAAACAGCATACAGGATCAGAGAGATGAGGTTTCACCAGTGGCCCACACCCATACAATGCTTGAGTTGCTGCATACCAGGGAGAACCCTCTATCTTCACCTCTGCCTAAGGTGGCCAGATGACTGTGGGGGAAAAAAATGTCAAAGGAGCTATGGACATACCCAGCCCCAAGAGAGACGCTGGAGAGCAGCATAGAGGTGAATCGCAGGTGGGCGGTGGGGCATGAGCAGCAATAACTGCGCCTCACTAGGGTGGGTAGCATCCATTGTTGTGCACCGAGGGAAGTCCTGGCTTTTGGCACAGAAGAGGATAAACAATGTTTGAAAAAAAAAAGTGGCAATTTTTCAAAACAATTCAGTGTTTTGAAAAACCTGCCTCCAGTGTGCCTCCTAGTCTCCCTCCAGAGGAGGTATTTGAAGAGGAGGACAAACTGAATTCCCCAGAGGATGCTGTCGAGGATGACTATTCATCCTATGCTGAATTTTGTAAGACAAATGACTAATATGCTGAATCTACTTGCCATTGAATCCAAAGTGGACATACAGGAGGTAGAATTCATAAGTATGCTGGGTCTGACCTCGATGAGATGAAAACAGCACCCATACCCATCCCTAAAGCTTGTAAGGATTCCACTAAAAGGATTCTTTCTATCATGTCTTCAACCACTATGGCTACAGACAAGAATGGTGAGAAAAGATATGTTATACCTAGGGAATACTCAGAGTTCATTTATGCTAATCTTTTTCAGTATCAATGTATATATTTTGAAAGGCATTTGGTTATAACTTTCACAGTTACATAACTATATACCTCAACAAATATTTAAAAATATTTTGTTCTATAACCAACAGCCATTCTGGAGTCCTAAAATACAATGAGTTTGCCATATGACGCAGTATATACTTAGCTTTTCCATACATGAACTTGGGTGAATAACATAAAAATCATTACATTGGACGTTAAGGGTCTGGGTTCCCCTTTTAAAAGATCTCTAGTACTAACACATCTAACTCATTAAATTCAGGTATGGCACTCATCCAAGAGATCCACTTAACCCCATTTGAAGCTGATAAATGACAGGTCTCTTGGGCAAGAAAGATTTTGCACAATTGTAATAGCACTATAAACTGTGGGGTGGTAATGTTATTAAGGAAAAATCTAAATGTTGTTGAATCATCACTCAGCACAATCTCTGACAATGAGATCACTATGAGAGGTGACTTCAGTATAGTGCTGCACCCTACTTTAGACAGATATGGTAGAACATCCTCTGATTATAAATCCAGAGCTAGATTTGTTTTCAACTCCATTATTAAGGGAAACATTCCTCTACAGTGGTTGCCACAGTCTGAAAGCCCATGAAAAGCTTTGTCAAATGGGAAACTGGTCTCACCAATAATTGGAAGTATACCAGAGGTGTAGAAGACTGTGTCTGTTTAATATTAATACTACATGGCAGCCATTTGTAAAACACTGCGACGATACTGAGGATCAAATGGTGCTTGACTCAATGTAGTTTGAATAACTTTTTGTGGGCTTTCAAACTTTTATGGCCACTAAGCGTGAATGTGTCCCTTTAAGGATTTGGTCCTCACTGAATATATGGAAACTGGTACACACAACAGGAACAGACTACACTTTTTTCTGTTGTCCCAATAATGTGTATGGTAGATTGGATTATATCCTGTATTCTAGAAACTTCTGCCATGAAATAGTTAACTTCAACATCTGTAACAATGCTGTCTCTGATCATTTCTCCGTCTCCACCACAATCCATATTTAATTCCTTATAAAAAAACAACAATAGATGGGAGACTAGATTAATTCATTTTCTAATAATAAGACGTGTACAGCACAGATAGAGCCGCACTAGAGTACAGGGTGCTCTGTGACTAGTAACAATCAGTGTGTACTCACCAAAACACCTACAAATAATCATCCTTAGGCAAAGAATTATGCAAAAACATTTTTTCAGCCTTTACTTAAGTAGCAGCAGCGTGGTACAACAACACAGACACAGCACAATTCTCTGCCTAAGGTTGATTATTTGTAGGTGTTTTGGTGAGAGGCGTGACTGTAGTCTGCACATTAGGAAATGTGTACTCTGGTTGGAAAATAAAACCAAGGCATTCTTTGAAATAAATTCAGTGCTAGAGATTTTAAAAGCCACAATTTGACATACATATAACACAGTCATACTTGGTAGGACTACTGGTTTCTCTTTAGCTCTTAAAAAGAAAGGAAGCTTCCAGTTATTGCTGGAGGCATAGTGGTAGGGAGATCACCCCTAATGCCAGCAACCTGAGTTCAAGAATGACTTAGGGTCATCAGAGTCTGTCCAGGATGAGCAAGGTCATGCATCCCAGAGGATGTGTTCTTTTTCTGGGGAGGGAGGGTGGTGGCTGCTGGCACTACACTGCCACCTGGCTGACCACAGGTAGTAATGCAGTGGTAGCATGAGTGGGAATTTGGGACGTCATCTGGGGCCCACATGATGCATGCTCAGTGTGTGTTAGCTTGGGCCTGCTAGCCCGCCCACATCCCATGGGCAGGGAGTGAGAATAGAGAAACCTGCCTTCAGCAGGATGAGCATGGACGTTCCCAAGCTCTAACCCCTACTTCTGCCTGCATGTCTGGAACCCCGGGGATTGCCACGTACATGTACAGGAGGAGGGAGAGGTTGGACCCAGATTGGCTGGACCCTTTGATGGAGGCACAAACCTGCAGGGTTGAAATCCAGACCAGGTAAGAAGCAGGGATATTGGGAGGTGGGGCTTGGCCCTACCTGAGGGAATGAGGACCATGGTTTGACAATGGGAGAAACAATAAATTAACAAAAAAAAAAATGGAAGAAGAAGAAAAGAACTGCAGAACTGAAATCTAAGGCATATTCAGTAGCCACACCTCCCTAATTTGCAGCATTAAGTATTTTTATATTAAGTGGATTCCAAACTGGTTATCAGATAGGAAGCAGAGCGTGATTATTGATGGACATACATCTATTTGGAAAAATGCTTAAATCGGTGTTCCACAGGGACCTGTCCTAGCTCCAGTAATCTTTCAGATTTTCATATCTGACCTTTCCAATAACATTCAAAGTGGGATCACAAAATACGCAGATGACTGTAACATTGCCAACATCTGTACAAGCACAGAAGAATATATGGTTATTCAAGAGGATCTAAGCAAATTAGAAGCCTGGTCAATAAAATGGAATTTGCGTTTTAATACAGTACATCCAAATGTAGTGTTCTACATTTTGGAAAACATAAACCAAAAAATAAATACCATCCTTATAATACTCCCTTAGTAAGGAAAGACAGTGAAAGAGACTTGGAGATTATAGTTGACTCTTGTCTAGATTTTGACACACACATAACGAATACAATTAGTAAAGTAAACAAAACATGGTGGGCTATTCGCCATAATATAACATCGAAAAGACCTGACATCTTACTGCCCCCTATACAGGGCGTATGTAAGACCCTATTTTGACTACGTTTCACAATTATGGACTCCTTCCAGAAGGAGGGACATTGTTAGAATTGAAAAGGTCCAGAGAAGGGTGACTAAATCTATTATGTCTAACAAAACCCTCTCATATGAGGATAGACTTGTTAAATTTAACCTGATGTCGCTACAGGACTGGAGACTCAGAGGTGATCTCCTGTTTGTTTGGGACATCGTTCATGACCCTTACTTATTAGTTGAATGTGGCCTAGATTTTAAGCAAATTCGAGTTAATACCAGAGGCCACCCATTGCAACTTGTAAGAAACAAATGTTATTGTAAGAAAAGGGCCTACTACTTTTCTCAGAGAGTTGTCTGACCATGCAACATGCTTCCCTTGGAAATTACTGTTAGCAACAATAAGACCACTTTCAAAAAAGACTCGATAGCTACATGAGATCAGGAAAACCTTTAAATTTCTATATGTAAGCCTTGAAGCTCCAGGGGCCTAACAGCCTTTTGCTTCTTTTAGTTCTTAGTATGGTTCTTGGTAATTGATCTGCATAAAAGGACCATGAAAAGGATACAGAAATACTACTTAACATAATAAATTTAAAATATGAAATAAAGTATATACAGTCTAGTAAGGTGGAATATGCTTTATTCACAGTACCACAAAAAATCTTGGTAGTCTCCTAAGAAACAGAGAAAATGACTGGCTTCTAGACTTTAACAAAAATATTCTAATAGGGCCGACCCGGTGGCGCTGAGGGTTGAGGCGCTGGACGCCACACCTCGCTCCACGCTGATGACCAGGGCTCAGGAACGGAGTCGGGCTGCCAGGAGTCAGCAGGGGTGGAGAGGGATTGAGTGTCCATAGACTGCTCTCCCTCTCCGGGGAGGGGGGACACCAGTTGTCGGTGCATTAGCGACCTCTGGCGGAGGCTGGGGATTGGTGTGTTGGCACTGCACAGAAGGGGGGTGGACTTGGGGCACAACGCCAGGAGGGAGCATGTGCGGACACATGCGCACCCCTCCACTGGCTTCATTGCATGCCCCACGCTCACGCTAGGGACAGAAAAAGTTGGAAAATGGCTCCAGTTGTGGCGGCATGATGGCCGTCTCAGGGGACCGTTCGGCTCTGAAGGTGCGCGGCACATATTGGATCCTGGTTCGGTGGAAGGGCATGGGGGGGCTCTCCACCACCCTGCTGCAGGGGGCAAGCCGCAGGGGTAGCAGCCGCTAGACCAGAATTGGAGCTGGAGGGATCTTCGGGACGGTGGCCTGAAGACCGAAGGGATGCCAGGACGTTAAGGTAGGCAGAATGGGCCAGGGGAGAAAAAGTACTAACTAAAAAAAAATATTCTAATAATATAACAGCTGCTATCCAGTTGGCAGCTGATTTAAATTACACATCCACACAAGATATTAATGTATTTTTTTAATTCTAAAGGAGTCTTTACAGGAGTTATTCTCTACATAACTTGTACAATATAAACTCACTTCTTGAAGGCTTTCATCTACCAAAAATTGAGGAATTTAGTAAGTAAGTAAGCTTTATTTATAAGGTGTCTTTCAAGTACCAAGGCGCCGTACAATATAACAATAAACCCACTTAATAAATAGATGAATAAAATAGACTTAAATATAACAAGTTAAATTCACATGATAAATCATCAAACGTCTGCAAAAATTGACTAAAAACTATCAGCAAAGGCTTGTAGAAAAAGATAGGTCTTTAATTCAGATTTAAACCTTTTGACAGTCCGGCATTCTCTTAACCGATGAGGTAGAGAATTCCACAGGGCTGGCGCCGCATAAGAAAAGGCTCAGGTGCCAGAAGTTTTCAAATGCACCCTGGGAATCTCTAGCAATCCCTCACTGGCGGATTGGAGAGGACAGAGGGGGCAGTAGAGAGTTAGAAGATCTTTCAGGTAGCTGGGTCCCTGTCCATGTAGGGCTTTACAGGTTAGCAAGCCAACCTTAAAGGTGATTCGCCACTGAATAGGCAGCCAGTGCAGTTCGTGCAGCACAGGCATAACATGACTGGCCCTAGGTGTGCCAGTCAAAAGCCTGGCTACAGCGTTCTGCACTAGCCACAAGTAGCGAATATCAACCCCAGGAAGCCCTAGGTAGAGGGCATTATAATAATCAAGGCGGTTGGTGACAAAAGCGTGGACCAGGGTAGAAAAATCATCTGGGGGGACCAGGTGCTTCACCTGGGTGATATTCCTCAAATGGTAAAAAGAGGACTTGACAATGGCTGACACCTGAGATTTCAGAGTCAAGCCGCTGTCAAAAATAACGCCAAGGTTCTTCACTTGGTCTGAGGTGGACAGCTGGACACCGTCAAGCCATAAGCACGATGGTTGCCCAGTCCCTAAACCTGCCCGGGGAATAATCCTTTGGCCAGTTGGAACAGCCTGCAACAAAAGAAGAAATTTCTAAAGCAATTAACTTCTTTCTGTCTAATTGTATGCCTGGGATTGATGGTATCAGCAGCATATTTTACAAAAAAATGGAACGTCTTGAACTGTTTTTTTTTTTATTAGCTATCTTTAAGGACTCCTAATCAAAAGGTTCTCTTCCACATCTAGGAGAGAAACGCTCACTGTGGAATTGCCCAAAAAGATGAAGATTTTCTATTGTGTTGCAACTGTAGATCTATATGACATTTGTACACAGACTATACTTACTTCCAGATTAGAGAATATATTGTGCTCCTTAATAGGTAAAGAACAAACTGATTTCATTATGGATACACAAGGTTCTGATACTCTTAGAATATTTATCTCAATTGTCTCAGCATCCCACATAAGAAATCACCCTGTGGTGGTGCTTTCCCTAGTTATAGAGAAGGCATTTGATTCCCTTGAGTGGGATTATCTGAATTTGATCTTAATCAAATTTAGATTTGGATCAGCTATTGAATACTGGATCTCAACTCTAGAAAAATTCCATTGCTTCTGTGTTGACTAATAACCTAAAATCTTGTCATTTTACATGTACAGGAAGAACCCCTTAGGGATTTCCCCTCTCCTCTAATCTTTTCTTGTTGGCAATTGAGCCATTGCTACTTGCTATCAACCAGTCTGTCATCAAGGCACAGGTCAGGAAGCATAGGAAAACCAGGAGCAGTTACAAATTTTGCAAGTAGAGTTTTATTATCAATGACAGTAAAATAAAAAAAAATAAAATTGTTCAGGTTAGCTATTTATAAAGGCAGTACAAAGAAAGAAAACAAAGTCCTTCACCTGAGAGTATCTCTAATTCTAAATTTCAATCTCTCTCTCTCTCTCCAACGAAAGATTACTCTCTTTTTATATGAAGTCTGTGCCTGCCAATTAACTTCTGCATCCTGAGCTCATTAATATACTAACTGTTTCTCACAAAATGTATCAAAACTGTGTCAGTTTCTTTCCTTGCAGGTGCAACAAAATAGAACATTGTATCCCAGAACTAATCTCCTGTTGACAACTTTGCTAATTAGCTTGCGGAGGTCAAACTGCATCTCAAGGTTAACCCGAGTTCGAATTAGCTTTCTGCAAGCATTTAAACAATATAACTATACACATTTGCCAACCAAGGGATCCCAGTTTCACATAGAGGGTGAGATATTCAAAGGGGTTACGCATGGCGCAACAGTGTTGCACCATGCGCAACCCATTGATGCACCCCGGCGCGATATTCAAAGGGGGATGTTGCGCCACACAATTCCCGATGCACCAGGGTGCACCAGTAATGTATGTGGCACAAGTGCGGGCGTGCCCATGCATATCGCCACATGCCGATATTCAGACCCTGAGATAGTGGCGACATGCAGGCACAACCTGCCTTTGCCACACGGGGCGCAATGATGTGCCTGTTAAAAGCAGGAACAAATCCTGACCACCCACAGGTGGCTGCCATATTGCAGAGCGCAACACGGCACCCGCACCCAGAACACAGTCCACATGCTCCCTGCCCAGGGAGTGTTGGGCCCCCCCATCGCCCAATCTCAGGCATACATATATATTATCCCTGGTGGTCCAGTGGACCCTACCCCATCGCCCGATCGCGGGCGTATGTCAAATGAAACCCTGGTGGTCCAGTGGACCTGCTCCCCTGCCCGATTGCAGGCAAATTAATGAAATATTTCCCTGGTGGTCCAGTGGGCTCGATCCCAAGCCCTATCACAGGCATATGACTTAAACATTTCCCTGGTGGTCCAGTGGACCCGATCCCCAGCCCGATCAAAGGCAAATGATGTAAACATTTCCCTGGTGGTCCAGCAGACCTGATCCCCAGCCTGATCATGGGTAAATTACTTAAACATTTCCCTGGTGGTCCAGTGGACCCGATCCCCAGCCCGATCGCAGGCTTTAGGTGTACATAACATCCCTGGTGAGCCAGCAGTACCCTGCTCCTACCGCCCACTCAGACCTGCCACTCCCCGGTCCAGCAGCGGGTGGCAGCTCCACACCATAAGCCGCCCAGCTGCCCGCCCGACTGACAGCATACAATGCGGCTGTACCCCCGTGGTCCCTCGTGCAGGCCAATGGGCGTGTAGGCTCATACTGTACTACACAGTCCTGGAATGTGAATGGTTCATTCACAGTTCGGGGACTAATAGTGGTACGGCTCACGGTCTGCATGCCCATTGGACGCCTGGCGCAATGCAACCATACTGTCTTGCCGTCGTCGGCGGCTGAGCTGAGGGCTGCCACCCACCGCTGACAGGGAAGCTGAAAGTGGTGGGTCAGTGAGGTGAGTGAGGAGGGCACTGCTGGCCCTGAAAGACTATGCACCTGTGATGGCTGAGATCGGCTGAACCACCGAAATATTTAATTCGACGCCGCGGTCGAGCTCGAGATCAGGTCACTGAACACCACAGGGAAAATGTTCAAGTCATTGCCCACGATCAGGCGGGGAGTGGTCACTGGACCACCATGGTTTCATTTTTTACACGCCCACGATCGGGCGATGGGGTGGGGTCCACTGGACCACCAGAGACGTTACCATTCACTAAAGCCCACAATCGGGCATTGGGGCACGTTGCCCACCGAGGAGCAGGGGGCCTCGGTCCCCAACGGCTGTAGCCTGGCAGGGTGCCAGGTGCAAGTCGCCAGGGATCGGCGCACCTGCATGTAAATGGGGCCATAATGACATGCAAATGGCCCCATTTGCACCTTGCATGCATAATGGCCTCATTTGCATGACCAGCGCTGAATATCACAGTTGCTGCGCCTAGCACACCCGCACTTGCGCTGGCGCATCCCCCTGCTCCTCACTTGCCACTTGCATTGGCGCAGTGCCACTGCACTGTGCGCAGTGCGGGTGGCCCCAGTGCCATATTCAATGGTGCTGAGCCATTGCGTAGCACTGTTGAATATCGCCGGGACCATGCCCTGGTGCATCCCAGTTGCACTGCACCCAGGCTTGCACCCCTGCCTGGCGCATTATAAATATCCCACCCAAAGATTTGCATATATTTTTATAGCCACAGATAAGCAAGGGGAAAGAAAAGATAAAAAGAGCAAGTGAAGGTAGAGAGATAGCGGAAGGGGGAGAATCATGAGACTATCAGAGTGCTCAGTTCCTAGGTCTCACAAAAAAAAAATTTGATGTGTGCAATCAGGCAGACAGGAAACAGAAAAGAAGAGGACAGAACGAATCATTGCTTTTAACTCTCTCTACACAACAAATGGGACAGGGTCTTTCAACCCTGTCTTACAGTCCACCATCATACAAATGGTCCGAATTAAAAGGTATACATGTAAACTTTTTACATATGCCAATGATCTCTTTCTGACTCTGAAAAATCCTCAAATATCCATCCCCCTCACTAATGACACTTTTACATTAATTTTCAGTTATCTCTGGCCTACCCATTCCTTGCTGTAAATCAGAGTTGATTTTACTTAAGTATTTATATTGCAAACAAGATTTTTCTAAAACGGGATGGACTATTAAATGAACTAGTGACAACATTTCTTATCTTGGTATCCACAGTTTTGTAAGCCTGCTTAATTTAGCAAAAATAAACCTAGCTCAAAGAGGGTCTCCTTGGTCTCTTCTGAACTGAAGGCAGCAGTACAATGACATGTTTTTCCGAAAAGCTAGTTTTAGCTATAATTAATAAAAATATTAGCATACCTATGAAATCTACTTTTCTAGGTACCACTTCTGGTGTGCATCATGGATTTTTTTTTAAAATATAATCTCAACCCTAACCCTTGCTTGTTCTACAATGCTTTTTCCAGATCAATTGTGGTGGCCATATTTTTTCTTGAGAAAAAAATGTAACATCTATAAAGTACACAGATTTTGGAGGAACTAGAACATTTTACTACCAAATAAAACTGGAAGATGCATGGAGTTTTGTACAGTGAAAAAGGTACGGTCAAGTGTTTTCCCCAATTTCACTGCACTGCTGCTTTAAAGGGAAATGTGCACATTACGTCGGGCACCACCTCTGTATGAAGTGAGGCCCAATTAGCAGATGCATAAGTAATGACAAATTTTTAATTTACTGTTTATTTTATTTAAAATAGTATCTGGTTGATGTTGCGCCCTCCCTGCCAGCATTTTAGAAGCAAGAGCCCTCCCCGGCGCGTCCACAAGCACCCGCGGCTGTCCCCGTGATGACGTGTTGGGTGCGGAGCAGCCAGGTCGCCTCCATAGGCTTAGTACAGTGCCGTACTTTCAAACAGCTCCAGTCTGGAACCTATGTACCCCCATGACATTCTGATACCAGGTACAGACCACCAGGGTGCCTGTCAGTCTGTACTTGGTCTCGGTATAAACTCCAAACACCGGAGCTATTTGAAGCTACCGCAATATAGATTATATGTACTGTGGTAGCTTCAAATGGCTCCGGTTTGGAGTCTACATGTGTCTGTGCACACAGGTACACACACTGGCAGTCTGTACATGGTATCAGAATTTCACGCGGGTACATAGGCTCCAAACCAGAGCTGTTTGAAAGTATGGCACTGTACTAAGCCTATGTAGGTAATCCGTCTGCTCCCTGGCCGACACGTCATCATGGGGACAGCCGCAGGTGCTTGTGGGCACACCGGGGAGGGCTCTTGCTTCTAAAATGCCGGTGGGGAGGGCACAGGATCAACCAGATACTATTTTAAATAAAATAACAAAAAACTAAAATTATCTTTATTGGGTAGGATTAACTCTATTAAAATAACTGTAACCCAGAGGATGTGTCCCAACAGGCTACTACCCCTGCTTTGTGGGCTCATAAACAAGGTTGAGGGGTCTGGGTTCCTATTTCAGATATTAAACTGGTTCTTTCCCATAGATTACATTATTGCGCAGTGCCCCCGCTCAGAGTATACTTTCAATGGGTCTGATAATAACCTGGTACAACCCCCTGGGATGCTGTACTCACCCACATTATCACATTGTCACCCCAGACATGAATAAACAGTTAACCAAAACCCCAAGCACATATTCTGGAATCAAAGGCTCACTCTAATAATATGCTTACCCACTAGATTTATAAAAAAAGGTTAACCAACAATTTATTTACAATGGGGTGAGGGTTAGGAATGGTTGAATTGGTTTATTTATTTATTTTATTTATTAAAGTTTGGTGACCGGGTAGGCCCACTGAGCCCCGAAGGTCCCTTTTTCAGGGGCGACCCCGGATAACAATACATATTATGATACTGAGAAAGGCAAATTGGGTTGCAGAAATCAGTGTACAAGGTTGGAATGCAGGTAACAGTCCTGGTTATCAACAAGTTACTGTTCATAGTAGATTGGCAAGGATACGAAACATGACTGACAGTTAAGCAGTATTCAGGTGAAGAGTTATCTAACAGATGGTGACAAGGCCGAAAGGTAGGGGATCCTGATGGGGTACCTGGGTAAGAAAGGGGGGGAAGTCATTATGAGCCATGATAACGGCAAGTGCTGGTGTCAGTCATGTGGGGCTTTAGTCTGGCGCAGAAATGAGCGAGTGAGGAGGCTTCCTGCACAGATGGAGGAAGTTGGTTCCACGGGTAGGGGGGCTATGTAGGAGAAAGACCTGCCACCAGCATTGGTCCTGATTCTGGGAACTTCCAGCAGTGTGCACCCTGACGTCTGTAGTCTCCGGGGGTTTTGTTTGGTGGCTATGATTCCTACAATGCTAGGCGGAGCAGACGGTCTGAGCAACTTGTAAGTCAGGCAGAGCAGAGGGTATTGAGGGTAGGCAACAGTTTTGGACTAGCTTCTTGTAAATCAGCAATAGAACTGGCATCAGGCAATCTGTAACACTGAATAATCATTTTGCATTTTAAATTCAGACATTTATATTTCTGGCCACCCTCCAATCTGCTGATGGATTCAGGATATTATTCTCTCTCTCTCTCTCTATCTAGCTGCATAGATGTTTAATATAACACATGCCCACTGGTACCAGTCCCCAGTCTATAACAGAACGCCACAATTCTATTTCTAACCCTGGGTACCCAATACTAAATTATTATTGCAGGCCTGATATGTTGTAGCTGGTTGGCCGTTGGGGCTCTTAAAGGAAAATCAAATTGGCATTCTTTATTCCTGGGACACATTTAAACTGTAACTCTGTAGATAATTCCCTCACTGTGATAGCTTAGGCCTTACATACAGAAACTTGGCAGGCAAAACAGTTACTATTTACAGTCCCCTCTATGTGCAGAGGTTTCATACTAAGTTTCATACTGAGCTGTAAGGAGCTTAAGAGCCTTTCAGTAGACCTATGGTCACTCCTATCCTCTTTACCCGTAATATGTTAGAATGTGTCCATCAAGGATATAATTGTCTAGTTTACATTTAAACTGTGCCCTATATTTTGCGTAAACTAGATCCTCCAGCAATTCATTCCATGGGGCAATGACTCTCTGCGTGTAGAAAGCCATACGCCTATTTGTGTTACACTCTACATGTCTCAGCTGCAGTAGGTGTCCCCTGGTGCCCAGCTGATTGTTTTTAAACTGCAGATTTAGCTCACAAAGCATGTAGTCACCTTGCATTATGTCATAACATAACATCAGATCCCCTCTAACTCTTCTCATCTCTAGTGACATCAAATTTAGATTAGTTAATCTTTGCTCGTAGGTCTTATCCCTCAGGCCATGCACCATCTTGGTGGCCTGCCTCTGTACCCCCCCATCCCTGCCACTGCCCCCTTGCTTATGGGTCCCCACATCAGGGCTCCATAATCCAATATAGGCCTAACATAGGCTCTGTACAGTGGCATAATCACAGATTTCTTTCTACTTTTAAAGTTTTTCTTTATGTTCCACATTATCTTTTTTGCTTTTATTATTTGTTCACCACACTGAGCTTGGTATATAGGTTTACAGTCCACCAGAACACATAGATCCTTCTCCAACTCTGACTTTCTTAGGATTTTGCCGTTTATAGTATAATCGTGTTCTGGGTTCTTATTTCCTATATGGATCACAAAACATTTGTCTATGTTAAAACTCATTCCCTTGGCATTTGCCCATGTGAAAATATTATCCAGATCTTCCTGGATAGACTCCGCCCCCCCAGTGTGTGTCACCAGTCCTGCCAACTTTGTGTGATCTGCGTATTTACTGATCCAGTTATATGCCACTCTCCCCATGTGCGCTATAAACATTCTAAACAACACTGGTCCCGAGACCAACCTCTGAGAGACCCCACTGGTCACTGGGACCTCCTCTGAAAGATGACCATTTATACAGACTCTCTTAAGCCTATCTGCCAAACATGCCTGGATCCAACTGCCCACTCTATGATCCATATGTATTTCTATTAAGCTCTTTAGTATTTCTAAGTGTGGTACTTTATTGAAGGCCTTCTCAAAATCCAAATATACACAATCCACTGTCTCCCCCCTTTCCAGTGCTGCTGAGATCTTCTCATAAAAACACAACATGTTTGTTACACACGATCTTCCTGCAACAAATCCATGCTGCCCACTATCATCCTGATCTGTCTCTGCTAAATATGAATTGATGACATCCTTTAATACAGATTCCATTAGCTTACCCAGCACCGAGGTCAGGCTTATGGGCCTATAGTTTGCGTGGTCTGCTCTATCCCCCTTTTCACGACTATGGGCGGAGCCAACAGGAGAATTACATGTAAAAAAGGAGTGATGTCATGTTTTCTGTCCGTGGAACTGACTGAAGGTGTAAATAGTCTCCTCCGCCTTACCCTCCTCCAAGAAATGTTTTCTGTCCTCAAATAAATATGCTTTCATGTTAGTCAATGGTTGCAGGGTACTATTTTCTTTCTTAAATGGGTGGTACAAGAACTGGAACCTGAGTAGTGGGAGGCAGCATTGTTTTTTGGGGGGAAGTAGGATCCAACCCACCTCCACCAAGAAGCTCCTAAAGATCGACAAACTTTTTTTTATTCATGTGGGAGGGGAAAGAGGTGGATCTATAATGCTGAAAGAAGACTCATTAGTTTAGAATCTGGCCAAGGAACAACAAGTCTGTGGAGTCCCTGCATTTTGCTAAGGACTAGGAGAACAGATAATACTTGATGCCTTCAAACTGACTTAAAAACCCTTGGAACAAATGATTATCAGAGTCACCTCGTGTTTCAAAAGGAAAGACTCAGTTTTCAGGTATTTCTTAAACATTTATATACTAAAAACAAAGTTCAGCTTTTGGGATTAACAATATTTGTTTGCCATATTCCATCTCTCTCTCTCTCCTCTCTCTCTCTCTCTCTCTCTCTATATATATATATATATATATACATATATATATAGTTTGTCTTTTTAGTAGCTTCAAAATTTTGAAAGCATTGGAGTTAGTAATGCATTCAGAAATACATTTGTAATTGTCTTTAGAGATAAAGCATGCAGGTTCATGTACTTGGTAAACACAGTATGTGATGAAGTGTATTTTACTTTTTTTCCTGGCTCAGTTTCTATCAGTGAAAAGAAAGACTGGAACAACTATCAGAGCTGGCATCCCCCTGGACAAGCTATTTATCACTCATTTACACAAATGTAATTTCACATTTTTACCATGAGGGAAGCAAGCAGATGAACCAGCATGGTTAACAAATACATTCATTGACACCTGTGAATGAATGGGAAGGTATCTTTCTAGCATTCCTTGTGAGTTTATACTCCTTGGAACCTGTTATTCCAGTTTATGTGCCTGTGTGTGTATAGAAAGCTTTACATCACTATTTTTCCTCTATCTTGAGGACTTAATTGAGACCACAGAAAGTTAACTCATTGTCTTCTGGGAGTCATTCTGTGTCAGATTACCAATGGATAGTACAGACATCATAGAAAGCTATTAGAAGTAGAATGAGTTAAGCACTTCCTGGAACTAATCTCAAGGCCCTTGGGCCCCCTTCATAATATCTGTCTTAAATATCTGAGATTTTGTTCTACCTTATAATCAAGAATGTTTGATTTGATTCTTTCTTTAGTTTTCCCAGTTGTATTCCCCAATGCCTGTCTAGTGTGACTTGCTGTTGTGCTTCTAGGTCTTTTATTTTCATTTCTAGTTCATTTTGTTTGAGCAGCCATTCCCTCTTTTGTCTTGAGGCTATTTCTATTATTTTCCCCCCTTACCATGGCTTTTATTGTGTCAAATAAACCCCCCAGATTCACGTCTTGTATATTATTATCTATGATTGCCTATTTTAGATGGTCCTTTATTTGCTTTTGAATATCCTTATCTAACTGGGAGATGTTTAACCTCCAAAATAAGGTTTTCCTGAGTGTCTACGGCCACCTCTTCTGCTTAACTTTATAAGGATTGCAAATTGCTGCCATAACCAGCACTTTGTCCTCTCATGATTTAAAAACAGGTAAGCCCCACCCCACCCATTTCAGCCCACTACATCCTAACCAGTAATACCACAGGTGGGGTAGATACCTGGATGCCCAGTCAAGCACTCAAATGGATAATAATAGGTTAGTGGGAAGAGTCTGTCTTTATACTAGAGCCACAGAAATTTAACTCATTATCTTCTAGCAGTCAGAACTTTCTGCATATATTACAACAAAAATTTCTCAACAAAATGTTTACAAATAAGGAGTTTAGCAGTAATGTGGTTGCCACCAACTTAATCTGGTTTAAGGTCAGTTGGCATTAATCTCTATCCCTCTCCCCCGGGTTGTGCCTGAAAATAGGCAGGATTTGTCTAATGCACTTACCCAGTCAACAAAAACTAGCTAAATAAATAAATAAAATATGGTGTAAAGAGCTGCTCCCTGGAAGATTACCTGGTTTTGGGGATGGGGGTTGCCACAAGTGGAATGGGACTTCATGGATGGGGGAGCACATAACAGCAGAAGTGGCATGGTGGCATTAAAAGCTTAGTGGTATGGATGTAGAAGCACCAGTATTTAAGCATGACTTTGGTAGAGGATTAATTGTGACGGGGGGGGGAGTGAGTCTTGGTATTTGAAACATAATGATTTTCTAAAACTTCAGCCTTCAATGTGTTAGACTTGTAGGCATCTGTACAGTATATCACTAAGCCACATGCAGTGGGGTATGGGTAAAACCCAGATCACCAGACTCAGGCCAGAGCTGTAAAATCTGGACTGGGCACAGCTTGTGCAAATATTGCTGATCCGGTGGAGCAGCAATGAAAGATAAACTATGAAATACCCTCAATAATACACCTACCCCAGTTTACATTTACCTGATGTCCATTTTTAGGCCTTATATAGTAATATCTTCCTTCAAAAGAACAGCTTGTAATGAAATGTGGCATTTTGGGCATATGCACTTTTATATTATATGAATTTTGTGTGTGAACTGTATATCAATCTCGAAAAACAACAATTAAACACATCAAATGTCTTCAAAAACTTGTCTCAACATTGTGTTTATCTTCCATGTTGTCACAACATATAGTTGTCTCAGCAGTGTTTTCAGTTAGGGTACAGTACCTTCATATATGTACCTTCATGATGGCCTGGTTCTGTTGAGTTGATTGCTATAACAGTGCATATAATAAATTGCAAAACATATAGGTAACTTTAATACAGATGGTGGCATTATTTTTAATTATACAATGGCAAGGAAAAATGTAAGAAGCTGATTGGCTGCTGACCCATTGAAACAGTGATGTTATTACACAGTAACATCACCGTAGCTTTGGATTTGGATCATTCCTTGCATTTTCTCTTCAGAAATATTTTTCCACACTAACAAAAACATCCTTTAAAATTTATTTTTTATTCTGTATATAACAACAAGTCATTGTATAATTGCAATAAGGTACTCCAGGGTGTGTGTTATCATGTAATAACGTCACTCCTGGGGTGGTGGAAGCACTCGATTTCACCTCTGCTTAAATATGCTCTTTCTCAATGTACTGTACTTTGATTCAGTTAGTGTATGCAACAGCCTTCATGTGAACACTCTGGGCTTCTCTTTGACTCCTGATGTCTATTTGCTTTAGCTATTGTATATTGTTTGAACTGCGTTGGTCTTCTTGATGTGGTGCATGTGTAAATGAGTCTCTGACTCAAAGGTTTGTAAATCTGATATTTTTTTAAATAAATGTTTATGTTTAAGCCCATGAAACACCCTTATCTAGTTAATGCATTCACAGTCGTAGTGGCTCTGCCAGAGTTTGTTATGTATGGGTATCTGTTTGCTCTTAATGAGTCCCCCGGCACCTCCCCATCCTGCAGTGACTGCTGGAAGATTATGTTTAAAGGGGTTGCAATACTTGGTGAGTGTAATTTAAGAAGATTGTTTGATATGTTATCTGGCCCTGCTGAGTTTGTGTTCTTTAACATCTTTATTTTATTTAATATGACATCAGATGATATCCTTGTATCTAAATTCTCCGTTTGGCTCAAACTTTACCCATCCTGTAGACTTTATAGAAAAGACTGAACCAAAATATTCATTGGAAATATTTGCTACTTAGTGGGATCTGATGTTAGTGCCCCCCACACATGATGCATAGATTATTGTTTGTTTTTTATGTCTTTACATAGCTATAACAATTTTGCATATTATCCCTATGTGCTGAGGCTGCCAGCTTTAACGCCGTTCGTTGCTTATTTCATTTTATCAGTTGCTTACACTTATGCTGTACCTGTTTATACTTTGCCCAAGTGTGAGAATTTTTGTCCTTTTTGTAATTTAGATATAACCTTTTCTTTTTATTCAGCAATGCGACTACTGTCTTTGTAAGCCATCTAGGCTTCTTTCCCCTTCTTATTATACACCTTAACCTTTTTATGTGTTCATTATATATTACAAAGATTTGTTTTGTGAAAATACTCCACTTTTCCTCAACTGTTTTATTTGCCAGCACATTATCCCAATTTATTTTATCCAGTTCCGTTAATATTTTTACCTTGTCTTCCGTTTTTATGTTATAGATTTCTCTACAACCTTTCTCTATGGGTGTATATTGCTGAAATGAGAAACGCACCCCATCATGGTTACTATTCCCCAGTGGCGCCACCAAGTGGCAACCCGTAATACTAATCTCCTTCACCACCATAACCAAGTCCAGGGTATTTTTTCCTCTGGTTGGGTTATTTACATATTGGGTTATATCCATGTCCTGACAGAGCTCCATGAATACTTTAATGTTTGGAGTGGTGGCCTTTAGGTCTATCCAGTCTATATTGTTTAAGCCTCCTACTAATATTACTTTCCCCAATTCACATGCTCTAGTTAGTTCTGTAATTTTTTGTTCTGAGAGCTCCTTTGTAGCCCCCGGTGGTCTGTAGCATACCCCAATTATGACAGATTTATTTGTGTTAGTGACTATCCTAATCCAGATGGTTTCTGGTCCTATTATTCCTAGGTTAATCTTATCAATAATGTCTATAGCTTTTATTTTATTTGATATATATGCTGCTACGCCCCCTCCTCTTTTCCCCTCCCTAACCTTATAGAATAGAGCAAATCCTGGTATTTCTCTACCCCACTCATTCTTATCCGACCACCAGGTCTCTGTGATAAAATACATATCTATGTTGTTTTCCTCACTCGTAAGTGCCTCTAGCGCCTCCTTTTTTATTATTCAGACTCAGCACATATAGAAGTAAACAGTGACTTACAGATTTGGGAGGTTTAGTACTTAGCATTTTATTTTTTTCCTACTGCTCTTTCCTTTTTAAGTTCTGCCTTCCCCCCGTACCTAGTTTAAATAGCTGCTTAGTTTTTCTTTAACTGCTGTTACAAATGTCTTTGTACCCAGAGAATTTAGATGTAACCCATCCCTTTTGTAAAGACTTTTATTGTTTACAAACTGCTGCCAAGTATTTATGAAAACTATATCCCTAGCAATGCACCTATTTGATAGCCTACTATTTATTCTTTGAATGGTACTGTTTCTCTCAGGGTTGCATCCGTAATTAGGCAGTATTGCTGAGATGACTGGTGTTTGCCCCTTTTTCTTTATGTCCATACACTCTAGGAGCTCATCCACTATATCCTTCTCATGCTCCCTTCCCACATTGTTTATCCCTCACATGGAGCACGATTACCTGTTGTTTTGGTGGATTTTGTAACAGTTTAGGTAAGCGTTGTTTAATAATGTCTTTTATTTTCGCCCCCAGACAGTTTACAGTCATATTTGTCTTGTAACCTGCGGTAAGTACTGAGTCAGTACTTCTTATTATGGAGTCTCCTATCACCAGTATATATGTCTCTAGGAGTGTTTCTTGTATTTCTGTGTCCTGATTTAAGTTCATAGTAAGTGTTTCAGTGCTGGTTTCTGAGTCTGTGCTAAGCGGGGAATATCTGTTATGAACTGCCACCTTTGTACCTCCCAAAGCCCTCATCCTTTTCTTGTGGGGGGCCTTAGACACATATGCCCAACTCTCTACCTCCAGTCCTTCACTAGCCGTTGTCCAGTTACCTTCTTCTGAATCTCTGCTGGAGCTCTGATTTGCAATCGGGGGTCCTTAGTTAATAATTCCTCACTTTCTAAGTCTGATTGCCCTTCATCTTTCTCCACCCTATTTGGAAGGTCTAGGGGGTATTTCTACAGTTCTGATTTTAATGTCATATTTTCTGTACATTTAGTGCAGAGATATACAGTTACATGTACTTTTAATGGGTTCCTGGAACACATCTCGCATTGAGTGCACTGTCTCAAAGTCCCCACCCTACACATAGCTTCCAGTACCTGATCTGTACTACCTAAGGCCTCCATAGTGCACTCATACACCTCTCCTCTTTGTAGTTCTGTAATGGCTTAGCTTACCTTCTCTTTTTTTTTTTAGATTTTTCTGGCCTCTATCCCTGCAGGACAGGCAAGACATGTGATGTGTGTGTCTCTGCGCTCCGTCTCTGCGTGCCGCTACGTGCGCTTGCCGAGGTCGCGTTGCTTGCTCAGCAAGTTGTTTAAATCCCACGCGGACTGGAAGTTGCGTCACTCCCACCCGCTCTCAAGGTTTACTTCTAATGTCTATTTCACTCTATTTTTCACAATCTGACCACAATTTAGGACGAGTATGGGAGTTCAACTAATTTGTATGTTATTTCACACAAAAAAAAAATAACAACTACTGATCCCCTGTAGTTCTCTCTACTGGGTAGCGAACTACAGTCCAGGCCCTCAGAGTCTTTCCTGCTTCCTGTTTCAGTGCTATGCAGTCTGAATGAATGAATTACTAAATTATTGTTGCAGGCCTGATATGTTGCAGCTGGTTGGCCACTGGGGCCCTTAAAGGAAAATTAAATTGGCATTCTTTATTCCTGGGACACATTTTAAACTGTAACTCTGTAGATAATTCCCTCACTGTGATAGCTTAGACTTTACATACAGAAACTTGGCAGGCAAAACAGTAACTATTTACAGTCCCCTCTATGGGCAGAGGTAGTCTGCATACTCACAATTCCGTAGTTATCATCAGGTGCAGAAAAGTTATTTTAGGTAAATATGTAGTAGACACAAATCAGGAGAAGAGCTTTGAGCTGAGGTGCAGGCAGAAGCTTGTGCTGACCCCTCTGGTAAACAAGCTCTTGCAGCTTGCATTTCTGGAACTTTCTCAGCTTCTTTGCAGATGCTCCTCTTCTTGGGCTTGAAGTCACATTCTGGAACATTCTAGAAACAGACCAGGCTGGAACCAGAGCCAGCACGTATCAGACCCTCACAGCTAGACTAAGCCCCTCGGGGGAGATGCATATGACAGTACTTTGGCAGACACACTACCAGGCTGACTCCCAAGCTGATCCAAAAGACAGTCACTCTCTACTTTCTGGCATTTCAGTTGCTTTGAATCAACACAGGCACTTCAACCATTCAGCCAGTGTGGTAGACATGGTCCTTTCAACAATTAGGATACAGTCTCACAAAACAGGGGTGCATTCTCAATGACTTTAGGGAAAACCCAAATTCTTCTGTAACCCCCCTGCAATTGGGGGTTCCCAAAAGATTCCTAGGAGCTTGCCTAAGTGCTGCCAGCCTGAATGGTGTTCGGTGTTTAAGCCGTTTATTTGTGAGTGCTTTTAGAGCCTCTGGTACTGTCTCTTTAAGAGCTGTCTGCTTGCAGGCATGATTAGTTTACATGGAGGGACTGTGTGTTTACCTGCTCAAGTCCCGCTCAAGCTGCTGACAAATCGCTCCGTTAATGCTGTCGCTAAGTGGGCAGAAGGGGGCACTTATTAGAGATGTAACTGTTTGCCTCATATCATTTAGAGTATTAGTGGAAATGTAATTTGTCTAACCTGCCTTTCTTGCAGCTGGGACTCTGTGTGTCTTGCCCCTCCATTTTGGATCTGAACTGCTGAATAGATCCAATCAGGCAGGAGGGGCATCTAAAATGGAGCTTAAGTGGACCTACCAAGATCAGGACTCTCTTGGGAGCCAGCTGGCCATACGGAATATAGCTAGTAATTCTGGGAAGTGAATTTCTGGACCATGGTGCCTTTTCTCACCAATAAGGGGAGTTTTGAGTGATTGACAACTGAAGTCCACCAATCGGACCGGGTGGTGCCCGAATGGAATACCCTGCCTTGTGTCTGGAAAGGCAGATCTGTTGTGACCATGACTGGGGAAGGAGCTCCGAGCTCCTGCGCTGCAGAGTTTTTCATGCGGGACGCGCATGTGGAGGTCTAAACTCGGGCGACACGTTTGCCATGGCGATTCGGACTGAATCCGCAGCTACCGAGGAGAGGAGAGGAGAGGAGAGGCTGAACACTTGAGAACCAGGCTCACCCTGTAGAGGACTGGAGAAACTGCTTCATCGCGCTCGGTCTGTCAGGAAAGTGAAGCTGCATTGTGAACTCCAGGGTTAGCAGTAAGTGCGATCGGGATCTGAGAGCAGCTGCCTGGTATAGTAATTTCCTTTACATATAAATGTTTGGGGTGTTTGAGGAGGACAGCTAAATGAGTCCTCTTGTCCCGTGTGTGTAGATGGAAAGGCAATTGTGTGCAGGCGGACTGAATCCGTTGCTGCTAGAAGCTGTGTGCCTGCTTGCAGAACCTCATCCCCCTGCTGTGCGAGGGCGTCCGGCAATCCATGACACCCTCGGTGACAGCTTTCAGCATCAAGTTAGGGAGTGCAACTCAGGGTAGCTCCCTGCCATCTGTACCTTTAATTGCAAGTGTTTCATCTGATTTCTTTTCTTTCTTTCTTCATGAACTGAGCCATCCGGCTGTGGATTACAAATTGGGTATTGTGCAAGTGTTTTTTCCATCACAGGGCCCCAACCAGCTGCACCAATCCTGGTTAGCCCCCCACCATCCTAGGTACCTAGCCAAGTGACATTTTGGGACTCTGAATATGTGCCCAGTACTGTGATTATTAATGTGTCTAACCTAATTAACCTGATTTCCCCCGTCCTTGTTACAGCCCCTTAAGTAAATCAGATCTGTTTGTTTCAGCAAAGTTACACTGACTGAGGTATGTGTTTATGTTAAAGTATTGCACTGTGGCTATCGTATTGCATCATCTTGTTTTACAGGGGGTCCCCAGAGTCAAGCTGACCGAACCAGTCCTGGGGGTAAGTGTAAATAGTGAAGATACTCATAGTGCATTGTGTGGGCCACTAATAGGATTAAAAGGGGATCTCAGTGTCCCAGAGGGCTGTGACCAAGTTAGTCTAACTACTGCAAATCCTGACTTCTGGGCGGAGGCACCCGCCATAGAACCTAGGCCCTTCAACCTGTTAGCAGTTAAGCAGGCAGGGGTAGTAGCCCTTGGGATAGCGCCACCTTGGGGTTACACTTCCAGAGAGCAAACTAGAGCTTCAGGCATGGCTCTCGACCAAAGTAGACACGGAGCTTAAGGCATGGCTCTCAACCAAATTAGGGATTTCACATGTTAACAAGTCCTTTTTACAGTAGCTTTTTGCAAGCACAAATGTGGGCTTCTCACAGCCAGATCACAACATCACAATTCCTTTTGGCCAGCTGGTGGTTGGCAGCTCCAATTAGAACATTCACAGTTCTCCCATGCAATTTTAGGCAAAGCTCTGACCTCAGGATACTTTCCTTCCATTCCTGTAGGCACACTAAACAGTCACATCAAGTATTTTCATCACAAGACCATCCGTGGTCATTTACACAATTGTCCACCCATCTCAGGGCACTGGATGCACACAGGGTGCAGACAGATACTGGTAACCTCTTGGTTTCTCAGACCTACAAAGGTCCCAGAGTCACTTGTACCTTAAGTAGAAGTTTACTCACTCAGGATCAACATGCAGCTTTCTATTGACTGAAGTTACAGGATTCATCAGCACTCTCACTGCTGAGGTAGAAACATTATTGCAGCTCTCTCTCACAACTGCAGGCAGACTTCTTGCAGCTCTCTCACAGCTGAAGTTAAATCAGGATTTCTTCCCCACACTTTCTGCCAATGTGGAAAGATAACTGCTAGCCCTGGGGGACAAATATCTGGCAACCCCCTAGGCCAGCCACCTCAATTTCTTGCAGCCACATTTCTCTAGCAAGTGGCAAGAGCCCCCCCCCCTCCCTGCAGAGGGGCTCCTGCTGAACTGACTTCAGACTGAAAAGTCTCTTGGGTTTTGGGAGCTCTTGGCAGCTCCTGATCGGCTGATTCATTTGTCTTTCTCAAAAATTAATATTCATCAGGCTCCCTCAATGCTTGCTAGGTTCCCTGTTTAGGCACTAACATTTGTCCCTGTTTTTTTCTCCCACAGTCTTGGCATAGTCCCAAATGTCTTTGCCCAAGATTCTGGCTTTCTGATTCACTGCTGTAAGGTCAAAGGCTGCTAACACGGCTGCTGTTAAACGCAGTCCCCAAGCAGTCCACACAAGTTCCAAATTTAAACATCTGGTACAGCCAGGATAAATACTTTTATTTCTTGCCCCACTGTTTAACAGTCACTGTGCTCTGCAAAGTGCTTCCATTATTTTACATTTTGACACAGTCCTTTGCCTGTCACTAGTGCTAGAATTTACAGTCACCAAGTGCTAAACAGGTGGCTCATTAATATGCATTGGGCTCTCATTAATATTCTTGAGTCCAGGCCCAACACAGCGCACTTTTGACTGCAATCACAGTCGGAAAATGAATTTACGCTTCTGCACATGCTCTGAAGAGCAGAAAGAAATGTGGCAGCTCATGATTCATTTCCTCTGGCCTCCACCCAGAAGGATGAAAGAAGCAGGGGCTGGACAGAGGCTCCTGAGCACAAACAAGGACTTAGGCTATGGTGGTGCACACTTGGGGAGCTCGGGGGGACACCAGGGCAAAACAGGAGAATGGAGGCAAGTAAAGTAAGCCCCCACGGGGGGGTTACATAATATTGACAAAAAATGTGCTACATTCTTAACAGTGTATCAGTATGCATTCATGGCTATTGGTTTATTAAAATCGATAAGATAACAGGCAACTTTCTGTGGAATAAGAAACCACCAAGACTAACTATCATTAAGTTAAGAGGCAGATGGATAAAGGGAGGTTTTGGTCTCCTTGATTACCATACTCTATGTACTAGTGGGCATATCAATTCAAACAGTTCACAAATGAGTGCTGCTATAATTCTAAAAATGTACCATTATGGGTAGAATATGAATTTGCTATTTCATCTAGAAAAGTTGTCATAGGTTTTATATATTTTATCTGTCTACAAAAATAAAATCATACCCTTCTATATTTTATACTATAAAAATATGTAGTAATATTAAATCTAAGTACCAATGGTACTAAATGTGCCAAATAAAGTCTCTGACATGTGAAATAATTATGTAGTATATACTGTGTGCTTGCCTTTGTTTAAACTACTGATCCTTTGCCTGCTAATCAAAAACACAATCAGTGTGCTACTGAGCTGGAGACAAGTTAGTTGCAGTTCCTGTGGTGTAGAGGTATGTCACAACCTGCAAAACAGTCAACTGTGAATCTAATCCCAGCAGGAAATATACATTCACAAACTGTTCTTAGTTAAATTTATTTCTTGTATAATTTATTTGCTTCTCATATAATTTACTATTCCAATTCTACACCACCATGTATCACCAGTCAAGTGAGTTTCCATCTTACCTAACATAAAAGTGTAAGTTCCCACCAGGATTTGAACTGCTGATCCTTTGCCTGCTAAGTGAACACACATTCAGTGTGCCTATGAGCTGCTTGTAAGTGTGTTGCAGTTCATATGATGTAGAGATCATGTCATATCCTGCAAAACATGGGACTGGGAATCTAATCTTAGTAGGCGGTTTACTTTCACAAATTTATTTTTAGCTAAATTTCTTCTCATATAATTCACCATTGTAACTCTACGCCACCATGAATCTCCACTCAAGTGAATTAGCATCTTACAAAACAAATTTGAAAAAAAATACACAAGTCCCTGCCAGGATCCGAACCACTAATGCTATGCCTGCTGAGCAAATGCACATTTAGTGTGTCACTGAGCTACAGGTAAGTGAATTGCATTTCCTCTGATGTAGAAGTTATGTCACAACCTGCAAAACAGGTGACTGGGGATCTAATCCCAGCAGGCGATTTACCTTTATAAGCTGTTGTTCTTAGCCAAGTGTACTTGTATAATTTAGTATTCCAACTCCACACCACCACAAATTGTTACTCAAGTGAGTTTCTATCTTACAAAAAAGATGAAAAAATGTTTCAGTCCCTGACAGGATTCAAACTATGTCTATCAGAAATTAAACCACTAATTATTTGCTTGTTAAGCAACCACACTTTCAGTGTGTCACTGAGTTGCAGATAAGTGAGCTGCATTTCCATGGTGTAGAAGTTATGTCACAATCTGAAAAAAGTGGACTGGGGACCTAATCCCAGCAAGGGATTTACCTTCCCAAATTACTGTTCTTAGCTAAATCTACTTCTCATATAATTTACTATTCCAACTCTACACTATCATGAATTGCCACTCAAGTGAGTTTCTATCTTACAAAAAGAATGTTTAAGTCCCTGCCAGGATTTGACCCACTGATCCTTTGCCTATTAAGCAAACACACATTCGGAGTGCTACTGAACTACAGGAAAGTGAGCTGTAGTTCGTGTGGTAGAGAGGTTATGTTACAACCTGCAAAACAGGTTACTTGAATTGTATTCAAACCAAGACTAGCCTCAGTCAGGACTAATTTAATTGACTACAACAAACTGCAGAATTAAGTTCTATTATCTGAAAATCTGCTGTTTAGCTCTGCTGAAACCATTCATTACAGCAGCAATGACATCTAATAATATCTTTCATGCAAGTAAAATTGTAGTGAGAAAGAAAAAATGTGTGATATAGGGGATCAAACTCAGGCATGTGTAGGTCTGAAACCCTATGCCAAGCCCTAAAAGCCCCTATCACTGACATCATCAGTGGCATCATGCAGCCAAATCACTCACATTGAATGTAACCTTAAACTTGACTAAATTCACAAAAGAGTACACATGACCACAATAGGTGTTAACAGCTATGCTGTTGGCACCTATAAAGAAGCTTAATTACGATTATCCACATCTTAACATTTTGCCTCTATGGAATAATCCCCTAGTCAGATTTAAAAATGAAATGCTCTGCTTTAACAAACAGAAAAGACTTGGGAGTAATAGGTTGGTGGATATTCAAGACATTAACAAGAAAAAGCAAGTATCTTTGTCAGACTTACAAAACAGTTATCACATTCCAAGAATTGGATTCTGCCTATCCTTGTAACTCAGAGAAGCTCCTAGTTCACTAGTCTTGAAATTAAGCTCCTTTACTAATCAGTGTCAATGGCTCTGTAGGTAGCATGCTCACTTCTGGGGCCAGAAAACTAGAAGGTTGCAGGTTCTAGCCACACATCAGGTACTTGGGGTAATACCCATAAGTGACACTGTAGTGCAGTACGAGGGGGTACTGCACTGCTGATGTGCTGTCTTTCAGATGAGACACTAAACTGAGGTCTCTTCTGCCCATCTCTGGTCACTGTCCAGTTGGAAGTTCAAGACCCCGTGGCATTTATCGAAGAAGAGTAGGGAAATTTCCCCATTCATGGCCTACATTCCCCTGTCAATAAAACAAGTCTATGTAACCCACACACCTGGAAACAAGTTATCATAGTTTACTGTAATTTTCCTGGTCAAAAATTACAAATAAATAATTACATAAATTAAGACAAACATTAAAATATTGTGGGTAAAGGTGGTGCAGATAGAATATACAAAGTATTATCCAATAATGATGTGGATCCTACTGATGGGGGGGGGGGGTGGAGTGGCCCTTTAAGTCAATGAAAATAAAAAAGTTACAGAAATTCAGAATACACATAAGGAGCCAGAAGAACTGTGGGTCACCCTGGAAACAGGAAATGGGACAGCCATAAGAACTGGGGTTGTCTACAGGCCCCCAGACCAGGGAGAGGACATAGACAAATTACTGTTAGAAGATATACAAAACGTGACAGCTAGAGGGGAGGTTCTGATAATGGGAGACTTCAACATGCCAGATACAGATTGGTCAATACCAGCAGGAACATCTGCCAGAACTAGACACATGGTGAATTCTTCACGGGGGGGAGGGCCTCAAACAACTGGTACAACAACCCACAATAGACAGGGCTATCCTAGATCTAGTACTGACTAACAGGGAAGGGATCACAGATCTCCAGGTAGAAGGTCACCTGGGGGCCAGTGACCATCACATGGTATGGTTCAATTTGGCCACTACATCTAAATCATCCCATTCCAAGGCAAAAATATGGGACTTCAAAGGAGCTGACTTTGATAAGATGGCTAACAGAGTTAAGCTAGCCTGGCAAAAGAAACACAAGTGAGGGGGTACAGGCAAAGTGGGCAAGCATTAAGGATGCAATACTTGAAGCAACATCCCATTGTGTTAGACAGAAAAGGAAGTGCAAAAGAAGAAGGAAACCACTTTGGTTCTCAATACAGTAGCAGAAAAGGTCAGAGCCAAAAGACTGGCCTTCAGGAAATATAAGGGAACACAGCGGGATGAAGATAGGGAGGCATACCAAACTGCCCTAAGGGAAGCAGGGAAGGTAGTAAGGCAGTCAAAGTCCCAAACTGAGGAAACACTAGCACACACAGTACAAGAAGGTAACAAGACTTTCTATAGATACATTAGGGAAAGGAGAAAATCCAGAGGGGGTATTGCTAAGCTCAAAGGAAAACAGGGGGCATGTGAGGAGGAGGACCATGTAAAAGCATCTATCCTAAATATATACTTTTGCTCAGTATTTACTGAAGAGAAGGTAGGGCAGGGCCCACAGCTCAGCACCATGGACACAGGGGAGAGGGAGGTGAACACTACTCCCTTCACAAAAGAAAGGGTCCTACAAGAGCTCGCTAAGCTCAGGGTGGACAAGGCAATGGGACCTGATGACATACATCCCAGGGTACTTAAAGAGCTAAGGGTGGAACTAGCAGAACCATTATCAGAACTGTTTAGTGAGTCTCTGAGCACAGGAGAAGTCCCAGAAGACTGGAGAAGGGCTCATGTGATCCCGCTCCACAAGAGTGGTAGCAGGGAGGAGGCAGGGAACTACAGACCAGTCAGTCTTACCTCAGTAGTGGGAAAGATTATGGAGGTACTCCTTAAGGAAAGGATAGTGCAACACCTGGAATCCATAGGGGTACGGGATCCAAGACAGCATAGATTTACAAAAGGAAGGTCCTGTCAAACTAATCTCATAGATTTCTTTGACTGGGTAACCAGAGTGGTGGACCAAAGGAGAGCAGCTGATGTCGCCTACCTTGACTGCAGCAAAGCTTTCGACACTGTTCCACATAGGAGACTGATAAATAAGTTGGGTAGGCTCGGGGTGGATCAGAAGTTGGTCAACTGGGTGGCAAACTGGTTGACGGGCAGAAAACAGAGTGGTGGTAAATGGTATACAGTCAGAAGAGATGCAAGTCACAAGTGGGGTACCTCAGGGATCAGTCCTGGGGCCAGTCCTCTTCAATATCTTCATTAGCGACATTGCAGATGGACTAGAGGGTAAGGCTTGTCTGTTTGCAGATGACACCCAAGATCTGCAACAGAGTAGATGATCTAGATGGGGTGGGCCGAATGAGAAGAGATCTGGATAAACTAGCAAAATGGTCAGAAGAGTGGCAACTGGGATTTAATGCAAAGAAGTGCAAGATCATGCACATAGGGAAGAGAAACCCTGAAGCCACCTATAGGCTGGAAGGGGAGTTGCTGGCAGTCACAAAGGAAGAAAGAGACTTGGGCATCATCATCACCGATGACCTGAAATCATCCAAGCAGACCTCTAAAGCAGTGGGAGAGGGAACAAGGGGTTCTTTAGATACATTGGGGAAAAATGAAGGGTGATGGGGCAGATTAGCAGGATTAAATCAGGGGAGAGATGGGCACAAGACCCGGGGGGAGCAGGCTGAGGTACTAAATGAGTACTTCACCTCAGTTTTCACCAGGGAAAATGGGGGTGCTGCATCATACATGGGAGGAGACAGAGATACTGAGGAGGGGGGGACCCTTACCAATCGGCAGGTCTGGGGAGAGGAGGCATCACTGGCAGGTGGGGGGAGGGCTAAGCAGGGAGAAGGGGTACCGGAAGTGGAAATCACAGCAGAGAGAGAGTGAGGGAAGCCCTCAGCTCCCTTAAGACGGAGAAAGCACCGGGGCCAGATAAATTACATCCCAGAGTGCTGAAGGAACTTGCAGATGTCCTGGCAAAACCCCTGGCAGAGCTTTTCACCATCTCTCTGAGGACAGGGTGGGTGCCCCAAGACTGGAAGGTGGCGCATGTAGTGCCTATTCACAAGGGGGGATCAAGGGAGGTGGCAGGGAACTACAGGCCTGTCAGCCTGACCTCGGTGGTGGGCAAGGTGATGGAGGGCATTGTCAAGCAGAGGCTAGGAGGGGACCTGAATAAGTCAGGGTGCCTGGACGATAGACAGCATGGATTCATCCTGGGGAAATCATGTCAGACAAACCTGGTGGAGTTCTATGACTGGGTGACAAGTGCCTTGGACCTGGGTAGACCAGTGGATGTCCACTTTCTAGACTTCAGCAAGGCATTTGACTCTGTTCCTCACGTAGGCCTGTTGGATAAGCTGGGAGAAATGGGGCTGGGGAACCAGATGATCAGATGGATAGGCAATTGGCTCAGGACCGGACCCAGAGGGTCGTAGTTGGTGGGATAGTCTCATCCCCAAGGAGGGTCATTAGTGGGGTCCCACAGGGATCAGTCCTTGGGCCCCTTCTGTTCAACGCCTACGTATTTGACATAAGGACAGGAATCAGGAGTGAGATGAGTCTCTTTGCAGATGACTCGAAACTGGAAGTGGTGGTGGATGGGGAGGAGGGGAGGGTGGCCCTACAGGGGGACCTGGAGGCTCTGGAAAGATGGTCTAGAAAGTGGAAGCTGAGGTTCAATGCAGGGAAATGCAAGGTACTCCACCTGGGGGCCAGAAGCCCAGGCCAAGTGTACACCCTGGGGAAATGCTACAAGTCTCGATGGCTGAGAGGGACCTGGGGTGGTGGTGGATGTCAAGATGAACAACTCTGAGACTTGTGGGAGGGCAGCAGCCAAGGCCAACAGGATGCTGGGATGCATCGCTAGGGGGATCACCTCCAGAAGGAGGGAAGTGATACTCCCTCCCTCTGTATAACTGCTTGGTGAGGCCACACCTTGAGTACTGCATGCAGTGGAGGCCACACTTAAAGCGGGACATTAACCTCCTGGAGAGGGTCCAGAGGAGGGCAACCAAAATGATTTGGGGCTTGGGGGACAGGACCTATGAGGAGAGGCTCGAAGAGCTAAATATGTACACATTGGAAGACAGAAGGGACTGGGGGGACATGATAGAGATCTTTAGGTACATGAAGAGGGTAAATAGGGGAGGAACAGTCAGGGTGCTTGAAGGAAGGAGGAAGGGCCACTAGAGGCATGGGTGGAAGCTGGAGGGGAAGATTCAGGGAGAAAGGAGGAGGTGCTACTTCACTGAGAGGGTGGTGGAGCCATGGAATGCACTGCCTAGGGGGCTGGTGGAGGCAGAGACAGTGGAGGGGTTCAAGAGGGGGTGGGACAGGTACAGGGGAAGGGTTCTGGAAGCAAAATCCAATGCAGCAAGAATATCCGGAACTGGGAAGGGAGAAGCCAGAGAAGGCGAGGGGGACAGCAAGGTCAGCACCCAGGTTGGGGACTGACCAAACGAGCAGACACGAAAGACCGTTAGGCCTATTCTGCTGGCATTTTAGTATGTTAGTATGTTAGTAGGTAAGGCTAGGGGGATGTTAGGGTGTATTAGTAGGGGTATCACAAGTCGTAAGAGGGAGGTAATAATCCCTCTTTACAAGACATTGGTTAGGCCCCATCTGGAGTACTGCGTACAGTACTGGAGGCCACACCTTCACAAGGACATTAACCAAATTGAGGCAGTCCAGAGAAGGGCAACCAAAATGGTGCAGGGACTGCTTCAGAAGACATATGAGGACAGATTAACGGAGCTCAATATGTATACCCTTGAGCAAAGGAGGGAGAGAGGTGATATGATTGAAACATTCAAACACCTTAAGAGCATAAACAAGGTGAAAGAGTCTAACATGTTTAAATATAAGAAAAATAGCAGGACAAGAGGACACAGCATGAGATTAGAGGGGGGCTGATTAAGGGGGAATGTGAGGAAATTCTTTTTCACAGAAAGGGTGGTGGATGCATGGAATGGCCTACCTCAGGAAGTGGTGGCTATAAATACAGTGCAGCACTTCAAACAGGCATGGGATAGGCATAAGGGAGCAATACAGATGAGTATGAATAGATAGGCCACTGACAGAGCAAAGGCCCGAAGGCACATTTATAAGGTAGAAAAAGAAGTGGGCAGACTGGATGGGCCTTGTGGTCCTTATCTGGTGTCAACTTCTATGTTTCTATAAGTTGCATATTAAGTGGGAACAGGAACTTAACTGCTCCATCTAGCTAGAAAAATGAGGGAAATGCTGGACAAATACCTATAACAGTAGTAGGGAAACTCAGGGAAAATGTATCTAATTTAAGATAGAGTAGACGACACTTAATCTGGAGGTGGATAATTGGGATGTCCCCTTTATTGGGACGTCCAGCTGGGCACAGATTAAGTGTCTGTGCTAGTCTATGGGGGCTGTAACTGTTTACATGGGATGTCCCTGCCACCTACATGGGATAGTTTGACCTTGGCCAGACTTGCCTAGATATGTCCTCATGCTAATCGTTAATCCCTTTTCACTCTAGATTATGTGTGAATGGTGGAACATCAATACAGTATGTGGCTCCCTCCCCGTTCCCTACTTCTACTAAATCCCTTACCTTTTTTTTTGTCCTTCAGTTTTGTATCCTTATTCATATCCTTTCTGCTTCTGCCTCTGTAGCAAAACCCCCAACCAAAACACTGGTTCCTTTGGCGAACGCCATTGACTGCTCCACACTCCATGCTCCCGACCTCTGACTCCCTTCCCCTCCTTTGTCACCGAAACCCGTAGTCCAGCAGTACTTCCCCAGTCATACTCAGATCCAGCACCAGGTATGTCTTCCGTTTACACACTGACTTGCTCAGCATCAGCACGGAATACAAGTGGCAGGTAACTCACTTTCAGCATTGTTGCAAACAAAATCAGTAAACTAACCCAGTTACATGCTGCTTTATACAGGGTACATTGCTGAACAAATTAAACACTGTATCTGTAATTACATGAAATGAGGGGAATGTGTGATACAAATGACCTGTCACTGTTTTTGAGAGATCTATTCTACATAGAGGGCACTGGGTACAGTCAGCTTCATAAAAGTACATAAAAGACACTGATTTCTGATAATCGGGATGGCTGCTTAATTGGGATGAAAAGCTCGTCATCAGGGCATCCTGATTAAGTGGCTTCATCTGTACTTCACCATTAGTGCTTCATTACTGCCTATTTAGAAATTAAAGGTTAGTGGATAATTGGGAATGTTGGAGATGTTCTAGTAAATATGACAGTTTAAGTCATATGCTTTGGTTCTGCCTCCCCAAGTAATAAAAGTACTAAGTCAGGCACTCACCACCTCGAAGGAAGCAGACACACGCTCCAAAAAATGTATTGCTTCATTGTCTTCATTAAAAATGACAACCCAACATATTAAAAAAGTAGACACCAATACAATCCATGCCTGCCTGACGTATTTCAGACTGGCTGGTCCTTTATAAAAGGCGAAGGCAAACAAGAACAAACTCACAATAAACAGATTACCTACAATGACATCACTATGAAGTAACAATTAGAATTTCAAATTCATGGACTGCGAATGCAGAATTAATTAATAACCAGAACTAGGAAAGTAGAAAAAGGGAGGAGATCAAAAACAGGAGTGGGAAAGGGAAGTGTGGGGTTGGGGGTGGGGAAGGGAAGGAAAGGGAATAAGGAACAAGATAAGCATAACAACCAACTGTATTATGAAAAGCAACACATCTGTAAAAATAACACACCACATACATTCCATACATAAAATGTAAGCTTTTAAAGAGACAAAATCAGTACTAGATAAGTAAAATACCCCAGTATATAGTAGCATAAGTAAAAATGCAGCAAACTCCCAGGAAACTGTAAATACACGTCGAAAAACCTATCTGTCTCTTAAAAAAAGTTTAATCTCAAAACCAGTGTTTAAACCTGGCCTTTTTGTTGCCTCCAAGTTGATTATCCAAAAAGCTTCTTGTTTCAGAACCAGATTGTTAAAGTTACCACCTCTTGGTTTTGGATTTATTTTGCCAATAGCCCAGAATGTAAATTTATGTTCCCTTATGACGCTTCCAAAACGTGTGTTGCTGTGGTATATGTTAGGTCATCCCTATCAATTGCACTGATATGTTCCCCAACCCGTGTTTTAAAATTTCTAGTGGTTTTACCCATGTAGAAGGCACCGCATGTGCATTCCGCTAGGTAAATAACCCCAGCGGAATCACATGTAATGAGTTGTCAGATCTCGAACATTTTTCCTGCAGGATAACTTCTGAATTCTTTCCTTGCCACAGCAAACTTGCAATTTATACATCTTTTGCACAGATAAATGAAAATTACGTACTTACCTACCTACCTACGTAATTCTTGATCTTCTCTTGTATCTTCACCATTCATTACTGCTAGGTAAGTGCCGGAGGCTCACACCCGTCACGGGAGCTTTTTGGGGCGGCACCAACGGCACTGCCCATGTGGCTGATGCACTGTGCGGCACACGAGGGTTGGCCGTTAG
Source organism: Neoceratodus forsteri (assembly GCA_016271365.2). Classification (NCBI taxonomy): domain Eukaryota; kingdom Metazoa; phylum Chordata; order Ceratodontiformes; family Ceratodontidae; genus Neoceratodus; species Neoceratodus forsteri. Next base: position 818,587,472 of record CM028137.1, read on the forward strand.
GCACCATAGACTCCTCCTCCATCCCAGTTCTGTTTAGCTGGAGAGTACGAAACAGGATATAGAGAAAAATAAGATGAGGCAAGAGAGCTGACGGATAGGATAAGGAAGGATATAAACTGAAAAAGTTAAAAGCCGATTAGGGGACAGAAGGAAGATTCCTACCCTAAGTGGTCATAGGGCCCCAATCCTTGGACGATCTCACAGAAAGAAGAGAGAGAGAAAAAGAGAAAAGAGATACGAGAAGAAAGAAGAGATATGAGAAAGGGATAAAAGGGGGAGGAAGGAGAGCTCTCCACCATGTTAAACTGAAAGATCACTGCCTTATAATAGCTTCAAAATCCCAAGGAAATGAAGACAAGGGAGCAAGGATCCCACCAGTTCCAGAGGCTACTGTACCAAGGGAAATAGGGATGGCCTTGGAAAAGCATTGGCAGAGACTGATCTCTCTTCCTACCCCTTATCCGTATATGTTTTGAAAATCTTGGAGCATGGACCTCTGGGTAAGGAGAGCAGTCCAGATTAGAGGAGGAGTGCATCCAGATTGACTTTGAAAAGGAGACGAAGGAGGGGGGAAAAACCAGCTACAGATTTTCCCACGAGGGTATTGACATAGTCCCCACCTCAGGAGAACAGAACCACAGAACATCCGTGCCATGAGGAAGAAAAGAGGAAGGAGGGAGGAAAATGCCACGGACTCTCCTAAGAATGCACTGAAGTAGCTAACTGCCAGAGGATAACATAATCAAGAGGATTATCCAAGTCAAAAAAGGGTGACACCCCAGTGCATCATGAAGAGAATCTCAGGGAGTTCCCTCAGAGATTAGGTCGAAGACCCTACTCGCCGTCCTCCCAGTTGAACACTCTGTGACTTAGAGAAGGAAACAGAGAGCTCTGAGGTACAGGTGGACTCTGCCCCCAATTGGCCTCAAAGAGGGGGAAAGCGAGTAGGGTGGAGGCGATGCCCAAGGACCGAGGCCCATGAGGGGAAGGTGGGAGGGAATCAGTAATGAATGGTGAAGATACAAGAGAAGATCAAGAATTACGGCAGGTACGTAATTTTTTTTATCTTTCCTTGTCAATCTTCACCATTTATTACTGCTGGGTGAGTACCAAGCCCCCCCGGAGGGGACCTGGCACAGCCCTGAAGGAACAGATTCCCTCAGCCTCCTGCGGGTGAGATGCAGGAGGGGGAGAGCCTATAGCCACATTAGACCAAATGAGGTCTAAGGCTGGTCAGGATGAGGAGGTGTCCCCTGTGGCTGGGGGGTTGGAGGGTGCCCCTGTAACGTTCTCCTTGCCCTGCGGGAAAAAAGATGGGTCCCCTGGAAAATGGGGGAAATCACCCTACACCGGGCAATGGGTGACAATCTAGACAGACGAAGCCATGCTGTCCACCTGATTCAGATCACTGTCCCTGCTAGTCTGGATGCCACCTCATTGGCTCATTCCTTGCAAGCTCCAGACCCTGTGCAGAGAGGGCGACGGCCTGTCTAGATTCCTCTGAATCAGGTAGGGATGCTAACACCTGTGCTAGCATCGACCACAGATGCCTATTGTAGGCAGCATGGTGAGCCTGATGAGAACCTATGCAAAGCAACGCATGAGCTGAAGAGAACACCCTTCTACCCCACCTATCAAACTCCATGGAAACCGGATCTGGGGGTTGGCTGTATGCCAGGCACCAAAGCCCTGAAGGAGTATCTAGGGATGTCAGCCCTGAATATGGGTGAGGTAGAGAACCTAGAGACTCCTGGGGAGTGCAATACCTCCTCTTGCAGTCTACCGGGGCTGGAGAAGAGGTGGCTGGAGACTGCCAGGTGCGGACAGACGCTTCCAGGAATGGGATGGGCCAGGAGGGCACCACCAGATGGTGAGCACTGAACTTGCTCAAGGATGAGCGTGTCTCCCATTCGGTATTGCTCCGTATAACGTGAGAAATACATAGCTCCTGCACTAGCCTTGAGAGGAACTGCTGATATTCCGTGCAATCGGTGTTGGAGGACAGGTAGACAGATCGTTCCTCTTCCTCAGAGGAGGAAGACGAAGATGTACAGGAGCTTGAGTGTTCTGGGTCCTCCTGCAGCAGGGGAGACAAGTAGAAGATATGTTCATCCATGGCTCTCACATACTTAGGGAAGGCCGCCGCAGTGGCCCTGAACGTCTCCCAGGTGATGAGACCCGTAGAACCCACATGGCCTGGGAGAGGGGGAGGTATTTGCAGAGGGATTGGGGAGAGGCATCTGACTGAATGTGCCCTGCCTTTGCCAGGGCTCTGAAACACAGCCACAGGCCCCACCAGGCGGGGGGACCTGGGGGTCGAACCGGGCAGTGAAGACTGTAAATGTTGAAACAAATCCAGAATGAGCCTTGAGGGAGACTCTCCCCTGTGGTGTGACCAAGATTGCATGGATCCAGAAGGGCAACCCTCTGCGCTGCCAACTAAGGGAGCCCCAGAGACCTCGAAGGAGAGGCGGGGTTGAGTGCTCCAGCTCCTCCCCACTCCCCAAAGGGCAGTGATAGGGGGCCTACGCACCTCACCCCAACCCCTCAACCCTTAGGACTGCGAAGCCGCCCTCTTCCTCCTACCCAGCAATACAGGGTCCCCCAGTTCTGCAGGGCCCTCCCCCCCCCGAGGGCGGTCACAGAAGAGGGGGTCCCTGTCCCCAGCGGGGGGGGGTCACAGCAACACCAGAGATGGCGGCTGCCATGCCCCCCCAGGAGAACTAACTGCATCCAGTCCTCCCCAGGCCGTTGTCCCGTGCAGGCCCCCCAATGCCAGCCATGGCATGAGGAGCCATCAGGACTACGGGCTCCGGGGAGTCTGGGAGAGGAAAGCTGGGCCACCTGGTGCTGCATCCCAGTGGGCTCTCCGACTCCAAGGAGTCAGGGTGCCAGTCTAGATTGGTCTGCGGGTCATCCTCCTCCGAAGAGGAAGAGACCAGGCAGACCACCAAGCTAGCGACCCTGGGAGAGCCTTTGGTGACAGCGCCATAAGCGGCGCTGCCACGGGACACAGCACCACCCATGGTGCCGACCCGATCACCGGCACTGCGAATGGCACTGGGATCTGGGACAGCATTGGAAGATGGCACCGAGGATCCACCAGTGCCGGGCCTAGCAGCCATGGGCCGCGACACTGGGGGAACCTGCACCTCCATGGAGATGACTGCCGTGGCGGCGCCAACCACCCAGCTCTGCACGGAACCGACTTGTTTATCCGGACTGGCAGAAGAAACCTCCTCAATGGCAAGGCACCAATCCGAGGAGGCTTCCTCCTCACTGGACTGTATAGACCCAGGAGGGGACCCAGAGGAGGGGTCGAGAGATCTGGCCTTGGTGACCCGCAAGCGACGCCGTCCTCCAAAAGTTGGTGGAACCCTGCTAACTTTGAACACGCGGCTTTCTAAGACATGGTGGTCCATGGAGAAGCAGGTGTTACAGTTGTCCATATCGTGATTGAGCCCCAGGCATCACAGGCAGATGTCATGTTGGTCTGGAACAGAAAAATGCCAGCCACAGGGACACCGACGCATGGGAGCATGGCCCACTTTGGATTTCTTCTTAGCCCCCGAACCAGATATGACGCGAAAATAACAGCAATTTACAGAAAAAACTCGGCACCATCTAGTGAAAATTATGTAACGGTCTTACCATGATAACGGTGCAGAGTGGGCTAGAACCGGGATGGAGAGATGTTGCATCGAAAACAGGCCGGATGACGCAGGCAAAAACTAGTCACTCACGCAGCAGGTGCTACCTCGACAGCGGGAGAAACAGAACTGGAATGGAGGAGGAGTCCACAGTACCTAGCAGCTAAAGGTCGTGTGCTGCATAGAGCGTCGGCCACGTGAGCAGTGCCACTGGCACCAACTCCTCCCCCCTTCTAAAAAAGCTCCTGTGGTGGGTGCGCAGCTCTGGCACTTACCCAGCAGTAATGAATGGTGAAGACTGACGAGGGAAGATCACCCAGTTGTACCATGATTTAACCACATGGTGTTATTCTTCTTTGTATAGTAGCTATGGACTAACATATCTCTTAATGTGGGTGCCCTGCAGTATGCCATTCTAGGGGGAACCATGCAGTGTCCTTAAACCCACGTCACTGGATAAAACCTGCCAATGATTTTTAATAATAGTCTCTAAATATCTAGCATACGCAGAGTATGTAGTGACAGAACTGAACCTTGACTCAACATTATCCCTATTAGTTTTGTTCAGTAATAACTGAAGATGATGCTAGGAGCAGGCAAATTCCCTTCCCCCACTTCCTTTCCTTTCCTTCTACTATTTTCTCTCCTCCCTTTTTCCACTTTTACTTGTTCTGACTATTAATTAATTCTGCATTCGCAGTGCAATGAATCTGAACTTCTAATTGTTACGTCATAGTGATGTCATTGTAGGTAGTCCATTCATTGTGAATTTGGTCTTGTTTGCTTTAGCCTTCGATAAAGGACCAGCCGGTCCAAAACACGTCAGGCGGGCATGGATTATATAGCCGTCCACTTTTTTAATATGATGGACTGTCATTGTTAATAAAGACAATGAAACAGTAATTTTTTGGGAGCATGGTGTCTGCTTTCTTCAAGGTGGTGAGTGCCCAGCTTAGTGCTTTTATTAGTTTCTTGTTTGTCGAGGAGCACCACCATCCCAGTGCATACGTTTTTGTGTTCTCTTTTTTTTTTCTTCGAAGTTTGTTTATTTTCCAGCCACAGATGGATCCTTCTTTCCACCACCTTCCAGGTGCTCATTCCCACACGTTGAGGTTCTGCCAGCCATCATCTTGGGACCCACAGACCATGTGGAACACATTGCTGCACTGCCCCTCATCTTAGCACACACACGCACAGCTGGGTACAACTTCACCACTTTGGTATTTCTTACTCCCACAGTCAGCTGGTCACCAACGTCAGAGGTGAAGGCCAAGGGTGTCCTTGGAATGTGTGGGCAGAAACCCATCACTGAGCATGGTGAACAGGATGGGGTTTCACCTGTCCTGGCCTACGCTCTTTTTCTCCCAGTTTTCCCCTGCCCATCCACCTCTAGGAACGTGCTATGTCACTGAGCAACCAGCATGCCTGATACACCCAACCAATGTTGACGCATGGTCCAACATCCCCTTTTCATGCTGATCCCCTGCACCACAAACTGTGGTCACCAAGGTGGTGGGAAGGCAGCAGGCAGCCCAAGCCTGCCTCCCTGGAAAAGGAGAACATTTGATGGGACCCTCAATCCTCCTCCCTCCCAGCCGGTCCTCCAATGGCCAGGGCTCATTACCATACCCGGGTCATCAATGTCGCAAACTGTAGCACTACCAGTGCACCAGCGGGCCGGGCTTTTGTTCTGTCTTTTGCTACATAATGTCTGCAATTAAATTATTCAAGTAATCAACTCCATCACCATCACCTCTGACAAAACACTTGTTGTGAAATGTTAGTTTTTTTTAAACATTAAATGATTTTGCTTGTTCAGAACTGCACTGCACCTTATGCCTGATTTTTTTTTGTTTGTTTTGCTGTGATTTGCACAAAGTACCTTTTGCATTACATGACTGAAGAAAGTGCCTCCCTTTGGGGTGAGATGAGTGCTGCTTTCTTTTGACTGTTTTTGAGGCTTAGCACCACCAAGCTAGAGGGTAGTCCTTCCATCTGCTATCAACTGTATCCTTCAGACTAATATTTTACGGGACTCTCTATTATGTATACTTGGGGAATTTTCTTCACTAGATGAGCTCAGTAGAAACCAGCAATTGTGGATTTTTGCAGCTACAGCAGATTTTAAAAAACATAGTCTAGGAACATGGAGGAAACCCCAAGTTCTCTCTCTTAAAGGGAAACAGGTAGAGTGCACGGGTGTAAATGCAGCTTAATAGCGTCACGGCATTATGTAAAACCCGACCTGTGCGCACTCGTTGGACCCCCAGAGATGGACTCTTTAGTGGGGGGTCGGGGGCACATCCCCATAACGGGGTTGTGGGGAGAGAACAATAAATAAATAGAAATCACGCAATGCCATTCTGCCGTGCGACATTATGACCCCGTGCCCAGCTAGAGCTAAATATTGGGCAAGTGGCACTGTGTTATACACCAAGCATCATAAACATGCTTTTTATAAACACTGCCAGTGTTAGCATACCTTAAAGTTTAACTTTTAATCATCTGTTCTGTGCACCTTCCATTTTGTGGTGAGTTTGAGCTACTAGCCCATTCATTGACTTGGAAGTGACACCATCAACATCCTTTTCTCTGAATGCCACAGGAAGTAGTCCGTTCAGTGCACAGTGCAGCATTCTGCTCTACCTGAATTGTTCCCTGCAAATGTAAGCATTTTTTTCATTTTCACTCTTTTCCCTCCCTGACTGCTACTCCCAACCTTACTCTGCCACGCTGTGCTGCAAACCACGTCCCCTTGTGCCGAGTAATGCTACAACCCTAGTCAGTGTTCATATCCAACATGGGAACCAAAAATGAAAAAACATACAGTAACTGACATTAGTGGTTAGTGCCACAGCCTCAGGAATGGAGCAGACAATCCTGCAATGGAGCAGGTCACTTGTTCACTCCCAAAGGACTGACTGAAAGGATAAAAGCTTCTAATATGATGATTCAGTGGTGTGGATGGTGCTCCCCTCCTAACTGCAGCTTCCATCAAATACCCTGGGTGACACTTGACCTCCAACTGGACCTAGGGAGTCACATCCTAAATGTCTGTAGAACTGTAAACTGTAAATTGGGTCTGGCCTACAGCGCAAAGAAAAATCTGACATCTGCTGCTCATCCAGCACTTGCCAGAGGTGTGCTGCTTCCCTCGCTCAGTTATGGCTTTCACCAGTTTGCTCCCACCTCCAAGGCTCACCTTACTCGGTGGCACATGACCTACAATAATATTTGTCGTTTTGCCCTGACAGCCCCTCGCCTCATCCATCACTGTGAGCTATATGAAAAACTAGGCTGGCTTTCCCCAGCAAATCACTTGAACTTTGGGCTGGGCTGCTTCGTAGGTAAAGTGATCAGAATTGGCACACACCCCACCCCCCGGGGCTGGCACAGCTTCTCTCACCTCCTGACCCCTCCTCCTACTCCCTCAGGGTCCTGGGGTGCTAAAAGGCCCCTTTACCCGAACCCTTATGGGGGATAGGGACTTCGCTGCATGTGCTCCCAGGCTCTGGAACTCCCTTCCTGACCGTGTTCACTCCGCCCCCTCCTACCAGTGCCTCTGGAAGTCCCTGTGGGAGCATCTGAAGTTGGCCTCAGTATGTGAGTGTCCCAAGCCTCCTTAACCCAATGGTCTCTGTGTTGGACTCACACTTGGTTACTCGAGATTTACTTAACTACTTACTTCAGAACTTATCTGTTTCTGAGGATCTGCTAATGTTCTCACGTTCATTCCTAATGTTCTTATGCACACTATGGCAAATGTGCCACTGAATGATCTAGACTATTTATTGTTGTACATATGTATATTAACTAATACTGCTACAGTAGACTATTCTATGTTAGACTGTTTCTCGTGACTCAATGTACTCAGCTCTACTCACTGTTATGTACTCTGATGTATCTGTATTCCTTGTTGTACTCTCCTGGGTCGTTCCTGAAAATAGGCATATAACTTGTCTAGTATACCTACCCGGTCAACAAAAGCTAAATAAATAATAATAGTAACACCAGACTGGCTGAAAAGCATCTAATCATGTGTTACTATGGCCGGCTGACATCCTTTCATTCAGAACTTTGGAAATGAAGATGAGTGAGCTGCTCCAACGTGGGATTGTCTGTTCCCTTTCAGTACCCGGCCCTGGCACAAATGTGAGCAGTGGCCACCCACAGCATTGATTAGAAGCCAGATCCCATGTCAGGAACAGAGTGAATGAGACGTGCATGCAATAGAGCCCAAAGAAACATGAAGGAGTCCAATTTGTCTCCCTACAATGTTGGGTGGCACTGGGAAAAGCTTGAAGAAATGGCGATAAGGGAAAGGGATTTTTTAGGTAGTGGTAGAAATAGCTCAGGCTAACAAGAAGGTTGCTGGCCACAGCACCATTGCTCGGAAATCCACAGTCAATGGCTCTTGGTAGAGGACTCAGCACTCAGTTCACACAAACTCATGACACTGATGTTCAGTGCTTCATGCAGTTATTTTTATTTTATGAACTTCAAATATCAAATGGGAAATCAGCTATGCCAGTGTAGCCCATGGAGGTATCCCACCAAACCAATGTTTCACACCCACTTCACGGGTGCTTCGTCAAGGTATAGAGTATCCCCTATTGAGCAAACATATATACATGTATCTATACAAAACAATGCTGAAAACAGTGCTAAAAAAGTGAAAATGCTTTTAATTAATGACACCGATTTGCACTTAGAACACATATGATGCCAACAATCCATAAATAAGTGTTCAGTCTTACTGCTTGATTGAGCAGTCTATAGCCCTGTATCATCATATGAACCCAAATGGCCACTGCTAATTGCATGATTTAGCAATCCTTGTTCCATCTTAGATATTGATTTAATTTAAACTCATTACCAGATTGGAGTCGGATTCCCTATGTGCCAGCTAGTATCCTTCAAAACCACTGTTAAGTATTTTAATTTTGCAACTGTTTATTCCACTGGACTTCCGTTTCTATGACTGTGAAAATTTATATTAAAACACCACTATTTTGGAACAGAGCCCACAATGATCTACAGTTCATATTGTGCGTTACCCAACTTCATATGGAGAGGGTGGGGGTGTTAAATGTTATATACAGTACCCATTAAATTGACAAAACTTGTTTAATGGATACTGTTTATAGAATTTGATAACCACCCCCTCCCCAGCATAGCTAATTCCCCGTTTTATATTTGAAGTTCATAAAATAAAAATAACTACATGAAGCACTGGACATTGGTGTCATGAGTTAGTATGAATGGAGTGCTGAGTCCTCTACCAAGAGCCGATGGTAGAAACAGGCTGCTGCCTGTGTGACGGATAAGCAGTCAGAGACATCTGCAAGGGTAGGGGAGGTAGGAGCCAATTGGTTTGCCACAGGTAGGGTGGGGGTTTGTCTGGTTTTGATTACTAAAGAAAAAAACTTAAGACAACATTTTAATGAGGGGAAGGACATGAGGACTAGTGTGTGTATTGGGTATGTGGTAGCATTTAAAACTGAAACATTTTTCAGTTGTTGAAAAAAAGGACAGTGCCAGTCAACTGGAGCAGGTTTGCTGTAAAAAGACCCCAGACACCACAGCTAGAGAGGCAATACCAAAATGAAAGCCTAATACTGCTTCAGGTAAGGGGGGAAAAAAGTTCCACTTGTTTTATCTGTTACACCTGCAACTTGAACAACGATAGCAGGAACATGTGTGTGAGGTTTAGGCCATCTGATTGAGAGACACATACTTGAAAATTGGTGACTATTCCCCTTCAGTGACTGGCTACTGTATATGAGAGGACTAGCTGCCAGTGAAGTAATTAGTCTTTTAATCATAAATTAATTAGATATGTTCTATTCAGTTTGGAACCTGTTTCTTAAATACATTCTACCTAGCTCAGGTACATCGTTAATTTGATTCAGCATAGCAAATAGCTGGCACATACATTCAGACATTTAATTGTAAATTTATGTGTTGTCTACTAGGAATTTATGGATTTTGTTGTAATGAAATTTATCAACACAATGTATGTTAAATCGTTATATATCCATGGTGAGAATTCACCCTTGTATTAATTATTGTTTCTATATGTGTTGTTTCCTACCACCATATTTATTCTTCTATGCTACTTACTTGTTAGAATATCTTGCATGTTTGAGTCAACCCTCATTTTACAAATGTTAATACAAATTTATAAAGTACGCAAATGACAGTAACAAGATTCTTGCAATGCTTTCAACTTCTATGGCTATTGACAAGAAAACTGAGAAAATATACGTGGCACCATGGAAGGGCTCTGAGTTTATTTATACTCACCCTGACCCTGAAGGGAAGGGGGTATTCAGGCAGCTGTGTGCAAGAAGGCAAAAGCCAACTTCTCTCAGCTACCCCTGCAGATATAGGTTCCAGAAAAACTGACCAAATGGATAAAAAGGCATACACTACTTCCGTCTTGTTGTTGAGGTGGGCAGCCTACCAGGGGCGCCGACAGCGCGGGTGCTCGGTGCTCCAGCACCCACAAAGTTAATTTGGGCACTCACAAAAAGCCTCAGTCAGTAAAAAAGTGTTTCCCAAATCCCTGTACTCACACAGGTACAGACAGGCTCCTCCTTGCTCCATCTCCACCACTAGCCCCACCCAGCAGGCCAACGCTGATTGTGAAGATCCGCCTCCTGGCTGCAAGCTGCAACATTCACAGGTTTCTCCATGCTCTGTCTCCACCTCTTGTGCTCTGGCCCCACCCAGATCCAGCGGGCTGAACCACGGTCCCACCCTTATTGAAGTTTCGCTTGGCACCTGCCACTGTGCTCTCACTAGTCACGATGCCATTAGTCGGTCAATGATCTCCACTAAGTCGACTCAGCCATTATGCATCGGGGGTGGTCATCATCATACCGCTCGTATGGAATACTGAAAAGCAGTAAGCATACAGGTACTTTTAACTTTGTGATGCTCCGTGGCCATGCTGTGGCTTGATCGGACCTTTTGGGAACTCTTGCAGGCCGCGGGCAGCAGCCAGGTCTCGGAGTATTTTTGTTACTTGTGATGGGGCAAGGCTGGGGGTGCCACTAGAACTGGTTAACTGGGTCAGGAAGGCCAAAAGTTTAAAAGTAGGAGACGGCAGGCTGCAGCCTGCTACTACAAAATGGCCCAGCTTTTGCAGATTTGTTGTGGGATTTGACTTTGGTGATGATGCGGGTCTCCAGTTCATTGAAATTCACGGCTTTCTTTCATTAAGCAAGCATCTTCCCTTAATAAAGTATATTACTGGCCAGTGTCAATATGCTGTTATTCTTTCTACTGGTACAGCACTTGAGTGTTGGTAGATCTTGATGTAGAGGGCTGCTATACTATAGAGTTCTGTCATGTGCATGGCAGAAAAAGCATAATTTGAATAAACATTACATGACCATTTTATTTTAATAAGTTAACACATTAACTACAGAGCTGGAGTATCTTCAAGTCATGGCTGCAACATCCATCTTGTGCAGAGTCAGGACTGCAGATTTTTTTCATCTAGTTACATATTTACTCATTATATAAAACTGCATTCCTAAAGTGACAAGGATGCAAATCTTGTGGAGCTGCTGCTGACAAAAGTTTATATTTTGCTGTTACTGTTTACTGATTGGTGGCTCTTTGTGTTTGTTTTTGGGGGCTAGAAAGAAAACAAACTTATATGTGAATGGGATGAGTAAGAAAGAATGTGGAACTGACTGCAAATGCTGTAACTTGCTGTAAATTATAGTGTTAGCAGGTAGCAATGATTGTTATTTACTGTCTTGAGAGAGCGATGTGGGCTGTGCAGATACCAAAGGCCTCTGTGCCCAAGTCAGATCTTTGCTGACCATCGTACCTCTCAACCTTTTATCAGAGATGAGGAACACGTTCTCAAACATTACGATCAAGCCCAGAATACTGTGGAAACCATTGGGTTTAGTAATAAAAAGTTTATTTTTTGATTCAGCATCATAGAATATTATGAATTTCTGCTTTAATGTCTAAGCAGCACATTCTCTGTATGGATAGCACCTTTTCCACGGCAAGGGATAGCCATTTTGAGGGATAAAATGAAGGATGTCCTTTGTAATCAGCGACAGTTGAAAGATATGCTGACCATCAGTTTACTGCTATGTTTGCAGCTGGCTTTTCCTGCTAGGTTTTTGTTTTGTACAAAGGTGTTTGTGAGTGTGTGTGTGGCGGGTTGGGGGGGATGCTGGGCTAGGGCCAGCAGCTTTACTAAAATAAATCTTTTACAAATAAATCCAAATAATTCGAAGGCTGTCTTGAGATATAATATCAACACCTAACAGGAAGGGCTGTCGTGGTGGTCCTTTTGTCCACTAAAATATAAATAAATGAAACATACAGAAACACAGTAGGATTAGGGGATTATTAAAAAAAGGAAAACCCCTGTTCAGTAGATGACTGCAGCACCTGGCAGCAACAGAGAGCCCTCAAAGGCACCCTTATATCCTCTATTGTGGAATACTGGTGGTGGTGGTGGCACACATATTCTAAAATGCATCAACCCCCCCCCCCAAATGCATCACAAAGCTTACAAAATCCTATAGCTTCTGGGGGCCTGGTTGGCCGCCAGATCCCTGGCCTTTCTTTAACTGCTCTGAGCACCCACAACATTTTTCAAAACTTGGCACCCCTGCAGCCTACCCAAGTTATGCTGCACATTACCAGCAGGCTCTGTGGAATATAATCCTGCCATTATGTGAGAGCTTCCATCTCATGAAAATATTCACCTAGCACATACAGCGAAGGCTAGTCTACAGGCTACTAAATACCAGTATCAAATGACTTTAAAAATACCTCTCTGTTTGGTGACAAAATGGAAGTATTCATGAAAATAGTTGATGAACAAAAGAAAAGAAGCTGTTCACATTGCCCTTCAGGCCCTACAGAATTGAAGTATGGGAGAGGCTTATTGCAGCATACCCAATGTGTACCATCAGTACACAGTTCAGAGGGGCACAGGGAGAGGCAGAGGCGGACAGAAGTCTGCATCAGCTGCCCCAGCCCAGGTAAAACCGAATCCCACATGAATTTGGTCCATATTGCCAGAGATGCTTTGCCAGAGAGACTGGGAGGGCACCTCTCTTATTACCTCAAAGAGTGAAACAAGGATTACCACAGACAAGTGGGGTTTTGGAGGCAATAAGAGGGGGTTTAACACTAATCTGTAAAATTTCTGAAGTTAAGCAAATTCAGTATTTTCAGCTCAAGTTACCAGAGCAAAACTCCTCCTGAAATTAGAGGTGAAAATGTTGTTGGAGTTCAGTGCTGTGGAGAAGATGCCAATTTCCATGCCAGGAAAGGATATATTCACTAGGCGCTTTCTCAGTCCAAAGAATAGCGAATGGCAACTGATTCTGAACTTGTGGTTCCTGATCAAGCACTTGAAAAGGCAGCTTGGAATGGTAACACCACAGACAGTGATTCCATCACTACAACAAGGGCACTGGCTGGGGTCACAGGACTTAAGGGATACAGATCTCCACATCCCAGTAAAATACTTCCACAGAAGCTATTTGAGGTTGAGAGTGGGGGTCATGCTCAGTTCAGTTCAGAGCAATGCCTTCTGGTCTGATCACAGCCCCCTGAGTGTTCACAAAGTTCTTTCCAGTGGCAGCAGCCAACCTTTGCAGGCAGCGCATGGTGGTATCCCCTTACCAAGATGATGGGCTAATTTCTGGAAAAACAAGAAGAAGCAGAGTGCTCAGTTCAAGCAGTGAGGAGCACCTTGCAGACGTCAGGTTTTCTCCTAAATGTAGAAAAGTTGCACTTAGAACCAAGTCAGATACTGGAGTTCATTAGGCACAGAGATGAATACAGAACTGGGCAAAGTTTTCTTGTCTGTGCAAAGGGTAAAAGCTCTGATTCAGTATGTCAGCACATTACAGGCAGGTGAGACAAGGACTGCACAGGAATTCTTGAGAATTTCAGGGCACATGGCTTCTGCTACAGGAGTGGTACCATGGGCCAGATTGCAAAAGAGGAATGTCCAGTACCACCTCAGAAGAAACTGGTATCAAAAAAATACCACTGCGACAGGAGGTGCCACTATCAACCAGGCTGGTGCAAGCACTGGAATGGCAGAAAGAAGTAAACAGTCTCACAGAGGGTCTTCCCTTCCTTCAGCCTCTGCCTGAAAAGGTCCTGACCACAGATGCATCCCTACTAGGATGGGGACGACATCTGGAGGGGAACACAGCAAACTGAATTCAGGCCCCTGCAAAATGAAATGAACACATAAACTTGCTAGAACTCTGAGCAGTGCACTTTTGCATGAAGGCCTTTTCCTCCCTGTTGCAATATCAAACAGTCCTGAAAAAGGCAGACAATACAATTACATATTAAATAAACAAACAGGGAGACACCAGGTCATCAAAAATATGTACTGTGCATAGTTGTAACCCCCCTCTGGGGGGCTTACCTAAAGTTCCCCATGACTCTCCGTTTTTCCTCTATACCTTCAGTGTTCAGCCCTCTTGGGCTGGGGATTTTCCTTTGTGGGTCGCCGGCATTTTTGGCTGAGCCCGGTGACCGAACATGGCTAGAAGCGCTTTGATCTTTTTGACTGCCGTTTGTAGTCGGCTAGAGGGAAATTTCTACAGTCCCGGCACCCTGGTCAGCTAGGTAGGGGCCGGTGATGTGAGCACTGTGGCGAGAAGAGTTGTTTTGGGGTTAAAGCATTAGGTTTGCTTGGTAGCACAGAGCGGGACTCATGAATATTAATGAGCCCTGTCGTACATATGAATGAGCGCTGCCTGCTGCTTAGGGGCACAGTGTTATGGCAGCAGCGACACAATCTCTACTGGAGCAAATGATATGATTTAGGGCTCATTTAAGAGAGTACAAACAGGGCAACAAGTCGGAGGGACTGGTAAACAAATGAAGTATTTTTATTTATTTATTTCAGTTGCAAAATTAACACCTTTGAGCCAGAAGGCTCTTTTACAAAGGTTCCATGTCAAGTGGACGAGAGACAAAATTTACATAAAGAGGTTACATAACATTCAAAGTAAACAAGAGGTTACATGCTGATTAGGTAGCAATCAAATAGGCTGTTACAGTGTCAGCAGTATTACTATAAGATTGGGTGCATTTCAACCTACTGAGCTGGTATCAGTATAATCCAGGAAGGAGTCAGACACATGTATACTCAGGGCATGATGGGAGCAGCCTGAAGTGGCTTAGTCACAGAATGAGGAAGGTGAGGTGAGGCAAAGGGTGGGGGGCAGCCACCAGGGGTTTTGTCGGGGTGGAAGAAAGGGAGTGAGAAAAAGGAAGGGGGGAGGTAGGCAGGGGGTGAATTAGTTATGAAGGTGATTGGCCATAGGTATTTGCTAACTACAATCACAGAGGGTCTTTTGGCCCAGGAGGGTTTTCAGTTCTCTTTTAAAGGGTGCAATTTTTGTGTACTCCCAGGTGGTAGCAGGGAGTTCATTAAACCAGGTGGGCCCACTGTAGGAGAGTAAGCACTGAGCGAGGCAGGTTCTTTTGAAGGGGACCTGGAGCACACCCTTAGTCGAGCTCCCAGTGACTTTTGTTGAGTCGGTGCACTGGAACAGAGTGGCGGTGGAGGAGGGAGTGAGTCCAAGGACGGCTTTTTGCCTATTAGGCAAGCCTGATATTTAGCCCTTAGAAGTAAGGGGAGCCAACCAGTGGAGGAGTAGAGGGTGCAGGTATGGGTTTGGTGATTTGCCCCCAGGACCAGGCGGCAAGCCTTGTTGATTAGTACTTTTACCCTATTTAAGGCAGAATCTGAGGCAGCACTGTAAATGACGAGGGCACAGTCAACAACTGACAGGATGGAGCTTCGGGTGACCAGGTTAAGAGCTTCAGGGGTCATGGCTTGCCTGTGTCTATAGAGGATTCCTAGCTAAATATTAGCTGTTTTGACAACATGGTCAATATGGTGTGCAAAGGACAGGGTGTCATCAATATGCACCCCAAGATATTTAAAGGAGGAGACTTGTTCAATGCCATCCCCTTTTTGGCTATAAATAGTCAGGTGTTCATCATGCCTTTTAGCCTGTGGTAGGGTTAGGTGCATACTTTTAGTTTTTGTGTAGTTTAGAAGGAGTCTGTTTTGGGTGAACCAGTTCTCAAGCATAGCAAAGTTTTGCTGAAGGTTTTGAGCTATAGCTGATGTGAAGCTGCCAGGCACTGAGATAAGTGCATGGTCTGCACAGAGCAGCATTTTTGCAGGACAGGCACTGGGAAGGGAGTTAAAGAAGAGGCCAAAAAGAAGTGGTCCTAAAATCAAGCCTTGGGGGACCCCTAGGGTAACCTTTTTGAGACTGGAGGTTACTCCGCCTATCCTCACACACTGTATCCTGTATGAAAGATAGCTGTTTAGCCAGGAGGTGGTATCTACTGACAGTCCCAAGGTCCTCAGGTGTCTGAGCAGGATCCAGTGGTTAACGGTGTCAAAGGCTTTGGTGAGATCAATAAATATAGACCCCACCGTTTTTCCTGTGTCAAAGGCTTCATAGATGTGAGTAGTGAAGTCGATTAATGCTGTGATGGTGCTGTGGCCTGTACGAAACCCGTGCTGTTGTGGGCATAGCAGATTGTACTTATTTAAGCATTCGGTAAGCTGATACGAGACTAGCCTTTCTAGCGCTTTAGAGAGAGGTGGAAGTATTGAGATTGGTCGGTAGTTACCCAGGTTAGTTCTGTCCCCATTTTTATACACCGGGGTGACCAGGGCAGATTTCCACCTATCCGGGAAGATACAGTGCTCAGGGAGATGTTGAAAAGAATGGTCAGGGGAGAGGCAAGTTCATCTAACACTAGTGTTAGCAACTTCACGTCTAGAGAGTCACTCCGGACCCTGGTTTTGTTTAGAGTTTTTTTGACATATTTAATTGTCTGGGCCCTGGTGATTTTCCGAAAGTAGAATGGTGGTTGGCCGGTTTAAGAGAGGTGGGAGGGTTAGAGTCGGCGCTAATCATATCATGGGGGAATGGAGAAATTGGGGAGGGCAGAGCTGAGGTCTGTGAAGGCATTATTAAAGGCATTGGCCAGGTTGATTGGTTGCTGTAATGGGGCAGAGGTGCTAATGAGATCTGGTGGAGCTCTGGGTTGTTTGCTGTTGAGGGACTTAATGTTATTCCGGAATTCTCTGCCATTTCCCCAGTTACTCTTAAGTTGTTTTCTGTAGTAGGCAGCTTTAGCATTTCTTATTTGCCTAGTGCACTTGTTCCTAGCCATTTTGTAGGCTACCATGTCAGTCTGCCTGTCTGTCTCTCTGGCAAGATTCCAGAGGTTATCCCGTTGTTTCATAAGAGAAAT
This sequence comes from Neoceratodus forsteri, assembly GCA_016271365.2. Lineage (NCBI taxonomy): Eukaryota > Metazoa > Chordata > Ceratodontiformes > Ceratodontidae > Neoceratodus > Neoceratodus forsteri. The sequence continues at coordinate 818,604,427 of CM028137.1, forward strand.
CAGACAGCCTGTGAGCTAGAGGTTAATGGCTCCTTTTATTTTGACTGTCCTGACAGGGGCAAATATGTCACAGGCTCTGTTGAACGTAGATATGAGGTATTCCAGAGCTTTACTTGTGTCGCTGCAGCCAGCTAGTGGGGACCAATCTGCATCTCTCAAATACCTCTTAAAATTGCCCTCAAGCCCCTTTTTGAAGTAGCGGTTTTTGGTAACGGGGGGGGGGTCTTTAGAGCCCTTGTTTATCCAGAAGCCAACTACTGGTGAGTGGTCACTTAAAGTATCTGGCAGGACAGAGACATTTTTGATATGCTCAGGGCTGGAGACAAGAAGCCAGTCTATGAGCGTGCTTGTTCCCGTGCGATAGTTCAGCCTTGCTGCCTGCCTGACTATCTGTGTAAAATATAGGGCATGGATTTGGCCCCTTGTGGTAACGGAATCCTGGGCCAGCCAGTTTGTGTTAAAGTCCCCTAGGATGATCTGCTCACAATCTTTATTGAGCTTGCTAAGGTGATTGAAGAATAGGTCAAGACCAGGGGCTTGCTTGCCGGGGGGTATGTATACAGTGGTCAGAAACATTGCTTTGCCATGTCATCCAATGGAAAGCTTGACAGTGAGAAGCTGTGCTTCTATTGTATTTACACTGGATGGCATAACCTGACCATTTATTTTGCTATTCAGATAGACCAAACACCCACCCTCTCACTTGGTTTGTCTATCTAGCCGGAAGGAGGTGTACCCCTCAAGCGAGATAGAGGAATCTGGTATTTTCTGAGACAGCCATGTTTCGGTGAGCGAGATGACAGCTTGTGGACAGCTACCCATGCCTGGAATTAGGGTAGTTTGGATATGAGACTCCCAATATTGATTGAGGCAATTTTTAGGCATCCGCTGATTATGGGGTATTTAGTGCCAAGAGGTCCAGGGTTCAGGTGTATGTTCCCAGAAATCAGTAACAGTATAATGATCACCCTGGAGAGGTGGCGCTTCCACCAAGCTTTGCCGATCCGTGACTTTCTGCGCCTTGTACTGTCCTGGTTTAGTAATTGTTGTTTAGAGGTATATATGCACATTAGGGCACTAGCAACCTCTGGAATTAAAGGGGGTGACAGGTTCATTTTTTTATGGAGAGTGAACCTCCAGGGGCTACTGGATGCTGTAGCATGGTGCTCCAGAGTGCCCTTATTGGCAGCTCTTGTGCTAACTAGTGAGTGCCTGGAGCAGGGCTGGGGCTCGTTAGGTTTTCCATTGTTAATACCGGCCAAGGGGGGAAGGATAAGTAAGGCCAGTAGTAGGTGAGCCAAGGAGGGTTATAAGCTAGGTCACACGATATTAAGCATGTTATCAGTATATGAGAGACCTTTAGGAGAGAGGGGGGAGAGATTGTGAGTGGATACCAGCCTAGAGCAGGAATCAGTCTTAGTGGAGGTTGGGGTGGAGGGGAAGATTCAATTAACACAAAGGAATGTGGGAGTAGCCGCTTATGCACCTCAGTATGGTGTAAGCATAGACCCGAGGTTTTGCTTGCAGTAGCGCTAACACTGTGTGGAGGAGAGCAGGGCAGCCTCTAGTGGTGAACTCATATAGGCTACAGGTGGAGAAATGGGCTGATTGGTTCAGCCAGCCGGGTAGGTCCCTATAAAAGGGAGTGCTCACCAAGGGTGGTGGCAGGGGTAGTGGGGAGCCGACGCAGAGCGTCGGCAGGGCCACCAACAGTCCCAATGCTGTTTCACTGCTCAGGAGCTCAGGGCTACATGGCCACTGTCTGCATACCTTATCTAGCTGCTGGCTTCGTTCCGAGGGGTTGTGGGGGAGGGCAAGGTCACCGGAGCCCTCTCAACCTCTTCGTGTGGGACCCTCTGTCAGTCGGTCCCTGCAAGCTGTGGAGAATAGGACCAGAGGTAAGAAGATATATAGGGAAATGTCGCACAAGGAGGGGATAGTAAGCACTGATTAGGTGGGGTGAGTGGGGAGGGGATTGTTGCTTAATTTACTTCTCCAGAAACTTGGGCATAAAAACCGCACTGGGAGGCTAGAGTTATAATTTAACAAGGCCATCTAGCAAACAGATTTTGGGAATTAAACTCAGCTCTGTTACAGTTACCAGTTGGCATATTTGCTAAAAAAGGGGCCTATCCACACCACACTGTAAGGTACCATCTCGTCAAAATGGGACTAAAACACACTACGCTGCATGAGAGTGACTAGTCTGTCGAGCTTTGGCTACAACTCAAATCAGGTACCAGTAGGTTGAAATTTATCATAAAAGTACCAATTGGAAAATAGTAAAAATTAAACCAGTCAGTCAAAATGCTGTAATAGTACAATAAAAGAACCATTCGGAATATAGTTTAAAATTAACTAGGCAGTCCAAATGCTTTAGGAGTGTAGACTATCTCCACGTGAACGCCAACTGCTTTAAGTTCTGGTGTAATTCGAATTTGGAAAATGGCACCAACAGTCCCGATGCTGTTTCACTGCTTAGGAGCTCAGGGCTACACGGTCACTGTCTGCATACCTTATCTAGCTGCCAGCTTCATTCTGGGAGGTTGTGGGGAAGGGCAAGGTCACCGGAGCCCTCTCGACCTCTTTGTGTGGGACCCTCCGTCAGTCGGTCCCTGCAAGCTTATCTAGCTGCCGGCTTCACTCCGGGGGGGGGGTTGCAAGGGAGGGCAAGGTCAATGGAGCCCTCTCAACCTCTTTGTGTGGGGCCCTTATCTAACTGCCAGCTTCATTCCGGTGGGGTTGCGGGGAGGCAAGGTCAACAGAGCCCTCTCAACCTCTCTGTGTGGGGCCCTATGTCGGTCGGTCCCTGCAAGCTTATCTAGCTGCCAGCTTCATTCCGGGAGGTTGTGGGGAAGGGCAAGGTCACCGGAGCCCTCTCAACCTCTTCGTGTGGGGCCCTCTGTCGATTGGTCCCTGCAAGCTTATCTAGCTGCCGGCTTCGTTCCGGGAGGTTGTGGTGGAGGGCAAGGTCACTGGAACCCTCTCGACCTCTTCGTGTGGGACCCTCCGTCGGTCGGTCCCTGCAAGCTGTGGAGTTGTGTTGGGCTGCATCAGACCTTTGAAGGGGAGGAACTGCACTAAACTGTATGGAATTCAATATAACTGAATAGGAGCTGACATCTTTATGACACTTGACCCCTGTCTAACAGCCAGTCAGTGATCTAGGTGCCCAAAACTGACTCAAAGGGACTCCTGGGTGAAGGAGGGGACTAATTCAGGTAACTAGATCATGTCCCAATGAGCCAGCAGGAAATATTGATCTCTATGGTTATAGATTATTCATAGGCTCCATAAGCCAATCAGGACTCTTGATTCTTGACTGAAACTCTGTGGACTTTCTGGAAGTGAGCCAGTCTGTTCCCGGGCTCTGTACGAGTCAGAGGTACCCTGTGAGAGTGGACTTTGAACTGCAGGTGCCTTTCCCAGGTCCCCTTTTGGAGACTGCTACTTATAGAACTGGACTGAGAAGGGGAAAGAGAGAGAGGGACTGAACTGTGGTCCTGATTCCCCAGGTACCGAGGAGTTGCTTAATTACTGCTGGGAGAAACTGAATGCTGCAGAAACCCTGCACCAGTAGGCTGAATTGGCTGAAATGACAGTGCGGATTATCTGAGTGCTACAGTTGTTGCTGAGAGTGCCCTGAACCTGTGTGGGACTGATATCGCGATTCTGAAGGGGCAAAGTGTCTCTGAAGTCAGGGTGCTAGCTGGTGCTGAACATTTCCTGAGTGAACTGCTGGAGTGGCTAAGAGCGTTGTCACAGTTGCAGCTGAAAGAGATTTGTCTTGTCTGGGGAAAAAGGCTAATTAGTGAACAGGGATCTGTTGTGCTGGAAATCCCCTGCTGCGTGCACCTGTGCTTTAAAAGTGTATGGCTAGGACCACCTGCTACTGGTAGAGGACTCTGTTGGAGAGACGGCCTATGATTTCTGAAGCTCACAAATTCAGTGCAGGGACTGTAGAGGACCCCCACTGCTTGGGAGTCCTTACTCAGAGCCAGAGAGGGAACCAACAATCCCCTTCCAAGTGAAGCGCCCTGTCTCAGGAGGTCACCGGCACTTGCTGGGGTGCTAGGGCACCTAGGATCCTTTGTGAGGAGCTGGGCTGTGGAACCACTCCTGGGTCTGGGCCTTCTGGGGCTGGTTTGACCCTGTCACAGTGCTCTGCAATGGGCCAGAAGCAGCTGAAGGTGACAAGCAGCCAGACCTGCAATCAAGGTGACCAGCCGCAAGATCCTCGTGCAAGTTCCATCCTGCCAAGGGGGACTAAGGCCAGCCTTCTTTCTGTGATGCATTGCACTGACTAAGGAGCTCCATAGCCCAGGTTTTTGAGATCAACAAACAGTGAGTACCCAGGACCTGGTTCCTGGAGAGGGTAAAAGAGGATTTGTTTTTTCTTAAACAAAGCTATTTGCAAATATTTTGGGGCCCCAACAACTGGCCAACCTGTGGCACCAACCAGGCCTGCACCTAGTGGGTACCCCTATGAACAGTTTGGGAGCATTGGTACCAGTAGGGGTGGACTCAGCCTGCAGGCCCAAATGGTTGCTGTTGTTGAATATTTCACTAACCTTCCTTTCTTTCGCAGCCATCCTTTGTCCCAGTATCCCTTCCCTAGCCCTTACCCTAAAATAAAGCTGTGAGTTTGTTTGTTGAATCTGCTGTGTCAGCGAAGTTCATTGCATTTGCCTATTGCTGAGATTTATGGTTTATGGTGGATCAAGGTTATTGGGGATACAGTGTGCAGAGTGGTCGTTTGGGGAGGTAGAGTATCCCAGGGGGCTGTACCAAGTGGATATCTGACCCACTTATAATTTATTCTGGGTGGAGGCACCACACTATTATTTATATCTTTGGGAACAAATCCCCAATTGTTACCGTAGCAGGACCCAGGCCCCTTAACCTGTACCAGGGATAGGAGGCAGGGGTGGTAGCCCACTGGCATACGGCACCTGGGCTACATAGTCAGTAAGAATCTAGAATTTGGCATGCAGCTTAAACACAAATGCAGCACATGTAGCTGGAAATGGAAAGGAGAAATACTTTGCATCACTGCTGAGGCTTCTGTGGCCTATGATTTCAGCTGATAGAGCCCTGATCATGTGTGTGCCCTGCATCAATGCACATTCAAGCATTTCAGCTGAATGTTATGTGGATGCAGCTACATAACATCCAGTCAATTGAGTTGCTTGTAAATTTGAACGGATTCCAGATTGATGCAAATGAAGCCATTACATGTTAATCGATGCAGGTGCATGTAAACATAGCAACTGATCATGTTTTCACAGTAACGCACATCGGCAATATGGAAAAAAGGGAAGCTAAAAACAGTATAAAATGCAGCCTGAACTGTGTCTAAATATGGTGTTTTTTTCCTTCAGAATTTCTTCTATCAGGTCTCTGTAAATGGGTCTCTTGCAGGGCACTTTTCTGAGAGAGTAGGGAAGACTAGAACTGCCCACAGACGTGTGCAGGAGGTGGAAAGCCAATAGTTTCCTCTCTATGTAGAAGTACTAAGCAATCTGGTGGGGGTTGGGGGAGAAGCTCTCAGTGCTGGTTATTGAGACCCCTACCCAAGACAGTGGCCAAACCAGAAGTCCTATCGTTTCTCATTCTGGTTAATGCCAGGGTTATTTTCTATGCTTCGATGTTACCACAGACAATACAGAAAGATGCAGCGGTTAGGGTGGAGGCTTAACTGCTGTCATTGTCTACTGTAGAGCTGCCCTCCTTCCCAGGATATCCTATTGTATTCCACCACCAGAATCATGTGCATACTCACAACCAACAATATACAGTGATACTGGAGGGAGGATTGCAGTCAGTTACAACCGTGGAGTGGCCCCGAAAGTATTCTGCTATTATTGCCCCCCCCCCCAAGATCCGGAATCAGGTTTATACCCAGTACAGACACTACAGGGTGGTACTTTAGGGGGAGGAAAAGCTCCTGTCTACCCACACTGTGGAGGCCAAACAGTATCCTATCCTATCCTGGCAACTGCAGTGCTACCCACCACTCTGGGTTTGCTCCAACACTTGCCACAGGAGTCAAAAATATTTATTTTTAAATGGCAACTTTTAAAACTGTTTGGCGCTAATAGAGTTGAAAATATGCCCTACCAATTATATTGTGCAGCAAATATATTTTAGTGACGACATTGGTTCAGAAAATGAAAAGCAGGAGCTAGCTCTGCCACTGTAGTGTCATGAGAACTAAAAAACTGTCCTGTGTGAGATGCCATCCCATGAAAAATCTTAAGCCGGAGTCCCTTCTACCTTTCTCTGCTGGTTACCCACGTCGAAGTTCCCCGTGCCAGGCACAAGGGATTACCCTTGATGTCCTGGCTAGCTTTCCATCTAAAGTTAAAGCAAATTCAGATGTGACTGTCTTTCTGTTCAGATGTTGCTGTGTGTACTTGGTCATCTCCCCTAGTAGTTTTAAGTCCTTGTGTTGTAAAGAGCTTTGAGATGCAATGTGTGTGAAAGGTGCTACAGTGATTAAACTGGAAGTGTAAAGCCCTGTAGCATTTTGGTTAATTTCCACTTGAACTTCTTAACCAAATGGTAAAATTCTTGGTCAATCTTTGCATTTTGTGTTCTGCAGCCTGTAGAACTGCAGTAGCAATTTGGTTACTTGAACAATGGTAATTGTAGTTAAATACAGAAATGCTTCACAAAGCAGTGTTTGGCTATTGGTAGCTTAAAGACGGGCACGTTATAGTCATTGTTCTGACATAGTTTTAAGTCCTTGTGTAACCCCCCCTGCAAATGGGGGTTCCCAAAAGTCTTCCAGGAGCTTGCCTGAATGCTCCAAGTCTGGGCGGTGTACGGCGTCTGAGCTGTTTAAATGTGGTTCCAAGTGAGTGCTATTTGAGCCTCCACGTACTGTCTCTTTAAGAGCTGTCTGCTTGCAGACTTAATTAGTTTGTATGGGGGGACTGTGTATTTAATGCTTGAATCCCGCCCGAGCTGCTGTCAGTTTGCTCTGTGTCTGCTGTCGCTACATGTGCAGAGGGAGCCTTGTTGAAAGATATAACTGTTTGCCAGAAATCATTTAGAGTGACTGATAAAATGTAGTTTGTCTAACCTGTCTTCATTTCAGCACGAACTGTTTTAGTGTAGCTCTTTCATTTTGGTTCTGAATAGCTGACTTGGACCAATCAGGATGATAGGGAGACCCTAAAATGGAGCCTGTGGACGAATGGGAACTTGGACTCTCAATTTTGAGCCAGCCACAAGGGGATTGTATGGACAGTGACTCTGGGAAATGAAGTTTAACCTTGGCACCTTTTTTCACCAACAGAGGGAGTCTTACTGTGAGTGACAGCCGAACCAGCCAACAGAATGGTGTGGAGCTAAAGGAAATGCCCTGCTCTGTGACTAGAAAGATTAGATCAGTTGTGACAGTGAAGAGAGAAGGAGCTCTGTGCTTCTGCGGTGTATAGTTTCGCGTGAGAAGCACGTGTGAGGCCCTGAGTTTCAGTCTGCAGCCTTTGTGAGTGCCAATTTGGACTCAATCCAAGTTGTAGGAGAAAGAAGGACTAGAAGTGTGGAAACCAGGCTCACCCTGTAGAAGAATGGAGAAATTGCTGAATCGCGCTCGGTCTGTCAGGAACTGAAGCTGCTGTGTGTGCTCCTGGGTATTTTGCAGTAATTGCGATCGGGATCGAGGAGCAGCCTGCCTGGTATAGTACTTTCCTTTTACATATGATTGTGCGTAGTGCTTGTGGGGAAATCGCTATTTCCAATCCCCTGTGCTGCGTGTTGAAGCTGGAAGCAAACCCCAGCTTGTCTCAGACTAAATCCGTTTGCTATAAACTGCAGTGGGGTCCAGTCACAAGGACCTTGTCTCCATACCCTGTTGTTTCTGACAATCCAGAGAACATCCACCATCCGGTTCTCAGCTTGGGTATTGTGGCCCGGATATTCAGAAGGGTTGCACCCTGACGCGTTATTCAAATGGGGATTGTGCCTGGCACAAATCTCGATGCACCAGAGTGCATCAGTAATGTATGCGGCGCAGGTGTGGGGGGGTGTGCCCATGCATACTCCGCACATCCCCATATTCAGCCTGGGATGTGCTGAGCCCATGCATGCACAGCCCCTACTTGCGCTGCACACAGGTGAACCAAAAAAAAAAAAGGAACAATGGCTGCCACCCACAGGTGAGCTGCCATATTGCAGGGCGCAACACGGCAGCTGCCACCTGTGGGTGGTCACCCGAGCTCCAGCTGCACCTGGTGGTGCCCCCCCATGCACGATCGTGGGCATACGTAGAAAAGGGATCCTCTGAAATCCCTGGTGGTCCAGTGGACCACTCACGGCCCGATCGCGGGCATATGTTATAAAAAATAGAGGTCCAGTATCCCTGGTGGTTCAGTGGACCGCTTCACACCCGATCACGGGTTTAAGTATGGCAATCAAATGTCCAATATCCCTGGTGGTCCAGTGGACCGCTCGCAGCCCGATCGCGGGCATATGTAGTAAAAAGTAGAGATCCAATAACCCTGGTGGTCCAGCGGTACCCCCTTCCCCACTGAGCCCCACCGCCCCACTCCACCCCCGGTCAGCGGCAGGCGGCAGCACCTCACCCACCTGCTGCTCACCAACTGACACCATACAGAAGGGCTGTACGCCCATTGGTCCACAGCGTGAGCCAATGGGCATGCAGCCCATACTGTACTACACATTCCAGATATGTGAATGGATCCATTCACATATCTGGACTGTGTAGTTCGGTCCGGGCTGCACGCCCACTGGCTCATGCTGTGGACCAATGGGTGTACAGCCCTTCCATATGGTGTCAGTCGGTGGGCGTCAGGCGGGTGGGGTGCTGCCGCCTCCACTGATCGGGAGGAGCGGGGAGGTGGGGCTCAGTGGGTGGTGGGGAAGGGGGTACCGCTGGACCACTACGGTTATTGGACCTCTACAGTTTACGACATATGCCCACGATCGGGCTGTGAGCGGTCCACTGGACCACCAGGGATATTGGACGTTTGTAATTAACATATGCCCATGAGCGGGCTGCAAGCAGTCCACTGGACCACCAGGGATATGGGACGATTATTTAAATGTCCATATGCCCACGATCGGGCAGAGGGGCGCATTGCCGCGCTGTGCAGGGGGCTTCAGTCCCCGAAGGCTGCTGCCTGGCAGGCAGCAGGCGAAGTCGCCGTGATCGCACACCTGCATGCAAATGAAGATGAATGACATGCAAATGGCCCCATTTGCACCTTACGCATACATTAGGCCCCATTTGCATGTGCACTTGAATATCCGGTTGCTGCGCAGGCGCCTTGGAACTTGCGCTTAGCGCATCCCACTGCTCCACTCTGGCCACTTGCGCTGGACGTGAGTGCCACTGCGCCATGTACACTGCGGGTGCCAGGGTGCGAGATTCAATGATGCTGTGCCATGGCGCAGCTCCGCTGAATATCACCCAGTCAACGCCCCACGCGCCAGCTGTGCTTGTGCTCAGGCTTACGCCTACCCGCTTAGTCTGAAATATCTGGGCCTGTGAGTACAAATCAGGGTATTCCACTGCAGCCTGTTTTCAATCATAAGTGTGTTATCTAATTCTTGTTGTTTCACTGCTTCACGGACTGAGCCATCCGGCTCCGGATTACAATGGGGTGTTGTGCATATATTTTCTTCTACAGGGCCCTATCCATCTGCACCTGCCAACCAATCCTGGGCAACGGACCTGGCTAGCCGCCCCCCCCCCAACCGGGGTACCCAGAGTGTGACTTTTCAGACCTTGTATGTGTGCACAGTACTATGATTTAATGCCACCAGTTAACCTGATTTCCCCCTCCCGTGTTACTGTCCCCTAAATAAATCAGATTTGTTGTTGTTATACTATATACTGTCTGTGGTGTTGGTACTTATGGAAACAGTATTGTATTCTGCTGTGTATGTTGTTTAACCTTATTTTACAGGGGGTCCTCAGAGACGTGCTGCAGAATCAGTCTTGAGGGTAAGTGGTGCTTTATGAGTGAACAGTGTGAATACATGGTGTATTGGGGCTGTAACTCCTGTATACTGTGTGAGTCACTAGAGGGAACAAAGGGAGTCACGGTGTCCCAGAGGGCTATAATCAGGCTAGTCTAACCACTACAAACCCTGACCTCTGGGTGGAGGCACCCGCCATAGAACCTAGGCCCCTCAACCTGTCAGTAGTCAAGCAGGCAGGGGTAGTAGCCCTTGGGATAGCGCCACCTGGGGGTTACACTTGCACTGCCAGCACCAAACTCCTTGGTCTGTAAAGTGCTTAGGGATTTCGTGTGCAGTGCTATATCCATCAGAATCCTGCTCTCGTCACCAAAATAATACTTTTTGTTTTTCTCATCCTAACATTTATTGATTTTTAAAATGTTCCTTAGCAGGATAACCAAATGAGATGCAACATCTCATTTTCATGAAGGTCCTAGGGGGCCTTAGAGTTCTCAATTTGCACAGATGAGATGTATGCTAACCTGTTTGTCCTCCATATATAGTGTGTTGCCATTTTGTCTGTACTGCACTCAACTTATGTTCATTAGGTCATCATCACTGTAACCACATCACCAGACTGGCCGTATTTTGTTTGGATCTGTGCTTCTCCTCTTCTACTGTTCCCTGGGTCACACCTGGAAACAAGCCTCAGCTCAGTGTGCCTCTCCCGTTACCAATTTTAAAATAAATAAATACGTACATACATACATGCCGTATACTGTTGAAACAGCGATGGAAATACAGCAAAGACCATTACAGTGTCAAAAGTGGCAGTTCGCTGTGACGGTCCGCTGTATTTCCGACACTGCTTTCTCCGGTGATTTTGCCCCTTCCCCGAAACAACTCTGAGTCGGAGTTGATTATCTAAAAATACAAGGGCCAAAAAACACTTTCTCTACTGATGGAAAATGCCAATTGTTAGCATTGTGCCATCGCTGTAATGCTGATCGACAAATTTCCTGTCGATGTGGCTTAGTGGAACACATACATACATACATAAACAAATATTCTAGCAGATTTATTCAAGGGAATGAGGCATGTTCATGGAACAGCAAGGAAGCGATGCACACAGAAATATGCTCCAAAATGCTCCCGGCACTTCGAGGGCACAATCCCTCTTCATACCCCTGATGAAGAGGTTGTCTTACGAAACTTGAATTGAATGTCCAATAAAAATCTTTTTGTTGTTTTGGAGCATATTTCTGTGTGCATTGCTTCCTTGTTGTTCAGTTGGTTTTTTTTTTTACCAGGAGTAATACACTAAGCTGAAAGCTTGTTTACAGGTGCGATCTGGGAGCACAGGAAAGTTAAGTGACTTGCTCAAGGTCACACAGTATGCAAGTGGGGGCCGTGGAATTCAAACTCAGGTCTCCAGATTTGCAGCTCAGAGCCTTAAACCACTGTGCTATAATGCCTCCATGAAGTTACCTGCCCGTTTGGGTGGTGGATCCATGGGATGACCACACAGAGTGCTGGTTTTGTGTGAAAAGGAACAAGGCATGTTACTGTGAGTAGCCTCTGAACCAAGGGGTTCTGAACTCAGTATTTCACAAATGGGAACTGCCAGAGATAGATCTGTTTTCATCAAGGAAAGACAGAAAGCTATCCCATTTCTGCTGTAGGCCTCCCTCTGTTGGGGAATGAGCCAGGGGATGCACTAGCTGTTCCCTGGAAAAACAGATATGGTGGTTGTATGCCTTCCCTTCATTTCTACTCATTCACAAGGCGTCGCTGAAAATGGGAAGGGAGACCTCTACAATGATTTTGACAGCACCAGATGGGCAAGGCAGCCTTGGTGCTTACTGATGCTGGTAATGTTGCAGAGAATACCAACAGACCTGCCACTGAGACAAGACCTCCTGACTCTGTTCCAGGGCAGTGTGTCCCTTCCAGACCTCAAATCCCTTCATCTGAGAGTATGTTTTTGATGAATTAGAATATGCTGATTTGAACCTATCAAACCAGGTCCTGGAAGTTTTGAAATTTGTGAAAGAAAAACACACTGTAGCAACAAGGAAAACTTTTATTTCAAAATGGAAAAGATTTGGTAATTAGTGTTTGGTGTGACTCCCGTCATGTATATGTAACTCCCCTTCCCCCAAAGGTGTGATGGCTTACCTTGACTCTGCAGTGCCCAGCCACCTTGTTTCCCACCACACTATGCCCCAGATGACTTGGACCTGGCAGCAGAGAGCCCAAGTAGAGTGAAAAGGAGTGCAGATCTTCAACGACTCCTGCACCGTGCAGAACTGTGGCTCTCACCTCACATTAAAGGCAGATATGCTGCATTCACAGGCTAGGGGCTTGTAAGTATTCTGCCATCTCATTTGAAAACAGAAGGCAACCAGTCATTTATGCCTCTGCCAGTCCCCCACCATAGTTTTTTTAAAAATCTACCGATTAGCTACTAATTTAACAAAGTTTTTTTTCTATAGAAATTTTTTCCATCCATCTCACAATCCTTTGTGCATTCGTCAGGCTTGGACAACAATGTGGCCCCATGGCCCACTTGCCCACCAACAGCCTGGGTTGCGAGGTCCATTCTGCAGGGCCCAAGTGTATCCTGACCCTCATTTAGACAGCCTCTACGATTTTTCACACTGTTTTTTCCCCTACCAGCTCTCCACCTGCCACCCATTACGTGATGCTGCACATGGCAACTATAGGCCTTGCACCATATAGCAAACCCCGGGGAGGGGTGCAAGCTTTCCTGTCCATTACTGCAGTGGCTGTGGTGCTGGAAGCAGCATTATCACATCCCCGTGCTAGGAAGACCTGCTATTGGCAGCACTATATCCTGGTCCTGGCTGCCCACCCATGCGCCCACGTCTGCTCCTGAATCACAATCACCGGCAAGACAGCACTAGGCTTTTCTTTTTGCTACTTTATTTGTTGCCTTCACCGCAGCTTCCCCCACTGCCTATTGCCCCAAGTCCCATCCAACCCATTCCCAAGCACTTACTCATTCCTTCCTGGGGATCCACAGAGCCACACCTGACTCCATGCTGGATTCCATTCAGGGTGACGGCTATTCCCTGCAAATCTGTTTTGTGTGGGAAGGTGGCAGCTTGTCGGGGCAGTAGGACCTGGGAGCATGGACATCATCATATATGTGCTGGAATTTTCACTGCCTTGCTTCTTCCCGGGACACCAGCAGCAGGGGTAACATGTCGATGCCAGTCAGTGTCCTCCCTCCTGAGGCGGTATCCGCAGTAGCACAATGGAACCTGCCACACCACACCCCAGAGAAGGAGGAGAACATCCTATGGGATGCTCACTCCTCCTCCCACCTGGCCATCCCCCGATGACTCCGGCTCATTCCTGAAGGCAGTTTGCCAGTGACATGAGCAGTAGCCCTACCGATATGCCAACGGGCTGGCAAATCAAGCTTTTCATTGATTTTTATGTAATTTATTATTCTGTTTCCTGGCTGACTGCTGTTTATATTTATTTATTTATTATCTAGGAACGTACCTTTGAGCCAAATGCTCTTTTACAAAGGTTCAACATCATAGCAATCACATATGTACAAATTCAAAATACAGAGGTTACATATACACAATCATCAAATTTTCAGTTTACAGTAAAGCAATGTTACAACCAGTAAAAGTATTAAACAAAGGCCCGGATATTCAGACTGCGCCAGGCTGTGGCACAAGCCTGGGCGCAGCGCAACTTGGCTGTGCATGGGCATTGACAGGGTGATATTGAACGGAGCTGCGCCATGGCACAGCATCGCTGAATATCGCACCTTGGCCACCCGCAGTGCACATGGTGCAGTGGCACTCGCGCCAGCGCAAATGGCCGGAAGTGGAGCAGAGGATGCGGCTGGCGCAAGTTCCCGTTCGCTGGTAGCAACAACGCGATATTCAAAGTGCACATGCAAATGAGGGCCATAATCATGCAGGGCACAAATGGGGCCATTGTATGTCGTATAGCCCCATTGCATGCAGATGCGTAATCCCGGCGACTTCGCCTGGCGCCTTGCCAGGCTGCAGCCGTCGGGGACCGACGCCCCCTGCACATCGCGGAAAAGTGCCCCACTGCCCAATCACGGGCATATGTAGAATATCGTTAATGTCCAATATCCCTGGTGGTCCAGTGAACCGCTTCACGCCCGATCGCGGGCTTAAGTATTAGAATATACTGTCCAATATCCCTGGTGGTCCAGTGGACCACTTCATGCCCGATCACATATCTGGACTGTGTAGTACGGTAGGGGCTGCATGCCCATTGACTCACGCTGTGTACCAATGGGCGTACAGCCCTACCGTACGGTGTCAGGCGGCGGGGCGGCAAGCGGGTGGGGAGCTGCCCGCCCGACGCTGACCGGGGGGAGCAGGGCGGTAGGGCTCAGTGGGTGAGTGGGGAGGAGGGTACCACTAGTCCACCAAGGTTGTTTTGAGGTGGCATTGTTTTCTACTGACGCTCCCGTGATCGGGCTGCGAGCGGTCCACTGGACCTCCAGGGATACTGGATGATTAATTTTTATACTTAAGCCCATGATCAGGCATGAAGCGGTCCACTGGACCACCAGGGATATAGGACACTTAAGATATTCTACATATGCCCACGATCGGGCTGCGAGCGGTCCACTGGACCACCAGGGATATAGGACTATTATTTGTATATGTATAACCACGATCGGGCATGGGGGGGCACCACAGAAGGTGCAGCCATAGCTCGGGTGGCCACCCAGGTGGCAGCTGCCGTGTTGCACCCTGCAATATGGCAGCTCACCTGTGGGTGGCCAACTGTTGCTCCTTTTTTTTTTGGGCTCACCTGTGTGCAGCGAAGTAGGGGTTGCGCGTATGGGCTCAGCACATCTCCAGGCTGAATATCGGGATGCGCGGAGTATGCATGGGCACGCCCCCACCTGTGCCGCATACATTACTGATGCGCTTCATGACAGATTTCCAGTCAGGCTCAATCCTGCTTGAATATCGGGCCGGGCACATCAGTGGGTTACGCATGGCACAACAGTGTTGCGCCATGCGCAACCCTTCTGAATATACGGGCCAAGGAGTACAAAACACTGAGCAGAAAATGCTAGAACAGGTTCAGTTGGTAAAGTTATGCACTTCTACAGATACAGACAGTTGCTCTGGGTCAGGGTATCACACAGTAGTATAACCAGGACAAGGTCACTTGGCCCAGTTAAGAAAATAAGGCAGTTAGCAATATAGGATGTGTCAGGAAACACGGTGAGCGACAGAACTAAAATTGGGTATGCTATGAAAACACTTATCTAGGTTGCCAGAACATGTTAGAGCATCAGTTCTATTGTCTGAAGTGCTAATAAGAACAGACAGCAGGAGGCCCATGTTACCAGGGTGAGAAGTGACAAGGCAGAAACCCTGAAGCCTGTAAGAGGGAGTGACTTACCAGGGTGGGAGGTGAACAAAAGTAAAAATGAGAGAGAAGGATAACGAGAAAATTGAGGGAGATGGGGAGGAGTCAGGGAAATGCAAAATTGGGGGAGAGGGGGAGAGAGAGAGAGAGGGCAAAAAGAATGATTATGGGCAGAGAGGGGTGGAGGATGGGAGAGCATGGGAACCCAGGGGAGAGAGGGGTGGGGTGGGAGGAAGGGAGAAACAAAAGGAAGGAAACAGGGAGGAGGTACACAGGGAGGGAGAGGAGAGGGATGAGGGAAACAGGAGTGTCACTGGGACGCAGGACAGTGGGGGGTGGAAGGGAGAAAGGGGGAGAAATGAGAGGGAAAGGAGGAGGAGAACCGGGGGTAGAACAGAAAGTAGGGAGGGGAGAGGAGCAAGATTAGAGGGCAAGTAGGAAGATGGAAGACTGAAGAGAGGAGAGTAAATGGGAGGGGGATCAGGTCCCACAATCGCAGTTGCTGTTTGAGGCTAGGGCCGTAAGGAGTTTAGATTTAGATTTAAAAGTTCCTAGCTTTACTTCTTTTGTAATGCCTATGCCAAGCGCATTGAGCCATAGCAGTGCCCGGTACTCATAGGACCGTTGACCTTGCGTGGTTCAGCAGAAGGGGACGCTTTAGGGTCGAATTGTTTACCCCATGCATCTTAAGTGTACAGTCGTTAAGGAGGCTTTGCAGTCCTCAAGGCGGTAAGTCCAAAGTAGATTTCATGAAGGCAAACTTGATACTGAATGCGGTATTCAGGGTTGAGCCACCCCATCTGAGAGTATAGCTCACAGGTGTGGGTGACGCGGAGTACGCCTAGGACTAGACGACATGCTTTGTTAAGCGCTGTTCTGATACGTTTTAGTGAGGATTGGGAGGCAGCCCCATAGACCGTTAGAACATAGTCAATCACTGAGAGCACTGAGCTGTTTACTGCAATTTTTAGTGCTTCAGCAGTAAGACATTGACGATGTCTGTACAGTAGTCCCAGTTTTGCATTGCACGACTTTGCAACTGAGTCAATATGTTGGCTGAATGATAGGGTGCTGTCTGGTGTCACTCCCAGGTATTTAACGTTTGGACCATTTCAAGAGGAGAGTTCCAACTATTAAGAATGCGAAGTTGGTGAGTACGGTGTTTGTTACGTGACGATGTGAATAACATGGTCTTAGTTTTTTTGTAATTAAGGACTAATTTGGATTGAAGGAACCAATGCTCTACAGAGTAGAAATTAGCCTGCATTTGATTTTCAAGTATAATGGAA
The DNA here is from genome assembly GCA_016271365.2 of Neoceratodus forsteri. Lineage (NCBI taxonomy): Eukaryota > Metazoa > Chordata > Ceratodontiformes > Ceratodontidae > Neoceratodus > Neoceratodus forsteri. The sequence goes on from CM028137.1 coordinate 818,621,061, forward strand.
TCAGCATTGCATGAATATAGGACCGCGTCATCAGCGTAAAGTAGAATGTGGTCATTTACAGATTGTGGGAGGTTGTTTAGAAATAAACTGAACAGTAGGGGAACCCCTGTGGTGACACTACGGTTTTCGGAGAAGGTGTCTTATATTTTCACTTTTTGGACCCTTCTGGTGAGGTAGCTCCTGAACCAGTCTACAGATTCAGAGGAGAGGCCGGAAAGGGAGAGGTGACTCAGGAGCAGATTATGGTTTATGGTGTCAAAGGCCTTGGTGAGATCAATGTACGTAGCCTCCACCAAGAGTCCTCTGTCCAGGGCATTGTGAATAAAGCTGATATACTCGCCTAGAGCGGTTGTAGTACTGTGTTGTTTGCGAAAGCCGTGTTGTCGCTGGCATTGCAGTTTGTATTTATAGATATTCTGTCAGTTGGTCGGAAACGATGTGCTCCAATGCCTTTGAAAGAGGAGGGGTAAGATTGATATTGGTCGGTAGTTTGCAAAGTTGGCTCTGTCTCCACTTTTGAAGATAGGGGTGACCACCACCACCTTCCAGATCCGCGGGAATTCACCAGATATCTGGGAAAGATTTAGGATTTTGGTGAGGGGAGTGAGAATTATGTCCAGGGTAATTCTAACTAGTTTGAGGTCAAGCTGATCACTACTAGTCCTGGAATTTCCAAGAGCTTTTATGAGGTATTTTTTAGCCTCGTGAGGGGTAATAACTCTGGAGATAGAAAGGCAGGTGGGAGTTTGGTTGAGTCCCTGGGTTTTGTGTGGGGTATATATCAATTGGGGGTTGGAGGAAGCTAGAAGGCGTCTGCCGCTGAGGTCAGTAAATGCCTTGTTTAAAACATTAGCTATGTGGTAGTGATCCTGCGTTGGATAACCCTCAATGCTCAGAAAGGTGGGAGGAATTTTATTGGGTTTTCCAGCTAGAGACTTAATGATCTCCCAGAACCGACAGCTGTTGCCCCAAGAGTTTGTCAGCTCACTCTTAAAGTGATTGTTTTTGGCCTTACATATACCCCAGGTGCACTTATTACAGGCGGTTCTATAATTCTGGTAGTCTGCTGGGGTGCCACAGTTTCTAGCTTTGCACCACAGGGTGTCTCTATGTTTCATGAGGGCTAGTAGCTGGAGGGTGATCCAGGGGCTCTTGTAATCACAGATCTTTCGTTTAGTGCAGGGGGCATAGATATTGCATACGGCATTAAACTTGTTTATGAAGCTTTCAAGGGCAGCATTGATGTCAGTGCTGGAGTCAAGAAAGCTCCAATCTTGGAGGCTGAGGTGAGCTCTTAGAGCTTTCAGTTTGCCTTTCTTCACGAGTCTGGAATTGACAGTTTTGGCTGACACCTTTGGGGCCTTATTAGACCATTTGCATATTATTAGGTAGTAGTCACTGGGACAGTCCGGGAGAACTGAAGTGGAGGTTATTCTACCAGGCTGGTTTGTGACCATCCAGTCAATTATGGTACCTGTGCCTGTCCAATAATTAACCTGTGTAGGGGTGTCTATCAGTTGCACGAGACTGAGTGAAGATAGCAAGTCCTTACAGGGGCCAGCATCGGGGAGGACCAGTTAATATTAAAGTCCCTGACCATTATCAGCTCAGTGTTTAGATTCCAATCTAAGAGGTAGTCAATCACAGATTTGAGTCTGACAGCTTGTTCCTTCGGAGGAATGTATACCGAGACTATAGTAAGAGTTTTACTGTTCGTACCGAGTATTACTTTTATGGCCAGCAGTTGAGTTCCACAATTGGTGTCATACTGATTCAGCATTTGGCCCTGAATGTGGTCTTTGACATAGATAACACACCCTCCTCCTCCTCTTTTACCAAGTCTATATCGTCTGAAAGAGGCATACCCAGAGAACTGTACAGCAGAGTTGGGCACTCTGGGCGATAGCCAGGTCTCTACCACAGAGAGGATGTCAGGCTGGTGTTGCGTGACCCAGACTTGTAGAGTGTCAGTTTCTGCCAGCAGACTGCAGATATTTATCAATGCTATGTTTAGACCATTCTGTTTTTTATGTACAGTTGTACTACATGACATTGGGCCTGGATTAGGGTATATGTTCCCTGAGATTAGCAGGAGCAACCATGTTAGTCTTACTGCCTGCCACTTCAGATACGTTAAGGCCTGTGACTGGCTGATATAGCGGGGGGTTTTGTGCTTGTTACTTGAGTAGGCTAGAAGCACATCAATGATTGGTGGTGTGATGGGATGCCCATAACGGCTAAAGGGTTTATGGTACCATGTAGTAGGGGGTATGTTGCTTAGGGTTGATGGCATTGTTGTACTAGTGATTTTAGAGTTTTTCAGGTATTGTTCCTGTGACATTTCAGTCTGGAGACAGTGAATTGAGGAGCCTTTAACATTCTGAGGTGCTCAAAATACAGGGTCATATTCATAATGAGGCACGCATTCTGAAGGATCCTTTGCTATTGAGGGAGCCAGAGCTGGCACTGAGAGTATAAGGCAGAGGGTACTAAGGAGGAGCATATTGACACCTACGAGGGAAAAAAGGCAGGGCTGATTCTCAAAGGATAAGCAGTAGGCCAGGAGAAACTCCTTGGGGGATACTGTCGCTTGGGACCTTAGAGGGTAGTTGTATTTTCAATGAAAGAAACAGGGTCCCTGTAGTGGCGGATCTGTATAAACTGCTAATGGGAAACTGGACACACTTTAATGTTAGACAAAACTGCAAAAATAAAGTGGTTTTCAACTCTGGGCTAAAAATGAAAATTACGTACCTACCGTAATTCTTGATCTTCTCTTGTATCTTCACCATTCATTACTGATGGGTGTAAGCTGGAGGCGCGCACCCGCCACGGGAGCTTTTTTTAGAGGAGTCGAAAGCAATAGCGCCGCCTTTTAGAGTGATGTACCGCGTGATGCGAGGCATTAGGGCGTCAGTAGACTCTTTTCCATCCCAGTTCTGTTAAATGGAGAGGCTAAATAAGGTTAAGAAAAGAGAGCGAAGCAAGAGAGCCGAACGATAGAAAAAGGAAAGGATATAAACTGAAAAAGGAATAAGCTGGTAGAGGACAGAAAAAAGAAGGAAATGCCTACCATAAGGGACTGCAGGGCCTCACTTCTGGGGCTCTAAGGAAGGAACAGATAGAGGAGGGAGAGAAAGAAGAAAAGGGGAAGAGAGGGAGAGAAAGAGGGATGTTAAGAGGGGAGAATTCTGCCTATTGAGAGATTGGCTTAAGGTTATAAGCTTGGAACTAAAAACAAGGGATAAGGATCCCAATTGAATAAAAATCGGGGAGAAAGTTCAACTCAACCCTCACATTGTGCTTGGACACAAAGGTAGATTCTCTATACCTCCTGCCATCCCTAACCCTTCAAACTCTATCTGAGAGCTCACAAACTGCCAAGGCAGAAATTCTGCTCTGAAAGGAGAACGGCCAACTAGGAAGGGAGAAGAAGCCCACTAGCACCTTGTTAAGTGCTAACACAGAAGTGTGTGTGTGTGTGGGGAGGGGAGGACCCCACAGAGGGCACCCTTTTACATAACAGATAGAGTGGGAACTCAATCGGATTCCCCAGAGGCAGGGCAAAAAATACCAACTCAAGGTAATTGTAGTGCCAGGACAGCACCAAACCAGCAGAGGCTGACACAACAGGATATTAAGACCTGCCAGAGGGGACCTGGGAAAAAGGGGGCCCTGCCAGTTAAGGGACGGTCTCTTCAACTGTGAACTGAACAACATGGCTAAGGATGGGCCAAGAGATGCCCTCTAAGGGCAATCAGAAAGAGTTCCCTCAGGACAGATAAATTCCACTCGTTCCTCCTATTCCCAGAGGGAAGGGATCCGTTCAGAAGAATGGAAGAAAAAGTAAGATAGCTTTTTTTTTTTGGCTTAAAGGTCAAGGGAGAAGGGGGAGGAACGAGCAGGGAGGGGGAGACGCCGAAGAAGGAGGCCCGTGAGGGGATGTTGTGCAGGAATCAGTAATGAATGGTGAAGATACAAGAGAAGATCAAGAATTACGGTAGGTACATAATTTTCATATCTTCCCTTGTCAGTCTTCACCATTCATTACTGCTGGGTGAGTACCAAGCCCCCACGAAGGGGGGGGTCTGAACAGACCCTGAGGAACAGACCTCAGCCTCCTACTGGTGAAAAGTAGGGAGGGGAGACCCTAACCAACAGACCATGAAGTCTTTGGTGGGGGCTGGAGGAGGCCGCGGGCTGGGGAGGGAGGTTGCCCTGAAGAAGCCTCCTTGCCCCGGCGGGAAAAAAGGCTGGTCCCCCGGAAGGCAGAGTTAGCCACCCTACGCCGGGCAATGGGTGACAGTCAGAAGAGACGAAGCCATGCCGTCTGCCTAATTCAGATCGCTGTCCCTACTTGTCTGAACACCACCTCGTTGGCATCGTAGGATGCCCTTGCTTGGTGCTTTGCAAGCTCCAGACCCTGTGCAGAGAGGGCAATGGCTTGTCTAGACTGCTCTGAGTCAGGCAGAGGCTAAGACCTGAGCCAGCATCACCACAGATGCCTGTGTAAGCAGCGCAGGGAGCCTGATGAGAAGAGATGGCACAACGCATGGCCAGAAGAGAAAACCCTTCGTCCCCACCGGTCGAATTCAGCAGAATCCGAATCCAGAGGCCTGTCGTGTGCCAGGCGACGAGGCCCAGAAGGAATGTCTAGGGACGTCAAATCCAAAGGCAGGTGAGGCAGAGAACCTAGAGACTTGTGGAGGACACAATACCGTCTCCTGCAGTCCCCCGGGGCTGGGGAAGGAGTGGCTGGGGACTGCCAGGTGCGGATAGACGCCTCCTGAAAGGGGACTGGCCAGGATGGCACCACCAGGTGGTGAGTGCTGAACTTACTAAGGAAAGCATGCATCTGCCACTCGGTATTGTCCCTACGAATGTAGGAAATACAAAGCTCTGAAACCATCCTCGAAAGGAAACGCTGATAGTCAGTGAAATCAGCGTCAGAGGAAAGGTGGACAGAAGGTTCCTCTTCTCTAGTTGAGGAAGACGAGGAGGAACTGGAGCTTGAATGCCCAGATGACTCCTGCAGCTGGGGGGACAGGCAGAAGACCTGTTCGTCCATGGCCCTGACATAGGACGGGAAGGCACACACAGAATCTCTGAACATCTCATAAGTTAATGACCCAGTGGGCCCCACATGGCCTGGGAGAGAGGGAGGTGATTGCAGAAGGATGGGCGAAGGGCACCTAATAGCACGTGCCTGGCCTCCGCCAGGGCTCTGGGATCCAGGTAACGACACCGCCAAGACTGGGGACCCTGAGATCGTGCCGGGTTGTGTAGTAGAAAGGGTAAGAGACAACTCCGGAAAGAGCCCTGAATGGGAATCTCCCCTGTGACGCACCTGAGATTGCATGAGTCCAGAAGGTCAACCCTCAGAACTGCCACCAGAAGGCGCTTTAGAGACCTTAAGAGAAAGGCGAGGATCAGCACTACAAGTCCTCCCCACACCCGCAGGGTGGTGGGGGCTTGTCGCTGCTCCTGACGTCTACCCCTCAATCCTTCAGACTCCAAAGCAGCCCTCTTCCTCGTGACCAGTGGTGGAGGTCCCTGCTGAGCAAGACCCCAAAGAGAACTTGCCGAGGCAGAGTCCTTTCCCCTCTGCTGAAGGACCCGAGCAGCACCAGGAACGGCAGCTGCCTGGGACCCGCGAGAAGAGGGTATCCTCTCCTGATCACCCAAAGGGTCCACCACGGAAGACTCCAGGCCACCTCTAACCATGGAATGATCCAGGCTAACCAGCTCTGGGGACTCTGGGAGAGGAACACTGGAACGTCTAGCCCTGTGGCCTACAGGAGGTTCTGAGCCAGAAGACTCTAGTCGCTGGTCTGGGTCCTCACATGAATTGTCCTCTTCCTCCAAGGGGCTGACAAGGGAAGACTCCATCTCAACAGCCGCAGGAACCTGCCCAGAGGCGGCACCAGGCCTGGTACCACCGAAGGCTGCGATGACAACCATGTCCGCAGAGTCATCCGCACCTTCGGCAGTGCCAGGTACCCCGGCTGCACCGCGAATGGTGCCACCCAAGTCTCCAGTGCCACAAACCGTGCTGAGATCCAGTGCAGCACCGCCAACGGCGCCACCCAAATCCCCGGCGCCGTGGATGGTGCCAAAGTCCAGCACGGCACCGCCGACGGCGCCGCCCAAGTTCCCGGCACCGCGAACAGCGCTGAGGCCCAGTGCAGCACTGCCAACAGCGCTGTCCAAGTCCCCAGTACCACGAACGGTGCTGAGACCCAGAACAACACCGCCGGTGGTGCCGCCCAAGTCCCTGGCGCTGCGGACGGCACCGAAACCCAGAACAGCTTGAGTCACCTGCACTGCGAGCTGCGCCAGACTCTACGACGACAAGGGCAGATGGGAACGAGGGTCCGCCAGAGCCGGGCCCTGCAACCAGGGGCCGCGACACCGGGGGAGCCTGCACCTCCACGGAGGTGACTGCTGGGACAGCGCCAATGGCATGACTCCAGAAGGGATCACACCATTCCTCCATCGCTGAAGAAGAAACCTCCTCCTCGGCAAGGCTGGAAGTGGAGGAGGCTTCCTCCTTGCCAGGCCGAGGGGACCCAGAGGAAGGGTCAAGAAATCTAGCATGGGAAGCCCTCGGGCGACGTCATCCTCCGAAAGTTCGTGGAGCTTGTCCGACTTTAAACGCGCAAACTTCCAACACGCGGCGATCCATGGAGAAGCAGGCATCGCAATGATCCATATCATGGTAGGGTCACAGGCACCAGAGACAAACATGACGGTCCGTGACGGAAAACTGCTGGCCACAAGGTCACCAAGACATAGGGGCACGGCCCGCCTTAGACTTGTGTTTTGCCCCAGCCAGACATGATGCAAAACAATTAAGGAAAAACACAGAAAAGCTCAGCATCATCGAAATAATACAGAAAATCAGAACGGTTCGACTGGTCGATTATGTCGAAAATGGGATTAAGGAAGGAAAAATCGGCCTATGGCGCAGTACATTGTATTCGGCTCCGCGAGCAGGTGCAACCCCGGACGGCAAGAGAAAAGAACTGGGATGGAGGAGGTCTGCGGTGGTTTAACGCCTCGCGTGATCATGCAGTGCGCCTACTCGGGCGCTTTGGCACTGACCTCCAAAAAGCTCCGTAGGGTGCATCGCCCGCTTACATCCAGCAGTAATGAATGGCTAAGATTGACAAGGAAGATCTGCATATCACTAAACAGTAATTATTACAATCTTCAGCCTTCTTATAATCAATACAGTACACCCAATTAATTGGAAAGCAGTCTGAAAAAGAACTGCACCGAGGGATCTTTAAAAGAGGGCGCCAGATGCTAAGATTGGCTCCAAAGGCTACCTTGTTAACCTTGAGACTCGACTACTGTAACGCACGCTACCTCGGGGTCAGAGGAGGTGCAGTGCAGTGCCTGCAGCTGCTGCAGAATGCTGCTGCTGCCTGGCTACTGACGGGCTGCTCAAGGTCCTGTCATATCACACCGGTGTTGCGAGAACTGCACTGGCTGCCAATGCGCGGACACAACTCCTTCAAAATAGGTCTGTTGACCTATAAGGCCCTGCATGGGCTGGGGCTGCACCCCTACACCCCGGGTTGCTCTCTCTGATCTGTGGGAGAGGCCCTCCCAGAGGTCCCCAGAGCAAGGTTAAAATCTTCCAGGGATCGGTCCTTTGAAGAGGCCACTCCGATCCTATGGAATTCCTTGCAGGGGTCTCTGCGGGACTCACCTTCCCTTGAGATATTTTAAAAGAAATTATATCTTTCTTATTTCAACAATCCTTTGGGGTCTGAGAAACTATTAAATATGACAAGAGGCTTGTATTTGATTAACAGTAACTATTTATATTAGTGGGTGTTATTTATTCTTATTGTATAGTTGTATGCGTATATTGATATGCTGTTTGTCTGTTTTAAATTTTGTAAAGGTGCCCTGAGACTTTGGGGAAGGGCACCCAAAAGAAATAAAATCTATTACTACTACTACTATTACAACATCCTCCCCTGCTACCATCACAGTAAGCAGCAGTTTCTACCTGCATACAATCACAAACAGCAGCAGTCTGCCCCCCACCGCCTACCATCACAAACAGCAGCAGTCTCCCCTCACCTACCATCACAAACAGATCTCTCCCCTCACCTACCATAACAAACAGCAGCATTCTCCCCTCACCTAATAGCACAAACAGCAGCAGTCTCGCCTCACCTACCACCAATAAAAGCAGCTGTCTCCTCGCGCCTACAATCACAAACAGCAGCACTCTCCCCTCACCTACCATCACAAACAGCAGCTGTCTCCCCTCACCTACCATCACAAACAGCAGCTGTCTCCCCTCACCTACCATCACAAACAGCAGCAGTCTCCCCTCACCTACCATCACAAACAGCAGCGGTCTCCACCCGCCTACAATCACAAACAGCAGCAGCAGTTTCCCTGCCTACAATCACAAACAGCAACAGTCTCCCCCATCTACCATCACAAACAGCTCTCTCCTCCTGCCTACCATCAGAAACAGCAGCAGTCTCCTCCCTCCTATCATCACAAACAGCAGCAATCTCTGCCTGCCTACAGTCATAAACAGCAGCAGTATTCCCCATTGCCTACAATCACACAGAGCAGCAGTCTCCCTGCCAACAATCAAAGACAGCAGCAGTCTGCCCCGCACCGCCTACCATCACATACAGCAGCTGTCTCCCCTCACCTACAATCACAAACAGCAGATGTCTCCCCTCACCTACATCACAAACAGCAGCGTACTCCACTCACCTATTACCACAAACAGCAGCTGTCTCGCCTCACCTACCATCACAAACAGCAGCTGTCTCCCCCACCTACCATAACAAACAGCGGCAGTCTCCCCTCACCTACCACCACAAACAGCAGCAGTCTCCCATACCTACCATCACAAACAGCAGCTGTCTCCCCTCACCTACAATCACAAACAGCAGCAGTCTCCCCTCACCTACCACCACAAACAGCAGCGGTCTCCTCCCGCCTACAATCACAAACAGCAGCGGTCTCCCCTCACCTTCCATCACAAACAGCAGCTGTCTCCCCTCACTTACCATCATAAACAGCAGCTGTCTCCCCTCACCTACCATCACAAACAGCAGCAATCTCTGCCTGTCTACAGTCACAGAGAGGAGCAGTCTTCCTCCCTACGTACCATCACAAACAGCAGCTATCTCCCCCTCCGTAAAATCACAGACAACGGCAATTTTCCCCACTTCCTACCATCACAAACAGCAGCAGTCTCCCCGCCTACAGTCACAGACAGCAGCAGTCTCCCCACGCTTACCATCACAAACAGCAGCTATCTCCCCCTGCCTACAATCACAGACAACAGCAGTCTGCCCACCTACCATCACAAATAGCAGGTGTCTCCCTTCACTTACCATCACAAATAGCAGATGTCTCTTCCCGCCTACCATCTCAAACACCAGCAGTTTCTCCCCACCTACCATCACAAACAGCAGCAGTCTTTCCCTCTGCCTACCATCACAAACAGCAGCAGTCTTTCCCTGCCTACCATCACAAACAGCAGATGTCTCCTCCCGCCTACCATCACAAACAGCAGCAGTCTCCCCCTCCCTACCATCACAAACGGCAGCAGTTTCCCCCACCTACCATCACAAACAGCCGCTGTCTCCTCCCAACTACCATCACAAACAGCAGCAGTCTGCCCTCACCTAACATCACAAACAGCAGCAGTCTCCCCCATCTACCATCACAAACAGCAGCTGTCTCCTCCCACCTACCATCACAAACCGCATAAGTCTTCCCTCACCTACCACCACAAACAGCAGCTGTCTCTCCTCATCTATCATCACAAACAGCAGCAGTCTTCCCCCACCTACCATAACAATCAGCAGCAGTCTCCCCTCACCTACCATCACAAACAGATCTCTCTCCTCACCTACCATAACAAACAGCAGCATTCTCCCCTCACCTACCACCACAAACAGCAGCAGTCTCGCCTCACCTACCACCAATAACAGCAGCTGTCCTCCCGCCTACAATCACAAACAGCAGCAGTCTCCCCATACCTACCATCACAAACAGCAGCTGTCTCCCCTCACCTACCATCACAAACAGCAGCTGTCTCCCCTCACCTACCATCACAAACGGCAGCAGTCTCCCCTCACCTACCATCACAAACAGCAGCGGTCTCCTCCTGCGTACAATCACAAACAGCAGCAGCAGTTTCCCAGCCTACAATCATAAACAGCAACAGTCTCCCATCTACCATCACAAACAGCTGTCTCCTCCCGCCTACCATCATAAACAGCAGCAACCTCTGCCTGTCTACAGTCACAGAGAGGAGCAGTCTCCCCTGCCTACCATCACAAACAGCAGCTATATCCCCTGCGTATAATCACAGACAACAGCAGTCTCCCCCGCCCTACATCAGAAACAGCAGCAGTCTCCTCCCACCTATCATCACAAACAGCAGCAATCTCTGCCTGCCTACAGTCATAAATAGCAGCAGTTTTCCCCATTGCCTACCATCACAAACAGCAGCAGTCTTCCCGCCAACAATCACAGACAGCAGCAGTCTTCCCCCACCACCTACCATCACATACAGCAGCTGTCACCCCTCACCTACCATCACGAACAGATGTCTACCCTCACCTACATCACAAACAGCAGCTGTCTCCCCTCACCTACCATCACAAACAGCAGCTGTCTCCCCTCACCTACATCACAAACAGCAGCTGTCTCCCCTCACCTACCATCACAAACAGCAGCTGTCTCCCCTCACCTGCATCACACACAGCAGCTGTCTCCCCTCACCTACCATCACAAACAGTAGCTGTCTCCCCTCACCTACCATCACAAACAGCAGCAATCTCTGCCTGTCTACAGTCACAGAGAGGAGTAGTCTTCCTCCCTACGTACCATCACAAACAGCAGCTATCTCCTCCGTAAAATCACAGACAACAGCAATTTTCCCCACTTCCTACCATCACAAACAGCAGCAGTCTCCTCGCCTACAGTCACAGACAGCAGCAGTCTCCCCCCGCTTACCATCACAAACAGCAGCTATCTCCCCCTGCCTACAATCACAGACAACAGCAGTCTGCCCACCTACCATGACAAATAGCAGCTGTCTCCCTTCACTTACCATCATAAATAGCAGATGTCTCTTCCCGCCTACCATCTCAACCACCAGCAGCATCTCCCCACCTACCATCACAAACAGCAGCAGTCTTTCCCTCTGCCTACCATCACAAACAGCAGCAGTCTTTCCCTGCCTACCACCACAAACAGCGGCTGTCTCTCCTCACCTATCATCACAAACAGCAGCAGTCTTCCTCCACCTACCAAAACAAACAGCAGCAGCAGTCTCCTCACCATCACAAACAGATCTCTCCTCACCTACCACTAACAACAGCAGCATTCTCCCTCACCTACCACCAAAACAGCAGCAGTCTCGCCTCACCTACCACCAATAACAGCAGCTATCTCCCCCGCCTCACAATCACAAACAGCAGCAGTCTCCCCATACCTAGCTTCTCCATCACAAACAAGTAGCTGTCTCCACTCCACCACACAAACAGCAGATGTCTCCCCTCACATACCATCACAAACAGCAGATGTCTCCCCTCACCTCCATCACAAACAGCAGCATACTCCCCTCACCTACTACCACAAACAGCAGCTGTCTCCCCTCACCTACCATCACAAACAGCAGCTGTCTCCCCCAACTACCATAACAAACAGTGGCAGCCTCCCCTCACCTAACATCACAAAGAGCAGCAGTCTCCCCATACCTAACATCACAAACAGCAGCTGTCTCCACCCGCCTACAATCACAAACAGCAGCAGTCTCCCCTCACCTACCATCACAAACATCAGCAGTCTCCTCACCTATCACCAATAACAGCAGCTGTCTTCTCCCGCCTACAATCACAAACAGCAGCAGTCTCCTCACCTACCATCACAAACAGCAGCTGTCTCCCCTCACCTAACATCACAAACAGCAGCTGTCTCCCCTCACCTACCATCACAAACAGCAGCAGTCTCCCCTCACCTACCATCACAAACAGCAACAGTCTCCCCTCACCTACCACCACAAACAGCAGCGGTCTCCTCCGGCCTACAATCACAAACAGCAGGTCTCCCCTCACCAACCATCACAAACAGCAACTGTCTCCCCTCACCTGCCATCACAAACAGCAGCTGTCTCCCCTCACCTGCCATCACAAACAGCAGCTGTCTCCCCTCACCTACCATCACAAACAGCAGCAGTCTTCCCGCCAACAATCACAGACAGCAGCAGTCTTCCCCCACCACCTACCATCACATACAGCAGCTGTCTCCCCTCACCTACCATCACAAACAGATGTCTCCCCTCACCTACATCACAAACAGCAGCTGTCTCCCCTCACCTACCATAACAAACAGCAGCTGTCTAACCTCACTCTACATCACAAACAGCAGCTGTCTCCCTCACCTACCCTCACAAACAGCAGCTGTCTCCCTCACTCTGCATCCACACAGCAGCTGTCTCCCCTCACCTACCATCACAAACAGTAGCTGTCTCCCCTCACCTACCATCACAAACAGCAGCAATCTCTGCCTGTCTACAGTCACAGAGAGGAGCAGTCTTCCTCCCTACGTACCATCACAAACAGCAGCTATCTCCCCCTCCGTAAAATCACAGACAACAGCAATTTTCCCCACTTCCTACCATCACAAACAGCAGCAGTCTCCCCGCCTACAGTCACAGACAGCAGCAGTCTCCCCCCGCTTACCATCACAAACAGCAGCTATCTCCCACTGCCTACAATCACAATAACAGCAGTCTGCTCAATTACCATGACAAATAGCAGCTGTCTCCCTTCACTTACTATCATAACTAGCAGATGTCTCTTCCCACCTACCATCTCAACCACCAGCAGTTTCTTCCCACCTACCATCACAAACAGCAGCAGTCTTTCCCTCTGCCTACCATCACAAACAGCAGCAGTCTTTCCCTGCCTACCATCGCAAACAGCAGATGTCTCCTCCCGCCTACCATCACAAACAGCAGCAGTCTCCCCCTGCCTACCATCACAAACAGCAGCAGTTTCCCCCACCTACCATCACAAACAGCCGCTGTCTCCTCCCAATTACCATCACAAACAGCAGCAGTCTCCCCTCACCTACCATCACAAACAGCCGCTGTCTCCTCCCAATTACCATCACAAACAGCAGCAGTCTCCTCACCTCAACATCACAAACAGCAGCAGTCTCCCCCATCTACCATCACAAACAGCAGATGTCTCCTCCCACCTACCATCACAAACTGCATCAGTCTTTCCTCACCTACCACCACAAACAGCAGCTGTCTCTCCTCACCTATCATGACAAACAGCAGCAGTCTTCTGCCACCTACCATAACAAACAGCAGCAGTCTCCCCTCACCTACCATCACAAACAGATCTCTCCCCTCACCTACCATAACAAACAGCAGCATTCTCCCCTCACCTACCACCACAAACAGCAGCAGTCTTGCCTCACCTACCACCAATAACAGCAGCTGTCTCCTCCCACCTACAATAACAAACAGCAGCAGTCTCCCCATACCTACCATCACAAACAGCAGCTGTCTCCACTCACCTACCATCACAAACAGCAGATGTCTCCCCTCACCTACCATCACAAACAGCAGATGTCTCCCCTCACCTACATCACAAACAGCAACAGTCTCCCCTCACCTACCACCACAAACAGCAGCGGTCTCCTCCCGCCTACAATCACAAACAGCAGGTCTCCGCTCACCTACCATCACAAACAGCAGCTGTCTCCCCTCACCTACCATCACAAACAGCAGCTGTCTCCCCCAACTACCATAACAAACAGCGTCAGCCTCCCCTCACCTACCATCACAAACAGCAGCAGTCTCCCCATACCTAACATCACAAACAGCGGCTGTCTCCACCCGCCTACAATCACAAACAGCAGCAGTCTCCCCTCACCTACCATCACAAACATCAGCACTCTCCTCACCTATCACCAATAACAGCAGCTGTCTTCTCCCGCCTACAATCACAAACAGCAGCAGTCTCCCCTCACCTACCATCACAAACAGCAGCTGTCTCCCCTCACCTAACATCACAAACAGCAGCTGTCTCCCCTCACCTACCATCACAAACAGCAGCAGTCTCCCCTCACCTACCATCACAAACAGCAACAGTCTCCCCTCACCTACCACCACAAACAGCAGCGGTCTCCTCCCGCCTACAATCACAAACAGCAGGTCTCCCCTCACCAACCATCACAAACAGCAACTGTCTCCCCTCACCTACCATCACAAACAGCAGCTGTCTCCCCTCACCTGCCATCACAAACAGCAGCTGTCTCCCCTCACCTACCATCACAAACAGCAGCAGTCTCCCCTCACCTACTATCACAATACCAGCCTCTGTCTCCTCCCGCCTACAATCACAAACAGCAGCTGTCTCCTCACCTACCACCTCCACAAACAGCAGCTGTCTCCCCTCACCTACCATCACAAACAGCAGCTGTCTCCCCTCACCTACCATCACAAACAGCAGCTGTCTCTCCTCACCTACATCACAAACAGCAGAGGTCTCCCCTCACCTACCATCACAAACAGTAGCTGTCTCCCCTCACCTACCATCACAAACAGCAGCAATCTCTGCCTGTCTACAGTCACAGAGAGGAGCAGTCTTCCTCCCTGTGTACCATCATAAACAGCAGCAGTCTTTCCCTGCCTACAATCACAGACAGCAGCAGTCTCCCCCCCGCCTACCATCACAAACAGCAGCTATCTCCCTCACCTACCATCACAGACAAGCATCTGTTTCCCCACTACCATCACAAACAGCAGCAGTCTCCCGCCTACAGTCACAGACAGCAGCAGTCTCCCCCCGCTTACCATCACAAACAGCAGCTATCTCCCCCTGCCTACAATCACAGACAACAGCAGTCTGCCCGCCTACCATCACAAATAGCAGCTGTCTCCCTTCACTTACCATCATAAACAGCAGATGTCTCTTCCCGCCTACCATCTCAAACACCAGCAGTTTCTCCCCACCTACCATCACAAACAGCCGCTGTCTCCTCCCAACTACCATCACAAACAGCAGCAGTCTCCCCCATCTACCATCACAAACAGCAGATGTCTCCTCCCACCTACCATCACAAACCGCATCAGTCTTTCCTCACCTACCACCACAAACAGCAGCTGTCTCTCCTCACCTATCATCACAAACAGCAGCAGTCTTCCCCCACCTACCATAACAAACAGCAGCAGTCTCCCCTCACCTACTATCACAAACAGATCTCTCCCCTCACCTACCATAACAAACAGCAGCATTCTCCCCTCACCTACCACCACAAACAGCAGCAGTCTCGCCTCACCTACCACCAATAACAGCAGCTGTCTCCTCCCACCTACAATCACAAACAGCAGCAGTCTCCCCATACCTACCATCACAAACAGCAGCTGTCTCCCCTCACCTACCATCACAAACAGCAGCTGTCTCCCTCACCTACCATCACAAACAGCAGCTGTCTCCCCTCACCTACCATCACAAACAGCAGCAGTCTCCCCTCACCTACCATCACAAACAGCAGCGGTCTCCCCTCACCTACCATCACAAACAGCAGCAGTCCTCCCCCTCACCCTACCATCACAAACAGCAGCTGTCTCCCCCATCTACCATCACAAATAGCAGATGTCTCCTCCCGCCTACCATCATAAACAGCAGCAACCTCTGCCTGTCTACAGTCACAGAGAGGTGCAGTCTCCCCTGCCTACCATCACAAACAGCAGCTATATCCCCTGCGTATAATCACAGACAACAGCAGTCTCTCCTTCTTACATCAGAAACAGCAGCAGTCTCCTCCCACCTATCATCACAAACAGCAGCAATCTCTGCCTGCCTACAGTCATAAACAGCAGCAGTTTTCCCCATTGCCTACTATCACAAACAGCAGCAGTCTCCCCGCCAACAATCACAGACAGTAGCAGTCTGCCCCCCACTGCCTACCATCACATACAGCAGCTGTCTCCTCTCCTACCATCACAAACAGCAGATGTCTCCCCTCACCTACATCACAAACAGCAGCGTACTCCCCTCACCTACTACCACAAACAGCAGCTGTCACCACTCACCTACCATCACAAACAGCAGCAGTCCTCCCCCTCACCCTACCATCACAAACAGCAGCTGTCTCCCCCATCTACCATCACAAACAGCAGATGTCTCCTCCCGCCTACAATCACAAACAGCAGCAGTCTCCCCATACCTACCATCACAAACAGCAGCTGTCTCCACTCACCTACCATCACAAACAGCAGATGTCTCCCCTCACCTACCATCACAAACAGCAGATGTCTCCCCTCACCTACCATCACAAACAGCAGATGTCTCCCCTCACCTACATCACAAACAGCAGCAGACTCCCCTCACCTACTACCACAAACAGCAGCTGTCTCCCCTCACCTACCATCACAACAGCAGCAGTCTCTGCCTACCTACCATCAAAACAGAGCAGTCTTCCTCCCTGTCTTCCATCACTAAACAGCAGCAGTCTCCCCTGCTCTACAATCACAAACAGCAGCTGTCTCCCTCACCTACCAATCACAAACAGCAGCAGTCTCCTCACCTTCCACCATCACAAACATCAGCAGTCTTCCTCACCTATCAATCACTAACATCAGCTGTCTTCTCCGCCTACAATCAAACAGCAGCTGTCTCCCTCATCTACCATCACAAACAGCAGCTGTCTCCTCACCTACCATCACAAACAGCATGTCTCCCCTCACTCTATCATCACAAACAACAGCAGCTGTCTCCCTGACCTACCATCACAAACAGCAGCTGTCTCTCCTCACCTACATCACAAACAGCAGAGGTCTCCCTCACCCACCATCACAAACAGTACTGTCTCCCCACCTACCATCACAACAGCAGCAACTTGCCTGCCCAGTCACAGAGAGGAGGTCTCCTCCCGCACCATCATAAACAGGCAAGCAGTCTTTCCTTGCCTACAATCACAGACAGCAGCAGTCTCTCTCGCCCACCATCACAAACAGCAGCTATCTCCCCAATCAGATAATCACAGACAACAGCACTTCTCCCACTACCATCACAAACAGCAGCAGTCTCCCCGCCTACAGTCACAGACAGCAGCAGTCTCCCCGCTTACCATCACAACAGCAGCTATCTCCCTTTTCTACAATCACAGACAACAGCAGTCTGCCCGCCTACCATCACAAATAGCAGCTTGTCTCCCTTCACTTACCATCATAAACAGCAGATGTCTCTTCCCGCCTACCATCTCAAACACCAGCAGTTTCTCCCCACCTACCATCACAAACAGCCGCTGTCTCCTCCCAACTACTATCACAAACAGCAGCAGTCTCCCCCATCTACCATCACAAACAGCAGATGTCTCCTCCCACCTACCATCACAAACTGCATCAGTCTTTCCTCACCTACCACCACAAACAGCAGCTGTCTCTCCTCACCTATCATCACAAACAGCAGCAGTCTTCCCCCACCTACCATAACAAACAGCAGCAGTCTCCCCTCACCTACCATCACAAACAGATCTCTCCCCTCACCTACCATAACAAACAGCAGCATTCTCCCCTCACCTACCACCACAAACAGCAGCACAGTCTCGGCTTCACTTACCACTACAACAGCATGCCTCCTCCACCTATAATCACAAACAGCAGCAGTCTCCCTATACTCCTTCTATTACAAACAGCAGCTGTCTCCCTCACCTACCATCACAAACAGCAGTTGTCTCTCACTCACCATCACAACAGCAGCTGTCTCCTCACCTACCATCACAAACAGCAGCAGTCTCCTCACCTACCATCACAAACAGCAGCGCCCCTCTCCCTACCATCACAAAACAGCAGCAGTCCTCCCTCACCCTACCATCACAAACAGCAGCTGTCTCCATCTACCATCACAAATAGCAGATGTCCTCCCGCTCACCTTCATCATAAACAGCAGCAACCTCTGCCTGTCTACAGTCACACAGAGAGAGCAGTCTCTCTGCCTACCATCATGCAACAGCAGCTATATCTCATTGATAATCACAGACAACAGCAGTCTCCCCCGCCCTACATCAGAAACAGCAGCAGTCTCCTCCCACCTATCATCACAAACAGCAGCAATCTCTGCCTGCCTACAGTCATAAACAGCAGCAGTTTTCCCCATTGCCTACTATCACAAACAGCAGCAGTCTCCCCGCCAACAATCACAGACAGTAGCAGTCTGCCCCCCACTGCCTACCATCACATACAGCAGCTGTCTCTCCTCTCCTACCATCACAAACAGCAGATGTCTCCCCTCACCTACATCACAAACAGCAGCGTACTCCCCTCACCTACTACCACAAACAGCAGCTGTCACCACTCACCTACCATCACAAACAGCAGCAGTCCTCCCCTCACCCTATCATCATCACAAACAGCAGCTGTCTCCCATCTACCATCACAAACAGTGGATGTCTCCTCCCTGCCTACAATCACAAACACAGCAGTCTCCCATACCTACCATCACAAACAGCAGCTGTCTCCACTCACCTACCATCACAAACAGCAGATGTCTCCCCTCACCCACCATCTACAAACAGCAGATGCCTCTCACCTACATCACAAACAGCAGCAGACTTCTCACTCATTTCACCACAAACAGCAGGCAGTCTCCCCTACCACCATCACAACAGCAGCTGTCTCCCCACTACTATCACAAACAGCGGCTGCCTCATCACCATCACAAACAGCAGCAGTTCTATACCACATCACAAGCAGCTGTCTCCCACCCACCTACAATCACAAACAGCAGCAGCCCCTCACCTACCACGCGCCATCAGCAGTCCTCCTCACCTATCACTAATAACATCACGTCTTCTCCCACCTACAATCACAAACAGCAGTCTCCTCACCTACTATTTCAAACAACAGCTGTCTCCCTCACCTACCATCAAAACAGCAGCTGTCTCCCTCACTCACACTCAAACACAGCTGTCTCCCTCACCTACCATCACAAACAGTAGCGTCTCTCCTCACCTACATCACAAAACAGCAGAGGTCTCCTCACCTACCATCACAAACAGTAGCTGTCTCCCTCACTCTACCATCACAAACAGCAGCAACTTGCCTGTCTAAGGTCACAGAGAGGAGCAGTCTTCCTCCCTCGCGCATTCATCATAAACAGCACAGTTCTTCCTGCCTACAATCACAGACAGCAGCAGTCTCCCCTACTCTACCATCACAAACAGCAGCTATCTCCCACCGTAATCATAGACAACAGCAATTTTCCCCACTATCATACAAACAGCAGCAGTCTCCCCTCCATACAGACAGCAGCAGTCTCCCCCGTACCATCACAAATAGCAGCTGTCTCCTTCACTTAACATCATAAACAGCAGATGTCTCTTCCACTTCTACCATCTCAAACACCAGCAGTTTCTCCCCACCTACCATCACAAACAGCAGTCTTTCCCTCTGCCTACCATCCTACCAAACAGCAGCAGTCTTTCCCTGCCTACCATCACAAACAGCAGATGTCTCCTCCGCTTCCCATCACAAACAGCACATGTCTCCTCCCGCCTACCATCACAAACAGCAGCAGTCTCCCCCTGCCTACCATAACAAACAGCAGCAGTTTCCCCCACCTACCATCACAAACAGCCGATGTCTCCTCCCAACTACCATCACAAACAGCAGCAGTCTCCTCTCACCTATCATCACAAACAGCAGCAGTCTCCCCCATCTACCATCACAAACAGCAGATGTCTCCTCCCACCTACCATCACAAACCGCATCAGTCTTCCCTCACCTACCACCACAAACAGCAGCTGTCTCTCCTCACCTATCATCACAAACAGCAGCAGTCTTCCCCCACCTACCATAACAAACAGCATCTGTCTCCTCCCACCTATTATCACAAACAGCAGCAGTCTTCTCCCACCTACCATAACAAACAGCAGCTGTCTCCTCCCACCTATCATCACAAACAGCAGCTGTCTGCTCCTGCCTACCATCACAAACAGCAGCAGTTTCCCCCGACCTACCATAACAAACAGCCGCTGCCTCCTCCCAACTACCATTACAAATAGCAACAGTCTCCCCTCACCACCATCACAAACAGCAGCAGTCTCCCCCACCTACCATCACAAACAGCAGATGTCTCCTCCCACCTACCATCACAAACAGCAGCAGTCTCTCCTCACCTACCACCACAAACAGCAGATGTCTCCTACCACCTGCCATCACAAACAACAGCAGTCTCCCCTCACCTACCACCACAAACAGCAGATGCTACTACCACCTACCATCACAGCAGCAGTCTCCCATCACCTACCATCACAAACAGTAGCATTCACCCCTCAACTACCACCACAAACAGCTGTCTCCTCCTGCCTACAATCACAAACAGCAGCAGCAGTTTCCCTGCCTACAATCACAAACAGCAGCAGTCTCCCCCACCTTCCATCACAAACAGCTGTCCCCTCCTGCCTACCATTACAAACAGAAGCAGCAATCTCTGTCTGCCTACACTCACAAACAGCAGCAGTCTCCCGCTGCCTACAATCAGACAGCAGCTGTCTCCTCCCACTTACCATCACAAACAGCAGTTTCCCTTCACCGACCATCACAAACAGCAGATGTTTCCTCCCGCCCATCACAAACAGCAGCAGTTCCCCCCACCTACCATCACAAACAGCAGCAGTCTT
This sequence comes from Neoceratodus forsteri, assembly GCA_016271365.2. Lineage (NCBI taxonomy): Eukaryota > Metazoa > Chordata > Ceratodontiformes > Ceratodontidae > Neoceratodus > Neoceratodus forsteri. The sequence goes on from CM028137.1 coordinate 818,641,767, forward strand.
CCCCCTGCCTACCATCACAAACAGCAGCAGCAGTTTCCCAGCCTACCATCAGAAACAGCAGATGTCTCCTCCCGCCTACCATCACAAACAGCAGGAGTCTCCTCCACCTACCATCACAAACAGCAGGAGTCTCCTCCGCCTACCATCACAAACAGCAGATGTCTCCTCCACCTACCATCACAAACAGCAGCAGTCTCTCCCTGCCTATCATCACAAACAGCAGTAGTTTCCTCCTGCTTACTATCACAAAGTGTAGCAGTCTTCCCCCACCTACCATAACAAACAGCAGCTGTCTCCCCTCACCTACCATCACAAACAGCAGCTGTCTCCCCTCACCTACCATCACAAACAGCAGCTGTCTCCCCTCACCTGCCATCACAAACAGCAGCTGTCTCCCCTCACCTGCCATCACAAACAGCAGCTGTCTCCCCTCACCTACCATCACAAACAGCAGCTGTCTCCCCTCACCTACCATCACAAACAGCAGCAGTCTCCCCTCATCTACCATCACAAACAGCAACAGTCTCCCCCATCTACCATCACAAACAGCTGTCTCCTCCCCTACCATCACAAACAGCAGCAATCTTGCCTGTCTACAGTCACAGAGAAAAGCAGTCTCCCCCCCGCCTACCATCACAAACAGCAGCTATCTAGCCCTGTGTATAATCACAGACAACAGCAGTCTCCCCTGCCTACATCAGAAACAGCAGCAGTCTCCTCCCACCTATCATCACAAACAGCAGCAATCTCTGCCTGCCTACAGTCACAAACAGCAGCAATTTTCCCCACTGCCTACCATCACAAACAGCAGCAGTCTCCCCGCCTACAATCACAGACAGCAGCATTCTTCCCCCGCTTACCATCACAAACAGCAGCTATCTCCCCTGCCTACAATCACAGACAGCAGCAGTCTGCCCGCCTAACATCACAAATAGCAGCTGTCTCTCTCACTTACCATCACAAACCGCAGATGTCTCCTCCGCCTACCATCAAAAGCAGCAGTCTCTCCCGCCTATCATCACAAACAGCAGCAGTTTCCTCCTGCTTACTATCACAAACTGTAGCAGTCTTCCCCACCTACCACTAACAAACAGCAGCTGTCTCTCTCGTCCACCATCCCAAACAGCAGCTGTCTCCTCCTGCCTACCATCACGAATGGCAGCAGTTTCCCCACCTACCATTACAAACAGCAGCTGTCTCCTCCCGCCTACCATCACAAACAGCAGCAATCTCTGCCTGCCTACAGTCACAAACAGCGCGTCTTTCCTCCTGCCTACCATCACAAACAGCAGCAGTCTCTCCTTGCCTACAATCACAGACAGCAGCAGTCTCCTCACCTACCATCACAAATGGCAGTTATCTCCCCTGCCTACCATCTAGAACAGCAGCAGTCTCTCCCGCCTACCATCACAACAGCAGCAGTCTCCCCATACCTACCACCACAAACAGCACGCCTCCCTCATCTACCACCACAAACAGCAGCTGTCTCCTCCTGCCTACCATCACAAACAGCAGCAGTTTCCCCTACCTACCTACCTACCATCACAAACAGCAGCAGTCTTCCCAGCCAACCATCACACACAGCAGCAGTCTCCCCCGCCTACTATCACAGACAGCAGCAGTCTTTCCTCCACCTACCATCACAAACAGCAGCAGTCTCCCCCCTACCTACCATCACAATCCACAGAAGTCTTTCCCCTGTACCTGAACAGCACTACCTATATGCACAGCCAGCGTAAACGCACCGTTTCAGGCAACCTGCCAAGTGCATGACTAAAAAAGATATCAAAACATGGGAAACAGCAGGAAGGACAAAAGTACCCTAGCTCCACTTTTATAGGCTGTAGGGGGTGATTGACAGCAGATACTTCCTATGGAGGCAGGAAGGGAGGGTTCACCGGAACACATAGAAACAACTACAGGGCACAAAGGCAACTAAGTAAGGGTGTTTCTCTACTGAAGGAAAGTAGAGAAGGGAGGAGACAGAGGAACAGAGAGTGAGAGAGAAAAAAGTACCCTAAAGCAGGAAGAACACTTATAGACATGATGGAAGTAGTGCAGTGCAGTGGCTGTGGGGCGGCAATCTTCAGGTAGACTTTCTGGAGGCTGTGGTGCTGTCCCATCTGCAGGCACCTCTCTGGGCTGAGGTGGTGGTTGCTTGTCTCCAGGCCAAGTTGACCAGGATTCAGGGGACCTCCTCTCCCACCCAGGGACCACTAAAGTGCCCCTGCTGCTGCAGGTTGCCCAAGGAAGAGGAGCAGCTAGATGACGGTGAGCTCAGGGAAGGGTGAGGGCAGTGAGGAAGAGACACATCCCTCCTATGGTTCCACTCCATAACTCCTCATGCTGCTCTGGCAGGGTGGGACTGTCCCAGAGAGGCACCCACAGTGTTAACCAAGGAGGATGTGGGGTCCACCACAGCAGAGACCCCAAGGGGAGGCAGAGGACCCCAGAGGAGGAGGAAGCAACTCCTGGTGGAGGACTCTATCATCAGGGGGAGATTTGGGACCAGGAGGGCAGGGAATGAGGGAGGTCAAGTGCCTACCTGGCGCCATAGCTTGAAGGGATGGACAGCGCATCCTAAGAAGGGGCAGCAGGATGGGAGGGTGAGGTAGATGTCATTGTCCACCTGGGGATGAATGACCTGGCAAGTGTGAGGCTTGGGTAGTTTAGGAGCAGTTCAGGGAGTTAGGGAGGGGTTTTAGAGAGGCAGCACACTCTGGAACCTTTTCAGGGGTGTTACCCGTTGATGGCAAAGGGGACAACAGGGTACTTTGCACCAAGAGATTTAACACATGGCTGAAGGATTGGTGCAGACTAGAGGGATCTGGCTTCATTAGGGACTGAAGTTCCACTTGGAGGGATGCAGGCCTGTTCAGGGGTGATGGCCTACATCTATCCGGGGCCAGGATCTCAGTGAGAGGTTTAAATGTTTCATCAGCAAGCATTTAAACTAGCCAAGGGGCTGGCAAAAATAAGATGGGTGAAGCAAACAGCCCCCACCCAAAACAAAATGATACAGACGGCAGAGAGGATCCCAAGGTTGAAAAATCACCAAAGATAACTAAAACCAAAATAGGTAAAAATGCAGAAGAAAGGCAGAATGGGCGTAAGGACAAGAGGGGTATGGAGGAAAGACATGGGGACAGGAGGGGAGTTATTAGGAGAAGAGACAATAAAAATTAGAAGGCCATGTGCACAAATGCCTGCAGTCTGGGAAACAAAATCCCAGACCTAGTGGTCCTGATGGCTGAGGCAGACCTGGACATCGTCACTGTTACCGAGACATGGTTCACAGGAAACCATGACTGGGACATGACAGTACCAGGTTACACTCTACTCAGGAGGGACAGGGTGGGTAAAAAGGAAGGAGGAGTGGCTATCTACATCAGGGAAAGAATTAAGGCAACTGAGGTACAGGGAATGCAGGGAGCGGTGGAGGCACTGTAGATCACCCTGGAGATGGGAAATGGCACTGCCATTTGCACTGCTGTGATCTACAGACCTCCCGCACAAGGGGAAGAGCTGGACAGGGTACTTGTAGAAGGCATCCACAGAATGACAGCCAAAGGTGGTGGTGCTGCTATTAGGAGACTTCAGTCTGCCGGATGTGGATTGGAGCAACCAGGCTACAGCCTCAGCCAGGAACAGAGACATCCTGGAAGCATTGCAGGGGGCATGCCTAAGACAGCTAGTGATGGAGCACACCCAAGAGGGAGCGACTTTGGACCTGGTACTCACCCATGGGGACAGAATTACAGACATAAACGTGGGGAGCCATCTGGGATCAAGTGATCACAGTACAGTGTGGTTCAATGTGAGAACAGCAGAAGAGTCAAACCACACGAAAGCAAGGGTCTTGGATTTCAAGCGGGCCAACTTTGCAAAGATGGGGGAATGTCTTAGGAAATCACTGGCAGAGAAGGAGAAAGGGGTGGAGGAACAATGGGAGAATCTTAAGGAGACACAGCGCGGCAACAAGCCATTGCAATAGTCAAGTAAGCAAAACAAAGAGAAAGAAAAAAAAACACTCTGATTCTCAAAGAAGGTGGCTGAGAAGGTGAGGGCGAAAGGGTGGCATACAGGAGGTACAAGGAAACACAGAGGGAAGAAGACAGGGAACTGTATCTGGAAAAGAAGAGGGAGGTGGGGAAAGCAGTCAGGAGTGCAAAGGCGCAAACAGAAGGAAAAATAGCCCAGGCAATAACAAAAGGGAACAAGAACTTTTTCAGGTATGTTAGTGAAAGAAAAAAGACTAAGGAGTGGGATCAGGAAATAAAAAGGAAGGAGGGAGGTGTGCAGGGGACCAAGAAAGAAGACATCCTAATAAGTATTTTTGTTCAGTATTCACAGAAGAAGGAGAATGGGAGGGACCAGAGTTAGGTGATGGAAGAACCCCACTGGGAGGGAGGTGGACACCAGTCCATTTAAGGAGGAAAGAGTCTTAAAGGAACTCGCTAATCTGAAAGTGGACAAGGCAATGGGGATGGACAGGATACATGCCAGGGTAGTAAGACAACTCAGGGAGGTGCTGGCAGCACCACTGACAGCCATGTTCAACAGTTTGCTGGAAACAGATGTGGTACCAAAGGACTGGAGGAGGGCGAATGTAGTCCCTCTTCACAAAAGTGGGAGCAGGGAGGAGGCTGGCAATTACAGACCAGTCTGCCTGACCTCAGTAATGGGGAAACTGATGGAATCATTACTAAAAGACAGGTTTGTGATATAACTCGAATCCAACAGAGCACAGGATCCGAGGCAGCATGGATTCACAGCGGGAAGATCTTGTCAAAAAAATCTTACAGATTTCTTTGACTGAGTGACTAGGGAGGTGGATCAGGGAGGGGCGGTGGATGTGGCCTACCTGGATTTCAGCAAGGCCTTTGACACCGTCCCATATAGGAGGCTAGTAAACAGCTGGGCAGCCTGGGAGTGGGTCCCAGGGTGGTAAATTGAGTAAAAAAATTAAATGAGTGATAGGACACTGAGGGTGGTGGTGAACGGAGTTCAATCCAAAGAAAGTGGGGGGTGACCAGTGGGGTCCCACTGGGATCAGTGCTTGGACCAGTCCTCTTTAATGTCTTCATAAGCAACACTGCAGAGGGGCTGGAAGGAAGGTGTGTCTCTTGCAGATGACACGAAGATCTGCAACAAGGTTGACACACCAGAGGGGTAGAGAAAATAAGAAAGGACTTAAGCAAGCTTGAGGTGTGATCAAGGATGTGTCAGCTAAGATTCAATGCAAAGAAGTACAAAATCATGCACTTGGGGTACAGAAATGCAGTGGAGGAGTACATGATTGGGGGGGGGGTACTGATAGCCAGCAAACAGGAAAGGGACCTGGAAGTAATCATATCTGATGATCTAAAGGTTACCAAACAATGTGAAAAAGCTGTGAGGAGAGCCAGTGGAATGCTGGGATGCATAGGGAGAGGTATATCCAGCAGGAGGAAGGAGTTGGTGATACCACTGTATAAAACATTGGTGAGACCTCAACTAGAGTACTGGTCTGTATAAGTGAACAGGATGATTTTTTTTGTGAGACTGTTTTGCTCTGGTGGTCCAGGGCATCCTTCCAGAGTACCCACTCGACTAGCTGCATACTCCCAGTCTAAAACCCCCCCCATCAGTCTCCTCCCAACCCCATGGCACATCCAGCCCCTGAATTACCCCCTGGAGAGGGCCCAGCCCTCCTTGGCAGCCTTCGAAAGTGAGGGACTTACTGTGAGATCGGGTTGGCCACAGGCGATCTGATGTGGGTAAATCCAACAGCGGGATGTGGGCGGGTCCTCGGGGTCTCCTTTATCTCCACTGGGCCTCCAGGGTATTTTTCCTTGTTTGTTCCCCCTCAGAGCACAGACGTGCCATGACATCCAAGCACCACTGTGCTGACATCTGCTGCTGCTCCACCCCCTTACGTGGCACCATTCATGCTAGGTCCCTGATCTCCTTCAGGGGCAGCCAGAGAGCGATGCAATACCTGGAACCCATGCCAGGAAGGAAGAGCAGCCCTCTGGATGCTCAATTCCTTCCCTCCCCTGCTGATCCTCGATGACCCAAGTCCGCTCCCGAATCCAGGTCGCCAGTGTGGCATGAGATGTAGTGTCCAGCGCCTTAACCGTCAGTACCACTGGGCCGGCATGAACAGAATGATGACCTTTCTCTGTTGAAGTGTCCATTATGGTTGCTTGGCAGAAAAACAGAGACTAACTGAAACTGTTGAAGATGGAGGCAATAAAGAACTGCAACTGGAACAGAGATAATGAATCAGCTGCTTCGGTTAGCATAACCCAGAGTTTGAAAATAATGTGGTGTAACACTAAGACCAAGAATCCAAGTCGACCTCAGATGGTCCATATAATCGGATGGGACGAAGACCTCCCTCATTGAATTTGTTCTTCATGGATTGATTGATTGATAGAAAAATAGAGACTGACTGGAGGGTTCAGTAACGTTCCCATACTGAGGTGGCATTTCCTACTAGGTGATCTTACAAGGAGATGTTGATGGCAAATTTTTACAAAGACACAACACCAGAGGCCAGAGAGCAGTGGTCCAGGACTGCTCAAAATAAGCAGGATAGCCATGCGGTGGATATGCATTGATGTATGCCAGTGTGGAACAGGAGAAGGGTCTTTGTAGTAGTTTGGACAGCTGTTCCATTAAGATAAATTGGCATGGCTAGCTATATCAGATTTAGAGCAGTCAGGAAGAGAAGTAACAGTTCAATTATGTCAGAGTCAGGAAGTAGGAATTGAATGATCAACCTTGAGGAACTATCTGGATTGCACAGGTAAGGTATTGTAGGGAAGAAAAGAATTTGTTGCTTTGGGCAAGAGCATATGAGTAGAAGGGACATCACTAAGATGATATCTTGTGCCAGTGATGTGTGGTAGCCTGGCTTCCATGCATTCAATAGCCAATGTTGTGCTGAGGCATTTGAGGAATGTCATTGGACCAAAGATACTCATTTTGAGCAGAGAAACATAGCTCTTGGAACAGCTAGACACGAGCCGGGATCTAGACATGAGGAGAATTCCACCTGATCTGTCGGAAAGGTCAGTTGACAAATTAACGACTGCTTGATGGTGGCAACACTGAGAAGACCCAAAAGTACTGTACAGAACAGAGCAAAGAGTTGAGGTCTGATGCAAAGGCCAGATGAACTCCACGGGAATAGCGATCCATCCCAAATGTATCACAAAGATGCCAAAGGCAAATGACTGGGGAATGAATTGAATGCAAGGGTCAAGCAGCTCGACAGCTAGGAGCACAGGGCTGGAAAAGGTGATGAAAGTTAGTGCGTAGTGAATACGAGCATAGGATGGAGATATACATGAAAGGAGTTTGAAGACTTGATGCTCAGGCTGACTGAGGACTGAGAAGCAGAGAAATTGATGATGAGGCATTTCACGCCAGGGAGTCATCCAGCGGCAATGGTTCTATGTGATAATGGTGGGCACCGAATGGCAACCCGTATTATCGTGATGTCAGCGTGGCAAAAACAATTTCGCCACCCTGAGATCCTCGGCACACGGAAGAACGGCGCCAGGGACTTAAAACATTTGCTTTCTGGGAGGGCTGTGCCCCCACCCCCCCACACAGGGCTTTGACCCCGCACCCCTATTTAAGGACTCTCGACCCAGGGGGTGCATGCTGGGGGGCGAAAGCAAAAAATAAATTTGGGCCGGGCGCACAAAACCATGGTAGCACCCAGACCCAGACCCAACCTGAAACCCCAGCACCGCAAGTGGAGGCCAACCCCTGACGCCACGCCGCAGCTCAGCAGCCAACCGCAGCGCCACCCCTACATCCCTCCCAGGCCACAGCCTTGTGCCCCCATGACGTGTAATAGCGTACATCGACATCCTGTTGTTACGGTCGCCCACCCCACCACATTTGGTCACCCTCCTTCCTCGCCATTCGGCTTTCACCTCACATAGTGTCATTTTGGACGGCGCTAATTCAGGCACTCCACCGCAAAGGCCGAAGCGGCAACACATGGCGAGGGTAAATGAGAAGGAAGGAAACGACTGAGCTGAAAGTGACATGGGTGGAAGTCTCCAGTATGCTCCATGCAGAGCTAAAGGATGATGGTGGATTCTGCATCACAAAATACAGAGCATAACGTCACAGGAAACAACAACATGAAGCATTGAATGTTGGAAGAGTACCTGGGGACCAGAAGGGACAGAAGCATGGCTGTGAGACAGCTGTACAGCTGAAGCTCAAGGGGCGAAGGCAGCGAGAGACAGGAAGCAAACTTCAATATCCACCCATAGGATAACGAGGAGAAACTGAAGAGGCGAGCTGAGCTGTGACGTCTGGAGACTGAGACTAAGAAGCAGGTTTTGATGGAGGCACCAAGACCGGACCAGGACACCGAATAGGATGAGACAAAGAAATTGTGGAGAAGCATGCAACTCTGTCTGTGGTAGAAATTGAGTGCAGGAACTGAGGAATCCAGGTTGGCCATGAAGCAGGAGCAGTCCAATCCATAAGGGAGTAGATGGATGTGAAGCTGGCAGATGAGCTGGAGGAGCCAGAAAAGTCAGAGGAGAGCTTTGCAGAGCCACCAAGTGCTGTGTATTGCACTAAAAGCAGAATAAGATGTGAAGAGACCATGGAGGACATGTGTGTGTGATTGAAGAAGGAGCTGGTTAATGATGAAAATGCCATGCCATGCCATGCTAAGAGTGGTAAGCTAACTGAGGACAGTGCAGAATCTCATTGGTGGTTGCAGTCAGAAAGTCAAAAAGTGCAGAAGGTGTAAATGCTCATATGCTGCATAGGGCTGTAGATGCATGACAGGGCAGACGTGAAGGAGAGATAACAGAACCCTGACTCAGGTAGAGTGGCAAGCGCACCAACACATGAATACCTCCCAAGGCAGAGTCAGGGATGAAGACCAGCAAACAGCTGGTATAAACTGGAACACAGTACGAACTGGAACTGGATGAAACAGACTCCCATCTCCGGTAGACGGAATGCCCACCTGCACTCAAATACTTCAGGAGGTATGAGTTAGAGATAGAGACCATTGGACTGCTGAAATGGATGACTGATATGATTGCCTGATACAATTGGCTGAGATGACTGATCAAGATGACTGACTGAGATGATTGACTAAGAGCATTTGACTGATATGATTGACTGATACGAAAGACTGAAATGATTAGACTGACATAAACAGACTCCCATCCCCGGAGGACCAGGTGAATCCACCTTCACTTGATCCGCATAAGGCAGAGTTAGGGATGGAGGCTTCGGACTGCTGATAGAAATTACTGATATGACTGACTGACAGAAACAGACTCCCATCCCCAGTAGACCGGGTAAACCCACCTTCACTTGACACCTCAGAAGGTAGACTTGGGGAGGGAGGCCATGAGACTGCTTGTATGGTCTGAGCAAGGAAAGAGCAGCAGAGAGCAGTTGTAATCGAATATAAGCAAGGTGGAGGAAGGTAGCATGGGGGAAGTGGGAAGCAGAAAAAGGAGGATGGAAAACAGCAAGGAGGGAGGGCATGATATATATACTGGAAGACAAGAGCACAAGTTAACAACTAAAAGCACAGCAAGAGAAACATTAAGAAATAACATTAGGGTGCTTGGAGGGGAACTGAACGCAATGGCTGACATCCAAGTTTGAGTGTTTAGTGAGAACATGCATCATAAACTGGTGAACAAATGTATCAATACATGAGTGGTGAAGCAATATAAATTAGGTCCCGTGCATAAACAATTGTGAGCAATACTGCAAGAGAATTGTGGCAGTAGGCACCAGAGGACTGAGCTACAGTACAGCGTGTCAGTGATGGGAGTTGATAAAAGTAATATTGCTTGTGTGTGACAGGCAAACTGAATCAGAACAGAATACGGGGTGTAAATAGCTGAATACAGACAAACAAAAAACGCTCACCATGTATAGGCAGCTAAGTGCAGGAAAAGGCAGCAGCAGTAGTGCTTGCATGCACTGAGTGATCAGGGTGGCATCAGCCAGCACTACAGGAGCACGGGCAACCTGGAAGCACTCAGCAGGATAACGGCAGACCGGAGGAGAGAATGCCCCTAAAAACAAGCAAAGTGGAGCACTGGACTGAGGCATGGAGAACGATACAAACAGAAGGCAGGAGGGGAGGAATGGAGGGGAGGGGAAGAAGCAAGAGGAATGAAAATTAAGAACAGGAATGGTGGCAGCATGGCAGCAGACGGGGAATGGAATAGGGAAAATAAATGGAAAAGAACAGAAATGGGGAGGGGGCAGAAGGGCAACTAAGGCAGGAGCAGAAAAACAAAACAGAGAAGCAGAGAAGCAAGTGAGGAGAGAAACTGCAGCAAAAGCAGAGACCAACGAGGCTCAGCCACACGAGCCACGCAGGAGCTCAAGAGTGTTTGGAGACACTGCCAAGCATGGGCTGCTAGGAGAGGCTGGATTTTATGTGGGATATGGGAGGAGCTATTGCCCACATTGAACCATGGGCTTTAGGCCTCCAAAAATAACAACACTACAATGTGCATACACTAATACATCTGTATTTTGGTGGAAGAATATGCTACAGTAAATAGTCTGTAGCACTGCCATCTTCTCCCTCTCTCTCTCTCTCTCTCTTCCCCTCTCTCTCCTCTCTCTCTCCCTCCCTCTCTCTCTCCTCCCCTCTCTCTCTCTCTCTCCTTCCTCTCTCTCTCTCCTCTCTCTCTCCTCCCTCTCTCTCTCTCTCCTTCCCCTCTCTCTCTCTCTCTCTCTCTCTCCTCCTCTCTCTCTCTCTCTTCCCCATAAATTCAAAATAACTATTGGCATGACAAGATATACAGATACTGTCAAAATTTATACATCAAACGATTCAGAAGACATAAACATACTACAATGCACTTTAATGTAACTATGATGTATTTTGAAACTGGTAGCAGGAATCCAGTTTACAGCAATTTATGTTACATCTTTTCTTTCCCCCGGCAGTATACAAAGTTTACTTTCATCATTCATGAGCTGGAAATCCATTATCCTTGGTGACAGCGTTAGAAAACACTGTTCTCGTATCCAGTTGTATACTGTACAGTGAAGAATGAAATGTAGTTCTGTTTCAATTTCACCACTTTCACACTGGATAGAGTCAGGCTTCTTTAGGTTTCCAGGTTAATGTGTGCCTGCCTGTTTCTATTTCTAATTTGTGGACACTGATTGTGTATTTGGTTAGAATGTGTCTGTGTTTAGCATTTTTAACTGTATGCAGTTAATCAGCTTTGGTGAAGTTTTTGTGGAGGGATCTGTAGCAGGGGTGTACGAGTAACAAATAGTATTTCCTGAATACCACAAATAATGCACTATTCATTATCCATATCCAAAGCATGAATAGTAACTCTATTTGATCCCTATTCCTAATTGGGAAATACTTTCTTTTCAAGACAAAAAAAAAAGATAAAGACCCCCAATTTTCTCCTCAGCACAGATCCTTTATAATATACAAGTCCCCCATCAATCCACTCTCACTTAAAACCCCAATCCCACCCTCCTCCCCCCAGCATCAACAATTTGATAATTGAAGTTTATTTTTATTTATATTTTAACAGGATAAGGTATTAGGCAAAGCCTGTCTTCAGGACCATCCAATATATACAAACAATTCAAGTTACAATAAAACTGAACGAACATACAGTGATAAAATAATAAACTAAATATACAAACACAGTGTATGTACTCACATACAAATACGAACGATCTGATTCCAGTAAGTGGCACTGCTATATCTGTCGAACCCCAGAAGGAGCAGCAGGGCGCTATGCTTACTTCTGCCCGGAACAGGTATGCCATTGTTGCTCTGGTTTCTATTTTCCGAGAAAGAACCACTTGGTTTTAACAACACCGCCTTTCCAGTTCATCTTGTGCCGCAGTAAAAAAACAGCAGAGAAGACTTCGGTTGAGCCTGCCTCGGTGGCTGTGGACTTGGAGTCCGGGCAGTGGCAAAGCCCGCCCCAGTCACGGAGAGAAGGGCTGCAGCCTTCGGACGGCTGTATGGTTGAAGTCCGTTCTGCTGAGGATCCTGCAATTCCCCTAAACAAGGAACGTACCTTTCTTACTCCAGAATGACAGACTGTGTTTTTATTTTTCTATGTCATATGATTTTATCCTAGTTATCGCACAAGAGTTTTGATTACAGTTTAATTACATTGACCACATCCTTGGTCTTTGGTTTGGTTATTTGTTCATATTGAGATTTGTTTTTATCTCTTTACTTTTGGTTTTGTTTTTAACTGATTTTAGCTCTTTATTATACCTAAAGGACTGACCCTGCCCACTACTAAGCTTTGTTTGCTTGTCTAACTCAGCTGGTCAGCCAAGATACACAGAATAGCATATTTTAGCTGACCTCGACTGATGGGTTTGCAATTCTCTGAAAATGTTAGATATTTTAATATAACAAAACTTAGAAACACTATTATATTTTGATATCATTGACTTTGCTGCAGGGCTGTAACCAATTAAGCAACTGAACCCTCAGAGAGCCCTTAGAGGTTCCATTTAGTCGACTGATTGACCAATTTAATTGATCTAATTGATTTACCCTCTACCTTATATTAACAACCTGTTCACTCTACCTTAATTATCAGTACACCCCTATTACGGTGTAGATTGGTGGAGAAACGTGGAGAGCGGCTGTTAAAACTTTAAGTCGCCCTGCCAGGTCTGCATTTAAATGCTTTCTAGCGCTGTTTAGGCCTCATGGTTTTGTGTCCGTTTTATTTTTTGTAAAGAAAATTATGATTTTTGACTTTATGAGTTTTAGAACAGACTTCTCCGACGAATCTAAGTACAAGCAGGAAACATAGGACTTAAGAGGACTAAGAGATTTATGAGGTTTATGTTTTTTTTTATTTCACTTTGTTAGTTAATTAGTTTCAGTTAGTTTTAGTTAGAAGTTAGCTTTCTCAGCCTTTTTGCCTACAATAGACACGATATTGTTATCCTTACTATTGTAAGCACTGTTTAATGGCAAAATTAGTTTTAACAGTAGTTTAGAGAGAGAGAGAGATGATATGAAGGGGTGGGGAGCTCTCTATCAAACCCTCCGCATTGTATTTTCTTTTTTTGTGTTTCAGCGAACACAGACAGTGTGGTGGTGGCGGTGGAAAAACTACCGAACAAGCTATTCCCTTGGATGAGATGATACCTGTGCCATAACACAATTGCTATATTAAGGAGGAAATTAATAGGCCCGTGTCTTTTTCAGGAGTTGGGCAACTGTGAACAGCAATATAACTTCCATCAACAGTAATAAACTCAAACTACTGGAGTTTCTGTTGGGGCTGTATTTGGTTATTCTGTATCCATTTATGAGATCTTGGAATCGACTCTGGAATCGGTACTTGACAGTTTTTGTTCCCGATCATTTCTTCTTCAGTTTGGGCTGATTTCATCACAGGAACTCTGGGCTGCTCATGCTGGAAATAGAACTGAAATGGTGAAGTATTCCAGCTTTATCCTTTGAACTTTTTATAATAGCTCAAACTTGAACAATTATTTTAGACTTATAACTTGTACCCTAGTGTCGAAACCATTTTACCTTTTGTACTTTTGTACTTTTAGTTTGCCTTTAATTTGTAAATAACTTCTTTATTCTGCATTTATATTGAAGCTTACTTCTAAAAATGGTTGTTACTAGAAGTGGAAAGGGCAGTGTTTTAAACCAAGCCTCAGGAGAGTTCTTTGTTCCAGCTCAGTTATTGAAATATTAGAGACCCAGGATGATCCTATTGAGACATTTCTTGCATGCATATTAAGGTAAATAGAGGGCAAAGGTAAACAATAAAACAAATGTAAAATAAAAATAATAACCCAAATAAACAAAAGGAGAAACTACACACGAAACGCTAACCTGGAGAGAAGACATAAGGTCCTCCTCCCTCTTCCCCCATGTAAATGTTTTAGAAAATAGAAACAACTTAAAATAACTGATTTTTGGAGTAATAAAGGGAAGGGAGGGTCCTAACTACAGCTCGACCCTATTTTGGTAGCAACTGATCAGACCAATCATTCAAAAGGATTGGGCAATCACCCTGAAACTTTTGAAAACTCTTCCAGAAAAGACTGGGGAATGTCTACACAGTCTGCTGAATCCATTTCTTATGAACAATCACATGGGATACATATAAGTCTGACATAGAGGATTAGAGAGTCTGAAGATCTGGAATTGAGATTTTCACCAACTTCAGACATGTCCTGTCAACCGATCCAGAGATACTAGATCACCTAGGCTCTTCCTTAGAACAAAGGACTACCGACAGAGCAGGATCAGTTTAAACATAGTTATAATAATCTAGCCTCAGATCCCAATAGAAAGCTAGCAGAACAGACAGATTTAAAATCAATAATTAAAGATCCGAGTGTCACTATCGAGGGATTAAAGAAGATGGATACAACTCATAAAATAGATAAGGAACTAGAGGGGAAGTATAAGCCACTGAGGTCTAAGACCTCCCAGGAAACAGATCTCAACACAGGTGAAATCCAGTGTACTGACAAATCATACCTGATGGCTACCTCCACTATCTTGAAGCAGACTCTAGAGATTTTAAAGAACAGATACTCTGCTGACATAGTTATATTGGAAAATATTAACACCCTTAAAAATTAGATATGTAACATAAGAGCAGACATTTTTCATAACAGAGTACTTCTGGACAGAATCCTGAACAGCAGTAAAAAATATCCCTCTGAGTCTGAATCCTTGGGAACTGAACCCTTGACTATAGAGAAGGTAAATATAGGTATACAGGTACACCTCCCTTCACCCTTTAATAAAAATAAAATATGTGAATGCTATATAAAGAACTTAGATTCAGAAAAACAGGATAATGGTGAACTTAATAGACAAACACAGAACCAACAAAAAGAACAAAACAAATAAAAAAAAAGAAAGGAAACCTTTATCTAGTAAAAATAAAAACATTCAAATGGCACATACAAATCTGGAAAAGCCAACTGTACAGGAAACAAGGAGGGTCAGGATCCAAACAAAAACTCAAAACAGGGAAAACAGGGTAAACAATTAGCAGTGCAGGAGACGAATCTCCACTCAAATGGTACATATAATGAAATCTCTTATGATGCAATAGTGAGTAGGGAGTCACTGACTGCTTTTCAGAGGGAGACTGAGACCTCCGGTTATTCACTCACCAAAGATGATCTTATTAGTAAGATTCCAGCAAATGTTTCAGGGATCTCTCCTGTTTTACAGAAATGTGGGAACACTAAATTTTTGATTGAGATCTATAATGTAGCTATATTAGAGAACGAAACAGAGAGATCACTTCTTGCCTGGGTACTTAACTTTCTTGAACTATGCCATCCCTGAGTTAGAAAGAGGAAGTATCAGTTTTAGATCACTGAATCACACATCCTTGAGGACTGCCCATTCCATCTTAGATTAGAAAGGCATTACTCTTAAGGAAAAGGGCTATGGTATTACATTCCCCATGTTAGTCCCAAGATTTTCCCTGAGTCCCAGCAGTAAGGAAAATAGTCCTTATGAGCAGTCTCCCGATGAAATGTGTGAAGCAGATCATGAACCTCAGAGGGAAATCTTAGGAGGGATTAATGAACACATTGAAAACCAGAAAAGTCATGGCTAGGAGAACAATGCAGTGTTTGGGTGGAAATTACGGATAAAGATGCTAGACAGAAGGTAAAGGGACCTCCTCTATTTCCTAGAAAAAGCATTAGATTTACATATTTCCTGGAATATGGTAGATTCTATTAATATACAAGATAACAAAGGTCTATCATCTCAGATTGACATTACCTTCAAAAATCCCAACCTATTTAACAGAATATTGTCGCTGGCAGACAAATTGGACCCATTGGGAATTCATATAGTGGACTCGACAGAGCTGGATCCAGACACCCATGGCCATATCCCTGTGATGGGAGTACAGGAGCTAGCCCCAGTGTTGGATTCTCTGTTAATAAACTTTGAAAATTTTGAAGACCCAAATACTTATGCACCATTGTTGACCGTGGTCTCCCCCTGACATTGGCAATCTCGGTGAGTTAACATCTGAAGAGTCAAACACTGGGATGGTAGTCAATACAGAGAGAAAAAGGAATATGATGGATGCCCTCTCTATTCTCTCTTGGAATATAGAGAGTATGCATCTTAAAATAACAGACCCTGAGGTTTTGAGTTTTCTTGAGTTCTATGACACAATAGGGATTCAGGAAACATGGTGCACTGAAGGGTCCACTCCCGGACTGGCAGGTTACACAGCCATAACCTTATCAGCCTCCAGAGACAAAAAAATTGGTAGGCTTAAAGGGGGACTTACCTTTTTCATCAAAACACAGCTAGATTTAGGAATTACCTGAATAGCTACAAATCTGAGAGGAACTCTAACTCTACATATAAAGCTCTTCTGTGTAATATATATTTGCCCCAGATTCAGGCATTCTGGCTAGCAGATACCTTTATTAAGAATTTGAAAACTTTGCTAGATGATCTGTTGGACAGCTATCAGACTGCCCTATAATTATTATGGGAGACTTCAATGCTAGAGTTTCTTCCTGTCTTTTGGAAGACAATTATGCTGACTTTATCTATCTGCTTCCTTTGGCTAATGATAATATCACCCATAAAAGGTCCTCACAGGATATGGTACTTAACCTAGAGGCAGGATCCTCTTGGAGTTTTTGCATCCAGGAATTACTGTCTCTTAAATGGAAGAACTCAGGGTGATATGTTGGGTCTTTACTTTCAGAGGCCCTATGGGTTCTTCTACTCCGGACCTAATTTGGACTAACCTGGAGGCAACCTATATGGTACAGAAATTAGAGGTTAAGGACGGACTGGAATCCGCCCACTGTCCTTTTGTTCTTACTCTGAATTGTCCTCTAGGAACAAATAGAAAAACGGGTTACCTGGAGGACAATTTGGAGATTATTAATGAGAAAAGAATTATCTGGGGACCTCTACATCATATGAATTTTGAGTTTATTCTAAATACTGGAGAAGTGTGTCACATACATGATTCCACTATAAACTTTCATGAATCAACTAATATCCTAGAAAGTTGGGAAAGGATATCTATGATACTGAAACCATGGTGCAAGAAAAAAATACCTTCTTGCAAACAGATATATAAAAAGTCTTGTTTTAATGCACACTGCCTACAGGCTAAAAAAATTTTTGGCAGAATACTTAGGACACATAAAAATAAAAGAAATAAAACTATCGCAGACTTTAAACTACTTAAGACAGAAAGGGAAAAGTATAAGTTAACTTTAGAAAGGGCAAAGGAAAAATATTCCCATGGACTCTGGGAAAAACTAAGACAGTCCGTACTGAACAGAGATGGTAGAGGCTTCTGGAAACTAGTATCTCAGGGTTACAACAAACACTTCAATAAACTAGAAGCCTACATTACACCCGAAGCCTGGACTCTCTATTTCTCGGAGCTCTACTTCTCTCAGACTGAGCTAGAGATGACTACAGTCCACGAGCCCAGGGGAGAAATGTTCTATCCACGGCCCATCTTTATTACGGAAGGAGATATTTTCCAGGCATTATCATTACTGAAATCTAACAAGGCACCAGGCCCAGCGGTATTCTGGGAGACCGATACAAATCACTTCCTAACTGGTGGTGTCACTTCTTTTCTATTATTTAATGGACTCTTACAAGGACTCCTTGTCCTCCAAGTTGGCTAGGTAGTCATATATTCCCCATATTCAAAGGAAGATCCTTATAACCGAAAATGTATAGACCGATCAGTCTCAAAGATGTTTCTCAGAAGATCTTTACAAAGATAATTCTGGAAGACTATTAGATTGGGCTGAAGAAAACTCAATCCTGAATGAGGCACAAAATGGCTTCAGGAAGAATAGGTCCACAATACAACACTGCTATGTTTTGTATGATTTGATTTGGAAATATACTAAAATTAGAAAAACAAATCTTTATTGCTGTTTGTAGTTTCTCTTCAGCCTTTGATAACATCAGCAGGAAAATTCTTTGGACAACACTCAAGGTATTAGGGCTGGAGAGTTCCATGCTGGATGTCATCATTAGACTACATGAAAATACTTGGGCTAGAGTCCAATACGATCAGTATGGACATCTAACTGAGAAATTCCTTACGAACAAAGGGGTTAGACAAGGATGCATTTTGGCACCCACTCTATTTAACATATATATTAACATAATTTTGGAACAGATTTCTAACCTGGACTTCCACGCTCCTAAGGTAGATGGCACTAGGATTGACTGTCTTGCATACGCTGATGATTTGGTTCTGCTATCTACTTCATTATTGGGACTTAAAAGGAAATTGATAAAGTTCGAATCTCTCTGTGTACAGTACAAACTAAAAATTAATTATGGTAAAACAAAAGTAGTGGTGTTTGGAAAACAGAGTAAAAACATCACTAGTTTTAAGATAGATGGGGTAAACATAGACAGGGTAAAGTATTATGACTATTTAGGAGTCTGTTTTTCCTACAATCTCTCCTGGTATCAACACATGGAGATAATCCAAAACAAAATGAGATCGTCAGGGAACGCCCTAAAAATATTTAACAATAAAATGGGAAAAACTTCAGTTAAAGGAACTGTGAATGTACTCAATGCTAAAATAAGAACAAGCATGTTATCGCTTGTGAAACATGAGATATGCACAGACCAGAGGCTACAAACTATTTTTAAACAACCTGTATAGACATATCCTCATGCTACCACAAGGGACACCAAAATGTATTCTAGCATTGGAATTAGGACAGCACACTTTACTTTCCCTTATACAGGAGCAACAAATTATATTCTTACTCAGACTTTTTTTGTTGCCCGAAAGTAGATATCCCAGAATGTGCCTGGAAGAAAGCATAAGAATGGCCAATTTGGGATTTACTCATCCCAGTATTCAGTTTATCAAGGAGGTAATGATGCCAGCTAGCCTGGGACATTTACTATATGAAGTATATTATAGACCTCTAGTAGAAATCAAACAGGATGTTAAAATCAGGCTGGGAGCCTTGGATGAGAACTTTTTACTTACTCAGCTCTCCATGCTCAAACTCCATGATTATTACAAAACAATTAGATTTTCATGTAGTTTTGAGCTATAACTTTCCATGATAACAAGTTCTAGATTAAGGAGGATCTATACCAGATTTAGAACTGAGTGTTATACAGCAAACTATGTACAGCATAGATATAAGGAAAAGGCTAGATCTTCCCATTTTGCAAATGTGGTTCGAATCAATAGATGACCTAAAACATGTCATACTATTATGCACCCTCTATGAAGCATCTAGAAAGAAATGGTTGGTGAACTTCTTGGAGGTCTCAGTCTCCCTCCCTCTAATATGTTGGATTACCTCTTCAAAACTAAAGATAAAAAAAATCATCAAACTGTTGGCAAAGTTTCTCCTAACCACACACTTGTAAAAACGTGGCTTATATTATTATGAAATTTACTTATCATGATCAAAATAATATTTTTATTTATATCTTTTAATACGGCATTCTTGCTTTGGTGCTATATGATGGGTGTATGTTAGAACCATAACAGTAGTTTTAACTTTTTATGATTTGTACTTTATGTGATGTGTATAAAATGTTATATTGTATCGACTTACTGCTGATCAATAAATTGTTTACTTACACATACAAATCGCACATTCTGAAGGACTGCCTTGAAACTACTGCAGGTGGAAATTTTACATAACTTTGGAGGCAATGAATATCATGCTGATGTCGCAATAAAATTAAAAGACATTGCACCATATCTTGATCTGGTTCTTGGGACTTGAAGGCCTTTCCCTGTAACTTCCCAAAGGGAATATTTTGTGGAAATTGGAGATTGTGTTTCAAGCAGGTAAGATAGAGCATGACCTGCCATGTGTACAAAAATATAAATAGTTGTCTCTTCCTCCTGATCTTAAGGGATGTCCAGTTTAGTTTCAATAATAATGTACAATGACGTGTCATTGCTGGAGGGCCAGCTAATTCTAAGACAGACCTTGCAACAGTCTAATGCAGTCTATCCAATTTTGGCAGGGTCCCATTGCCTGCCATCTCATAGACTGCACTACCACAGCCTATCACATGTAGCGTAACTAATGATGCAAGATTTGCTCATTTCTTTAGTCATACAAAACTTATGTCTCCTAGGGGAACCCAGCTTCTGAGTGACCTTTACATAGAGTTTGTTTATATGGTCCTCATACTTTAAAGTATTCACTCCATGTTATTGCCCATGTCATTTGTATCATGTTGCTTTTGGACTACTTTGTATTACTACTATCCATCTCTTACCTTATTGTCTTTCAATGTTCTGTATTTGTTTTACCTTTGTTGATCAAATGTTAATTTCAACTGTATTCGATATCTGTAAACTCCGAGTCAGTGCCTGAAAATAGTCATTGCTATGGCTAGGGCACCTTACCCGGTCAACAAAAACAAATTTGTTTTCTTAATGTTCAAAATAATTTAGTTTGGATGAGACAATTTTATAGTTTATTAAACTGCAGTTGAAGTACCTTGTGAACTTTACTCTGATCATGGTCTAGAAAAAGCAGGACTGTGTCATCAGCATACATTTTAATGGTAATGGTTGAGAGCAGTTTGAATAACTCACCGATAAAAAGAACAAACAGTAGGGGACCCAAAATCAATCACTGTGGAACTCCCCTCTCTACTGTTTTAATGTCTGACAATGTACCCTCTATCTATTGCTGCCATTTGGGACCTATCCTTTAGATAAAATCCAAATCATTTCAGCACTTAAGCACCAATGCCTTAATTAGCCATCTTATTTAACAGCAGTGGATGGTACACTATATTGAAAGCTTTTATTAGATCCACAAACACCACCCTATGCACCCACATTCTTCGGTGCATGGGAGGTGTGTCTGTGAATCCAACAATGCTGTCTGGGTGGAGTAAAGTGGTCTGAAGCCAGACCACTGGGAAAAACAGACTATAATTTTACATGTAAACAAATGATTGCTCCTTCTCCAGTAGTTTGGGAACAAGGAGGCGAAGCTATGGGTTGGTAATTATTCCTCTATAATGAATTTCCACCTTTATAACCAGCACAGTTCTTGCTATACTCCAAGCAATGGGGAAGGAACCACAGCAAAGACTCCTATTAAAGAGTTTTGTCAAATATGCTGCAATTATGTCTGCTCCCTCCCTCAACTGTCTGGCTCCAGGGTTGTCCAACCCACCAAGTTGGGATATATTGAGCATTTTCAATTGTTTCCAAATGCTTTGTTTTAATTATCTGAAATCTAAAGAGGGGTCTCCCATTTGTTAGTTCCCCTGAGGTTTCAAACTCCCAGTCCAAATGTATATCACTTTTACTTCCAGTACCTAATAAAGGAAGGGATGTAAAAAAAAATGTGTTCATGTCTTCGGCTACTTGTCTAGGGTTTGAAGTTACACAGCCATCTACCTTTAAGAATGTGAGATGGAAGGACTTGAATGGGGATGGGAACTGTTTAAAAAGTTTCAAAAGTACACCAGTTCAAATTTATTTTATAATACTTTTCCTTTGCTTCGTTTATAAGCCCCTGACATTTATTTCTAACATTTGTAAGCTTTTCAAATGCTATCCTGATTTGATTTCCACACTTTCTTCCATAATCTATTCCTAACATGTATATTTTTAAGATTTTGCCAGTCGTTCAAGGCATGCTTCTTTGTTTCTTTTATATAGAAATCTGGTGCATGCCTGTCGCTAATTACAAAAATTCACTAATAAAAAGTGGACCACAGAATCAAGTTCTAGTATGAGATCAAGCTGATCCCATCTAACCTTATTTATATCATTCAGGAATACCAATTTATTGAAATTCCTGAAGGACCTAAACTTTTCAGGGGGAATATTTTCTAGCTCAGTGGGGCAGTTTAGATTAATCCTATAGACAACTGCAAAATGGTCTCCTAATAAGGGTGGCCCCACTTCTCCCACTTCAGTTTTCAAATTCTTTAAAACAAAATGAAATCAATCAAACTCCTTCTATCATCCATATTACTAATCATTGTAGGGAATATAAACAATCTGGGTGGGATATTCAAAGGGTTGCACATAGCACAACAGGGTTTGACATGTGTGCCCCAGCGCAATATTCAATGGGGCAGGTTGCTGCTCCGCGACCCGATGGCAGGGGTGCAACAGTAATGTATCGCGACATAAGTGTGGGGCATGCCCATGTGCATATCTGCGGCACATCCTGATATTCAGCCGGGATGTGCGGTGCATATGCTGACACATACCGCCTTGTGCTGCTCAGGGGGCACAAAGTTGAGCCTGGTGAAACCAGGAACAAACCCTGGCCACCCACAGGCAAGCTGCCATATTGCAAAGCGCTAACACAACAGCCGCCTGCTGTGGTGGCCACCGACCATCAGGACCACGGTCCACATGCCCCGTCCTGGGCGTCATGCCCCATTGCGCAGCCTCTGCTACACATCCCTAGTGGTCCAGTGGACGCTATCCATCACCTGATCGCAGGCATAAGATAATTATCACCCTGGTGGTCCAGTGGACTGATCCCCATTGCCTGAGCGTGGGAATAATATGTTAATAAGTATATTTGCAAAGATCCAGGGGACTCTCCTTTCATATGTCTGGAAGAGTTTCATTTGTATGACCAGCCCAGTGTGATGTCATTCAGTATGTAGCACGTTCGCGTGCACACCTGAGTGGCTCGGCCCCTTCTTCTTGCTTTACTCTGCACCAAGAAGACAGGTGCAAGTTAGTATGAAACTGGCGTGGTGTGCTTGGCGGCGAAGCGTCAGTTCTTTTGAAAATCGGGCCACTTTTTTCATTTATAATCCTATAGGAGCAATAAGCTACTTGACTCTTCATATATCGGAGAAGAAATATAATATATAAGGTAAAAGGCCCCTAGAATGATATAAAGAAAATCTATACTAATGATTATGAAGTGTTTGGGGATATGACAGTAATATTGTATTATGCTACAAATAAATGCAGTAGTTCTTTTTTATATAAAAAATATGTTTCCTATTAGGACACTGATATTTGGGAACTACTGAACTATAAATCTTTCCTAACGGAAGAATTTGAGACCGATTCATGATGCTGCTGTTTAATATATATAAAAGTTGGTGTTAAATTATAATTTTATACATTAGAATAACAGAAAAACTTTTCCTTTTCATTTAGAAATAAAATACTGATATCTCGAGAAATGTTTTCACAGCAGCCCCCACCCCACTAGCCACCATAAGAAATATGCAGGTTAGTTCCACCTGCATTCTGTATAATTTTGAAAGTTCAGCAATTGAGTTTTTGAAATAAAATGAGAGATTGGGTAATTATTATTATATTTTTTTATTTCCAAATTAGCTCTACAGTATGATGAAGGAATTTATATTCCGAAATGTTACTGGAATGATTATATTGATGGAGCTTTTGAGAATTACTGGAATAATATTTGATGGAACCTTTTGAGAATGGAATTCTGATGGAACTCTTTGAAAGGATTTTTATGATATCATGGATAATAAAATCATGTTAAAACTGAATATTGTTTTGGTGTTTTCGGTTGAGACAGGTTTCTTAGTATAAAATTTAGATGTTTTCCACTTTCTTGTATCCCTCTTATAGTTAAGAATGGGAAACTTTTAAAATGTAAAGGGAACCTTACACTTGTGTTTGTACTCATAAGTTACACAACCCTGGTGGTCAGTGGAACACCCGCCCGATCATGGCGTAATCGGGCGAAATGATCAAAGGACACCCTGGTGGTCCAGTGGTACCCCCTCCCACCCACCCACTGAAGCTCCCGCCTGCAACCCCCAGTCAGCGGAGGGAGCAGCACCCGCCATAAGCCGCCCGGCCCTCTGCTGACTGACAGCGTACAGTAGGGTCTGTACACCTATTGGTCCACTCATTGGGCCAATAAGCATTCAGATCAAACTAACAAGAGCCTTGTTAGTTGAACAATGATCTTGTTTTGTCCCCATCGGAACCATGAACTATAAAAAAAAAAGAACGTAAACGTTTGCCCCTATTGAAGTCTATAGAGCACATCCCCATGCACTCCCACTGAAATGTCACTGTAGGTCCTAGCGTGGGGGCAGCGCTGCAAACAAGGAAGTGGAAGGGATCGGTGGCTCAGCTCCATGGAGCCAAATTACGATCCCTTCAATTCCAAAATATAGCAAGATTAAAATTCTACTTTTGGTGCCAGTGGACTTACTGACAGGTAAGGCACCTCTACGATTTTTGTAATGAGCACCAGGAAAGGTACTCTTTAAGTATTACATCTATTATCTAAGCAGTATTTTTTAATAATTTACCTTGTCAGCTATTTTGAAATTGAATTGAATTGCATAGCCAAAACACACAGGGCAGTTAGCATAGCAACTTTGATGCTACTACTGAAATCTATTAAGTTTTAAATTTTCTTCTTTTGTGATACAGTATAAAAGAAATTTTAGAATTTTATTAAATTTAAAAATCGTGTCAATTGATCACTTGATCATCTGGCTGCTGGCTTTATAGCATATCCGCGGCATTTTTGTGATAAACCACCTTGATCAGAGAAGCCGTCACATGCAGAATAAAGTCTGATGAACAAAGTAGTAAAATGTTCAGCAAATGGAAAGCTGCTTTTAGTTCTTGGTTCCTCTCGCCATTTATTTTTGTTTGCAGACTTATAGCTCGGTTCCTTATGTGAAGTGAGGACAGAGCCGAGGGCAGAAGGAGCTCAAGCTACATTATTCCAGCTGCAGGTTGATAGTCGCATCAGCCGTTGCTCTGAGCATTTTATTTACAGTTGTAAGTACTTCATAGCTCTTTAACTAAGCCATTTAACCAAGTTGCTCCACTAAATCTAGTTTAAATTGAGCTGTACTGTACCTCTTACCACTAGCACAAAGGTGAGGAGGATATTTAAACTCTAATCATTAAATCACTGCTAGTATTAGTATTTGATTCTAGTCGATTTATAATTGTGGTCCCTAAAGCTAGATTATTGATTTTATATACTGGATAAAAATAAATATATATTAGCTAAAAGACAAGACAAAGTAAATCGTGACCCCAAGTATGCATGTTTAGACTGAGCACCTCTTCTTTTTCTTTCTTTCCCTCTTCTATCTGTGATACTCTGAGTACACCCCATCACTCTTCAAAGGCTGGTTGAGAGCTGCTTGGAGGCCTCCTCCTTTGATCAAAAGACATGACTAAAACGGATGGATTTGATCAAAACTAGAGGGTGCAAACCACAAAAAAATGAAATCAGTTGGTGAAAAGCGATCCACAGAATTTAATACACTGGATCTGTGAACTGTGACGAAGGACTGGGGAAAGACGAATGCTGAATAACACTGATGATTTTAAATACTGCCAAAAAGTTTGAACACTGTACAATGCTGGAACTAGTGGTAATAGGAAAGCGGACTCCAATAACAGTGATGTTACTCTTTCTACTAATTAATTCTGAATTAACAGAATTAATTTCTAGCTACTAGTACTCTCCAATCCTTTTCACTAGTGCTGGCAATACTCCTTGAGTTACTGTACTGTTTATTAGCCACTGGGTACTATGGGACATTTGGTACTGTGAAGGTTTTTTTTCCTTTTTTTACTATATTTGTAGATGTTTTTAACATTTAGGAGGTTTTTATTCTACTTGACCCTTATGCTTCTATTTGCCAACTAACATCTCTAAAGGGTTTCACAGTGTAAGGACCATTGTATTTTAATTAATGTGTGGTGTTTTCAGTACCCTTAGTGCAATACTAATTGGCTCTTTTCTTGTTTTACTCATTCAGTTTCTTTTTTTTTTTTTTTAACATGTTACTATTTTTTCTCCTTGGTCAGAGTGGTCCCCTTCGACCCCCCCGGCCACCGGCACCCGCACCCCTGGAGTTGATCAGGCGTGCGAATCTATACGCCCTGTCGCACTGTCCAGCCAATGGCAGTGGCCCCCCATAGGGAACTGCGGCCTGAAGCTGGCGAGACACCACCACAACTCCAGAGGAGCAGGGCTGGCCATCAGCCGCCGAGGTCGGCCCACCGATTTTCCACTGTTTTACCCCAGTGAGGGCCGGCCATGCAATGGCGTCACTACAGATGTGCAGATGCCGCCTCCTCCCCTGTGTATGCCTGCATCTGTGGAACACCCAGCTTCCACTAGGTGTCACTACAGTGCAGTGCATGTCCCTCACCCACCCCGGAGGAAGGAGTGCAGTTGTGGGACACTCAATCCTTCCCTCCTCCTGCCAACCCCCAGTGGCCCAAGTCCATTCCTGAACCTGGGTCGCGGCACGGCGCAAGGTGCGGCGTCCAGCACCTCAACCCTCAGTGCCACCGGGCCAGCATTCATTCAGTTTCATACTAGATCCCTGGGATATAGAAATATAACCACCTGCATATAGTTTATTTAACCACAAAGAGGCACAACACATCAAGTATACACTATTTTATTATTATCATTATTAGTATAATTTTCCATCTAATCTTGCTATAGTTTACAATTTGAATGTGTTGTTAATATCTGAAATAATTATTTACTATATAAAGCATGGTTAACACTAGGAGTCAGCTAATTAAACAAGAATTGGTGGACATAGAGATCCCCAGGACAAAATCTTAGAAAAAAGGGATAAAAAGAAGAATAAAGGAAGTTTTAATTACAAAAATCAACTTAAAATTACTAGTCTAATACCCGAACTAAGCTGGAGGAAAAAGGCAGTGAAGTGTTAGCTCAAACCTCTACTCCCAAATGTCAAAACAGTTGGCTTTTCAAGTGGAAAAATCTGCTATGAGATTCTAAGGAGGAAAAGAAAGAGTTTAAGTCTTTTCACAAACTCCCCTCCCTCACAGGAAAATGATCGCGGTCAGTATTGACCTTTTAGCAACTTCCCAAAGTGACTCAAACATCTTGCTGCATGATACTTTCCTAAAAAATTATTCCATAGTTTCATGCCCTCCCCACTTTTGGTGCCTGTCATGACACACTTCCTGACCCTGTTGTGAAAGAGTCTTAACTGCAATACCAAGAAAATAGCGGATCTTACTGATATAATCATGAACCTCCACAATACAATTCAAAGGGCTGAAAGAACTAGAAAACTTTAAAATAAACATAGAAATTCCAATTCTAGATACCCATAGAGTAGGTTATATAAGCTCATGCTCTTTGTAGATGACATTCTGATGACACTCACTTCACCTGAATCCTCCGTCCCAGTGTGGGAAAAGCTTAAGCGTTTGGGAATCTATCAGGTTATAAAATAAATAGCTCCAAAATGGAAGTCCTAAATTACTCATTCAACCCTCCCAGGGATCTGAGGGGGCTTTCCTATTCCGCTGGAACCAAGTCGAAATGAGATATCTGGAATCAAGATTCCCTCACAGCTAATCCACCTGGAGCTGGATAACCTTGAACCAATCACTCGGTGAATAACTGCTGACCTATCCAAATGGACAAACCTCCCTATTGGGTTGGTGAGCAGAGCAGAAACCATCCAGCAAAATATTCTGCCTCAAATCCTTTTTCCTACAGACCTTGCCCGTCATACCCTCTAATACCTACTTCTCAGCCTGGGATAAGTTAATCTCTAGGTTTCTCTGGGGGAATAAGCCACCACAATTGAAATTTTGCATATTGCAACTACCTAGAACTCAAGGGGGCCTTATCATACCAAACTTAAAGAAATATGCACAAACAGCACAAGTGCGTACTGTCCTCTTACATATCTCTAGTTCTTATACAGCATATTGGAAGGATATTGAAGCAGCTGTCAATGGGCTAGAATACGTCCCCCCATACATCCTGGGGAATTCCCCAAGATGTCTCCCCCGAATAAGTTTATGCAGTTCACTTGGGAACTCTTTAGAGTTTGGATGCAAGTCAGTTGTTCCGCTCTAATCTCGCCTGAGAGACTCTACCTCTCTACTTCGGCATATGACACAGATATAGGTCCACCGGAATTTGTCTCTTTACTGAAGGGCTGGGAACCCAATCATCTGTGCTTTGTGTTTCAAATCATAGGCCCATCTGGCCTGCTTTCCTTTACTTATCTACAATCCATTTATAAATTACCGTCAAATCAGTACCAAATTTATGAAAAGCTTAGGAACTATCTTCTTTCCCAAGAGGATTCCCTGTTAACAGTGGTGGAATCCCCATCTCCTTTGGTGCAGGGAAGGGGATTGGTCAGGCATCACTTGAACGGTGGCATACAGGAACATATTATTAGTCAATTGTATCAAGCACTTAGAGATGACTGCACTGGATCCCTGGACCCTGTCAGACAGCGATGGGTAAAAGATATAGGGGTAGAGATTGATAAAGATCTTTGGCAAAAGGCAACCTTTCCCTATTCTAAGGTGTCATCTACGACATACTGGAGGGAATTTGCCTGGAAAGTTAGACTACATTATTTTAGAACCCCGCTGTCACTGCTAAGTGAGGGAGGATCCGGCAGAATGTTGGCGGGGATGTAGTTGCTGTCCAGCCAGAGAGGCACATATTTTGTGGTCCTGCCTTCTCCTTCAGAAATATTGGTCTGATGTTACATCTGAATTGAATGAAATATTTGGACACCTGAACTGCTCACACAGCCATCATCTGACTGTGACTCCCACCACTGGACTTCAGATAAATTGGGTACAATATAGGCTTATTGCACTCATGGTCCTGATAGCAAAAAGTTATCACCAAGCTTTGGTTTACTAAGCATACACGGTCAAAGAAGCATAGCTAAGGCTAACCTGTAAAATATATTGATTAGAGCAGACCTCAGCCACACTGAACAACAAAATGATTGGTTTCACTAACCGATGAAGTCTATGGACCCACTACCAGTTAGGCGTTACCCAGATTTTATACCATGATGGCAGGAATAGTCTCAGCCTATTCTCTGAGATTTTATTTTTGCTGAGGGCATACAAATGAGAGATATTGGTATGGAGTCACTCAGGGATGGAGACACAGATGAGCTGGGTTGTCTAAACCAAATTTATATTAACATACATGGTCTATTCTTACATCTCTGGTGAGGATTGGGGGCCAGTATTTAAGGTGTCTCTTACATTTATTAGCTCCAACCTGAAACCTGTCAAGTGTGCCTATGGACTTAGGAATGTAGACATGTGACTTTGATATATTTATGTCTGTACAACTGCATTGCACTATATCCTGGACAAAGCACATCTAAAGAAAATAACAATTTAAATAAAAATAAAAAAAAATTCAAGTTCCATAAAAAGCATTCCAATCTGACCTACCTAATTCCTTCAGTGGTCAAGATATTCAACTAACATAAGTAAGGGTAAAAGGCTAATTTGTTTAATGATTTGCTGACTTATTTTCCATCTTATTTAAGCCCAGATATCATAAGAGAGATGAACAATCAATATGCTGCATCTCTACTACTGATGAAACAATCAGTCATCATTAGAAAGAATATTGAGACAATTAGAAAGATGTAGCAATAAATGGTGCTAGATTAGAAGATGTACTCACTATTTAAAAGAACAATATCCTCCTGAGAGCTCTACCATCCTTGAACAAGTACTAGTGGAGAGTGCACTTAACAAATTCGACCTAATTTCTCTAGTATAATAATATCAGAAAAATGAGTCAATCAAAATAAAATATTTAGAAGGAAATAAGGAAAAGGAAGGAAGGGCTTATTAAAAATCAAGCAAGATTATGACTAAAGACAGCAAGAAGAGGAGGAAGAAAGGAAAAGGAACAAGATAGAAAAAGAAGTAGCATATAAGGCTGGACACAAAGGAAACGCATGGCGTAAAAACATAGCAGTTCTGCAGGGCTTGGGAGCGGTCCATAAGAGCAGGTGATGCAGACTGTGGGAAAAGGTTAAAGGAAGTGAGAGAGTTCTAGAGAGCTCTATAACTAATTCTGAACCTTTTCAGGAAGTAAGGAGAAACAGAATTAGAAAGAAACGGAATAAATCCCCTATGGGTGATGATGGCAGCAAAGTTAAAGCTCATGAAGGGGAAATGGTGAAAGATCAAGGTGTACATACATTTGAGAAAGAAGTGATGCAGGAAAAAAGGGAAACAGCTAGTTTAAAGGTCCAAGAGAATAATACAGACCTGAAGAGGATGAAGCCTTATTAGAATTATAGGTATTTATGTCAAACAGAATGAAGATGAAGAATCTCTGTCAGAACTAATTAAATACCTTGTCAAAGCAGAACTCGCCTAAAGGATGAAGGAGAGGAAATTCTCAGAGTGTTTAGAGGGGTGCAGATGTGAGCAAACCAGTTTATGTATTAATGAAAGAAATTACTTATGCTAGCAAAGCACGGCCCAAGATGTCTATCCTTCACAGCCTGGGCCTTGAGATCTCTGCCCCGATTAAATGGAGTACTGCATTGTTTTTGGGACCTGATAATCAGACTAAAAAACTTGAGACATGGGGGGGATATTAAAAACACTATTATAGACCTAAAATGGGACTGTAATAAGTTAAGATCAAATCTTGAGGAAAAAATAACCTCTGTCTTTGGTATTGACCCCTTCAAAAAAGTAGTAGAAAATTAACAGCAACCATGTGCTTTTTGATCCATAATATGATGAAAATACCTGCAGAATGTGGAATGATTGACCTAGTACATAGAGTGAATGGGGAAACTGGGCAAACCCAGATTGATGTTTATGTGAAAGGGAAAGAACTGACAGATGCAGTAAGGGAAAAAGCCTCTTTTATGGATACCATGAGAATACATTTTATTAACTGGGATAATTTACACACAGGTTTTCCAAGGAGCAGGAGTGTTATAACCATACAAGCCATGCTCCCCCCCCCTTTTGAATAACTGACTGGAGGGAGAGGTAACAGAACACCTACGTGATTATATCAATGATGGGTTTCTCTCAGTTGTTACATGGAATATCTCAGGTTTATTCATTAAACTGGGGAATCCAGAATGGGTCAGTTTATAAACCAACATGAGTTAATTTGCTTTCAAGAAATGTTGGTATGTGAAGATATAAGCTTAAATGGTTATTCAATAAATGTTCCGACAGTAAAACAAAATAAACACAGAAGACCATCTGGGAGGTTAGCAATTTGTATTAAAATCACACCCAATATTAAGCTGGTAAAAATGAGAATATGATTTTTATTCTGGTAAACCTCAGGATATTTTTTTTTTGGGTGGGTGCAGTGTACATTCCCCCATGAGGTATCCATTATTATAGGGAAGAATTTTGGGATCTCTTAATCAAAAATATTAATGATAATCTATCTCTGTTTCCAGATGCCATTTTTATTTTATTAGGTGATTTCAATGCAAGGATAGCTCACAAACATAACCTAGAACGCTTTAGTGAGATCCTTCATTAATAAATGCTCAGCCAAGAGGTACCACAGATTCAACATTAAATGAAAATGGAAAAGTCTTATACAAATTTTATCTGCTACAAATTTGTTTGGTGATAAATGTAGATTACCCAAAGACTTGGCGGGAACACAACCTTTTGGGCCTCATAGCAAGAGTATAATAGATTACATTATTACATCTCCTGATAATTTTGATATTTACAGATCTTGTTATACAAATGATAACAGAAAGTGACCATGCCCCTCAGTATTAACATTAAATATCTCCTTAGTTTTCTTAAGGATAGCTCCTACACCTCATATTACAAGACTAGAACTCAATAATAATGAAAAAGCAGATTCAATGTCATCAAATACAGGAACTTGCTGAGTTGATTTTCAGACAAGAATTTTACATAGCTTTGCTTACATTTTGAAAAAAGGCCTACATTACCATGGAGATCATATATGGAATTAAACAACATACAGTATGCCTTAAAATTAAAGATTTATATACAGAGATTCTAAATCACCTACACAAGAGCAGATGTAGGTTCAATAAACATTTTATTTAGCCAAAAAGAAACTAGCTAGATTAGTCACATGGACTAAAAGAACCTGTCTAGGAAAAATGTTGAGATCTTGAACAGAGAATGGAAACAATATAATCATTTTCTCCAGTTTGAAAAAGTTTTTCCAAGAAAATGCTGGGAAAAAATAATGCATGTTCTGGAGAATGGAGGCGAGTCCAGTTCTGGAGGCTAGTAGCCAAAGGTATATGTAATTTTTCTGATTCTATACTAACAATATACTGGAAGATATCCAGGTAAGCCATTTCCAAAACTTTTTTTTAAAGATAATCTCATATGCACAAACTGGACTGAGAAAAAGAACTTAGATGTATCAGTTCCCCTTTAGCAGTATCTGTTGGGGAAGTTGAGGATGCCATTATGGCTTGCAAAATCGAAAAACTCCGGTCCTGATGGGATTCCCAATGAAATATATAAATTCCACTTAAATATCTGGGTACCAGTGTAACCCCTAGATGGCGCTATCCCAGGGGCTACTACCCCTGCCTGATTTGCCACTAACAGGTTGAGGGGCCTGGATCCAATGGCGGGTGCCTCCACCCAGAGGTCAGGGTTTGCAATAGTTAAACTAACTTGGTCACAGCCCTCTGGGACACTGCAACCCCTTTCTTCCCACTAGTGGCCCACACAATATATCAGAATTACCTTCACAGTATACACTTACCCCAGGTCTGGTTCCGGCACTGGGACCTCCTGTGAAATGAGATACAGTGCAACAATCACAGTACAGTACTTTAACATAGACAAATACCTCAGGCAGTATAACTTTGCTGAAACAAGCAGCTCTGATTTATTTGGGGGATATAACAAGGACAGGGAAATCAGGTTAATTAGCTTATCACTTTAATAATCTACCTATGGCTCTGTGCACAGGCCTATCCCTATCAGTTACTGTCCCTGGGTACCCCAAGCCCTAGTGGCTAGTCAAACCGTGGCAGCTGGTAGGGCCCTTTCACAGAGAAAAGGAGGAATTAAACAGTCAGCAGTACAGTAATTCCATTTGGATTTAATGTGGCAATTCAACAGGGAAGCGACCCCTGAATTAGTACTCACGACCTCCAAATAAGATAAGGGTCCTTCAATGTCAGCAGGGCTCACTTGAGGTGCACAAACCTCTTCACATCCATATAAAAGAAAGCACTATACCAGGCAGGCTGCATCTGTATCCCGATCGCATTACTGCACAATACCGGGAGAACACACAGCAGATTCAGTTCCTGACAGACCGAGTGTAATTTTCAGCAATTCCTCCAGTCTTCTACAGGGTGAGCCTGGTTTCTACTCTTCAGAGATCCTTTGATTCTTTTCACAGGACGGATTCAGTCCTAACAAGTTGCAGACCGAACTCTGGGCCTTACACACGTTTTTGACTAAACTGCACACTGAAAAGCACAGGGCTCCTTCCTTCTTCACTGCCAAAGCTCAACTGAAACTCCAACCGACAAAACCGGGCACTTCCTTTGAGTTCCTCCCAGTTCTTGACTGGATTGGCTGTCACTCACAATAGACTGCTGCTGTTGGTCCAAAAGGCACTGAAGTCCAAACTACATCTCCCAGAGTCACTGCCCATACAATCCTCTTGTGGCTGGCTCAGATTATGAGTCAAGTTCTGATTCGTCCAAGGCACCATTTTAGAGCTAGCACCCACACTGATTGGTCCAGTTCAGCAGTTCAAAACTAGAATGGGGAACTAGCAGACACAGTTCTGACTGCAAAGAAAGCAGGTTAGACAAACTGTAATTTCATTATTACTCTAAATAATTTCTGGCAAACAGTTACATCTGTCAGATAGGTTCCCTTTGCACTCCTAGTGACTGCAAAAATGAAGTGAATTGGCAGCAGCTTGAGTGGTACTCAATCAAAGAAACACACAGTCCCCCATACAAACTAATTATGTCTGCAAGCAGACAGCTCTTAAAGAGACAGTACCAGAGGTTCTAAAAACACTCACTGATAAATGGCTTAAATGCCAAACACCATTCAGGCTTGGAGCATTCAAGCAAGCTCCTGGAAGTCTTTTGGGAACCCCCATTTGCAGGGGGGTTACACCCTTCCTGGCCTGGGAAAGCTTGACGTCCACGTCAAGCAAGTACCCCCATAAGTTTCAACTGCAACCATATACATTTGCATTAGGCTCGCACATGTAATCATCAGTCAATATATCATTTTACCAAGAACACATTTCTGAAACATTGCAGTACGTCACTCTTTACACAGTATTACATACACATTGTACCATAACTCAAGTTATTACCTCTTGTACATGAAACCTGAAGAGAGGGGCCCTTCCTATCAGTTACCTGGGGCTGGATGGGGCAAGGGCACCATACTAGAGGGCAACACAAGTAACTTGAGTTAGCACTGACGCTCAGTTTGGGCAATGAGCTCGGGGACACATACACTCCTTTATGGACAACATTGAGAGGCAAATCCACAGGCCTCCCAAGTGAATCATAACAGAGGTGCACCACAGGCTTTACAGCTCGACCAGTCTTTCTAGGGAACTGTTATAGTCTCTGCACTCTGAGCCTCATTTTCAGCATTGTCCTCACTTGTCAGGGAGTCTCCATGGGGTGAGAGGCTAGAACTTGGGGCACTTTCAGCTCCAGGAGTTACAGTTTCTGAGTCCACAACATTTGGCTCGCATGGAAGCTTTCGGACACTGGCAGTGGACTGTCAGGGCACTCAAAATACTCTTCTTGTTGGGTGTATCACCAGTCTGCCCCAATCTATCATTTTCCTCCGTGAAAGCTCAAACAGTTCAACCATGCACAATGTTCCATTTCATCTGATCTGATGCTTTGCACTTCACTTTCTGGGAGCATTGGCTCCAGGGATGAAGCTGGGGCTTAGACAGTCCAGAAGGCCCAGCTTCATCTCCAGTATTGACTAGAGATTGCCCGAAACAATTGACTCAGTTAGTAAGAAGGATAGTATTCAAAGTCACTCTCACTTTCTTCCGATATGGACTGACAGTCATGCTCAACTGGGACTTGTGGAGGAGAACACTTTAACTTTGCTTCTGTAGGTGCAGACTTTCTTGATCTTTCTTAGCAGCAGCTCTAGTCACTGGTCAGAGGGCATCTTCTAGGGGCTCAGACTCAATTAAGATTTGTCCAATGGGCAGTAAATGATTTCTATGCATTGTTTTTACATCTTTTGAATTATTCTCAGGCCTTACTTTGTACACTGGCAGATCATCTAGTTTGCCCACTACAATGTGAGGGAGATGGTGCCATCTGTCAGCAATCTTGTGCTTGCCATGCAGTCCCAGATTTCTTAGCAATACCCGATCTCCCTCCTGGAGTTCCTGTGCTTTCACCTTTTTATCATACCTTTCTTTGTTGGCCAGATTTCTTTTGGCAGCCATGGTTTGAGCCAGTTGGTACGCATGAGTTAGCTGGGCCTTTAACTTTTGCACATACTGTAAATAGTTGTCAGCTTGAACCCCATCAGGAGAGACCCCAGAACACACATCTACTGGTAGTCAGCTTCTCTTCCAAACATCAGGCGGTGGGGAGAATCCAGTGGCATCACTTTTGGTGCAGTTATAAGCATGTACCAGGGTGCTAATTTGTTGGCTCCATCTAGGCTTGTCCTTTGGGTGCAGGGTGCCTAGCATATCTAGCAAAGTGCGGTTGAAACGTTCAGGCTGTGGGGTCCCCTGGGGGTGGTAAGGAGTGGTTCTGGACTTTCGCACTCCCCACAGAGAAAGCATCTCTTTGATCAGACGACTCTCAAAGTCTCTCCCTTGATCAGAATGGATTCTTTGTGGAGCCCCATAGTGAACAAAAAGTTTTCTACAAGTACTTTGGCCACAGTGGATGCTTTCTGGTCTTTGGTGGGGAAAGCTTGTGCATATCTCGTGAAATGGTCAGTGACCACCAGCACATTACTGATATTTCTTTGATCTGACTCAAACTCAGAAAATCAATACAGACCAGCTCCATGGGTGCACTGGTGGTGATGTTAACAAGGGGGCAACATAGTCTATCCAGGTCTCCCAGTCATCCTCCCTTGGGGGTGGGAGGGTGCCAGAGAAGATCCTCAACCTTGTGAAGAGTCGTGACTAATGGCAGGTGCAGAAATAGGAGTCTGCATTGGTTCCAGCCACCATTACGGGCACTGGAGCAGGAGAGGGTGTTGGGGAGGAACACCCCAGGTGGCAAGAATAGTTTCTTCAAGTCCTCCACAGTTTCCCTCTCCCAGCAACATTCAGCAAATTTCTCCTCAAAAGTTTCAGATAGTGGTGGGGCTGATTCCCCCAGGTCTTTACTGTCCTTAGTTATCACTCTCCAAGCAGTGAGGGCTCCTCTGGGGTAATGGTCTGTGGCACTTTGGAGCTATCTATGGGATCCTTAAACTCTACTAGGGCCAGGAAAGTGTGGGTGAGCAGATTAGCATGCCGACCCACCACCACAGGGTTTTGTAAACCTTCCACCTTGGAAAGTACTCCTGCACAGTGTCCGTATTGCTACCCAGGGGATGTCCAGGATAAGCATAGCATTTTGGGGTCGATCTCCTCCCCAGTACACCACTCCACCAGCGGTGCACAGCCACTTCTGTCGGGTACCCATTTTTCTTAACAGTGGTTCAGAATATGGCCACTAGAGGACACACAATCCCAGCGGTGAGCCTCCAAGATGTAACCCCTAGATGGCGCTATCCCAGGGCTACTACCCCTGCCTGATTTGCCACTAACAGGTTGAGGGGCCTGGATCCAATGGTGGGTGCCCACCCAGAGGTCAGGGTTTGCAATAGTTAAACTAACTTGGTCACAGCCCTCTGGGACACTGCAACCCCTTTCTTCCCACTAGTGGCCCACACAATATATCAGAATTACCTTCACAGTATACACTTACCCCAGGTCTGGTTCCGGCACTGGGACCTCCTGTGAAATGAGATACAGTGCAACAATCACAGTACAGTACTTTAACATGGACAAATACCTCAGGCAGTATAACTTTGCTGAAACAAGCAGCTCTGATTTATTTAGGGGATATAACAAGGACAGGGAAATCAGGTTAATTAGCTTATCACTTTAATAATCTACCTATGGCTCTGTGCACAGGCCTATCCCTATCAGTTACTGTCCCTGGGTACCCAAGCCCTAGTGGCTAGTCCAAACCGTGGCAGCTGGTAGGGGCCCTTTCACACAGAGAAAAGGAGAATTAAACAGTCAGCAGTACAGTAATTCCATTTGGATTTAATGTGGCAATTCAACGGGAGCGACCCTGAATTAGTACTCACGACCTCCAAATAAGATAGGGTCCTTCAATGTCAGCAGGGCTCACTTGAGGTGCACAAACCTCTTCACACATCCATATAAAGAAAGCACTATACCAGGCAGGCTGCATCTGTATCCCGATCGCAATTACTGCACAATACCGGGAGAACACACAGCAGATTCAGTTCCTGACAGACCGAGTGTAATTTTCAGCAATTCCTCCAGTCTTCTACAGGGTGAGCCTGGTTTCTACTCTTCAGAGATCCTTTGATTCTTTTCACAGGACAGATTCAGTCCTAACAAGTTGCAGACCGAACTCTGGGCCTTACACACGTTTTTGACTAAAACTGCACACTGAAAAGCACAGGGCTCCTTCCTTCTTCACTGCCAAAGCTCAACTGAAACTCCAACCGACAAAACCGGGCACTTCCTTTGAGTTCCTCCCAGTTCTTGACTGGATTGGCTGTCACTCACAATAGACTGCTGCTGTTGGTCCAAAAAGGCACTGAAGTCCAAACTACATCTCCCAGAGTCACTGCCCATACAATCCTCTTGTGGCTGGCTCAGATTATGAGTCCAAGTTCTGATTCGTCCAAGGCACCATTTTAGAGCTAGCTTACCCCACACTGATTGGTCCAGTTTAGCAGTTCAAAACTAGAATGGGGAACTAGCAGACACAGTTCTGACTGCAAAGAAAGCAGTTAGACAAACTGTAATTTCATTATTACTCTAAATAATTTCTGGCAAACAGTTACATCTGTCAGATAGGTTCCTTTGCACTCCTAGTGACTGCAAAATGAAGTGAATTGGCAGCAGCTTGAGTGGTACTCAATCAAAGAAACACACAGTCCCCCATACAAACTAATTATGTCTGCAAGCAGACAGCTCTTAAAGAGACAGTACCAGAGGTTCTAAAAACACTCACTGATAAATGGCTTAAATGCCAAACACCATTCAGGCTTGGAGCATTCAAGCAAGCTCCTGGAAGTCTTTTGGGAACCCCCATTTGCAGGGGGGTTACACCAGTATTAACTAATTTATTTAACAATGTCTAAACCACAAGTTTACACCAGACTTGTGGGTTAAAATATCACTATACCATTATATAAGAAAGGGAATGTAGCAGATCCACAAAACTACTGACCTATCAGCCTCCTGCACTCAATTTCCAAGATTTTTCCAGAACAATCTTGTATAAAATACTCAATGGATTGAGAACAATAACATACTATAGCATTTTCAGGCAGGTTTTAGGAAAACTTTCTCTACACTGGATCATTTTGTGTTATGCAACATTTGTTTAGAAATACATCAGCATAAGAAAGAGCTAGTTATTTACTATCTTTGTTGACTTTACTAATGCATTTGATTCTGTAGACAGAGAACTGCTAAGGCAGATATTGATAAATTATGGTATAGGTCATGCACTACATATTCCAATAATTCAATTATACACAAATAATGTAACAACTATAAGATATGATAATGCTGGAACCCCTTCCAGACAATTAACATTTAATATTGGTGTAAAACAAGGTTGTCTCCTGGCTCCATGCCTTTATAATTTGTATACAAATGATCTTCTAGCCAAATGTTCAGATCCAAGTTTTCATTCCCCAACAGATAACTAAAAGAGAGTGCCCTTTGCTGGCCTATGGCAATGATCTGGTCCTTTTGTCATTATCTAAAATTAAAATTCAACGTAAGCTGGATAAATTCAAGGAATTATGAACGACTCTGAGACTCAAGAGTAACTTATCCAAAACCAAACTAATGGTTTTCAGCTCCAACAAAAGCTACACTTGCTTTCTGTATAAAAGATAATCTAACAGGTCAAGCAATATGCATATTTAGAAACCTGCTATACTATACAGGAAACTGGGTGCATCATATTAATGTCCAAGTAGTTAAAGTAGGACTGAATGCTAGGGGCTATTGGAATTTAACTTTAAATATGAAGGCTGGGCCGGCCCAGTGGCGCTGAGGTTGGAGGTGCTGGATGCCACACACCTGTGCACGCTGGCGACCTGGATTCGGACATGAGCCCAGGTTGTCAGGGGTTGGTAGAGAAGGGTTAGGATTGATTGTCCGGAGGACTGCTCTCCTATCCGGGGAGGATCCAGGGTTCCACCGCTCTGCAGTAGCTCTGATGATGTCCGGGCACACTGCTAGAGCTGCTGCAGTTAAGGGGAAGGTGCAGCAGACATCAGCATGTGTGTGCGTCGACGTCATTGCATGTTTGCACTTAGGGAGACTTTCAATGGAGGAAAAAGCAGCACCATCATGGCAGCTTGATGGCCACAAGCTTCCTGAGCCCGGCAGCAGCCCAGGTGTGCCAAGACATGCCAATATTAGCCCCTGGCCTGGCACAGGGACCCAGGGGGGTCCCTCTTGTGGGTGCAGTAGCATATGCTAGCTGGCTGTGTGAGGCATCCTCTGGCGGCCATCAGGGGAAGCAGAGAGTGCTGTAAGGAGGAAAAATACAGAGGAGATAAAAAAAATATGGAGGCTGGTTTGTAATTCCTGCCTTAAGAGCAGCTGGAATAAAGTTAAATCCAATCAGTCTATACAGTGCTGAAGTTTGGGGATTCCAAGCAACAGATAACATAGATAAACCATATAATACCTCCTATAAGACTTTGTTAAAAATTGCAAGATCCAGTCCTAATTGTGCTGTGCATCCAGAATTAGGGTGACTATCAAAGGTTAGGTACTTAATCCTGACTAATACATTCCTGACAAAGAAAATCCTGTCCCTGGAATACCAATTTATTATATGCCCGACCATTTCATTGCCCATCATCAAAATCCCGACATACGCTACTGTTCTTAAATCACTGTTGCCGGAATGATCTGAGCACTACAAAGTAAATGCCGGTAAATGCATAGGCGATATTGGAAAGACCTGGAAAGGAACGTGCAAAATGTGCCAACATCTCTCTTTGGGAGCCACAGTTTGCTGACCCTAAATGCAACCCAGCTGATTAACAAGATTTATATCAGAGCTTTGCAAGGAGCAGATGGTGACAGAGAAAACTATTGAGAAAATAAATTGTGGACTACTGAAATCACCTTTGAAAAAACGCTACGTGGTATGGGAGGAGAAAATTAATATTGTTGTCAGCAAGAGAACCCAGATGTCAGATGACGATTTCCTGAGAGAATTGCCCATAACATGACACATTGACCATTTTAATGCTAAGAACAGCATTGTTTTTAACATTTGCAAACAACAATAAAGTTGTAACTTTTAACTTTTTAATATTTCAATATTTCTGGACAGATAGAAGAACCATAGAAAAACAATTGACCTTCATCGGCCCATCTTTATGGTAAGCTCAGCACTTTTAAAAAGTTTAAAGATGTTTAACAGTTTAAATTTCAGTAAATGCTGTGATGCTCCCGAAGACAGCTGTTGGCTAGTTTTACCCTTTCTGGCATTTATCTTATTTCCTGTATTTAGGCTTAATAAACTGTGGCTCCGAAGAGATGTCAGTTAATTTTGAGCTTTCCTGCATTTGCAGAATCAATCTGTCCTCCGTAACTTACTTTCAGACCTTTCTGACATTTACCGAATCAATATTTCCTCTGTCATGCTCTGTTATGTGCTCATTTGGGCTTTCCTCCATAATATAAAGCGTACCAGCATTTGCTTTCAGATCTTTCTGTAAGGAGGCTTTGCGGACTCAATCTTTATCAGCATTTGTAAATCTAATGTGAATGTAAAGGACAGCAGCGATGTTGGGATTTTGAAGACGGGCAATTAAACTGTCGGGCATATGATAAAATGGGATTCTGGTGCGAGGATTTTCATTGTCTGGATTATACGTGTCGTGAATTCGTACGGATCCCCTATCAGAACTATAGCCATTTTAAGATTAGTAACATACTGGCTCAGAATAATCAATGGAAGGGTTGCCCTTGCCACCTCATGGGCTTTGGAAGAAAAAATGCAATGGTATAAGATAGGTCTGACCTCCCAGTGGTTACAATGTCTTATAAATACATTATCTCAGATTCATTACGAGTCTCTCTGGCATTACTATTTGAAAATGTTCTAATTTTACAATCCTATCAAAAAAGGATCAGAGAAAAATTATTTAATAAATCCATACAAGATGACTTGGTATCAATGGGGAAACTTAACAGTAGCGCCATGGCTTTCTCTAAATTGGGAGGCAGTATAGTGCAGTGGTTTGAGGCTCTGAGCTACAAATCTGAAGACATGGGTTTGAATCCCACAGCCCCCACTTGCATACTGTGTGACCCTGAGCAAGTCACTTAACTTCCCTGTGTTCCCAGGTCGCACCTGTAAACAAGCTTTCAGCTTAGTGTGTCTCTCCTGGTTAAACAATTTGAAAAAAAAAACAAAAAAACTACAGGGTTTAGAAATATACTTAACTTCACCTATTGCTCCAGAATATAAAAAATTGATCACAATGGCTAGATTTGAACTTCTACCCACAAATCACACAGAATATAAATATAATAGGAAGAAAAGGGACCTGCCGGACAGTATCTGCCCCTGTAATAAGGGACATACTAAACCTCTATCACATACGACTCTTCATTTTCCTTTGTATAGTAAATGGAGGAACATTTATATGGAAAATGGTTTACAACCCTATACCAACACTCTAGATGATGGACTATATATGTTGCTCCACCCTGTGGAAAATAAATAGGCTACTGCCTTGGCAAAATTTATCAGGGAACTGATGAGATATAGAAAATCTTTTAAAAATCAGAGTACTTAGAACCTGTAGTTAATTATGGTGAATGCACGGGAACCAGGAAACAACATTCTAACTTAATACATGGTGTCTAGAGAGAGAGAGAGGTCATAATGAAGACAACCATCTCAAATCTAAGCTCCTTATGATGCTCTTCATGGCCCTGGAGCCCATTGCTCTTTTTTTTTTTTACTTTCTTTATCTCCTTCGGGGCACCTGGAACTCTCTTGGGCCACTACAGTTCCCCAGCTCTACCCGCTGTGACCTCCCTCAACCTTTGAGACATTATGGTACCTGTGGAGCCCCCCCGGGACACAGCCCTCAGGATATCGAAGGGGCGGAGATGGCGGTCCAGCATTGGACGTGCGGCCGGTGGACCTGCGGACCGTCACCTATCCAGGGCCCGAAGGGGGGGTTTCCCCAGTTTCCTCCACTTCCCATCCTACCTCCTCAGCTGAATTCCCTGACGCCCTGACACTGACAACCCTGCTAAGGCCAGCCATGCTATGACATGCAGCCACCGGGGCCGCTGGAACGCCAGACACCACCCAGCCCTCCCCCGGAAGAGAGAGCTGCCTATCAGGCACTCGATCTACTCCCTCCCCTGCCAACCCCCGGCACCCAAGCTCATTCCCGAACTCTGGTTGCCAGCATTGCGCGAGGTGTGGTGTCCAGCGCCTCAACCCTCAGCACAACCGGGCCAGCCTATTGCTCTCTTTTTATTATGTGTTTGGCCCAAATGACATTAATGGCTTTGAGAGTTCCCACAGTCTGCATGACCTTGCTTGGTGTCATGATACCCTCCAAGTCTTTACAGATTATATTTGTATCTCCTAAATTCATGAAGATTATTTTAATAAGGCTATCTTGGTAAATACAAAGGGGTGATCGATTAGAATGTCCATCTTTTATTGTAAATTATACAATGGGTATGAGAATTCTTGCTTTCTGACTGGCACATTTTACTTGTGGTAAATCCTGCAATATACCAATGGAAAAAGCTGCCAGCTGCCAGTCAGCTGCATCCAGAACTCCATGGGAAATCCCTCCAATCATAGCAAACACAGCACTGGCAAAGACGAGGACTGACGGCAAGATTACCTAGTCGCTAAGCCGATTCGGAACCCCCGAACAGTAACAAAATGCTGCCCAAAGCTACCTTTCAGTTAAACAATGTACTTTTCAATTGTATTTAAATCTTTACCTCTTTATCCCTCATGTTAGTATCTCCTCAGCCTCTGCTCCCAATCCATCGAGCAACTCGGCAAGCCATTCAACCTGCGAGTATTTCCTGTCCAGCCAATAGGCAAATGGAAGAGGCCACGATTGTTTACAAGTAGGCAGTTCTTTGGGAGCTCTCGCACCTGACAGTTCTACAGGACGAGGACAGCACTTCTCTGTTCAGAGGTGTGGCTTCTGCGCTATGTGAGCTCTGACAAAGATAAGTGGTTCAGCCTATCAAATTACAAGATCGACCCCAGCAACTCCAGTCAGCGATTTCAAAGGGGGCAGGACTGCAGGGCCATTAGGCTATGCAGTGTAGCAGCAGATGTCATAGTAGGGAATCACAGAAGAAAATATTGGGAGATTATCATATTTTATGGAATTTTATTTCTTTGTGTGTTTTGCCAGTCTGCAGCACCCACGATGTCTCTAACTGTATTACTAGACTCTTTATCAAGTAAGTGTTTAATCTTTGTAAAGACATATTTTGTCAAACAAAAATAAACCTTTGAAACTGAAACACCTCCCCCAACAAACCCGAAATCCCTTTTACCCAAAATTTACATAGAAACATAAAAGTTGACAGCAGATAAGGACCGCAAGGCCCATCCAGTCTGCCCATTTCTTTTTCTACCTTATGAATGTGCCATCGGCCTTTGCTCTGTCAATGGCCTAT
Organism: Neoceratodus forsteri; assembly: GCA_016271365.2. Taxonomy (NCBI): domain Eukaryota; kingdom Metazoa; phylum Chordata; order Ceratodontiformes; family Ceratodontidae; genus Neoceratodus; species Neoceratodus forsteri. The sequence goes on from CM028137.1 coordinate 818,685,549, forward strand.
CTATTCATACTCATCTGTATTGCTCCCTTATGCCTATCCCATGCCCGTTTGAAGCCCTGCACTGTATTCATATCTACCACTTCCTGAGGTAGATGCCGTTCCATGCATCCACCACCCTTTCTGTGAAAAAGAACTTCCTCATATTACCCCTTAATCGGCCTCCCTCAAATCTCATGCTGTGTCCTCTTGTCCTACTATTTTTCTTATATTGAAACATGTTAGACTCTTTCCCCTTATTAATGCCCTTAAGGTATTTGAATGTTTCGATCATATCACCTCTCTCCCTCCTTTGCTCTAGGGTATACATATTGAGCTCCGTTAATCTGTCCTCATATGTTTTCTGATGCAGTCCCTGTACACTTTTGGTTGCCCTTCTCTGGACTGCCTCAATTTGGTTAATGTCCTTGTGAAAGTGTGGCCTCCAGTACTGCATGCAGTACTCCAGATGAGGCCTAACCAGTGTCTTGTAAAAAGGGATCATTACCTCCCTCTTACAACTTGTGATACCCTACTAATACACCCCAACATCCCCCTAGCCTTACCTACTGCTTTAGTGGTCTGCTTGTATGATTTCAGGTCATCTGTGATGATGATGCCCAAGTCTCTTCCTTCCCTTGTGACTGCCAGCAACTCCCCTCCCAGCCTATATGTGGCTTCAGGATTTCTCTTCCTTATGTGCATGATCTTGCACTTCTTTGCATTAAACCCCAGTTGCCACTCTTCCGACCATTTTGCCAGTTTAGCCAGATCTCTTCTCATTCTGCCCACCCCATCGGGATCATCTACTTTGCTGCAGATCCTGGTGTCATCTGCAAACAGAGAAACCTTATCCTCCAGTCCATCTGCAATGTCACTGATGAAGATACTGAAGAGGACTGGCCCCAGAACTGATCCCTGAGGTACCCCACTTGTGACTTGCATCTCTTCTAACTGTATACCGTTTACCACCACTCTCTATTTTCTGCCCGTCAACCAGTTTGCCACGCAGTTGACCAACTATTAACCCACCCGAGCCTCACAGCTTATTAATCAATCTTCTATGTGAACAGTATTGAAAGCTTTGCTGAAGTCAAGGTAGGCGACATCAACTGCTCCCCTTAGTCCACCACTCTGGCTACCTAGTCAAAGAAATCCATGAGATTAGTTTGACAGAACCTTCCTGTTGTAAACCCATGCTGTCTTGGATCCTGTGCTCCTATGGATTCCAGGTGTTGCACTATCCTTTCCTTAAGGAGTGCTTCACAATCTTGCCCCCTACTGAGGTAAGACTGACTGGTCTGTAGTTCCTCCTCCAACTCTGCTGCCACTCTTGTGGAGTGGGATCACATGAGCCTTCTCCAGTCTTCTGGGATCTCACCTGTGCTCAGAGACTCACTAAACAGTTCTGATAATGGCTCTGCTAGTTCCACCCTTTGCTTGTTTAGTACCCTGGGACGTATGCCATCAGGTCCCATTGCCCTTGTCCATCCTGAGCTTATCGAGGCTCTTGTAGGACCCTTTCTTTTGTGAAGGGGCTAGTGCACCTCCCTCCCCTGTGTCCATGGTGCTGAGCTCTGGGCCCTGCCCTACCTTCTCTTCAGTAAATGCTGAGCAGAAGTATCTATTTCTTTTTCAAACTTCATGGGCCAAGATCCTCTCTAAAATATAATAGAACTCCACCACTCTCTGATTCTTATAATTTCTAAATGATTTATAGTCCTGTATTGCTATTTCGGACTCCCCAATTATAGAATCTCACCAGGTTTCAGATCTGCCAAATGTTGTTGGATTCATCTGTGAACACCAGATTCTCAATTCATCAGTTTTTGGCACAAGACTTAGGAGATTTGTATGATGAATTGTAATCTGGCTCACATTTCTAGGTCCTGGATTTGCCTCCACATCACCTGCAAGTAATAATACTAATAAACGGAGTTTAGGAGATGCCAGAGAGCCAGCTTCTGGAGAGGTAGCTTTTGCAGAGCTCCTGCACAGCAGTATCAAGTGCACTAAAATCTAATTTAACCTAAGATTATACTACTTAACGACTCACCTTTCATCTCATGACAGCCTGAAGAATCGTGGATACCAAACATCGCTATGGGTCGGCAGAAGAATCAGCCTAACGGGAACCCAGAAACCACTGCATCACAGCCTATCTCAGAGGCAGCAAATGGAGGCCCAAGTGGGAGTTCTCAGCCTCGCCTTCTACAACTCCTCCCTGGCAGGCGATTCTGAAATCTGTCAAATCGATGGATGCTAAGATAGAAAAGACCCTGGCAAAATTGGAGATGCATGATGCAGCATTGAAAGAAATTCAATCTACAGTGGTGGGATCAGACAGGAGAAGTCTGGCTGCAAACGCTGTGTGTAGCCTTAACTAAAGAGAACTCCACCATGAGGAACCACATGGAGACTCTTGAAAATGAACTGAGGGCAGGCAACTTGCACCTAGCTGGTGTCCTGGAGGTGCTGAGGGCACAAACTTAATGCTTTTCTTAAGGGACTGGATGGCAACCGTTAGAAGTACCTGGCGACTTTGGGGACAACTACATAGAGCATATCGTGTGAACCCACGAGTTCGACCGTCCACCATTGAGGGCCCTAGGACTGTGCTTTTACACACTCTTCGGGCCAAGAAGTCAGATTTGTTGCCTTCTGCAGCTACGGCGGCCTATCCTCTCATGCTACAAGATCAGAATGTTAAAATGTTTCCAGACCTCTCCTACCAGACCAGAGCCTGCTGCAAGCAGTTTGATGCAGTTTAGCAGCGGCTGCGGTCTTTGGGCATCATTCACTCTTTTCTGTTATCGGCTAGGCTCCGTATCACGTACAGAGGAAAATCATGGCAAGCCGCGGATCCTAAAGATGCCAGAAGGTGGATGGAGTGTACAGAAGTTGAATTGCAGCCGCTTGTGACCTCGGCATGATGCTTCGGAGTCAGAAGATGAGGAGACAGGAGAGTCTTACCCTGTATTCAACCGCAAGTTTATATTGAAGTTCTGCCTTTTCTATTGTAGTTAAAATGTTAAAACTGATGTTTGCTGATACCTCAGATTAAATAAGGGGAAGGTTTGGCTACAGGTATGCTACCAATTTTTTCTTTGAAGGGCCTAACATTTTATATTTGGGCAAGATTTGGACTTTGGGACATTAATAGCATTTAGTGTCTCGCCCAGGGGACAAACAGATTAAATGATTTAGTTCTAAGGTTGACGTAGCCTAAGGCTTATGCCTTAAAATAATATGGGTGGGACAGGTTATTATTGTTGGGAAGTGTTTTAATAAAATCTACTGTTGGTAATAGTGAACTGCTGTGTTAAATCAAGCACTGTAAAAGCACATTTTTCCCTGTATGATTGTTCTGAATACAGAGTATATAGCACTATTTGTAGTGCATTTAAAATGTACTTTGCTTCTCCTAAAGGTTCTACTCTTGCCACTGAAGCGGCTGGCATTTTGGGACTATCATATGGACATTGATTAAATGTTAAGGAATTCCCCATTTCCTTCTGTACCAGTGTGCATGACATGGTTTATTTTCGTATTCCTAAATCCTAATGTGGTTGTATAACCTACACATTGTGCTGAGTACCTGCATATGATTTGTATAACCCAAATTGTTATTTCAAAATGGCAATAAACAGAAAGTACAGGCAAATAAATACACAGAGTTTAGTTATTGCATGACCTTCTGTTGCACCAGACCATACTTTTAAATTAAGACAACCAGACACAACCCCTGGACTGCTATATTCTCTGTGTATCAAATATACATTTTGTATTTTAACAATACTTTTACTGCAGTACTCAGACCAGATATTCTCAAGGGTGTTCTTTATATCACATTCTCTCTGTGTCACTGAAATTAATGCAGACAGACCAGCGTAGGAACAGCAATATACAGCCAATTAAAATCACATTCATCTTCCTTGTTAACCCAAAACTCAGCCTTACAACTACAGAAATGAACCTATACAAAGAAAAACAGCTTCCCCTCAGCCTTCTGCCTCAGTCTCCTGGTGGTGTCTTTCGTCACTCCATTGGGAGCCACTCATGCAGGAAGCCGCTGGAGTGGCTTCTGCCTTTGTAGCAGTAAACAGCCCACCACCACACAACACCACAAGCCAGCTAGGTTTCCAGGGCAACACCCAGGGCTCAGGTACTAGTTGTAGCATCAGGAGATTGAAGAAATGGTACTGCAGCCAAAGTTCAGCAGCAAGTAATTCAGCAGCAGTTCTTAGAAGTGCAATATGGCAAATGTAAGTTTAGTAACAGGAGTGACTCTGGAGTGGCTTCTGCCTTTGAGCAGTACTCAACCTGCCCCCCACAGCATCATGGGCCAGCTGGGTTTCCAGGGCAACACTCAGGACTCAGATACTAGTCAGGAATGAGACGGGGAGAATGGTATTGCAACAATAATTAAGTAGAATTTGTGCAAGAAAACTCCAACGATGGACAACTGGCACAACCCAGCCATCATCTTTCAGCACTTGTTGCACTAAACCAAAATGTGCCCAAACCACCCCACCCCGCCAGTAGCACCCTTGTCCTACCCTTCTCCCCCAGCACCCAATTCACAAGCAAGAGTAGTGACAAAGAAGGCAGAAGGCAAGAGACACAGCCCACCCTCCTCCATAGCCAGCCACCTTCTAGCGAATGAAAGCGCTTGCATAATGAAACCAGCTGGTCAGCGTCGATCGTCTTCTTCCCACGGAAGCCATCAAGCAGAAAAAATTCCTACAGTGATGCCTACGCACCACTCACTGACAAAACACTGTCATGTCACAGTGAGCTATCATTCACTCAGCATGCACTGTAGACAGTACATGCTCATTGAGAGCTCAGTCAGCAGCCAGCCGTGGTGGGAGAGGAGGGCTGTGCTTCAGCTTGTGTTTGAGATGGGGGAGTGGGGTGTTGGGCCACTAACTGCCATGGTGGGGGTGTGTGGGGTCCACTAGACCACCAGGAAGATTTACTTGCACTACATAGGGACTGGGGTTGGGAGAGGTCCACTGGACCACCAGAAACCATGTCTCCATCCAGTACAGGGGATCGGGATGGAAACACAGGACACCAGGAAAATATATTTATGGATCAGGCAAGTGAGCGGGTGGGGTAAGGGACTGCTAGCCACCAGCGTGCTACATTGTTCTCTTAATGGGATGGTGATTGGCAATCAGGGGTGGAAAGTACCACTACACTATCAGAGACATTTGCTTGTAGTATGAGCAGGCCCAGCAACTGGAGACTACCAGGGACATAACTGTACCATAATGGGATGGTGATTGGTGGGGAGGGACCTCTAGACGACCAGGAAATTAGTAATTTCAGGATACAAGGGATCAGGATGGGCGGGTACACTGGACAACAGGGACATTATTTACATATACTGGGTGGGTGCTGGGGTGGGAGGAGGAGGACTGCTAGCCATCAGGAAAACTATTCAGTTTCTCATGAGCCAGTGACTGGAGATCTGGGGGGTACCACTACCACCAGGGAAAGTACTTTGTTTCTGGGGCGGCAATCAGCAATTGTGGGGGGCGGGCACCACTACACCATCACGGACATCAATATTTTTATTAAAGGGACGGCAGTCTGGGACAGGAAGGGTCCTGTAGACCACCAGGTAGCTGGCTGTTTTTTTTTACCGGCAATCAGCGAAGGGGGGCCTGCAGTACCTTCGGCAACCACTAGAGTTGTGCAGACTTAAGAGGAAGTTTTCCTCTGTGGTATTTTCTCCGCACAAGGGAACCCTGCAAATAGCCCTTGTGAGGAGAAAATGCTTTGTGGATGGGACTGCGCCAATATGCAGGTACTCTTCCCCTAATCTGCACTGTGGTGCCCTCCAGACTTTGCTGTGGCACAAACCCTGCTTGAGGGCACAAACTGGGCTTTGTGAATACCAGCTTGAGCAAACCCAGTTTGTGCTGTGCAAACTGGGTTTCGCCAGGGCAATGTTTTGTATATCTGGCCACAGGTGTACTAATTTAAGCAATAACATGCAACAGGCTGTGTGTTATCATGGGAGAACACCACACCATGTTTCACTCTGAAGCATGAGGTGTAGCCAAGTGATTTTGATACATCGGAAATGAAGTTATCCCAAATGATAGCATGTGTTCCGGAGTATATTATTGCTATTATCATCAAATAGATTAAAAGTAGGTAAAAATCAAAGTACCAATGGTACAGAGACACATCAAGTTGCTTTAAGCAGAGGCAGGACACCCTGTGGAAATGAGATGAGGCATCACAGCTAGACTAGCTTTGTACTTTTTGTACTTTGTAGGTTTAGGACAAAATCAGACATGACCCATTCAATTCGTTCCCCCCACACACACACCAGTAGGGCACAGCTTAGTAACCCAAATAATTATTGAGTGCTTTTTAAACTTATAAGGATCTTGTATACTAACTACAGTCTGCGTTTATTCCAAGGGCTATACAAGCAGAGTAAAAACTTCTCTCATTTTTGTATTGGTCATGGGTAATTCAAATTGATTGTTCTGTGATCTCAGACTTTGATGTCTATTTTTGGGAAAATAAACTGCTTATAAGTTAGCAGCAGATACCTTTGAAGTCTTTTCATACTAAATTTCACACATCAGACTGAGGAGATACATTGTAGCGCTCTGGACCAGCTGCAGATGTCTGACCTGGGAAAGTGCAGTATATGACTTGAGACTGCAAAGGGCTGCACTACTTTTTGCACAGCTTCAACTTCAAACAAGGGGTAAACTGTAGCAATTATAAAGGCAGCTTCCTAACAACAGAAAACAGTTGGGATGCCAAGGTCAATAACACTGAATCCTATAGGGAAGGGCAGCTACAATACTGATGGTTCAGTTTCCTACGACCAGACACATTTTAAGTCTTAATGTTACCGAAATGAGTGAAAAACAGGTGAAGTAATTTAACTGCTGATCAGAAAGGAGATGAACACAACAGTGGGGGTGCGTAAATAGCCAGGAAGGCAGATACTGTCCAGTTTGTATGGTTTCTGTAAACACACACACACGCACCTCAAACACAGCAAGCAGCACCATGTGTATGCACATCTGTCTGTGTGTGTGTGTGTGGGGAGGTTAACTGGCTAGGAATGTTTCAGTATGTACTGCATTCTGTTTGAAAAGTCAATACTAAAAATACATAGTACATATGGTATTGAAAGCCATCAAACTGCCTTAAACAGAAGGAAGACTCCAGTGGAAATGAGACAGGGCATCACTCCTAGGTTATGTTGTGTGAATAAATTGTTTGTAAGCCAGGAGCCGATATCTTTGAAACCTTACAGATAAATTCACAGGTCAGAGTGAGAAGCTATGTTGTAACACTATGGATCAGCTGCAGATGTCTGACCTGGACGAGCACTATATACTGCTTGAAACAACATGGGGCTGCACCACTTTTTACACACCTACAGCTTCAAGCAAGAGTTGAAACCTGGCAATGATAAGAACAGCTTCTAACTACAGCCACCACCTGGGATGCTACAGACAGCAAAAGCCAAATCCTACAAGTATGAGCAGGACTTGATGCTTCAGCTTCCTGGGCCAGACACTTCTCTGGTTTTGTCGTAGTGGGTAAAAAGTGATAAAGTCATTTCAATGCTGATCAGAGAGAAGAACAACACGTAGCATGCACAAATGGTACAAGAAGGCAGACATTTTCCAGTTTGTATTGTTTCTGTAAATACAAAACAATACAGTCAAAAACTTCACACCCAGCAAAAAGCATCATGGGTAAGCAAATCTGTGTGTGTGTGTGTGTGTGTGTGTGTGTGTGTATGCGCACATGTGGGGGGAGACATCTAACAAACAATGTTTCAATAGGTATTACATTCTGTTTGACAAGTCACTGCTCAAACCTCTTCTGAGAGTCATCAAACTGCCCCAAACAAAGTAGGACCCAAGAAGAAATGGGATGTGGCATCACAGCCAGACAATCTTGTGTAGATAAATTGCTTGTAAGCATGGGAGCAGATACCGTTGAAATATTTTCTAACGTAAAATCACAAGTCAGTCTGAAAAGATAAGTTGCCTCATTCTGCACTACAGGCATCATTTACTTATACAGGCTAGTTTGCAGTTTTGCATGAGGGTGGCAGAGAAAAGAAGAGACAAACTATTACCCATGTTCTCTGAATTGTGCAATTGTAGCATGGCTGTTAGTGAGATATAATCAGTACGGACAGTGTGCAGATTCACTACCGATTCTAGCAACTTCAAGGAGCTGGACTGCATAATACTGATGCTGGGAACACAGAAACCAGCACATATGAGTAAATGATGCCTGTAGTGAAGTCTAGAACAGATTTTAAAACTCTTTTTAAAAGGTAAGTGGTGGTGTGGTGCCCTGATGATAGTGTGTGCTGAGATCTACAAAGATAAAAGGGTGGCTAGAGCAATAGTGTCGTGATGACCCAAATAAATCGCACACAATTTACCAACACCAGTGCCGCTCCCTGCAGGTGGAATGGCGGGAGGACACTTCAGGTTCCCAAGGAGGTGGATGTTGTCACCTGACAAAGAGAGGCAGGAGTCATGAATGAGGTTCAGATGCTTTACAGGATTTATTTTGCAAACAGGGAAAGGAAGACATGGTCACAGGGAAGAAGAGAGGTAAACCAAAACTTCAAAACTCCTGTACGAGAAGAACTTCAAGGTCCCTATAAGAGGGTGACTGTATAACACAACTGGCTATAACAGCTACGCTGTAAGAGCAGTTCCACACGATCAAGATCTGACAATCACTGTAAGAATTATTTCACTTTACCCCTGAGGTGCACCTCTGACTAAGTGACTAATACCTTGGGGTACTCCAAACCTAAGAACTTCTATAGCATGCTATAGCAAAACTCTATGACTGTTGTTATCGGCAGTTTGTGCACGGTTGCTACTTTCTCTGTCATTGTGGGGTTGTTCCATTGTACAAAGGAGGACAAGACAAAGGAACTTGTACAAATGGGAACAAACAGGCTGCTGACCAGCGTGAATGAAGACTTCTTGTGGATTTAGAGGGATACAGAGAGGTTTTCTAAACAGACCATGAGTCCATTGGCCACACCCACCTCTCCTGGGTTGCCGGAGTTAAGAAGAAGAACGAAGATTCTCTCGGCTAAGAACCCACTGAGGGCTGCCAGAATTGAAGCACAAAGGATTCGGCCACAGTCCGCTGGTGGACAGCCAGGATGAAATGACGAATGCAGTGACCACCCTGCCACAGCCTGCTTGTGGACTGCTGTGTGCGAAGGATGCAGAAGAACCCCTGCCACATCCCACTTATGGACTGCTGGGTGCGAAGGATGCAGAAGAACCCCTGCCACAGCCCTCTTGTAGACTGCCAGGTGTGAAGGATACAGAAGATGGTGGGATGACCCAAGGGAAATTAGGAACCAGGATGAGGAAGTCTTCAGAAGTCAGAGGGTGATAGAGTTCTGGGCGCCAAGGCCGGATGAGCCAAGGAAAAATGTAAAACAATAAACAGGATGTTGACTGGGGTAACTGGAACAGAAGATCTGGACGTCACCACGGCGGAGAAGACAAAACAAGATTCAATGTGCCTGTGCAACTGGTTTTCTGCTTGTGTAACGCAGATGATCTTTAGCTGTTCGCCTCTCTATCCATGGGATATACCACCCTGTAGGGGTACAAAGGCAAGGAACCCTAGTGAAGAGTTCCACCCCTTGAGGTGCTGCGGGAGTGATTCCCTTTGCTAAAGGTACCTTAGGAAGGAGCCCATGGGAGAGACAGGCATGCCACTGGAGAAGGAGGGATGGATGGAGGGGCAAGGAAAAAATTATTGTGTGTGGAGTGAGGAGAGCAGCCATTAAACAGACCAAAGGGGGTGTGGCCAGTTGCACTGCCCCTTTGAACTACAGGCTATAGCCTTCCAATTCAATGTGCCTGTACAACTGGTTTTGTGCTTGTGCAACATAATCTTTGGCTGTTCGCCTCTCTATCCATGGGATATACCACCCTGTAGGGGTACAAAGACAAGGAACCCTAGGGGAGGGCTCCACCCCTTGAGGTGCCATGGGAGTGATTCCCTTTGCTAAAGGTACCTTAGGAAGAAGCCCATGGGAGAGAGAGGTGTGCTGCTGGAGGAGAAGTGTTGGATGGAGGGGCAAGGAAAAAATGATTGAGTGTGGAGTGAGGAGAGCAGCCCTTAAATAGGCCAAAGGGGAGGTGTAGTCAGTTGCACCGCCTCCTTGAACTACAGGCTGTAGCCTTCCAATTCAATGTGCCTGTGCAACTGGTTTCATGCTTGTGTAATGCAGATAATCTTTGGCTGTTTGTCTCTCTATCCATGGGATATACCACCCTGTAGGGGTACAAAGGCAAGAAATCCTAGGGGAGGGTTCTAACCCTTGAGGTGCTGTGGGAGTCATTCCCTTGGCTAAAGATACCTTAGGAAGAAGCCCAAAAAGAGTGTCAAGCAAAGCATACAAGGTAGTGAACACTTATTGGGGCCGAGGACCTCTATGTAGGTCGACTGGTAGTATGGATTCAGTTGGTAGCATGGGTCAGTTGGTAGTATGTTTGAGTAGAATAGGCAGGAAACAACAGGTGAATAGTGACCCATTCGAAGGTCTGACTGTAAGACGTGGAGGCCTGGCTTCCTAAGGAGAGAGAACAGCCAAAGGGGGAGACAGAACACTTACAGGACGGCCACCCACTCCATCCAATAGTGAAAATCTACCTAAGTGACCTAGGGATTATTGCCTAAAACTAACTAAATATTATGACCTCTGGCACGGAGGAGAGAAAAAAAAACCTTTGAGGAGGAAATCTCTAGGAATCCAAGGCCTAGGCCTCCTTCCCTCCAGGCTTTGGATTTTTCGATTAGTGACGGCTTTGCTACTGCAATTTGAAAACTCAATTAATGGGGATAAAAAATATTCCAATTTGGAGGAAAGCTCTCCTCTATCCCTCTAACAGGAATGCCATGAAGGGTTGCAAGGCTAGCTCTGCAACACTTATCCTCCAAGGTGGGAGGAGGAGGAAGCGAGGGACGACTGCTGAGGAGCTCAGCTGGCCTACCGATCTAAAAACAAACCAGGTGAACCAAAGGCAGTCATAGGGAGAATAGCTTTGAAGGGTGCCTCCAAACCCACTCAGGCGGCTAAAGGGGCCCTTCAGGAGAGCCCCACCCATTTGCTGCTGAAGTCTTAATGCTACACCGAGAGGTGCCGTCAGTACAGTTGACGACTGAAGGTCCACCCGGAGTGAAGACATTCCCAGCTACGGGCCAGGTGAGAGGGACCTCGCCCCAAGCTTCACATGCTCAAGATGTGGACTTCGGGGTGCAGAGTGAGACCGTTGGCTGCAGGTGAGCCCTGCACCATGGTAACCAATGGTCGAGGTTGGCATGCCTCCACGGAGAGCTTAAAGGAGTGTTGAGTGTTGCAGACCCTCACGTAGGTCAGACATATTTTATAGCAAGCATATAGCAGGAAACTTGCATGTGAGCAATGATTGCATGTAGGTCTGTGATGCAGAGTAAGCAATGCATGTAGGTCAGAGAACAGCAATTCACATAACTTGCAGGGAGTCAAGCCAACCAGCCCCATTAAGGAAGCCAATTAAAGGTGACATAAATACTTGGAGGACTTCTGCGGCAAAGGTAGGATTCGAACATGAGGAATTTGGACCACATGGGGCCACGACTTCACCACAACCCCCAGTCCCCGCCGTAGGAAAAACAAGAAAGCAACAGTAAAGCACCATGACCCACATGCAGATTTTAAAACTAGTTTACAGCGACAACTGTAGCTTTGCTGACCTCCAGAGTATAATGAAGCAGTATATTAAAGTAATGAGCAGCAAACAGTTATAGCTTCTAGGAGCAGCCAAGCTAAACAAACAGTGGAATTGCAGGGAGGGGCAATGTACTGAAAGAACAGAAAGGATTGCTTGGTGCAATTGCATGAAAGCAGTCTGAATGCCGTGGGCTAGCTTTGCAGTGTCAGCCTGCACAGGTACAAACAATTAAGGTGGATAAGCACTGAGGCAACAAGCAGGGAAGCAGGACCAGAGCTGAAACATACAGATAACAACTGCAGTTGCTCTGAAGATTTGCTGAAAGCTAGTGAGCAAATGGGAGCCAAACAGCACCAGTACAGGATTAACATGATACAAACAAATGAACAGGAAGCTAGAAAACCAGAAAGCCCCAAAAAGGAAAAGGCAAACAAAACTCAAACACAGGAGGACAGGAACAAGCAACACAAAGAAGCACACAGCAGCCAGAGGCATGCAATACTAACCAAAAATCAGGAGAACACAAAACAAAAGTCCAGCAAAAACTGAGCAGCCCACAACACAGCAACATGGAGGGGAGCAAGGTCCCAGTAGGCTCCAGGGTAAAAGACAGACCGACTGAGCCTCCGGCTGCAAGAAAACAATGATTGTGTGTGGAGTGAATAGAGTAGCCCTTAAATAGGCCAAAGGGGGACAGTTGCACCCCCCCCCGAACTACAGGCTGTAGCCTTCCAAAAACAGATGGCAGAATCTGCACTGGGTCAGGCCATACACTGGGACTGTTAGAGGAAAACAACAAATGTGACTGTAACCCCCCTGCAAATGGGGGTTCCCAAAAGACTTCCAGGAGCTTGCTTGAATGCTCCAAGCCTGAATGGTGTTTGGCATTTAAGCCATTTATCAGTGAGTGTTTTTAGAGCCTCTGATACTGTCTCTTTAAGAGCTGTCTGCTTGCAGACATAATTAGTTTGTATGGGGGACTGTGTGCTTCTCTGTTTGAGTACCACTCGAGCTGCTGCAATTCACTCCATTTTGCAGTCACTAGGAGTGCAAAGGAACCTATCTGAAAGATGTAACTGTTTGCCAGAAATCATTTAGAGTAATAATGAAATTACAGTTTGTCTAACCTGCTTTCTTTGCAGTCAGAACTGTGTCTGCCTAGTTCCCCATTCTGGTTTTGAACTGCTGAACTGGACCAATCAGTGTGGGGTAAGCTAGCTCTAAAATGGTGCCTTGGACGAATCAGAACTTGGACTCATAATCTGAGCCAGCCACAAGAGGATTGTATGGGCAGTGACTCTGGGAGATGTAGTTTAGACTTGGCGCCTTTTGGACCAACAGGAGCAGTCTATTGTGAGTGACAGCCAATCCAGTCAAGAACTGGGAGGAACTCAAAGGAAGTGCCGGTTTTGTCTGTTGGAGTTTCAGTTGAGCTCTGGCAGTGAAGAAGGAAGGAGCCCTGTGCTTTTCAGTGTGCAGTTTTAGTCGGAAACGTGTGTAAGGCCCAGAGTTCTGGTCTGCAGCTTGTGTAACTGCTTGTTAGGACTGAATCCGTCCTGTGAAGAGAATCAAAGAATATCTGAAGAGTAGAAACCAGGCTCACCCTGTAGAAGACTGGAGAAATTGCTGAATTGCACTCGGTCTGTCAGGAACTGAATCTGCTGTGTGTTCTCCCGGGTATTGTGCAGTAATTGCGATTGGGATAGAGAAGCAGCCTGCCTGGTATAGTACTTTCTGTTTTACCATAGAAATGTGTGAAGAGGCTTGTGTACCTCAAGTGATCCTGCTGCCATTAAACGACTTTTGCCTGTTACTGTTCACCATATAATGTGTGAGGAGGCTTGGTTAGCTCAAGTGAATCCTGCTGCCATTAAAGGACTTTTGCCTGTTGCAGTTTGCCATATAAATGTGTGAGGAGTCTCGTGGAGCTCAAGAGTAGCCCTGCTGACATTGAAGGACCCTATCTTGTTTGGAGGTCGTGAGTACTAATTCAGGTCGCTCCTGTTGAATTGCCACATTGAATCCAAATGGAATCACTGTACTGCTGACTGTTTAAACTAATTTTTCTTTTCTCTGTGGGAAAGGGCCCCTACCAGCTGCCACGGTTTGGACTAGCCACTAGGGCTTGGGTACCAGGGACAGTAACTGGTAGGGATAGGCCTGCACAGAGCCATAGGTAGATGAGTAAAGTGATAAGCTAATTAACCTGATTTCCCCCTGTCCTTGTTATATTCCCCCTAAATAAATCAGAGCTGCTTGTTTCAGCAAAGTTATACTGCCTGAGGTATTTGTCTATGTTAAAGTATTGTACTGTGATTGTTGCACTGTATCTTATTTTACAGGAGGTCCCAGTGCCTGAACCAGCCCTGGGGGTAAGTGTATACTGTGAAGGTAATTCTGATATATTGTGTGGGCCACTAGTGGGAAGAAAGGGGGGTTGCAGTGTCCCAGAGGGCTGTGACCAAGTAAGTTTAACTATTGCAAATCCTGACCTCTGGGTGGAGGCACCCGCATTGGATCCAGGCCCCTCAACCTGTTAGTGGCAAATCAGGCAGGGGTAGTAGCCCCTGGGATAGGATAGCGCCATCTAGGGGTTACATCTTGGAGGCTCACCGCTGGGATTGTGTGTCCTCTAGTGGCCATATTTACAAACCACTGTTAAGAAATAAATAAATAAATAAATGGGTACCCCGACAGAAGTGGCTGTGCACCGGCTGGTGGAGTGGTGTACTGGGGAGGAGATCGACCCCCAAAATGCTATGCTTATCCTGGACATCCCTGCAGCACACGGACACTGTACAGGAGTACTTCCAAGGTGGAAGGTTTAAAACCCTGTGGTGGTGGGTCGGCATGCTAATCTGCTCACCCACACTTTCCTGGCCCTAGTAGAGTTTAAGGATCCCATAGATAGCTCCAAAGTGTCACAGACCATTACCCCAGAGGAGCCCTCACTGCTGAGAGTGATAACTAAGGACAGTAAAGACCGGGTGGAATGAGCCCCACCACTATCTGAAACTTTTGAGGAGAAATTTGCTAAATGGTTGCTGGGGAAGGAAAACTGTGGAGGACTTGAAGAAACTATTCTTGCCACCTGGGGTGTTCCTCCCCAACACCCTCTCCGCTCCAGTACCGTAATGTTGGCTGAACCAATGCAGACTCCTATTTCTGCACCTGCCATTAGTCACGACTCTTACCGAAGGTTGAGGATCTTCTCTGGCACCTCCCACCCCCCAAGGGAGGATGACTGGGAGACCTGGATAGACTATGTTGCCCCAAGTGCTAGAATGGCAATGCTCCGGAAGCGCAAAAGCGAAGAGGGTTAGTGAGAGCCCCAAGGTCCTGCCCTGGCTACCATCCCGTGCTAAACGGGCCAGTAACCCTGAAGTGACTGCACAGGCCTATCTTCAGGCCCTGGAGAATATGTATGGGAGCCCAGATTCTGATGAAGACCTATGGTGGAGAGTAAGAGATGCACAACAGTACCAAGGGAGTTGTTGTCTGTGTATGTATCTCGGCTGGAAAAATTGTTGCAAGAATGCCTCAGAAAGGGTAGTTTGCCAGCGATTGAACTGGACCGAACCAGGCTGGACAGGATCCTTAAGTCTGCCCCCTTCTCAGAACTGCTGTTGCTTCAGTTATGCCTGGCAAATCGACTGGAATCCCCACCCTCCTATGATGAGTTAATGAGAGAAATTCGAGGAGTTGAGAAAAGGCGACCTCGGGAGGGACCTGCACCAACAGCTGCGGCTACAACCCGAGTGACTGAGGGTGACCCATCAAGTGAAGTTCAGGGGCAGAGTTTGGCAGTGAATGAGTGCTCTGACAAGGAAAAAGATATGCCACAATGGGGCGAACTGTTGAGAGAGATCCGGGAATTCAAAAACAGTCCCTTTATGAAGGCCACGCCTGCAAGTACGGGCCCTGACCTATATCCGACTGCATCTGCTATGGGGGTGGGCGTACCCACCCATGTATCTCCTGCTGATAACAGCTCCGAACTTGATTCCTTGACCATGGAAGTGGAGAAACTGATGAGATGTCTCCAAATGTTTATCACGCCGCAGACAGAGATGGCACCAAGGTTTCCAGTTAGTAATACCCCCCGCCTGGCTCCCAGTGTGGCGCCTCGGCCAGCTCAAACTCCAGAAAGTATGTTTTGCTATAATTGTGGGAAAGATGGGCACATGAAAAGGGAATGCGGTCCCAAAAGACACTGACAAAGTTGCATATAGGCTACAAGGAGAGCTTTGGAGAACAAATCAGTGGTTAAGAGGTGCACGAAATGATCCCAGTGAGGGCACCAAAATGCTAACTCACGTCCTTTTGAGGCAAGGTCAGTTGCCCAGGCCCCACTACCGCCTCTCAGACTGGTCCAGAATAGTGGGTCCCTCCATGGAGACCACTGTAAAGGTGAATGGAGTGTCTACAAGAGCTGTATTAGACAGTGGCTCCCAAGTGACAATTATGTTCCAGGATTGGTATCAGAAGCATTTGTCAGATGTACCCTTACAACCATTAGAAGGACTGCATGTATGGGGTTAAGTGAGAAGGCTACCCTATTCCGGGTATATCCGAATTTGGCTGTCTTTCCCCACCTCCGTGGCTGGAGTGGCCGAACAAGTAGAGACCCTAGCCTTAGTGTGTCCCCACTGGACTGTATGATGGTGTCCCTTTGTTGATTGGAACAAATGCTCATATATTGGAAGGCTGGCACAGTTGTGTTATGAAAACAGGGTCAAAGACTAGTAGAGCTTTAAGAGTTCGGCTTTAATTAAGAAGGCCTATGAGGCACAGAGATGCTGAAAACAGAACCAGAGGAACCGGTCGGAATTGTATGGAAGAAGGATCCTGAGTCTCTGATCCTGGTGCCAAATGCCCAGTGTACCTTACAGGGAGACGTCCGTATCAGAAAGGATGTTAAGAATAAAATATTAATGTTGGATGCACCAGGCGATGGAAAATTGCCAGAGGGACTGCTGGTCAAGCCTAGTATTTTGCCCGCTAGAGCCCATGCTTATGCCAGAAGGGTAATGGTCCAAGTTCATAATGTGTCTGAAAGAGACATTCGAGTAAATAGAGGTTGCATCCTGACTAATGTGCATTGTGCAGACACTGCAGTGCTACCCAGCAGCAAGAGTTCAAGGAAGAATGACAGAGTAACGCCTGACTTGTTTGATTTCGGCGACTCCCCGCTGCCAGCTGAATGGAAAGTGAGGATCAGTGAGAAGCTTGCCCAGAGACCAGGTGTTTTCTTTAAAGGAATGGGATGTAGGATCGTGCAGGCTGAGCACAATATCCGGCTGCATGTGAAAAGACCATTTCGTGAGAGGTCTGACGCCTGGCACCTGCTGACATAGATGATGTGAGCGGCATCTGCAAGAGATGTTAGCTGCTGGTGTAATACAAGAATCCAAAGCCCTTATGCTTCCCCATTGTGGTAGTGAGGAAAAGAATGGAACAGTAAGGATGTGTGTGAATTATCGCACCTTAAACCGGGGACTATCCCTGATCAGTACACAATGCCCCGCATTCAGGATGCTTTGGACTGCCTAAACGGGAGCAAGTGGTTCTCTGTGCTGGATCTCCGCAGTGGGTACTACCAGATCCCGATGACCCCAGAGGACCGTGAGAAGACAGCCTTTATCTGTCCGCGTGGCTTCTATGAATTCATGAGGATGCCTCAAGGGATTTCAGGTGCCCCAGCCACTTTCAACGATTGATGGAGCATGCAGTGGGGGACATGAACTTGCTAGAGTGCCTGGTATACCTAGATGATGTTATTGTGTTTGGCAACTCACTGGAGGAACATGAGAGCAGATTATTTAAGGTGGACCGACTGGAGGACTTGGCCTTAAACTGTCCATTGATAAGTGTCAATTCTTTCAAACATCAGTAAAGTATGTGGGACACATAGTATCCACCGAGGAATAGAGACCCACCCAAGTAAAGTTGAGGCCTTCCACCTGGCCACAGCCCAAAAATCTAAAAGAACTGCAAAGATTCCTGGATTCTGTGGTTATTATCGGCGTTTCATCAAGGACTATTCAAGAGTGATCCGCCTTTACTTAACCTTACCAAGGGTATCCCCAACCCACAAAAATACCAAAGTCAGCATCCTCAAGACTGAAAGAGTGTATTTTCATCCGAGTGAAGTATTTGGGGCCCGCTGGACTCCTGATTGTAAGACTGCTTTTCATGAGATCATATATCAACTTACCCATGCTCCAGTGCTGGCCTATGCCGATCCAAGAAAACCTTACGTCCTGCACACTGATGCTAGCTTGCAAGGGTTGGGGGCTGTGTTGTACCAAGAGCACAAGAACGGCCTTAGACCAGTGGCCTTTGCCAGTAGAAGCCTGACCCCATCCGAAAAGAACTATCCTGTACATAAGTTAGAGTTCCTAGCTTTGAAGTGGGCTATTGTTGACCAATTCCATGAGTACTTGTATGGGGCTAAAATACTAGTAAAAACTGACAATAATCCTTTGACCTATGTGCAGACCTCAGCTAAGTTGGATGCCACTGGCCATAGGTGGCTTTCTGCATTATCTACATATGACTATGCTGTCGAATACCGAGCAGGTCTGAACCACATAGATGCTGATGCTCTCTCCCGGAGGCCTGTTCCCCAGAATGATTGGGTCCGATTGGCAGAACCTGACATTCGGGCACTCTGCCGGAAGTTTGACAGAGGAACAAATGTCACGGACGCAGTGGACTGCATGGTGGATTGCTTGGGACCCTCTGAGAATTGCATACCTGCTGCTTATTGCCACTTTCTGCAATAGACATTGGTGCACTGCCTCAGCTGGACAATGACAGTATTCGGCGGGCTCAATCCCGCGATCCCATGATCAAAGCAGCTTTAGAAGCCCTCTATGCAGGAAAAGATGTGTCCAAATTACGCTCCACGGATTTGAGAACTGCACTATTATACAAAGAAGGTCCTAAGTTGAAACTGATCAATAAACTGTTATACAGAGAAACAGTAGACAGAGGGGGACAAGTAGACAAACAACAACTAGTCCTGCCCACTGCCTTTCGAGACTCAGTAGTGATGTCCTTGCACAACCACATGGGGCACCTTGGTATAGACAGAACACTTGACTTGGTGAGATCAGATTCTATTGGCCTAAGATGGGGGCTGATGTGGAGCAACACATTTGAACTTGTAGTCGCTGCTTACAGAGGAAAGCTTTGCCCCAGAGGGCTGCCCCCTTGTTAACATCACCACCAGTGCACCCATGGAGCTGGTCTGTATTGATTTTCTGAGTTTGAGTCAGATCAAAGAAATATCAGTATGTGCTGGTGGTCACTGACCATTTCACGAGATAGGCCCAAGCTTTCCACCAAAGACCAGAAAGCATCCACTGTGGCCAAAGTACTTGTAGAAAACTTTTTTGTTCACTATGGGGCTCCACAAAGAATCCATTCTGATCAAGGGAGAGACTTTGAGAGTCGTCTGATCAAGAGATGCTTTCTCTGTGGGGAGTGCGAAAGTCCAGAACCACTCCTTACCACCCCAAGGGGGACCCTCAGCCTGAACGTTTCAACCGCACTTTGCTAGATATGCTAGGCACCCTGCACCCAAAGGACAAGCCTAGATGGAGCCAACAAATTAGCACCCTGGTACATGCTTATAAGTGCACCAAAAGTGATGCCACTGGGTTCTCCCCTACCGCCTGATGTTTGGAAGAAGCTCGACTACCGGAAGATGTGTGTTTGGGTCTCTCTGATGGGGTTCAAGCTGACAACTATTTACAGTATGTGCAAAGTTAAAGGCCCAGCTAACTCATGCGTACCAACTGGCTCAAACCATGGCTGCCAAAAGAAATCTGGCCAACAAAGAAAGGTATGATAAAAGGTGAAAGCACAGGAACTCCAGGAGGGAGATCGGTATTGCTAAGAAATCTGGGACTGCATGGCAAACACAAGATTGCTGACAGATGGCACCATCTCCCTCACATTATAGTGGGCAAACTAGATGATCTGCCAGTGTACAAAGTAAGGCCTGAGAATAATTCAAAGATGTAAAAACAATGCATAGAAATCATTTACTGCCCATTGGACAAATCCTGATTGAGTCTGAGCCCCCAGAAGATGCCCCTCTGGACCAGTGACTAGAGCTGCTGCTAACAAAAGATCAAGAAAGTCTGCACCTACAGAAGCAAAGTTAAAGTGTTCCCTCCACAAGTCCCAGTTGAGCATGACTGTCAGTCCATATCGGAAGAAAGTGAGAGTGACTTTGAATACTATCCTTCTTACGAACTGAGTCAATTGTTTGAGGGCAATCCCTAGTCAATACTGGAGATGAAGCTGGGCCTTCTGGACTGTCTAAGCCCCCAGCTTCATCCCTGGAGCCAATGCTCCCAGAAAGTGAAGTGCAAAGCATCAGATCAGATGAAATGGAATCATTGTGCATGGTTGAACTGTTTGAGCTTTCAGGGAGGAAAATGATGGATTGGGTCAGACTGGTGATACACCAGAACAAGAAGAGTATTTTGAGTGCCCTGACAGTCCACTGCCAGCGTCCGAAAGCTCTCCATGTGAGCCAAATGTTGTGGACTCAGAAACTGTAACTCCTGGAGCTTAAAGTGCCCCAAGTTCTAGCCTCTCTACCCCCATGGAGACTCCCCTGACAAGTGAGGACACTGCTGAAAATGAGGCTCAGAGTGCAGAGACTGTAACAGTTCCCCCTAGAAAGACTGGTCGAGCTGTAAAGCCTGTGGTGCACCTCAGTTATGATTCCCTGGGCCGGCCAGTGGATCTGCCTCTCAATGTTGTCCATAAAGGAGTGTATGTGTCCCAGAGCTCATTGCCCAAACTGGCGTCAGTGCTAACTCAAGTTACTTGTGTTGCCCTCTAAGTATGGTGCCCTTGCCCGTCCAGCCCCAAAGGTAATTGATAGGAAGGGCCCCTCTCTTCAGGGTTCATGTACAAGAGGTAATAACTGAGTTATGGTACAATGTGTATGTAATACTGTGTAAAGTGACGTACTGCAAATGTTTCAGAAATGTGTTCTTGGTAAAATGATATATTGACTGATGATTACATGTGCGAGCCTAATGCAAATGTATATGGTTGCAGTTGAAACTTATGGGGTACTTGCTTGACGGACGTCAAGCTTTCCCCAAGCCAGGAAGGGTGTAACCCCCCTGCAAATGGGGGTTCCCAAAAGACTTCCAGGAACTTGCTTGAATGCTCCAAGCCTGAATGGTGTTTGGCATTTAAGCCATTTATCAGTGAGTGTTTTTAGAGCCTCTGGTACTGTCTCTTTAAGAGCTGTCTGCTTGCAGACATAATTAGTTTGTATGGGACTGTGTGCTTCTCTGTTTGAGTACCACTCGAGCTGCTGCCAATTCACTCCATTTTTGCAGTCACTAGGAGTGCAAAGGGAACCTATCTGAAAGATGTAACTGTTTGCCAGAAATCATTTAGAGTAATAATGAAACTACAGTTTGTCTAACCTGCTTTCTTTGCAGTCAGAACTGTGTCTGCCTAGTTCCCCATTCTGGTTTTGAACTGCTGAACTGGACCAATCAGTGTGGGGTAAGCTAGCTCTAAAATGGTGCCTTGGACGAATCAGAACTTGGACTCATAATCTGAGCCAGCCACAAGAGGATTGTATGGGCAGTGACTCTGGGAGATGTAGTTTAGACTTCTGCACCTTTTTGGACCAACAGGAGCAGTCTATTGTGAGTAACAGCCAATCCAGTCAAGAACTGGGAGGAACTCAAAGGAAGTGCGCGGTTTTGTCTGTTGGAGTTTCAGTTGAGCTCTGGCAGTGAAGAAGGAAGGAGCCCTGTGCTTTTTCAGTGTGCAGTTTTAGTCGGGAAACGTGTGTAAGGCCCAGAGTTCCGGTCTGCAGCTTGTGTAACTGCTTGTTAGGACTGAATCTGTCTTGTGAAGAGAATCAAAGAATATCTGAAGAGTAGAAACCAGGCTCACCCTGTAGAAGACTGGAGAAATTGCTGAATTGCACTCGGTCTGTCAGGAACTGAATCTGGTGTGTGTTCTCCCGGGTATTGTGCAGTAATTGTGATCGGGATAGAGAAGCAGCCTGCCTGGTATAGTACTTTCTGTTTTACCATAGAAATGTGTGAAGAGGCTTGTGTACCTCAAGTGAATCCTGCTGCCATTAAGCGACTTTTGCCTGTTACTGTTCACCATATAAATGTGAGGATGCTTGGTTAGCTCAAGTGAATCCTGCAGCCATTAAAGGACTTTGCCTGTTGCAGTTTGCCATACAAATGTGTGAGGAGTCTCGTGGAGCTCAAGAGTAGCCCTGCTGACATTGAAGGACCCTATCTTGTTTGGAGGTCGTGAGTACTAATTCAGATTCGCTCCCTGTTGGATTGCCACATTGAATCCAAATGGAATCACTGTACTGCTGACTGTTTAAACTAATTTTCTTTTCTCTGTGAGAAAGGGCCCTACCAGCTGCCACGGTTTGGACTAGCCACTAGGGCTTGGGTACCCAGGACAGTAACTGGTAGGGATAGGCCTGTGCACAGAGCCATAGGTAGATGAGTAAAGTGATAAGCTAATTAACCTGATTTCCCCTGTCCTGTTATATTCCCCTAAATAAATCAGAGCTGCTTGTTTCAGCAAAGTTATATTGCCTGAGGTATTTGTCTATGTTAAAGTATTGTACTGTGATTGTTGCACTGTATCTTATTTTACAGGAGGTCCCAGTGCCTGAACCAGCCCTGGGGTAAGTGTATACTGTGAAGGTAATTCTGATATATTGTGTGGGCCACTAGTGGGAAGAAAGGGGGGTTGCAGTGTCCCAGAGGGCTGTGACCAAGTAAGTTTAACTATTGCAAACCCTGACCTCTGGGTGGAGGCACCCGCCATTGGATCCAGGCCCCTCAACCTGTTAGTGGCAAATCAGGCAGGGGTAGTAGCCCCTGGGATAGCACCATCTAGGGGTTACATGACATTGCAAGGATACGGCCGTGAACACAGATCTTCAAAATTTCTGCTGCAGGCTGATTCTGGAGTGCACTTGTGGAATATTCTTTCGAGGGTTGCTGAAGACTGATTCAGAAACACACTGGTGAAATGCTCCTTGGAGATTGCTGAAGACTGATTCAGAAATACACTAGCACTAGATGCTGGCACAATGCAATCTAACTGTAGTTAAAAGGCAATTACCCAGTTCAGGAAAATTGTAGCAAGTGGATTAAATGTCACAGTTCCAACAGTTATGCTTAAAATCACAGTTCCCACAGTAGTGGTCAATTGTACAGTCTCGGAATGTCCAACCACAATAATGAGCAAATATATGGTAATTCTGCTGGGTGATTGCTTAACTGAAGTGAGACCACTTTTCACTAGTTCAGGCTTCCCTGCACTGGGACAACTACGGGCAACTACCTGCTAAGACCCTTTAAATCTGTGGGGCACACTGGCTGAATGGTCCCCTTCAAACTACACAGGGCCTGGTTTCCCCTTTAAGCTAAGGGTCTACTGTGGTTGAGCCCTTTTTAAATACCTGGGCCTACTGTGGCTGGCTAGGTCCCTTTAAATACCTGGGCCTACTGTGACTAAGCCCCTTTAAACATCAGGCCTACTTTGGCTGGGCCCTTTAAGGTACTCACTCCTCTTCCTCACCTTGTCTCCGCCCACTGATGCATATTCATGAGCCCTCTACGGGCCTGCTATGGCTGAACCCGGCCCCTGGGCATTCCCACACCTGCTGAATTAAATTTATTCAAATCAAGGGACTTGGCAAGGTTAGAGGAATGGTCAAATGTATGTCAGCTTAGATTCAATGCTAAGAAGTGCAAGGTAATGCACCTGAGAAACAAAAACCCAGGGGAAGAGTACACAATGGGGGGTGAGATACTAACAACAACAAAAATGGAAAGAGACCTGGGGGTAGTCATATCAGATGACCTAAAGGTGGGCAAGCAATGTGAGAGAGCAGCAAGGAGGGCTGGGGGGGATACTGGGATGCATAGGGAGAGGCATCACCAGTAGAAAACAGGAAGTTATTATCCTTCTGTGCAGACAGCTGGTGAGATCCCATCTGGAGTACTGCGTGCAGTTCTGAGACCCAATCTCCGCAAGACATAGACAGGATGGAAGCTGTCAGGAGGGCAACTAAAATGGTGCAGGGTCTGCACCGAGATGAAGAGAGGCGAAGGAGCTTAATATGTATAGCCTCGAGGAAAGGAGGAGGGGGACATGAGAAAGCGTTCAAGTACCTCAAGGGAATCAACAAAGTCCAAGAGGTAGCATCTTTCAAAAGAGGTGTGCAAGAACAAGAGGCACGATTTGAAGATAGAGGGGGGGCGGCTCAGAGGTAATTTAAGGAAGTATTTTTTCACAGAGAGGGTTGTGGATGCATGGAACAGCCTTCCGGAGGAGGTTGAGGAGTCAAAATCCGTGGTGGAATTCAAGCATGCATGGGACAGTCATAAGGCAATTCTAGGGGTTGGGGGTAGGAAGAAGCAGGCTGCTAGTTAACTAGGATCTGCAGCTTATCCAGTAGGTAGGGAAATGAGCAGACTGGGTGGGCCAAGCGGTCCTTATCTGCCGTCAAATTCTATGTTTCTATGTTTCTATCAGGCCCTCCCTCCTCCAGGCCATCAGCCTACTTTCTTTGCGCCTTTTAAAAAAAAAAAACACTTAACTTTAAACTGATGGCGGTCAGCACATTATAGCAGTGCTGCCACCGACTCACCGTCCCAGCCCGGGGTGAAGAATCATGAATTCAGGAGGCTGGGAGGAGCGCCGAAGAGGGAGGGACTTGCAGGCAGCAAACGGGTGACCGGGGGCCTTGCGAGGTCCTGACTGCTTCTGGGACGATGCGGCACTGCTATCACCACCTCCAGAGGACCGGCGTTTACTTTTTAACCAAAAAATAATAAAACGGCATCAAGCCCTTTTCTCGGGGAGCAGGGCGACCTTTTGTGTGCTCGATGTCACCACAGACCACACGATGCGACACGCAGGCAATCTTTAGTGACTGGAGGCAGCAGGGGCACACAATAAAGCCCTCAGGGACAGCTTCAACCCTCCTGGCAAGCTCTTCATGTTCCTCCTCACTTCTGTGTCCTCTCTCCTCCACAGTCACCACGATTCTCTCTTAAACAGCTTCTTTTTTAAACAGCAACACTCTGGGTTCTAATTCTGGAATGCAAGGCATGTGTTCCCCAGCATGGCATTCCATCTTAAGCCACTCTGTATACTGTACATATGCCACGCGCTTGCATGTCTAGTTTCATTTACATTGTGTTAAAATGGGTTTGTGATGGCTGTATCTGAATCTTGGGGAACCTGGGCATTTCTGGGGCACCTTACAAGTTATTGGGGCATGTTTCTTGCTTTTTGTTGTGCCCCCAACTTTACGGAACTACAGGTAAACTGACCAGATTATCTTGGTTGATGCCAGGGAGAGAAACTTTTAACTGATCAGGCCATAATTAGCTTGTGAGCTACTGATACAGCCAGTGAATGAAGGTGTCAGAACAACATACTGTGTGTCAGACATTCAGCTCCTACCCTTTGTACCACACTGCATGAGAGTTCCTGCAACTCTGTCATCTTTATTCATTAAATACTAAAGGAGAGTTCCACTGCCTGGGGAGGACAGCAGTTCTACACTGACAAATCTGGAGGTGAAAGTTCCCCCACCTAAGCATTTCCAATTTAAAGTAAAGGTGTAAGACTACCTTATGGGCTTCATAGCCTGCGACCCTGCCATGGCGATAGTCCATGGGTGGTAAAATGTTAAAGTTTAATGCAGTCCTATTAGAGAGGAAAGGGATCGTAACCCTGGCTGAACTGCCTGCCAGCCAATCCTTTCCAACTTCCCGGTCCGTTTACCATGCTCCCGCTCTCGGACGTTTTGTGAGCGCGAAGGGCGTGCCCCACTGAATCCTATGGGGATGATTTTACAACCATTACTATGCATATTTAAGCTACCTTTCAGACAAATGAAAGCCACCGCTCAGCTAATAGGGCCCTATTGGCTGGGCAGTGCTCATTGTCTGAAACTAAATAACCGTAATGATTGTAAATAGTCCCCATAGATTCAATGAGAGCATCTTCGCTCTCCCAGTATGGGCGTCACAGAGCGTTCAGCGTGAGGCATGGTAGCGGTTGAGAAGCTGGAAAGAATCAGATGGCGGGCAGTTCGGCCAGGGTTACGATCCCTTTCCTCTCTAACAGGACTGCATTAAATTCTAACATTTTACCACCCACGGACTATTGCTGTGGCAGGGTGATGGGCTACGAAGCCCATAACTTTAAGTGTCAGATTTTACAACTTTACTTTAACCGCTTTGCATGTGTGTGTTGGGGGGGGGCACATCACCAGCAGCGCACCCCCCTGCAGAATTACATACCAAACCATCATCACTCTGAGTCAAAGTACACTTCCTTTCTGCCAGACAGATAAGAAGTAGGCTCATAAAACTGCATAAACAGCCATCTTTAGAATGACAGTGTAAACTGCAGTTTGTATGTTTTGATGACTAGCAAATGGGAATGCTATGGTGATGACACATACTGGCCCTGAATGTATACTGGCGCACACTACTAAGTCAAGTCACACACCTTGGATTGTACCTAATTGTTATTATGCTTCTGTTGATGAGTTCTACTTGTATTGTGTATGCTGCATTATCTGGGTCATTTCAGAAATTAGGCATTTATTGACTAATGTACTTGCATGGTTACCAAAAACTAAATAAATAAATAGGAAACAGGCAACCCAGGTTGCCCAAGTTCAATTCCAGGGCAGTTTGTTTGAGGTGACACCCTTTGGCTTTGCTGAGTAAGCAAGCATAAGAAGGCATCTGAAGTGCTATCTAATATTCAGAAATCTAAAACACTTTCCTGGTGTGCCTGAAGTCATTAGCAGTAGAGCCTGGCATGTGGATGTGTCTAAAATCCCTCTCTCTCTCTCTCTCTCTCTCTCTCTCTCTCTCTCTCCTTACACACAAATACTAAAGAGAGGAGAGACTTGGAGAAAGATTTACCTCATATGGACCTAGCAGCATGTGCGTGCGTGTAATACTGCTTATTAAGATAATTAGACTAATTGGTTCTAAGCTGCTTGTGCAATTGAGCTAAATAACAGAAAACAGAGCTATCTGTGTAAGCGTATCTTCCCTTTTCTACAATGTACTGGCTTTTTTCAGCCATTCACAAACAGAACACTAAGGGCCCGATTCTCAAAGCCCTGCGTCTGACGCAAGGTGCTTGCACCGAACATATATGGTACAAGGTGCACCTTGCGTCCAGGGCTGCCTTTCGTGCAATTCACAAAGATGGCCTGCGTCGACCACAGGCCACCTGCCCCAAACGGGGCTTGCACTATCCCTGCGGCCAGAGCTGGGCTGAGACAAGGTGCAAGAGGCACTGCGGCAGATGCAAGCTGCTACAGCACGGGATTCACAAACTGCTCCCTGAAGGCAGAATTCTAAGTACCCTTAGACCAGCCAGGGCTGGTCTAAGGGGACTTAGAAAATGCCCTGCTGGGCGCAATACCTGTATGCGGCACTATGCCGCAGTCCTCCAGTGGTGCCAGGGCCCATGTCATGCACATGGCAATGTATACCCCCCCATCCCCTATGCAACCCATGGTACTAGTACTGTCCCTATTCCACCCCAAACCCTGATGTTGCCCCAGTATATTTCCCGTTAGTGCCACCTACATGGTGGAATAGTGCCCCCCCACCCCAATAGATAGTGCCCAACCCATCCCCAGATAGAGCAGGGGACCATCACAGCCCTCCACACACCTTCGCGGAGGTCCCCGACTGCCCAGAACGTGCAGCGGACTGTACAGTGTACATGCTAATATTAGTGTGTACACTGTACAGTCCACTGCACAGTCTGGGCAGTTGGGGACCTCTGCGGAGGTGTGTGGAGGGCTATGCTGGTCCCCTGCTCTGTCTGGGGATGGAGTGGGCACTATCTGTTGGGATGGGGTCTGGACCACCACCAGGAGGGTCACTGGCCTGCGTTGGGGCCATCGGGATGGGGGTACCAGCTGGGCATTGCTGCAAGGGCCTTGCGGCACACCCCGTCCATGCACCATGGGTTAGATGCATGGGGGGTGCTGCCGCGCATAAGGGGACTTAGGCTCTGGGATGCGTCCCGTACCTGAATCAGGTGCAGAGTTCCTGGCACAAGGGGCTTTGGCGCAAGCTGCAGTTTGCCACAGCTTGCGTCAAACACAGCCCCCTTTGAGAATCGGGCCCTAAAAGTTCACACCATCTAACCAGAAATTAGGCAAAGTCCCCTTCCTCCACTAGCAATCTAAACATCTTCCACTTTATGCATCTTCTGTGGAATTTATTTAAATTGATAACCAGGAAAGGTACACTGAGCCAAGGCTCATTTTCACATATGGGGTAAAATGCCAGTAGTGATTTTCTTCCTTCACAGCTGA
Source organism: Neoceratodus forsteri (assembly GCA_016271365.2). Classification (NCBI taxonomy): domain Eukaryota; kingdom Metazoa; phylum Chordata; order Ceratodontiformes; family Ceratodontidae; genus Neoceratodus; species Neoceratodus forsteri. Next base: position 818,713,704 of record CM028137.1, read on the forward strand.
CGAAAGCAGCGTGAAGGAAATCCCTATTGAACACACTAATGCAGCAGAACCCCTATCCTTAGAACCCCTCCATCCTGACCCATATTTCAACATAACTGGATGGTGAGTACCCAATCTCGCTGCCAGCATCCTCCTCCCTCCTGATCCACGTTTGTGTATAACCGGACACTGGGTGCCCAATCCTGCCACCAGTATCCCACTCCCACCAGACCCACATTTTAACAAAAACATCTGGCAGGTACCCTGGTGTCTGTATTATACATTTGTTTAATGCAGACACCAGGTTACCAACCCCCAGTGCCAGCTAAGATCCCACCTCTGAATTACAAGTGGACCGGGTGCACACCCCCCCCATATCACTGTACATGATGTAATGACCCACTTACCCTCCAGTTGGGCCCCTCCCCTTAGCTGGCGACACTGGATGCCCATCTCCAGTGCTGCTAAACAGCCTACTAACACTGGGATGCCCAACCCTCGGCATTGCTCCCCCGAAGAAAATAAATATATCCCTCGAAAATCTTTTTTTTAACTTTGTAAAACCTAGAAATGGTCCCTCGTCGACGCCTGTCCCCCAACCCCGCCAACCCTGACCTCCCAGTCAGCATCCACACCCCTCGCTCACCTACAGAAGATCCACTGCTGTAGATCTACTCTGTGAAGAAACACGTCCTCCTTCTTTAATGACTCCTGGGAACTGACTGAAACAAAGTAAGTGCGAACAATATATTTTCAATGCGTTTTGAACTTTTACTCATAACTTTGTCATTTTTAAATATTGTTTCACCTAATATATGACATGGCCTTTTTGGGATCCCACCTCATAAACAAGGAAGGTGAAATATTTCATATCTGGGGCCAAAAGGTGATTTCACAGTCACTCTAAAAATCACTTTTCGGGTAGGATTTGAAAATATTCACCTACCAGGTTGATGAGGTGGGGCAATAAGAAGACTATGTTGGAAATCTGGTAAACAAATATATGAAAATGACCAAGTTATGAGTGAATTCTGAAATTTTCAATGTTCACGCATAACTTTGGCAGTTTTCAATATTTTGACACCAAATTTTCAACATAGCCATTTTTTTCACACCATCTCATGAATGTGATATGTGTCGTTTTTCAAACCCTGCTCAAATGCCTTTTCACACTAGTGGAACAAAATGACATTTATGGCAGTATTTTATAAATTATGCCTGTCGGGGTTCAAAAGGGAGGTCTTAAAAAGACTAAGAATTTGGGGCCATAATGTAGAAAACAATGTTTTTATTTATTTATTTAGTTTTTGTTGACCGGGTAAGTGCAGTAAACAACATTTGTCTATTTTCAGGCACAACCTGGGAGAGTTACAAACAAAACCAGCATATTATAACAGGGGAGTTCGAAACAGCATACAGCACAGAAAACAGTGGGGTACACAATAAACATACACAGAGAGTACAAGGAATTCAACAGGCAATCATCACTGTAAGGAAAAACAAAATAACACATGTAAGTACAGAGGGCACCATGAAACAGAGGGTGGGAAGAATTACCCAGAGGACTAATAGGGGCGTCAAGGGTAAGTAGCCAGCAGCTTGGTTCTAAGAGCAGTGAGTTGGGGTAGGGGAGTCCCAAAAGTGCTAGTGGGGCCTTGCAGAGATACAAGAACCAGGTCAGTACTCCATATAGTTACAAAGAAAGATTGTGTCCAGGGCCGGCCATTGGCCTAGTGGGTAGTGCGTTGTGATCCTGTGCCAGTCAGCCGAGTGTGAGTTCAGTAAGCCAGCTGGATGGGCCAAGGCTTGGGGGACAGCACTGCCTTTCAGCACCACACCAAGCCTGGAGAGGGACAGAGTAGTGTTGGCCACATGGGCAACATATAACCATATAGTGAAGAAAACTCTTCTCTTGGCATATGGCCCAGAGGGCCCTGCCCCTCTGCATCCACAGCTGCATGGAAGCACAGGGCCCAGAGGGCACTGCACTTCCGCAGCCAGATAGACTCTTGGCCCTGAGCTTCTGCATCTAGTAGCCACATGGAAGCAAAGGGCCCAGAGGGTCCGATACTTCTGCAGCCCCACAGACAGCTCCATGCATTCTTTGAAGGGACATGCATGAATGAGGATATGGTGCCACTATTACAAAATGAATGGAAATTCATTGCAAAAAAACAAAACAATGTTAATGCAGACATTTGGGTTGAAGAACACAAAGTAGACAAAGTAAGAAAATGAAAACCATTAGGGTTTAGAGTCTCAGGAACCTTGGCAAATCAGTGGTATGGAGTTCCTTGGGGTTGTCAACTCTAATCCACAATCCCTCCCCACAGCAAACAAACATGATCTCTTGCTTTACAGAGGGCCCATAGGGCCCAGCATGAAAAAAGCTATGACTGATTCTGTTGACCTCATGTGGCAAGACATGCTTCTCTATCTCCAAAGAGTATATGCCTGTGAGGCACTGGCTTGGAACTGTACCTTGTGCTTCATACAGAAGGCTATGGGCTGGAGGAGGGAGGTGGGCATTAGGGTTGACAACCCCAAGGAACACAACATCATTTATTTGCCAAGAGTCCTGAGACTCTAAACCCTAAAGTTTTTCATTTCTTTACTTTGTCCGCTTTGCGTTCTTCAACCTTAATGTCTGCATTAACTATAGTTTTACAATATGATATATATATATATATATACTGTAAAAGCGTTGTTAATGCATCAGTTGAGCTTGTTTCATAGCGACAAAGTGAGAAATTCAACATTAGGGTTACCAACCTAACACCCCCTGCCCTCCCTTCTCACCCTCCACACAGCAACAGGTGTTGGGGTGTTCGTTAGAGTCATTGGCTTAACTCTCACACCATTCCATTTGTAAGTAGGCTGAGGTATTGTAGTATGGAGAATGGGTGAGAGTTAGGTGTGACGACCTCCATGAACACCCCAACGTCTCTTGTTGTGTGGAGGTGGGGGCAGGGAGTGTTAGGTTGGTAACCCTAACGTTGAATTTCCACTTTTGTTGCTGTGAAAACAACCTTAACTGATGCATTAACAAACTTTTTTGCAATGAATTTCCTTACTTTTTGAGAAAGCATAATATACCTGGTAACTGCTATGTGTTGGTGGGAGCACGGGGCCCGCCAAGCTGCCCATTTGTACATAACAATATGCATCTGTGGGCACGCGGGCCCTCCGGGCCCTGCACTCCCACTTACTCATAACTACGGAGCCACAGAGCAGTCCTACAGGGCAAGGAACCCTGGTAACACTAATTTGCCAATATCTCAGCAACCTTAGCAGCTATGAAAAAAATTCCAGTGCTGTTGTAATCATGACAGTGAGACCTCCACGCAAGATATAGTCAAGTAATCTGTATCTTGCATAGTTTCTGAGATACGGGCACCGAAAAGCGCTGTGGGTGCTGCAATGTTATCCTATGGGAAAAATCTCAACTTCATTATGGCATATCTATGGAAGCGATTCATTTTTTTTACACCTAAACAGCATAATTCACATCTCTGGGGCACCTCTTTTTTACCCTGCAAATTTGAAGCCAAAAGACCAAACCATTTATTTACAGTGTAATGTACCTTGTAACTGGTATGTGTTGGTGGGAGTGCAGGTGCTTCAGACCCCACGCCCCCACCAAACTGCCCATTTGTGCATAATTATATGCATTTGTGGGAGTGTGGGCCGGGCCCTCCGGACCCTGTGCTCCCACTTACGCATTAGTACAGAGCCATACATCAGCACCACAGTACGCCAAAGGAACCCTTGTAACACGTTTTTGCAAATATCTCCATAATCGTAGCAGCTATGAAGAAAATTCCACTGCAGGTGTAATCTGTGATTTCTAAACTTGTTTTTGTGACTTAATTCATCTAAACTTCGGGTACTGAAAAATCTGTATCTTGCTTAGTTTTCAAGATACAGGCGCCACAATGTTATCCTATGGGAAATTTCTCAACTTCAGAACGCTGTAACTTTGGGCCCGTTGAATGTTTTGGTACCAAAGCACCAAAAGGCACATCTGTGGGACCAGGGCTTGCCACCCTACAAATTTCAGGCCAAAGGCACAATCCACCTTGGCACAATGAAGTGACAAAGAAAACAACACATTAGAAAATGTGTGCAGTGTTGTCGCGATTACTTTAATGTTTTCGCAGCACTCCTATCTCTGTAATGGGACTGTTGTCACACAGAAAAAAGTTGTCGAGGTTACTTTTTTAATCGCGATTATTGTCGCGGCAGGATCAGAAAATGGCAAAATGGTGGAATAAGTTTGAAAAACATATTTCCAGACCAGCTGGTGAAAAACTAATGCCAGGGTCATGCTCCTCAGGGCCCGATTCAAGTTCAAGTTTATTGCAGGAAAGACTCCGTTGAGCAAGCTCATTCACAAGGAGGTCCTGAGTCATATACACATACAGTTTGCAATTACATAGATAGGAGATATACAATGTAGGACAACAGGAAGAAAAATATATACAATTAGGTATATACAATGGAAGTTCTTATACTACAGTATGTATGCTATACATTCCAGTTTTAGCCTTTAGCGATTAGGTAAACACAACTGTTGGTGTTTACCAAAGGGCATTATTTTTTTGGTTACAACATTTTTTTGTCTCTCGCTAACTGAAAACAAGATGGTGGCAGCACGAAAACAAATTCAGGGAGCACAACAAAAATGTGATCGTGAAAGTTTTCGCAATGCACATATAAATTTTCCCATAGGCTATAATGGGACAAGAAAAACTTAAATAACTTTTGAACTGAACAATATTTTTTCACCAAATCTTTAAAAGGCACCAGTTCAACCCAGGCCACATACAGACAAGCAAATTTGAATCCACTCAGACGCATTCTTCAGTCCACTATGGCCAACTGAAAAAATGCACAAAAGTTGACCATTTTATATGTTTTGGATGCTCTACGGTTCTGCAACTGTACATCCAACCAAAATGAAACTTTACAGAACCAGAGATATGTGGTTGGCGGCTATGCATGCAAAATTTCAGGCAAATCGGACAAACGGTTTCAAAGTTATTAAAGTGCAAAATTTGAGAATTAACATAGAAGTGACCGTGCAACCCTAACTATACCTGCCGGGCAAGAATAATATATATATATATATATATATATATATATATATATATATATATATATATATCTATCTGGGACATGCCATGGCCCTAGTGAAAATATTACTGATATTTTTCTGAGTGTAGTTTGGTCAAACTGCATGAGGGAAAATATTAGTGATATTTTCATTAGGGCCATGGTATATTTGATTTATGCAATGTCTTTTATTATACTACGGCAAGAAAAAATCCTGCAACCTAATTGTGCAGTGGCTGCCTTCAACAGTGATGTCAGCCCAGCATAACATCACTGTATGAAGGTGATCAATACATGCCTATTCATCCTGCACCTTACCTCCAGTGTCACTGTGGACCTACTGAGAAGATAAATAAAGGATATGTCATGGCTCTAATGAAAATATTACTGATATTTTTCCGGAGTGCAGTTTGACCTTATGTCATCGTGAGTGGTGATGCCACGAGTGATGTCAAATGGTCAAACTGCACGAGAGAAAATATTAGTAATATTTTCATTACCCATCCTATATTTGATTTTCTGCATGCCTTTTGTTATACTGTGGCAAGAAAAAATCCTGTGTCCTGATTGTTCAGTGGCCACCTTCAATGGTGATGCTGATTGTTCAGTGGCCACCTTTAATAGTGGTGCTGATTGTTCAGTGGCCACCTTCAACAGTGAATGAAGGGAGCATACCTCCACTGCCAAATATAGAATAATGTATGGGCAATCATACATAAAAGGGATGTGTTTCCATTGCAGGGTTGAGATGACATCATAGAGACCTTGAGAGTGAATCTCAAGAGGTCCCTGATGTCATCTCAACCATGAGATGGGATGCCATGTGGTGTTTTGGTTGCCCATATATTGTTTTTTACAGTATATGGGTTTTATAGTATATAAGTATATAAAATGGAGTGGGCTACAGTACTTCTTTTCTTAGCGGAAACAAGGAAAACAAATTACTCTAAAATGTAAAATATGAATGGCAGATTTGTGTTTTTGGTGGCGGGGGGCAGGGGAGCACCACGTAGAGAGACTGTTGGGACAAACTTCAAAGAGAAAAGTTGTGATGTCACTACTATACTACGGCTTTTTGTGACCTTAGAACTGTACTATAACAACTTTTGGTGACGTCTGAACTGTTCTACAACAAACAAATTGTGTGTATATAAATCCATACACAGCAAGGGCTAACCATATACCGTTATGGGATAACTGGACCTAGAAAGAGAATAACACTGATATTCTCACTCTGGGTCCCATACTGTCAAAAATGTCACAGATATTTACCGCTTTTCATTCTCACAGTTATGGCATTAATGGCTAAATCCTCCACTGCCATTGTGGGATTAATAGAAACATAGAATTTGACGGCAGATAAGGACCGCTTGGTCCACCTAGTCTGCCCATTTCCCAACCTGATAGATAAGCTGCAGATTCTAGTTAATCAACAGCTTACTTCCTCCTACCCCCCCACTAGAATTGCCTTATGCCTGTCCCATGCATTCTTGAATTCTCCCACTGTTCTTGACTCCACAACCTCCTCAGAAAGGCTGTTCCATTCATCCACAAACCTCTCTGTGAAAAAATACTTTGTAACATTACCTCTGAGCCGTCCCCCCATCTTCAAATTGTGCCCCCTTGTTCTTGCACATCTCTTCTTCTGAAAGATACTACCCTCTTGTACTTTGTTAATTCCCTTGAAATACTTGAAAGTTTGTATCATGTCCCCCCTCTCCCTCCTTTCCTCAAGGGTATACATATTAAGCTGCTTTAATCTCTCCTCTTATGTCTTCTGGTGCAGACCCTGCACCATTTTGGTTGCCCTCCTCTGAACAGCCTCCACTCTATGTCTTTGCGGAGATGGGATCTCCAGAATTGCATGCAATACTCCAGATGGGGTCTCACTAACTGTCTATACAGAGGGATAACAACTTCCTGTTTTCTACTGTTGATGCCTCTCCCTGTGCATCCCAGTATCCCCCCAGCCATCCTTACTGCCTTCTCACATTGCTTGCCCACCTTTAGGTCATCTGATATAATTACTCCTAGGTCTCTTCCGATTTTTGTTGTTATTAACTCACCCCCCCATTGTAACGCAATATTCTCACTCCAGGTCTGAGCACTCTCAAAAATATTAAAAATATTTGCCAAAATGTATCCTCACAAGCATTGCATGACTATATTATGGAGAGAGAATGAGCGATGGCAAAGTATGGTATACAAGGAAATAATATCATCGAGGGGTTGAACAAGCCACAAAGCCACAAGCCTGAAATGTGAGTGGCCTTTATCCGCTTCTTTGACCCCAAGATGTTATTATTTCATAAGTATGCTGGACTTTGCCATCTTTTCTTTCATATAATGCATTTGGTTGGGCACTTTTTGCTTTGTCCTATGTTTTGCTATAGTGTTGGGGTTGGGGGGTAGGCTGGCTGTTACATGTGTTGTTAAGGAGCTTGTTACTTGTGTTATTAAGAGGCTTGTTACATGTGATGTTTAGGGGCTTGTTACTTGTGTTATTAAGAGGTGAGGCTTGTTACGTGTGTTAAAGGGCTTGTTACTTGTGTTATTAAGAGGCTTATTACATGTTTACTTATTTTTTTTATTTTATTCTTTGGTAACTGGGTGAGGCCCACTAGGCACAGGTGCCTGTTTTCAGGGGTGACCCGGGAGCACTGGGGAGGTTAAGTGACTTGCTCAGAGTCACACAGTATGCAAGTGGAGGTTGTGGGAATCAAACCCAGGTCTTTCTGCTGGATGTACCAAGCTCATTCACAGCTCGTTACTCTAACCTCTAGGCTATATTGCCAGCCCCATGTGTTGTTAAAGGGCGTGTTACTTGTATTATTAAGAGGCTTGTTACATATGTTGCTCAGGGGTTTGTTACTTAGGCTTATTGCATGTGTTATTGGGGTTGTTTGTAGTGTACTGTAATATATACAAGGGATATGCGGGGGCACCTGTTGGATAACCAAGTTATCTGTACAGTAGCCTGTGACCTCGAGTAACCTCATGAGTGGCAAAGCCACAAGTGAGGTTCACGAGAGCTCAGAGGCGACTGTACAGATAACTTGGTTATCCAACAGGTGCCCCTCGCGTACTAGATTTATGCAACAGGCGTCTATGTTTTTTTGGTTTTTTTTGCATGGCAGCAGTTTTTTTACATTGTGTTGGAACTTTAGTGTTTTTTTGTGTTTACGCTTTTTCTAACCCCCCTTTCTGCATTCTGTATGTTTGGTTCATGCCACGTTAATGATGTGGCAACATCTTTGCTGACTGGTGGAGTGTGGAGGTTTCAAAATTTTTTTACAAAATGGCGGATGGGTTAAGCAGTAACTAGTGAGAGTGGCCATGAAGGAGCTGCACGGGTAGTTTGTTTCCCTGGCATTTGTTTCTTTTATTTTTGTTTAAAAAAGATGTTTCTGATTTTGTGGCATACTACGGAGGAAGTGTTGCCATTTGAGTAGGAGGAGCTGTTTCTTACACTCTGGTACGGAGTACAGAAGGTATGCCATTTGAGCAGGAGGAGCTGGTTCTTACACGCTGGTACGGAGTATAGAAGGTATGCTTTCGTGTGAAAATGAAAAGAAATGGAGAGAGAAATGTTGTTTGGAAAGTTTGAAAGTGGTGAAGGAAGTGCTGTTGGTGTGCGGCTGACGGGGTTGGCTTGAAGGTTGTAACGTGTCTGATGAGGGAAATGGAGAGTGCTGGAGAGGGAGTGGGGTACGGGGGTAATTGTTCGTGTTGGAGGTGGTTTTATAAGGTGTGTTGGGGAGAAAACAAATGTCTGATGTAGAGAAAAAAAGAATAAGTGTACAGGAATTTGTTGGCTCCTTGCATTTTGGGAGTGGTGTGGGGGTAACTGAAGCTGTGCAGTTTTGTTTTGTGGTACAGTGGGAGAAGGTAGTGCTGGCAGGTGGGGGGGTAGTGATGTAGTCACTGTGTGGATAAATGAGTGATGACGCAATCACTATGTGGATAACTTGAAGTTATTCTCATAGTGATTACATCATGGTCACTTGTTAGCTGTGTCAGCAGCGGGGGAGACGGTCGCAGTCGATGACCAGAGAAAGGACCTAACCCTAACCCGGGGCCACCCACATGCAATCTACGACAGAGAAGTTTGCATTCTAATGCTGAAACTGCCTCCATGCAGCCCTTGTTAAAAGGAGAGCTGAGAATATTATCACTCAGTGTAAACAGCCTCCTTCCTAAGTTACCCCAGATCCAACCATGGGTGGAACAGCTAAAGCCGGACATCATTGCCTTTACGGAGACATGGCTATCACCCAAAATCTCAGACGCATCCTTAACACTGGAAGGTTTCAACTCTTTCTGCCAAGACAGGCTCACCAAACTGGGTGGCGGCTGCCTAGTTTATGTCCGAAACGACATTAAAGTCCAGATGATGGACTGCAGCCTAAATACTAGTGAGGCGCAAATCCTCCACCTCAGACTTACCATTGGGCAACAAAACAAAGTACTGCTGCTAACAACCGTCTACATACCACCAGGGGAGCAGGCTACAGGGCTCAAGCTCTTTGAGGAGAATATGTAGCATTTGGGAAAAGAGGGGGAGCAGGTAATTGTGGGGGATTTCAACATTAACTGGCACTCTAACAAGGAAAATGAAGCCAGGGACCTAATAGCTGGTTTATATCTTATGCAGATGGTTACCCTTCCCACCAGACATAACTACAAAACAAGCACCAGTACACTCATTGACTGGCTACTCTGCTCCAACCCGGATCACATATTAGATGTTAAGGTTCTGCCTGACGGCCTCAGCGACCACTCGCCAGTCATGTACACCTGGGCAAACAAGTTCACAAAGTGCCCGCCGAAGGTCACTACCAATCGGGTGCTGAGACATGGACTACTAAATGATTTCAAACTCCACTTATCCCTGATCAACTGGTTGCCACTTGACCATGCAACTGATGGCAACATCGCCCTTTGAGTTCTTCTGAAATTCGTTTACTCGGGCATGCAATATTTTTGCCCCCCTAAAAACAAAAAAAGTCAAAGGAACCCACACCCCCTGGCTTAATACCTCACTCCTAGATCACATGCGTAATACAGACAACCTGTGGCACAAAGCTAAGGACTCAGGAAAGCCGCACGATGTATCCGCATACAAAGCTGCAAGGAACTCCTGTATCAGGCTCATTCGCGCGGCGAAAGCTAGCTATTTCAAGGACCTCCTCAACAAAAACTGGGGGTCCTCTAAAGGGTTCTGGAACACACTAAAATCCCTTACTGGAAGGACCTCCAGGGCATCACCGGACCTATTAACCACTGGCTATGAGTCTCTCCGGGAACCACCACTGATTGCCAACGAGTTCAATACCACTTTCACTGATCTATCAGGGGGTGCTTCCCAGTGAGTTCCTAAACCCAGTGGATAACCAACCTCACAGAAACACCATACCCTCTTCAGAGAGGGAAGGGCTGCTACTCTTCTATTTTAGGCAAACCTCAATCTCTGAAACCATCAAGTAAGTAAAGAGGGTCCTCAGAAAGACCATATGGGGGAGTGATCTGATAGATATGAAGTTGGTTGCCATAATGCTTGATGTACTAGCAGACCCAATCTCCAAGGTTTTTAATGCCTCCCTAAAATTGGGTGTGTTCCCAGATGCCTGGAAATCTGCCCTGGTTACACCAGTTTTCAAATCCGGGGATAAAACACTCACCGCTAATTATAGGCCAATATCCATCCTCCCACCCCTCTCCAAAGCTCTACAGAGAATAGTCTTTGAACAACTTACTGACTTCCTGAACAGTCACCAACTACTCTGCAGCAATCAGCATGGTTCCCTCAAAAAACACTCTACCATTACTGCACTGGTGGACTACACCACTCAGCTCTACAATGCCTTTGACCTAGGGATGGCGGTGGGGTCAGTCTTCATTGACCTTACAAAAGCGTTTGACTCAGTTAATCACCAGCTACTACTAAACACACTGCTCTCCATGGGACTGTCCCCTGATACAGTCACCTGGTTTTGTAGCTATATTACACAAAGAATTCAACGCGTTAGAATCGGCGACTCACTCTCTGACCCTAAGGTAGTGGCCCTTGGAGTACCGCAAGAGTCTATACTTGGACCGCTCCTTTTCAGCCTGTTAATTAACTGCCTCCCTGAAGCCTGCCCGGCTAGCATCGTTTTATATGCAGATGATGCCGTTCTATTGGTCCCAGGTAGGGACCACTTGACCATCGAGAAAGGCCTACTCGATAGTTTCCACAAACTTGAAACCTGGTTCTGTCAACATAAACTGCTACTAAACCATAAAAAAAACAAAAGCATGTTGTTTTCAGTCCCACAGAACAAAAGGAATTTCTGCCCCCTTCGAATTCTGAACCAAAAGGGCGTCACACTTGAACAAGTCTCCTTGTTTAAATATCTGGGTGTTTACCTTGATGACACTCTCAATTTCTCCCACCACGTTGATCAAGTTGTCAAAACCACCAACATGAAACTGGGCAACCTCTACAGAAACAAGCACTCAATGACACCTGCGGCCCTCAAATTAGCCACAGGCAGCACAGTATTATCATCTGTTGATTATGGCTTACCGATATACATCGCAGGATCAGACACTGCCCTAAACAGGACACAAAAACTCGTGAAAAGGGGTTGTCGTCTGGCACTTGGGGCAGATTGCTGGACTCACACCTGTGCACTCTACTCTGAGACGGGCTGGCTCCCACTGTACTTAAGAGCCCAAAACATGCCTGAACATAAAAAAAGCACAACTAGGCCTCATACCAGAATCCACAAGCAGTCTGTTCAAGAAGGTACTAAACAAACAAGAAATTCGACAAAAGGAGGACTACAAGTCCCTTTCAAGAGCACATCACTGGCCCAAAATTCCATTACTTTTAAGGGCACCAAATGGTTTAATGTGCTGCCTGAAACGCTGACAGGAAGCACAAAGCTGAGTCTGTTCAAAAGGCGGCTACGGTCCCGCCTTAAGAATGTAACCACCTGTAACTGTGCAAGAAAATAATTCAACATATTCCTCCTGCCTTATCCCCCACCTCCTCACCTCTTCCCCTCCCCACTTCCTCACCCGCCTTCGACTTATAGCCCTCCTACACCACCTTTCCCCTTTACTCCTGTCCCACACCACCTCTAGCTACTTTGACAACGCCATTCTGGCTGCTTACCTTTTCCCCCATCATCCCCAAAGCTTAACACTGATCTATTATTGACATGTCTCATTATTCCCAGTGTATCCCTACCCTGCAACAACTTGATGTAATGTAATTTACTCTACTTTTAAGATGTACCTGAAACTAGCAAGTCTTGTACCTCATGTGCCATTTTAATGATGTTCATGATGCCTATCGTGTTTTTCTTTTTTCACTGTCATCTTAATTTGTATTTATTGTATTGTATTGTATTTGTATTGCTCTGTTTTGTCCCTGACTTGGAACCTTTGAAAATGAGTCTTTGCTTCAAAGGTATTAATCCCAATCGAAATAAAAAATAAATAAACGCCTTTATGCAGCAGTATTTATCTTGACACCTGTTGCATATATATATATATATATATACTGTATATATATATAATGTTTAATCTAAAGGGACACTCAGCAGGTTGCTGGTTTCATCTGATCACCCATGCTGCAGTACCTACTTACTGGCTGCCATATGAGTCAGTAAAGTGCCTCCACAGCCCCTCTGGCCTGCTGCAGGAGACAGACTTGAGATGCAGACCCAGGGCTCCTGCACGGTAGAGCAATGCAATACTGCCACCCCAGCACCAGGCTGGGCAGGTGCTCAGTTTTTCTTTAACAACTCCCAGATAACCCAAGCAAAGTAAAAGCCTAAATTAGTTATTTATTTATTTCAAAGTTTTACCAGGAGAGACATACTGAGTTGAGAAATCAGCTCATTTCCAGATGCATCCTTGGGGAGGGGTAGTGGAAGATAAATACATAGAATTACAGAACTTAGTAAAAACAGAGTACGAAGACACACGTTAACACTACCCCGTGGGGGGGAGGCTGGCTCTCCCAGACCTCAAGCTATACTACCTCACCACCCAACTGGTACTGGTAGTTGCCTGGGTCAAACAAAGGGGAGATACAAGTGGGAGGGAAATAGAAGCTACCCAGTCGCTACTCATCCCTCTATACACTCTCCCACATGGCCCTGCCACCCAGGAAGTCTGGAGGAGCCTTACAAACCCGTGGACCAAGTTTACACTGAAAGTTCTTAGTCAAGCTAGAAGGCTCACACAGACCTCGGAAGGAACAGGACCCCTCACCTCCATAGCAGGTGACCCAAACTTTATACCCCCATGCTCAGATAGGGGATATACCAGATGGAATAGATCCTCCCTGGTACAGTTCCAGTCTCTCTCTATTTTGTAACAACATCATTGTTTCATTTAGGAATCTACAGGGGCAATACACCCTGCCCCGGGAAGACTTCCATCGATACCGCCAAATCAGACATTACTTACATGCAGATCAGATGGCAGAGAGGGTGAATAGAGAACTAGCTGGTTAGGTACTAAATCCCGATTTTTGCCTGACATGCAAAATCCCGTCACCGTTTGCCTAACAAATACACTGCCCGACTTCTAAAACCCCAACATTAATCCTTAGTTGCAAACTATGAGCAAAATGTGCTAATTGCGAATTATATTGCTACCAAAAAAACAAACAAGAGGACTGAATAAGCAGACTGAATAAACCACCGGTTAGCCAGAATGCCCACCCGAGACCTGTAATCTTCTGCCTGCTGCGCTATCAGGATTGGGAGCAGGTCCTTACCAAGGATCACGATATTGTGAGGCAAATGGGCTTCAAATGCTCTCTTGGCCCATCCACCATCCTTCAGCTGACCATAGGAAAGCATATAGAATTCTTCACCTGCCCCCACAGCAGCTAGGCAGTTCATCCTGAACAACATGGGTAGCCTAATGAAGTAACCCTCTGGACACGAGACAATGCCAGTATCTGAAGCCACAGTATAGCCCATGACAGACAAAGCTAAGATCTACTGACACCCTACAACAGCTCCAGAGGAAGAATCAATGGAACTGGGAAGGGAGACAGTGGGCTAAGGCATACCTTTCCTGCCAGCGTATGAACAATTTGTTAGTGCCTTCTCTGGTGATATTATGGACTTAACTGAAAGCTCTTTGTTGCTTGAACTGCCCAATAAAGGTACTGGTCCTTGTTGTAATGTTTGTGGGTTTCTCTTGGGTGCTGCAGGTCATGGCTGGGGGGAATTCAGACCAGAGAGTGGGATTAGGGTGGGGCACATTTCGAACTGAAAATGGCCATCAATGGCTAATGCAGTCACTGCCTATGGGAGGATTCTTATATTTGCACCACAGGAGTTTAGCACAAGTTTTCTAGGGGATCCAAGTTTGCTGACAGGGGACCAGGGACCCTCCTGATTGTGTGCTGTCCACCAGTTCAAGGTGTGATTTGGAGAGGACATGCTAACTCCACCCACCCTGTATTTATTTATTTAGTTCTTCAGTAATTATTTATCTACTAAGTACTAATATTGGAATTTTAGCAGTCGAGCAGTTTGACTGTCGGGCAATGTATTTGTCGGGCAAACGGTGACAGGATTTTGCATGTCGGGCTTATACATGTCAGGATTTAGTACAGATCCCGAACTAACACCCTTGGAAAACGTCCTATACTGGGCCATTAAACTCAAGGGTAAGGGCAGAACTTTGTCAGGAGCATACAGGTAATCCAGGGCGTGGACGACCAAATACTGGAAACTCTACGGGTCAACAGAGAGGCAGAATCAACCCTCTCAATACCATGAGAACAATGGAATTTACCATGGGCAAGGGGATGGAGAATGACAGCTTCCCCAGGTTGGAGGGAGTTCAGATGGAAGTATATGTTGACGTTCTTCCACATCCCCACTGCCACTAGACATTTTAGGAGAGGGAACTCTGACTTGTGCTGGAGGGGGTGTGGACAATAGGGTTCACACTACTATATATTCTGGGACTGCCCTAAGATTGCTGATTTTTGGGCTCAAACATATAGACAAGTCAGTGGGCTCTGGGAAATGCAAATCCCATGCGATTGAATACCTTGATCTTAGGGCTATGGGTAAGGGGGATGGGCAGCCACAGGCAACAAGCACTCATGCGGACGTTAAGCTCAGCAGCTCAGAAAGAAATCACGGCCAACTGGCTACAGAAGTCCCCCCCTTGATTCTTGGATCTCAAGGGTAGCCAACATTGAACGGATACAGGGGATGACAGCCAAATTAAGGTTAACAGCTGAAAAACATATGGAGTTATGGAGCGGGTGGCTGAGACAGACCATCCCATAGAGGCCTTCAGGTGACTAGGAGGAGGAGAGGGAAATCTAAGCAAAAGAGAAGGGTCAGGATACCTGCAGTCATTTTCTGGGGTCGAATAGCTCGTTATTCATTCCCCGCCCTCCTCCAATTCACAGGCACTGTGAGTAGAAAACCCATAAGCCACATGTCCCCAGAATAGGTATTTATTTTTTTATTTTTCTTTGTCTAGAGAAGTGGTACATAGTATGGCACCAAGGCAGATACTGCTGAAGGTCTGTGTTGTAATATAGAACTCCTGTTGAGTTTCCAGTTGTGCTCCACAAGGCAGTTATTGTCATAGTAAATTCTAGAAGTGTGCTTCCACTCAATAACTTGGTGTATAATGGAAGGGAATTGCGTCATGAAATAAATTGAGTCACTAAGAAGACACTTAACATAATCATAAACAGAGTTATAAATAAATACCAACTACAGTACTAAAGGTTCAACCCTTAGGCCACCAGAAGATTTAGAATGTACAGGTTTTTAGGACAGCAAGGGTTAATAATGAATGTAAGGAACACCTTGCAAAATGTAGTAGAAATGCTGATGGTCTCTGGGTGGCTGTCATTGACACGACCCAGTAGAAAAAGTATCTCTGTTTGTCTGATTTCTACAATAAAAACTATGTGTAAAAAAAAAAAAAATTACAGAACTTAATCAACTAATTATGCACCTATACAATGAAAATGGTATATCGCAATTACAATGTGTAACCCCCCCCCCCAAATGGGTGTTCCTAAAAGCCTTCCTGGAGCTTGACCAAGGCTCCCTGCCCGACTGGCGTTCGGGGTAAGGCCGTTTAATTGCGGGCGCTGTGAGTGCTTTTAGAGCCTCTAGTACTGTCTCTTTAAGAGCTGCCTGCCTGCAGGCTTTGATAGTTTGCAATGGGGGCTGTGGGTTTACTGCTCGACTCCCACTCGAGCTGCAGTTTGAATCGCTCCGCTTCTGCCATCGCTAAACGAACAGAGGGAGCATTATTGAAGGATGTAACTGTTTTCTGGAACAAATGTAGTGTGGCAGTAAAACTGCTATTTATTTAATCTGTTTCCCTTGCAGCTGGGACTTTGTGTATTCTGCCCCTCCATTTTGGATCAGAACTGCCTCTTGGATCCAATCGGAAGGGAGGGGCGCTTAAAATGGTGTATGGAGCGGCCAACCAGAATCAGGACTCTCTTTGGAGCCGGCTGGCCATAGGGGATACAGTCCGTAATTCTGGGAAGTGAAGTTCTGAACTATGGCGCCTTTTTGCACCAATGAGGGCAGTACTGAGTGACTGGCATATGCAGCTCTCCAATGGGATTGGGTGGTGCCTGAACAATATTCCCTGCCCAAACTGCCAAGGGGCAGAGTCGTTGGTGATCGTGAAGGTAGAAGGAGCTCTGGCTCCTGCGCTGTGCAAGTCTGTGCAGGAAGTGCGTGTGCAGGCCAAGAAGTCGGGCGGCAGAATCACCATAAGGAGCAGACAAGATCTGTGGAGGAGTGCAGATAGAGGAATCTGTACGATTACAGCTACCTAGCAGGCTCACCCTGTAGAGGACTGGAGAATCGGTTTCAATCACGCTCAGTCTGTCAGGACAAGAGAAGCTGCGTTGCATCACCCGGTTTGTGCAGTGAAAGTCATCGGGAGCCTGAAGCAGCTGCCTGGTATGGTACCCCTCTGTTACACATATAAATGTTTGGATCACAGGCTATGTCCTGCAAACGGTGGGAGAGGGATCTTTCTGCAGGAGTCGTGAGTACTAAATCAGGGTGGCTCCCTGTTAGATGTTTATAGCAAGAGCAAGATCTGTCTGGTCGCTCCACGGGCTGCATGAACTGAGCCTACTGGCTCTTATTAACCAATTTAGGTCTTGAATACTTGCTTTCTCCATCAGGGCCCCAACCAGCTGCACCGAATAGGCTAGCCTCTTATTGCCTGGGTACCCAGAGACAGTGACTTATAGGTCTGGTCTGTGCACAGTGCCCTGATATAGTAGAGTGTTAAGCTAATCAACCTGATTTCCCCCACCCTTGTTACCTCCCCTTCAATAAATCATATTTGTTGTTTGCAAGGTACACTGTCTGAACTGTATATTTGTGCTCCCCTCTTCTGCATGGGTTATTGTGTCACTGTATCTTATTTTACATGGGGTCCTCGGCACCAAGTTGGTCATTCCACTTTGGGGGTAAGTGTAAGTCACAACCATTGGGTGAGAAGTGTTCGTGGGCCACTAGCGGAAATAAAGGGGGGTTGCAGTGACCCAGAGGGCTGTGACCAAGTCGTGTTTGACTGTTCCAACCCCGACCTCTGGGTGAAGGCACCTGCCATTGGATCCAGGCCCCTCAACCTGCTAGTGGCGAAGCAGGCAGGGATAGTAGCCCTTGGGATAGCGCCCCCTGGGGGTTACACAATGTGTAAAAAAAAAAAAAAAAAGTGCAAAAAGAGTAGAATTTCAGTATACAGACTAGATGAAGTATATACGATCACCAACCAATTAGGCAGAGGCACAGCTTGGATATGCAGTGGAGAGGAGTGTCCAGAGTAAACAGGGATCGAGGTGGCGATACTCGGGGTGCTCGGGGTAGTGAGAGGGTTAAAAAAGAGGGATGGGAGGGGAGAAGGTAGAAAGGAGGGCATGGGGTGAGGAGAAGAGAAGGGAGAGAAGGGGACTAGATAGAGAGGAGAGGAGGGGAGGGGAGAAGGAAGAAAGGAGGAGAAGGGGTGAGGGAGAGGGGAGTAGGTAGAGAGGATGAGAAGGGGAGCTCAGGGTTAGGGGCAAGTGCAGGAGGAGGGTGACTTCATGGAGAAGACAGGGGAGAGAGAGCGGATGGAGGTGGCAGTGGGAGAGTTAAATGAGAGTGAGGGGAGAGAAGGGGTGAAGGCAGGTAGGAGAAGTGGAGGGATGAAAGGGGAGGGAAAGGAAGGGAGTAGGTAGAGAGTGGGAGTTGGGGGAGGGGAGCTCAGTGGTAGGTGTAGGAGGGAGCTGTGAAAACACGGAGAAGACACAAGAGGGAGTGGAAAGAGGTGACAGTGCGGATTGGGAGGGAAAGGGCTTTCCAGAGCTTAGGGAGACGGAAGCAGAATGCAGCTTGGCCGGTAGGGGACAATCTGACCAGGAGTGCTAGGGTCCAGTGGCCAGTCTTACGAATCCCTGAATGTGTGCTGATGATACAGTTTGTTTTTTCTCTTATATCAGAGGAGTCTTCAATGTTGCAGAAGCACTACAGCATGATTTGACATACCAATATATCATCCCCCTGCACCTTTGCCAAGTCCTAGTTACCAAAACCATTCTCCCCCATTCGACTATTGTGACATAATCTATGCCTCGGCCCCAGCCACCTCCCTCTCCCACCTTGACAGCATCCTCAGTGCTTTTTGTTGTTTCACTACTAACGCACCCTTTCAGACTCATCACTGCACCCTTCTCGCTTCCCTAAACCCCGCCCCCCCCGAAGGTACAGCCACTCCCTAATTTTCACTGCAAAGTGCTGGTTTACCCTTCTCCCTCCCTATCTCTCCTCCCTCCTCTCCCCCATCCTTGCTCCTTCCTACTTGCTGAGGTCTTGCCACTCTCGTTCCTTTTCAATCCCCCATCATCGCTCTTCCACCAGAAGTCCTGCCTTCTCCTCCCATTTCCCCTGACTATGGAATCAGCTAACCACCCTCCTCCGCAAATTACCATCCTTTCCTGCTCTTAAACATCAAGTGAAGACCATCCCTTCCTCTCCCTGTGTTTGCCCCTCACCTCCCCAATGCCTCCCCGGTCACTCCCCATGTAAGCTTCCCATATTCTACAGTAGTCTGCCCACCTAATACTAGTTCTTTTTCGCATAGTACACTTTACCTACCTGGCCAAAAGTTGTCAACGACAGTACCTCCTACTCCCTCCTCAGCCTTTATTGCCCACACTGTATAGCCTCCACTGCCTCACTATACCCTCTAATCAGTGCCCACTGAGTCCCTGTAACTTGCATCTAGTGTGTTACTATTGTATATATTGCAATGGTTCTTCACACGCATATCGTGGATAGATTGTAAATGCTTTTCCTATTCTGTTACTGCACCTGTTCTTGGTACCGTTCATTTGTATTGTGCACTCCTTGTCAAACCTCTTGTACCCCACCCCTGGGTTGCACCTGGAAATGAGCCCTGGCTCAGTGTGCCTTTCCTGGTTATCAACTTTAAATAAATATATTTCTAAATTCACTACTTCTGCTTCTGGATATCTCAGCTCACCCCTGTCTGACTCTATCAGCGCCTACCTCTCCATAGCCTAGTCTGCCCCTTAACTGGCCTGACCCCCCACCACCACAGCTATAGCCCCCACTCACTGGTGGGACCAGAGGCAGGGGCAGGCTAACCCAATCTGACTCACAAAGTAGCAGCCTGAGCCAGCTCGTGATGCAGGACCTGAGCAAGGTCATCATCTGGTGGTTGAGAGGTGTTTTTCCTTTTTTTCACTTCCCTTCCAGTGATGGCTTCCATAGACCCTAGCATGCCCATGACGAAATGCTGAGGCAGGGCTCAGCCACACAACCCTAGCACTTAAGCTACGGCTCTCATCTGCACTGCCACCTGTGGCCACCCAGGTGGTGGTTGTACTGTGCAGCTAACTAACTCCCCCCCCCCATCCCCGTGGAAAAGAGGAACATTCTCTGGGATGCTAAATCTTCCTTATGACAACCCTATGAGTTCTGAGCTTGGGATTCAGGTCATTGGTATCACACACAGCAGCACTGATACTGTGCCAGTGGGATGGTCGCTACTTTACATTAAATAAACTGGTTTAAGCTGCCCCCATATCCTAGCGGCAAGCCAATGCTCTGCCATGCAGGTGGCCTGAGTTCAGAAGCTAGTCCAGGTCATCGCATTAGATTATAGGCCAGATCACCGCAGCTGCTGCTCTACAGTGTGTTACCATCAGGGAGGGAAGGCACTGCGCTTCAGTGCTGTGGCAATCCTGTGGTGAGCAAAGGGAGCTTTCTCCTTCTGCAGCATGTTGCTGTGTGCGACAGTGACCACTGAATAGGCTACGCTTATGCCAGGAGAGGTGGGAGAACCCAAGAAGGAAATGGGAGAAAACCATGACTGCCTATATGATGGCCTGAACTCCAAGGATTACCCTGGGTCCTAGTGTCAGGTGATACTGAATCCAAATCCACACAGTGGACCATCTCAGGAGGGTGTACAGCCCTCCCCCTGGAGCACCTGCCACAGAGAGGAGAACCATACCTCTTTGCTGTGTATGATTACAAGGGACGTCCCTAATTTTACAACTCAGAATTGTTTGGTCCTTCATTTGTCCATCATGGAAAAGGTGCTGTGCACACAGAGGATGTGCTGAAAATTCAAACCTTAAAGAGAAACATATAATATTCTAAGATGCTTAATCAGAAATAAACTTTGTAAAAGTAAACACAATGATTTCCATAGTGATCTGAACTTGTATCACTATGTTTGAGGATGTGTCCCTCACTGTCCTCATTTTGAGTGTCTATGTATCTCAGTTCAGTGGCAAATGGTTGACTGGAATGGCAAGAACTGTGGGGGACAATGGGATGGACAGAAACAGGGAAGGACAGGGGCAAACAGGCCTGCACAAAGTACACACATGACTGAGAAGAAAAAGCCATATGAAAAAAATAAACTGGTTAAAGGTAAAAAAAAACAAGGTTAAAGTGTTTGGGATTCGTACGTAATTCTGGGAAATAATCTAAGCTGCACGTGTGTGTCTATGAACCAGGAGCAGGTAGAGATCTTTAAATACTGTGGGTTTACCTTTGATGTTTCTCTACAGTATCATTTGCATTTTAAACAACTCCTCTGAAGCATGCCATCTTAATTAGCCATAAGTATGACAATCCGCCATTGTTCTGTTCTTTTCCTGACTGGTTAAGCAGTCTTGTAGATTCTACTCCTGATTGCAGACTGGCGTGGAGGCACAGGTCAGGAAGCATAGAAAAACCATGAGCAGTGGTAGAATTCGCCAAAAATATTTACTTACAGTATCAGTAACATAATAAATAAACTTGTTCAGAATAACTATGTACAGAGGAGACGTGAATGAGTTTTTTCTTTCAGTCTCTATGTCCTTTTTCTTCTAAATCTATCTTGCAGCAGCAGCTTAGCTCTTTTATAAGTCTTTTCAACCCCCATCCTTAGCAAACATCCTGTCCTAGTAAGTTTCAGGAGCTCAGCTGCTAGAACACAGTGCGCTTCTTGAGGCCCCTACAGCTTTTGCAAAAGGCTCAACATTTGCACTCCGGTAACCTCTAGAGTTTACAATCATCTCAAATTATTTCCCCAGCATCCAACAGAAAAACCTCGACCGCAGAGGGTAGTTGGTCCAGGAGGTTGGCAGGTGGTTAGGAGGAGCAAATCAGGTGCCCCATCACTCTCTGCTCTCCAACACATTACCTCCAAAAACCATATAAACACTACAAACAGGTATCTGCCTCTATCTCTGAAATCAAATAAAGAGGCAGAAGACACTGCAGAGCAGGACACTGCGGCACAGGAGCTAACACAACAATACTCACCTAAATCAGGAACCAAAACTAAACAAGCACAAAGAACTAAAAAACTTCTGATCATAGGGAGACTCCATGATTCGGGGAGTTGATACCCATCTCCAGCCAGGGGTGATGGTCAGATGTCTCCCAGGTACATCAGCATGGAGAGACACTGACCGCATTGCTAAAATTGTTCACAAAGCAGGAGAAAACATTGATGTCCTAGTACACATAGGGACTAATGATCTAGCCAGCCGGTCAGTTGTGGAGACCAAGGAACACCTGACTAGGCTGGGTGACAAACTATCATCTATTTCGTCCGGCATCTCCTTCTCTGAGATCCTGCCAGTCTGGGAGAAGGGAGCAGATGGACGGAAGGTCAGAGAAGGGGAGATAGGGGAGCTAAACACGTGGCTCAAGGACTGGTGCCAGGAAAAAGGACACAGATTTGTAGGAACTGGCAACAGTTCTGGGAGCGAAAGTTCTTTAAATTTGATGGACTGCATCTGACTAAAGAGGTCAGTGCATTGGGGCAGAAGTTTGGCGTCTTTGCAGAATATTTAAACTAGCAAATGGAGAGAGGGTGCAGCACCCATGCGTCGAATGGAGAACACCCCTCCCCCCTCAGCTAGTGGTCAAACAGGAATTCAGCGTGTTTGCCGTTCATTTGCATCACCAGGTAAGAAAAAAGGTTTGTCTCCCCATACGATGCACAGGGGTAATGCCAAACTTCACCCAACAACTAACACACCAAAATCTGGCCAGTGGAAAATCATGTACACAAATGCTCACAGCCTGGGAAATAAGATCCCAGACCTGCAGGCAATAATGTCAGAGGCTAAACTGGACATAGTAGCAATTAGTGAGACGTGGTTTACCAGTAACCACACTTGGGAGACTTCAGTACCTGGCTATGTATTGTTCAGAAGAGACCGAGGTGCAAAAAGGGGGGGAGGGGTGGCCCTGTATGTTAATGAAAATATCAAAGCTACAGAAATTCAGAATACACATAAGGAGCCAGAAGAACTGTGGGTCACCCTGGAAACAGGAAATGGGACAGCCATAAGAACTGGGGTTGTCTACAGGCCCCCAGACCAGAGGAGGACATAGACACATTACTGTTAGAAGATATACAAAACATGACAGCTAAAGGGGAGGTTCTGATAATGGGAAACTTCAACATGCCAGATACAGATTGGTCAATACCAGCAGGAACATCTGCCAGAACTAGACTCATAGTGGATTCCCTGCAGGGGGAGGGCCTCAAACAACTGGTACAGCAACCCACAAGAGACAGGGCTATCCTAGATCTAGTACTGACTAACAAAGAAGGGATCACAGATCTCCAGGTAGAAGGTCACCTGGGGGCCAGTGACCATCACATGGTATGGTTCAATTTGGCTACTACATCTAAATCATCCCATTCCAAGGCAAAAATATGGGACTTCAGAGGAGCTGACTTTGATAAGATGGCCAACAGAGTTAAGCTAGCCGTGGCAAAAAGAAACACAGGTGAGGGGGTACAGGCAAAGTGGGCAAGCATTAAGGATGCAATACTTGAAGCAACATCCCATTGTGTTAGACAGAAAGGAAGTGCAAAAGAAGAAGGAAACCACTTTGGTTCTCAAATACAGTAGCAGAAAAGGTCAGAGCCAAAGGCTGGCCTTCAGAAAATATAAGGGAACACAGTGGGATGAAGATAGGAGGCATACCAAACTGCCCTAAGGAAGCAGGTAAGGCAGTAAGGCAGGCAAAGTCCCAAACTGAGGAAACACTAGCACGAACAGTAAAAGAAGGTGACAAGACTTTCTATAGATACATTAGTGAAAGGAGAAAGTCCAGAGAGGTGTTGCTAAGCTTAATGGAGAAAAGGAGCATGTGAGGAGGAGGACCCTGTAAAGGCATCTATCCTAATAGATACTTTTGCTCAGTATTTACTGAAGAGAAGGTAGGGCAGGGCCACAGCTCAGCATCATGGACACAGGGGAGGGAGGTGAGCACTACTCCTTCACAAAAGAAAGGGTCCTACAAGAGCTTGCTAAGCTCAGGGTGGATAAGGCAATGGGACCTGATGGCATACATCCCAGGGTATAAGGAGCTAAAGGAGGAACTAGCAGAGCCATTAGCAGAATTGTTTAGTGAGTCTCTGAGCACAGGAGAGGTCCCAGAAGACTGGAGAAGGGCTCATGTGATCCACTCCACAAGAGTGGTGGCAGGGAGAGGCGGGGAACTACAGACCGGTCAGTCTTACCTCAGTAGTGGGCAAGATTATGGAGGCACTCCTTAAGGAAAGGATAGTGCAACACCTGGAATCCATAGGGGCACAGAGATCCAAGACAGCATGGGTTTACAAAGGAAGGGTCCTGTCAAACTAATCTCATAGATTTCTTTGACTGGGTAACCAGAGTGAATCGGACCAAGGGAACAGTTGATGTAATAGCCTACCTTGACTTCAGCAAAGCTTTTGACACTGTTCCACATAGAAGATTGATAAATAAGCTAGGTAGGGGTTCGCGGGTTGGTCAAGTTGGTCAACTGGGTGGCAAACTGGTTGACTGGCAGAAAACAGAGAGTGGTGGTAAATGGTATACAGTCAGAAGAGATGCAAGTCACAAGTGGGGTACCTCAAGGATCAGTCCTGGGGCCAGTCCTATTCAACATCTTCATTAGTGACCTCGCAGATGGACTAGAGGTAAAGGCTTGTCTGTTTGCAGATGACACCAAGATCTGCAACAGAGTAGATGATCCAGATGGATTGGGCAGAATGAGAAGAGATCTGGATAAACTAGCAGAATGGTCAGAAGAGTGGCAACTGGGATTTAATGCAAAGAAGTGCAAAATCATGCACATAGCGAAAACCAAAGCCACTTATAGGCTGGGAGGAGTTGCTAGCAGTCACAAAGGAAGAAGAGACTTGGGCATCATCATCACTGATGACCTAAAATCATCAAGCAGACCTCTAAAGCAGTAGGTAAGGCTAGGGGGTGTTAGGGTGTATTAGTAGAGTATCACAAAGTCGTAAGAGGAGTAATAATCCCTCTGTACAAGACATTGGTTAGGCCCCATCTGAGTACTCGTGCAGTATTGAGGCCACACCTTCACAAGGACATTAACCAAATTGAGGCAGTCCAGAGAAGGGCAACAAAAAGGGTGCAGGACTGCATCAGAAGACATATGAGGACAGATTAACGGAGCTCAATATGTATACCCTTGAGCAAAGGAGGAGAGAGGTGATATGATCGAGACATTTAAACACCTTAAGGGCATAAACAAGGTGAAAGAGTCTAACATGTTTAAATATAAGAAAAATAGCAGGACAAGAGGACACAGCATGAGATTAGAGGGAGGCCGATTAGGGGAATGTGGGAAATTCTTTTTCACAGAAAGGGTGGTAGATGCATGGAATGGCTTACCACAAGAAGTGGTGGCTATGAATACAGTGCAGGGCTTCAAACAGGCATGGGATAGGCATAAGGGAGCAATACAAATGACTATGAATAGATAGGTCACTGACAGAGCAAAGGCCGATGGCACATTTATAAGGTAGAAAAAGAAATGGGCAGACTGGATGGGCCTTGCGGTCCTTATCTGCCGTCAACTTCTATGTTTCTATGTTTCTATATAAATGTACATATTTCAACAGTAATATATATATATATTTTTCAAACAAAAGTGATCCCATTATGGGTTACATTTTTATACAATGAGTTGCACATATTTTTATATTAGCAGATATGCAAAGGAGAACAAACAGATAGCAAGAAAGGATTGAGAGACAGCCAGAGGCAAAGAATTGCGAGATTGTTTGGGTTGATCAAGTCCAAGGTCTCTCAGGAAAATTGGGTTGCGCAACCAGACAGAGAAAAGACAGGGAAAAGGATAGATCATTGCATTTAAACACTATCTCCATAACAATCGGGACAGGGTCCTACCCTGCCACACGGACTATGGGGACTCTGGTTATAGACTTGCTGGGAAAACAGTGTTAGATAACGTGACACTGTTTATGATAAAATGGTTCAATTTGTATACAGATGTGACTTGGGATCTCATCAGTGTACTAAGTTGACTGAATTGAACTGTGCATGGTGGTGCTGATGCCCATGAGAGCTGGATACTGGTTAGAAATCATCAACAGGAGCCACTCGCTTGCCCAACTGGAGCATGTGCTACTATACCAGCGACCAGGATTCAGAATCAGACGCTGGAAACTGGTGATCAGTTTTTAAGTTACCTAAATTTAAAGGGGAACATTTACAGAATCATGTCCATCATAGCGTCAAAGTCCACGAAGAGATCTTTTAAATGAAGTATTGGGCACGCCTAGCTGGCAGCAGTCCAGAGATATTGATTATTAAGTCTGCCCAATACTGATTATACACTGCCGCCATTTTTGGAGCCTTGTCATGTCACTGATGATCGAGCTGTGCTTAACTACAATGTGGTTATCTACAGCTTGACAGAGCGTCAGTGACATCACAAGATTCTAAAAATGGTGGCAATGTGATATCAATATGGGGACGACACAGAAATCAATACCTCTGAACTACAGCCAGCCAAAGAGCAACCCGATATCTCACTTAAAAGACATTTTCTTGGACTTTTAACCCATGGTGGGCATGGATCATGAATGTCCCCCCCTATGTCTAAATCTGGGAAGCTAGCTTTTGACTACTGATCTGCCTACTCCTGGAATGCTCATCCTCCCCCCAGCTTTGCAATGCCTGTACTTTTTTTCGAATTTGAGGAGTGAACTGAATGAGTCTATAACATCTCTGGAAAAACTATGGGAAACGATATTCTATATGTATTTCTGACAATGTCTCCCCCTTGGTCTCTATTAATAAGGAAATTTGCATGGAAACAGGATCCTTGTCCTTTGGACTTCACCTGGTCCTGCTCTCTTTCTTTGTGAAATATGATATATGCTGCTTGTGACATCATAATCTGTTCCACAGCAAATGACTATGATTAATAAACAGAGAATTATGACATCACATGTAGGCAGAAGGAGCAGATAAAGTCTGTGAGGCAAGGACATATTTTCAAGAAGCTGTCCTTTGTAGAAACCAAAGACAAAAGGATAAATACAGACAATATGAAAAATATCAGTAAAACTGTGTGTAAATATTAGTTTTTTTTTATGTTTTCCCATGGATGTCACCAGCTCTTTAAGATCCACTGTAACTAATTTATGTGTTCCTAACTATACCAGTAAAATATCAGTTTAAGGTCAGAAGGGACTCTGGCGCAATCACGTCTGCCCCACCCCCACTGCATGAATATGTAACAACAGCACTGTGGTCTAACTGAGGGCTACTATCCTGCCTTACGTTCACAGTCAAGGTTGAAGAGCCTGGGCTCTGTTCAGTATCGTCTGGGAGTTCGTTTCCAAAAGACTGCATAAATAGCACAGTGCCTCCACCCAGAGTAAGGTTTTGTGGGCCAGAATGGTACATTGGGTACAACCCACTGGGATGATGTACCTACCCACCTCTCTCTCTCCAATCGACACCCCACACACAGAAATTCACTTTACCTTGCAATAACCAACATGCACTTTAAGGAGCTCCCTAATAATGTGCTCATAGACACAGTGGTAAAGAATAAAGAATAAATACAGATTTATTTGTAACCCCTAGGTGGCGTCATCCCAAGGGCTACTACCCCTGCCTGCTTGGCTAGTAGCAGGTTAAGGGGCCTGGGTACTGAAACAGGTGCCTCCACCC
This sequence comes from Neoceratodus forsteri, assembly GCA_016271365.2. Lineage (NCBI taxonomy): Eukaryota > Metazoa > Chordata > Ceratodontiformes > Ceratodontidae > Neoceratodus > Neoceratodus forsteri. Next base: position 818,741,353 of record CM028137.1, read on the forward strand.
GGAGGTCAGGGTTGTTAGTGGTCAAGCTAACCTGGGCACAGCTCTCCGGGACACTGTAACCCCCCCCCTTCTCTTCTAGTGGCCTGAACAATATGCAATAATTACTTTCACAATGACCCTTATTCACCATGCAATTACCCACACTGTTTGCACTTATCAACAGGGCTGGTTCCTCTAGCTCGACCCTGGGGACCTCCTGTAAAACAAGGTTATGCACAGCAAACAGCAACAGTACAGTACTCTTGGCACAAACTGGAACCACAGTCAGGTTAAATGCAAAAAGAGTTAGATCTGATTTATTCACGAGTCTTAAACAAGGGAGGGGCATAATCAGGTTGATTTGTGTAACCCCTAGATGGCGCTATCCCAGGGGCTACTACCCCTGCCTGATTTGCCACTAACAGGTTGAGGGGCCTGGATCCGATGGCGGGTGCCTCCACCCAGAGGTCAGGGTTTGCAATAGTTAAACTAACTTGGTCACAGCCCTCTGGGACACTGCAACCCCCCTTTCTTCCCACTAGTGGCCCACACAGTATATCAGAATTACCTTCACAGTATACACTTACCCCCAGGACTGGTTCAGGCACTGGGACCCCCTGTAAAATTAGAAGATACAGTGCAACAATCACAGTACAATACTTTAACATAGACAAATACCTCAGGCAGTATATCTTTGCTGAAACAAGCAACTCTGATTTATTTAGGGGGATATAAGAAGGACAGGGGGAAATCAGGTTAATTAGCTTATCACTTTACTCATCTACCTATGGCTCTGTGCACAGGCCTATCCCTACCAGTTACTGTCCCTGGGTACCCAAGCCCTAGTGGCTAGTCCAAACCGTGGCAGCTGGTAGAGGCTCTTTCACACAGAGAAAAGAAAAATTAGTTAAACAGTCAGCAGTACAGTAATTCCATTTGGATTCAATGTGGCAATTCAACAGAGAGCGACCCTGAATTAGTACTCACGACCTCCAAACAAGATAGGGTCCTTCAACGTCAGCAGAGCTACTCTTGAGCTACACAAGCCTCCTCACACATTTATATGGTAAACAGTAACAGGCAAAAGTCCTTTAATGGCAGCAGGATTCACTTGAGCTACACAAGCCTCCTCACACATTTATATGGTAAACAGTAACAGGCAAAAGTCATTTAATGGCAGCAGGATTCACTTGAGCTACACAAGCCTCCTCACACATTTATATGGTAAAAAGAAAGTACTATACCAGGCAGGCTGCTTCTCTATCCCGATCGCAATTACTGCACAATACCCGGGAGAACACACAGCAGATTCAGTTCCTGACAGACCGAGCGCAATTCAGCAATTTCTCCAGTCTTCTACAGGGTGAGCCTGGTTTCTACTCTTCAGATATCCTTTGATTCTCTTCACAGGACGGATTCATTCCTAACAAGCAGTTACACAAGCTGCAGACCGAACTCGGGCCTTACACACGCTTCCCAACTAAAACTGCACACCTAAAAGCACAGGGCTCCTTCCCTCTTCACTGCCAGAGCTCAACTGAAACTCCAGCAGACAAAACTGGCACTTCCTTTGAGTTCCTCCCAGTTCCTGGCTGGACTGGCTGTCACTCAATAGACTGCCCCTGTTGGTCCAAAAGGCGCAAGTCCAAACTACATCTCCCAGAGTCACTGCTCATACAATCCTCTTGTGGCTGGCTCAGATTACGAGTCCAAGTTCTGATTCGTCCAAGGCACCATTTTAGAGCTACCTTAACCCACACTGATTGGTCCAGTTCAGCAGTTCAAAACTAGAATGGGGAACTAGGCAAACACAGTTCTGACTGCAAAGAAAGCAGGTTAGACAAACTGTATTTTCATTATTACTCTAAATGATTTCTGGCAAACAGTTACATCTTTCAGATACGTTCCCTTTGCACTCCTAGTGACTGCAAAAATGGAGTGAATTGGCAGCAGCTCGAGTGGTACTCAAGCAAAGAAACACACAGTCCCCCCATACAAACTAATTATGTCTGCAACCAGACAGCTCTTAAAGAGACAGTACCAGAGGCTCTAAAAACACTCACAGATAAATGGCTTAAACGCCAAACATCATTCAGGCTTGGAGCATTCAAGCAAGCTCCTGGAAGTCTTTTGGGAACCCCCATTTGCAGGGGGGTTACATTTGCTTAAAGGCTATATCAATCAGACAGTTATGCATGCACTTCAGAGTCCCTACACAGTCACACACTCTGGGTACCCAGGTAGGAAGACGGTGAGCTAGCCAGGAACATTGCCCAGGGTAGGCCGGCTTGCAGCTGGTTTAGGCCCTGTGATGGAAGAAAGCAACATGCACAACACACCCTATTTGTAATCCGGAGCTGGAGGGCTCAGTTCGTGAAGGAAAAGCCCACAAAGCAATCAGATGACAACACTTTAGATTTAGCTGTTGTTGCAGGGAGCTACCCTGATGTTTACTCACGATAACCAATACAGAACACAGGTAGGATGAAATCAAGACAGCAGGTTGTTGAACTGGAGTGCCAGGAGAAGCAGGGCCCTCGCGAATCACCGAGGCATCGTTCCTGTTCAAAGCGTGAGCAGGGGGCTGATCCCCAGGCAGGTCTCTCGTCAGTGACTTTCTCTGTGCAGCGGGTAGTCTGGCTGGGCCAGTGTGGCAAAGCCCAGGCCCAATGGAAATAAATACGGATTCAGTCCATGGGAGCTGGATGTAGCCTCCAGCAAGCAGAACACAGTTCAGCACACAGTGGGGAACCAAATCACGACCCACTAACAGCACACAGCACATTTGCATGTAAGACATTCTACTGTACCAGGCAGATTGCTATCCGGTCGCAATTACAGAGTCTCTGCACAAACCAGGAGTTCAAAGGTGGCTGGAAATCCTGACAGGCCGATCGCGTTCAGCAAATCTTCGGTCTTCTTCAGGTTAAAGCCTGGTCACAGTTCTGTGGCTTAAATAATCACAATTCGGATTCAGTCTGAATAAACTCTCTTCTCCATTTCAGGGGCAGCAGGCAGACAGGCATGCCAAAACTCAGCCCTTTCACAGTTCTCCTGCACAAATCCACACAGGATTGCTGCTCAACTATCTCAAGTTGTTACCTCTTTCACTTCCCAACTCAAACTGAAACTAGCTGCAAGCAGCCTGGGAATTTCCCCAGGATCCAAAAGGTTCAGTTGGCTGATTCTTCTGTCAGTCACAACAAGGTCTCCCCCTCCAGGTCTGTCTTGGCACCAAAATGCAAAAACTACGTTTTCTACAGAATTCTGCTCCCACAAAGCCCCTGGGACAGGCTCCATTTTAGAGTCCCAAAAGGCACTGATTGGCCCATTTCAGCAGTCCAGGACCAAGATGATGGAAACAAACAAAACTGTCCATGTTGCAAAGAAGGCAAGTTAGAACAAACTGCAATATTATTACTACTCTAACAAATGATCAGCACACAAATACATCTTTTTTTTTTTTTTTTACTATGTATTTATGCCCCTACTTGCCTCCCTTATCCACTCTCTCTGCCATCCTTTTATCCGCAGGCCCCACTCCCCTTTGAGATCTGCCCCTAGAGCACACCCACTCCCACACCACTGCCACCCCTCAGCCGGTAGTGAGGAGGGACGCCCCCATGCTCACCTCCTCAAACCAACATATTTGAGTTTGTGGAATCGGTGCAGCGGAGTCTGTCCGATGAGCCCAGAGACCCGCCAGCGAGGTGCCATCGCCTAGAGAAGCCGAGGTGGTTTTCCAGTTTCTTTCCTCCTTCCCCTGATGTCAGCGTGCAGTGAGGGGCTATGAGCTAGTAGGCACGCTGAGACATACCTCCTACTCCGCCCCTCTGCTGATATCCACCCAATCCACTTGCTGCTACTCCACCTACCACACTATCCACCCGGGCTCCCCTAGGTGGTAGCATTGCAGCAGGAGCCTGCAGTTACCCCCCAGAGAAGGAGCTGCCGTCCGGCCCTCTATCCTTCCACCCCAGCCGACCCTCGGCGACCTGTCTCACTCCCGAACCCGAGTCACCAGCATGGTACGAGGTGTGGTGCCCAGCACCTCAACTCTCAGCACCACCGGGCCGACAAGTACATCTTATAACAGAGCACCCTCTCAGATTAATTATGACTGCAAGCCAGGCAGCTCTTAACAAGACAGTACACAGAGGCTATACAGGCACTCTCTGGCAATACATTTAAACTGCTAAAATGCAGGACACCAGCCTGGCAGTGAGCATTTAAGCATTTAAGCAAGCTCAAGGAAGACTTTTCAGGAACCCCCATTTGTAGGGGGGGGTTACATATTTATCATTAGAGCAGTAATAGGGAGGGAATACCTGGAGCAGGGAGGTACACAGATTTGGCATGTGATTTGGGTTTGGCATAAAGCAATGCAACAGAGATCTAAAACTGTGAGCAGTAAACAGTACAGTGTCCAACCTCCCACCAGCATGCAGCAAAAAGAAATACAAACCCCTCCCATCTGGTACCAGCCCCCCCCTAGTTCTATGCTGAGGTACCCCAGACTGGTGCAGGTCTGTGGTTGCCACAGGTTGGCTAGCGTTGGTGTACTTAAACTTGACAAATAAATAGCTGTATCTGTAGCTTGAACTTGTAAAACAAATTGTAACAGCTCCCACAAATCTTTGCAGGGCAGCCCTGCTTACTCACGGTTTGTTGAACACTTATGCTGATATAAACAGGCTGGAGCTGAGACTTTACTGGTACTGGTCTTGGCAATGCCAAGGGGGGTTGAATGGTAGTTGGTGGTGCACCACATCAGCAGGCAGCAGGATGCAGAAAGCAGGAAACCGCAACGTGGGTTGCAGGGGATGAAGGATGCTGGTCTTCACCTGTCAAGCGCCTTTCCAAACTTCACTATGACGGCCTTTGTAAACAGTGTTCACTTGACAGGCCTGTATCTTCGTCTCTCCAGTGGTCCCCAGAATGGGGGGTGTGACAGGTAGCTTTAGTCACCTTGCTGGCTTCACTCAATACTGCAGTCACCCTGCTGGCCAGTAGCAGCAGCCAAAGGGTGGACAAGGCTGGGTATTCCAGCACAGGAAAAACAGTCTCAAGCTTTAGTTTGAATTAACAGTCACCTGAACACTGCTGCTGGCAGGTAGAACAATTTTTTAAGATGATCTTCAAGACCAGGGGATACCAAGGCAAGGTGATCCCCACAGGAAACAATCAGTTCTAGATGGCTTTCTGGTCAGAATTTTGGATTCAATTCGCTTGACAGATTTTCTCTGACAAAACCTGTCAAAACCGCAGCAGGCAAGCTCATTCTTTTCTTTAAGGTTGGAAAAACCTTTTCTTCCTTCATTAGGCTGGAGATCACTCAGGAGCCTCTCTGACAGGCTTGAGGGCTCTCCTCCAACTATCACAGAACAGTCTCTCCTTCAAAACACTCGAGGAGCACAACCTCGAGCAGCAACATTCTTTCTCCTCCCTTAGAACAATTGTCAGTCTCTGACTGGATGATTGGGCTGTCCCTACGTACTGAGCACCTGATTGGTTGTTGCTTTTCCACCCAGCACATTGATTACTCCCCTCTCCCAAAAGCCATTTCACAGTCCGCAAAGGCGTCTGCGAGAGCTGATTGACTGAAACTGGTCACAAGGTCTCTTTTTTTTTTTTTTTACTTGCTGTTTATACTTCTCCCTGCCCCCTACACTCCGCTGCCTCGGGAGTCACTAATTGTGTCTGCCCCAGCCTCGTCCTACTTGTACCGTGGTAGTTCCTCCATGTAGCCTCAGATTCCCCCCAGGTGGGGACAGGGATGGGGCGCCTACACCCCCAAACCATCTTGCTTTCGTCAGGGCACCGGACCGGGACAGGCAGGTGGGCTATGGGGTCTTCGTTAGAGTGCTCCATCTTCCAGGAGCCTAGAGGGCAATTTTTCCAGTATTCCTGTGTGTTGGTGTGTGTCCAGACGTCAAGGCCCTCCCCTGCCGACATCCACTGTACACTTTCCCCCTGTTGTGAGACAGGGAACTTGCTGCGCCCCTGGCCTCTGCCAGAGGGCAGTCAAGCTCCGACCCTCAGGGTCCCCTCCCTCCCAGGAGAGAAGAGCTGTCCTCCGGACGCTCAATCCTCTCCTTCTCCTGCCGACCCCCAGTGGTCCGGGATCGTTCCCGAACCCGGGTCACCAGCGCACAAGGTCTCTTTTAAGAAGGCTGCTGGCCAAACAATTTATGGCAGTCCTTTCTTTGAGAGTCTCTAGCAGCCAAACCAATTGGAGTTGCAGTTCACTGTTTAGTGGACTTTATAGCCCATTCTGTGCCCTTTCTAGTGACTACAACAATGTGGGGGTTTCAAAATGTGCATTGCGCATGTGCAACCGCGCTGGCTAGCATGCACAAGTGCAGCTGCCCAGTGGGTAGTGTCTTTTGCTCCTCCAGCCAAGCTTTCTGCAGCAAATACATGCAGAGGCCGGCAGGAGACTTAGAAGGAATGCAGGACTGTGGGCTGGTGGCAGAGCAGCATCAGGGAATCCCGCAGGTTGGCAAGGTAAGCCCCACACTTTGGGGGGGTTACAAATATATATACTTTTCAAACTTTTTTTTACTCATAGAACACTTCTATCTCAGCAGGAGTCAGTGCCTGTTGGTATTAAGAAAACAGATACTTTATTAGAAGTGGGGGGTCTCATTTAGTGTTAAAAAAAGAAAATCAGTGTGTTTTTCTGTGTTAGGGAAATGGAGTTTGCTAAGTCAGGAGGGGAGAAGTTAACTAGGGGTGTGGCTTAGGAGTACAAAAGCAGGTGTCTCCAATTACATTTCCCCAGTGCTAGCTTTTGACAGACAGAAATCTTGCTTTCAGAGCAAAGAGCAGCTGACTACAAATCTAGAACACCCTCCTACGCTTAGTCAGTTCTACTTTTATAGGCACTGGATTTGACTGACAACAGGAACTTCCTGTTTGGCAGTAGGAAGGGAAGGATCACTGAGACACATAGGTTTTGTATTCCTCGAAGGAAAAGGGTAGCTCCCCCTTCCCCCAGCTGCTTTAGGTGTGACTCCGAGCAAGGAAGAAAAATACTGGAAGTTCCTGTCCTAGAACAGGAAGGGTGAGAGCTGTACGGGCACACAGGCAGTAGGAGGGAAAAAAAAAACAGGGAGGAGAGAGTAAGCATACACAGCAACAGGAGAGGGGCCACAAAATAAGACATGATGGGAGTGGTGCAGTGCAATGCTGTGGGGCAGCAGTGTTCCAGGAGACATTCTGGAGGCTGCGATGCTGCCCTATCTGTAGGCACCTCTCTGGTCTGAGGAAGGAAATTGCTCGTCTCCAGACTGACTTGGCTAGGATTCGTGAAACCTCCTCCCCACAGGGGACTACCAGGGCCACCGCTGCTATCTCAGAGGTAGCCAAGAAAGAGGAGCGGTTGGACCAAGGTGGGCTCAGGGAGGGAGAGGGTGGAGGAACAGAGGTGCATTCCTCCAATTGTATCTCTCCACAATTCATATGCTGTTTTGGCAGAGAGTGGTTCCTTTATGGAGGCACCTGCAGTAGAGACCAAGGAGGATGCTGGGAACCTATACAAAGGAGACCCACAGGAGGGTGGCATGGAACCTCACAGGGGAAGGAAACAACTCCTGGTGGGGGACTCAATCGTTAGGGGGTAGAACTGGAGGAGGAAGGGGAGAGGGAGGTAAGGTGCCTGTCTGGCGCTACGGCTTGGAGGGACAGGGAGCGAATCCTCAGGATCGTGGGAGCAGCTGCATGAGGGAGGGAGCTGGATGTCACTGTCCACCTAGGGACAAATGACCTGGCTAGGAATGGGATTAGAGCAGTGCAAGAGGAGTTTGAAGAGTTGGGGAGGGGCCTTAGACAAGTAGCATGTACAGTAAGTGTGATGCTAGGGTACTCTGCACCAGGGGATTCAATGAATGGTTGAAAAACTGGTGCAGAGCTCAGGGTTTTGGCTTCATTGGGAAGTGGGGGTCCACCTGGAGGGATATGGGCCTATACTGGTGTGATGGTCTGCGTCTGTCCAGGAGGGGAACCAGGATCCTATGTGAGAGGTTTAAATGCTTCTTTGGCAATCATTTAAACTAGCCAAGGGGGAGGCACTGAAAAGGAGCAGGGAAAACCCAGCCTCCCCCAACAAAACACAGTAGTTAGGTATACACAAAGGCAGAGAAGTCAATAGGGAGCAGGACAGGGGTAAATGCAGAAAAAGGCAGTAAGGAGAGGGATGGGGCTAAAAGGGGTAAAGCCATTAAAAAATGGAGGGTGATGAGTACCAACGCCTGTAGTTTGTGTAACATGCTCCCTAAACTAGTGGCCTTGATAGAAGAGGGACACCTGGATATCGTGGCAGTCACATAAACATGGTACACTGAGAACCATGACTGGGATGTCAACATACCAGGGTACACAAGCTACAGGAGGGACAGAGAGGGTAAAAGAGGAGGAGCAGCTCTCTATGTAAGGGAAGTGATCAAAGCAATGGAACTAAAGGATAAACAAGGAGTAGAGGAGGCACTGTGGGTCACCCTGGAGACAGGATATGGCACCACAATCCGCACAGGGGTTGTATACAGACCATCTTGGGGGGAGGCAATGGACAAGGAAATGATAGACGGCATCCTTAGAATGGCAGAAAAAGGGGAGATATTGTTAATGGGGGACCTGAATATGCCAGATGTTAACTGGAGCACCTTTGCTGCAGCCACATCCAAGAGCAGGTTATTCTTGATGCCCTACAGGGGGCATCCCTCATACTGCTAGTAGTGGAACCCATTCGGAAGGGAGTAATCTTAGACCTGGTACTCTCAAATGGGGATGGAGAAAGGATCTTGGATTTAGAAGTGGGTAGCCATCTGGGAATAAGTGACCACCAAACAGTGTGGTTCACGATAAACACAGCCATAGAGTCAAGCCATACAAAAGCAAGAGTATTTGACTTTAGGAGGGCTGACTTTCGGAAAATGGGAGAGTGCCTCAGAAAAGCACTAGCAAATGGGAAAAAGGAGGGGTGGAGGAACAATGGAGAAAAATCAAAACAGCCATCACAGAGGCAGCAAGCCTTTGTGTGAAGCAAATCAACAAAGCAAAACGAAGGAAAAAAACACTATGGTTCTCAAAAGAGGTGGCGGGGAAGGTTAAGGAGAAAAAGGTAGCATTCAGGAAGTATAAGGAAACACAGTTAAAGCAGAAGGAAGTGGGAAAGGCAGTCAGAATAGCAAAGGCCCAAACTAAGGAAAAGATAGCCAACTCAGTTAAGAAGGGGATAAAACCTTTTATAGGTATATTAGGGAGCGAAGAAAGACCAAGGGAGGGATAGTGAGGCTTAATAAAGGGAGGAGGGTGGGCAGAGGGGGACAGTAAAAAGGCAGGGATACTGAACAAATACTTCTGCTCAGTATTCACAAAAGAAGAGGAAGGGGAGGTACCTAAATGAAAGAATAGAAGCACTCTGGATAGGGAGGTCGGTCCATTCACAGAAGAAAGGGTTGTGAAAGAACTCTTAAAACTGAAGGTGGACAAAGCAATGGGGCCTGACGGGATTCACCCAAGAATTCTAAAAGAACTAAGGGTAGAACTAGTGACACCACTGACTACCCTTTTTAACAAATCATGGGAGGATGGTGTGGTGCCTGAGGACTGGAGGAGGGCAGATGCGATTCCCCTTCACAAAACTGGGAGCAAGACAGAGGCAGGAAACTACAGACCTGTTAGTTTAACCTCAGTGGTAGGGAAAATGATGGAATCACTTCTGAAATAAAGAATTGTTGAGTTCCTAGAGGCCAGTGAGGCACAGGACCCTAGGCAGCATGGATTCACAGCAGGAAGGTCATGTCAGATGAATCTAACAGATTTCTTTGACTGGGTGACCAAAGTAGTAGACCAGGGAGTGGCTGTGGACATGACCTACCTAGACTTTAGCAAGGCATTTGACACAGTCCCACACAAAAGATTAATATATGAGTTAGCCAGCCTTGGAGTGGGTCCCAAAGTGGTAGCCTGGGTAAAAAATTGGCTGGACAACAGGATGCAGAGGGTAATAGTAAACGGAGTTCACGCTGAAGAAAGGGGGTTTACTAGCGGGTACCGAAGGGTTCAGTACTGGGATCGGTCCTATTTAACGTCTTTATAAGTGACATTTGTTTATTTTATTTATTTATTAGAAAAGTCGGATTTACAACCTTTGAGTCATGGACTCATTTACAAAGGCACCTCATCGCGGGGAGGTAGACAGAGTTACACAGTGAGGTTACAACCGTGAGAACAGTACAGGTGCAGAACATTAAACACAGAGTACACATAGGTTACATAATGATGTTACTTATAAAAGGTTACAGACAAGTACAAGGTAGCCAAGGGTTACATTGGGGGTACAGCCCTGGAAATACCTAGATAATACCTGGAGAGGGTGGAGGTAGGGATGGGGAGTGGGGTGAGGGAGGGGAGAGGATAGGCTGTCCGGAGGACGATGTCATGTCAGGGAGGCCTGACAGGAGAATCCCACAGTGGGATGAATTAGGTGCATCTACAGCAACGAGTGTCGAAGAGATGGTTCCGGTGGGTGATTTTGAAGGGACCAATTTTGGTATTTATTTTATTTATTGAGAGTCCTGTGTGGAGCTTGTGAGTGTCTGCGAACCGGCTAGTCAAAGTAGAGTATAGCATATGCACTAGCAGGAGGTGCAAGCAGTTGGGTTACCAACATTGTCATTAATACATAGTGAAAGTAGTGGGAGAGGTGTTTTTTTGTCCCAGTGTCACACTGCCCGTCGGCAGGTACCAGTTCTAGTGGAAACACTGGCAGTGGCGAGCGGAGATTATGTGTTTTTTGAGGGCTGTTTTGAAGGGGCTTAGTCTGGGGATGGAGCTGATGGCCTGGGGTAGAGCACTGTACCAGGATGGTGCTCTATATGAGAAAGACCATTGTGCAAGGGTGGTAGTGACCCTGGGAACAGTCCACATTAAGTTATCTCCCGCACGGGTGTTTGTAAAGGTATGAGCCGCACAGAGGGTAGATGAGACACCAGTGAGGCCCAGCTGGATTTTTTTAGCCAGAAGATATGTTTGGTAGTTCACTCTTTCGTCCAGGGTGAGGATTTTTGTGAGGTCATACAAGGTGCAGCTGTGGGTACGCCAATCAGCTCCACTAGGAGCCTACAGGCTTTATTAATGGATAGATGTATTTTATCTAGTGCTGTGCGGTCAGTGGCTGAGTAGACGGTTAACCCATAGTCTACAAGGGAGAGGACAGAGGAGGTAATTATCATATTTAGGGTCTCTGGAGGTAGGCAGGCTTTGTGTCGAAACAGTAGTCCTATGCGTATATTTATGGCAGAGGAGAGATTACTGATATGAGGGTGGAAAGACAAGCTAGGGTCGAAGGCAATGCCCAGGTATTTATATGTGTAGACCTGTTCCAGTGGGAGGAGGGCTTTGGAAAAGATTGTTAGCTGGGCCTTGTGGTCCTTGTTCTGCCGGTGCAAAAAGAGCATGGCTTTAGTCTTTTTTACATTGACCACAAGTCTGTGGTCAGAGAACCAGTTTTCAACTTGATTGAAGGCAAGTTGTAGGGAGGACTGTACGGTAGTGGGGTCCAGGTAGGAGGAATATATTACCTAAAGCTACCAACTTTCCAAGGTCTAAAACTGGGATGGTCCATCCTGACCATGACCCCCCCCCCACCGTGTCACTCCCACGAGCACCGCTGCAGACAACGCCTCACACAATCAATTAAATATTGCTGCTTGCTCTGGCCATGCCACCCCACAGTAACATTGGTAGCAAACATCCAGATTAAAATAATACATCATTCTGCTGCAAGTTCCAAATCATGATGTACAGAAAGTTCATTGGAAGCAAACCTGTGTTAAATTGTAAACAGACATTCAAGCTGCATGCATTGCTCCTCCTGACAGTCCCATCCAACCCACTTACACTCACCTCATTTGCTGAGCAAACTTCACTTCAGTGACTCCCACCACCACACCACATTGTTTCCATACACTTCCCTACAGCTGATCGGGTTCAAGTACCTTAGTTCACTGCTGCCGGTCTCTTCTTTGTTTGGAGTCCCTCTCAGCTACTGGCAGGCAGACATCCACATGCGCTTGTTTGCACTACTACCCAGTCTAATCTAACAGGAAGGAACATGTTTACTGTGCTCCCACTGACGTGCTTGCGGTACAACACAGGCACAAGGGTTGAAGTTGCAAACTGCTGTCCAGCCCGAGTAGCGCCACAGTGGTGCTGAAATAACTGTCACTCATGGACTAGCAGCTAGCAAAAAAGGAAAAAAAATGGACAAAACTGGGACACATAAGCAAAAACCAGGACAAAAGTGACATTTTGCAAAACTTGTGGGGACACTGGGACATGCTGCCTAAAACAGGGACTGTCCTGGGAAAATAGGGACAGTTGGTAGCTTTAACATTACCGCATCATCTGCGTAGAGCAGAAGATTACATGGACAGGAGTTAGGCAGGGTATTCAGGAAGATGCTGAATAGAAGTGGGCCAAGGATGGAGCCTTGGGGTACCCCTGAGCGGACTGATAAGAGTGGGTGACAGGGTGCTGTGTATCTTCACACATTGGGACCTATCCATGAGATAACTTGTGAACCAGGCGATAGGTCCCGTGGACAAGCTGGAGTGGCAGAGGTATTTAGGAGCAGAGCATGGGAGACTGTGTTGAAACACTTTCGACAGGTCAATGAAAACAGCTCCAGTAAGCATTTTTTTATCTAGGGCATTGTGCAGCGAGTTGGAGAACTCTATGAGGGCAGTGGTTGTGCTGTGTCCGGCTCTAAAACCATGTTGTTCCCTACATAGGACGTTGTGCTTAATTAGGTAGTCTGTGAGTTGGGTGGCAACGATTTTTTCCAGAGCTTTCGAGAAGGGTGTGAGTATAGAGATGGGCCTGTAGTTGTTTGGTAATGTGGGGTCTCCACTCTTTAGCATAGGTGTGATGGTGGCTATCTTCCAGTCATTTGGGAATCGCCCTAGACATAGGGAGAGGTTAAGGAGATCTGTCAAAGGGGAGAGCACCGAGTCAAGTACCATATTAAGGATTCTCATGTCAAATGAGTCTTTGCAGTAATTTGAGCCCCCTAGGGCTTTTTTAAGGTAGGAACTTGCATCCTTCATGGTAACAACCCTAAAGTAGAAGGGGGGGTAGGCATTGTTGGGGTTCTGGCATTTTAGGGGTGGGGTCGAAGAAGTTATTGGGTAGGACTGTGCTTAGATCTGAGAAGGCTGCATTTAGGCCGCTGGCGATGGTAACTGGGTCAGTGGTAATACAGTTATTTACCCTAAGTTGGGAGGGTGGGGGCATCCTGGACTTTCCATTCAGTTCTTTCAGGTTGTCCCAGAATAATCTGGCATTCCCTCAGGATGAGGCCAGGGTGGTCTTGTAGTAGTTGGATTTGGCCATTCTAATAGTCCAGGTACACTTGTTGTGAGCCATTTTATAGGCCAGTCGGTCTGTTTGTACACCAGTGGCAACAGCTTTGTACCAGAGGTCATCCTGGTTTTTTAGTAGCTGAAGCAGTGCTGGTGTGATCCAGGGGGCATTTCTTTTTTTGGTTTGGCACTTAGTGAGTGGAGCAAAAGTATCACAGGCATTGTTGAATGTGCTAGTGAAGTAGTCAAGGGCTACATCTATGGTAGGGGCGCGTCTGATGGGAGACCAGTCACACTGGGTCAGATATCTCCTTAGTTTTGTGAGGCCACCAGATAGGAGCCTCCGCCGGACAAAGTTGCAAGGTTGGGGCAGTGCCTGCTGACAGGACCAGGGGAAGAGGATTGGGGAGTGGTCGCTTAGTGCATTCAGGGAGTACATTTCGGTTAGTGATTCTATTGGATCGATTGGTGAGTAGGAGGTCGATTAGGGTGCTGGAGTCATTTCTGGGGTTGACCCTGGTAGGTTGGTTAACTAACTGGGTTAGGTCTAGTGCTGAGAGGGTGTCTTTTATAACAGCAGTCGAGCTAGATAGCCAATTCACATTAAAGTCCCCGAAGATAATGTGCTCAGTTTTAGGTGGGAAGCTGGAGATATAGTCGGCCAGGGACTGGCATGCTGATGCTTGGTTTCGTGGTGGGATGTACACCACTGTGGTGGTTATAGGAGCTCTGGTAGGGTCTGGCATAAGTTTTAGTGTAACAGCCTGTGCCCCGTGGGACAGTGAGGGAGATGGTAAGCATTGGCATAGCAGGGAGCCTCGGACGTAAAAGGCACACCCCCCTCCCCGTTTACCAACTCTATCGATTCTATGCGTGATAAGGCCCGGGAGTGCGACGGAGGAGTCAGGGACCTTCTTTGACAGCCAGGTCTCTGAGAGAGCTAGCACATCTGGTTGGTGTTGCTGAGCCCAGCATTGCAGCTGAGCTAGTTTATTGGGTAAGCTGCAGATATTCAATGCTGCTATACTCAGCCCCTTGCATGGGGCATCAGGACTGGTTGAGATGGGGCCTGGGTTAGGATGAATATTGCCTGACATAAGGAGTAGGAGTGCGAAGATTCTAAGGATGGCTAGTATTCTCTGCTTGTTGATGTTGGGGTGTTGCTTTTTGGCTGGGGTATCTCCTACGCATGGGATGGCCAGGGAGACGAGGGTAGGGTAGGAGAGAAATGCAATGGGACATGGGAGGAGGTGTTGTGAGGAGAAAGGTGGGTGGTGAGAGGGAGGGGGGTGAGGTGGAGTAACAGTGACAGGTAGGGTGGGTGGAAGCCGGGGTTGCAACAAAGCGATGCCAACGGGGTAGCTCATAGGCAAAGAAGAGAAGAGACAGTGATAGGTAGGGTGGGTAGGAGCCGGTGTTGTGTTGCAACAGTGCCATTGGTGTAGGTTGCGGTTGACAGCCAGGGGACTCCCTGGAGGAGGAAAACAGAGGTGAGGAGTAAAGTGAGCATTTTAATGCTGTTGCTGTTTTGTTGGGGGTGACGCCAGAAGAAGGTGGGCAACTGGAATATATGGTGTGGTACAGGGGAGGACTATAATGGGAGCGTGGGGGGGGGGAGAGAAAAGGAAGTGAGACCGTGGGACTTACTACGTAAGTGTAAAGTAAGTGGGGAACCTGCGTATGATTTTGTAGTAAAATGCTGCCTCTGGTGGAGAGTTGGTATAGGCTCCTGATGCTAAAGTGAGCTGATAGGTTCTGACTCCTCCTCCTCACTCACTCTATATAATGGAGTCTCGACCAAGGGTGGTGGTGGGGGGCGGCAGGGACTACACTAGTCTATAATGCGCCACAGTTCTGTGGCTTTCAGAGCCGGCGCTCCGGTTCCCGTACCTGTTCGGTGTCTCGGGGGGTGGAGGAGGGCGTCTGTTCTGGCCCTCGCGACCTCCGTGCTGGACCCTCCTGGGATCCTGTGGTCTGGGAGCTGTGGAGAGGCAGGTAACAATTATATTTAAACTGTGTTGGGGGGAGGAGTTACAAGCTTTTCCTAAGGACTGTAATACTTTACTTAGTAAGTAAATCCTAGGAAAGACTTTCTGTGAACAAGCTGAAGTAAAGACTTTTGTGAACAGGCTAAATTACATGATTATTTAATCCTAAGCAATACTTTCTGTGAACGAGCTCAATTAAATGCTTTAAATACAGTTGCAAGGCTGATCAGTTGGATATATGGCTAACTTGTTGCTTTTAAGCACAATGCTATTTCAAACAACTAGGCTGCATTTGACTCTTTTTTTTGTTTTGTTATCCTTTTTCATTTTTTTAAAGTCCTTAAGGCTCACTTGCACTGGTACTCTGGCGAGAGAATCTTTAGAGGGAGACTATCTCCTTCCACTGCAGGGCCGATGTAAATTTAAGCGTAGAAAAGGTGCCAAATAGCACTAGTGTATAATCGCCACAGTTCTGTGGCTTTTCTGAGCCGGCGCTCCGGTTCCATTTCTCCTATGTCTGGGGGTGGGAGGCGTCTGTTCACAGCCCTCGTGACCTTCGTGCTGGACCCTCCTGGGATCCTGTGGTCTGGGAGCTGCTCGGTGTCTCCGGGGTGGGGAGGGTGTCTGTTCTGGCCCCGCGACCTCCGTGCTGGACCCTCCTGGGATCCTGTGGTCTGGGAGCTGTCTGTGTTTGGGGGTGGGGAAGGGCAGAGGACTGAAGGAAAAGCATGTCTCTTTGCAGACGACATAAAGATCTGCAACAGGGTTGATACAGAAGGTGGGGTGGAAAGGATGCAAAGGGACTTGGCAAGGTTGGAGGAATGGTCAAATGTATGGCAGCTTAGATTCAATGCAAAGAAGTGCAAAGTAATGCACCTGGGAAACAAAACCCCCGAGGAAGAGTACACAATGGGGGGTGAGATACTAAAAACAACAAAAATGGAAAGGGACCTGGGGGTAGTCATATCAGATGACCTTAAGGTGGGCAACCAATGCGAGAAGGCAGTAAGGAGGGCTGGCGAAATACTGGGATGCATAGGGAAAGGCATCGCCAGTAGAAAACAGGAAGTTGTCATCCCTCTGTACAATTGATGAGATCCCATTTGGAATACAGCGTGCAGTTGTAGAGACCCCATTTCCGCAAGGACACAGACAGAAAGGAGGCTTTCCAGAGGAGGGCAACTAAAATGGTGCAGGGTCTGCACCAGAAGACATACGAAGAGAGATTAAAGGAGCTTAATATGTATACCCTTGAGGTGAGGGGGGGCACATGATAGAAACTTTCAAGTACCTCAGGGGAATCAACAAAGTCCAAGAGGGTAGCATCTTTCAGAAAAAGAGATGTACAAGAACAAGGGAGCACAATTTGAAGATAGAGGGGGGACGGCTCAGAGGTAATGTGACTAAGTATTTTTTCATGGAGAAGGTTGTGGATACATGGAACAGCTTTTCTGAGGAGGTAGTGGAGTCAAAATCAGTGGGGGAATTCAAGAATGCATGGGACAGGCATAAGGCAATTCTAGTGGGGGGTAGGAGGAAGTTAGCTGTTGGTTAACTAGGATCTGCAGCTTATCCATCAGGTAGGGAAATGAGCAGACTAAGTGGGCCAAGCGGTCCTTATCTGCCGTCAAATTCTGTGTTTCTATGTACTAAGTGAAAGGTATCCTCTACACAGTCTGCTACCTAGGGTATCCAGTGATTGCCTTGATAAGCAGACATTTGTCCAGCCTTACCTTAAAGTTCAATACTGAAACAGAAAAGATAGCTGCAAAACTGGGTGCCAGAAAAGCAGATCAGCACAAGGACAAGGAAAACTAGCACACCAACAGTTTAAGGACACTATTAACCCCCTTATGCCTCAAATTGTCCCTAGTTTTAAAAAGAAGGCAGTATAGCGTGGTGGTTAAGGACACTGAGCTGCAAACCTGGAGACCTGGGTTTGAATCCCATCAGCCCCCACTTGCACCCTTGCACTTGCACGTGCTCCCAGGTCACACCTGGAGACAGGCTCTGACTCAGTGTACCTTTCCTGGTTAAACAATTTTCCCTTCCCTTATGAGTGCCCACATTCTGTAGAATTTACTGGTGTGGTTAATAGTCTTAGTCTGATTCCTTGTTCTGAAAAAGGTTGCCCACCTTACTGGTGTCGTCACAAAAATAAGTGTTAGTTTACAGTCCTTGATCGAATCCCACTGCATCTTACTTGGATTTGGAAACACCGCCAACACAGTGTAGACATTCAGGATGCAGTGGTAGGGCAGGCAACTATTGCATCATGAGTGTCTGCACTGATTAGGGGTGTTCTCAATGTTCAGTAAGTATGCAATAGGAGTAGATCAAGGACTTAAATAAAACAAGGTTGGGTATAACAACACCATTAGCGTGAATTTCTGTTCTACTAAGAAAGGAAGCAGATAAAACAAACGGCAACATCAATGGATTTTAGAGAAGGTAAGCAATTATAAAATGTGGAGTTTCAACTACAGTAGAAATAATACAATGCAAAAAGGGTTGACAGTGTCCCTTTAAGGAGCCTGGAAAATGCCAGATCTTCTTTATTGAAAACAAGCAATAAAGTGAACTACATGCTCATACAAATGAAAATTTAAATGCACTAACCCAACCGGTACTCTGAATGAGTCCAGGTGCCGAAATTCAAGGCTGCAAAAAACTGGGGCTAGATTTTTAAAGTCCCCAGGGACTATGTCTCACTCCACAACCGACAATGCAGGACGAAAGCTCCACACCTGCGGAGTTTCATATTTTCAGCTGGCGCAGTTGCGGGGGTGTTACACCTAGTCCCACCAAGCTCAACTTTTCCCCGCAGCTCTGCAAAAAAATCAGCCACAAACTGCCGTAAATCGTGGGGCCGGTCGGAAAAACTGCAGCTCTGGAAGTGAAGACCCACTGGTGCCAGTGTTTTCCTGCAACTGCAGGAATTTCAGGGCCTTTGAAAATCTAGACCCTTGTCCTCAGGGGGCATGGCCACTGACTCTGAAGTGTCATCCTTATGTGTAGTAATGTCATGTGACCACACTGCTAGGGCCCCCCACAAAAGAAAAAGATACTCTGCCAAAGGAAAAAAATGCCAAAAGAATCCCACACGGTATCATGCACATAGCACTTTATTAACATGTTGTTTCATAATCCCTAGCCCTGTCATTAGGTAAAAATTAAATGAAAGACACTGCCATCATTCTAAATATCAGAAGAACAATGGAGGATGAATAAACACTAGTGGGTAAATGCAGGATACAAAAAATGGTTGGTGGGGGTTATAAATAATTCCAACAGTGAGATGGCAGTAGATAAGGGTGGCAGACCAAAGTAATAAAAAATCACATTGGTAACAACAAACAGAAATAAGAGAGGCGTGGCCAGCAACCGAGCTGTGAGCAGCTTACCGTCGCAGCTCCACTCCTAGATCACTATAATTATTAAAAACTACTTTTACTGCACAGAGACAGCTTCTTCACTGGCCTTACTCAATAGAAGATTATAAGAGCTACCGTTAGATATAAAAATTTCAGCTGTGCGTTCTGGGGTGTGTCGACCATGGGCCGAACAAGTAAAGTGGTGATTCCACCAGCGGGAAGCCGCCAGACAAAACTGAAAGCCGGAGGCAGCAAAGACCCCCCCCTCACGATGCTCCCGACCTTGAAGGGCCTCAGCCATCCAATGCAGCACTCCTGCATGCGATTCAAGGACTGGATCGCAAAAACGAAGAATTCAATTCGGAGCTTAAGCAACTCCACTCAAAGGTGGACATAGTTGCTGAAGATGTTAAAGGAGCGAATAAAAAAACTGATAAGGCTTTAGTAGCAACGGCCGGCCTAGTCAAAGAAAACGAGGTATTACGGAGATGACTAGAGACTCTGGAAAATACAGCTAGAGCTACACATCTTCATTTACTGGCGCTACCAGAAAACACAGAGGGAGAACATCCGATATCGTTTTTGCAGACATGGTTGAATGATTTATTAAATATTGAACAGCCCTTCAAAGTTAATTAAAGCCTATCGGATCAACCCTCGTGGTGGCCGTCGTAAGACGGTAACGGGGTCATCGTTCCCATGTACTCTTATGCTGGTGTTCCAAACTACATCCAAAAGAGACTTAGTATTGCAACAAGCCAAAAACCTTGCACCTCTTTCGTGGGATGAATCTAGAATACACCTCTTCCCAGACTTAAGTTTCTCTACGAGGATGAGATGCAAAAGTTTTGATGGCATAAGGGAAAGGTTACGTGCATTGGGAGTGCACCATATGCTTTTGATGCCCGCCAGTCTCAGGATAGTGTACGGTGGAAAGACTTACCAATTTTCCGAACCATCTGAGGCCTCAAAGCTTCTGGAAAGAATAGAAAGCCAATTTGCAGTTCGGGAGGAAGCCACCGACTCTGAAGAGGAGACAGACACCTGAATTTGTCACCGCTAGTGGCGATTTAAACTTAGGGGGACAGAGATTTGAAAAAAACACTGTTCCTACAAGTTACAGAACTGGTTGAGACATTACTTCTGTTCCCCAAAAATTTAATTTCATTTTATGAACAGCAGCATATGAACATTTGAGATGAGTATCTTTCTTTTATAAATATGAGATGGACTGAGTTGGGGAAAAGTTTGTTTAAAAGTTTGTTCTGGTGGTATTAGTTGTCCTCTTCCGCTGTGCTCATCAGTAACTCTAAGTTAGTAGCCTGTATTGGAGATAATATTAAGGGCAAGTGATTAAGAATGCTCTCTGTATCAATATTTAAGTTAATTTATAATTTTAAGGGTGGAGTTTTTTATTTTTTTCTTGGGTAAACTAGGAGTGGTTGTTCGTGGGGGTGACTGCAACTGTTTTCCTCTTTTACAGTAATTGATTATAGATGGGGATCTCTACCCTTTCATAGGGTGAGCGATATGGATACAATATTTTGGATAACCCTGCTCATGGATGCATATGCCAATTTAGATAAAAATAATTTAGGATGGACTTAGAGGAATCTGTATTGCGGTTTTAAGTGAGATGTCATATAGAGATAACCCCCCATATGTAGTAACAATGTACAGGGGCATTACATTTAACGTTACTGTAAAAATGATGTCTATAATTTGAATTTGAGAATGCCTGCCTGATGGGGCTGAATTGTAATGCTATGTGTTACAGTAAACTAATAAAATATAATTACAAAAAAAACCCAGAAATAAACTGGCAAGAAGCTGAGTGACCCAGGCAATAATTTGTTTCTTATGCACATAGTCCTATTCAGAATAAAGATCCTGGAGCATATAGAAAACAAACATGAGGCTAAGTAGCATTAATATAACAAACCAGGCCTAGCAGTTCAAGTCTCACTACAGAAAGGCTGTACTGTTATTTCCATGATCTTCAATGGCAGGTTGTTCTGTATGTCCACCCCCCTCTGGGAGAAGAACTGTTTCCTAATGTTACCCTTGAATTTACTACCTTTGAGCTTCAGGGTGTGTCCCTGGCATCCTACTGCAGGACACCAGATCCAGAATCTCCATCCAGACAATCTTGTTGATACACGTGAGTGTGCAGAAAACCGAGATCATGTTTCCTCTCCGCATCCTTTTCTCCGTGGCGTACATGTTTTAATGTTTATGTTTTACGTTACTACTGTGCGCTGTCATCGTTCTGCTGTCATCAACATGATGTGCCTCAGAAGCAAGACATTTCATCTCAGTGGGCCTAGCCTGGGTAAACAATTTAAGCTAAATAAAATAATTTCATAAATGCCTACAACAAGAAGCTAGGAAAGTGCAAGTGAAGAAGATGGTTGTGGTGAATTCTCGCCAGCACACTGTCTACAAAGTAAGCATAGTGCTGCAAAGGCAAAGCACACCAAAGGGTTAATTCGAAAGCAGAAACCTCAAAGGCCGCTCATCTGATGGGGGGAGGGGTGCGTGTTAAGTAAGTCCTTGTTAGTGAAGAGCATGCAGATTACCAGAGGACTGGCAGCAACATCTTCTACATGTTAATGACATCAGGGCTGTCCATAGTATGCTGCTAACATCCTTATAATATCGATAATATCTGCCCTGCCTAAGGTGCAGGAAAGACGGGCCTTTAATTGCCATTGTATATTAAGGGAAATGGTTGTATTTCAGCAGCATGTCTTCCTGTTAAGACCGTGGGACATCAATAATACTGTGAGCTCACAAATAATGCTTTCTGGGCAATGAACAAAGCACAGGCAGCTGGAGCAATGTGTGTGGCTATGAGCAAGCCCTTTGATCCTGAAGGCCAAGGTTTGTTATTGTCCGGATTCTGTGAAATGGCCATCACCACAGAGGCATTCTGGATGACTCCAAAATCAGCTACAAGAAGTTGTTGAGTTCCGTTTCTCTGGTGCAACAACACCTGGACTTCATCATAGCTTAAAATATGCAGTTCTTACTCTAATGGTGTGGATGCCGCTCAGTGATAGCGCACGTGCTTTGCATGTATGAGGCCCTGGGTGCAATCTGTGGCATCTCCAAAGTAAGCAATAATACCCGACAGGGTGGGCATTATTGGGAAATACCAGACTGCCCAGGGGTGTAATGAGGCCCGTGCACAGGCGGAGGGCCTTATAACCCCTGGAAGGTCCGGTATTTCCCAATAATGCCCACCCTGGAGGGTATTATTGCGCTTAGAAAATGGCTTTATTACTAAGTTTTAATCAAGTGGTAAAAGAAGAGAGGAAATGATTATAAAGAAATGAACAGCATCAGCAGAAATAAAAGTATTGAAAAAGTAGTCCATGTTTCTTTAAGGCTGTTCCAGGTCCTGTTGCTGCTCCCCACAGCTATGACACCCCACCCCCCACGCACACACACACACATTCACCTGAAGAACAAATCCAGTAGCACTTTGTGGACATTGTTTTTAAGTTTTGTCTTGTTTTTGTAACATTTTTTTTTAAATTGGTCTGGAGTTGCACGTTGTGTCTGTTGAGTGTGCGACCTGTGGATAAAAAGTATGCACCATGAGGAACAGACCCGAGGTAAATGATGTTTTTTTTTTTTTTAATTGGATTGAATAACTGAGGGAGCATTGTGCTTTAAGGGAGTTCTGGCATCTGT
The DNA here is from genome assembly GCA_016271365.2 of Neoceratodus forsteri. Lineage (NCBI taxonomy): Eukaryota > Metazoa > Chordata > Ceratodontiformes > Ceratodontidae > Neoceratodus > Neoceratodus forsteri. Next base: position 818,763,760 of record CM028137.1, read on the forward strand.
GGAGGTAGCATGGTACGGTTTAAAAAATCCTGCTTCTCACTGAGAAGCTGTTCGTAGCAACGGCTTCATTTTAATTCCAGTTAAGCTCCGTACTGCGAGAGTGCGGTCGGGAGAGTGCAGCTGTGAGAATAAAAAAGACATTTTGTTACTCTTCCCAACCGCAGAATAAGTGCAGTGTTTGATTTTTTTAATGAAGAGGGAGCGAGCAAATGCTGAAGGAGCGAGTGTTTGTGTGTGTGTGTGTGTGTGTGGGTGGGGGGGTCCAGCAGCTCCTCCTAAGCAAGTGAAAAATATGGCGGGGATTTGTAATTTAATCAAGTGCTTTCAGCCAATGACAAATTAGGCTGAGTACTCTTGTACAAGGGTATGTGGTGAGGTAGCACTTGGGCTGGTACTTACTTTTAGGTGAGCATCTATTAAGAAATAAATGCCCAGCTAAGAGGCTGTATCAGCCAATCAGAATCTAGACTCCATTCTGGCCATTTTCTAAAGTCCATTTCTTGCTTCAAAGTGATTCATAACATGAATCCAATGCCAAAAGTCAAATAATAATCTCATTACAGGTCACACATCTCTGGTGCATTGTTAGGCATGAAGTGCAGCCGAGTGCCTTTAAATGTACCCGAGAAGTGCTGCAACTGGCCCAAAGTACACATTGCAGAAATGTCTTATTGCACTTATAATATGGCTCTTAAAATAAAGGTAGTGAAAGACAATGAAAAACTGAAAAAGGAGATGCTTTTTGATCGACTAGGAAGTCCCACTCCCACGTAATCATTAAGAAATAGTAGAAGGGTTGCAGTGTTCATCAGACAATCAAATTATGCTGTTTGTCATAGCCACTTTATAACAGCATTTAACTTGTTGCTTTGTAAAATGCAGTACGTATGAAAGGAACTGTTTAAAGCCCTATTCTATTCCAATTTAATAGTGTCAACAGCTCAGCAGGCTGCACGCTCACCTCTGGGGCCAGATGATTGGAAGGAACATGGACTAATACTAAATACTGACACTGTACTGCGGTATTAGAGAGTGCTACACTTTTGAGCTGCTGTCATTTAGATGAGACATTATGCCAAAGTCCCTTCTGCCCATCACAGGTGGCAGTCCAGGTGGAAGTTAAAAAATCCGTGGCACTTTTTGTAATAGCAGGGCATTTTCCCTGGTGCCATGGCCAACATTCCCTATCAATAAAACAATATCATGGCCGGCCCGCCAGCGCAGCGGTAGGGCTACCACTTGCGGCGCCAGCGACCCGGACTCGGGCGGCTGGGGAGAGGAGGATTGAGTGCCCAGGGGCTGCTCTCCTCCTCCGGGTGGGGTGGGATGCGGGTCCCACTGCGATACCACCACCTGGGTGACCATGGGTGGAGATGCAGCGAGACAGCATATAAGGGGAGGGAGGACGTCTGCTGGGAGCCAGAGCGTTGGCACGTCGCAACATGCGTCGCTCCATGGCCCCCCCTTGTGTGCAGATGTCCTGTGGGCTGGGACCAGGAAAAACCCTGTGCAGGGCTCCTGTAGACGGGACCCAGCTGTCCCGAGATAACCTTTAACCAGGCTCCATAGATGGGGCTGGTGATGCCTTCCGATGCATACTTGAGGTGTAAGAGGGGGACTAAAGGGGGGGGTCCCACTCCTCCCCGCCCGGGGGGTAAACCGGGGCAGGATGGGGAAAGGCTAACCAGCACCCAGAGGGAGGTACCTGGAGCGGGACTACGGGATTACACAGCCTAGGGATCCCCAAAGAAAGGAATCCAGTACAGCAAGAAGGGGACATAAAGAGAAAGTATAACAAAAAATAAATAAATAAATAAAACAATATCATGCAACACCCCTCCTTCACAGACTCCCCTGGATATGAGCTGTCACAGCTCAGTGTGCCTTATTCGGTGAGGCATTACATACAGAATAATGCCTCTGCAGGTGTGTGTTATGAGGATTTTATACTTCCGAGGTGTGTGTTCCCCGCCATACATAAACCTATTCAGCATTCAGCTGCCATGCTGACCACTAGAGCCATAGACATTTTTCTTTTTCCTTTTCCTCCCTCTGCCACCCAAATACGTGAGCAACATGGGCTCCCCGAAGCCCTGGTCACCTCCCATGCACTGAACCGCCCTCCGGGGCCTGTAATGCTATTAACTTGTACCATCCTGTAAAGTCATGGACAAATATGCAACTCTAAATCCTATGTCATTAAAGGCTGTAATTAATGTCATGTAATCCTATGTGAATACTTGGAATTGTATTTATTGCACCCACCTCATGTTTGTAAGTTTATTCTTTTGCCTTCCTTACATTGTTTAACTCATCTTTAAGTTATGTGTGTATAACTGTCATTTTACAAATGCAGGTCCACCTTGTAAATGAGCTTGCTCAACGGTGTCCGCCTGGATAAATAAAGATTTGATTGATTGATTGATTGAGTGTGTGATAATCCATAAACCCTGAAAGTGAAGCCTGAGGGGTTTATGAGATTATCACACACTGAGAGCATGTGAAAAATCCTCATACAACAAACTTTGCACAGGCATTATTTTTTATATAACTGGTGCAAGGTTTCAGAAAGAAAAACTACAAACTGTGCCAGCGAGCGTGTCCCTCAGCGGCCGCTGTACTCACACAAGTACAGTGTGCTTTCTTTCATGCTTCAGTGAAGTGAACGTGCAAGGAGGAAAATACCATATTAACCCACTGTCCAGTCATTATGGAATTCAGTGGGTTATTACAGCATTTTATCAAGACTGGATATCCAGTCATTATGGGGAGTGGGGCACCAATTATTATAAAAAAAAAAAAAAGATTCCATTTGTCTCTACTCTGTTCTACCACGTCTTCCAGCACCACCTGCTGGGAAGGGCCAGAACCGAAATGTGACATCTGTTATAGACTGGAATAGAAAATCCAGCGTTATGATTGGCTATGAGGAAGATTTGTATGAGACTTGTATTTTTTTTATCTTTAAATATAAAAATGACTGTTTTGATAACATTTTCATAACAGGAGTGAGGCAGTTCAATGGGATGGGATATGATCAGTAATTCCGCCCCCAAGATGAACCAGTTCTGCCATCTGGGGGTAGGGTTATATCATGGTAACAGCCTCACCACCTCCCCATCATGCCCTACTGTCAAAATGACTGACACTGTCAGCTGTGTATTCCACAGAGTTCTATAGCTAGAGAGAGGCTAGAGTGTGGATTGACGCTGTCTCAGTTGAAGCCACGCATCCGCCATATTACGGGAGGATTGAGGTGCCAGCAGATAGCAGGAACCCTTCTTGAAACTTAGATAGCGGTACCAGCACATTGTTCTGACAGCAATCTGCTGATCCATTTCAGTAAGAAGCACCACTGACAGCAGGGGAACGATGTAGCAGATGGACATTGTGGTGACAAAAACAAGGTATGCTCGTTTTTCCTTTGCTTGTATAAGTAGTGAGTTACTCAATTCCTGTCAGAACAGTGTGTTGGTGCCGCTAAGTTTCAAGAAGGGTTCCTGATATCTGCCGGCACTTCAATCCTCTGGTAATATAGCGGATGCGCGGCTTCAACTGAGCCAGCGTCAGTCCGCACTCTAGCCTCTCTCTATCTAGAGAACTCTATGGTATAGACCTGGACACCAGATCCATAGTGACACCTGCTGGCTAAGTCCAGAACTGAAATATATGATATCTTCCAATGCCTGTCCCTGCCTGCCAATAGTCCTTAAACTTGATCCACAGTGACACCTGATGGAAAAATGCTGAGACTGCAGCAACTACAAACTTCCTGACCAGCTGCTGTCTGCTCCATGGTACTTTGCTTGCACAGCACCATCTGGTGGGAGGGGTGAAAAAGAAGCAATCACAGACTCTCCCACATGACTATTCACCATCACTGCTCTATCCAGGAGTCCTTCTGGGCACTGGTGCCACACTGACCCAACCTCCAGACTCTTGTCATTGGCAATCTTTTTTGGAGGGAGGAGGTTCTGGCTCACATTGTTCTGTTCCTCTTCTGCTCTAACCACTGCGTCCCACTACCTTCCAGTTTCTAAACACGTTGAAGAGCAAAATCGTTTTTGTCAACTCCCGCCCCCAAATGACATAAAGTTGCGACAGAAAAATAAATAATAATAATAACATGCCTTGTTTACCTCCTTCACAAGGTGCCCCCTTCCTTCCATGGCCACTGAAGGGAAGGAGAAACAACTTTGACTGGAGCCAGAACTGGATGATGGATCCATCACCATCGAGGGCTAGAGAATATGGGGGGTATGCAAAGATGCCATCATCTGGAGCTTTCCCAGAAAGGCCAGCCAATTTCAGTTTTTTTATATCTTGCCCCCTCCACAGTGACGAGCATGCTTGTGGCTGACCTGGGGAGGGCTCACTGGCATGTGGTTACCCACACTGCCAATAACATGTCTACCATGCCACAAGCATGAACTGCCAGTAAAGTGGTGCTTTCCCCACTTCCATCCATGAGAAAAACATCTATGTGGGCACACTGAGTCCTCCTTGCTGGGCTCCGCTCCTGGCATCCTGGGCTCTGGGCACAAACCCCACCACTCAGCCCCAAAAAGCTGGCCTATTTACGTTTTTACCTCATGCACAGGGCATTTTTTTATCTGTTTATTGGCAAGCAGGCCAGACAATGTTACAGTACCTACATTCTGTAATGCATTACAGTTAGATTACAAACAGTGAGAAGGAGAGATTCCAGCCCTACTAGGCATGAGGCCCATTCAGCAACATACACATCTATGTAAGAAGTACAAGAGCTTTAGGCCGGCCTGATGGCACAGCAGTAGCACTACTGCCTGTGATGCTGGCGACCCAAGTTCGGATGCATGCTCAGGTCATTGGAGGCCGGCCGGGGGAAGGAGGATTGAGCATCTCACTGGACGCTCTCCTCCTTTGCGGAGGGAAAGTTGCCATCCCCGCTGCTATACTGCCACCTGGGTGGCCACAGGTGGTAGTGCAAATGGGGGACACTGGGGAGGGATGGGCATCAGCCGGATCCGGGTGCGGCACCACACTTTTGTGCATGTGCAATCCCTTGGGTCCCTTCTGTGCCAATGTCCGTGGAGTGGGAGAAAACCAGAAAATAGCCCCTGCACACCAGAATGACAGAGTCCAGATCTCCCCAGCTTGTTCTGTGGCAACGGCATCCCAATGAAGTGGCAAAGTTCGAGGGGTTCACTCCCCACAACTCCATGGGGGATGGCCTGTGCACTGGCTTACAGGTATGGGGGGACGACAGCAGCGTATTTGCCTTGAAGACTCCTGAAGGAGTCCATGTGCAGGCAGCGGGGGCATAAACAAACAAGCATTTGTCAATGCCGAATGTTTGCTTGCTGGCATTGGCATTGGTAGTGTAGGAGTTACAGAGCTGCATAATAGGAATGGCAGTGAAGTATTGAACTGAAGCCAACCCCATCACCACCCTGCAGATAGTGACAGGCATTGGGGTGTGCCTTTGGGTCATCAGGCATAACGACCACGCCATTTCACCACACCCTACCGTGCAGACACCAACAAGTATCACAGTGTGCCTTGGAGTCTTTGGCCTTTATGCGCACCCCATTCCATCAGGAAATATTGTGAGATGGGTGTGGTATAGGAGAATGGGGTGAACTTTGGGGCCGAAGAGTCCAAGGCACACCTCGATGCCTCTCAGTGGCTGTAGGGTGTGGGTGGGGGTGGAATGGTATGAGCATTGCAGGTGACAATCCCAAGTCACAGCCCTGATGCCTGTCATTCTCTACAGGGTGGGGTGTTATGGTCGGAAACCCTAACACCTCAGGCATTCGTTGGTATTTTCACTCCAAATTTTCAACATGGGTTTTTTGTGACCCCCACCTCATGAACAGTGGCAATATCAGTTTGTTAGCAGAAAGCTGCTTTTGCACAGCAACTACGGCATTTGTCACCACAAGTGCAAAAACACATTCTGAACAGGATGTGAAAAATGACAGCTGTACTGTTCATGGAGAGGTGTAAAAAATGGCAATGTTGAAAATCTGCAGTGAAAATATTAAAACACTGGTGAAGTCACGAGCGTGCGTAGAAACTATGCAACGTGCACCCATAATGTAATTAGTTTGGGAATTGTTTACAGCAGATTGTCAACACAGGCATTTTGTGGCCTCCGGTCATGAACAGTGTCACTGTGATTTTCTTTATCTGTCCCGAACCATGATTTCCCACAGCGACCACGCATTTCTGTGCTGAAAGTGTGAAAACACATTTCGGCCATGTTGTGAAAAATGACAGCTGTACTGTTCATAAGGAAGTGTGGAAAAATGCCACTGGTGAAAATATGGACTGAAAATATTACAAATTCATGAACTTACGAAGCTGAATGGAAACTGCACAATGCTCACTCGTAACACAGTCATTTTTAGGAATTTTTTCACCAAATTTTCAAAATAGCCATTTTAAGACCTCTGCTCATGAACAGTGTCACTGTGATTTTCTTAATTTGCCCCATACATTGATTTCGCACACTGACTGCACCATTGTGCGCTACACGGACGGAAACATGTTTTGGGTGAGATGTGAAAAATGACAGCTGTACTGCTCATAAGGAGGTGTGGTAAAATGGCAATGTTGAAAATCTGGAGTGGAAATATTGAAAACTTGCGAACGCGCAACAAATGCTCGTAAAACAGTCATTTTGGGAGAATTTTTCACAAATTTTTAACATAGCCATTTTAACACTTCTGCTCATGAACAGTGTGACTGTGATTTTCTTAATGTGTCCCATACATTGAGTTCGCACACCAACTGCGCCATTTTGCGCTACGTGCGTGGAAACACATTTTGGGTGAGAAGTGAGAAATGACAGCTGTACTGCTCATAAGGAGGTGTGGTAAAATGGCAATGTTGAAAATCTGGAGTGAAAATATTGAAAATTCGTGAGCTTACAAGCGTGCGTAGGAACAGCGCAACACATGCTCGTAAAATAGTCATTTTTGGGAATTTTTTCACCAAATTTTTAACATAGCCATTTTAACACCTCTGCTCATGAACAGTGTCACTGTGATTTTCTTAATGTGTCCATACATTGATTTCGCACACCGACTGCACCATTGTGCGCTACATGGGCAGAAACATGTTTTGGGTGAGATGTGAAAATGACAGCTGTACTGCTCATAAGGAGGTGTGGTAAAATGGCAATGTTGAAAATCTGCGAGCAGCGCAACAAGCGCTCATAAAACAGTCATTTTGGGAATTTTCCACCAAATTTTAACATAGCCATTTAACACTTCTGCTCATGAACAGTGTGACTGTGATTTTCTTAATGTGTCCCATACATTGAGTTGCGCTTTACGACTGCGCTTATGCGCTCGTGCCCAGGAAACACGTTTGGGTGAGAAGTGAGAAATGACAGCTATACTGCTCATAAGGGTGTGGTAAAATGGCAATGTTGAAAATCTGGATTGAAAATATTGAAAATTACATAAACTTCGAGCCTGCGTAGGAACAGCATAGCACATGCTCGTAAAACAGTCATTTTTTGAAATTATTTCACCAAATTTTTAACATAGCCATTTTAACACCTCTGCTCATGAACAGTGTCACTGTGATTTTCTTAATGTGTCCCGAACATTGATTTCGGACACCAAACTGCGCCATTGTACGCTACATGCGCGGAAACACATTTTGGGTGAGATGTGAACAATGACAGCTGTACTACTCATAAGGAAGAGTGGTCAAATGGCAATGTTGAAAATCCAGAGTGAAAATATTGAAATTCGCGAACCTACGAGCGTAAGTAGGAACAGCGCAACGCATGCTCGTAAAACAGTCATTTTTAAGAATTTTTTCACCAAATTTTCAACATAGGCTTTTTGAGGGCCCACCTTATGAACACTGGCACTGTCATTTCGTTATTCAGTCCCGAAAGGTGATTTCGCGCAGTGACTGTGAAATCACCCTTCGGGCCCGATTAACGCCATGACAGTGACAGAATTCATGAAGAGGGGTCCCAAAAATCCCATGTTGAAAATTTGGTGCCAAAATTCCAAAAAATGCTGGAGATATGCAGCAAAGTTGAAAAAACCCTATTCATTACATTATACAGCTTACTGGCATTTCCTCAGTTCGCGGTCGGCTTTGAAGAGTGCAGACATGTTCCTGGTCCACCGAAGATCGTCGTGCCGAGCTCCGGAGGTAAGTATGGGGTGAGTTGGGGGTGTGGGGAGGCAGGTGCGCAGAGGGTGGGCGCGGGTGGGGAGGGGCAGGGAGACTGCGAGGACCGCTTTGTGTTTTCAAGGTAATTTTTTTTAATTACAGACGGGGCGTTTGCCATGCTGGGTGGGCTCCCAGCATGGCAATACTGATGCAGTACGTTTGCCACGGCTGGAGTGGGCCTCCCAGCGTGGCAGCTGGAAAGCTTTGGGGGCAGTGGAGCCGACGGGGATTGGGCACCCCGTCGGCCATTCCGACTGTTGCCACGCTGGGGTGGGCTCCCAGCATGGCACTCGGTAATCTCTTGGGGGGGACTGTGGAGCCGACTGGGGATTGGGCACCCCAGTCAGCCAAACACATTGTTGCCACGCTGGGGTGGGCTCCCAGCGTGGCACCTGGAAGACTGTTTGGGGGAGCGGGGAGAGCACTTCCCTTATCTGAGCGTGCTCACTGAAGCGGCTCTCTCCCTTGCAGCTGTAAGCCACTGCATTCCCGAGTGCTGTCATAGACAGCTGCAGCATGCATTGGGCAACTGTGGCTGTGCCTGCAAACATACCTAGGGAATTGGAAGAGGGGGTGCCACACCTCCAGAAACTCGGATGATGGCACTATGTTTCTTGCACATGCGTGCAAGCAAACATAATGGAATAAAAAACAAATTTTAAAAAGTACAAGAGATTCTATGACATGTAATAACTTCACATGAAATTATTACAGGCTCAGTATTTGCCATTTACACAATAACAGCATTCCGATGAGGTAAGGCACCAACACATCAGGTGCAGGGGCAATTTAATTTACCTTGGTGAATCTCTTTAAGATTGTTTGTAATGAAGTACTATGTTTTTTCAGTCTTCCTATAGTCTAGAAGAACTGCTACTCAGTGAGCAATAGTGGGAACCTTATCCTGTTTCCAATATTGCGCAATTAGTTTTTTTTTCCCCTCTGTGATATCAAGCCTCCAAAGTGGGTGATGACAGACCCTTCCCTGTGCTCTCCATGAGCCTAGACCCAGCAGAACACTCTCAGCTGTAGGAGTAGAGGTGCTATCCTGAGTTCTAGTTAGTAGGTTTGTAACCTTCCCACAAAATGCCTGTATATGGAGGGAAGATCATCCCACATGTATGAACGTGCCTTCTTAAACCTTGCATTTGGAGCACTGCCCTGGTCTCAAAGCATCCCATTTATGAGCTACAGAGGGAATGTAGTAAGCTCTGTGAAGGAAATTGAAGTGTCTTTGCCAGAGCCTATTACTGACAGAGCAACTTGCAGTATTTAGTACAGTATGCGCTGCTTGTACCAGACTAATTTGGTAACTGTCCATATGTCCAGTAGACGTGGTGTGCGGTACAACGTTTGGAGTGAAAATGGTGATGCGGAACAAACAAGACATTTGTATTAAGCCTGCCTTCCTTCTGTCACCCTCCGTGGCATAAGAAGGGCTGCGCAGACATCTAGAGGTGTGACAGTCACCCCTTCCTCCACGTCTCCATGTCCATGTCCCTTTCTTCCTCAGTCTCATCATCTTCTTGGTTCCCCTCTCCAGATAGGCCAGCAACGGCTTTCGTAATGTCATCCACAGTCTTGCTTTGGCCTTCATTGCCCAGGTTACACAACAGAGTTAGATCCTCAGTGGTCAATCCAAGCTCCTCTTCTAAATCAAGCTTGTCTTCTGGAACAGCCCCAATGGTAGGGTCAGTGGTGAACCCTCCTTTTTTACAGCACCACTGGATGGTCTCAGCCAAAACAATGTTCCAGGCTTGATGCAGCAATTGAACTGCATCCAACAGACTTATGCAGCACACAAAGGCAGAAGCGGTGATCTTCTTGTCAGTGTCTAGGATCTGGAGCAGCCGGCCTCTTATCAGGGTAACATAATGTATCTTGCAGCTGTAAATGACGCCCTGGTCTAAAGGCTGCATAAGGCAGGTAATGTTGGAGGGCAAAAAAACAATGTTATGTTTCTCAGACCTGTGACTAGGGGGTGGGCGCTGCAATTGTCAAGCAGCAAAGCTATCTTGCGGGACCATAGTCTATGGTCCCAATCCCTCAGCCAGGTCTTGAAAATGTCTGCAGTCATCCTGGCTGATTTGTTGTGCCTATATATGACCAGCAGATTACGGACCTCTCTAAAACATCTTGGTTGAGCTGACTTGCGATGACCATCAAGGTTCTTTTGTCTGAACCGGTCATGTTGCAAGTCAGGAGGACTGTTACTTGTTCTTTTGCTTTTCTGAGACCTAATGGGTCCTCGAACTTGAAATCAAGTGGTCTGTACCCCACACAATGGAAAAACAGCCATCTCATCTGTGTTACAGATGTTGTCAGAGCTGTAACCACTTAGAATCTGTGGGAGGACTTCTTTCATCCAGGTCTCAGTGGCCATTGTGTCTGCACTCTGCTTTTCCCCATGAATTTTTTTAAAACCAATGTTATGTTGCTGTTTCCAGCGGCTTACCTAACCATCTGTTGCCCTAAAGTCGGGCTTGTTAAGTACCTTGGTAATCTGCTCAGCCTTCTGAATCAAAAGAGGACCGCTTATCAGACCTTCCCTCCCCCTGCCATTTGAAAGCATCGGAGCAAGACTTCCTTCTCATCACTGTCCTTGCCCTCTTGCTGTCGTTTTCTACCTGGGTTGTGGTTTGCATGCCAATCTAAAGTACGAACTCCTTGTTTTTTAACAAGTCACTTATGGTGGACTTCGGAATTCCAAAGTGTGAGCTAAGATTTCTAATGCTCAATTTCGGTAGCTTGTCCATCTCTGTTAGGATCTCTATTTTACGTGACAATGAAAGGCAAGTGTGCTTGCCAGGTGTTGTCCCAGGTGTGGTCGCATAAGCAGCAGGAGTCGACACAGTAACAGCAACAAGGGACAGAACAGGACAGAACAGCAGTGAAGTTCAGCACACAATGTGTGCTTTTTAAACAACAAAAAAAAAGTTGGTTTTCAGTTGTTAACAATTGTTAATTAACTGTGACCGGCCTAAATCGATGCTTAATTGGGGGTGTTAAAGAACCAGTAATTACAGCACTATTGTGTGCTGGGAAGCGCCTTTGATATCAGGAGCTAGGGAGGTGTTACTGAGGTGTTATCAGGTTTAACTGAGGTGTTAGAGGACCAAAGTTAATGCTTCTGGCTACCGTTATATCTGGAATTCAAGGTCCGTTTTAACCCTATTTAGTAACATTGTGGTCTATGTAAAATGCTTTTGGCAGCACCGTTTTGTCCACTACATGCAGCTGTCCGCTTAATGCCTATCCATTACTTTTGTTGCATACTGTACTATATCCCAGTCACCTTCCATCATGGGTTATCCCCCAAACCCAGATTCCTCTCCCATCTTGTTCTGGGCCATTTGTGGGGGGTGGGGAAGGGGGTCTGAAAGCTCTCCATCAACATGGAGTGAAACTGTTGCACTGGTTTGGCAGTATGGCCCACATAGAGAAGGACCTCTTCCCTTGGAGATCTGGCGGGTGTCACCGTGAGAGAAGGAGTCTTATGTTCCAAGTGGTAGCATTAGTGGGGAGAAATAGAACATAAATCATTTGGTGTCAAGGAGAATAGGGATGAAAGCCTTTGGAAAGATTTCAAATAGCCATTCTTATTTAGGTTACCCACCTTTGCCGAACCTTTTTCACACCAGGCGTGGAGGGCAGTCTCTACTTGGGAGGTGGGGTGCCGGTTAGCCCTCCGGAGAGCTGTCCTATTTACTTCAGGTGAGCGGCCCAGAGGGGGGTTAGGATTTGGTGCGCCGACAGCCACACCCTTGAAGAGGTTATTATGAAAAAGGTTCTGATTATGTTTTATCACTCCATCTGTTAAGGCAGGAACCAGAAGGAGTTGTAGCACTGAGTTTTGTGCCTCATTTGACTAATGCACAGGGCTTGAATGAAGAATGTCCTCAGGCTACCGATATGGGTGTAACCCCCAGGGGGCGCTATCCTAAGGGCTACTACCCCGCCTGCTCAGCTAATAACAGGTTGAGGGGCCTGGGTCCGATGGCGGGTGCCTCCACCCAGAGGTCGGGGTTGGAACAGCCAAATATGACCTGGTCACAGCCCTCTGGGTCACTGCAACCCCCCTTTCTTTCCACTAGTGGCTCACCAGCGATTCCCTCACTATCGTCTTGACTCACCCTTTCCCTGAGGTGGGGATGGCCAACTGGGTGCTGAGGACCCCCTGTAAAATAAGGTGCAGTTATACAATAGTCCATGCACAAAGGGTATCACAAACACGCAGTTCAAACAGTGTACCTTGCAACAACAAATCTGGTTTCTTAAGGGGAAGGTAACAAGGACGGGGGAGATCAGGTTGATTAGCTTACCACTCTAATATATATATATCTAGGGCAGTGTGCACAGGCCAAACCTAAAGTTCACTGTCTCTGGGTACCCAGGCAGTAGAAGGCTAGCCTTTCATTGCAGCTGGTTGGGGCCCTGACGCAGAAAACAAGCATCTGATCCCTAGGAAAGTAGAGCCAACAGGCTCAGTTCGTGTAGCCAATAAAGCAGCCAGACAACTCTCACCCTCACTATGCACATCTGACAGGGAGCTACCCTGATTTGGTACTCACAACTCCAGCAGGAAGATCGCTCTCGCACCACTCGCAGGACCGAGCCTGTAATTCAACACTTCTCCACACATTTATAGGAAGAGCAGAGGGGTACCATACCAGGCAGCTGCTGTATACTCCCGATCACTTTCACTGCACCACCGGGCCAAACTACGCAGCTTCACTTGTCCTGACAGACCAAGCGCGATTGAAGCAGATTCTCCAGTCCTCTACAGGGTGAGCCTGGTAGGTAGCTGTAAACGTACAGCCTCCTCCGCCTGCACTCCTCCACGGATCATGTCTGCTCCTTCTGGCGATACTAGCGCCCGACTTCTTGGCCTGCCACACGCGCTTCCCACGCAAAGACTTCCACAGCGCAGGAGCCAGAGCTCCTTCTACCTTCACGATCACCAACGACTCTGACCCCGGGCAGTTTGGGCAGAGAATCTCAGTTCAGGCGCCACCCGATCCCATTGGTGGGCTGCAGATGCCAGTCAACTAATTCGGCCCTCATTGGTGCGAAAAGGCGCCACAGTCCAAAACTTCATGTCCCAGAATTACTGGCTGTATTCCCTATGGCCAGCCGGCTCCAAAGAGAGTCCTGATTCTAGTTGGCTCAAGTGGTCTCCATTTCAGTCACCCCTCATTACCCCATTGGCCCAGCTCAACAGTCCGGGTCCAAAATGGAGGGGCCAAGTACACAAAGTCCCAGCTGTAATGAAGGCAGGTTAGACAAACTGTAATTTCACTAATACTTTTAAATGATTATAGCCGAACAGTTACATCTACCAAATGGGCTCCCTTTGCGCTTTCAGCTGCTACAGAATGTAGCGATTACACCGCAGCTCAGGCGGGATTTGAGCAGGGAAACCCCAGTCCCCCCTATACAAACCCGTTGGAGCCTATGAGCAGGCAGCTCTTAAAGAGGCAGTACTGGAGGCTTTAAAAGCACTCACAATGGCCGCATTTTGGCGGCATTGCGCCGAACACCAGTCAGGCAAGGAGCCACCAAGCAGCTCCGGGAAGGCTTTTAGGAACCCCCATTTGTAGAGGGTTACACCCTTCGTGGCCTGGGAAGAACTTGGCATCTGCGTCAAGTAGTTACCCTTAAATCACTTTAAGGCAAAGCAGTTTAAACTGACAGATCATCAGACCTTTGGTTACATACAGTGGTACTGTAATACACAGTTTACTATTGGTTATACAACATTACACATACAGACAACCTTTTTCTTTTATAAATCAGGTCATTATTTCCTGCCCATGACACTTGGATAGAGGGAGCCCTTCCCTGTCAGTTAAGTGTAGGCTAAATATGGCAGGGGCACCATACTCAGAGGGCGATACTAACAGTTGAGAATCATTTCCCAGGGTCAGTTTAGGCAAGGAGCTTGGGGATACATATAACCCCCTTATGGACCACATTCAGAGGCAGATACACAGGTTGAGACAGAGACTCATAACTCAACCTCACTACAGGCCATACTTGACTTCCGGTGACGTCAGAGAGCTAATGGCAGCATAGCCCCATGGCTCCGTCTCCCCCCTGAATACCATCAACTTAAATCACCTGATTAAAGAAATGTCTTCACCTGCAAAAAGTAAGAGGAACAAAGCAGGAAAGCTACCATCGACTCCGGTGCAAAAATTAAGAGATATGATGCAAGGGAAGGGACGATCAGAAACGCAAGAGAAGGAGAGGGCGGAGGGCCTACTGCAGTCGGAGCCCTCGATGGAGGGGATCCCTACTAGCCTGAGAGAGATAATAATGCAAACCGCACGCACAGTTGCTAAAATCGACAAAACATTGAACGAGTTCAAATCGGACCTAGCTAAAGTGGACCAAAAAACAGATCAGCTTGAGCTGTGTGCTAACCAACTCGTGGAACAATCAGATCGACAAGATAGACTAATGCTTTACCTTTTGGCCAGAGACCGTGAACTGACACGGAAGCTTGATGATCTCGAAAGTAGAAATAGGAGGCATAAGATAAGACTGTACGGGATTCCAGAGGGATCGGAAAGTAAACATCAGACCACAATCCTGTTTTTGCAAGACATACTGAAACAAATCCTCCCTCTGCCTCATGACTTAGATCTTGCAATGGACCGGGCGCATAGATCTTTAATACCTCGCCCAAAAAATCCGGATGCCAGACCCAGGTCTATCGTAGCCAAACTAACCAACTACCGAGCAAAGGAAGAACTACTGAAGCAGGCTTGGAAACAAGGCTCATTAATGTACAATGATCACGGTATATACATAGATAACGATTATACGAACATGGTCCAAGAGGCTAGAAAAACACTTTGGCCTATCATGAGGCAGCTACGTGCTCGAAATATAAAAGCACAAATCTTGTATCCAGCAAGACTGAAAATAGCCACAGATAAAAGTCCAAAGTTTACCCTGATCTGTTGTCTGCTGCACCTTTTTTGGAGACCCTCGGCTTATCGGTCCCCCCTCTTCTAAAGGAAAGACTGGAGAAAGACCTCATTGCTTCGGCCTGGTCTGTGGCCCAGAGGGGTCCTCCACGCCAGAGGGCGATCCAGGGGGCCCAGAAACTGAACCTTCGAACAGACATCTCCACCTTGATAACCCAGCTGGGGGACTCTGCGAATCTTAACAAAAAAGCTACGCATCTTCAGGTGGAAGATGAAGACTCGGAATCTCCTGAAACCACTGAGCCACGAGACACAACCTGAACAAGGACGGGAAAGGGAAAGGGCTACCTTCCCTGATGTCTCTTCAGACGCCCTAGAGCTTGATCTCCTACCCTGACTTGCACCTGTCTCTCCTATTCGTCGACTAGATAGACGGCCGTTTGACACTCTCGCTCCCTAGTGAAACTTTCTGTATCTGGTTACTTGGCACTCCCTTACCAGTCTGCGTAGGACTTCTCGAGGGAATGCTCTGCCGGATGAGATCTCGGCTCTAGCGGAGGAAGCACCCTACTGCTATCGTTCGCAGAACCCTTTTGGACATTTTAACCTCTGGATCCAGGGGAGCAACCAGAAATTCTACCAAGGACTACCAGAACTGCTTTTACTAGTTGGGAGGAAGTGATGCTAATAAGGCGAGTCTGATCTGATGAGG
Source organism: Neoceratodus forsteri (assembly GCA_016271365.2). Lineage (NCBI taxonomy): Eukaryota > Metazoa > Chordata > Ceratodontiformes > Ceratodontidae > Neoceratodus > Neoceratodus forsteri. Next base: position 818,779,591 of record CM028137.1, read on the forward strand.
AGTGGACGGCAAGTTGAAATTTGTTTAAAATGTTTAACTAACTACTTTGCAATGTTAAAATAATAGTTCAGAAGCCAATATGGCTATGAGGAGAATGGTATTTGCTTTGTTTCTTTTTCAGGCTGTTTGGTTTGGTCTATTTTGATGGACCTACTTTGGGTGAAGCAGTTGTATTGAAGTACAACTTCGGGGGGGAGGGTTTTTTTCTGGCTTGTGCATGCTTCTTTCTGACAATAAGGCAACCCAGACTGGGGATCCCCCCATGGGAGAGAAGACAGATTCTCCGCTAAAACGGAGCTCCCTTCTAATTGGTGCCCGCTCACCTGCCTTATGGCTGGAACGCTATCCCCAGCCCTCCCTAGGAAGCCAATGTACATTCAGTTCCAATGAGGCAGAATGGGCACAAGAATGTGCACCTACCCCTAACCTCTTCTGGCTCAGGCCCCCAATAGAGGCTAGTCCTGAACCAACACTCCTGATCTTTGATCAGGCCCATGTTGTTCTATTTAAAAGTTCTGAGTTCATGTTGATAGTTCAGTTATTTGGGTACTTCTGGTTTGTTAAGATGTTTCTACTTTCAGGCAAGATCAGGCTTCTATCTACCCCTCAAATTAACAGACAAAATTGATGTGTGGTATATCAATGGCACGGCATAACATAAAGATTTTGTCCTATAATATTAATGGTTGCTCCAGCCCGGTGAAGAGAAAACAAATTCAAAAATACATTGCTAAACAGGGTTGTGAGGTGCACTTCCTACAAGAGACTCACCTCTCCCCCACGGAGGCCTTAAAGCTGAAAACTAAGTCCCACCCACAGTTGTTTTCCGCTTCTTTGGCGACAGGGCGCAAGAGAGGGGTAGCTATTCTGCTGTCTGCATCCTTTCCATTCGAGCTGGAGGATACTGTGGTGGACAATGGGGCCAGATATCTTATGCTGATAGGGAAGGTCCAGGACACCCTAGTTACCCTAGTTAATGTTTATGCCCCCCCGGGCTCCCCTGTGCAATTTTATACCTCTCTTGCCCAGTTGGTCATGGAAAGGTCTAAAGGCCTCCTAATTATGGGTGGGGATTGGAACTTAATTTGGGACAGAAAGATGGACACTACTTCAGGTATTCAGGGTCCGGACCACCAAAGGTCGAGAGTGGTGGCCCGAGCCCTGAACCAAATGGGATTGATTGATATCTGGAGAGAAAAATACCCCAGGTCAAAAGAATACACGTGTTATTCGCATAGGTTTAAAATATATTCTCGATTAGACACTTTCTTTACATTTAAGGACAACATCTCTGCCTTCCCTTCGATGTGGGTGGGAGTATCCACCATATCAGATCACAGCCCAATTTTCCTTGAGGTAGCCATTACACTCCCTAGGAAAGTGACCCACTGGAGATTGAACACGTCATTGCTCCAGGATAAGGAGATAGTGGACAAAATTAAACAACATATTGTAGAGTTTATGACAGAGAACTCCACACCGGGGATAACCCCACAGATTATGGGACACACTTAAAACAACAATCCGGGGACAATTAATATCTATAGCTTCCAAAAAGAAAAAGGACCGCTTATTAAAACAACAAAACTTACATGAAAAATTGGTAGAAATGGAAACCTCATAGAAATTAAAATGGGATAGGCAAAGAGATGGTGAACTTAAATTGTTGAAGGCAGAGATTCAAAAGCTCCAACAGGAGGAGATAGAGAAGAACCTATATTATCTCAAACAAAAATTCTATGAAGGGGGTCCAAGAGGCACCAAAATGCTAGCAGCCGCTTAAGACAATTTAAAGCCAGAGCTGCAGTAACCAAAATTGTCTCCCAGTTACTGGTCATATAACACGAGAACCAGAGCAGATAGTGGAGGCCTTGTATCCTACTATCATAAGTTATATCGCCTCAAGAGCAAATGCCAGTACAAGAAACTGTAGATTATTTGAGGCCTGCCCTCACTATGCTTGCCCAGAAAAAGCCCAAATATTAATTAAACCAATCTCACAATTAAAATCCTTAAGACTGTTAAGAACCTGAAAGGAGGGAGAGTGCCCTGGCCCAGATGGATTCGGTGACGAATTTTATAAAGCATTTGCCACAGAGTTGACTCCACTGCTGGAAGGAGTTTTCTCGGAGGTCTGGGAAGAGACAACCCTGTCCCCTCATGGCAATATGCCATCACAACTCATACCGAAGAGAACAAAGACCCTGCAAAATGTGAATCCTACCCCAATTTCCTTTAAACTCAGATTATAAGATTTTTACATCTATCCTAGCAGCCAGACTGAACCCTATCCTTCCAGAACTAATTAACCCAGACCAGTCGGGCTTCGTGATGGGCAGACAGGCTCCGGATAGTGTCCGTTCGGCTGTCATCATAGCTGATGCTATGCAGCTACCCACCTTCCTGCCTGCCTCATGAGCTTAGATGCCGAAAAGGCTTTTGACAAAGTCTCATGGTCATTTCTGTTCTTAGTTTTGGGTGAATGGGTTTCCACGTCCCTTTATAGACTGCATCAAACGATATATGCGGGCCACAAGCTATATTAGGGTAAATGGAGGACTTACTAGAAGATTTAACTTGGGTAGGGGTACCCAAAAGGGCTGTCCTTATCACCCTTTATTTGCTCTTTATATAGGAACCATTGGCTGAGGCAGTTCGCATCTCCCAGAAGGTTCATGGCATAGAAGTTGGGGACAACAACGGAGGATCTCGCTATCACGCAGATGATGTGTTGCTTTGTTTGTCCCACCCTGAGAAGTCAATACCTGAGGTGTGGTCAATTCTGGTAGACTTTGGCAAACATTCAGGTTACACGTGAACAAAACTAAAGCGGAAGTTCTAACATTTAATTATACCCCTTCTCAGGAAGTGAGAGAATCCTCCTGGAGTGGTCCACACCAAGATGGCATACCTAGGTGTCTGGTTGACCAGACACAGTTCCTAACTTTTAAAGCTGATTATACTCCACTTCTAAAACAAATGGAGAGGGATATGGGCAGATGGTCACTCATGAATCTCCCACTATATTCCAGATTGCAGACAGTAACATTGAATATCCTCCATAAATATTTATACCTTTTTCAATGCCTCCCAACTTATATTCCTAAAACTCAATTCCAAGAATGGCACAGAATAATATTAAAGTTTATCTGGAATAATAGGAAACCTAGAATAGGGGTTAAGTACTTCAGATGAACAGGGCAAAGGGGGGCAGATCGCTTCCAGACCTAGAAGATTACTACTTGGCTACACAGATAAAGAGGGCTCTCCAATGGGCTACCCCCACATACTCTGCTAACTGGAAAGACATGGAGGAAGCGGAGGAAGAGGGGCGTAGACCTCCGTTGGGGGTCTGTGCTATCCAGATTGAGACCTCTAGGGCTTACCCCCCTCCGCTCTTGGGATCGGTACGGGACACCCTGAGTGCGGCACACAGAGCCTGGCAGAAATATAAAATAAAGTACTCCCTCTGGCCTCTTTATAGGCCCTCCTGTGATGTCAACTTTGCACCAGCTCGATTAGATCATACCTTTAAAACCTGGGAGAGACTGGGCCTAGTTCATATTAAACAATTTATGTCGGGTGGCGAGGTAATAGGATTTCAGACCTTGGTGACTAATTATGGTCTACGAAGAGAGGACTTTTTCGGTACCTCCAAATCAGGGATTACATACGTCATTGTCGTAGAGCGGCCCTCCACTCGAGGGATGCTTCCCCCTTCGTGGAGACTCTCTCTATGATGTTATCCTCGAGGAAAACCCTGGGCCTTATCTCCACCATATATAGAGCTCTGGCAGAACTAAAAAAGGACTATCTGGAAAGGGTCAAGAGCAGGTGGAAAGAGGAAGGGAGAGCCGATCTCAGAGAGATTAATTGGGACCTGGTTTTCAAATGGGCCTCTAAAACGACTAGTTCCCCCTTCTAGCAGGAATTTAGCTGGAAGGTAAGGGTACGATATTTCCTCTCCCCACTCTCACTGAACCGAAGAAGTTCTGACAAGGACGCATCATGTTGGAGGGGATGTGGAGAGGTGAAAGCAGATTATCTACACATTATGTGGGCCTGCCCACGACTGGGTACTTATTGGGGAGGGGTTACCAAAGCACTTACCACAGTATTTGGACTGGAAGCCACTCTAGATTGGCCATGTCTTATTTTGGGTGAACCACCCCAGGGCCTGGTGGGAGCAGACTCATTATATCCGTGGTCTCTTCTGCTGGCAGCAACTCATAAGGCCATCACTAAATTGTGGCTAAGGCCCGACGCTCCCACTGTGGTCAGCTGGACACTAATAGTCCAAGGAATTGCTGGCATGGAGGAGCTGATGTACAAAATAAATGACAGAATCCCGGTTTATATCCGGAGATGGGCCAGATGGGAGCTGTGGAAGGAAGTGAATGTAGCAGGACCACACTTCAGCCACTGTGGAGGCCCTTCTCCCCATTAGGGTGGGAGGATGAATGGGGGGGCGAGGGCTCATCCCCCTACGTATTAATCTGGACCTGAAATGAAAAATGGCTTAAGTGTAGCTGCCGACCCGTAGAGGGCTATTAGGGAGGAAGGGATGTGAAAGAGATATGGGTGCCTCTAAGATAATGAATCGGGATTGCTGGTTCGATCTGTACACCTCCTTTCATCTCCTAGCAGTAAGTTGATTAATTAGATAAGAATACTGAAATGAGGGAAACTATTGTTTATTTCACCTGAACTGTATTAACTTATTGTACAAAAATATAAACTGTCTGATCTGCCTGTATCAATTGTACCTGTTGGTTATTAATAAACTTGAATTTTAAAAAACTACAGGCCGTACTTCTCGGCCAGTCCGTCTAGGAGTTTCGGATAACATTTTTGAAGGTTCTGACTCCCTCTCAGCCCCACTTGGAATGGTCGGGGAAATCACTATAGGAGGAGGGGACCCAGAGTCTATAGTACCTTCAGGGCCTTGTTCTACCATTTCTGAGCTCACAATATTTGGGTCAGCGGGGGGAATTTCTGGTACTGGCAAGGAACCATCAGGGCACTCAAAATATTCTTCAAGCTCTGGCATATCACCAGCTTGCTCCCCCACATCACTTCCTTCTTCTGAAAAGTCACATAGCTCAGCCAGGCCAGACAGTTCAGCCAGGCTCAAGGATCCCACCTCTTCGACTTTGATGCCACTCACTTCATCCTCTGGGAGCATTGGCTCCGGGGACAAAGCTGGGGACTCAGACAGTCCAGGAAGCCCAACTTCATCCCCAGAGTTAATTAGGGGATTGCCCCTAAACAGATGGCTCAGTTCATAAGAGGGGTAATACTCAATGTTATTCTCACTGTCTTCAGACACAGACTGGCAATCAACTTCATCGGGGCCTCTTTAGTTTGATTTCTGAAGAATCAACCGATCTTAGTTTTTCTTGGCAGCAGCTCTAGTTACAGGCCTGGGGGACATTGGGAGGTTCAGCTTCTATCAAAATCTGTCCGATTGGCAGCAGATGATTTCTGTGTATAGTTTTCACATCTTTTGAATTGTTTTCAGGCCACACTTTATATACAGGTAAATCTTCCAGTTTCCCACAACAATATGAGGGAGGTGATGCCATCTGTCAGCAATCTTATGTTTGCCATGCAGTCCCAAATTCCTCAATAGTACTCTGTCCCCTTCTCTCAGTTCCATTGCTTTCACTTTCTTATCATACTTTTCCTTATTGGCCAGGTTTCGCTTAGCAGCCATGGTCTGGGCTAGTTGGTAGGCATGGTTGAGTTGGGCTTTCAGCTTATGCACATACTGTAGATGATTAGCTGCTTGAACCCCATCAGGAGAAACCCCGAAACATACATCCTCTGGCAGTCTAGCTGCTCTCCCAAACATCAGTCTATATGGGGAAAATCCAGTGGCATCACTTTTGGTGCAGTTATAAGCATGTACTAAGGTGCTAATCTGCTGGCTCCATCTAGGCTTGTCTTTAGGTTGCAGTGTGCCCAACATATCAAGCAGTGTGCGATTAAACCTTTCAGGTTGGGGATCTCCCTGGGGATGATACGGGGTGGTTCTTGACTTTCATACCCCCCACAAGGATAGTATTTCTTTAATCAGGCGGCTTTCAAAATCTCTCCCCTGATCGGAATGGATTCTTTGGGGGGCCCCATAGTGGACAAATAAATTCTCAACAAGTACTTTAGCCACCGTGGTTGCTTTCTGATCTTTAGTAGGGAAAGCCTGTGCATACTGAGTGAAATGATCGGTAACTACCAATATATTGCTGATGTTTTTCAGATCTGGTTCTAGACTCAGGAAATCAATGCAGACCAGTTCCATAGGGGCACTAGTAGTGATGTTAACCAGGGGGGCAGCCCTCTGAGGTAGGGTCTTTCTTTATGAACATTGGCTACAAGTCCTGATATACTGCTCCACATCAGCACCCATTTTCGGCCAATAAAATCGGGACCACACTAAGTCAAGGGTTTGGTCTATGCCGAGGTGTCCCATGTGATTGTACAGAGACCTCAACACTAGTTCTCGAAAAGCACTGGGCAACACAAGTTGTTGTTTGTTTGCTTGCCCCTCTTTGTTTACAGTCTCCCTGTACAGTAGTTTATTGATCAGTTTCAACTTTGGTTCTTCTTTGTACAACAGGGCAATTTTCAGGTCAGTGGAATGCAGTTTTGACACATCTCGCCCTCCTAGCTTCCAATGCAGCTTTTATCATGGGATCTCGGGATTGAGCCTGTTGGAGACTATCATTGTTAAATTGGGGCAGCGCACTAATATCTAATGCAGAAAAATGACAGTAAGCAGCGGGTATGCAGTTCTCAGATGGCCCCAAGCAGTCCACCATGCAGTCCACAGCATCAGGAGACACCTGTTCCTCCTTGTCAAATTTTTGGCAAAGGGCTCTTATGTCAGGTTCTGACAACCTGACCTAATCGGTTCGGGGCACAGGCCTCCATGAGAGAGCATCTGCATCTATATGGTTTAGGCCTGCTCTGTATTCAACCGCATAATCGTAGGTGGCCAACTATGGCCAGTGGCGTCCAACTTGACTGAGGTCTGCACATATGTCAGAGGATTGTTATCAGTCTTCACCAATATCTTAGCACTGTACAAGTAGTCATGAAATTGATCAACAATGGCCCACCTTAGAGCCAGGAACTCTAGTTTGTGCACTGGATAGTTCTTTTCTGAAGGAGTCAAGCTTTTGCTGGCAAAAGCTACAGGTCTTAGACCGTTTGGGTGCTCTTGATGTAGCGCAGCCCCCAATCCTTGTAGACTGGCATCAGTAGGAAGAACATACGTCTTGGCAGGATCAGCATAGGCCAGCACTGGGGCATGGGTAAGTTGATATATAATGTCATGGAAAGTTTCCTCACAATCAGCAGTCCAGCGGGTGCCAAACACATCATTTGGGCGGAAATATTTTTTCTCAGTCTCAGAGGCACAGCTTTCTTATACTTTTTGTGGGTGGGGGGATATCCCTGCATAAGGTTAAGCAGAGGGCGGATCACTCGAGAATAGTCTTTGATAAATCGCCTATAATATCCACAAAACCCCAGGAATCGCTGCAGCTCCTTCAAATTCTTTGGTTGAGGCCAAGTAGTCAAAGCTTCCACTTTGCTGGGGTCAGTCTCTATGCCTTACGTGGATACTATGTGCTCCACATATTTTACGGAGGTTTGAAAGAACTGGCACTTATCTATAGATAATGAGACCAAAATCTTCCAGTCGATCCAGGACTTTGAACAACCTGCTTTCATGTTTTTCCAAGGAGCTGCCAAACACTATGACATCATCTAGGGAGACTAAACACTCGCACAAATTCATGTCCCCCACAGCACGCTCCATCAAACACTGGAACGTGGCAGGGGCGCCAGAAATTCCTTGGGGCATCCGCATAAACTCGTAGAAGCCTAGTGGGCAAATAAAAGCAGTCTTTTCTCGATCCTCTGGAGTCATCGGGATCTGGTAGTACCTGCTGCGGAGGTTTAACACTGAGAACCATTTACTACCATTCAGACAGTCCAATGCATCCTGAATGCATGGCATTGTATGCTGGTCTGGTGTGGTTCGCCTGTTTAGAGTACAATAATCCACACACATCCGAACAGTTCCATTCTTTTTTCTCACTACTACAATAGATGAGGCGTAGGGGCTTCTGGATTCCTGTATCACCCCAGCTGCGAGCATCTCCTGCAGGTGTCGCCTCACATCATCTATATCAGCAGGGGCTAGGCGTCAAGATCACTCACGGAAAGGTCGCTCATCCTGTAGCCGAATGTGATGCTCAGTTCCTTGCACACACCCTACATCCCACTCCTTCAAGGAAAACACCTGTTCCCTCTGAGCAAGCCTTTCACTGATCCTTTTCTTCCACTCGGCTGGAAGTGGGGAATCACCGAAATCAAACAGATCAGGGGTCACTCGGTCACTTCTCCCGGGTGTCTTGTTGTGGAGCAGGACAGCAGTATCTGCACAGTGCACCGTGGCCAGAGTGCAACCCCGTTTCACTCGAATCTCTCGATCAGATACATTATGCAGTTGAACCATTACTCTTCTAGCAAAGGCATGGGCTCTAGCAGGCAAGATACTGGGTTTAACCAACAACCCCTCCGGCAACTTTCCTTCGCCTGGTGCATCCAGCATCAATAGTTTATTCGTAACATCCCTTTCGATCCGGACTTCCCCCTGTAGAACACACTGGGCATTTGGAGCTAGTAGTAAGGGTTCTGGATCCTTCTTCCAGACGACACCCACCGGGCCTTCAGGTTCAGCCTGGCTGGCCTTTCTCTGAGTCTCATAGGCCTTCTGAATCAAGGCAGGTATTCGGAGAGCTTGCCCAGTGCTGGACATCTGTTTTTCAGAGCACAGCTGTGCTAAGCGACCGAACATGTGAGCACTGGTTCCAATTAACAGGGGCACCCCATCATACAGTCCAGTGGGGGGACACACCAGTGCCAAGGTTTCCACTTGTTCAGCCACCCCAGTCACAGAAGTAGGAAAAGACAACCAGATCCAGATATACCCAGAATAGGGGTAGGCCTTATCACTCAGTCCCCACACATGTAGTCCATCCAGAGGCTGCAGAGGCACCTCAGGCAAGTGTTTCCGGTACCAGTCCTGAAACATAATGGTCACTTGGGAACCACTGTCCAACACAGCCCAGGTGGGTACTCCATTCACCCTCACGGTGGTTTCCATTGAGGGACCCACCACGTCAGACCATTCGGGGGCATGGTTTGGGTGGTCGCTTGGGCATTGGCCCGGGTAACAAAACTCTTCCGAGGAGGCCCTCCCTGCGGTCTGGCATAGGCCTTTCAATGCCAAGCTACTAGCCTGCTGTTAACCCTCCCTAAGTTCTCGGGTAACCGGCACTCAGTCTGAAAGTGTCCATCCTCCCCACAATGGTAACAGAACTTAGTATCTCGGGAGTCTTTGTTGGGAGGAAGATATTTCGCCTGCCGGGAGGCATCGGGGGCTCTGGAGGGCTCCTCTTGGCTGGGTCATTTATTTCTGGATAACTCGGGTTCCCCAAATTTTGGGGGGATTCGTAGCATTTTGTCTCAATTCTCTCACCATTTCCCGTAGATCTCTAATCTCAGCCTTCAAATCACTCACCACCCAGGGATCAGAGGAGACAGCATGCACCCCCACTCCAGCCTGGGTCTCTGGGGGCACAGGAAAAGCATCTGGCCCCTTGTTCAATCCCCTCGAGGGGTGGGTCTCATTGGGTTCATTGGGCTCAGGGGTCTGGCATAGATTCACAGCCCCCACATAGGGTAGCCACCCCTCTTCATCGGTCTCAACTTCTCAAATCTCCCTCATCAATTGGCAGTATTCGGAAGGGGCAGCCCGTCGGTCATGTAACTTGAGTTTTAACAATATCACACTGGAAAACCTAGCAGACTTCAAGATATGCTCCAGCTGGAACTGATTCAATGCTGGGGCAGTTACCCCCCCCCCTTCGATAAACATTTTGCAATGCCCTTTCCATTCTGGTGACAAAGGCTGACAGTTTCTCATTCCTCCACCGTTCTGCTGACTTAAACTTCCACAACAAGTCTTCCCCAGTTTCTGTACTCCCAAACACCCCCCTCTAAAGCAGAAAGATACTCAGCTGCAGTGGCTTCGGGGCTAGTAGCCCGCAAGAACCGAATGGCTTCCAAAGCTGGGCCCCTTAGGCTCTCCATCAGTCTCTTTCGTTTCTTCCCCTCAGAGCACTGCCACTCTTGGACAAAAGGGGAAGCATAGTCCATCCAAGTCTCCAAATCATCTTCTCCTGAGGGCACAGGCACAGTACCAGAAAAAAGTTTCAATCTTTGATAGGAGTCTAACTGTATGGGGGGAACAACTATAGGTGGGGAGGCCAGGATGGAACTCTTGGAGGACCCGGGAGATGTACCCGGGGACGATTGGGGGGTGGGATTACTGGAAAGGTCTAACACCTGTAGTAATTCCTAAGTTGTCCTTGCTTCTGCAGCTAACAGTTTAAGCAATTTATCTTTGAAGCTGTTCGTCTTGAGGGACCCCCCTGGGGTGACTACACCACTCCGAACATGAATGACCTTCCACCCCTTTGGAGCACCTTCCGAGTAAATCACTGGGGGTAACCCTCTCTGGGTCTATAATTACACTGCATAACAGCAGCACCTGTAAGGTCTGGTCAAGTAGGTCGGCCATTCGCCCCTTCACCTCTATCTTGCCCAAACATTTAACATGCTCAACTGCAGAAACAAGGTCAGCATTCTTTATCCCCAGAGGTGCATCCAGTAGTAACACAATTTTCTGGGAATCCAACTCTTCAGCTTCACCCCACCCCATCAGTTTATGCACCATCATCTTAACAGGGTCTAACTTAATTTTAGTCGTGATATCCCCCTCCAGTTTTTCCTTGGGTTTGGCCATGGTGGGGTAGTTCATATATCCAGCCACTAGAGGACGCTAATCCCAGCGGTGCCTCCAAAATGTAACCCCAAGGGGGTGCTATCCTAAGGGCTACTACCCCTGCCTGCTCAGCTAATAACAGGTTGAGGGGCCTGGGTCCAATGGCAGGTGCCTCCACCCAGAGGTTGGGGTTGGAACAGCCAAATATGACCTCGTCACAGCCCTCTGGGTCACTGCAACCCCCCTTTCTTTCCACTAGTAGCTCACCAGCGATTCCCTCACTATCATCTTGACTCACCCTTTCCCTGAGGTGGGGATGGCCAACTGGGTGCTGAGGACCCCCTGTAAAATAAGGTGCAGTTATACAATAGTCCATGCACAAAGGGTATCACAAACACGCAGTTCAAACAGTGTACCTTGCAACAACAAATCTGGTTTCTTAAGGGGAAGGTAACAAGGACGGGGGAGATCAGGTTGATTAGCTTACCACTCTAATATATATATATCTAGGGCACTGTGCACAGATCAAACCTAAAGTTCACTGTCTCTGGGTACCCAGGCAATAGAAGCTAGCCTCTCGATGCAGCTGGTTGGGGCCCTGATGCAGAAAACAAGCATTTGATCCCTAAGAAAGTAGAGCCAACAGGCTCAGTTCATGTAGCCAATAAAGCAGCCAGACAACTCTCACCCTCACTATGCACATCTGACAGGGAGCTACCCTGATTTGGTACTCACAACTCCAGCAGGAAGATCGCTCTCGCACCACTCGCAGGACCAAGCCTGTAATTCAACACTTCTCCACACATTTATAGGAAGAGCAGAGGGGTACCATACCAGGCAGCTGCTGTATACTCCCAATCGCTTTCACTGCACCACCGGGCCAAACTATGCAGCTTCACTTGTCCTGACAGACCGAGTGTGATTGAAGCAGATTCTCCAGTCCTCTACAGGGTGAGCCTGGTAGGTAGCTGTAAACGTACAGCCTCCTCCACCTGCACTCCTCCACAGATCATGTCTGCTCCTTCTGGCGATACTAGCTCCCGACTTCTTGGCCTGCCACACGCGCTTCCCACGCGAAGACTTCCACAGTGCAGGAGCCAGAGCTCCTTCTACCTTCACGATCACCAACTCTGACCCCAGGCAGTTTGGGCAGAGAATCTCAGTTCAGGCACCACCCGATCCTACTGGTGGGCTGCAGATGCCAGTCACCTAATTCGGCCCTCACTGGTGCGAAAAGGCGCCACAGTCTAAAACTTCATTTCCCAGAATTACTGGCTGTATTCTCTATGGCTAGTCGGCTCCAAAGAGAGTCCTGATTCTGGTTGGCTCAAGCGGTCTCCATTTCAGTCACCCCTCGTTACCCCATTGGCCCAGTTCAACAGTCCAGGTCCAAAATGGAGGGGCCAAGTACACAAAGTCCCAGCTGCAATGAAGGCAGGTTAGACAAACTGTAATTTCACTAATACTTTTAAATGATTATAGCATATAGCCTAACAGTTACATCTACCAAATGGACTCCCTCTTTGCGCTTTCAGTGGCTACAGAATGTAGCGATTACACCACAGCTCAGGTGGGATTCGAGCAGGGAAACCCCAGTACCCCCTATACAAACCCGCTGGAGCCTGCGAGCAGGCAGCTCTTAAAGAGACAGTACTGGAGGCTTTAAAAGCACTCACAATGGCCGCATTTTGGTGGCACTGCGATGAACACCAGTCAGGCAAGGAGCCATCTAGCAGCTCCGGGAAGGCTTTTAGGAACCCCCATTTGTAGGAGGGTTACATGGGCATTTAGTACACTAGGTGTTAGCATACCAAAAGAGGCAATTCACAAAAGAAAAGGTAGCTCACAAGTACACAATGCTGCCGGCAACCTCAAGCGTATTACAGAAAAGAAAAAGCCAAACACTCACATGCCACACAAGAAATAGGAGAGAGATGCCTGATCTGCTACAAAATAATTTTATTATGATAACTATTACGATAATTGCAGCAAGAGCAACAAGGGCAACCCAACTCATCGTTTCATGCAGCCAAGCTTTGTCAAGAAAATTTCTCGACCAGAAAATGCACACTGAGCTAAGGCTGGTTTCAAGGTGTGACCTAGGGGAGGGGTGGAGGGGGTATGCAACAAGGCAGAGTTGGAAACATTTTTTTATCCATACGGATTGTAGTGAACTCAGACGACCTCACGAGTATTACAGCACAACATAACCATGAGTGAAGTGTCTCCAAGGTCACCACAACGAGTTTGGATGAAACATTTATCCAAACATTGCCCTTGTTGCATATTCAATGTATGCAGTGTTGTTTGTTTTTTTATGTATGTGTACTACTGATGATTTGAAACAAAATCCGTGGAACTATTTTATTAATTTGTCAATGTTACACTGCTGCTTGCACCAGTAACTGAATGGGAGGAATGTACAGGTTTCCAATTGGTCCACATAATGTTGGAATTCGACTGTGATCCAGCAGTTGCTTCAGGGAAGGGAGGGTAATGAAGTGTGATGTGTGTAAAGTTACACTGAGAAAACAAACTGTTGATTCCCATTTGGAATGCAGAACCTGACCAGATAAATGATTTGTCGCACATTTTTTCTCACATACATTCCATAAATAAAATTTGCCAATAAGTAGACACAATCATATAAAATACTAAGACATGCCCCTATAGAACAGAGTTCTCAAATGGTGAGGCTAGCCTTCCAGAGGAGGCTCCAACATGCTCCAGGAGAGGCCGGTCAAGTCTGACAATGTACTGCACTAAAAGCAGCAGTGCATGTTACGGGGAAAATTGTGAACCTGTAACTCTTTTATTCAATTTTAGATGATGGTGGAACCTTGGAACAGATTACCTCCTGAGGTAGTGGCTGTAAAGTCAGTATTAAGCTTTAAGCATGGGTGGCACAAGGCTTGGGAACAAACACATGGCACTGGCAAGGGCTAGGCTGGGCATCTAGGACAGAACACCAGTAAACAATAGGTCCCGGGGACCTCACTTGGGCAGACTCGATGGACCACAGGTCCCCTTCTGCCATCATCTTCTATGTTTCTATGTCTATGTTTCTATGATGCTTTTTCTCCTGTTTCGTAACATTCTCTTTGTTCCACATGATGAGTCCTCTTTAGGATCTGTTTATAGATTTGAAATAATTACAAAGAGCACTCCTTTTACAATGGCTGGCCTCAGGTTTTTGTTTGTATTGTCTGCTAATTTTGAACACACATCCCCTAAAGTTAGTGAGTAGTGTCTATTGCATGCTAGTTCACCTTAGTCACAAGTAAAGATGGGTGTTCAAAAAGAGCTGAGAACAGTGATGAAAAATGGGATTGCCATATTAAAAAGAGTACTCCTTTTAGTTATTGCAAATCAAAACAAACTCTGTTCAGAGCCGACACAGCTGCAGCTGTGCTTTATGGGGTACTCACTGAGCTCACAGCCAAACAGTCCGCCATGCCCAAGATGGCCACCGGAGCTCAGTATGCACGTGTAAGCAGTATGCGCATGCACAAGTTCACTTCCACACTTGCTGTGAAGTCAAGTACGTGCACTGAGCTCTAGCGGACATCTGATCCACAGCGGACTGTTCCACCATGAGCTCACCGCAACTGCAGAAATGAAGTTGTGCATGTGCGACTGCTCGCACATGTACACTGACCTCCGATGCCCATGTTGCGCATGGTAAAGAAGTGCGCCCGTGGAGGAGAGGATGCTACAGAAATGACCAGAGCAGAGTGCTCCAACTTTTGGGATGCGGAGAAATAGTGTTGCAACTCCAAATTTGTTCTTCAGCCGCAATCCAGTGAGTCATTTTTAAAGCGCATTGCAAAGGGGCTGCAGGCTCTGCCCACTACAGCCATAAAAACTGCCAAAGCAGACTCAACCTGGAGGAAACGGGGGCTCCAGTAAGGTAGGAAAAAGGGTAATCTAAAATGGAATAAAAAGAAATTGGCTCAAACATTTCACTGTAATATGCACTGTCGCTTTAAAATTTTGAGTTGTTGAGGTTTTACATAAAGAGATGGGGGGTGGAGGCAGTAACATAAATAGTCCAGGTGGAATAAAGTAATTCATTTAAAGACATCTCACGTTATTCCTGGTGTACAGTAGAAGGTATTTTATGGTATTGTTTCTATGGGGAGGTGTGGAGGAGTTGTGGGATAACAGATAGACCAGACACCGAACTTTAGGTTCAACACACAATCCCTGTGTGACGTCTATTCAAAATACAGGAAATAAGCTTCTGCAATACCATATTCCTTCTTCACTACATCAGTTTGCAGCAACAGACTATGCATGTTCTTTCTCTGCACTTAGCCAGCACTTACTGACACTGATCTCTGATCTAACCATCCTTCAGGGAAAACCCTTCATCCCTATGTTGGCCCTGTTTGCTTGGGTATTGGGGGGCTCAAAAAGAAAAAAAACGAAACAAGCTAAAAACAAAGAACCTCAGTGCAGAAACACTGAAAAAAAAGGGTTACCCCAAAGGGCACTGGCAACAAATCAAGTTTCAAAGAAATGCAACATCATACCTACTTCCATAATGCAAAGCATCATGGAATATATGCAAATCATAAAATTTCAGACTTGTTCAGTTTACAGCAATTCACATGCATTTTAAATAGCACAACTAATGTAATTTCTATAATAGTCACCTAGTACTTTTTACCATTATCAAAAGCACCTAGTGCCATGGTATTTTCAGCATTTACAGGTTTCGTAAACATAAGGTATATAGATCAAGGTATTTTATAACATAGTGCTATTACATATAAATCCAACAACAATAAACACAACCTGCTTTATGTACACTTGGAGGTCACCACAATAACCTCCCTGTATGAGGACCTGAGAGGGAAAAGAAAAATGAAAGAGGACACTATAGTATAGTTAAGAAAGGAAAGGGGGTGCCCATAGGTGGCCAACCTTATGGACTAGAAATTGGAAAGGATAGATTAGGCAAAGAAATCGAAGAACTTTTGCAACAGATTCAAGAAAAGGTCAGTCCTCAAGAGTGGCAGAAGTTCCCTGTCAGAGGAGGCACAATATGTTTCCAGTAAATTATGGCAGGCCTGAGATTCTTCATATCTCGGGGGAGGCTCACTAAGACAAGGTTCGAGAGCTAATACGTGACAGTAACTGCACAATCTCCTAAACCAGACTGACTGTACAGGATTTAATACATGTAGCGTGTAAAGCTGCTGGGACCTATGAACTGACAGTAGTGTTTGTGAATTACCAGCACAGGCTGCAATCTGTCTGTTGGAGTGCTGCAATTCATTGATGACCTAGCCAGGATATATTCTCTAATGCGGAACTTAATAATGGGTGGCAATACAGCAAATGCAAACACAGAGAGAGAGACTGTTTTACCCTACATAACACAATACATTACCTGCTTCCAGATGGTGTCAGAGAAAAATGGAAGCCACTAGGGGCAGGAGCGAATCAATGTCTAGTCTTGGAGCAGTGCCTGTAGGACAAAAGGGGTAGACTACAGTTGGACAGTGAGAGGGCAGTTATTTAAGACAGAAGGGATCCAAATAGAGAAAAAGGCACGTGCAGCACTGGAGTAGAGGACAGGGAACAAGAAAGCGTGGTTGCCAATTTTTTTGAAAGGAATAGGGTGTGGAGTTAAATGGAGACAGATGTGAGGAGTGCAGCAAGGGAGGGCCCAGAACCAGCATTTGGAAATGAAGTTAGCAGGGGGGAAAAGATAGCTCAATTAAAATTAAACAAAAACCCTGTAATTTACATCTTTTAACGTACATTTGGACATGCATGAAGTCTGTTTAATCACCCCAGTGTACTGTTTCATGTGTTTGCTTTGAAATAGTCCTGTTTTTCCCTCTTTAGGGCCCCATAATAATAAAGCCTTCCCCCATCCCATATTTACTGTTTAATTACTTAGCAGTTCTAAAACCCAGAGGCAACAGCTGGGAAGCAGAACCCATATGCATCAGTCAAGTTGACACTGAGGAGGGGATAAGGGCCATAAATAAAGATCTGGAAAATCTGGAGAGGTGTTCGAGGGTGTGGCAGCTGAAACCTTATGCAAAAAAGTACAGAGTAATGCACATAGAGGCCAAGAATCCTAGAACAGAGTTCAGAATGAATGGGGTAGTACTGGAGAGTGGTTCACCCATGTCACGGCGACAAGAAAAAACGTGACCATCATCAGGGCACCAGCACAATGCCGATGGCGAATATCATGACCCCCTTCACACCCAATGTCTTGGGGCATGTTCTGGCTGTTTGCGGGGGATTGTGCCCCCCGCACCCCAAAGGCTGTGTGTGCGATATGGCTGCCACCACACATTCAGCCACTTTACTGCCAGTCTAGCATTGCCTGTAAAGTGCTTTGGGAAACAATATGTATGAAAAGTGCTATATAAATGCTGATTCTTCTTCTACATCAATATAATCACCTCCAGGTCGTGGTACCCGGACAGCGCCCTCCCTGCTGAGCACCACAAAATCCAGTTTGTCAGCATGACAGGTGAACTGGTTGCGGCACCCTAATTGCATCGCCACATAATGGTATACCCTGGAGAGCACATCAGAGGACAGGGACCGGGGGGGGGTCAATAATGGAGAATATGAAGGCAGGGCTGTGGGCAAGACAAATGGGATGCTGGAGTACATAGGGAGAGGGATCACTTGCAGAAGGAGAGAGGAAATCCAGCTCCTGTACAGATCCCTGATTTGCCCTCCCTTGGAGAACTGTATTCAGTTTTGGAGTCCAGTCTTGAGGAAGAATATGGACATGCTAGAGGTGGTCCAAAGATGAGCCACCACAGTAACATGGGGTCAACAGAGCAGGTCCTAGAAGAACCATTTAGAGACTCCAAACATGTACACACTGGAGGACAGGAGAGAGGTGACATGATTGTAACATTCAAGTACCTCCACGCAATAGACAAGGTGGACAGCAGTGCGCTGTTCACAGTGAGAGGTAACATGGGTACCACGGAGAACTCCCTGAAACTAGTAGGGTAGGAAATTCAAGCGGGATGTCAGGAAGGACTTTTTACAGAAAGGCAAGTGATGGACAGGAACAAGCTTCCGGTGGAGGTCACTGGGACTGAAACAATGGGAGGGTTCAAAAGTGGTTGGGATAGACATATGGGAATAGTGCTTAAGAGACCAGACTAGGGGGAGGTAGAGAGAACTGACAGGGGCACAGTCCCGAAGTTAGATTCGAGCAGACTGGATGGGCGCTAGGGCTTTATCTGCCATCATTTGCTGTGTTTCTATGTTAAATTAGAGCTCAGCAACATCGCTCTTCTTAAAGACTACAGTGAAGCAGAACCCAGTAACATCAACTCACCTGAAAACACAGAGTTGTATAAAAGAATTAGAGAGCTAACATTGCATGCTGTAAGTGAAGTCACCTACTGGGATCCATAATGCTGGTCTTTTAAAAGCCAGAAAATGGAAGGACATTTTCTAACGCCTCTTCCTCTCTTACACAGACATGTAACCCCTCCCCACCAAATCGGGGGCTTACCTTCAGTATCTCCCTGGGCTCCAGTAATGCCCACTGCCAGGCAGATGTCCTGCAGAGATGGCGAATCTATGGCTGTTGGCGTCCTTCTGTTGATCTGTGTGGGAGTGCCATAATGTGTCTCCACGCCTGTCCCTTTAAATTCACAATCAGTGTGTATAATGTAAATAGCTTGGGCTGGGTCCAAGTGTTTCAAAGCTCGTGACCAGCCAGGCATCATTTTAATTTGCCCCACTCTGCTGTCGCTAACAAAGCAGAGGAAGCCCTGCATCGTACTGTACATGTCTGCTTCTGACTCATAGGAGTCTTTAAAATAGACTGTTGTTTAACCTGCCTTTATTGCAGTATATATTTCCCAATAGGAGCCGCCATGTTTTTGGTTCGGGACTTCCAGGTTTGGGCCAACTGGGATACAGGGGACCTCGAGGGGTACTCAGCTCAGGTGCCTTGTGGGAGAAACTGTGAACTCTAGTGTTTGGCATCTAAAGGAACCAATGAGAGCACAAGACGGTGTCTGACCGCTCTTTCAGCCAACTGGAATACAGAAAAAATGGACCAGTACGAGAACTTTTTTAAAGCCTGGGGGCGTACAGCTCAAGCACTTGAACTGAAAGGAGCTTCTGTGGGAGAGCTAAAGGAAAGGTAGGGAAAAGGGCCCGTCTTGCTTTCCCTGCCTGCTGGAAGTTACTTAGACTGACTAAACTCAGACAAGGAGTAATTTAAAACCACTGTGTGACAGTTCATTTCGAGACTCCATGGAGCAAGGAGCTTGTAGTCTCTGTGGGGATCCAGCTAAAGAGAGGCCTAGTTTTCCACTGGTGTGCATCCTGCGGTCCCAAAGGGGGTATCGATCACCAAAAACTGCCTGCTGCAGATTGAGAGGTTTGCTCAGCAAAGCGGCTGACATTGCGAACCGGCCAGGAGCTGAACAAGGAATCAGAGAGTTTGATGTTCCTCCAAATAAATGTGCTGAATACTTATGGTGGGTCAAGTTCTACTGTTCAGGGACTCCTGATTGCCACAGAGGAACCCGCCTTTACCAGTGATGAAGTGCCTACCAGCTGGAGGGGTCACCAGCAGACAAACTGAACTTTGCCAGAGACACTTTGTTAAACTTGGGCCCATGTCCATCCCGGCCCATGCCGTATGTTCCTGTACCAGATACAGTTTTCCCGGCGAGAGACCAGCTTCGGGGATTCAGCCCCTGCACAGCAAATTGTCGCAGGTTGCAGCCACTTACAGAGAAAGGCCGTGAAGTGGAGGTGAGTCATGGCGGCCCAGTTTCCCCATGCACGTGTAACCCCCCTGCAAATGGGGGTTCCCAAAAGTCGTCCAGGAGCTTGCTTGAATGCTTCAAGCCTGAATGGTGTTTAGCGTTTAAGCCACGTATCTGTGAGTGCTTTTAGAGCCTCTGGTACTGTCTCTTTAAGAGCTGCCTGCTTGCAGACATAATTAGTTTGAAATGGGGGGTCTGTGTGTTTCCCTGCTCAAGTCCCCATATGGGCCACTGAGCAAATCATCCGTTCTGCAGTCACTATATGGGCAGAGAGAGCTCTTTCAGAAGATGTAATTGTTTGCTTGTAACCTGTTAAAATGATAATGAAAGTGCAGTTTGTTTTAACCTGCTTTCTTATAGCCAGGACTGTCTCCCTCATGTTGTTTCCTGAACTACTGAACTGGACCAATCAGTGTGGGGATCCTTCAAATTGGAGCCTGCTCTGGGCGAATCAGAATTTGGACTCTCCTCTTGAGCCAGCCACAATGGGACTGTATGGCAGATGCTTCTGGGAAATGTAGTTTTGACCTCGGTGCCTTTTTCCACCAACAGGGGGAGTTTATTGTGAGTGACAGCCAAACCAGCCAAGAACTGGGAGGAACTCAAAGGAAGTGCCCGGTTTTGTCTACTGGAGTTTCAGTTTAGCTCTGGCAGTGAAGAGAGAAGGAGCCCTGTGCTCCTTCGGCAGGCCAGTTAAGAGGGGGCAAATGGGGCAAATACCTCAGGCCCCCCACCATGTGGGGTACCCGGAGAAACACCGGCAAGTTTCGTTTTCAAAGTGGCTGCGCTGCTTTAAATCCCTTGCTGCCGGCGGCCCCTGCTGTTCCTGTTTTTGCCAGCAAGTGTCGCTGCTGGCCGCTGCCTGAAGAATTGATCACTGCAATGGAACGGCCGGGGGGGGGGATCACATGATATGTAGGCACTACAGAGAGAAGTCATGTGGTCGCTCATTGTCGTCTCGTCTGACCGTCGTCTGACTGCGTCTGCGCATGTAAGTAAAGTTACTCCGAGTCCGTTCTACGCACCACGCAGAAGTTGGAGGAGATGAGAGCTGAGCAGACGTGGGTTGGGTATTGGGTTCACGATCGTTCGAGAGGTTCCCCTTCCTGCCCCCAGGCTAATCTTGCTTGCTACGGCTACGGCGTATAGTAGTGCCTAAAAACTGCCTATAGTAGTGCGGTACAAGTACAACTAGTGAGGAGGAGAGAGAGGTGAACAGGACGGGAGACAAAAAAAAAAATATAGCGATCAGTCACATGAGGAGGTGGACTCGGAGGTACTTACTGACTTGTCTTGTCAGAATAAGACTCAGTATTGAAAACTCGAGCCGGCCAGCCGGAGGCCGAGCTGGGAGTCGGGCCAGCGAGTCAAGCCTATTGCCTGTCTGGATAGGTCCTCCTGAGGCTCCTTCTCTCGTTTAATGATTTTTTTTATTGAATAAGCCTCATGGTCTCAACCTCCTCCTCCTCCTGCCTCATAAATTAGGGACAAAACAAGGCTTAAAAAAATGAGGGACAAAGCACAAAGGCCCAAAATCAGGGACACACTTAAAAGTTTTAAAATTGGTGCAATCCAGTATCCACTCAGATTAATGCTGGCAGAATAAGGGACTCAGTGTATTATACATTTTTTGAAGAATATAAGAAGTCTGCAGCTTTATTGTTTTTTGACATAATTTTATTCTTACAATCATCACTGTTTAGTCAGGGAAACACAGATTTTAGGAGGACAGAGTAAAATTTTGAGGTGAAATCAGGGACATCCCTGAAAATCAGGGACACTTGAGAGGCATGGACCACCATCCTGAATGAATTCTTACTCTGGGGGTGGGGCCGGGGAGGGGTAGCCAGGCCCGGTAGGTACCATAGAAAGAAGTTAGATGAACTGGTCTGGTCTGCTACAGCCTGCATGTGATGTTTTTCTTTTCATGTTAAATTATTTGGAAGTTCAAGTTGTGAATTAATTTCCTGACCTGCTAGTATGTCCTCGAATACTTCCACCTCCGTCTCCGACCTCCAGTTCCTTGACATGCACCTCTCCCTCTCGTTACTTCTCTGAGATGATGGTCAAGTCAGTGGACACTAGTACTCCCTCTCTCTTGTCTGAGTGCCCTCCCGCCTCCAGAGTCCCTAGTACTAACTCCCCTGTTGCTCTTGATCCGACTCCGCTGCCGAGGATCTGACAGCAGTTGAACAAAAAAATATGGTCGTGTTCGAATCGGCACCAGATGCAATGCCGGTAGGCAGGCAGCCAGATCCCTGCGCCCCCCCCCCAATCCCTCTCCTGCACAATCCTCCGGGCTCCTGGACAGACTTGTACTACTATTGAAAAGCCATTGTTGTCTCTGAGTCTGAGCATATACCTCATGTTCGAATGTGTGCTCTAGGGAGGAACTCAGGGACGGGGGGGTCATTCTCCAGAGCCTGAGCGGACGCAGCTGAGGATGGGGGAGAATTACTGGAACTCTGGGGTGGCTGCAACTCTGGAGGGATGAGGTGGGGGTGAAACTGTGGTCATGAAAAAAATAGAAGTCATCAGGCTTGAACGTTGAACCTAGGTCTGCAGGAGGGGAGCGGCGGGAGCCCATGCTGCCCATGAACAGCTCTTGCCTCTTCTACCTCTGACAGCATGGCCAAGCACCTCACACTCACATTCTTAAACAAGATGCCATCAGTGAAAAGAGCTACCTGGCTACATGTACAGTGCTCTAACATACCCACACTGTCATGCATAGTTAGCTGTTATCTCACCGAGCTATTATTATGACACCCTGTTAATGGTATACCATCATGTTATATACAAATTAAAAGCCTTTTAAATGCTTAAGAACTACTTACCTCGTAGTAACCTTAGGTACTCACTCACTGGCATCTAAAATAGTGCTCAGATTTGCTACTATACCACACAAAGACTGAACACATTTCTAAGTCTAACACACAAAAGTAGAAGACACAACAGTCTAAATAAAAGTTAAACTTATTACACATGCCAAAAACCTGGCGCGTTTGGATGACCTTTGAGAAGGATGGAATTTTCATCTGAAACGGTCAGGTTTTTTACATGTGTATGTGAATAAAAGTTGAACTTATATTTAGACTGGTACCTGCTAATGAAGGTGTGTGTGCTCTACTTTTTGGAGTGTAACTGCGATCCTCGTGCTTACTCCAAGTTTGTTTTGGACATTTCTAAGTCTCCTATGTACCTATAGTTCTACTAGATGGGGCCTCACCAACTGTCTGTACAGGGGATAACAACTTCCTGTTTTCTGCTGGTGTTGCCTCAAATCCCAGTATCCCCAAGCCCTCCCTACCGCCTTCTCACATTGCTTGCGCCATCCTTTAGATCATCTGATATGATTACCCCAGGTCCCCTTTCCATTTTTGTTGTTGTTCTACCTCCCCTCCACTGTGTAATCTTCCCCTGGGTTTTTGTTTCCCTAGTGCATTATTTTGCACTTCTTTGCATTGAATCTAAGCTGCCTTACTTCTGACCATTCCTCCAACCTTGCCAAGCCCATCTCATCCTTTCTACACCTTCTTGTGCATCAACCCTGTTGCAGATCTTTGTGTCATCTGCAAAGAGGCATACTTTTCCTTCAGTCCTCTGCAATGTCACTTATAAAGACATTAAAAAGGACTGGACCCAGTACTGAACCCTGCGGTACCCCACTAGTAACCCCTCTTTCTTCAGAGTGGACTCCATTTGCAATTACCTTCTATGGTCCTGTTGTCCAGCCAATGTTTTACCCAGGCTACCACCCTGGGGCCCACTCCCAGGCTAGTTAATTTGACTATTATTATTTTATATTATTTTTTATTATTATATTTATATTATTTAGCTATTGTCCAACAGCTCCAGGCACTGGCGGGCAGCCATCCAGGCTTGCATCCCACCTCCCACTACTTCTCCCAGAGTCCCTTCCCCTGCACAATCCAGCAGCCCCTGCTGCCCCACACACCTGACTGTGAGCCCATCTCTCGCTCTTGTTGGAACATGTGAGAGCGGGGCCAGCCCAGGCCACATCTGGTTGAGTGAGTCTGTTGTTGTGATGATCATGAATGCCAGCGCCCTGCCGCCCTGTACTCACATCAAATTTGTATTCCTCTGACTGTTGTGCTGATAACCTCCAGTCTCATAACTCATAGGGCAGCTGGGCAAGGCATAGAGGATGGATGAGCAGTGGCATCCCCTATTTTGAGGGGGGAAGCTATTAAGTAGCAAGGCAAGGCTTAATAAAGTTATATTACTTACATAGCAATTGGCAATGGCATGCAAGGCATTAGTGCAGGGCAGTAATGGCGTAGAGCAATAAATAAATGAGCAAATAAAAAAATAAACAGCACAAGTACAGAAGCACTGTAAGCACAAGCAGAAAACTGACACACACACACCAACCACTGCGCACTGTAATTTCCTTGTTGATGTAATAGAAATGCCCTTCCTTCCTTTTGAGAGTGAATCTACATGATTTCAAATTCAACTACTTGAGTTTAAGTTGTTTAAATGTATTAAATGGAAACTGTACTTTTATTACCTCAACAACAAATTACAGACAGTGTTCAACTTGAGGATATGTAATCTGCAAATAACTTCCTTCCTTATGACAGGACTAGAAGGCTAAGTTGAACTTACTAGTCCTGTCATAAGGAAGGAAGGAAGTTATTCACAGTTTACATATCCACCATACCAAGATACCATATGTGGCTGATCATGGTACCCTTACGCTTACCAGGGCAGGGAGGAAGTACTGCAATTAGGCATTTCTTTGTGATGGAGAACGTTGAGTTAAAGGTTAGTGACCTACCTGCTTAACTTGACAACTGGTGTTACTGTCTCCCAAAGCAAACATGTTCCTTGCCATAATAATGCTGCTTCCTGTCTAACTACAATGCAGTTACTCATACCGTTGGAGCCCTCTGTGGCGAGGGAGGCTCTCGCCATAGAAACATAGAGCATGAGAAGTTGCCGGCAGATAGGACCCCAAGGCCCATGCAGTCTGCCCATTTCTTTTCTATCTCATAAATGTGCCATTGTCCTTTGCTCTGTCAGTGGCCTATCTATTCATACTCATTTGTATTGCTCCCTTATGCCTATCCCATGCCTGTTTGAAGCCCTGCACTGTATTCACAGCCACCACTTCCTGAGGTAGGCCATTCCATGCATCCACACCCTTTCTGTGAAAAAAATTCCTCCACATTACCCCTTAATTGGCCCCCTCTAATCTCATGCTGTGTCCTCTTGTCCTGCTATTTTCTTTTATTTAAACATGTTAGACTCTTTCACCTTGTTAATGCCCTTAAGGTGTCCCTCCTTTGCTCAAGGGTATACATATTGAGCTCTGTTAATCTGTCCTCATATGTCTTCTGATGCAGTCCCTGCACCATTTTGGTTGCCCTTCTCTGGACTGCCTCAATTTGGTTAATGTCCTTGTGAAGGTGTGGCCTCCAATACTGCACGCAGTACTCCAGATGGGGCCTAACCAGTATCTTGTAAAGAGGATTATTACCTCCTTTTACGACTTGTGATACCCTACTAATACACCTTAACCCCCCAGCCTTACCTACTGCTTTAGAGGTCTGCTTGGATGATTTCAGGTCATCAGTGATGGCATTTACAGTTCAGAGGGCTTTATTTGGCTTCAAGTACAGTATTTATTTTTCTGTTTTTCTATTTTCAGAGCATTTTGCTATCGAGTCTGACTAATAAAGAAGACGGCGCCTACCGACTCGAGTAGTTCATTCATTTTCAGGCAGAGAGAACTAGGAGAGTTTATCAGAGGTAAGTAAGACTGCATTTTAGTTTTCATCATCATTTTGTACTAAAATTTATGGGAATAGTGTACAGTACATATCTGTATGACAGCTACATCATGGCTTGCAATTTCAAATAAAAGCATGCTTGATACATGCTGTGTGCAACCAATAATACCCAACAGGGTGGGCGGTTGGGCTGTACCCGCACCATAGGCGTAATGATGCTTGATGCCACAGGCGGAGGGTCTTATAGCCCTGAAGGGTGGATATAGCCCATACCACCCACCCTGGAGGGTGTTATTGTGCTTAGAAAATTAGGTTATATGTGGATTGAAAAAAATAGAGTTGTTTGTCTTTGGGTTAAGAGACAGGTGAGCATCGGATGTGAGTGGTGGTGAGCAGACGTTGTGGTAGCGGTCATAGTCTGAAAATGAAAACTGCTGTTGTTGTTTTTGGAGATCTTTATTTAGATTGTCATTTTGGTGGTGTCTGCGTTATGTGTGCATAAGGGTTGGAGCTTCGCCAGCTCAGTCGCTGTCTTGGTGACTCATAGAAAAAAAATGGTGGTTTTCAGTTTTGATTTTAAAAGTGTGACCAGGATTTCTGTGGATAATGGGGCAAAAATGCCACGTTGTCCATTGTACTGTCGTCGTGACAGCTCAGGTGTGGACAGGAGATAAGAAAAGAAAAATAACTTTGTGAAAACAGGTTCATTTATTTCTTTTCTACTGGCTGTGCTCTGCTTATTTCAGCAGGGATACGCATTAGGTTCATAATTTTATTGGGAGAACATGTTGTGGACTGGTGTGTGGTCTCAGCTCTCGTTAAGACAAATACAATGGCGGAGATTTGAAAATGAAATGAGGGTGTTTTAGCCAATTAGAGACCAGGTTGGGCAGCAGGACTGTGGTGATGGTCATGGGGTTGGCTGGGCTGATACTTTTAATAGACGGCCATCTGTTGTCTGATGGATGCCCAGCTAGAGAAGTCCCTCAGCCAATCAGAAGCCTGGAATACGTTTAACCATTTTCTAAGTGGCAGCTTGAGAGGATGAATAATGGTGCTCCACATGTTTCTGATAATTTTGGCTAAAGCAGCTGTGCATGAATCTGGTGAAAATGTTGACCTATACTTTTTTATGCTATTTTAGATTGCCACTTACCTTCTGACTTGTATGGTACCCATTTTTCCACATTTTGGTTCAGGAATGAAAGAAAAGAAAAATGTGTGTCTTAAAATTTTGGATAGAGACTAACATTATTGTGGCTTCCAACTATGTTGACAGTTAACTGTGTGATTACTAACAATTACTACTGAATGCAGTTCTTTTCCAATCCCTCATTTTTTTCCCAGGTCTGACTGGGACGTTCAGAGACAGTGTGCGTATAAGATTAAAGAAAATGCCACGAAGGGTTTTGCAATCAGGTGCTCTGAAACGTCGCATTGCGAAAGAGAAGCAAGATAAACTGAATTCCGTGTTGGCAAAGACCCCTCGACTCAGTCAATTTTTCACGATTAATGCTTCCGTGTCAGCTGATGTCCTTGTCATCCCAACTAGTTATCCCTCAGCAAGTGTGAATGCTACTGTCAACTCTGAAGTTTCACAGGCACATCCTAATCGGAATCTGATTTAGAACATTTTGAAGACAATACTATGGTTGTCCACCAGTGTCCTTTGACTGCCACTTCCACAAATGAAAATGATGACATGTTTTGGGACAGAAGGAGCCTATCAGCGATTCATCACACTCAGTACATGATGAATATGAATGTCGATCAACTGATCCTGCGGGTGGTTCCCCATACGTTCCGCCACAGTGGACTTCTGGATTGAGAAAGGACCAGACAGTTGCCAGAATAAGACTGACTCTGACAGTTACATGAAGTCAAGCGTTATTACAACCCAACACAGAGACAGCCAAAGGGCATTTCCGTTTCATGAAAAATCACATGTTCTACACCAGGCGGACGAATGGTGAGATGCATCTGAGGGAAATGGATGCTATAAGTCCTTCAAAAGGATCTGTATACTGTTTCTTCTGCACTCTGATGACAAGTCAGAAGGATCCAGTTTTCACAAGTTGACGGTTTTAATGACTGGAAAAAAGCGGACGGAGAGAATCCGCTACATGAAGAAAGTGGCGTGCTACAGAGATTGCATTCTCAGCATTTGCAACCGTCGCAAAGAATATTGCCATGTTGACCGCAGTTTGGAGAAGCAGTGTCAGGAGAGAAGCAGTATTGGCGTGTATTATGTCGGGTAGTGGCTGTTGTTACTCTTCTGGCTGAGAGAGGCCTGCCCTTCCGAGGAGATGATGAAATAATTGGATCAAAACATAATGGCAACTTCCTTGGTTGCATAGAATTGATAGCAGTTTGATCCCTTTCTGGCCACATATAGAAACTTTGGTAATGCTGGGTCGAGGAAAGCCTGCTTACCTGTCCTCAACTATATTTGAAGAATTCATTCAAATCATGGCGAACCATGTTCGAGGCACTATTGTTAGAGAAATCGCAATGGCCAAGTATTTCTCAGTATCTGTTGATTCAACGCCTGATTTAACTCACGTTGATCAGCTGACTGTGATTGCTCGATATGTTTTAAATGGTGTTCCAGTTGAGCGCTTCTTGACTTTCCTGCAAATCAGCAGTCATATGGCTGAAGATCTAGCAAATACTCTGCTAGACTACCTGAAGACTGAAGCCATTGACTTCATGGATTGCCGTGGCCAGTCTTACGACAATGCAAACAACATGGCTGAGCGATACTCTGGCATGCAAGCACGACTCAGACAAGTGAACCCTCTAGCAATATTTGTACCTTGCGCTGCCCATTCTCTGAACCTAGTTGGTTCTAATTCTGTTGATTGCTGTGTCGAGGCAGTCAGCTTCTTTGGCTTTCTGCAGAAAGTATACACTTTCTTCTCCGCGTCTATACACCGTTGGTCAGTGTTGATGAAACACTTAAAAGAGAAAGGTGGTGGATTGACACTGAAGTCACTGTCTGACACACGGTGGTCTGCAGGTGCTGATGCAACCAAGGCACTCTTTGACAGCTATGCCGACATCAAAGCTGCTCTAGAGGAAATGGCTGAGGATGAACATCAGAATGGCACCTCAAGACATGAGGCAGACTCGTTGTCCCAAACAATGGAGTTAGTCGAAAACAGCATTTCTTTGTGATCTGTGGAATACCATTCTTGTCAGATTTAATGCGACGAGCAAATCTTTGCAACATAGCAAAATTGATCTTAAATCAGCTGTTGAATTACTGACATCTCTCAAAACCTTTGTCAACACATTATGTGATAGTTCCAATAAATTTGAAATGCGAGCACAAGAATTATCTGGCTCCTCTACTTACAGAACTGATCAGTCAAGGAAAAGGAAAAGAAACATGCAGTATGACGATGTGCAATCTGAAGGAGTTGTTCTAACTGGCAGAGAGAAATTCCGGACCGAGACCTATTTGGTTATAATAGATTGCCTCATTATGGCTTTGAATTACAGGATTTCGGCTTACCAAAGTGTCTACGATCGCTTCAAAGTTATAGTGGACTCTGATGTCTTAACTGATGAGGCAATACATCTTGAGGCTCAGAAATTAGCTCAAGAATACCCATCAGACTTGTCTGTTGAGGTCTTCCCTGGTGAAATGTCTCAGTTCATCAGCTTTGCAAAGGCAAGAGGCTGTGATTCACCACTATCTCGAGCATCACTATTTCATACTGAAGAACTGCAAGAGACCTTTCCGAATGTTTCTGTCGCTCTTCGCATGTACCTGTCACTGATGGTGACTAACTGCTCAGGTGAACGCTCATTCAGCAAAATGGCCCTCATTAAAAACAAACTGCGATCTACAATGCGAGATGACCGTCTCAGTGCACTCACTCTTCTAAGTATTGAAAGTGATATACTTGACAAATCAGCTTTGATGACATTATTGATACATTTGCAACTGCTAAGTCACGAAATGCCATGTTCTAGTAGCATAAATTGATTTTGTTTTGGGAAATTATGATGAATAGAGAATGGGGTGACAAACGACCAAGTGTCAGGGTAAGGATCCCATGGGCCCTTCCACCAACCAAAACAAGGGATTTTCTGGAGCAGCAACTTATTTCTACCTTTTTCTTTCGTCCTCCTCCTCCTCCCCCTGCCTGGGGTATATTCCTGATAGTTACTAAATGCAGCACATGCCCTGTGCACTATTCAGTGTAACTGTGCTTGAAGTTGTTCTGCTCATGGGACATCCTATGCACCTTTTTGGATTGACTACACTACCTCTTACACAGGGTACATCCCTATGGTTGATGGAGAAGCTGGCCCATTTTCTTGATGAAATTGTTTCTTATTGACTATGTCAGACTGTCTTGATTGGTATGCCCCTTTTATTCTTGTGTAACTGGGCTGTTTGCACACTACCTGTAAGGATGCTGGGGTAGAAGAACACATCTCTACTTACTACCTTTGACTGTGTAGTCCAGTCCTGCAAATCCATATTCATCTAGGTTCCCCTTTCTTCTAAGTTCTCCCTGATGTACACACTGAGTCTTGTCTTCTTCTGGGGCCTCACCACTTTTTACAGAGGTTGTCCACATTCAGGCCCGGATGGGCCACTATAATATAGAGAAATACAGAGATTTTTTTTGCTGCTCTAGATATCTTCCATAGGGACTCCGACGTGGCCAAGTTCTGGCCCTTTTCTTGGCACCAGCAGAAGTGATGTGAGGCTTTGACACCAACAGACCCTGGAGTCAGTGCCTTATCCCTATCGCCATCCACCTCAGTGGCCAGTGAATCATCTTTACACTTGTCTTTGGCTGCTGAGTACTCTCTGTACTAGCAATTCTTTAGGCACTCCAAGATGTCACTCTCAAAAAAAACAAAAACAAAAAAAAATGGGACCTCTCCTGTGCTCAGAGACTCAATAAACTGTTCTGATAATGGCTATCCTAGCTCCAACCTTAACTCCTTTAGTACCCTGGGATGTATGCCATCAGGTCCCACTGCCCTGTCCACCCTGAACTTAGTGAGCTCTTGTAGCACCCTTTCTTTTGCGAATGGAGTAGTAAACACCTTCCAGACTCAAGCCCCCACCAGACCTCCCCAAAGTTTGAACACTGCCCTTATCCTACGCTGTCTCACTTTGAAAATATTATATATATTTGTAGTAATATCCACCGTATGTTTATATATTCATAGTCTGAAAGCACATACAAATCTGTACTATCCATATATGTGAATATGGAAACATACAATATATGATTTGAGGCAGTGGCGTGTACAGTATTTTTCCAGCATAAAGTGTCACTTTTTACAGTAGGAAAAAAAAAATCAGAAAACGATAAGGAAACCCCCTAAAGTGCACAATTTTCAACCATTTTTTTTTCAAAAGTTTCTGAGGGGACATGCCCCCAGACCCCCCTAGATGGGTTGGGGATTTTCACATGTCATAAACACTGCACACGCATGGGCCCCCCAGAGGTCCAAGTGCCCCAGGCCCCCCAGGAGCTTGATCTGGCCCTGTCCTTCGGTGCGCAGTTTTGGTCGGGAAACGCGTATAAGGCCCCAAGTTTTGGTCTGCAGCTTGTGCAAGTGCTTGTTCGGACTGAATCCGACCTGTGAAGAGAATCACGGAGATCTGAAGAGTAGAAACCAGGCTCACCCTGTAGAAGACTGGAGAAATTGCTGAATCGCGCTCGGTCTGTCAGGAACTGAATCTGCTGTGTGTTCTCCCGGGTATTGTGCAGTAATTGCGATTGGGATAGAGAAGCATCCTGCCTGGTATAGTATTTTCCTTTTACATATAAATGTGTGTAGTGCTTGTGGGGACTCGCATTTCAAATCCCCTGTACAGTGAATTGAGTGCATGAAGCTGGAAGCAAACCCCAGCTTAATCTAGACTATATTCATTTGCTTCAAACTGCATTGGGGTCCAGTCACAAGGACCTTGTCCGCATGGTCTGTTCCTCCTGGCAATCCAGGACAACCTACCTCTCATTCAGTTTTCAGTATTGGGCTGTGAGTGCAAGCCGGGTAGCTCCCTGCCATCGGTTTATCGAATTGCAAGTGTGTCATCTAATTGTATGTTTTTTATTTCTTCACTAACTGAGCCAACCGGCTCCGGATTACAATTTGGGTGTTGTGCATACATTTTCCATCTTCAAGGCCCCAACCAGCTGCACCAAGTAGGCTAGCCTCTTACTGCCTGAGTACCCAGTAAGAGAAACATTTGGAATTCTGAAATATGTGCACAGTACTGTGATTATTAATGCGTTTAAACTAATTAACCTGATTTCCCCCTGTCCTTGTTATATCCCCTTAAATAAATCAGATCTGTTTGTTTCAGCAAAGATACACTGCCTAAGGTATTTGTTTATGTTAAAGTATTGTACTGTGGTCTTTGCACTGTATCATCTTGTTTTACAGGGAGTCCCCAGAGTCCCTCTGACCGAACCAGTCCTGTGGGTAAGTGTATACTGTGAAGGTAATTCTGATATATTGTGTGGGCCACTAGTGGGAAGAAAGGGGGGTCGCAGTGTCCCAGAGGGCTGTGACCAAGTTAGTTTAACTATTGCAAACCCTGACCTCTGGGTGGAGGCACTCGCCATTGGACATAGGCCCCTCAACCTGTCAGTAGTTAGGCAGGCAGGGGTAGTAGCCCTTGGGATAGCGCCACCTAGGGGTTACACACATCAACTTCCAACATCAGGTCTTCATTTTGCCAGGCTATCTTCAATCTCCTGGTAGTGAGTAAATTCAGGGTAGCTCCCTGCAGTAAGCATCCCGATTATCTTTTGGTATCATCTAATTGTTTTCAGCTTAATTTCAAAGGTTTCAATAGACTAGGCCATCCGGCCGTGGATACAAATAATTTAATTTGCTTTGCACTGTTAATGTTAATTACTTGTTTCCATCAAGGGCCCCAACAACAGCTGCAACCCTGGGCACCAATTCTGGCCAGCCAACATTACCTTCTGGGTACCCAGTAGCTGCAAGACTGTTTAATAACGGGACTAAATTAATTGAATGTTAAGTAACCTGGCTCTTTCCAGAACAGTAATCACTGGCTCAGATTAGTTCCCTCTCCTTGTTCACGTCCCTTTAATAAACCTGATTTATTGTGTTACTTTGAACTTAGCTCGTGAGCATATTATTACCTGGCTTAAAGTGATAGGCTTTGTACTGAATGTGTTAAAGGTGCATGCTGTATTGCAAATCTGTCTTTACAGGGGGTTGCAGGGTGTACTCCAGGACCAGAGACCCTGCTGGTAAGTGGGACAACTGTGAGCATATTATTAATGTTTATTGCAAACTGTCTATTGAATACTGCTAATGGTCATTGTCAATTTACTAGGCAATTGGTCTCTAGGTGGGATTGTGAGTGGTGATAGCTTCCCAGAGGGCTGTACCAGTATAGCTAGATACCCACACAAACCATACTCTAGGTGGAGGCACCAAACTATTGTGTTTACTGAGGTTAGGAACACCCCAGTACTTGCCAATTTGGAACCCAGGCCCCTCAACCTGTTGTTAGGAAGACAGGCAGGGGTAGTAGCCCTAGGAGTAGCACCACCTAGGGGTTAAAGAAACATAGACTTCGACAGCAGATAAGGACTGCTTGGCCCACCCAGTCTGCCAATTTTTCCCTACCTACAGTGTCACTGCAGACCCTACCTGATTTCCAACTCTTTCTCCCTATAGCCTTCCTTTCCTTATGCTGCCTATCCCATGCATTCTTGAATGCCACCAGTTTTCTCACCCACCACCTCTGCTGGAAGGCTGTTCCACAAACCCACCACTCTTTCTGTGAAGAAGTACTTCTTCACATCTCTCCTGAATCTACCCCGTCCAGCTTCATAGCATGTTCCCTTGTTATTGAGCTCCTTTTTTCTGAAAAATACTTCCCTCTGGTACCTTATTTACCCCTGTGAGGTATTTAAAGGTCTCTACCATATTCCCCCTCTTCTCTTCCAAGGTGTACCTCCTGAGGTACCTTAGTCCTTCTTTATAGAGCTTTTGGAGCAGACTCTGCACCATTTCAGTTGCCCTTCTCTGAACCACTTCCGCTCTGTTTATGTCCTTCCAGAGATGTGGTCTTCAGAACTGGACACAGTATTCTATTCCCTGTGCAACCCAGCAGCTCAACAGCCCTCACAGCTGCCTTGTCGCACTGCCTGGCCACCTTTAGGTCATTTGATATGATTACCCCAAGTCTCTTTCCTGCTTGGTGGTTGTCAATACCATTCCACCCATTTTGTACTCCACCCCAGGATTTCTGTGCTCTAAGGGCATTATTTTACACTTCTATGCATTGAAACCCAGCTGCCATACCTAACCACTCCTCAAGTTTTTACTTGGTCTCTGCTGATTCCTTCCACCCCCCTTCCCCCCGGAGTGTCTACCCTAGTGCAGATTCTGATGTCATCCACAAAGAGGAAGAGCTCTTCTAGCTTTTCTGCAATGTCACTTATAAAGACAGTAAATAAAACTGGTTCCAGCACTGATCCCTGAGGCATCCTGCTGATCACCCTCCCTTCCTCAGAGTGAGCTCCGTTTACCACCACCCTCTGCCGCCTATCTCCTAACCAATTTCTTACTCAGTTTACCACCTTTGGACCCGCTCCTATGCTACCCAGCTTGCTTACTAGTCTCCTGTGTGGATCGGTGTTGAAAGTCTTACTGAAATCTATGTAGGCCACGCCCACCACTCCACCCTGATCTAATTCCTTCATCACCCAGTCAAAAAAAAAGTGTATCAGATTAGTTTGACATGATCCCCCCCCCCCCATGAATCCTTGCTGCCTCAGGTCTTGTTGTAACCCAATGGATTTGAGATATTCCACAATCCTTTCCTTCAGCAGTGATTCCATTAACTTTCCCACCACAGTCAGGCTGACTGGCCTATAATTGCCAGCCTCCTCCCTGCTACCACTTTTGTGAAGTGGGACTACATTTGCCCTTCTCCAGTCCTCCGTAACCACTCCTGTTTCCAGTGTTGTTAAATAGTACTGTCAAAAATGCAGCAAGTACCTCCCCTGAGCTCCCTCAATGTCCTTGGATGCATCCTGTCTGGCCCCATTGCTTTATGCACTTTCAGATTAGTGAGTCTCTTCCAGACTCTCTCCTCCAATTAAGGATGATTGTATCATGGCAAAAATCAGAAGAGCCCAAACAAGGAAGACAACTGGCTGAATTGCATCAGCTGTCACAATAGCAACACGGCATTATAGCACGATAATGCCGTGTTGGGATCGGGAGCATGCACAGTGAAAAATTTTCAGAATCCTTGGAGGTGTGCACGAGCAGGTAAAATGTGGAGCGCGCTCATTCTGGGAGCATAGGAAAGTGATGAAATGCAAGGTTAACCAATAGGTGGTGCGGGGAACAGAGCATATTTTCAAAGCGCCACCTACTGGTGGTAAGAGTCAGCACTGTGGTAGAGATTCAGGTCCAAGAACTGCAGTTAGTTCAGTGGGATAGTAAGCGATGCAGGGGATAGAATGTCCCCACAATGCAGCACAGCATCAATCGTACCAGAAAGCGGACGCGCAGCAATGCATCAGCCGCTCAGAAGTACGAACTTTTCAGGTGTCATCATTGTGTGATGTAAGTGTAATAATGTAAACCAAACTTGTAACTGAACAGAAATCGGTACACACCACAGTACTACATGTGGCCTGTACAACGTGGACGCGCATAGCTGTACTGAGAGACAGCCTTACAAAGTAACACAGCTGAAGCAGGAATGTGCAAGTCAAACAAGTCGTTCCCATCATGTGTTTCATAGGAAAGAAACCACTATGTAAGTAATAGATGCCTTGCACTTGCCACGTTACAAGCATATTAATCCCCTCTGAAGGTGGCATCTAATGGGGAGTTAATGCATGGTTGGCCCGTTGTACGCACTCGGCCTCCGGCCTCGTGCCACAACGGTCCCAACCATGCATTAACTCCCCATTAGATGCTACCTTCATCGGTGATTAATGCTTACATGTCCACCTCCAGAGCTCCTGTTACTTTTTTCTGGCCCTTCCCCATCTTCTTCCTCTGTGAACATCAAACAAAAGTACAGTATTTGTTCAGGATGTCTGCCTTTTCTTGGTTCTCCTCTGCACAGTCTTCCCCTTCCCTTTTCACCCTTATAATCCCTCCTCTGCTCCTCCCCTCTTTTCACTTACATACCTAAAACTGTTTTGTTCCCTTCTGATACCGTCTGGGCTATTCTCTCTTCAGTTTGCACCTTTGCTCTCATTATTGTTTTCCCTGCTTGCCTTTCTGTCCCCTGATACATCTCCCTTTCCTCCCTCTGCATCTCCTTGTACTTTCTGAATGTCACAATTTTAGCGTTTACCTTTTCCACCACCTGTTTTGAGAACCATAACAGTCTCTTTTTCCTCTTGCTTTTGCTCACTTGCTTGACACAGTGATTTGTTGCTTCACTTTGCCCCCCTCTCCCTTTAGCGTTGCCCAATGTTCCTCCACCCTACTCAGGTCATTCCCCCCTTCCCCCTGCTGGGTCATCCCTTTAGCTCTTCATTTGCATCATCAGTAACCAATAGAATGATTACATTACTTACCTCTGTTGAAACATGTCTACAAATGGAAAAAAGTAAATAGTGTTCCCCAGCAGAATGGCATCGGCCAGATTACTTCACTTTTTTTCTCTCAGTCAATGCTCTACTTCTTTTATAGAATTCTGTGGCTGAAAACTGCTGTGAACCAGAATCAAGAGGCATCAGCTCAGCTGAAAGCAACAGTGAACTGGAACTCAATGGCATCTCACACTGGGTCCTGCTTCACTGAAGTCTTCAGGTGACCTGATGCCACTAGATTGGGCTTCACTGTAGTTTTCACAGGAGCTGATGTCACTGGGTTACAGAACAGCCAAGCAATAAAAAATGAATATTGGGCAGAGAAAAGGATGCATTATTATGGGGCCCTACAAAGGGGGGTGGTGTGACTCTCTATCTGAGAAATAACATCAAATTTAGACAATTGAGTGATAGTACTGATGATTCTAATGAAATTATCTGAGTTGAAATTGATATGAAAAACGGTAGGAACCTAGTTCTGGGTATGTGCTATAGACCTCCTGATACCAGCCAGTTAGATCACAGTTCCTTGCTAAATAATATTTCTAGCAAATTAAATCACAAGGAAATCCTTTTGCTTGGTGATTTTAATTACCCAGGGATAAGCTGGAACAATTACTCTGCATCATCATCACAAGAACAAGCCTTATTAGAACTATGTCGGCTCCCCCCTGGATGTTTGCACTTCCTACAGATACCTCAGGGTCTGGTTAGACCAGCATCTTGACTTCACTGCGCATACTGATGCTATACATAAGAAGCTACACCCCATGTTAGGCGCGTTGTACCGTAATAAGAGTTGCATCCCCCTACCAACGCGACTGGCTATCGTTCAAAAGATGATCCTCCCAATAATAGACTACAGGGATGTAGTCTACTGTGCAGCCCCTCAATCCTCCCTGACCAGACTAGACCCTCTCTTCAACTCCTTCTGCCGGTTCTCCCTGGACTACCCTCCCAGTACACATCACTGTGACCTCTACCAGTCCTTGGATCTCCCTTCTCTCCACAATCGGAGATTGGTGCACTGTGCTAGAACCGCTGCAAAATTCTGGTTGCAGTCCTTCCCCTTCTACCTGGCGACCACCCTGAATGTTCTTCCCCCTCCAGCCTACTCGCTCAGGAACATTGATTCTCAGCTACTTCACATCCCTCACAGGTCCACCATGTCCGGACAGGCTGCTTTCAGCTTCAGGATGCCCAAATTATGGAACTCCCTGTTGGTCGATATTAGACACGACACCAGCACTCCACACCATAATGCTCTACTTAAGACTCAATTCTCTACTACTTGCTCTTGCATCCTGCCCCACTGAAGTCCTTGCAGCCTTGTTGTCAGTTGTTTATTTGACTCCACTATTTTTCCCTATTGTTGACAACCCTGCTTATTGTGTGATGTTGGTTGCTGGGTAAATACGTAATTATGTGCGTGTTGCTACCTTACCTATACCACCCTGTCTGTATATTTGCTATTTGTATATAAGGATTTTGACTACTCTATTATGATTTTATTGAACATGTACATGTGTAACTTCTACTATTACTGTATCCTGACTAACCCTTATTCCCCAAGGGAGCATCTGGAATCGAGTGGTACACTGCTCAGTATGCCTTCCTGGTAAAAATAAATGTCTGATTAATGGGCTGCAACAACTAGTTGATAAACCAACCAGTGGCAGTAATATATTGGACCTTGTCATGACAGACACTCCTGACAAATTAAGGATCTTGAAATATCTGATACCCTGTTCAATAGTGATCATAACATCATAATCATCAGCAATAAAAAAAGAGATACTACAAGCCTTCAACAATCACTTTGCTACTGCAGGACTAGCTTTTGATAACTCACCTGCATGTAAACTAAGCCCCCAGCTTACCACGCACTCTGCAGAATCTAGTCCCACAGATGCAGTCTTTTCCTTCTCCCCACTTCACTAAAAGAGGTTGAGGAACTAATTCTCCAGCTGGACTCCAAAAAAAGTGCTGGCGCTGACACTTTTGATCCATTCTACCTAAAGATTGCCTATCATGTCTTAGCTGTACCTATTACGCACCTATTTAACCTGTCCCTTTCTCAAAGGACCCTTCCCAAATTGTGGAAGACCGCTCATGTCATCTCACTGTTCAAATCCGGGGACCCCTGTGATCTAAATAATTACAGGCCCATCTCCCTCCTCCCAGTCTTATCAAAACTCCTGGAAAAAATCGTAAATGCACAGCTGAAATCTTTCATACAGGATACCAATTTGCTAAACCCTATGCAATCTGGCTTCAGATCTGAACATAGTACGATCACGGCCCTAGCTAAGGTGACAAATGACTGGCAGCGTGAGCTAGAGAACAGAAAATTTGTCTGTGCCGTTTTTCTAGACCTAAGCAAGGCCTTTGACCGTTGACCACAGCCTTCTCCTTTCCTCCTTAAAAAGCTATTGGTCTAGATTCTATCTCCTTGTGCTGGTTTCACGACAACCTGTCAGACAGGCATCAACAGGTCAAGGCCGAAGGTGATCTTTCCCCCCCAAATCTGTTAAAAAGAGGTGTCCCACAGGGATCCATCTTGGGGCCACTCCTATTTACTATCTACATCAACAGCATAGACACAGGCATCAAAGAGGTGAAAATCCATCTGTTCGCAGATGACACAGTGATCTACCTGAGCCGTACTACACCCGAAACTGCCTGTAGCGACCTGCAAGCTGAATTCAACATTCTTCAATACCAGCTCCTTAGCAAAAAACTGCTACTTAATGCCAAAAAGACAAAAGCGATGCTATTCTCACCTATCAATCATGTAGCCTACTCTGTTGGCACTGGTACTCTCCTTCCCATCTCCACCCTCTCAGGAGAATACGTGGAGTTTGTGCCAAAATTCAAATACCTAGGGGTCTGGCTTGACCACAAACTGTCCTTTGCAGATCACCTGGAGGACTTGTTAAAAAAACTGAGGCAGAGACTAGGTCTCTTTTTCAGGATAAACCGCCTATTAACTGCAGAGGCCAAGAGACAACTAGTTCAGTCTACATTCCTCTCACTAATTGACTACGCTGACTTTATATACAGCCAATGCGCTAATTCATACTTCGGTAAATGGGACACACTTTACCACAGAGCCCTGCGATTCATCACGGGTCTCCCCCTTTCCACCCATCACTGCTCCTTATATGCGGCTGTAGGTTGGACATCTCTACAGTACAGACGTAATAAAAATGCGGCTCTCTGGACATACAGAGCTGTTACTGGAAAACTCCCGCAGTACATTGTTGAATGTCTGCCTCTCAAAGCATCTGGAACCTACGCCCTAAGAAGCCGCTCTCTGATATCTCTGAAAGTGCCTAAAGCCATTATGCAGCTTTGGGAGAGCTGCCTAGGTTTCACATCAGTCGATTTCCGGGAATGCGCCCAGAAATTAAGCGAAACTGGGACTCCTGTTAGTCTTACGGTGTTTAAGACCTTATATAGAAACTACATCACAGAAGCCTGTAATTGCTTCAAACGATCCTAGCTGAGTTACACTACCCTCTCCCGCACCTCTCCAGCCTTCCCAACCTTATTCCTTGCACCTTGCAAATTCCATCCCTGAGTCACCTATTAATTAACTGCCCTGGAATCCTCCCTTCCTCACAAACCAATCCTTGCTTACCCTCAGTCTCCCATCCCTTCACTTCCAGTATTTTCCCAGTACCCAACCCCTACCCCCACTGTCTTCCCGCTACCACTTGACACACGTCTCCTCCTTATGCATTTGTTTTTTTTTAACCTTGACTATGTATTTCCATTCACTGATAACACCCAAGGCAGCTATTCTTTGCGGGGAAAAATGCTTTATCCTTACAGGAATACTGAACCATTTTTTGTTTTGTAGAATCTAGTACCAAGTTTTACTTACCTGCCACCTTACTGTTATACCCTTACCGACTGTCTATTATCTGAACATATATGTACTCTTACTTGTCTTGTCTGCTGCAGGCCTGCCTGCACTGTTGTACATTTTTATTTACTGTTTATTTGCCGGTACATAAATGCACTGCCACTCGACTTGTACAATGCAGGTCCACCTTGTAAATGAGCTTGCTCAATGGTGATCACCTGGATAAAGAAAGAATTTAATTGATTGATAATGTTCTCTATAAATAATGACTATACTAAAGAAACTGGTATAACTATAGTCAAGGACTTCAGGAAAGCAAACTTTGTAGTGATTAATCAAAAACATTATGAGTTGGACTGGAATGGGGAAAGTACATCAGTTGACCAATTGTGGACAAACATCAAAAATAAGATTCACCAGTTAACTGATAAATACATACCTAATCATATTCTGAACAAGAAGAAAGGCATGGCCAATGAATTAATAAATACTTCTGCTCTGTGTTTGCTCATAAAGACACTTCAGCAACTACCTCCTATTTAGGGACTATTGTTACCCAGGAACTAGAATTAACTAGGGAAGAAATACTTTCTAAACTAGGGACTATTAAAATAAATACCTCCCCTGGCCCGGATTCACTCCACCCCCGGGTATTGAGGGCTATCCAATCATGGTTAGTAGACCCACTGTTCACTCTTTACAATATGTCACTGTGTACTGGTGAGATGCCTTGTAAGTGGAAAAGAGCAGTAGTGGTGCCAATTTACAAAAAGGAGGATCATGGATCATGGTAATACTGCAAACTACAAACCTATCAGCTTGACTTGCATCCTAGGGAAATTGATGGAATCCATCATTAAGAACATGTTAGACAAGGAATTGAATTCAAGAGGTATTACTGATAAGTCACAACATGGCTTTAAAGCACATAGGTCATGCCTAACTGCCAACTTGGTTTTCTATGAAACAGTTAGTGCTTTTTTGGAGGATATAAAACCAGTTGATATTTGTAAGGCATTTGATAAGGTCCCCATCCAACCTTGATAGAGACAATGTTAAAACTCAAGATAAGTCTGTCTCTCATCAGATGGGTTGATGCATGGTTAGGGGATAGACAGCAGGTAGTAAGAATTTGAGGTTCTATATCTGAGAAAGGGCAGGTGACAAGTGGTGTGCCACAGGGTCAGTATTGGGCCCCTCACTGTTTTCTATCTTTGTCTCTGACCTGAACAAGGATCTAAATAGTTTTACCATTAATTTTGCCGATGAAACTAAAATAGCAGCAGATGTATGCTATGAGTGAGGGTACCATAAACTAAGACATTATCTTCTAACTATGGAATATTGGGCAGCAAAAAATGGTATGATGTTCAACCTCGATAAATGTATTGTCTTACATCTGGGAAATAACCTCTGTAACAACTATACACTGATAGGCAAAACTCTGAAATCTGTAAACAACGAAAGGGACTTGGGAGTAATTGTATCGAGTGTCTTTAACTTTAGTACACATTGTACAGAACTAGCCAAAAAGGCTAACAAACTTACTGGCTGCATTAAGAGATCAGTGGCCTCAAGAAATAGGGCTTGCGTAATCCCTCTATACAAAGCATAGTTAGATAGCCAGTTCTGGACTATTGTTCCCGGCTGTGGAACCCCCCCTTTAGAACTAAGGAGACACAGAGGTGACCTCTTGCATATATTCAAAATTATTAGGGACAAATCCTTATTAACTGACTTAGGCTTAGTTCTTGTCCAAAGGGAGAGCTCATTAAGAAGCCATGGCTTTCAACTCAAACTTACAAACCCCAAAAGCCATATGAGAAGAAACTTTTTCACTCAAAGAATTATTCCTTTGTGGAATACCCTCCCAAAGGATGTTGTAGAAGTTGACTCCTTTAGTAATTTTAAGACAAAACTTGATGATTTCTTACTTAACTCTGCGGGAAGGTATTAACATTGCTATTGCAGGAGAGGTATGATTATGGACTTCTAAGCCTTCTGTACATCCACTTTTCCCCTAGTATAAGGCAAAACAGGACTATTTCAGAACAATAAACCGGAACTTTTTAATAGACTTCTGTCATGCCCATATTTACAATTATGTAAAAAAATGCAAACGATGGGGTATATTTGATTTATTTATTGACTTACTTACTTTACTTGAAATTTGGTAACTGGGAACGGCAGACTGAGCCAAGGCTTGTTTCCAGGTGTGACCCAGATGAGAAGGAACAAATGGTATGTATCAACAAATACAGTATCAAGGTATGGTAACACTCAAACAAGGCTGCTCTAAACTCCAAGGACGGTGCTCTCAGCGTAGGCAAACCAGAAAAAATGAAAAAGCTGGGAAGCCATAGGTTCAGTCAAAAAATGGCAGCGGTGCAATAGTAAAAGTGCAAAAATGCAATACATTATGTAACCCCCCTGTTACCCGGGGTTACTAGAATCCCAGTAAGACCCAGTGGTAGGCAGGGAAAGCAGCTTGTGAAACTCCAGTTAAATGGATTTCACACTGTCTCACTCTGTTCTCAGTCTCAGCTGAGACTAAGGGATGACATCACCATAGAACTCTCGCAGTTGTATGAGCCACACTGGAGTGCTGCAGTTGGAAGTTAGGATAGAATGTTGGGGAGTTTGAACAGAGTCTGTGTGCAGTCTTGGAGAGAGACATCAGCACAGCAGTCTATGAGCAGGCTTTCAGAGCTTTAAGCTCTGTTTTAGAGCTACTGTTAAGAAGGTGTGTGTTTCCACCATAAGAGGGACACAGAAACTTGTTGCTAAAGTGGTGGAGACTGCTGTCACTGGTCCAAGCTCCCCATCCCTAAGGGGATGGGGGGGAAGGTTTGCCTGTCTTCCAGGGGCAACCCTCCTGGTTCCGGCTAAGGGAAGAAGCTGCCTATTTGAAGTTGTGCTGCAGCACCAGAAGCTCTGAGAGAGAAATTCCTGTGGAGGAATCGCCTGTGGGGCACCTGCAACCAAAGGGTGAGTTCGCTCTGTCAGAGGGCCAGTGTTTTTCACCTGAACTGTTGGAACGTGGGGATTGGACTACTTAATCTGTAGGAGGTCTAGTGTAATAGACATTGCCGGTTAACTCAAGTAGGTTCAAGTCCAGCACAAAGAGTGAAGTAAAGTGGAGATCGGACTACTTAATCAGTGGGGGGCCTAGAGCAATGGGCTATGCCAAGTAAAAGTATGTTCAAGTCCAGCACAAAGGGAAAACAAGACAAGCAGAGGAAATGTGACATACATTTAGTCTATAATCTACATTGCCAAGCTTTACAGTATGAAGTGTTTACTGTCCAGAGAAATGTCCGGGTATGAATTATGAGAGCGAGAGGTGGGAGACCCCCCATCAGTAGTAACCAAATTCACCTCTACAGATTTGCTCTGTGGCACCTTTACTTTCTCTCAGGTACTTGGGATTAAAAGGAAAAATCCCTGATAGAGCTGAGGTGCTCTTAGGTGGTGTAGGGAGCCACCAGAAAATGTTTCCATGACATATGGAAGGTGTCCGAGTGGCTGGCAAGGGAGCTGAGCCTGGGAATCCCAGATCAGTGTACAAGTTTGGGCTGTGTACCCAAAGCAGCGTGCAAGTCCAGGCTGTGTGCCTGGTGGGTTCAGAGCCTGAGGGCTGAAGTGTTGAAGAAGTGTTCTTGATTCTTTTAATCTGCATTAACAGGAGTGTAGCCCAATGAGGGT
Organism: Neoceratodus forsteri; assembly: GCA_016271365.2. Lineage (NCBI taxonomy): Eukaryota > Metazoa > Chordata > Ceratodontiformes > Ceratodontidae > Neoceratodus > Neoceratodus forsteri. Next base: position 818,823,165 of record CM028137.1, read on the forward strand.
CCATCTATGCTTTGTTTATTCTGTTTGGATGTGAATAAAAGCCACACTTTAAAATCCCATTTCTGGTATTGGACATTACATTTATTGCTTCCTGTGTTCAGAATTACTTGGGTGCCCCTGTGCAGAGTAGCCAAACCTAGCCTTTGTGCCGAGTGACCTGTTCCTCCCCGAACCCAGTCCCCACCTGGTACAGCTGTCAGATTCAAACAGCATACCACCTGTCATTTGCAAAATTATGGGGGTGGGGGTTACAATTAGATCACAGAAATCATGAAATAGTACAGTCATTTCGCTAGTATAAAATATGAGATGTCAGGAGTGGCCAAGTGGCACAATGGGCAGAGGCAGGGGGCCTCACTGCCAGCCATGCTGGTGAACCCAGTTTGGGAAGGAACTCAGGCCGGTCGGAGGCCAGCTGGGGGAAGGAGGATAGAGCATCCTAGGACAACTCTCCTCCTCCAGGGAGGGGGGACAGTGTGTACCGTTGCTTCACTGCCTTCACATCACACTCTTGTGATTGAAAAACGTAATTATCTGTGCCGCACCAGACTATGCACTGGAGAAAGAGTAAAGTGCTCCGGGACAGTCTAGTTTCTAGTTGCCTTAGTGGTGCAGCTGGTAGCACAACTGGAAACAGTATTCCAGGTGGCCTTGGTTCAAGACCCAACTGAGGCGCTTACTTCTTTCTCTCTTCTGTTGGTATATGGTTCCTGCCATGTTTAAGTAGTAGTAGTAAAAAAATTATTTTTATACAGGAATAATACATGTCATTTGGATATTACAATCCAGTTTTCAATACAGTCCTGTACAAACTGTCTAAGTTTCACATAATAAAAACAACCACAGACAATTAAATACAAAAAAAATAAATACACAAAGGATCTATCCCTTAACATTTATACACCTTACTTGACAACCCTATTACCAACATTATATAAAAGGAAAAACAGAAAAAATCAATATCAAACACATACACATGTATAAACTAACACTTCTCTAGCCCCTCAATAAATCTTTTAGTAATTTTCTCAGCTCGCAATAAGGGAGGGAGTATATTCCAACATACTGATGCTTGTGATGCCGGTGTTCTATCCCCAAACTTATTTTTTTGCCTATCTGGATCAATTCTATTTTGGTACAATGGCCTAACTGAATGTTTCCTAAGGGCAGAATCCTTGTCTGCCAATAGTTTAGCAATATTATGATTCAAATGAATTGTTCTATATTTATAAATGAAAACTGACCAACTTTTCTTATATTCTAAATCAAGAGATAGCCAGTTTAACCTGGTTAACAAAATACAATGATGAGTTCTGAAGTTACAGCATAGGACATATCTTGTCACCCTATAGTGTAATTTATCTAATTTATTTAGAAGTTGTTTGGTTGTGGACCTATAGATAAACTCTCCATACTTTAATACTGGAAGTATGAGCTGTTCTGCAATCAATTTCCTATCCTGCAACTTCAGACATCTAGATGTCCTTTTCAAAGCTCCTAATTTTTTGTGTGTTTTAGTAATAATGAATTCAATATGCCCCTTAAAAGTCAACGAAAAATCAATGTTTACTCCCAAATAACAATAATTTGATACTTGTTCTATTGGAATTTGATTTAATGTTAAAATTTTTAATCATTAATGATTCTTACACCCATCACGTCTGCTGGTAGGCTGTTGCATGGCTCAATCACTCTCTCTGTAAAACAGAACTTTCACACATCCCTCCTGAATCTCCCCAGCCCTGACAGCTGTACTCATGTCCCTGTGTTCCTGATTTGCCAGTTCTGCTGAATAATTCCTCAGAATCTACCTTCTTCATTCCTGTTAGAAACTTGAAGGTCAATATCATACCTTCCCTTTCCCTGTTGATTTGCAGTGAGTACATGTTCAGAGCCCGAAGCCAATCCTTGTAGGATCTGCACTGCCAGCCCTGAATCATTCTGGTTACCCTACACTGCACCATCTCTAGCCTGTCTTTGTCTTTCCTAAGGTGGGCACTGTTTGCCTTATTACAATGGCTGGACAGTATTTAGGGAGTTGCTTATGATGATTCAAAAGTTCCTCTCCTCAGTGGTAGCGTCCAACTTAATCACTCTCATCCAGTATTCTATCCTGAGGTTCTTGTTCCCTATGTGCATTGCTCTGCACTTCTTGGTATTGAATTTCAACTGGCAAACTTTGGACTACTTCTCTGATCTGCAGTCAGCAGCAACCCTGGGACCGTATGAAAGAGAAAACCCTGGCTCACTTCCAACACTGAGGCTGCATGGCAGTGAAGGTTCCACGTCACTCCTGACCCTGAGGCAGCATGGCGGTGAAGACCCCAGCCTACTCCAGTCCTTAGGGCCACACTTCGTTGAAGTCTTCAGCACTTCACCAATGTCTTCAGCTGAGCTGGAGCTGCATGAAAGTGAAGACCTGAGTTCAATCCCAACCTTGGGGCCACATGACAGTGACGACCCAGGCTTACTCCTGACCCTGCAGCCACATGACAGTGAAGACCTGGGCTAACTCTGGACCTGGGGGCTACATGATGGTGAAGACGCAGGTTCACCACTGACATGGGACCACATATAACAGTCAAGAATCAGGGTTACTCCCACTCCTGGGGCTGCACATAATTGTGAAGATCCAGGTTCACCCCTATCCCTGGGGCCACATGACAGTAAAGACCTGGTTTCACTACTACCCCTGGCGCTACATGGCAGCTCACTATTGATCCTGAGGCCACATGACAATGAAGACTCAAGCCCACTCCTTACCCTGGACCTACCTGACAATAAATACCTGGGCTAACTCCTCACCCTGGTACCACTCGACAGTGAACACCCGGGCTAACTCCTAACCCTGGGACTGCATGATAATGAAGACCTGGGCTCACTTCTGACCCTCTGAGCACATGGCAGTGAAGTTCTGGGCTCACTCCTGACCTGGGGCCACATGACAGTGAATACCTAGGCTCACCCCCAATCCTGAGGAACCATGACAGTGAAGACACTGGCACACTCCTGACACTGCAGTTGCATGACAGTGAACACCCTGACACATCCCAATCCTGGGGTGGCATGAGAGTGAAGACCCAGGCTAACTCCTCACTTTGGGTCCACATGACAACAAAGACCTGGGCTAATTCCCAACCCTTGGACCACATGGCAGTGGAGACCTGGGCTCACTCATGACTCTAGCACCACACATGACAATGAAAACCAAACTTCATCCCCGTCCCTGGGGCCGCATGATAGTGAAGACCCGGGCTCACTCCAGACCCTGGGGCTTCATGACAGTAAAGACATGGGCTCATTCTGGACCCTCTGGCCACATGGCAGTGAAGACACGGGCTCACTTCTAACCTTGGGACCACATGACAGTACAGTTCCAGGCTCACTTCCAACACTTGTTCACACATGATAGTAAAGACCCAGACTCATCCTCGACCCTGAGGCCCCACGACAGCGCAGACTTGGGCTCACTCCAGAACCTAGGACCATACATGACAGTGAAAACCTAGGCTCTCCCCCAACCATGGGGCCCCATGACAGTGAAGACACGGGCTTACTCCTGACCCTGCAGTCGCACGGCAGTGAAGACTCTGGCACCCCAACACTGGGATGGTAAGAGAGTGAAGACGCAGGCTATCTCCTGACCCTGGGTCCATATGACAATGAATATCTGGGCTCACTCATGACCCAGGGGCCACACACGACAGTGGAGACCCAGGGTAAATCGTGACCCTGGGACTGCATGACAATGAAGATATAGAAACACAGAAACAAAGACCTCGGCTCACTTCTGACCCTGGGGCCATGTGATAAAAAAGACCCACACTAACTCCGGACCCTGGGACCCCAGATGACACTGAAGACTCAAGCATACTCCCAAACTTGGGGCCACACATGACAGTGAAGACCTGGGCTCACCCCCAACCCTGGTACCACATGACAATGAAGGCCACAGCTCATTCTCGACCCTGGGCCACATGACAATGAAGACCTGAGCTCTCCCTGGACCCTGGTGCTACATGACAGTAAATACCCAGGCTCACTTCCAGCCCTGGGCTACATGACAGTAAAGATCCAGGCTTACCCCATCTCTGGGGCCACATGACAGTGAAGATCTGGCCTCACTCCCCACCCTGCATACAAGACAGTAAATACCCTGGCTCAGTTCCAACCCTGGGGCCAAACAACTGCGAAAACTCAGGTTCACACCTGACCCTGGGGTCAGGTCTCACCCTAACCCTAGGTGATCTCTGGCTAACTCCTGACTTTGGGGCACATGGTAGTAAATACCCTGGCTCACTCTTGACCCTGGGGTCGCACTACAGGGAAGATCAAGACCTAGACTCACCTCCTGACCCTGGGACTACATGATAGTGAAGAACTTGAACTCACCCTCGACCCTGGGCCACATGACAATGAAGACCCAGGCTCACGCTTGACCCTGGACCACATGACAGTAAAGGCCTTGGCTCTCTCCTGACCCTGGGGTGATATGACAGTGAAGGCCCAAGCTCACCCCTACTCTGATGTCACAGCGCGATCTGCAGTCAACAAAGGATAAAAGGCAGGACGGTAGCTATCAGTAAGTGCATGCAACCTGTGTTAACGCAGCCCAGACCAAATAAGAGGACTCTGGTAGAATCCAAACTCCTGGGAGATTTTGTATCATCTTGCTGTAGTTTGAAACCAGGCCAACAGCAATGGTATTTACTCACCTGGTAAAGGTAATTATACCTGCAACCTTTATAGTACTGAGACACTGCTCATCATTGGGGTTATCCTCCATCTGTCCTACAGGTTGATGCACGATCCAATCAACTTTAAATTGGCCAGAGGCCATCCCCCAGTCAGGACTGGAAACTCCAGTGAGATACTTCACTAACAAAGAATAAAACAGACAGAAAAAAACACCTACAAGGAAAGAATAGCAGAGGATATCATAGAAATGGAAATAATGAACCACGTGTGGCACCAGGGTTGGGGGTGAGCCCAGATCTTCACTGTCATGTGTGGCCCCAAGTTTGGGAGTATGCTTGAGTCTTCAGTGTCATGTGGGGCCCCAGGGTCAGGGGCCATAAAGAGAATGTTTTCTGATATGCTACTTTCACTACATAGTACACTACATCACTACCTAATATCAAAATTCACCAAAATTCAAGTAGGTTAACACATTAACCAGTAGTGTATATAAATCATATTATAGGCAGCAAGGAACCCTGAGTCATCGGATTCGGCTACTTAGGCAGGAAAACTGGAAGTAATCAGTTGTTCTGGTTGCCTCAGATTCTTGGTTCTCTTATGCATTGGAAGGGACTCTGAGTACTATAAAGGTTGCAGGTATAATCACCTTTACCAGGTGAGTAAATACCATTATCCCCAACAATCTTTACAGTACTCAGACAATACTCACCAATGGGGCCTTAGTAGCAGTGAGATAAAAAAAAGGGAGAGAGGGAAATGCATGAGCAGGTGCAAATGGAATCTGAGGCTAATACCTGAAGCACCACTCTTCCAAAACAGGCCCTGTCTGCCGAAGCACATTCACATGGTAGTGTTTCACAAAAGTATGGGTAGAGAACCAGGTGGCAGCCAAGAAATGTCCTGGCAGAAGCGTTGCCTCTCTCTGGCCATGGTGTGGCCATTGCCCTGGTGGAGTGTGCCTTAATGCCTGAAGGTGGCTGGAGACCTGCCCCCAGGGTAGTACCACAATAAACCAAAACTCTGTTCCCCAAGTTTCTTTAGCCTGACACCGTTTGCCCGAAACACACTTGCCTGACATTTGAAATTTGCCCGCAGCAGAGTTGATTATATTAACTAAGGGGGGTGCAGAGGCCCCCCTGAACCCCTCCAAAACATAAAATTACCTCCACTGCGGGCAGATTTCGAATGTCAGGTAAGTGTGTGTCAGGCTAAGGAAACTCAGTGAACAGTTTCAGTTTATCATAATATATCCATCCCCCTGGTAGGCAGCTCCAATGGTGGCTCAGAGCCATCTTGCTACTGTGTGCTTAGATGTGGCCTACTCTGCCTTCTTCCCTGCCATGAGTGCACACAGACTATCAGTCTTGTGGATTAGTTCAGTCATGTGCAAATATTGTCTTAACTGGGTAGCCACACCAAGTGGGTGAGGGCTGCTTCTGGAAGTTCCTGTTCAGGATGCAGGATAGGTAGGTGAATCTCCTGCTCTATTTGGAATTGGGACAGTACTCTGGGCATACAAACATATGAACATACGAAGAAGCCAGCAGAAGAAAGCCATTTGGTCTATCAAGTCTGCTGGTATTGCAGGGTCCACAGCTTGAGCTAATATCCCTGCCCTCCCTCCCCACTCCTCCCATCCTCCCTACCCATGATCTTTACCTTCCCCCATGCCTGTCCCAGCCTCTCTTAAAGCTGCCCACTGTTTTCAACAAGATGACCTCTTCCAGCAGAGCATTCTAAGTGTCCATCACCCTCTCTGTGAAGAACTGCTTCCTGACCTGCCTCCTAAACCTCCCACCCTCCAGCTTAAGACTGTGCCCCCTTGTGTTATTTATTTATTTATTACTGTATTTATGGCATAAATGAAGGGAATGACTGCAAGGAGACTGTCACCATGGAAGACCAAGAAAGTTTCCCTGCAAAGGAGTGCTTGTATTTTGTTAACCTTTCTAGCCAAGCACATGGCTACCAGGAAAACTCTTCTGAGCACTGTCCAGTACAAGGAGTCTGGTTGAAAAGGAGCTCTATACAGGGCATCCAAAACAAAGTTCAGCTGCCAGAGGGCTCAAGGGGCCTTGTTTGAGGGGAAGAGATTTGTACAGCGTGTAGCAGCCTAACTACTTCTGGGTGAGACCCTAGTTGTCCAATCCCTGGTAAAGGACCGCTCATGGCAGAAATGGCTGATGTCTGAACCCTTAGCAATGAGTGATTGGGCCTCTTTTCTGTGCCATCATTTAGAAAATCCGCAATTTGAAGCAGGCCTGCCACTGAGGAAGGCGCGCCCTTAGTGAAGCAACTTGCAGGAAATCTGCCAATGTCTTTGATATGTTTTGTTGGTAGATTGTTTCCTTGATTGTAACAGGCAATCCACCACCTAGGGATGATACCCAGCATGTAGCAGTCTTTGCCTCTCAACATCCATGCTGTCATTCTGAGTGTCTTGGGATTGTGGTATAAGAGCCCTGGCTCAGTTTATCTGGGCACATGAGTATGAGTCATGGGGAGTCGATTAACGTGGTCTTGATCAGTGAGTTCCATGGTCTCCACAGCCAGTCTGAGGTTATCAGTGAGACTGTGGTCCTGGTGGTTCTGATCTTGTGGAGTTCTGCTGCAATCATGGTTGTTGGTTGAAATATGTATGCCTTGTTGATGTCCCAGGGGGCCAATAGCATGTTGGTTTCCTCCACCTGGGGATCATGGAAACATGAATGGTAATGGGGGAGCTGAGCATTGTGGCAGAAGGCCATTAAGTCCACCTGTAGGGGTTCCCACTTCCTGCTGAGTTGATGGGAAATGCATGGATGTAACTGTCATTCCACATGATTGTGGGTGACTCTGCTGAGCTAATCTTCCTGGGAGTTAAACTTTCCCACCAGGTAAGTTGCAGATACTGCCAATAGTTCTCTTTCTGCCCATCAGAGAGTTTTTAGGGCCTCCCTGATTGTGGTGTAGCTGCATGCCTCCCCCTCTTGTTTGTTTATGTAGACCATGATGACCTGGTTGTCCGGTCTTATCAGGATTGTTTGACCTGTGAAACACGGGGGGAAACATAAGAGTGGGTGGTAAACTGCTCTCATTTCCAGCATGCTGATGGGTAGGCATGACTTGTGTGGTGACCACTTCCCCTCAGTGACATGGCAACCTAGTGTTGCTTTTCAGAACTGCAGATTACTGTCTATTGTGGTTGTTGCAGTGGGGGGTTAGTGACAGTGGCATGCCCCTTGTCAGATTGGACATGTTCATCCACCATAGCAGATCGTTCAAGACTGCTGAGCTGGGTTGGATTTTGAAACTGTAGTCCTGTGTCATCTGATCCCACGTGTCCAGAATGCATCTTTGAAGGGGGCACATGTGTAGTCTGTCCCAGGGTACCATGTCTATCATTGCTACCATTAGCCCCAGAATTTGTAGATAATATCACACCTTTTTGCTGGGCTGGGTTTGGATTGTGTTGATGTGCTGAATTAAGTTCCACACCTTGTCCTCAGAGGGTGTCACTTTATTGAGCTTTTTGTTGATTCAGTGTGCCTGTGCGACTGGTTTTGTGCTTGTGTAACGCAGATAAACTCTGATTGGTCACCTCTCTATCCATGGGATATACCACCCTGTAGGGGTTTGAAGGCAAGGCATCCTAGGGGAGGGTTCCACCCCTTGAGGTGTCATGGGAGTGATTCTTTTGGCTAAAGATACCTCAGGAAGAAGCCCACGGGAGAGAGAGGCATGCCACTGGAGGAGGAAGGATGGGTGGAGGGGCACTGAAAAAATGACTGTGTGTGGAGTGAGGAGAGCAGCCCTTAAATAGGCCAAAAAGGGGTGTGTGGCCAGTTGCACCACCCCCTTGAACTACAGGCTACAGCCTTCCAATTCAATGTGCCTGTGCAACTGGTTTTGTGCTTGTGCAATGTAGATAAACTTTGGCTGTTTGCCTCTCTATCCATGGGATATACCACCCTGTAGGGGTACGAAGGCAAGGAACTCTAGGGGAAGGTTCCACCCCTTGAGGTACCGTTGGAGTAATTCCCTTGGCTAAAGGTACCTCAGGAAGAAGCCCAAAAAGAGTGTCAAGCAAAGCATACAATGTCATGAACATGTATTGGGGTCAAGGACCTGTACGTAGGTCGGTTGGTAGTATGGGTTCAGTTGGTAGCATGGGTCAATGAAGACCTGTACATAGGTAGGGTGGTAGCATAGGTTTAGTTGGTAGCATGGGCCAATGAAGACTTGTACATAGGTCTGTTGGTAATGGGGTTCAGCTAGTAGTATAGGTCAGTTGGTCATATTGTTTGAGTGAAGCAGGCAGGAAATGACAGGTGAACTGTGACCCACTCGGAGGTCTGACTGTAAGGTGTGGAGGCTTGGCTTTCTAAGAAAAGAGAGAACAGCCAAACGGGGAGACAGGACGTTTACTGGACACCCACCCAACTCCATCCAACAGCAGAAACCTACCCAAGTGGGAAACCTACCTAAGTGACCTAGGGATTACAAGGACGCCTATCTAGTATTATGACCATTGGCAAGAAGGAGAGGAAATACCCTCTTTGAGGAGGAAACCTCTGGGGATCCAAGGCCTAGGTTGCCTTCCCTCCAGGCTTTGGGACAGTTTTTGTTAGTGACGGCTCTGCTACTGCAATTTAGTAGACCAGTCCAAAGGAACTTCAATTTTCGGGGAACACTCTAACTCTATCCCTCTAACAGGAATGCCATGGAGGGTTGTGAGAGCACTCTGCAACAAGAGTCGACCAAGGCAGGAGGAGGAAAGTAATGACTGCTGAGGCGCTCAGCTGGCCTACCGATCTATGAACAAACCAGATGAACCAGAGGCAGTTGTAGGGAGAACAGCATGAAAAGGTGCCTCTGAACCTGCTCGGGCAGCTAAAAGGGCCCTTCCCATGACAGCCCCACCCTTTCACCGCTGAAGTCTTAAATGCTACATCGAGAGGTGCCATGGAATAGAATAGACAAGGGCAAAAAGAGCAGACATGGGGGAAAAAAGAATAAAGGCAACATTAAATGGAGGGCAATAAGTACCAATGCCCGTAGTCTGGGAAACAAGCTTCCTGAGCTAGTAGCCTTGATGGAAGATGAACAATTGGATATTGTGGCAGTCACGGAAACATGGTACACGGAGAACCATGACTCGGATGTCAACATACCGGGGTACACAGTCTACAGAAGGGACAGGGAGGGGAAAATAGGAGGTGGAGTAGCTCTATACATAAGGGAAGGGATCAAAGCTACAGAACTAAAAAGTAAAGGGGGAGGACAAGAGGCACTCTGGGTCACCTTGGAGAAAGGGAATTGCATCACAATCCACACAGGGGTTGTATACAGACCCCCATCTCAAGGGGAGGAAATGTACAAGAAAATGATAGAGGACATTCTCAAAATGGCTGAAAAAGGGGAGCTACTGTTGATGGGGGACCTGAATATGCCAGATGTTAACTGGATGACATGTACTGCAGCCACATCCAACAGCAGGGTCATTCTTGATGCCCTGCAGGGGGCAGGCCTTAGACAGCTAGTGCTGGAACCCACTCAGGAGGGAGCAATACTAGACCTGGTACTCTCAAATGGAGAGAGGATCACAAATTTAGAAGTCAGTAGACATCTAGGAACAAGCGACCACTGCACAGTGTGCTTCACAATAAGCACAACCATGGAGACGAGCCATACAAAAACAAGCATACTGGACTTTAGAAGGGCTGACTTTGGCAAAATGGGTAAATACCTGAGGAATACACTAGCAAATGGCCAAAAAGGAGGGGTGGAAGAACAATGGAGAAAAATCAAAACTGCCATCATAGAGGCAACAAGCCTTTGTGTGAAACAGATAAAGAAAACAAAGCGGAGTAAAAACCACTATGGTTCTCAAAAGAGGTGGCAGGAAGGTTAAGGAGAAAAAGGCTGCATTCAAAGTATAAGGAATCACAGAAGGAGCATGACAGGGAACTGTATCAATTAAAGCAGAAAGAAGTGGGGAAGGCAGTCAGAACAGCAAAAGCCCAAACCGAGGAAAAAACAGCCAATTCAGTTAAGAAGGGGGATAAAACCTTTTATAGGTGCATTAGGGAGCATAGAAAGGTTAAGGGAGGAATAGTAAAGATTAATAAGGGAGAGGGGAGGTGGGCAGAGGGAGACAGTGAAAAGGTAGAGTTACTGACTGAATACTTCTGCTCAATATTCACAAAAGAAGATGAGGAGGAGTTACCTAAACCAGACAATAGAAGCACTCTGGGTAGGGGGGTTGACACCAGTCCATTTACAGAAGAAAGAGTCCTGAAAGAATTCCTAAAACTCAAGGTGGACAAAGCAATGGGGCCTGTCGGGATTCACCCCAGAATCCTAAAAGAAGTAAGGGAGGACCTAGTGACACCACTGACCAAACGTTTTAACAAACCATGGGAGGATGGGGTGGTACCTGAGGACTGGAGGAGGGCAGATGTGATTCCCCTTCACAAAAGTCGGAGCAAGGCAGAAGCAGGAAACTACAGACCTGTAAGTTTGACCTCAGTGGTAGGGAAAATGATGGAATCATTTCTGAAAGAAAGAACTGTTGAGTACCTAGAGGCCAGCGGGGCACAGGACCCAAAGCAGCATAGATTTACAGCAGGAAGGTCATGTCAGACAAATGTAATAGATTTCTTTGACTGGGTGACCAAAGTAATAGATCAGGGAGGGGCTGTGGATATGGCCTACCTAGACTTTAGCAAGGCATTTGACACAGTCCCGCACAAAAGACTGATAATCAAGTTAGCCAGCCTGGGAGTGGGTCCAAGGGTGGAAGCCTGGGTAGCAAACTGGCTGTACAACAGGACACAGAAGGTAATAGTGACTGGAACACATTCCGAAGAAAGGGGGGTCACTAGTGGAGTACCTCAGGGCTCAGTACTAGGTCCAGTCCTCTTTAACATCTTTATAGGTAACATTGCAGAGGGTTTGGAGGGAAAGGTATGCCTCTTTGCAGATGACACAAAGATCTGTAACAGAGTTGACACACAAGGGGGGGTAGAAAGGATGAGAAGGACTTGGCAAGGTTGGAGGAATGGTCAGACATATGGCAACTTAGATTCAATGCAAAGAAGTGCAAGTAATGCACCTGGGAAACACAAACCCAGGAGAAGAGTACACAATAGCAGGGAGGTACTAACAACAACAAAAATGGAAAGGGACCTGGGGGTAGTCATATCAGATGATCTAAAGGTTAGTAAGCAATGTGAGAAGTCAGTAAGGAGAGCCAGGGGGATACTGGGATGCATAGGAAGGGGCATCACAAGCAGAAAAAGGGAAGTGGTTATCCCTCTGTACAGACAGTTGGTGAGACCCCATCTGGAGTATTGTGTGCAGTTTTAGAGACCTCATCTACGCAAGGACATAGACGGATGGAAGCAGTCCAGAGGAGGGCAACTAAAATGGTGCAGGGTCTGCATCAGAAACCATATGAAGAGAGACTGGAGAGCTTAATATGTATACCCTTGATGAAAGGAGGGACAGGGGACATGATAGAAACGCTCAAGTACCTCAAGGAATCAACAAAGTCCAGGAGGGTAGCATCTTTCAGAAAAAGAGATGTGTAAGAACAAGGGGGCACAATTTAAAGATAGAGGGGGGACGGCTCAGGAGTAATGTGAGGAAAATTTTTTTTCACAGAGAGAGTGGTGGATGCATGGAACCTTCTTCCTGGGGAGGTTGTTGGGTCTAAAACAGTGGGGGAATTCAAACATGCATGGGACAGACATAAAGCAATTGTAGTGGGGGGTGGCAGGAAGTAGGCTGTTGGTTAACTAGAATCTGCAGCTTATCCAGTAGGTAGGGAAATGGGCAGACTGGGTGGGCCAAGTGGTCCTTATCTGCCATCAAAGTCTATGATTCTATGGGTCAAGTGAGAAGGACCCCACCCCAAGCCTCGCATGCTCAAGATGCATACTTCGGGGTGCAGAAAGAGACCATCGGCCACGGGGCTAGCCTTGAGTCCTGGAAGTAATGGATATGGTCGGTATGTCTCCAAAATGTGGAGGAGTGAGTAGTAATGAGCATGGGACCCACACGTGGGTTGAGATGGATGATAGCAGACATAGTCAGATTGAGCACTGTGGACCCTCTCATGGGTCTTGACTGGATGAGAGCTGATGTGGAGAAACCTGTACATAGGTCAGGCTGAGCAATATGGACCCTCTTGTGGGTCTAGGTAAAGCAAATAGAATTTGTCAACCACAGGAATGTATGCCAACCAAGTCCATTAGGAAGAACAATTGGGAGTGAATTGAGCTGTATACTATGAGTAAGAGAACGGCGAGGCTGGGCAAAGCCCAGGGCCAACGGTTGGAGAGGAGGAGGCTGTAAAGCTGATTAGGTAGGAGGAGGCTGCAAAGCCAGTATGGTAGGAGGTGCGGTTTGAAGCAAGTAAACATGATATGCTGCCAGACTTGGAAGGGGATAAGCACTGCTGGTAGTGCAAGGGACAGGAAGGCTGGGATGACTGAGTAAACCAGGTGCATAATATAAGGGAAGGGATGGTAGAAGGCTGGGTAGAGCCAGAAGCCCTTAGGTGGAGAGTTGCCTGGATTCGGTGGTTGCATACTGCCATAAAGGCTATGTGGAGTAGAAGGAGGAGGAGGCCGGGTGAGCCAGGGGCTTATACAATACACTACAAATAGGAAGCTGCTCCCACCGCCTGGGGCCACGAGGCCCACTGTGACTCCTCAGTTCCCCACTGTAGGAAAAACAAAGAAGCCATGAACATGACGCCATGACACCCAGCAGTTAATGAAATAAGTTAAATATGTGCCAGCCATGAAAGCAGGATTAGGTTATCATCAGAAACAGATTACTTGGGCCAGCCCGGTGGCGCAGAGGACTGAGGCGCTGGACGCCACACCTTGAATCACGCTGGCGACCCGGGTTTGGGAATGGACTTGGGTCACTGGGGGCTGGCTGGGAAGGAGAGGATTGAGCATCTGGAGGACTGCTCTTCTCTCCTGGGGTGAGTAGGGTGGGCAGCTCCACTCTTGTAGCGGCCCTGGAGGATCAGGGGCACTACTACGTAGGAGGGACGTCCAACAAGAAAAAAGGCAGAAAAACACTTTGGTGGCCGCCGGATGACGGCTTCCGCATTCACCACGACCTGGAACCTCCGTGAGCCTGCACCTCCACAACAGCACCCCGAGACAAGTAGAATAATAGAGTGCTGGGGTTTCCCCTTACCCGGTGCCTTCCCCCTCAGAGGAGGGGGACCCACCCAGAGATGGGTTACTGTAGGACATCTCGGAGGGTCGGCTGCGTTGTGTGGTGGAATGGCAGGGCTCAGGAAACAGGTTGGCCGGGGATGGGGAATGCTTGGAGGCCTGAAGGAGAGGCAGCCATCGAAACATCGGAAGAGGTAAAAAGATCACAAAAAAAAAAAAAAAAAAGAAACAGACTGCTGTGGGTTTGGTAAAAGTACAGTAAGGTTTGGTAGAAGTGGGAACATGATGAGACCAACAGCAACTGTAATACTAGTTGGGTAGGGGTCCCCAAAAGAGGCGCCTTTACAGGCAACATCCTAATGAAGGACAAGCCCTAGGACAGCAAGCTGCTAGGGCAATGGGAAGAGGGGAAGCAAATTAATGACTAAGAGGTTCAAAATAGTTAGATTCAGAAACAAATTGCTAAAAGGCCTGCAGCTGGAGCTGAGACCAGGCAGCCAAGGTAACAGCTGAATGTATCAGTACAGCAATGCAGCAGTTGGGCCAGGCTAAGCAAACACAGAATACGGTGAGCAGAGCACACTGAACTCCAATACTGAATGAAGTGTTCTAGCACTGAGTGTAACAAGAGCAGAGCTGGGAGAACACAGAGTAACAAGGAGGGGCATGGTAAAGCCAGGACCAGGTGCAAAGAATTAGGCTGAAAGCACTGGAGATAGCAGGCAGGAAAACAGCAGTGGAAGCTGAAACACACAATAAAAATGCAAGTGACTGAAGGCTGGGAAAATCTGGTGAAGAAATACAGCCTGAGAGCACAGGCACAGGGCAGCTGAAAATAAAGAAACAACCTAAAGCACAAGTAAACAATGTAAACAGGTGGTAGAAACTACAAAGCCCAAAGAAAACCAGCTCGGTGTCCCTTTGAGCATGGGACTGTGATTTTGCCCATAGGAGGCAATCTTTCAAGTAGGGTTATGACATGGACTCCTTGTTTATGTACGGTGGCCACCAGTGCCACTGGTGTCTTTGCAAATACTCGTGGAGCTAATGTGAGTCCAAATGAGAGGCATGTGTATTGGTAATGTTGATTGTTGATGTTGAATCTGAGGTATCTGTGGTGACTCTGTCAGATCGGAATGTTGGGGTACACGTCTTTCAGGTTGATAGTGGACATATGTGGCAGGGTTGGGCTAAGACCCTGTCCCATTTAGTATACAGAGAGAGTTAAAAGCAAGGATCTGTTTTCACCTCTCCTATTCTGCCACTTGTTTGTCTCTTGCCTGTCTGTGCAAAGCTTCCTTGTGGCACCTAGGAACTGACCACTCTGGTTGTCCCACAGTTTTCCCCTGTTATCTCCCTTCCTTCACTTGCTGTTTCTATTCTTTCTTTCTTCCCTTGCTTCACTGTGGTTAAAAAAATACGTGTGAATCTGTACGTGAAACTGAGATCCCTTGGTCTGCAAATGTATACAGTTATATTGTTGAAATGATTACAGACAGCTACTTGGGTTTGTAAGGCAAGGCAAGTTTATTTATACGGCGCCCAATCCCCAGGGCTCTGGGCACCTTACATAAAAACAGGTAGGGTCATAAACAAGAAATACAACACATACACATCCATAAATATTTAAAACAATAGATAAAATCCTAGAATAACTAGAGTTTAGCAAGTACTGGTGAATCGTTTTCATTGGGGAAAGACAAACAGAACAGATGAGCCTTTAGACCCTTTTTGAAAGTCTCAGTTGTCAGGGCCTCCCTAACACAAACTAGAAAGGAGTTCCAAAGAGCCGGACGGGCAACACTAAAAGCATGGTTGCCGGACATTTTTAATCTGACCCTTGGAAAGTGAGGAGGCCCTTAGTCGCAGAGCAGAGGGAATGGACTGAGGTGCCAGGTATGAGGAGATCAGCTAGATAGCCAAGGGCCCAGTTCATATAGGGCCTTGTAGGTGAGCAAGCCCACCTTGAAGATGATCCTATACCTGACAGCCAGCCAGTGCAGAGCCCTCAGGACTAGTGTCACATGACTGCACCTAGACAGGCCCATCAGCAACTGAGTTGCCGTGTTCTGCACCAGCTGCAGCCGATGGAGGGTCCCTCCAGTGACCCTGAAGTATAGATTATTACAGCAATCTAGCCTTGATGTAACAAAGGCATGCACCAGTGACAGCAGGTCTTCAGGCGGAACGGGGTTTAATCCTGGTGATATTCCTTAAGTGGTAAAAAACACTTTGGACCACAGATGACACCTGAGCTTCAAGTGTCGATCTATCATCCAGGATAATGCCAATATCCTGCACCCTAGGAGAAGCCATCAACGGAGCGGATCCCAGGAACAGTCCTGTAACCATTCCGGAGGCACTCCCATCATGCCCGTGTCCTGGCTCAATCACCAGTACCTCTATCTTGTCGGAGTTTAGTCGCAAGCAGCTGGAGGACATCCAGTCACTGATCTCAGCCAGGCAGTTGTTAATCACTTCCATGGCATCATGCATTCTTGGGGTAAAGGACAAATACAGTCGGGTATCATCTGCATAGCAGTGAAAACCCATACTGTAGCACCTAATGAGCTCTCCAAGGAGCAGCATGTACACCGCGAATAACAATGGCAACAAGATCAAGCCCTGAGGCACTGCACATGACAGGGGCTTTGGGAAGGAGGAGAAATTACCCATCACTACTCGCTGCTTCATGTCAGAGAGATAGGACTTGAACCAATTGAAGACAGTACCGGTGAGTCCAAAATACTCTCGAGGGTGACCAGGAAGCACTATGTGATCCACAGTGTCAAATAAGAGATCAAGGAGCACAAGAACTGACCAGTCTCCTCTATCTCTAGCCCTGAGGAGGTCATTTTGCACCCTAACTAACACTATTTTGGTGCTGTGCCTGGCCCTGAAACCATATTGGAATAGCTCATAGATATCAAAGGACATGAGGTGTTCTTCGAGCTGTTACACCACTATTTTCTCAACAACCTTACCCATACATGGCAGGTTAGAGACTGGACGGTAATTCGCCAGGATGTCAGGGTCGAGAGATGGCTTCTTCAAGAGGGGTCTCACCAGAGCCTCTTTCAAGGCATCCAGAAAGATTCCCTCTGACAATGAACACAATCCCAGTGAACAGCAGGCCAACAGTCCCAACACATCTCATCAAGAAACAAGTCGGGGCCGGGTCCAGCTCACAGTAAGTGTGCCTGAGCTTCGAGATTACCTCAATGACCTCAGCCACCTCTAGTAGTTTAAACTCACCCCAGACAAACGGAGTGCCTCTACTCACCTCAGGCTGATCACCATGAGGCAGAACTTGCCTCATTAATGGGATCCCCAACCGGATGGAGGACACCCTGTTAGAGCAGAACAGTGCAAACCCCTCACACAAAGTGACTGAAAAAGCTTTTTTTGGCTGTAGACAGACTGGATGTAAAAGTCTGTCCATGGTCCGAAAGAGTTGAAATGGTCTGTTCTTCCCTGCAGCAATCTCCCTGGAAAGGAATTCTGCCTTCTTACGGTCGATTGCCCCTTGGTAATCATGATAATGAGCACGTACGGCCATTTTGTCCTCATCCGACTGGGTCTTCCACCAGCAATGCTCTAACTTCTGATTCCTGATCTTTATCACCTTGAGATCCCCCTCAAACCACAGGGATCTCAAGTGAGAAGATCTGGGTTGTATACAGACCAGTGTGATGGCATCGAGTGCCTCGGATACTGCCCTATAATAGGTGGCGACCGCCTCACCCGTGCCAACCACACATGCAGCATCTACACTAGATACATCAGCTACTGCCAACAGTCCCTCTGGTGACAATCCCGTTAAAGGGCAATAGCTGACCTTCTCAACAGAGGAGAAACTTTCAGGGGAGGGCCCAAAACAAGAACTTCACCGTGCAATGATCAGACCAAACGACCTCATCAGTCTTGAGGTTAGTTACCTCAAGCCCCACTGAGAACACCAGGTCCAGCATGTGGCCATGTTGATGGATTGCAAAACTAACTACTTGTGTCAGGCCCAGTGATGACATCAACTGGAAGAGGTCATAACCAAATTGCAAGGATTCATCGTTGACCGAGGCATTGAAGTCCCCCAGAATCAAACATCTGGGGGACTCTAACACCTCACCGACAATGAAATCCGCAACCTCCTGTAGGAAATCTCCTCCCGACCCTGGACGGAAGTAAATGAGGAGAATCCTGCAGCCTGCACCTGGACCCCCATGCACTGCCACACATTCGAAGGACCTGGCAGATCCCACTGGGTGCACAGTGAAGCCCAAGCTGGATCTGAAACAGATGGCCACACCTCTGCCCCTGCATTCCTTTCTCGGGCAGTGCACTACGGAGTACCCAAACGGGACAGCTGCCTCCAAAACTGGCTCGGTGTCATCGCCCAACCAGGTCTCCAAAATGCAAGCCAGATCAACCGAGGAAATCAAGTCTGCCATAATTGCAGTCTTGTTCCTCACTGATCTCGCACTGCAGTCTTGTTCCTCACTGATCTGGCACTGCAGTCTTGTTCCTCACTGATCTCGCACTGCAGTCTTGCTCCTCACTGATCTGGCATTGCTCAGCATAACCCGAAGGGGACTGGTAGATGCTGCCAGCCCCCCAGCTACCTGCCCACTCGGTCTGGTGGGAACCCTGGGGACAGAAGCCAAACACGTCTGGCTTCTCTCTCTCAACGCTCCGTCTAATCCCAGGGTGTCTTGTGCTCCTAACCACCCCAGTACCACTCACCTCCACCAAGCCCGCTGCACCCTGCCACCGCCAACCTGCATGTTCCCTCGTAATGCTGAGCCTAATGTTAGAAAAGTTGGCAATTTGGAACACAGGGAGTTGACCTTGAGAAACCTTTTGACCTTTACCCAAGCTTGTTAACAGAACTGTCAGCAGGAAAACAGCCCTGGGACAGACTGTCTTAATTGGTTGCTCCTGTTAAGAAGACTAATGTACTCTTCAAGCTGGTCACAGGAAGGGCAATGAGAAAATCTTGTTACTGTGGATTATACTATGAATTTAGGATAGTAGAAGGCACAAGCCCATGATACTGTCCCCACTGTTCAGTGGTTGTAACTGCTGGAGTTACTTTCCTGGAGAAATTTGTCAAGTCTCATTTTGAAACTGGAAAGGTTTGGTGCATATACAATTTCCCATTAAATGATTCTACAATCTAATCACTCTGGGTATGAAAGTGTATTTTCTGAGATCGGTTCTAGGTGTACAACCCAAAAATTCAGGCTTGTGGCCTCTTCAAGTCATGATTATAGTCCTTCAACTTTAGACCCAACTCGTTCATTAGCTTGTTATCCTCCAATACCTTTTATAGAAACAGCAGATCCCCTCTTAATCTTCCCTGTGTTAAGGACCATAACCCCAAGTTAGTAAGTTTTTCTTCATAAGTGTACCCCCCCCCGGGGGGCTTACCTGTATATTGCTCTATATGTCCCCGTCTCTCCATGTTTTGTTGCTCCGAGTCCCCCCGCACCTGTGCACACTGAAGCGCTTTGATGTTACTGACTGTATTTGTGGTCTAGAAGCAGGGAGTTTGTCTGCAGTCCCAGTGCCCCTCCTATGTTTTTTTGGGACCGGAGACCAGAGAGGGATCAGGCAGAAGCCGTAGCTGCAGCACAAGGGGGGTTTAAACAATGGGGCTGCTCAGGGACTTATGAATATTAATGAGCGGCCCCATGACTATGGATGAGTGCTGCCTGCCGTTTAGGGGCATGGTGTTGTAGTGGCAGTGACAGCTTGAACTATGTGGGCCATCCCAGTAAGAGTGGGCTTGTTTGACAGGGGACATTCTGCGCTATCATCCAGTGGGGTGCTTGGTCTCTGAAGGGAGTGTGTTGGGCTGCACCAGACTTGGAACAAGGAGAGACTGCACTGAGCTGTATGGGACTTCATGTAAACAAATGGGAGCTGACGTGTTAGTGATATTTGACCCCCGAATTGCAACCAATCAGTGATCTAGGGGCCCAAACTGGACACAGAGGGATTCCTGGGAAAAGGAGGGGACTAGTTCTTGCGCCTAGATCATGACCCAAAAAACGAGCAGGAAATACCGATCACTATAAATACTGATTATTGAAAGGCTTCAACGGCCAATCAGAATGCTGGATTTTCAGCTGAAACACTGTGAACTTTCTGGGATTCCTTCAATCTGTTGCCAGGCTCTGTACAAGTCAGAACTGTGCTGTGAGAGTGGTCACTGAGCTTCAGGGGCTTCTTAGGCCCCCATTTGGAGATCTGCCTGTCAGCAGAAGCAGATTAAAAAGGGGAAGGAAGGAAGGAAGAAAGAAAGACTGCTGAGGTTCTAGTTCCCCAGATGCTTGCTGCTAGATTGACTGAGAAGCGGAAAGAGAGAAAGAGACTGGACTGTGATTCTCTAGGTATGAAAAAGTTGCTTGCTATTAATGGGAGAGACTGGTTGCTGTAGAAACCCTGTACTGGGAGAGTGCTACAGTCAGGGCTGAGAAGCCCTCTGCTCGCGTGGGACTGCAAACAAAATTCTGAAGAGGCAGAGCATCTCTGGTCATTGAGGTGCTAGCGGAAGCTGTGTGTGTCCTGGTGAACTGGTTAAAGTGGCTGAGAGCTGAGGCCTAGCTGCAGCTGAAAAAAAGGTTGGGAACAGTGTAAACTGGGAAAGTGTGGACTTGTGTGCAGGGGGGTTGTTATTCCTGAGCCCCCTGCTGAATTGCACTTGCACTTACTGAATCAGAGGCTAGCACCCTTTCCTATTGGCACCGGACTTTATTGGAGAAACTGGTTAAGAACTTTTCTTTCTGAGAGCTCAGTGCAGGGACCGCAGAAGGACCCCCACCACTTGGGAGTCCTCACTCATAGCCAGGGAGGGAACTTGCTAACCCCTTCCAAGTGGGACTCACTGTCTCAGGAGGTCACTGGTGTGTGCTGGGATGCTAGGGCACCTGCGATCCATCAGGGGAGATGGGCTGTGGAGCCCCTCCCCGGGTCTGGGCCTGGTGCTGTTCTGTCACAGTGCTCTGCAATGGGCCAGAAGTGGCTGAAGGTGACAAGTGGCCAAAACTTCGGTCAAGGTGACCAGCTGAAAGATCCTCAAGCAAGTTCCACCCAGTCAGAGGGATCCTGGCCAGCCTGTGTTCACTGCTTCACTAACTCAAGGAGCTCCATTTTCCCCAGTGCTAAGGTCAATAAATCGTGAGTACCCAGGACCTCATTCCTGGGAGGAGAAAGGTGAATTTGTCTGTTTCAAAACTAAGATCTCTACATTTTCAGGGCCCCAACAGCCGGCCAACCCATGGCACAGATCAGGCCTGCACTTAGAGGGTACCCCTAGGGACAGTATTAGGGACACTGGTACCAGTGGGGAGGGCTTGGCTTGCGGGCTCACATTTTGAAGTTTCATATTATCACTGACCTTTCTTTTTTGCTTTCACAGCTACCCTATGTCCAGGCATTCCTTTCCTTACTCCTTACCCCATGAATAGAGCTGTGAATTTGTTGTTTGAACCTGCTGTGTTAGCGAAGTTCATTGCATGTGATTACTGCTGCGATATATGGTTTATGGTGCAATAAGTTATTGGGGGGACACAGTGTGCAGAGTAGTTGGTTGGGGAGGTGGGTAGGTACAGTATCCCAGGGGGACTGTACCGAGCGGAAACCTGGCCCACTAATACTTTACTCTGGGTGGAGGCACCACGCTATTATCAATATTTCTGGGAACGAACCCCCAGGTGTCACCATAGAAGGACCCAGGCCCATTGCCTGGTATCAGAGACAGTTGGCAAGGGGGGTAGCCCACTGGCATACGGCCCCGGGGCTACATAAGATTTTGACCTAACCTTTGGGATTAGCTTGGGTAATCTGCTCTGTGTCCTCTCCAGGAATCAGTATCCTTTTTAAGATAAGGACTCCAAAACCGCAAACAATAGTCAAAGTGTGGCCTTATGTATGACTTATACAGAGACTTTAAGACAGATGCAGACTTTGTACAAAATGCTCGCCTGACACAGTTAGTTAAACGATTTGCTCTATTTACCATCTCGCTGCAGTGGCTCCTACTCTTTAGGTTGCTGCTAATCACCACACCCAGATCCTTCTCACTATCAACTACCTGAAGCTTGATTCCGTGTCTGTAGTACTCTTGCATTATATTATTTTTCCCGAAATGCATGATGACATATTTTCCTATATTAAACTGCGCAATGGTGCCAGCCCAGTCCACAGTATTTTCTAGATCCTTAATCATACTGATCCTATTAGAGTAACAGTTGACCACTCCACCCAGTTTAGTGTCATCTGCAAACTTTATCAGCTTGTTGCTACTGGTTCACTGGAGATCCTGAATAAATATGTTGAACATTTTATGAAAAACAGGAGATGAAACTTACAAGAACAGGATGCAGAGGTTAAACCAGCAGGAAAAGACACCTTATAAAAAGACAACAATGTTTTGTTTAGAGATAGACTCAGATTTTAAAGAGACTCTCAGAGGTAAGACTTTGTCTGTACTGCATGTATGAAGCGCTATCCTGTACAATTTTATTTTTTTTATTTTATTGCTGATAATAATAAAATGTTATAACTTCTCCTGGTTTGCCTATGCTTCCTGACCTGTGCCTGTACAACAAAATAAAGTCACCCAGTTGGATCGCTCGAATAGTGGATGTCAGTGTCTCCATTTTTAATCTTTTGTAAATAATGTGCTGATCGAGGAATTTTAGATCCGGTACTGGGCGCAGTCACCAATCTTTTTGAGGACAATAATGAAAGTAGAATATACAGTACCTCTTTGTTTTGCTCATGTGGGGGCATTGGCAAAATAGCTTTGTTGTTGGACAGATTGAGAATGGTTTGTCTGATTGTGTAGCCTTCTCCTGGGATGAGGGATTGGGGGCATCGTCGGTCTGTGTGACACTGTCCCTTACTGGAGCTCGATCGCATATCCGTATGTAAACAGTTCTTCGACCCATCTGTCCATTGTGGTGTGGGCCCACGGTGAACAGCTGAAATTGGCCTCCAGTGGTGGGTTACTTGCCTTCGCCTGCCTCGATTCATTGTTGGTTGTCGTTGTGTCAAAGGTTTGGTTTGCTGCCAGATGGATTAAACTTTCTGTTGGCATTAAATTATTGACCTGTTTTGAAAGGGATGGGTCTGTAAGTGGGGATTTGAAATTCAAACATGTGAATGCTGTTTATACTGTGGTCTTGACTAGTTAAGAAAACTCTTGAATCTTGGATGAAAGGAGTGCCTTGACAGCAGGTACTGGTCCTTGTCTCTGGAATCTTCCCCAAACAAGTGACTCTCTTTAAATGGAAGCTTCATGACAGCATTCTTGGATACACTGTCCATCTGCCAATTTCAGCTGCAGAGCTCTTCTGGCCCAGTTTTCAGTATGGTCACCTTTGAGTCAAGTTTGAAAATGTCCAACGATGCATCCGTGATGTAACAAGCTGTCTGGATGCTGCAGCCAGCATTGTCTAACAGTGGGGACATTTCAGGAATGACCTCTACAATAGACTCTAGCCATCTGAGGAGTACTCTGCTGGTGAACCACACAGCTGTGTCGGCCAAAAGTAACATTTCTGACACCTCATGAACCTTCTTCTGCAAGTGCGTCTCTATTTTTTGTCCATTGTGTCTTTTAAGCTGCTGTGCTTTTGGTCAGGATAGTGGTCCTTTTTGACAGGGCCATGACCGTGAGTAAACCGTAGGAGGTGTGAACTATGCTGCTTTTCTGGTTTCACTGAGAGGATATGTTTTGTCAATTGTGTGCTTCCCCGGAACCCTGGTGGGATCTGCCGTCTCATGTTCCTTTTGAGGCATGACGTTGAGGGCTTGACAGGTAGGGAAGTGAGGTCTCGTTGAGTCTTGATTTTTCAAAAGAAGGGGTTTATAGATGTAGAGGGCTTTTTGTGTTCATCCTCTATCTTGAGAACTTCCCTAATCATGCATATTATTACCTTGACTTGTGTAGCCTTCAGTACCAGTGGAGCTATCAGAGATGGTAGGTCCTCATCTGAAGGTGAGTTCGCTGAATGCAGGTTCTGAAAAGGATTTGTCTTGGAGACTGTGCAGACTGCAACATGGCTCTCTAAAACCTTGACATTGCATTTCAGACAAGAAGGCATGGTATGGAGCTGTGCAATAACACTGGAAGCTAAGTGGGGAACAGGAAGGAAAAGAATCTGGAAAAGATATGTGCCTTTGTTTTAGTGCTGCTTAACGATAACATGCTCTACAATGTATGTCTCAAACAATGGTCAAAAAGTCTTCCCTCTCCCACATGAACATGCAGCTGGAGATAATATAAAAACATCTGCAAATAGTAAATGAGAATGCAGGAAGGGCCATCTAAGATGGTTTGAGTATGGCTGCTGAGGGGAAGGAAAAACGGCCGCTGATATCCTGAGATCTGAGTATTCCTGGGGTTGTGTGAATGCACAAGAAGCCCTCCAAGATGGCACCCATGAACTCGTGAACTAAGATGGCCACTGAAGACTCCTGTGAGATTTCACTGATCCCATTGCAAATCGTGTAATTTCACAGGAACAGCCTCCCTGGAGCCAGAGAGGAAGGAGACAACCATGCCCAAGAAGAAAACCCCACACTGTAGTGATTAATGGCATCAGACACCAACAGTTGATGGTGTGGCCGTCAGGCGCTAACGCACTGAAGAGGCAGCGTTAACAGTTCAAACATGGAATAAGACATGTAGAAGGAATGAGGAGGGAGATTTAAAAGGGTTGTCCCAGATGCCAGATGTAAACAGGAGCAGAGGAAAAATTCCATGTAAGCTGAATGGCCAAAGACAGCAACTGGCAGAGACAGCAGTTGGGGAGGAGAGGACTCTGGAGAGACAGCAGCCAGGGTGGAAGACTTTGGAGGGGAAGCAGGCATAGAAAAAACAATGACTTCATGGGAGCAAGCACAAACCAAAACTGTTTCCCCCTGTGTAGCAGGGTATACAGAAGCTGCAGGAGGGTCCAAACACACGAAGGGAAACAGCATGCTATATTGCGGCTGTCATTGATTTTCCTGTATATGGACACCACAGAAGGATCCAAACACACGGTGGGAAACAGCATGCTATACTGCAGCTATCACTGATTTCCCTGTATATGCAGGGTGTATGGACGCCACAGAAGGATCCATACACACAGTGGAAAATTGTATGATATATCCAGATTGTAGAAGAGGACGTTGCAGGAGGGTCCAGTTCTGCAGGCAAAGTCAGCTGTGCTGAGTAGAAAGGATGCTGCAGCAGGGTCCAAGTTTCTGAACGGCTTGTATGGTAGTAGGGCTGGATGCCACAGGAGGGTCCAGTCTTAAATTAGCTCCAGAAACTGAATGTTTGTCAAATGCTGTAATATGACGGAGCAGCTGGATTGAATGCTACAGGAAGGTCCAGATCAGCAATAGAGCACAATAAAAGAATATCATGCCCTGCATAAAGATGTTGAGAATACTATAAAGCTCCTATGCACTAAAAGCCAATTGATGCTTGCTAGTTTTAAAGGCATAGTAAGAAAGGGGAGAGAATTAAAATATTTGAAAAAACTACTTGTAATTTTGGGAGCAATCTAGGATCACAACCAACCTCTAAGGACGCACGAAGCAAAGTGGAGTTTCCAATTCTGGCTGGGGGTGGCCTCCAGACAGTTTGAATTTGACTGGATCGTGCATTAACCTATAGGATGGATGGAAGATAACCTCACCGTTGAGCAGTATCTGAATACTATAAAGGTTGCTGCGAATAACGACCCTTCCCTGCACTATCCTAATTTAAGCAAACTGCCCAAAGTAAATAGAGTAATATAAAGTAATTTGTTTTGTTTTTTAATACCACCTTTCTTAAAGTGGCTTATAATCCAAGAGGGGGAAGAGAGAGATGAAAAGGTTGCTGCCATTTACAATGCCCAGGAAATTCAAACAGC
Source organism: Neoceratodus forsteri (assembly GCA_016271365.2). Taxonomy (NCBI): domain Eukaryota; kingdom Metazoa; phylum Chordata; order Ceratodontiformes; family Ceratodontidae; genus Neoceratodus; species Neoceratodus forsteri. The sequence continues at coordinate 818,848,966 of CM028137.1, forward strand.
ACAGAGATTAATTGGAAAGATTAAGCACAGGGAGGTTAAAAATAGCTCAGTTTGAAGTCTGAACCATCCATTGCTTAACTCTGATACACAATGGCCACCTAGGTGAAAATAAGCTGCGACTTGCTCAGGGTCAAGCAGTGAGTGGTGAAATTCAAACCCCTGGTCTCCTGAGTCACAGATCTGTACTCTAACCATTAGGCTAAATTGCCTCCTCCAGAAAGCTAAGCAGCCACAGAACTGCCAGGGAAGAGGCCAGTTACCCAGGGGCCCCAGGTCATATGTTGTCAGTGAAGAAGAGCTATCAAGGCCGAGGCAGCCTCCCAAGAGTGCAATGGCTTACTGACATAGTCTCGTTCCCCACACCGACTTATACAGCCAGGTCAACAAGGTTTATTGACAACAAAATCAAGCAGGTCACAGCACAGCAGCTGCAAGGAGGACCATGTCTCCAAGGAGACTGTGAAATTGACTGTGGGAGGGAATGAACCATCCAACTGTAAATTACAACGGCTACAGACTTTACGTGCGTTTACACTCTCACTGTGTGTTGAGTTGCAGCTTGTAACAGCCTCATAGGACAGTTTCACCTAGTAGAATAAGGAAAGATAGTTAGTTTTAATGTATTTAAAAAAATAAGTTGCTAAGGACTTAGGTTCGAGTCCTGGAGTAGGTAGGGGCTGCCAGCAAGGTATGGGGTGGCGCTTGCAGTGATATAAAAAGCAGATTCAGAACCTAAAATAATACTAAATAAATAATAAGCAGATTTGAAATAAACTATCTGTCAGAATCAGTATGAGCAAATTATTAATAGGTATAGTAGGATGTAGCACCGGGGGGGAGTATGGAAAGGACTCCTGGCCCTGGCTTTTCTTATACACATGCAGTTTTTTTTCAGTTTTAATTACTGGCCAACTATTTGTACATAAAATGTAGAATTTACTGTAAAAATGGTAGTTTTAGTCATTAGTGGCCAGTGGGTTAGTAATCCAATTGCCCTGGCTACTCAAACATGCCCTGGTGGTCCAGTGATTCAATTTGGTCTGCCTGGGCTACCTCAAATATTTTTATTATGTTTATATTAAAGAGATTGTTCCTGTAATAAAGAAAGCTGCTCTGTGTAATGTAAATACAAAGAAATGTAGAATGGCAGCTGTGGGTGCCCAACGTGCCAAAAAGAAGAGGATCGGGGAGTGTGAATGACCAAGAGTCAGTCACACAGCAGAACGCACTGCGCTCAGTAAAGGAATCCTCAGGCTAGCTTGCGGAAGGCCTCTCCTCACTACCACACTGGTCGGAAGTCAGGCTCCGGCCAGCGGCAATACTCCTGTACGAAAGTGCGAGGAGACGTACTAAGGCGCTCCTCTCGTGGGCAGGAACAACCAGATATTTTCCTTTTTTCAAATAGTTCTGCAGGTGACAAGCACCAGGGAAAATTGTGTTAGGGACTGGCTCACATAACATACAAATAAAGGAGTCCAGTCTGTCAGGGACTCGGTGGAAGTCCCACACATTCAGAAGGTAAGCATTTTATTTGGAGCTCACAGAGAACCATTTTGTGACACTGAGGGTGTGATATAGCACCGTGGAACCCTCGGCTTCACACTAATTAAATATATTAAAAATACATTTATTTTTATTTAATAAAGCCATAAAGGAGCTAAGGGGAGTCCTGAGAAACTAGCAAGAATACACAGACTTTCTGTACTAAATCACAAGCAAAAATGGAGCAGTTTTAAGTAAAGCTCTGTACCAGAAAGTTGCATACAGTCACAAACCCCTTGCTTCACATATTTGCTTTTCTACATCGTGCTGCCATACTGTTTTTTATCAGATTTATACCAAACTTGGTGGAGGTATAGATTCAAGTGTGGTATACAACACATAAATAGTTTTAAATGTCAGAAATGTGAAATGGAGGAGTTGCTAAACTTAGAAGAGAGAGGGGGGGGTCCTGCTGAATCTAAATCCATGCAGTCAGTTACACTGGAGGTGGAGCTAGGTGTGGGGGAACAATGAATATTCAGTTTCTGTGTGAAAAAAAACTGTTGTCGTCAGTGTTATTAAAGGGGAAACTGCTGTTTTCAAGAGAAAATAAAGAGGTACGTGCCTAGAAATTATTATTTATGAGGTTTAATGACAAAAGAGTGTATTGTCTTAGCGACTTAGGTTTCCTATGGGTCATTTTGTGCAGAAAAAATTCAGCAGGGAGCTAAAGATGACAGCTTTCCAACCATTATAGTGAAAACATGCTTAGACATAAAGAAAGTGCTTATCTTTTGTGACAAAGAAATGTATTTCAAAATGAGACTCAGAGTTATAAAAAGAAGGGAAGCCTTGGAATGTTGAGGGGGCAGATGGATTTCAAAACTCAGTATTCCATTGTGGTTTATGCTGCTGCAGGGAGAATTTTGATTGGTGCTGAGGCCCTGGACAGGTCAGTGTACACAAACTAGCATATGCAAATTAGTTTTAGGCAAAAAAGTAGCTATACAGCCATTGCAGGGAGTCCAAGCAGGGGAAAGCGACTGAGAAGGAGGGACCCAAGCCAAGTGGGTGTCCTGTCTGAAGGGGCCTGCTGCAGTGATACAGCCTGATAGTGACTGCCATTATTTTAACTGAAGTGTAGGATTAGTGTGTAATAGAGCCTGATCGTGTCTGCCTTTATTTAACTAAAGTGTAGGATTAGTGTGTAACACCCCCCCCACGGGTGGGGCTTACCGTGATGCCCAGGGGGGCCCGTCCTCACTCCCACTCCTCCCATTGCCGTCCCACCGCCAGTTCAGGGTCCTAAGGGTTCCCTTGAGTCTCTGTCTGGCTCCTGTGTTTAGTCTTGCAATTTTGAGCCCGGAGGAAAAGGTCTTGGAGCCACCACATTGTGTTCTGCTCCTGTGAGCAAACCAGTGGTCCGTGCATGCGTCCTAGGTGCCTGGTGTCTTCTTGCCAGTGTAGCTGCTCACCGATTGCCTCCCCAGAGCTCTCGACCCCCTGTACAGGCTAATAGTGGGTCGGACACATGGAAGGGGAGGCTGAGAAATGGCTGCATATATTAGAAACATAGAAACATAGACTTTGACAGCAGATAAGGACCGCTTGGCCCACCTAGTCTGCCCATTTCCCTACCTAGAGGATAAGCTGCAGATCCTATTTAACCAACAGTCTATTTCTTCCTACCCCCAACAAAAATTGCCTTAAGTCTGTCCCAAGCATTCTTGAATTCTCCCACAGTTTTAGAGCCCACAACCTCCTCAGGAAGGCTGTTCCATGCGTCCACCACCCTCTCTGTGAAAAAATACTTCCTCACATTGCCCCTGAGCCGTCCCCCCTCTATCTCCAAATTGTGTCCCCTTGTTCTTGCACATCTCTTTTTCTGAAAGATGCTACCCTCTTGGACTTTGTTGATTCCACTGAGGTACTTAAACGTTTCTATCATTTCCCCCCTCTCCCTCCTTTCCTCAAGGGTATACATATTAAGCTCCTTTAGTCTCTCCTCGTAAGGCTTCTCTTGCAGACCCTGCACCATTTTAGTTGCCCTCCTCTGAACTGCCTCCATCCTGTCTATGTCCTTGCGGAGATGGGGTCTCCAGAACTGGATGCAGTACTCCAGATGGGGTCTCACCAACTGTCTGTACAGGGAGATAACAACTTCCTGTTTTCTGCTGGTGATAGCTCTCCCTATACATCCCAGTATCCCCCCCAGCCCTCTCTACCGCCTTCTCGCATTGCTTGCCAACCTTAAGGTCATCTGACATGATTACCCCAGGTCCCTTTCCATTTTGTTGTTGTTACTACCTCCCCCCCCCATTGTGTAATCTTCCCCTGGGTTTTTGTTTCCCAGGTGCATTACTTTGCACTTCTTTGCATTGAATCCAAGCTGCCATACTTCTGACCATTCCTCCAACCTTGCCAAGTCCCTTCTCATCCTTTCCATGCCTTCTTGTGTATCAACCCTTTTGCAGATCTTTATGTCATCTGCAAAGAGGCATACTTTTCCTTCCAGTCCCTCTGCAATGTTACTTATAAAGACATTAAAAAGGACTGGACCCAGTACTAAACCCTGCGGTACCCCACTAGTAACCCCTCTTTCTTCAGAGTGGACTCCATTTACAATTACCTTCTGTGTCCTGTTGTTCAGCCAATGTTTTACCCAGGCTACCACCCTGGGAACCACTCCCAGGCTGGTTAATTTGACTACTAATCTTTTGTGTGGGACTGTGTCAAATGCCTTGCTAAAGTCTAGGTACGCCATGTCCACAGCCCCTCCCTGGTCTACTACTTTGGTCACCCAGTCAAAGAAATCAATTAGATTCGTCTGACATGGCATTCCTGCTGTAAACCCATGCTGCCTTGGGTCCTGTGCCCCACTGGCCTCTAGGTACTCAACAATTCTTTCCTTCAGAAGTGATTCCATCACTTTCCCTACCACAGAGGTCAAACTGACAGGTCTGTAGTTCCCTGCCTCTGTCTTGCTCCCACTGTTGTGAAGGGGAATCACATCCGCCTTCTTCCAGTCCTCAGGTACCACACCATCCTCCCATGATTTGTTAAAAAAGGTAGTCAGTGGTGTCACTAGTTCTCTGCTTAATTCTTTTAGAATTCTGGGGTGAATTCCATCTGGCCCCATTGCTTTGTCCACCTTCAGTTTTAGGAGTTCTTTCAGAACCCTTTGTTCTGGGAAAGGACTGGGATCGACCCCCCTCTCCAGAGTGCTTCTGTTAATTGATTAGGCACTTCCCCCACTTCCTTCCTCTTTTGTGAATACTGAACAGAAGTATTCATTCAATATCCCTGCTTTTTCACTGTCACTTTCTGCCCACCTACCATCCATTCTATTCAGCCTCACTACCCCTCCCTTTGTCTTTCTACGCTCCCTGATATACCTATAAAAGGTTTTATCCCCCTTCTTAACCAAGTTAGCTATCTTTTCCTCAGTTTGTGCCTTTGCTATTCTGACTACCCTCCCTGATTCCTTCTGCCTTAACTGGTACAGTTCTCTGTCCTGCTCCTTCTGTGTTTCCTTATACTTCCTAAATGCTATCTTCTTCTCACCAACCTTCACCGCCACCTCTTTTGAGAACCATAGTGGCTTTTTCTTTCGTTTTGATTTGTTTATTTGCTTCACATAAGGCTTGTTGCCTCTGTGATGGCAGTTTTGATATTTGCCCATTGTTGCTCCACCCCTCCTTCTAGCCTGTTTGCTAGTGCTTTTCTAAGGCACTCTCCCATCTTGCCAAAGTCAGACCTCCTGAAGTCCAGAACCCTCACTTTTGTATGGCTTGACTCTGTAGCTGAGTTTATCATGAACCACACTGTTTGGTGGTCACTTGTTCCCAAATGGCTACCCACTATTAGATCTGAGATCCTCTCACTGTCCCCATTTGAGAGTACGAGGTCTAAGATTGCTCCCTCATGCGTAGGTTCCAAAACTAGCTGTTTGAGGCATGCCACCTGAAGGGCATCAAGAATGGCCCTGCTTTTGGATGTGGCTGCTGCAAAGGTGCTCCAGTTAACATCTGGCATGTTAAGGTCCCCCATCAACAGCATTTCCCCTTTGTCTGCCATCCTAAGTATGTCTTCTATCATATCCCTGTCCATTCCTTCCCCCTGACATGGGGGTCTATATACAACCCCTTTGCAGATTATGGTGCCATTTCCAGTCTCTGATGTGTCCCACAGTGCCTCCTCTCCTCCCTGTTTACTCTTTTGTTCAGTTGCTTTTATCCCTTCCCTTACATAGAGAGCTATTCCCCGCCCTCCCTGTCTCTCCTGTAGGTTGTGTGCCCTAGTATGTTAACATCCCAGTCATGGTTCTCTGTGTACCATGTTTCTGTGACTGCTACAATATCCAGGCATCCCTCTTCCATCAAGGCCACCAGTTCGGGGAGCTTGTTGCCCAGACTACGGGCGTTGGTACTCATTACCCTCCATTTCTTGATGGCCTTACCCCTTTTTGCCCCATCCCTGTCCTTGTTGCATTTATCACTTTTTCCATTTACCCCTGCGCTTCTCCCTATCGACATCTCTATGTTGGTGTCTACCTTACTTAGTACCCTGATATTTTGGGGGTTAGGATTTCCCTGCTCCTTTCCAGTGCCCCCCTTGGCTAGTTTAAATGCTTGTCAATGAAGTATTTAAAACTATCACCTAGGATCCTGGTTCCCCTCCTGGACAGATGCAGACCATCATGCCAGTATAGGACTGCATCCCTCCAGGTGGACCCCCAGTCCCCAATGAAGCCAAATCCCTGAGCTCTGCAGCAGTTTTTCAACCACTGATTGAATCCCATGGTGTGCAGCTCCCTAGCCTCACCCGTGCCATAGACAGGCAGCACCTCCAAGAAGGTTACCGTGTGTGCTATTTGTCTAAGGCCCCTCCCCATCTCCACAAACGCTTCTTGCACTGCTCTGATCCCTTTCTTAGCCAGGTCATTTGTCCCTAGGTGGACAATGACATCCAGCTCCCTCCCCTGTACAGCTGCTCCTGCGATCCTGAGGATTCGCTCCCTGTCTCTCCAAGCCATGGTGCCAGGCAGGCATCTTACCTCCCTCTCCCCTTCCTCCCCCAGTTCTACCTTCCTAACAACAGAGTCCCCCACCAGGAGTTGTTTCCTTTCCTTGTGGGGTCCCATGCCACCCTCCTGTGGGTCTCCTTTGTGGAGGTTCCCAGCATCCTCCTTGGTCTCCACTGTGGGTGCCTCCATAGAGGAACCACACTTTTCCAGAACAGCATAGAAATTGTGGAGAGGTACAACTGCAGGGATGCGCCTCTGTTCCACCACCCTCACCCTCCCTGAGCCCACTGTGGTCCAACCACTCCTCTTTCTTGGCAACCTCTGAGGCAACGGCAGTGACCCTGGTGGTCCCTGGGTGGAAGAGGAGGTCCCACAAATCCTGGCCAACTCAGCCTGGAGATGAGCAACCTCCTCCCTCAGCCCAGAGAAGTGTCTGCAGATGGGACAACACTGCATCCTCCAGAACATCTCCCGGAAGACTGCTGCTCCACAGCCACTGCACTGCACCACTCCCATCATGTCTTTTTTATGGCCCCCTAACTGTTATTTGGAATACTTACTCTTTCCTCTGTTTGTTTATTTCTTTTTTTTTTACTTCTCTGCCTACTTACTTACTTACTGCTTCTGAAACCTTTTAGCTCCTGATCTTCCTGTTCTGAGACAAGACGTTCCTATATTTCTCAGTAGTCTCCTTACTTGCTCAGAGTCAGACCTCCAGCAGCTGGGGGGGGGGATGGAGAGCTACTCTTGCCCTTCTAGGATGGTGAGTCTTTGGTGGCTCTGTGATCACTCACTTCCTGCTCCCAAACAGGAAGTTCCTGTTGTCAGTTAAATCCTGTGCCTATAAAAGTAGAACTGGTTTAGGTTGGGGAGTGGAGGGAAGGGAAGGAGGGCAATATAGTCCCAGTAGAGAAGTTTTAGTTATATCAGTAGCTCCTTCCTCCTGGTGTTCTGTCTGTCCTCTGGCAGGAGCTATCTAGGGTGGTGTTTATATCTGGTCTTAACCTGGCTCCTTCTAGTTAAGCCACTCCCCCTACTTTGCAAATCTTTCTACACTTAGTTAATTTCACATATAACAATTCCCTTCTGACACCCGTGACAAGCACCTAGATAAGTACACAGATAACAATTTACTTCAATTACCTCTGACAAACACACCAACTCCTTTTTTTTTTTTTATGCGTAATTGAAGGTCCCAGTACAAGAGATCTAGTTCTTAGTCCCAGTAGAGAAGTTTTAGTTATACCAGTAGCTCCTTCCTCCTGGTGTTCTGTCTGTCCTTATTTTAAAAGCGCCTATGAGCGCTATTAGATTAGGGCAAATCTGCATATTTATGAGACGACATGCATATTAATGAGCCACCTGGTCGCTACCTAGGGGAGTACAACGGGAGCTGCAACAGGCAAACCATGATGTTATTTAATATAATTAAGCAGCTGAATGACATATAAGAAAGGCTGTTAAAGGACTATGGGGTAAATAAGTGTGGAAACTATGTGCCCTGGCTGCATGAACATTTGAAAGGTGGGACTGCTCTGGAAAGACTACATTGCACTGTGTTAAGCAGACATTTTTATGCTATGACCCCCTGGTCTAGCCAATCATTAAATTAGGTGCCCAAAAGAGAGCTGAAATGATTTTTGGCAGACATGTGAACTAATTCTAGGCGCCAAAGACCCTTTGCCAATCAGTAATCGAACTGGGTTAATGATTATTAATATTTGTGATTGTCAGCAGGATCTAACCAATCAGAAGCCAGGATTTGGGAGTGAAACCCCAGGGACTTTGGGCAGTCTGAGCAGTCTGATCTTGGCTCTGACTGAGTCAAGAAGGGCTCTGGCTGTGTTTTGGAAAGGCAGGTGGCCTTTTACAGGACTTAGTTAGTCAATTGGTCAGTGGTTTGAGAGCTGGAAAAGAGCATTTTCTCTGGCTGAAGGAACTGTGGTGTTGCAGCTGAACATCCAAGGAAGTCTGGTGAAAGCTCCTGGTGATTTTGGAGATCCAGTATTGCAGTGAGCCTGCATCAGTATGGAAACCCCCGAGCCAGTGAAAAGGGTGGTTTGGAACTGTGAGTGCCAGAGCTAAAAGTCGGCACCATGCCTGAATCTGAGGACATTGAAAAAAAAAGGTTTGCAGGTATCCAGAGTCCAGGAACCTGCTGATTTGCTGAAAACCAGCTGTGGAAAGGTGGAGGTCGAATCCAGAGACTGAAAGTCATTAGTCAAAAAGCCACTGGAAAGGTGGAAATTGGAGAACTTGGTACTGCACGCCGGAGCTGTTTGTTCCTGCCCAGGAGAAAGGTGAAAACTGAAAATCTCCACAGCTGCAACTTGGAGCTAGGAAAACTGCTAACCCCTATCAAGTGAGGCAGACTTGGCTGCAGGGGGCCACAGGTTAGTGCTTGAGTGCTAGGCTACTCTCGACCCATTAGGGGAGCCGGACCGCGGGGTCACTCCTGGGTCTGGGTTCCTTGTGGCCTAGTAGGCCTTGTATTCTGGGCTCTGTAATCTGGCATGCTTGGTGACCTGAAGGTGACAAGCTGCTAAAGTCTTCAAGCAAGTCAGAAGGTGACAAGCTGCAAGAATCGTCAAGCAAGTCAAAGGCTGACCAGTGGCTAGCCCTTGCTTCATCTTCTGGACCAACAATCCCTCTCCTTTTGCTTGCTGCCCTTTGTAGCAGTTGATCCAGAATTGCCTGAACCTCCTGTGCCAGCAGCTGAGCTCCAGTCTGCAGGATCTTGAGTAACCCAGGGCTTGACCTGCCAAAGAGGAGTAACATTTAAAATTGCTAGCATCCTACAGAGCTACTTCAAGGGCCCCAACGCTGGCCAACCCACGACATGTAGCAGGCCTGCATTAAATCTGGGTACCCAGTCAGGATAGTCAGGACATAGGGGGAGTACACTGGTACCAGTGGGGGTGGGCACTGTTTAAAGTTCTGGCCTACGGGCCTTGTTAACCTAAATCAAGCCTTCTTTCTCTTCCTCACAGCAATCCTGTGTGTCCCGGTATCCCCTTCCCTAGCTCTCCCCCTAAAATAAAGCTGTGTTTTGTTCTTTGTAATTCCTGTGTTGTGAACAAATTATTGGTTACAGCTGTTAAGTATATGTGTTTTACAATATTGGCGTGCATTAGGGTATTTAGTGTGTGGGGTGGCTGGAAGGGGAGGTGGGTAGGTACAGCATCCCAGGGGCTTGTACTGCTGAATATCTGACCCACTTACAATGTACTCTGGGTGTAGGCACCATGCTAGTTTATTTTTAACTTGGGAAAGAAACCCTACTTACAGCAAAATGGGAACCCAGGCCCCTCAACCTTGTTTAGGCCTGCAAGGCAGGGGAAGTAGCCCTCTGTAGACCCAGCGCCAGTGTTAAAAGGGGATCACCTGAACCCCAGTGTAGGGTCAGATAGGGTAGTAAGTGAGAACAGAAAGCCTGATAATGATCCTGTTATGCCAAGTTTTCCTCATAGAAGAAAGCTGCAACCTCAAGAATTCATCGCTTCTCCTGATTCCAACCTGAAACTGCTGACTCAAGAGGGACCTACAACAATTCTTAAGCAACTGCAAGAAAATAATTTCTTCAGACAATCCAAAGAGTGTGGTATTGTACAAAACCTTATTGATACAGTTTGGGGACTATTTTAAAAGTCAAGTGACATGGAATTTACAGAGAAGTGACCTCAGTCCTTCTGAAATTTAAAGAGACTTGTCACCTGAAGGACTGAACTGTGCAAGGACTGACAGGGGATAACGTCACAGCTTTTAATGTACCAGTATGCAATATGTTTGTGCCCCCCTGTCCCCCCATCTAGGGGCATACTTCTGTCGCAAGTGGTTCGGGGGCACAGGGGGAAGCTATAGCAAGTGCTAAAAAAATCACCCGAGAAAGTGCAGTCCCAACACAAAGCAGAAAAGATGTGGCCTACCTTACCGGCATCTTCATTCACCTGCGCACTCTCGATCACACCCACCGAAATCTGGATTCTCCCCGAATGCTGACACTGGACCAGGCTCTCCATGCTGCAAACTCCTAACTCCTTGAGCCCCAGAGTCCCTTGGTCCCATTTAAGGCAAGGTAAAATTCATCTGAAATGAAACTTATGGCAAAATTAATTTGGCTACAAAGAAGAGGGAAACTCTCCATTTCATTAGTTCCCCCTTCCAGTTCAAATAAAGTGCATCACTACAGATCTCTTCCCAACCAGCTTCTTTATTTAGCTCCTGCATCACAAATGATTCCAGCAATGCACGGGTGACAGTTTACATAACTGTCTTAGTATACAGAATGATCTTGATAAAATCATGCACTGGACAGAAAAATGGGACATGATGCTGAATTTAAAGAAATGTAAGGTGATGCACCTAGGGAGACATAACTTGGAATATGACTATATGACAGATGGTCACATACTAGAAAAAACTAAGAGTGAGAGGGATCTGGGAATTAACATGGGAAATGAGCTGATGACAAAGGAACAAGTGTCAAATGTCATAAAACAGGCTAATCGAGTTGTATACTCGATCAAGCGAAACATTGTATCTAGATCAAGTACTGTTTTGATGCCTCTGTATAGATCCTATGTACATCCCCACCTAGAATATTCATCCCAGATATGGAACCCCTGTAAGAAAGGGGAGAGGGTCAAATTGGAAAAAGTACAATGTAGATATGCTAAGATGGTTCCAGACCAAAAAGAAAAAGAATACGAAGACAGGCTCCAATCTCTGGGCCTTATGTCCTTAGAAACTCGTGTGCTCATGGTGACTTGTTGCTAATGTATGATATTATACACAAACCCCAACTGATATGTGATTTGGGTATCGGAATTTAAAGATTCAACTAGGGAAACTAGAGGTCACCCCCTTCAAATTAAGGGAGGAAGATTCCGTTCCAATACCCGAAAGTACTTTTTACCAATAGAATATAGTAAAACAATGGAATGAACCTCCAACAGAAGCCAGAGAAGGCGAGGGGTACAGCAAGGTCAGCGCCCAGGGTGGTGGCTGACCAAACCAGCAGACGCGAACGACCCGTTAGGCCTATTCTGCTGGCATTTTAGTATGTTAGTAAGTGATTATAGCAAACAATAAAGTCAGTTGGATGCACTTATCATGTCAGGGAGATCATCTGACACCCTACAGTGCTGGGCCTTGGCTCACCAACCAGACTTCATAGCCCTGGTTGAAACCTGGCTGTCCAAATCAACTCCTGACTCATTTGTCTCCCTCCCAGGCTATACCTTATACCGGGAGGACCGAGTAGGCAAACGAGGGGGAGGCTGTGCAATCTACACCAGGGACACAATACCTGGACACGCACTCCCCACCCCTGCCCTCATAAATGGGGCCCAGGCCCTTACCCTCAGACTCACCCCAGACCCCTCTAGGAGCCCTCTCTATCTCACCACAGCCTACGTTCCCCCAAAGAACCAGCACCCAGCCCTGGTATCTTTAACGGACTACCTGGCCACCCTCCACCACAAGGCAGAACAAATCCTAGTGGGGGACCTTAATGTAAATTGGCTCAGCACCTCCTCATCCACCACCAGAGACTCATTTGCTGCCCAAGATATGACGCAACTCATCACCCAGCCCACGAGACTTAACCCTAAGAGTGGTACCAGCACCCTTCTGGATGTTATTATAACTAACCGATCTATAAAATCCAAAACATCCAGGTCCTCCCAGACTCCTGAGTGACCACTCCTATCCTATTCCACTGGGTAGCCCCAATCCCAAACCCAAAGCCCAGACCACCCTCCGCAGGCGCCTCCGCCCTGGTGGGCTGAAGAAACTTAAAGCACTCCCTCACCCAGATAGACTGGTCCCCATTCAGCAGGCAACCAACATTGACACTGCCCTCACCTTCTTCACTCACACCTTCAACATGGCCTGTGATCTCTTTGCACCCTTAACCAAAATCCGGTCCAAAAAACAGAACACACCCTGGGTTAGCCCGGCCCTCCTACAATTACTCAGAAACCGGGATAACCTCTGACACCTTGCCACTGAAACAGGTCTGTCTGATAGGCAAGCATACAATGCAGCCCGGAATAAGTGCTCATGGGCCATCAGGAAAGCCAAGGCAGACCATTACCAGGCCTCCCTTACCTCCTCCTGGGGCTCAGCCCGGACCTTCTGGGATAATATTAAGCAACTCAATGGTAAAGCTTGCTCCCTGCCCCATCCCAGCTCACTAGAAATGGCACCACCTCCACCGAGCCTGCCACCATAGCTAACTGGTTCAACACCACTTTCACTGACCTTAGCTCAGTCCTCCCTAGTAATTTCTTTGACCTCCCCCAGCCAACCTCCCCCTGTCCTCCAGCACCCCAGCTTCCTCCTGCGAAAGATTTCCACCCGGGAAGCCAGACCCATCCTAATCAAAGCTCTCAATGGCAACAATCCCGGCAGTGACTCACTGGACCCCAGCATCCTCAGGCTGGTGCTAGATGAAGTCCTTGCACCACTCACAAGCCTAATTAACCAGTCACTCTGCCTGGGACAATTCCCCACAGCTTGGAAAACAGCCATTATCATACCTATTCATAAAGGGGACTACAGGTCATTGGCCAACAACTACCGCCAATCTCCATCCTCCCTCTCTCTAAAGCCCTGGAGAAAGTGGTGTATTCAAATCACTGATTATCTGGCTAAGCATAACATTTATGCCCAGAGCAACATGTGGCTTCGTCTGGTCTTTACACACAGTACCAGCACTGCCCTTATTAGATTCTCCAACTTTCTACACTCCTCCTTGGATACCAGCTCCCTAGCTGGTGCAGTGTTCATTGACCTCTCAAAGGCTTTCGACACTGTCTCCCATCCACTTCTGCTGAATGCACTCTGCCACACTGGTCTCTCGGCTGGCCCCTGGCATGAGTGCTGCTAGCTATCTTGACACTCTCGATCTCAGTGTGTAAAATTAATAGCACACTCTCCGATACCCGTCCCATTCTCTCTGGGGTCCCCCAAGGCTCCATCCTGGGCCCCCTTCTCTTCTCGCTGTATCTGAACACCCTGCCCAGTGCATGCCCTGGCAAAATTCTACTGTATGCAGACGACGCTGTCCTTTTTGCCACCCACCGCAATCCCATCTCCCTACAGCAGTCTTTCAACAGTGCCGAGGCTTGGTTTAAGGAGCGCAGACTCATCATCAATCTTAAGAAAACCAAAACTATGCTCTTTTCCCACCCCCAAAACAGAGCTAGCAACCACCCACTCTATATCCTTCCAAGTACCAACCAGCCACTAGAACAAGTCTGCTCCTACAAATACCTTGGGGTTACCTTCGATTCAGCCCTCACATTTCACAACCACATCGATGCCCTAACATCCGCCACTAACACACGGCTTGGCATCCTATTCCACCATAGAACCTGCCTTCCCCCAAATGCTCTCCGGCTAGCTGTTACATCATCCGTTCTGTCCCTTGTAGACTATGGTCTACCAGTATATGGTGCTGCCGACACCACTGCACTCAACAAAATTCACCTAACCGTGAATAAAGCATGCAGATTGATTACTGGTGCCCCCAGGCTCACACACACCTGTCAGCTGTATGTCGATGCTAACCTGCTTACCTGGATGAACGGCTCCGATACCAGACCTGTCTCCTCACAAAAAAACCCTACTCGGCTCTCCTGGGGTAACGGCATCCATCCACCAGAGCCTCCCCACCATTGCAACACGGTCTTCCCACAAGACCACTCTAAAGGTCCCCAGATCAAGAACCAGCCGTGGCCAGAGGTCCTTCTGCTATAGAGCCCCAACCTGGTTTAACTCTCCCTGCCACCATCACCAATGCCATCACCATCTCCAAGTTCAAAACCACACTTGGAACCACATCTTCAGCACTGTAACTGCTCCTGTCTCTGAACATAGCCTCCACCTCTGCTTCTCTTGACAATGCCCCCCGCAGCTCTCCACTAACCATCCCTCCACTACTTCCCTGTACACCATGCCTATGTTTAACCTGGCCAGTGCCAGCTGTTTCAATCAATTTACCTACCAGATTGCTCACTTGATACCGACTTGTGTAACACCTGTTATCAATTACATGTACCCTGTACCCAGTTGTATTTGTCTGACCACAATGTGACGTGGCGCCTCTGTTGAACGCCGATTGTTTTGCAAATCTTTGCTATGTAACCAAAAACACAATGTATGTCTTTATGTGACGAAGTACCTTTGGAAACGAGCCTCTGGCTCAAAGGTTGTAAACTGATTCTTAAAATAAAATAAAATAAAAATAAATTAAGTTATTTTTCATAAGGATGAAGCATTAATGGGTTAACTCCCGCTTGCTTCTATACCCACCTTAGTATGAACATACTTTATCTGAATAAATAAATAAAACAGCTCCATGGGGCTATGCGAACCTTTTTACGAACACTTTGGCTGGACATTTTGAGCAGCAACTGATGGATTTACAGGCAGTGCAAGCAAGGATTCCATCTATCTGCTTTAATGCTTTACCCAAGGCACCTCCCAGCTTACCAACCCACAGGCTTCTGGCTCTCTTTCTCTGGTAAGCCGAATGTTTTCTCTTTTCTGTCGGGTTACCCAATTTCACTCTGGCACTGGCAGATGCCCTCTCTTTGGCGTGGGAAAGTGCATGGTTCCCCCACCTGACTCTGGGGCCTTGGCCCAAACTCCAAGGGGTACCAGAATATTTGTCCTTCGACCCAGGCCCTGTAACCCACTCCATCTAGGCTACTTGCTGGTGCTACCAGACTCACTACACCTGTTCCCTTCTTTTTGCTCAGCCTCTCTTCTGCATTGCTCCAGTGGTGCAGTGGCCCCAAAACCCAGCCCTACTCCAGTACTTAAGCCCCCTGCTAATGGCTGCCCTGCCATAGGAGAGCTCCTGGCCACTGACACCACCCAGGTCCCTCAGAACAACCTGCGTTCAAAAATAATGGCGTGCTTCTGGCTCCGCTCCTTTTTTTTTTGTCAGCATAATTTTATTGAGACACAGAGAGGGGACAGTACAACATACAACAATTACAAATTTCTTATCACAATCTGGAATATTCCATGCAAGAATAGACAAGACAGGCAACTTAAATAAGTCAGAGCTGATATTACAGGACAACGAGTTGGCAAAGAAAAAGAAAATCCATGGTCTGGAACAGAAGCACACACAGTTTACATGGGAAGAGTTAGAGGGTAGGAGATAACCAAAAGGCAGGTGGCCCTGGTGTCACAAACACCCTCAGCAGGTCAGGCCTCTGCTCCCACAGTGCCAACCTTCGAGCACAGTATTGTGAACAGGTAACAGACAGGGTAACCCTCCTGCATGCTTGTGCGTCCAAATCACCTTTAGTCTCAAGTTCTGCGGGGATTCAAACTGTGAACCTTATGCTAGCGTACCCAAATGTACAAGCTCAGATAATCTGCTCTTTGGGAGGATGCCAGATATCTTTCGCCTAAGGGCACCTAACCAGGTATCCCAAAATGATCCCTTTAAAACTCTATAAAAGACCGTAGGTATATTCTCACCTTTTCCCAGTTTAGTAAAACCTTCAAGCTTATGAACAGTTTTGTCAGTCTTAACCCTCCATATATCACATGCAAAAGAAAGAAATTGGAAGACCCAGGCAGTAGCTTTCAAATGAAAGGTTTACTTAAAAATGAATAAAAATATGTAAAATGGAAACACAGAACACTATATAACAAAGCATACAATCACATAAAGAAAAACAAGGAAAACTACAGACAAACTCCTACCACAATACATTTAGATATTTTCTATCTAATGTACTACCTCTTTACAGTGCTTAAGTTAGATCTTGTTTCTTAAGAGCCCAAAAAGTTATGTCACTCAGTTGAAACACAGAATACAGTTTAAAAACTGTGTGTTTCCACCCCTTCTTTGATGTCATCTAGCTCCTCCTTTTAGAATATAAAAAATATACAAACAATGATCTTCCTGTCAGGAGATATTTTAAATACTGTGACTTCAGCAAAAAGTAATTTCCCAATATGACTACTTAATTAACATCCCCTCTTTGATCTCAAGCCATTCCTCTTCCCAGGGCACATCAAAGAAGTTTTATAGCTTTTTAACACCAGTTGATAGTAAATGTTCTTCCTCTTAAGATGTCATAAAACGTCATAGACGTCACCTGGGGGCTGGTGGTGGATGTCAAGATGAACAACTCGGAGACTTGTAGGAGGGCAGCAGCCAAGGCCAATGGAATGCTGGATGCATCGCTAGGGGGATCACCTCCAGAAGGAGGGAAGTGATACTCCCTCTGTATAACTGCTTGGTGAGGCCACACCTCGAGTATTGCGTGCAGTTTTGAAGGCCACACTTAAAGAGGGACATTAAACTCCTGGAGAGGGCCCAGAGGAGGGCAACCAAAATGATTTGGGGCTTGGGGGACAGGACCTATGAGGAAAGGCTCGAAGAGCTAAATATGTACACATTGGAAGAGAGAAGGGACCGGGGGACATGACAGAGGTCTTCAGGTACATGAAAGGGGTAAATAGGAGGAACAGTCAGGGTGCTTTGAAGGAAGGAGGAGGGGGCCACTAGAGGGCATGGGTGGAAGCTGGAGGGGGGAAGATTCAGGGGAGAAAGGAGGAGGTGCTACTTCACTGAGAGGGTGGTGGAGCCATGGAATGCGCTGCCTAGGGGGCTGGTGGAGGCAGAGACGGTGGAGGGGTTCAAGAGGAGGTGGGACAGGTACAGGGGAAGGGTTCTGGAAGCAAAATCCAATGCAGCGAGAATATCCGGAACTGGGAAGGGAGAAGCCAGAGAAGGCGAGGGGGGCAGCAAGGTCAGCTCCCAGGGTGGGGGCTGACCAAACGAGCAGATGCGAAAGACCATTAGGCCTATTCTGCTGGCATTTTAGTATGTTAGTATGTCAAAGTTTATGATCTCCATCCTCTGGCAGACTCATAAAGTCCCATTTCATTTCCACTTCAAAGAAGCAACAGGTCATAAAAAAAAGGCCATAAAATGCAATGTCTCAAGAAAGTTAATCACATTACAGAGATTTGCTGGTTTAATATATATCCTGTCATTTTAAGTGAAATCTGGGGGGTGTCACCCATGGCACAGCTGCCTTAAGGAGACAATCACACACCACATACTTATATTACAAATATCATAGAACAATCATAACCAGCTGGCCAAGCGTCACAATCTTCCCCACCTAGAATGAATTAGGGGGCTCTATCCCCTGCATGGGCTGAGCTTCCCAAATCAGTTCACTCTTCATATACACACGACAGGCCATCGGAGATCTGATTGGCTGCTCCAGCCCTATGTAAGATTGTCATGTCATACCCTTGCAGGGCAAGACTAAATCTTAATAGTCTACCATTAGTTTTTCTCATTTGCGTCAGCCAAACCAGGGGGTTGTGGTCAGTGTGTACTTCAAAATGCTGCCCATATAAGTATGGCTCTAACTTCTTTAGGGCCCACACTATGGCAAGACACTCTTTTTCCACAGTAGAGTATGCCTACTCCCTGGGAAGTAACTTTTTACTCAGGTACACTACAGGGTGATCTTTCTCTTGGTTGGATGTCTGACTCAGTACTGCCCCAATGCCCACGTCTGAGGTGTCAGTCTGAACTATAAAGGGTCTACTATAGTCAGGACTTGTCAATACAGGAGCACTGCACAGTGCCTCCTTCAGTCTGGTAAAGGCTTTTTCACAGGCTGGTTCCCAGGTAATTTTCTTAGACATCCTTTTCTTTACCAGGTCAGATAGGGGAGCAGCCAGAGTACTGTAATTGGGTACAAATTTCCTATAGTACCCTGCTGTCCCTAGAAAACTCCTGACCTGCTTCTGCGTTTCTGGTCTGGGACATGCCTTGATCACCTCTATTTTTACTTGGTTAGGACGGAGCTGTCCCCGGCCTACAACAAGCCCAAGGTATGCCACTTCAGCCATGGCCACCTGGCACTTCTCAGCTATGACAGTAAGCCTGGCCCTCTGTATCCCATCCAGCACTTCCTTAAGGTGGAAGAGGTGTTCATCCCAGCTGGCACTAAAGATGGCAATGTCATCCAGGTACGCCATGGCTTACTCCTCAGCGTCATTTAACACCTGGTTCACCAACCTTTGAAAAGTGGCCAGGCGTTCTTCATTCCGAAAGGCATTACTTTGAATTCAACTAAAGCCTATCGGAGTGATGAAGGCCGACCTCTCCCTAGCTCTGTCCATTAACTTGACCTGCCAATACCCCTTTGTCAGGTCGGAAGGTATGTTGCCCCTCCCAACATGTCCAGGAGTTCGTCCGTCCAGGGCATCAGGTGGGCGTCTGACTTCGTGACTGCATTCAGTCCATGACAGTCCACACAGAAACAGAAGGGGCCATTTGGCTTGGGCACGAGGACTACAAGTGAGACCCAGGGGCTGTGGGATCTGTGGATTACCCCTAAATCCAGCATTTCCTCCACCTCCCTCCTAATGTCCTTTTGGACAGTCCCGTCACCCAATATGCTGTCCACCGTATGAGCGTCTGTGTCCCTGTCTCTACATCGTGCATCACTAAGGGAGTTAGTCCAGGCTTGGTGCGTAACAGGGGGGCAAAGTCTGCTAAAACCTCCCTTACTTCCTGGATCTTGTCTTAGGCCAGCTGGGGAGACAATTTTACTGCCTCCACAGAGGACTCCCACTTGCTTTCTTCCAGCAAGTCCAGAAGGGGGTCTCCTTTGTCCGTCCCTTCCCCAGGACTACATACTGCGAACACCATGTCAGCCCTATTAGCATATGGCTTCATCATGTTGACATGGTACATTCTTTCTGTCTGTCTTCTGTCAGGTAACTCTATGATATAGTTCACGTCATTTACCTTTCTAACTACTTTGTACGGCCCTGCCCACTCAGCCTGCAGCTTGTCTTTCTGGACTGGAATAAGGACCATGACTTCCTGACCAGCCGTGTACAAGCGAGTTCTGGCTCTGTGGTCATACCACACTTTTTGTTTCTGTTGGGCAGCTGCCAGGTTGCTCTAGGCTGTCCCCATAAGCTCCTTCAGCCTTTCCCTAAACCTAAAGACATAATCCACTATAGGAGTTCCCTGAGTGGTGTGCTTGCCTTCCCAGTTCTCCTGGATCAAGTCTACAGGCCCACGTACCCGGCGTCCATGTAAGAGTTAGAAGGGGGAAAATTCTGTAGACTCTTGGGGCACCTCCCTGTATGCAAACAATGGTGGGGAAGGTATTTCTCCCAGCCCCTCCCATGCTGTTCAGCAAACACTTGGAGCACTGACTTCAGCGTACCATTAAATCTTTTCACAAACCCACTGGCTTGCAGGTGATAAGGTGTAGTGCACCTCTGCACCACCCAACATTTCCCCCACAAACATTTCATCAGGTCCAACATGAAGGAATCCCCTCGATCGATGATAACTTCTGCGGAAACCCAACACGGGAGAAAATCCCA
Organism: Neoceratodus forsteri; assembly: GCA_016271365.2. Classification (NCBI taxonomy): domain Eukaryota; kingdom Metazoa; phylum Chordata; order Ceratodontiformes; family Ceratodontidae; genus Neoceratodus; species Neoceratodus forsteri. The sequence goes on from CM028137.1 coordinate 818,868,881, forward strand.
AGTAAGGCATCTGCCACTTTGTCTGTCCTTAGTGAGGATAGGGCAACTGCCTCTGGGTACAAGGTGGCATAATCCACCATAGCCAGGATGAACCTCTTCCCGGGGGAACTGGGGGTATTTAAAGGCCCCACAGTATCCATTCCCACCCTCTGGAATGGCTCCTCCACTATGGGCAATGGAATTAGGGCAGCTTGGGTTTCCTTACTTGTCTTCCCTATTTCCTGGCACCGGTGACAAGACTTGCAGTACTCCTTCACCTGCTGGGTGAAGTTAGGCCAATAGATATTCTGGGCCAACCACTGCGTAGTGTGCGCAATTCCCAGATGACCACACAAGGGAAGACCATATGCAATCTTGAGCAACTGCTCACGATACCCCTGGGGAATGACAAGCTGCCTGCCTATCACTCCTCCCTCTGTCTTCCACAGCCTGAGTATACATCAGTCCATTTTCCCAATAAACCTTATGTTCACCGTCACCTCCCTATGCTCCATCAGAGTCTGCCCAAGCTCTCAGCTTCTCTAGACTAGGGTCACTTTCTGAGCAACTGCAAACTCCATTACACATTCTCAAGGTATGGGACAGGTCCCCTTCAGTCTCTAAACTAGGGTCCCTATCACTAGCGTCAGGGCACTCAGGATCACTGTCATCCCTAACCCTCTGACAATGGGTCAGCCCTCCTTCTTCGGAGTAACCCTCCGTAGCTGTGTGGTTAACTGCTACTGAGGAAATTTCTACCCCCTTTTCATTAGTCTTCATATCAGGAGACACATGCTGGGGAAATAGCCTCCCAGTGGTTCCCACAATAGATTCTGTGGGGTCCAAGGAACTACAATTTCCCCTTCCTGCTTGGCTACGGGTAACTGCAAACACCATCTCCTGTTTGAGATTGTTGCCAAGGATGACATCAACTGCTAATGTTTTGGCTACAGCCACCTGTTGCACAGTTCCCCCTGTTTCACCCCAGTCTAGGAGAACACTAGCGAGTGGCAATGTTTTCTCCTCACCAGTAAAGTCTTGTACAGTTACAGATTAATTGGGTATAAGCTGACCAGGCTGTACCAGATCCCCCTTTACCAACGTCAGGGATGCCCCTGTGTCCCTTAACCCTTGTGTCTGTGCACCACTCACCATGACTGGGTGCATGTGTTCCCTCATGTTCACAGGCATGCTTCCAGGGACACACAAACAACCAACTTCTTTCCTAGCCCCATGTTGTGTATTGCTCTACCTTTTGGGACACTGTCTGGTAATATGCCCAGTTTCTTTACAGAGCCAACATTAGTTTTTTTTCTCAGAGAAATCTTTTCTCTAAAACCTGGGGCTAACTGGTTTCAGTGGAGGCAGTGATGGTTTTAGCTGCCCTGAAGGTGCGCTTTTCCCTTTCTGCGCTGCCACGCCCACCCTATTCGCTCTCAGAGCAGGTCTGCTCTTGGCATAACGGTCCGAATGTTCAGCAGCCTCTTGCACTGTTTTGGGATCTCGGTCCTCCAGCCAGGTTTTCAGCTCTGCTGGGCATGCCCAAAAAAACTGTTCTAACAAAACAGCATTTTCAATTTTCTCTACAGAAGTTTGCTTCAATTCCTTCCCACCGTTTCAAAAACTGACGTCGTTTCATGGCTAGTTCCTCGTAGCTCATATCAGAGCTTCTCCTGAGCTTATGGAATTTAGCTCTGTATGCTTCAGCAGTTAAATCAAACTTTTTTAAAAGTGCAGCTTTAAGTTTGCTGTAATCATTACTGTCCTCATTGTCCATCTGACCCAATGCATCCCGAGCTTTCCCGGTAAGTAGCAGGGATAGCTGGAAGCTCCAGGACTCTCTAGGAATTTTAGGCTGAATACAAACTTTTTCAAAGGAATTTAAAAAGGCATCCATATCCTCCCCCTCTTTAAATTCAGCTATCAATTTGGAATTCAATTTGTAACCCAGTCCTGTAGTTCTAGTTAAACCCAAGCCATTTACTTGCTCTGGTGCTGGTGGTTGGAGTCGTAACTTTTCCAGTTCATGTCACCTCTGGTGCTCATGCTCCTCATGTTCAGCTTCTCACTGTTCTTGCTCCCTCTTCTCCTCTCCAGCTCGCTGGCACTCACGTTCTTCACGGTCAGCCTCTTGCTGTTCACACTCCATCTTCTCCTCTGCAGCTCATCTCTCTCACTCTGCTTCTCTCTGTTCCCACTCCCTCTTCTCCTCTGTGGCTCGTTTCTCTTACTCAACATCTCTCTGGAACTCCAGCCCCATTCTGCGCAACTCAATCTGCAGCCTGAGCGCATCTGGCTCCAGAATGCTGGTAACCTTCCCCTGCTGCTGTGGCCCTTCGCTGGCACTGGCCCTGCTGTCATCCTCAACGGATCTGGACACTGCACTGGCCGCCAGCCCTTCCACGCTCAAGGTCTGGTCCCTTACAGTCACAGTCAGTGACTCGATGCTCTGGGCATCTGCTGCCATCAGGGCATCCATGAGGTTCTGCTTGGTGGCTCTCCCCTCATACAGGACTTCTCTGTCCTGGTACAACTGCCTCAAGTAGTCTGCAGTGTGCCCACTGTAGTTGGAAGCCATCTTCTTCCCTAACTACGGCTACTTTAACTTGCACTTTAGAAAAAAAATAAAACAGGTAGGAACTTGACTGTAAGCAAAATGATATAGTTCTGTTTCCTTTTTTAAAAAATAAATAAATCATTGCCTTTTTTTTTTGCAAGTAAGCTGTACAGTATTAAGCTGACACTGAACAGTTAAAACTTGTGTTATCAAATTTATCGCACCGCTGCCAACCAATCTGTCACAACCGCACTCAGCAGGTCAGGCCCTCTGCTCCCACAGTGCTGGCCTCCGAGCGCAGTATTGTGAACAGGTAACAGACAGGGTAACCCTCCTATCTGCTTGTGGGTCCAAATCACCTTTAGTCTCAAGTTCTGGGGGGATTCAAACTGTGAACCTTAAGCTAGAGTACCCAAATGTACAGGCTCAGATAATCTGCTCTTCGGGGGGATGCCAGGTATCCCAAAATGATCCCTTTAAAACACTATAAAATACCTTAGATATATTCTTACCTTTTCCTAGTTTAGTAACACCTTCAAGCTTATGAACAGTTTTGTCAGTCTTAACCCTCAATACGTCACATGCAAAAGAAAGAACTTGGAAGACCCAGACAGCAGCTTTCAAATGAAAGGTTTACTTTAAAATGAATAAAAATATATAAAATGTAAACACAGAACACTATATAACAAAGCATACAATCACATAAAGAAAAACAAGGAAAACTACAAACTCCTACCACAATACATTTAGATATTTTCTATCTAATGTATTACCTTTTTACAGTGCTTAAGTTAGATCTTGTTTCTTAAGAGCCCAAAAAGTTATGCCACTCAGCTGAAACACAGAATACAGTTTAAAACCTCTGTGTTTCCACCACTTCTATGATGTCATCTAGCTTCTCCTTTCAGAATATAAAAATTATACAAACGATGATCTTCCTGTCAGGAGATATTTTAAATACTGTGACTTCAGCAAAAATTAATTTCCCAATATGACTCCTTAATTAACATCCCCTCTTTGATCTCGAGCCGTTCCTCTTCCCAGGGCACATCAAAGGAGTTTTATAGCTTTTTAACATCAGTTGATCGTAAATGTTCTTCCTCTTAAGACGTCATAAAAATTTATGATCTCCATCCTCTGGCAGTCTCATAAAGTCCCATTTTGTTTCCACTTCAAAGAAGCAACAGGTCATAAAAAAAAGGCCATAAAATGCAATGTCTCAAGGAAGTTAATCACATTACAGAGATTTACTGGTTTAATATATATCCTTTCATTTTAACTGAAACCTGGGGTATCACCCATGGCACAGCTGCCTTAAGGAGACAATCACACTCTACATATTTATATTACAAATATCATAAAACAATCATAACCAGCTGGCCAAGTGTCACAATACCAAGGAGAATTATACCAAAGGCCCATGGGACAGGTGTGACAGCCCACTAATACGGAAAGGTACAGCCTGTATGGCGGTTATAAGAGGGCTCCACAATGCATGAAATAATCTCTGATTTTCTTGAATGAAATACTGAGCTCTTTCAATTGCCATGCAGGCCTTTAAGTTGTTAGCCCACAGCTGAATGGTTGGAGGTGTGGGAGACATCCAAGCCTGCTCAATGGTCTTCCTTGCCATAACCAATGCTAATGCCAAAAAGGCACTAGCCCCATCCCCTGGGTGACCCTGATCAGCCCCTAATAGGAGTTCCTTAGGGCTAGCAGGAGGGGAAAAGCCCAGAACCTGTGCCATGATGGCATGCATTGTAAGCCAAAAGAGTCGACCTTAAGGCATAAAAGAGCCAAATGAATTAAATCCCCAGTGACAGCTCGACATTTTGAGGCATTTACTGGATTTGGAAGGGTCCAGTCAATGCAACCTCGCAGGGGTGAAATATGCCTGATGAAGAAAATTAAACTGTACTTGACGTAGCTTATTACTCCTAGAGCATACTATCAGGTGCTTACAGGCCCATTTCCAAAGGTGTGCATCAACTGTACACCCCAAATCAATGCCCCACTTAAGTATTATCCTTTGCAGGGCCTCCCATTCACCCCCTGAGTGAATTATAAAAGGTGGACATCAGCCTGGCACCTGGCTAAGGGTGGAATAGACCTTCCTCAAGTGGTGACAGTGGGGCCCAACCATCCCCCGGACCTAGTGTTTGGCCCGAGACATTCCTAAGTCTAAGGTAAATTAAAAAATCACCCTTAGGAACATTCCACTCTTTACACAAATAGTCAAAGCTCACCAAGTGATCCCCTTCATACAGCTGGCCCACCCATCGAAGGTCTCTGCACTGCCAATCCATCAGTCTATGTACCATAGCTGTCGCAGGCGGGCCCTTAAGTTTGATTGCTTCAAGTAAAAGGGTCTGTCTGGTGGGGGCCGGCTGTCTACCAATGATAGCATGCATACGATGCCATGCCCTGATAGTGGTAGATAAGAAGGGATTAGGATGTTCAGGCTCAGTTCCAGTCCACAACCCCTCAGCTAGTAACCCCCCTTTTAAACACATCCCCTGACACACCTCCTCTATCTCCATCCACCTGGACCCATTATAGTCCAACCCTGGAGAGAGAGCAGCAAGTTGGGCCACCAAATAGTACCATTGAAAGTTCGAAAGGACCAAACCTCCCCACTTCTGTGGCACCTGTAGCGTGGTCCTGCCACCCCTCGCTGACTTACCACGCCAGAGGAATCTGTGCGTAATAGCATCTAACTGCTTAAAGTGATTCTTTGGGGCCCCTACAGGGAGCGACTGATACAAATATAAGAGTCTAGGCAGGACCATCATTTTTACAACAGCCACTCTCCCCAATAATGACAAAGGCAGGGCGGTCCACTTACTACTGTCCTCAGCAATCTTCTTGACCAGGGGTTTAAAATTTAAGGCATAAAGTGCTCCCAGGTATTTCAATTTAGTCACCAACTATAAACATTTTAATTGTGTATTAGGGACTGCCGATTTACAGCACCAATTGGCAGGACTTCACTCTTGGACCAATTGACTTTGTGATCGGACAACTCTCCGTACTCCTCTAGAACTTCGTACACCCTCGGGAGATCCTGTGCAAGGTTCCATAAGTACAAAAGAAGATCGTCAGCATACATCGCTAGTTTATGCTCACGGCCCCCACTCACAAATCCCCTGATATCTGTCCGAGCTCTGATGACCGCTGCCAGTGGTTCTAGTGACATAATATACAACAAGGGGGAAAGTGCACAGCCCTGCCTCGTGCCCCGACTTGAAGTAAACTTAGGAGATAGGCATCCATTAACCGTCACCTGGGCTGTGGGGCCCTAGTATAGAGTTCTGACCCAAGAGATAAACTGAGGGCCAAACTCCAACGTCTCCAAGGTGGCGAAAAGGTATCCCCACTCCACCTGGTCAAAGGCCTTCTCCGCATCCAGTGCGAGGATAGCAGCCCATGCTTGTTAGTAGCCTTTCCTCATTAATGAATAACATTCAGGGTTCTCCAAATATTGTGTTTTCCCTACCTGCCCTTCACAAAACCAGTCTGATCAGGGTGAATAAGGGCAGGGAGTAAAAGATCCAGCCTGGAGGCCAAAACTTTAGCCAGCACCTTGTAGTCCACAGTCAAAAGAGAGATAGGCCTGTATGAGGCGCACCAAGCTGGATCCTTACTTGGCTTCGGGAGAACAGTAATAATGGCCGACCGGGTGGAGGGGGGAAGTTCACCACTTGTTAAACTCTCCAGCAACATATCTCTCAAAGGCTTAAGTAGCACATCATGATAACACTTTAAGAAGTCTATGGGGATACCATCAGGCCCTGGTGCTGTTCCTCCCCTCAGCGCCTTAATGGCCCTGCTGATCTCCTCTCCCATCAACGGGGCTTCAAGAGCATCCGTCTGCTCATCACTGAAAAAGCTCAAGAAGGCCCTATCAAAAAGTGCATGTGTTTTCACCAAGGGAGGAGAAACCTCTGAGGTGTATAGCCCCTTATAAAAGTCCCCAAATGCTACACTAATCTCCTCCGGGTCCACCACCTACACGCCCGCTGGGGTATGTATCTGGTGTATTGCCCATTCCCCCACCCTCCTACGCAGTTGCCAGCAACTTTCTAGCTCAGTCACCTTGGAAATACGGGCCGGTCTGGGATAGCAGAATCGCCCTTTCCATCCGTGCACCACTAATGGAGTTTTAGTGCCACTTTAATTTCTGTACTGTATGGTACAGGGCTAGGGTAGGGTTAGCCTTGTGAGCCTGTTCACATGCCTCTGTTTTAAATCTCAAGGACTCTAGATTTTTATTAGATGCACTGGCCTTATGTGCAGCAAAAGAGATAGTCTGGACGCATATATAGGCTTTTAGTGCCTCCCTCCTAGTCTTGTGGGAGGTGTCCCCTCTACCATTAAAGACCAAGAATTTCTCAATGCAGGTCCCCATATGTTGTATATATGCCTGATCTTTCAATAAAAGGGATCCAATCTCCAGAGCCTACTCCTAGGACTAGCCCCCCCGAGTACCAATTCCACTGTCATGGAGGCACGATCCGAGAGAAAAATGGGAGAGCACTTCGCCCCATGCAATACTGGCAATATGGCCGGGCTGAACAAAATATGGTCTATCCGAGCGTAGGATTTGTGTGCATGGGAATAAAAGCTATAATCCCTCCCAGACAGATATACATGCCGCCACGCGTCCACTAGCCCCACTTCCTCCTCCATGACACCCAGAGCCCTAGCATTTTAGCAAGGCATTTGACACAGTCCCACACAAAAGATTAATAACCAAGTTAGCCAGCCTGGGAGTGGGTCCCAGGGTGGTAGCCTGAGTAGCAAACTGGCTGCACAACAGGACACAGAAGGTAATAGTGAATGGAACACATTCTGAAGAAAGGGGGGTCACTAGTGGAGTACCTCAAGGCTCAGTACTGGGTCCAGTCCTCTTTAACGTCTTTATAGGTGACATTGCAGAGGGTCTGGAAGGAAAGGTATGCCTCTTTGCAGATGACACAAAGATCTGTAACAGAGTTGATACACAAGGGGGTAGAAAGGATGAGAAGGGACTTGGCAAGGTTGGAGGAATGGTCAGACATATGGCAACTTAGATTCAATGCAAAGAAGTGCAAACTAATGCACCTGGGAAATAAAAACCAGGAGAAGAGTACACAATAGCAGGGAGGTACTAACGACAATAATAATGGAAAGGGATCTGGGTGTAGTCATATCAGATGACCTAAAGGTGGGTAAGCAATGAGAAGTCAGTAAGGAGAGCCAGGGGATACTGGATGCATAGAGGGGCATCCAAGTAGAAAAAGGAAGTGGTTATCCCTCTGTACAGACAGTTGGTGAGACCCCATCTGGAGTACTGCGTGCAGTTTTGGAGACCTCATCTACGCAAGGACATAGACAGGATGGAAGCAGTCTAGAGCAGGGCAACTAAAATGGTGCAGGGTCTACATCAGAAACCATATGAAGAGAGACTGAGAGAGCTTAATATGTATACCCTTGATGAAAGGAGGGACAGGGGGACATGATAGAAACTTTTAAGTTCCTCAAGGGAATCAACAAAGTCCAGGAGGTAGCATCTTTCAGAAAAGAGATGTGTAAGAACAAGGGGCACAATTTAAAGTTAGAGGAGGGACGGCTCAGGGTAATGTGAGGAAATTATTTTCACGGAGAGTGGTGGACGTATGGAACTGCCTTCCTGGAGAGGTTGTGGGGTCTAAAACAGTGGGGGAATTCAAACATGCATGGGACAGACATAAGGCAATTATAGTGGGGGGTTGCAGGAAGTAGGCTGTTGGTTAACTAGAATCTGCAGCTTATCCAATAGGTAGGGAAATGGGCAGACTGGGTGGGCCAAGTGGTCCTTATCTGCCGTCAAAGTCTATGTTTCTATGTTTCTATTTTTTTAAACTGTGGTAGGCCTGGTACTGGATCTGTCCAAGATCACATCCCGTACACAGTTATAATCCTCCCAAGGACCCACTGCCCAGACCAAGAAATCAGCTCCACAGTGAGCCGCTGAAAAAATTGAGGGTCCTCGACATTTGGGGCATATACGGAACCCAAATTCACCTGCCCTGTCCTGGAAATTCAACTTTAGCAAGGGAATATCTACTGACCTGGTCCACCCGCCTCTCTAGCACCATTGCCGGAGACCCCGAGGAAGTCAAATTGCAGTTCCTCTGGCTTTGGCCAAAAAGGTGGTGGAAATCCACATGCCACCTAAAGATGTCTCGATTTTAAGGGCCTCCTCCCTAGACATATGAGTCTCCTGAACCAAGACCACCTGCCATCCAGCCCTTTTCACTTCAGTTTCAACTCTTTTGTGCTTCATCACCAATTTCAACCTGTTGATGTTCCAAGTTGCCACTTTCATGGTGCTAGCCATGGTTTAATTAATTTATATTCATTCCCCTGTGAAACAGCCATTCCCAAAAGTCCCTTCTAAATACAGCCGGATTCAAGATCCCTTCATTCCGTCCCTGCACCTCTCAGTGTCTAGTTTTAACTTTACATAACAAAACCCCCAAACCCCCACAGCTGAACCCAAGGTGGAGTACCCATGGCCATCTGACTGGGAGATGAGCCCACACAGCAAATCGGGCAAATTCGTCTAGATGGCATACCCCATGTGTCACCCAACGGCACCAATCTACCCCCCTCCCCAGCCATCCCCCACAGCTTCCAGCATCCCTTTGTGGTGCCATATTACAAAATAACCCCCAAAGTAAAAGTAACAAGAACAGTTACAGTAACACTCCCCCCCCCCCACGGGCCACAGGTGGCCCACCACCAAATCCCCTGCAAACTCATGGTGAACCTTTAATTAATTACTATTTTGTACAGCACTCCTTGAAGACACACAACTGAACTTAGGAGTACCCCCTGAGAAAAAAACATTAATCTGGCAGAAACAGGCCTATAACTAAGTGCTACCAATGGGAAGCAACCGGTGGTCCATGTTGCAGTTCCCAAGTCTCACCCCCCCAAATATTACAAATAGGGTTCTGTTTCAGGGAAGTCCTGGATGAAACAAAAGACCTTCATAATGATGATTTCCTGCTCCCTATGAATTGCAAAAAACCTTTAGCTGCTAGCTAATGTATGTTACCCCCGCTGGTCCCCTGGTCCCCAGACCAGGTCAGGGTGGGGCCAAAACCAACAGCAGTCAGGCAAAGTGTATGCCCAAGCCCTCCTTGAAGCAGCTGGTAATCCACAAGCATAGAGCCTAATGCCAAGGCCCACATAGCCAACAGCAAGGGTGGGATAGAAAGTAGCTCCAAACAAGAGATTCCTTAGCGAGCATTCCTGCACTAAATGGCCCAGCTGCTACCACCATGCAGTCAATTATAAAAATTCACTCGCAGGGCAAGAAATCTATTATTCCCGCTGCAACCCTGATCCCTATACCAGGTTGGGGAATGGAACCAATCCAGATACCCTCGGACCTCTTGGTGAGAATCACAGGCCACAAAGACCTGCAAGACAGTAGTGCTCTATTTTTAAAGAGGCCTCCGAGATGCCACTGCTTACAGTCACCACCCCACATTAGAAAAAACTCAGCTTGCAGGGTAGATTTATGAAAACAGTCAGTACCTGTTTAGTCAGCACTCCTCGGGATCCCTCCAGTCTGGGGATTGTGCACCAGCTGTATGTCGGTCTTCCCCATTTCTGGCTACTTCCTTGACCCACTTCATAGCTTCTCGGGGGCAGGTTAAGAAATGAGAGGCACGCCGGCCCGGTGGCGCTGAGGGTTGAGGCGCTGGATGCCACACCTCGTGCCACGCCAGCGACCTGGGTTCGGGAGCGAGCTCGGGTGCCGGGGGTTGGCAGGGGCAGGACAGGATTGAGCGCCCGCTGGGCTGCTCTCCTATCCCGGAGGAGGGCTCTGGGGTGTCCGGTGCACCAGCAGCCCCTGGTGGAGACTGGGGGTGCTGCCGAGCTCTGGACAAGCATGTAAGTTGGCGTGGCCCGATGTCGGCACGGTTGCCATGCGCCGATCAGGACGTGTACCACGCAAGGGGAGGGAGAGAGGAGGAGCACATACACTAAGGGGGAAAAAGCCCCTCCCGCCGGATAGGTGACGGCTCCTCCAGTGCCATCGCCACCACACGCCCAACGCTGGTTCTCTGCCACTGTCCCTTTGATCTCCCCAGGGCAGTACCCCCGAGTCCCCGGGGAGTCGTAACATCCTTGAAGATGGCGGAGAACACAGCAGGCGGTAGAGCAACAACGGCGAGTGAGGTAGCCTGAGAGATTTCCGGTCGGGCAGAGAACAAATAGAGTTGTAAAAAAAAAAGAAATGAGAGGCACATCCTGGTCGGTCAATTTTTAGTTTAGCAAGGTAGAGGAAGGCGAAAGCCCAGCCCATGCGAGGCAGTCGGGTCTTGATTTCGTTAAACTTTAGGCAGCGCTGCTGAAGTTCCTTGCTATAATCTTTTTTTTGTAATTATATTTTTTATTAGTCATTTTCATTATTCACTTCCATACAGTACCATTTACCATTTTACAGTAAAATGCATAGTCTCGGGCACCTCCATGCTTGAAATACATTCGTTCGTTATTATATTCTAAACTCATTCGATACATCTCTAGCTTTACATGTAAATTCATATATATACATCTTTAATTCATATAAATCTCATACTCAGATCCGAGGTCCTAACCTTCCACTTCCGATCCTCTTATCTTATTTCAGTATGACTTCTGCTCCCCCCTACCCCCTACTGTCCCTCTTTTTCCCTTTACCATTACCATTATTCTTGGGTGATCCTCTCCTATTCTTACTGTATCATAAAGGAAGTTTCTCCAACTCCTCTCGGGTCTGTCCTGACCTCTTCAGATGTCTTGAGGGGTATTGTTCATCAACCTATCATTTCTCCTCTAGGGTACAAAGTTCGGTTCTCTAGGCATAATGTACATTATCCATCTCCTCCATCTCTCTGTACCAAGTGCTGTTTTATTATTTAAGGAGTATGTAATCTTTTCTGCTTTATAAATACTGTTGACAATAGTCCTCCAAGTCTCTATTGTGGGAATCTTAACTGTTAACCAGCATTTCGTTATTGCCTTCTTGGCAGCCAGGAGCATAGTTCCTAATAGGGGACCCGTGGATGGACCCCTTAAATATCTGGGAAAAATATGCAATAGGAAAAATTCTCCTGACCATGGGAGCCCTGGGCCCCAAATCAGCTCTAATTCTACTAGAAGGGAACTTAAGAAGACTTGTAATTTCGGGCATGACCAGAAGATGTGTGTATGGTGAGCTGTTGTTTCTCCGCAATTCCGCCAGCAGGATGCGGTTCTAATTCTATCATAGTGTGAAGTTATTACTGGTGTGCAGAAGTACCTTACTAAAAGTTGCCAAGAGAACAGCCGCCACTCCTGAGAATTAGTAAGTTTACTTGTCAGGTTGCAGGCTGTTTCCCATGTTTCTTCGGGTATCTGCGTGTCTAGTTCCCTTTCCCACTTCTGTCTGACTAGATAGGTGTCTCCCCCTATTGTCTGTGTTATTGCTTTATTTATGCAGGAGATTGCATGTGGTAGGTTTTTGATACGATAATTTTGAAGAAGCATTTTTATCAAAGGAGGGTGTTCCTCCTGACATCGTACCTCTGGGGGTAAACTGTTAAAGAAGTGCCGAATTTGCAAGTATCTAAAAAAGTCAGAGGGTCTCAGTTTGAACTCTTGTTGAAGTGAGGTGAAGGTCCTCACCTGTGAGCCTGTCACCAATTGAGTTAGGATAGTAAAGTGTTGGTGTTCCTAGATTCTGAATGTATGATCTAATCTACCGGGGGGGAAGTTTTCCAGTTGCCCTATAGGTAGGAACCAGGTCAGATATGGGGAGATTCCCAGGGACCTACGAATCCCATTCCAGGCTCTTACCTGATAGTTGGTCCAGGAGTCCGTACATTGCTGCCCCTGGTTAGGAGGGGGGGTAAGGTGAAACAAGGCTCTTTCCCACTCTGGGTTTGAGAGTAAAGACTCCTCTATCTCCTTCCATCTAGCTGTGTTGTCGGGTGCTGCTCTCCTAATCATAAATGAGATATGTGAAGCCTAAAATTGTAAAACTTAAGATTAGGTAGGGCCAGTCCTCCTTTGTCTTTTTGAAGAATTAGTGTGTTTAATCCCATTCTGGGCTTCTTTCCTGACCACAGAAATTTCGAAATTATCTTATTCCAGTCCCGAAATAGGGTTGGGGGCAAATGAAGGGGTATGTTTTGAAATAGATAGAGTGCTCTGGGTAAGATCACCATTCGTATCACCTCAACTCTCTGTTTCAGGTTCAAGGGGAGAATATCCCACTTTTCCAGGTCACTTTTCATCTGGGCCATAAAGGAGCCATAATTAAATCGCAAGGCGTCTTCTGTTTTGTGAGATAGGAAAATTCCTAAATATTTAAGTTTATTTAACTTCCAGCGGAAGGGGTATCTAACTCTTAGCCAATCTGGCGGGTCAAAGTGAAAGACCATTGCCTCTGTTTTATTAGTATTCAGTCGACAGCCTGAACATCTACCATATTCCTCTAGAATTTCGAAAACCTTGGGAATTGACCTAGTTGGGTCTGAAAGGAAGAGCAAGACATTGTCTGCGTATAACGCTATACGATGCTTTAAATCATCTAACCTAATTCCTTTACTTCTGTGGATTGTCGTATAGCTTGGGCAAGGGGTTCTATGAATATAGCGAAGAGACCTGGTGACAGCGGACAGCCCTGTCTTGTGCCTCTGCCTAAGGGGAAATACTGAGAGTGGTGACCCGAAACCTTTATACAGGCTTGTGGTGAGGAATATAATTCTGTGAGGAGTGTGATGAAAAGAGAAGGGAAGCTCATCTCCCTCATTGTAGTGAAAAGGAAGGGCCAGGACACCCGATCGAATGCCTTCTCGGCATCCAAGCCGAGAAGGACACTCTGCGTCTTGCTGGCCTGCATCTCCTGTATCAGGTGTAATGCTCGATGTGTGCTGTCGGTAGTTGATCTACCTCCTACAAAGCCTGTTTGATCTAAATTAATCAGATTCGGGAGTACTAAATCTAGTCTCTTAGCCAAAACGGCAGTGTAGTATTTATAATCTACATTAAGGACTGACACTGGTCTGTACGAGCTGCACTGTAAGGCGTCCTTTCCGGGTTTAAGGATAAGGGAGATTGTAGCGTATGACCAGCTAGGTGGGGGGGTATCACCCTGCATTATTTCATTCATGGCTTCTACCAGGGTAGGGCAGACTGTGTGGGCCATGTTTTTATAAAATTCAGCTCCGTATCCATCCGGACCTGGAGGTTTTTGTGTCTTTGATCTGGCTATTGCTGAAGTTAATTCCTGTAGGGTTATAGGAGCCACTAACACTGCTTGCTGTTCCTCAGTGAGTTTGGGGAGGGTCAAATTCTGGAGGAAAGCTTCCACTTGCTCAGGTGGAGACTGCTGTTCTGGAGTACATAATTCTTGAAAATATTGAACAAAAACTCGGGTTACTTCCTCTAGCTTGGATTGTTGTGTGCCTGTTTTTGGGTCTTTAATTATTGCTATTGTGGACATTTTACGCTGCTTTCGCAATCTATATGATAATAGGCGAGGGGCCCTCGGGCCTACTTCGCCATACTTCTGCTTTAGGGAAGCTAATGCCATTTCAGCTTGTTGCGTGCATAGGTCCTCCAAATCTCGTTTTGCCCTTTGGAGCTGCGGTAGAACCGAAGTATCTCCCTGCTGATGTTTCTGTTGGAGATCCAACAGGGTCTGCTCAAGGAGATTCCTCCTTTGCTCTCTGGCTTTAGCCAGTGTGGCTGTGTGTTTTATCAAGTGGCCTCTAAGAACCACTTTTAAGGTGTCCCACCTAATTGCCGCCGAGATGTTTGGATCAGCATTGTCCCTCTGTATTTCTTCTATTTTTGCCTTGAGGAATTCCCTAAACACCTCACTTTTAAGGTGCGCAGGGTTAAACCTCCACCTAGTTGTTCTTCTTACCTCTCCTATTGCCCAGACCGTAACTATTGGGGCATGATCTGTGTGTGCAATGGCTCCTATTTTTGCTTCTAACAATTTATCTAAATTTTCTTTTTGTGTAAACAGTAATCTATTCTAGAGTAGGTGCCATGTGGTGCCGAGAAAAACGAATATCCCCTAGTTCTCGGGTGTAGTGATCTCCAAGTGTCTAGCCATCCCACCTCCGTTGAAGCGTCGGAAAAATCTCTGTGGGGTGGGTTGTTTATTCTTAATTAGTTTGGTGGAGTCAATGCAGGGTCCAGTGTAGTGAAGTCTCCTCCCAACAACAGTATTCCCTTAGTCAGGAAACCACTCTATCTAATAAGGTCCGAATAGTGGGCATATTCGCTCCCGGAGGGATATATATACTTGCCAGGGTGACTTCCCTATCCCATAGCCATCCCTGTACTATCATTAGTCTGCCTTCTGGGTCCTCCCATCTCTTTATCTCCCGGAAAGGAGTGCTTGAGGGAATTAAAATGGCCACCCCTCTTCTTCTTCCCACATCCCCCATTGCTGAGGCATATACCTGAGAAAAACTTCTTCTTTTCAATTTCTCATGTTCCTTTGATGACATGTGAGTTTCTTGTAGGAATGCAATATCTGAACCAGATTTCTTTAGTAGTGTTAATATTCTAGTCCTTTTATAGGGTTCCCCAAACCATTAACGTTTAGGGAATATAATGTTTACGTCTATTCATGTCAAACCAATAACCTTTCCTCTCAATCTAGGTCGGAAGTGAAACCTCTCCTCAAGCCTTTGCCTGTTCTCTCAATGAGTTGTAACATATTATAATTCTGCCAAATACCATGCCTGACTTTATCATAGTCCATACTTGTCGGGTACTGTATGTCGTGAATTTTAACTCTAACTAAACTTAAACCTCCAACTCGGTAACTAACCAAAAAAAGTAAACATAAACTTAGGAGGTAATATCCCTCCCTAATTCGATAGTACCTATGACGAAACAGGGCCAACTGGGCCAATTTCAATAATTTGGTATTCCATCTGGTTACGGATCTTCCATCGTTGTGATCCCACTCTGGGATCATGGTGTGTTGTAGAATTACACACCTGAACTCTCGGTGTTTGGAGAATTCTAGACACTTGTCGTGTCTGCTTTTGGGGGGGGGGGGGGGAGACTGCTAGGCCAAGCCCGTGCAATAAGGCTATGGGCTAGTGTCAGTTAGGGAAGTAAATGGGCTGGGACGTCCCTCTGCTCTCTAGGGCCGCCCCTACTATCTCATTGCCTATTTACATATGAGGATCTGCTATAGTAGAAAGGGTTCCCCCTAATTTATCTAGTTAGGATTGGGGGAAAGCATACGATCACGCTCTGCCAACCGGGGAAATCTCCCTAGGACTCCGGCTTACATAATTATTTCTGCTTGGAGATATGAATAAGTGAAGGGGAGGGAGAGAAGCCCTCTATCCCCTCCTCCCATCAGGTGTGACTCTTCCCAGCACTTTCAGATCGGTGCATCCTAGTCCCCGCTCCCCCTCCCCGGTACCAGGGCATAGCGAAGGCGGGCCGAAGACCAGGGCGGCGGGGCGAGCAGTGATGACCAAGGGTATACCCTCGACCACCCGAGGGACCCCTATTGTCGTGTGAGCGCCCCCCCATAATAGCCGGGAAGGAGGTAGCAGATCTCCAAACAAGAACTATCATTTTCCTTTACCCTGGTTAGTCACTACAGTACTTTATAGATAGGGAAAGTTATGCATCTAGGCTAATCTGTGACTTATCTGGAGTAGTCCATGAGTTTTCTGTTGATTTTTGATTGTTAAACAGAAGACTCAGACCGGGAGGTTCCAATAAAACCCTGCTTTTTCCCCGCGAAGTCCAATTCTGTGATTATCAGTCCTGCCTCACTCATTATGCAATCAGTGGCACGCCCTTAGACCATCTTCCGAAGAAATTCATCTAGGAGGGCTATCATTCTGCTTCCTCTCGGTGGGATTACTTGTGCTGCTACGCTGTGGTGGTTGCTGTAGCGTTTTAACGATCTGTGAATGGCTTCTCTGCCTTGCTGTCTGCGTGCCCCTCTATTGCCTTTGTTCCATACTTGCTGCGAAAATTCAGACGCCAGGGAGAGTCTTTGGTTGGTGGGAGTCTTCGGGGTCTCAAACCCTCTCTTTTTTAGCTCTGCAATTGCCTCCCCTACAGAATCAAAGGCGAGGGAACCCTCTGGGAATCCTATTACCAGCTTTGCGGGGAACGGGGTACGGAATCGGAAGCCTGCCGCTTTTAGGATGCGCAAGATTGGGATATACTGCCTTCTTCTGAACATTATCTCAGGAGCATAGTCGTTTTCTAAAAATATTCTGTGTGACTGGAAGAGTACCTCACCCTGTTTCCATGCGGCATGGAGTACCATTTCTTTCTCTTGGAAACGGAGAAATCTTACTAAAATTGCCCTCGGACGTGCTCCCGTAGCCGGCTTTGGGCCCAGAGTGTGATGCACTCTCTCAAATTCGAGCGTTAAGTTGTCTGGGATTTTTATAGTCTCCCTTAACAGCTGCTTCATAAAGAGGATTATATCTGGGCTTTCTACTCCTCCGGGATTCCCGAGATCACCGGATATTATTCAAGTCGGTTGTGAGCTTTCGCGTCCTCCGCTCTTGCTATGGGGCCTGCCTCTCTTTTGATATCTGGGCTACTCTGCAGCTCCGTGTTATCCACTCTGCAGTCCGTTATTGTGGCTTGCTCCTCCAGCTCATCCTGCGCTTATCTAGCTTTGTAAGATCCGTGCGGAGGCTGTAACCGTTACCCTCATTTCTTTTCGAAAGTCTCTTATTTCAGTGAGCATGGCTGTCATCTGTTTCTGTATTGCTGACAGGGGAGGTTGTTGTGATCTCGCTCTTCTGCGGCGCGAGGTCCCCGATGCCTGCGACCCTTCGCTCTCCGAGTCCCCTTCCGACAATCCTGTTCCATCTCGCTCTTCCCCTGGTTTAGGGATCGCACTTTCTCCTTTCTTTGGCATCCTTGCTTGCTGTTGTTGAGTGATTCCTTCTCCTTTTAGTTCAAATCCTCTATTTTTCGCTTTTATTAATGGGGCGGCCCAGGAGCTCCCTTCTCAGGCTTCCATTCAGTAGGGTGACGTCACCGGAAGTCCCCCTTGCTATAATCTTGATAAATGTAAATCTTGTTATTACCAAGGGAGATAGGGCCCTTCTCTTTTGCCCATTTTAATACAGCCTCATCTACATAGTGGAAATATCTGATCAGACAGTGTCTAGGGAAAGAGCCAGCAGGGGGTTTAAGGCCCACCCTGTGCGCACGTTCAACTTCGAAGTGTTGAAGATCTGGAGGCAAATTCAGGTGTTCCACGAGCCAGGAGTGAAGAGACTTCTCCAGGTTGTTCCCTTCAGTTCCCTCAGGGAGGCCTATAATACGTAGATTAGAACGGCGCAACCT
Organism: Neoceratodus forsteri; assembly: GCA_016271365.2. Classification (NCBI taxonomy): domain Eukaryota; kingdom Metazoa; phylum Chordata; order Ceratodontiformes; family Ceratodontidae; genus Neoceratodus; species Neoceratodus forsteri. Next base: position 818,886,789 of record CM028137.1, read on the forward strand.
GTTTTCTTGGTCATCCACCTTCCCCGAGAGTTCCTCCACCGGTCATTTCAAAGCAAGGCTCTCCCTTATGGTATCCGTGAACGAGTCCTCCAGCAGTTCCACGCAGTGCTCTAACTCCACAATTTGGCTGGAATGAGATGCCGACGTTTCAGAAAGTCACGTAACGACAGATTGCAGGTGAGAGATTTGTGATGTTATATTATCAAACCCTGCTTTCATATCGTGTTGAATGAGGGCTACGGTAGGAGGAACTGTGGCCAAAGATCGTTTAAAGTCTGAGGGACCTTCCTGCACCATCGCGGAGTCGCAGGAACAATCTGAATCCTCCATGCCGCGTCGTTGATCCTTCGGCTGCTCAGTAGCACTGAAATGCAGCTTGGACTGCTTATTTTTATTTCTGCCCAAAGCCATTGATTTCTGCCAGCGTTAACCACACTTGTATTGCAGTCAACACAGGGTAAGCTTCTAGTATAAATGAAAAAGACTTGAGTGCTAAAAGGAGCTAGGCTAGGCTGCGTCCGCCATCTTCAGCTGCAAGCCACGCCCCCCTGGCTCCGCTTCTTGATGACCATTTCTTTAGGGAGATACTTGCACAGGCCCACATCCCCTCTGCTACATCCTGGGCACACATTAAGCTCCAACCAGAGGCTACCCTCCAAGCCTATCCAAATGACCTGTGACCTGCCCGGCCCTTATATGCCAGTGCCCCAGGACCTGCCCCTCCAAGCAGGTCCCATAAATGGGTGAAAGGCCCCCTTGCTCCAACTGTCCCCCAGACCACCCTGCCACACAGGGTACGAGGAAGCGCCATGGCCCCTGGCCTCCCCCCTGTGGGAACCCTGCCACTGTCCCCAATATCTTCACGGGATCTCTAAGGGCTCCTGCCTGTCCTGGCCACTAAGGCCACCTAATTTTCCTTGACCCCCAATGACACAGGACCTGCTAACCATCCTCCCCCACGGAGCTCCCCTACCCAGATCCTTGATGCCATGACACTGCAAAAGCCATCCTATCTGCACTGTCCGGGGGGGCCCCACTGGTCCACCCGAACTGCCAAGCTCCGTTTCCTCACTACCTACATCTGCTCCTCCAGCCACCCCCTCCAGCCCCAGGCCTAATGCCCGGGCTGCAAAAAGTCTCCAAAACTTCCTGTCTTCTCCCTTATATATCCCTAAAAACCTGCTCTCTGCTGCCACCTTGAGGTATCCAACAGCCAAAGTCCCCCAGAGTTCTAATCAATTCCCTAGCTCTGGGGACAGAGGGCAGGAGAGAAAAAAGGTGCCTAAAATGGGAGCATAAGCCCTCTTTTAAGGGGACTTACATGTTTTATGCCACTGTCATTCCTGAATGTTTTTTTAAAGTGGTTTATGTGTAAAAATGCCTAGTGATTTCTGTTTTAAATATAGAGTAATAAGTATAGTAACTGTGTGACAGATACCAGGGTAAGTATCTGGTGTAAGGTGCCAGTGGGCTGATTGAGGTAGGATAAGGCCTAGCAGTTATTGATGCCTTTATGGTTTCAGTGTAAACAAGATCATTGATTAAGGCCAAAGTAAGGGCGCTTATCCTGGGACTAGCTTGTGTGGTATCTGGAGGGCTGGTGGGTGGTGAGTGCCTGCAGTCTCCAGGGGTAAAGTGAATGCACTGGAGGGCTGCCAGGTGGTGAGTGCCTGCAGTCTCCATGGGTAAAGTGAATGTGTTGGAGGGCTGGTGGGTGGTGAGTACCTGCAGTCTCCAGGGGTAAAGTGAATGTGTTGGAGGGCTGGTGGGTGGTGAATGCCTGTAGTCTCCAGGGGTAGAGTGAACATGCTGCAGGGCTGGTGGGTGGTGAGTGCCTGTAGTCTCCAGGAGTAGAGTGAACATGCTGCCAGGCTGCTGGGTGGTGAGTGCCTGCGGTCTCCAAGGAAGAGATACTAGAAGGTTAGTGGGGTGGTATTGCCCTGCTGGGAAAGAGTAACAAGGTTAGTGTGGTGGTGTGCCCTGCTGGGAAAGAAGAGAAGTGTATGATCACACTGCTAATTTTATGTGTTTCTTTTTGCCATTTATTCACAAGGTGTGTTGTGCCATTTGTGGCTGTTTCAGATATTTATTTCATCTTTTTCAGTGAAAATTTACATTTTTTCAAACAATCCAAGTGTCAGTGTTCCCTACCCTTGGCAGCTCTTAGGTACACCAGTTGGGGAGGTAAGTATGTACTCAGGTACCCAACTGGGAAAGTGTTGTCAAAAGGGAAGAAAAAGAGACTCCTTTATGACACCTACTGCTATGTGGAATGGTCCCACCTGTGGCCAGAGGTTAATGCAGTAGGGGTCCCCATCATCGCAAGCTCCCATGTGCGGTGTTTGCGCCCATGCATGGGAGCTGTGGACAGCCTGACTTCATCTCCTAAACTCAATCCCCATGTACACTGGTTTCTTATTTAAATTTTTACTGTTATCGCACAAACAAAATAACATCACATAACTAATCAGTGGCAGACATCTGATAAGCAAAGTAGAAAGCCCAGGGGAGAAATACACTATGTTTTGAAGAAGCATATACATACACATTTTAATAACTTCTGTAAACTGATGTAAAAGATCTAAGTGTCATCTCCTGCTACAGACTCTAGAACATGCTGTACCTTCCATTTATTCCAACTAAGTATGAAAAAGCAGTCATGTGCCTACACATCTATCTTTCCGTAATCTGAGAACTGCCAGAATTTCTTACTACTGGTGATACCCCTTCCTATGCACCCCAGCATTCTATTAGCCTCCCACTGCCTTTTCATTCTGCCTGGCTACCTTCTGGTCATCAGAAATGATTAGGTCCCTTTCCTGTTTTGTGGCTGCCAGTACCTCCCCTGCCAATTGGTATGTAGCACCCGGGTTTCTGTGTCCCAAGCGCATGATTTTGCACTTTTTAGCATTGAAACCCAGCTCTCAAACACTTGACCATTCTTCTAACTTCTGCAAATCACTCCTTATCCCCCCCCCCGTGTGTCCACCCTCTTGCAGATTTTTGTGTCATCTGTGAACAGGCAGATTTTCCCTTCTAGTCCTTCTGCAATGTCGCTGATAAAGACATTGAAGAGGACCGGGCCTAGTACTGACCCCTGAGGCACCCCACTTGTCACCCTGCCTTCTCCTGAGTGAACTCCATTTACCACCACCCTCTGAGTCATGCCACTCAACCAACTTCTTACTCAGTTTACTACTTTCTGTCCCACTCCCAGACAGGCCAGCTTGTTCACCAGTCATCTATGTGGAACGGTGTTGAAGGTCTTCCTGAAACCATGTTGCCTTTGATCCTGCAATCCACTTGTTTCAAGGTATTCCACTATCCTTTTCTTCAACAGTGATTCCATAACCTTGCCAACTACCGAAGTCAGGCTGACAGGTCTATAATTTCCTGCCTCCTCCCTATTCCCACTTCTATGAAGTGGGACCACATCCGACATTCTCCAGTCGCTCAGAACCACCCTTGTATCCACTGATAAGTTAAACAAAACTGCCAGTGGTGCCAACAGCACCTCTTTGAACTCCTTCAGTGTCCTAGGATGAACTCCATCCGGCCCCACTGCCTTGTCAACTTTTGATTTTGGAAGTACTCTGAGGACTTCCTCCTCTGTGAAAGGACTAGTGTCCACCTCACTACCAATACTGCCCCTGTTCATTATCTTTGGCCCATCACCTACCCCTTCTATTGTAAATACTGAACAAAAGTATCTGTTCAATATGTCCACCTTCCCTTTGTCCCCTTCCTTACAGACCCATCCCCCATCCTTTATCCTTGTTATCTCCTGTTGATCTTTCTCTTTTCACTCATATATCTAAAGAAGGTTTATTCCCTTTTTTTATTGACCAGGCAATATTCTCCTCTGTTAGTGCCTTTGCTCTCCTCATTGCCTTCCCTGTCTCCCTTTGTTTCTCCTGGTAAATTAACCTATCCTCCTCTTTCTGTGTCTTTTTGTATTTTTTTAAATGCTAGTTTTTTTTTGTTCTTACTGTTTCCACTAGCTCTCTAGACAACCATAGTGGTCTTCTTTTCCTCCTGCCCTTGTAGACCTGCCTGACACAAAGATTTGTAGCTCTTTAGATGCCCTCTTTAATCTTTGCCCACTGGTCCTCAACTCCAGCTAGCATCCTTATCCCTGCATGGCCATCCCTGTGTCATTCTCTCATTGTCTTAATATCAGCCCTCCTGAAGTCCATGGCCCTTGTCCTTGTGCAGTTTGGTGCAAACCCAGTTTTTATGCTAATGCACACTGTATGATGGTCACTGGTCCCCAGGTGGTCCCCCACTGTGACGTCAAAAAAACACTGTCCCCATTCATCAGCACTAGGTCCAGTACTGCTCCCTCATGAGTGGGTTCCATTACTAGTTGCCTGAGGAACACCCCCTGCAAGGAGTCTAGGATGTCCCTGCTCCTGGAACTTGCCACTGCTGAGAATCTCCAATCCACGTCAGATAGGTTGAAGTTTGCCATTAGTAACAACTCTCCCTTATGAGCTAGCCATTTGATTGCTTCCAGCATTTCCCCATCCACTTCTTTCTTCTGTGCTGGAGGTCTGTATATCACTCCTGCACAGATAATAGCCCCATTCCTTTTCTCCAGAGTGACCCACAATATCTCTGCTCCCCCTGTTCTCCTTGTATTTCTGTAGCCTTTATGCTGTCCCTTATACAAACAGCTACCCCTTCCCTCCTTTCTTCCAACCCTGTCCCTTCTGAACAGAGTGAATCCAGGTACTGCTATATCCCAGTCCTGGCCTTTATTGCACCAGGTCTCAGTGATGGCAACTAGATTCAGGTCCTCCCCTGCCATGGTGGACTCTAGGTCTGCAATCTTGTTGCCCAGACTTCGATCAGTCTCAAACATGGCCCTGCAAATCTTTCGCTCTCCATTTCCATCATCCCCTCTTCTATTCCCAGTACCGGGTTGTAATAACGCATGAAGAAGAGCGCTGAAAGAACAGGGGTTAGAATGGCGGTAGGGAATTATGGCTAACCCTGTCACTCTGCACACACCCTCTGGAGGAATCGAGCTGCTGTGTGCTGGGGTGCTGGTCGAGCCGCTCCTGTGGTGGAGTGGCTAGGGTACCAGCACATGGCAGAGCAGGAGACCTATGACTGTGGTTCTGTTACCGCCAGGTCTACTCCTGCTGCAACTTTTTATATTGATTTTTGAAATGTAATCCCCCCATGATTTTCTCCCCATCCCCAAAGTCCGACCCCGGAGTTGGCTATTTTAAGTCCAGAGGGTGTGGGGGCATAGCCCCCATATTAAACAAAAAGTCCCATTGTATTCAAAGAGGTTTGCTGTCAAAGTCGGGTCGCTGTTGTTTCAGACCTTTTCTGTATGTGCCTCTGTTCTGCTTGCGGCATATATTGCCGCACAGTTATTGTCTGTGGCGAGATGACCCCATGATTCTATTCCCTACCCCCATTTGCGGGGGAGTGCCAGCTAGTTTCCTGCCCCCCTCGCTGACCTCCATGCCTTCCCTAGCCTCATACTCCCCCTAAATCAGTTTAAATGCAAGGCACCATTCATGTATCTACCTGTTTTCCTCTAAGCTCTCTAGACCCCCTTCTCACTGAGGTGCAACCTGTCCTTTGAATATAGTCTTTCATCCTTCCACTTGTCCGCCCCACCTTCCAATACAAATGAACCCCTCCGACATGCACCAGTCCCTTAGCCACTTGTTGAACTTCTCTATTCTCTTTTTTCTGCCAGTAATGACATTGATGACCTGGATTACCTCAGAGAATGCCACTAAACTCATGGACTCCCTGCAGCTCCCTGCTAGCTCTTTAAACCTTTGTTGCACCACTACTACCTCATTTCCTTCCAAGTCATTTGTCCCAAGGTGAATGAGCAAGTGGGGTTTGCCCCCCTACCTTCCTTATCTTTTCCTTGTTCCTAGGCCCTGCCAACCCCCTTCCATCCCTGGCACACATTTAATGTTCCTTCTCTTGTTTGGGTCCCTATTTCCTTACTCAGTGTATACCCTTGATAATGGAATCCCCAATGACCAACATCTTTTCCTCCCCTCCAGTCTTTGCATTTGTCCCCCTGTCCATCCCTAATGAGCCAGCCTCCTCCCCTTCACCTGTTCCCTGTTTGACCTGTTGGTCCTCCCTTCTGTACTTCCACTGCTCTCTCCTATGTCCTCCCCTGCCCCCCCTTCTTCCGTATCCTTCCTGGTGTCCCCTGCTATCTGCTGCAGTCCCCCTCCTTCCTAGTTCTCCCACTATTCCATCCTCCCCTTCACCCTTAGCCACTCAACTGTGTATATTTCCTTCCCCCCTCAGTCTACTCTCCCCTGCTGTCCCCATATAGCTGACCTTTTGCTCTATGGTTTTTCAAACCCAGATCCCCCCATGCCCCCTGGTCCTCCAGACCTCCCAGTACCATAAACCTGTTTGATGCTGGTCCCCCTACTTCCGAATAAGTCTTAGCATCTCCTTCCCTTACCCATCCTCTGCCTCCTTGTGCAGCTTTCCCTCCCCACCTCACATTTTTCTTAACCTCCTGCCAAACCCCTATTCCAGTACCACCTGGTCTATATGTACACGGTGTCCACGGATGCCATGGCAACCCCCCATGCCCCCTTTTTGCCATCCACTTGACCCATAGCAGTCCTAATCTGTTCCTCACTCCATTGTCCCTTCCTCCATCCTCCCCCTCTCTCTAATTTCCATCATAACCAATTTAACCCCACCTGCTGCCCCAGGTGCCTGCATGCCAGGAACCCCCGCCTCCATATTATTCCTAGAAAACTGTTGCTCTGCATCCACTGCATTGAACTACCTTCCCTCTCCTGTCCTGCCCCCAGTATCCTCCTGTTTCCCTCCTCCTCCATCCCTCCCTGATTCTTCTCTGCCTGTACCAGCTGCCAGATCCCCACATCCTCCCCCATTTCAATTTGTTTTTTGTGGATCTGGTGACCCTAGATCCTACCTTCAGACTTGTTCAATCCCTTCCCCAACATATATGTGGCAAACGCAGATTTAAATTTTAATTTGGCTGAGTCTACAGCAGCATTTCAAAACAGCTGTCCGATCCCTTCCCCAATATATGTAACAGACGTAGATTTAAATTTGGCTGCGTCTATAGCAGAATTTCAAAACAGCAGTAGCAGAACTGCAAACTGAAATCCCAACCCTAGCCCGGACCAACTCCGTTAAACTGTGGCAAAGCCTATATCCGCATTACAATCAAAGTAGCACAATGCAGCTTAGATAACAACCTTGTTAACAATTGCCATTACATAACATAATGGCATAATAGTGTATGGTGGGACATAACTGTGTATGAATTTCCATATACTGTAAAAAGTCATTCTGCTGTAGTGGGGGGATTGTTTAACCAGGAGAGGTACACTAAGCTGAAGCTTGTTTCCAGGTGTGACCTGGGAGCACAAGGCAGTTAAGTGACTTGCTCAGGGTCATACAGTATGCAAGTGGGGGCTGTGGAATTCAAACCCAGGTATCCAGGTTTGCAGCTCAGAGCCTTAAACCACTGCGCTGTATTACCTCCTAGTGATGTAGTAGTGACGTAGCTACTAACTTTTCATTCTGCATTAGTAACATCACAATGCAACCACCCCCACCAGTGCTGTTCATAGGATGGGTGTGGTTGGCAAGTCAGGTGCGCGAGCTGGACGGTGGGCTAAGGAGAGGAGTAGTGCATTTTCCAGTGGCATACACTCACTCTAAAATGTAAGCGATCCTGCTTTTTGGGCACCGTACACCATAAAGAACAGTGCATGGCATCCCAAACAACTCGGCAACTCTTCCCCCTCATGTTTTCTATGACGGCAGAGGGACCCCTCGGGCTTCACTCTCGAGGTCATCAGCTGTCATAGAAAACTCTCAGGTGAAGAACTGACTTGTTGTGTAAGACTCTGTGCTGGTTCCAGTGTTGTTTGGGCTATTCATATTAGATATCTTGTACGAAGTTGGGAGCAGGATTAGTCTATTCGCAGATGATACTAAGATGGGGTGGTAGTAGATGATGTTGAGGGGTAGAAAGAACTGCAGGAGGACCTAGCCAAACAGCAGGAGTGGTCAGCGAAGTGGCAGCTGAGCTTCAATGCGCTTGAAGTGCAAGGCTATACGCCGGACAGAACTAAGGAGGAATATTGGTTGGGGGTGAAGCCAGGGGTCACCAAGGCAGAGAAGGACTTTGGGGGTGATAGTCACGGAGAGCACGACTAACTCTGCTCAATGCAGGAAAGCTGCAGCTAAGGCTAACAGGATGCTGGGGTGTACTGCAAGGGGATTCTTGTCCAGACATAGGGAGGTGATCCTGCCCCTCTGTACTTCCTTGGTCAGACCACACTTGGGAGTACTGCAAGCAGTACTGGCATTCATATCCGATGAAGGATATTAGACTGCTAGAGAGGGGTGCAGCATAGGGCGACAAAGATGATACAGGGAATGGAAGGCAAAACCTACGAGGACAGACTGAGGGATCTGAGTTTGTACATCCTGGAGGAGAGGAGGGATGGGGGGATATGATTGAAACATTCAAGTACGTGAAGAGGATCAATAAATCTGGCACTGATAGGTTATTTAGGCTGAGGAAGGGAAGGGACATGAGAGGCCATGGGCTAAGATTAGAAGGGGGCAGATTTAGGAGAGAGATAAGGAGACATTATTTCACGGAAAGGGTGGTGTTGAAATGGAATGCCCTACCAGAGGAGGAGATAGCATGCAAGGCGGTGGGTAGTTTCAAAGGGCATGGGACAGGGCGGGGGGTCTGGGTAAGTAGTGCTGAGAAGTTGCTGGTGGTGAAGGGGTGGGGAGCTGCAATCTAGGGGTGCTAGCTAGCTGCACACTCGAGCAGACTTGATAGACCATGAGCCCTGTTTCTGCTGGCAAATTTGTATGTTCATATGCATGGGATGTCATACACTATCCTATATATAATGCAGGTGACACTAAACCCTACCTGCAGACCTGTCCGATCCCTTACCCAATATATGTGGCAGATGCAGTATTAAATTTCAATTCTACATACTATATCTAGCCTATATAGAGGCGATAAGTACAGCAGTAGTAAAAATGAAAAATGCAGACAGTCTTTTAACTCTAAAACAATTAAATACTAGTAGGGAACATCATTAAAACAATGCAAATTGTGGAACAGGCAAACAAAGAAAAACATGCACAGCTGCACCAGTAATAGTTGTCAAAAGAGACTTGCAAAAGCACACTGAATTAGGACACTACCAGGCAACAGTGGTGCTGAGCGGAGTAAATTACTTAAGACTGTAACATTGCATGCAACCATGACATAGTAAAAACTCCAATTTACTGATTCCATGACAAGAACTGTAACAGAATGCTGCCTATAAAAGCAAAACATTGTAAAATACAATTTTTTGTATTACTTTTTATTCAGGTACAGTTAACTATGGATAATTTAGGGGAATACATATAATTTCTGAGAATAAGAACTTTATAAACAGCTGCCAATTAGCACAAATTTATAAAACAGGTAGAGAAAATCCCACTTTCTGATTGGTTATTACCTGTGCATGAAATCTGTTCCATGCACAGGTAATAACAAGTTCCTAAAAGTAGAACCGCTTTGTGAAAAAAGAGAAATTAGTTTGCTATTAGAACGATCATTTTTTAAAATGTTGCCATTTTCTTCCTCGCTAACGTGGCTCATACCATACTTGCGGTGGATCAAGGAAACAGTGTAGCTGGTCTTTAATCACTTTTGGCCCCTTTCAGCAGACAAGTGCTCAAAAAAAGCCAGCCTTGCTGTGTCTCTTTAGTCTTACTGGGCTGTCCTCTTTCAAGCACTCTCGCTTTCTGTCTCCGGTACCCTGCCTGCAGGAAACTGCGCTCTCCAGCTTTTTGTAAAAACACATTAGTGAGGGACAAATGTATTTTTTCTATTTAATAAATGGTACTTGAATTTGGCATTGAGAAAGTACCGCTGCTTGCTCGTCATGGACCCTCACACAGTAACAGGAAGGGAAGGGGAGGGGCCGCTCAGTTCCCTGCCTGTAAAACAATCTTACGAGCAGTTGTGCTGATAAAAATATGAAAAAAAATACTAGCAAAGAAAAGAAAGCCCACCAGTAGCATCACAGTTCCTGTCCCGGTAACATGGGGGTCATATAAAAAGTACACTACCAAATACAATGAGCGTCGTCTTTTTTTATTTCTATATTTTCTGCTCTTCGATTGGAAGCCCCATTCCGACTGACCCCCAGCTCCGTCCCCGGAATGTCCGGTGGGAGCAGAGCCTGCGGAGTCGGTCATCATCCTGCTGCTGCTGGCGTTTTCTGCCTCCAGTTTTCACCCAGGAGCCCCAGGAGTAGGAGCGCATGTGCGTGGAGGTGCACATGCGCCCTACAGCCCCGGTTATGGCTCCTTTCCCCCACCCCATGGCCTAGCGCCCAGCCCCCTCTAAGACTGTGCCACTCCTAGCCTCCACTAGGGGTCACCATCGGCCGATGAGTGCCACATCCCCTACCCGGAGAGGAGAGCCTGCCTGCCAGCTGCTCAATCCAGCTCTGCCCTCCCCCCCCGCTGCCGACCTTTGTCGACCCAAGCTCGTTCCCGAACCCGGGTCGCTGGCGTGCCGTGAGGTAAGGCATCCAGCTCCTCAACCCTCAGCGCCACTGGGCCGGCTAATGATGTCATCTTTTGATGTCATCCTATACCTGGTGGAAGGACTATTTTATCAGAAACTGTGATAAGAATATCCTTTTTTATATAAACAAAATTATTTTTTTCTAACTGTAAACACTTAAAAAAAAGTAGCCCATTTTATAAGCACAATAAGACACTCTGGGGTGTACATGAAACAGATATCACCACACTTCCAGTGTCTAAAGGCACTCAGCCTGCAGCCTCGTGCCTCACTACACCCCTGGGCATGCGGTAATATCTGTTTCATGCACACCCCGGAGTGTCTAGTTGCTTGCATCCTGTCTCCATTAAGTTCTAAAGAAGATTAGAACCCTAGAACTATTTGCAAAGTTCTAGACCACAACCAGCACCCAGAACTTTAGTGCGTTCTGACAAATCTATACCTTACCTGCTATACCTTCTGCATTATGTCTCTGTAGGGCTTGATACAAAAACAAAATCCATGAAGTGGGAGTATCAGCGTATGTTGGTGACATTAATCCAGGTGATCTTGCTGCCAAGTCAGGTGGTGAGGTACAATGTGGCAGCTAAGGCTGAATGAAATTTATCTTCTGCCAATGAAATTCTGGCAAAATACTGATTTCACTTTGGTGAAATTTTACAAAATATCGATGAAAATTTCATGAAATTTCACCAAAATTGTGATTTCAGTTGTTTCCATCTAGTCCAAACTGCACCAAATGTGGTAAGCTGAATTTACCAAGGCCCATACAGAGGTATACCAAGCTTTAGATCTCTATCTTCAAAAGGTAACTTGAGTTATAAGCCTCCAAACATTCAGAAATGTTAAAATTATTTTTTTTTAACTATGTAAACTGCAGAATTTCAAAAGTATTAGTTCAAAAAATTATACCATATTTGTTCTACTGGATTTACAAAGACCCATACAGCTGTGCAATTTTCAGATCCCTAGCTTTAAAGGTGACTGAGTTATAAGCCTCCAAACGTTCTGACATTTTAACATTACAGTCACAATTATGTAAACTGCAGAATTTTAAGCCCCTATAACTTTAAAACTAGAGAATAGAGAGAGGCCAGCCCATCGGCATTGCGGTAGTGCTACCACTCTTGACACCAGCAACCTGAGTTAGGGGACAAGCTCAAGTTGTTGGGGGCTGGTCGGGGGAAGGAGGATTGAGTGTCCCAGTGGATACGCTCCTCCTCCAGAGTGGGATGCCGCCCTTAACTGCAATACTGCGACCTGGGTGACCACAAGTGGCAGTGCGGCTGGTGGGGCCAAGGGAGGGTGGAGACACAGCCGATGCCAGCAGGTGGATGCACACATAGTGTGGATGGGCCGGCCTTGGCATTCTTGTATGCCGTGTCTCCAGGGGATAGAAGAAACTCAGAAAAATCGGGCCACAGCCCCTCCACAATGAAGGCCTTGGCAGATCCCAGGCCTCTGCCTCCCCAGCATGGCACAGTCTGATGAAATGTACAGGTTCAGAGGAAGGTTCTCCCCACTCGGCCCCAACTCAGGGTCACAAGCCAGAGCTCCATGGAAGTAAGTGGCTGTGGCTGGGGGAGGCTCAGGAGGTGGCTGGTGGACCTGAGGGCTAAGCAGGAGTTGGAGACAGGGCCAAAAACAGAAATCATAAAAAAAAGACTAAGAGAATGAAATATCACCAATTTTGTTAGGTTCATTGACTCTAAATATGCTACCCCCATGGCCCAGCAGCAGAGTGTCACACTGCCATGCTGACGACCTGGATTCAGAAGCAAGCCAAGTCACATCAGGAGGCAGGTCATGGCTAAAACAGCTGCTGCTTGGCAGTTCATCTCAGTCAGAAAGGGTTGGCAGCAGGTTCCACTGACATAGCATCCCCTGTGGCTGGGTCAGGGAGCTTTCTCCTGCCACAAGGACAGCTGTAGTTGTGCAAGGCTGACAGAGATACCGTCCCCACCAGGGAAGATGGGTGACAAAATGTTGGAGGAAAAACCTGGTAGCCAACTGAATGGCGGTTTTGTTCAGCCTGATCAGGACATATCCCTGTGGACAGAGTATATCCTTGAGAGACGAGCTGGCAACTGGGAGAAAAAAACAATATGAAAAAAGAGTCTGCATGCATCAACTCTCAGATCTCTTGCTTAAAGGCTGGCCAAGTTACATGCAGCCAAAGATTCCAAAGTAACATCAGTAATTAAAGTTGAATTTAATGAGCTTTTGTGAAACTGTAGAATGTTGTGATACTTTTGTCGAAGCCATGTCCAGACATTTTGCCCAGTCATACACTTGACTTGCTACTGTAGAAGAAGGGAAAGGTTGGATAAAGTGGCACTAAGGTAGCATTCCTAGGAGACTCCATAGTAAAAGTACAGTAGTACTAAGCAATACGTCACTAGCTTGAGTGATGAACCATGATTTATTTGCCTGACTGTACCGCTACATGTCAAATGTTAATTTATGTGTCTTATAGAAATCAATTATTTAGCCACAACACTGTACTTCAACTGTAATCGCTCCACCCTTTGATTTGATGTGCTCTAATGTTGTTCCTGCACTGATTTGTTCATTTGCCTAATGTTCCTGTATTGATAACCTGTCTACTGTATTGTAACCTTTCTTGATGTCTACTCTGATGTGGAACCTTTGTAAAAGAGCTTAAGCTCAAAGGTCTTTCCGAATTACCAAATAAACGAATAATGAAGCATAGTCATGGACATTACCCTGCACTACCATGAATTCTTGCAATATACCAGCTAACCACTAGAGCCCACTGACTTAATGATTTATGGAAGCACATGCACGTGTAGCACTGTTTCTGTACAATGTCACCTGCTGACTCTTTAACAACCTTGTAGATAACAATGTATGTTTTTAGTATTTGAAAATAGTGGCACCAAGTGATGCCACGCCTTACAACTAGTAGCGACTTAGGCCACTGTGAGAGAAGTATCATGATATCTTTAGCCACGCTGGAGCATGACGCTGGGCATCGCTACTGCAGGAATGTTGGAGGGGTACAGCAGGGCCATGATGCTAATGCAAGTAAGGTGATTCAGTGATAATAAGTGTTTTGTGAAAGTTAAATTCCACAAGCGGAGTTCGTGAGGCATTACCTATTATGTGTGGTTCATAGCTCAGTGCTTACGTAACATATACAGAGGAATGATGTAGATGGTTGTTGGATACAGAGGCCAGCATTAAGAGGACAATGTTTATTAGGTAGTAGTATAGAATGTTTTTTGCTTAGGTACTTGGATGCTTGAATTGAGTTGTTTGATAATATGTGATGGTTTTGGCCTTTCTCTGTATCCCACCTGTAGGAAGGAAGCTTGGTTTAGAATTATGAAAGCCCCCCGGTGGGATAAGAGTGCTGCAGAAGGAGGAGGTGTCAGGGAGGATGGTGGGTGAGTGCGACTCACTCTAAGCAGAGCAGGAGTCAGCTGCTTCAACTAAATAGGCTGTCTGGGAGGAGCTCTTCCCCCACATTATCCTGGGCTACTCCCAGCAATTATGTGTGGTTCATAGCTCAGTGCTTACGTAACATATACAGAGGAATGATGTAGATGGTTGTTGGATACAGAAGCCAGCATTAAGAGGACAATGTTTATTAGGTAGTAGTATAGAATGTTTGTGCTTAGGTACTTGGATGCTTGAATTGAGTTGTTTGATAATATTTGATAGTTTTGGCTTTTCTCTGTATCCCACCTATAGGAAGGAAGCTTGGTTTAGAATTATGAAAGCCCCAAAAAGTACAATATATCAACGATTGTTCTTTAACTAAATGCTGAAAAAGTTGTGCATGACAACACCTAATGATAGGAATAGACAATCACCTCCTCCAACTCCGGAGAGAGTGACCAGTAGCACTCAGGAAAGGAAAAACCCCCTTGGGGGAAACCTCTGAGGACCCATGGCTACTGACCTGCCCATCCTTCTGGGCATACTAAAGGAGAGAGATCCTAATTACACCAATTAATCAGTTAAATATGAATTCTAATTTGTAGAATTCAATCCAAATAAACGGAACTTAAGAAAGAACAAAATTGTAAATGTCCAGTGAAGTAATTTCCTCTTAATAAAGTCCGAGTCCGACAATCCATGTACAATCGAAATGATGGAGAGTGGATATATGAAGAACCTCTTCCGGACTTCAGTTGATAAAGGGCATAATCCAGGAAATGTATGATGGTGGAGATGAAGCTGATGACTGACGAATTCAATACAGGAGACCAGACGCAGATAGTTGTATCCAAACTTGACGTCAATGAGGCAGGATGAATAGAAATAGTACGACTTCCTGATTTCTAATAGAGGGCTTGTTTCGTACGTGTAATGAGAGAAGGCTTGTAGCCAGGCTACTGACTGATTAATCCAGTTCTGATAAGTGAAGTATAGTCTTAGGAACTGATATGAAGGCAATGGCTGTAGAGCTGAGCTGGAATAATGGCAAGCTGTAGAGGGTAATCGGAGACACTGGTGCGAGGTATGAAGCATCCAAGTAGTAGAATATGGTGAGCCCAAAGGAAGCAAGTCAGCTGGACTGCTAATGCAAAGTGAGAGGTAATAGGAGCAGGGATTGTACCCACGAAGGCAGATAAGAAGGAACAGGACGTGGCAATCAGCCCTGGAAGAAAGCACAGCTTAACCGACAGCTGGTGAGGTAGGAGAGAGGTGGCTGATTCCAGGTATGGAAAGCGCAGTCAGACCCACGGAAGACTGCTGGAAAATAGAGCGTGGCCATTAGTCCCTCTGCGAGAAGTGCAGCTTTCCAGCAGCTGGAGAGGTAGGGAGAGAGGCGACTAGCTCCAGGTAACAGAAAAATGCAGCCAGATCTACTGAGGTCAGCCAGTAAGAAAAGTGCGTGGTATTCAGCTTCCAGGAGACGTGTCTTGAGTCAGTTTAGAGCAGAGTAGGACTGCATTTGTAAGGCAGACGTAGAGAATGGAATGGTGCTGAGGACTGACGTATCCATAAGATAAAGGATGGCAGGGATCGCATTGAAGAGACCGTGGCAGAGAGATGGCAACTTGACGAGGAATAGCATCCGAAACTGTAGGTATGCAATGATTGAGATATCAAAAATGTGACGAGACCTGAATAGTCGAGCATAAGAGTCCTGGATGGAGATAACTGAAGAGACGGAGTCAACTGGAGTAGCGTTGTCCCAGGGTACAAAAAGCGGTAGAGCACAATCAGGAAAACGTCTTCAGGAGAGGCGCAACCAAGTGTCCTGGAAAGGTTGAAGCAGCAGCAATTCCACATGGCTGAAGCAGCGGGGCACAGCATCCAAAAACAGAGGAGGAACGAAGAAACGGCCAGATGAAATCCATAATAAAAGAGCTTCCGGCTGGCTGACATGGCAGCAGGTAAGCGTATATCAGAAGCGGGAATCTCCAGGCCCCGAGCCGGATGAGGCAGAAGTAGAGCAGAAGCAGGTAAACTTCCTTGCCCGAAGGGCGAAGGCAAGTCGTAGAAGCAGGCGAGTAGTAGGTGACCTCCCAGCCCGATGGGCGAAGGCAGGACGTAGAAGCAGGTGATCAGGAAACCCCCCAGCCCGATGGGTGAAGGCAGGTCGTAGAAGCAGGCGAATATGGTGCAGAAATATATATATCTGAACAAAGGACCTCCAGTCCAGAAGGGTAGACTGTCGCAGCTTGAAGATTGAGGACGGCTGGGATTGCAGGGATGAGACCATAGAAGAAGAGTTGGCAACGTGACAAGAGGCAATAAGCATCCAGAACTGTAGGATTCCATGTTCAAGGCAGTAGGTAAATCAAAGAAGACTATACTGAATAAGTTCAGCAAGGTGTCCTGGCAGAGATGGTAGTAGCAATTCCGGGAAAGTTAAGTAACATGGTGAGAAGCATCCAAGAAGTGAAGCGAACATCGGACGTACTCCAGAATAGCCAAAGGCAAACTTGTAATGTAAGGTGGAGCTTAGGAGCATATCCGGATGTGTAAGCCCGAATGAAAGCTCTGAAGGAATTGTTCATGGAACGAAGGGCTAGTCCAGTGAGAGAAAGAAGAGTGGCCAGATCGCGCATAGGTCAGCCGATAAACTGGAGATGGTACGGTTGAATGAGTAAGGCAGCTGGCTAGTAAAGTGAAGTAAACCCAAGCCCAGACCAGCATGCGTCCAGCTACGAGGTAAGCTGGGAAGGCAAGGAAAAGTGGCTGCTAGCCGCACATAAGCTAGCATGCTTCTGGACCACGCTTAGGACAGCTGTAAAGGAGGTAATAGAGGCAGCCAAATCCCACGATGAGCCAGCATGGCCAGACCAATGGCTGCAGAGGAAAGAAAGGTCTTCGGAGTAACAGGAGCAAGGTACCATCCGAGCGTCCAGGAGGATAGGTACTGGAGCATACGACTAGCCAGGTCCAAATAATGCAGGCGAGTCCAAGTACGAGGAATGAATGTAGTCCAATAGACCACGGTGAAAAAATTCGGAACATTGACCAATAATGCAGGAAGCTAGAGGGGCAATGCGAGGACTGAAGATTCATAGAAGTGAGACGGCAAAGGACCAGCAGGCCCACCGAGTCCACCCATTTGTCCAGGTAAGAGGAGCGTTGCGAAATGAAGTAGGAGCAGGCATTGGTTAAGTGACCCCACAGAGAAACAGGCTAGATTCCATGGCACGGCACTACTGGCCAAAGGCAATGCAAGGCAGAATCGGAACAGAGGATCGGAGTAGGAAATTTCATGCAGAAAAAGAACTGCGACTCCTATAGACCAGGATGAAGTGAGGAATGGGAGTTTAGAAGCTAGAACCTTGGCTGAACAATGGCACCATCTAGTGGCGTGAGAGCACATACACGGCAAGTAATAGACTGCTATGATGAGTAGACAAGGAGAGGTCCAGTTATGAAGAAGCTGAAGTGCCCATAGCATATGAGGAGCATCCCAGTTCTGCACAAGGACGGCATAAAAGGCTAAATGTAAGGCAGCAGATCGGTGAAGCAAGAAGCAGCCCTGGGGCGCTGAAGCTATGAGTGCTAGCAGCAATTTTTGAAGCGAGAGCGCAGATGGCTGAGGAAGCTGTGAGTCGGAATCCAGGGCAGGGCTAGGCAGAATGAGCTGAGGCAAGAACAGACTGCAGCTGAGTGGCAAACGAATAAGTCCGTTCGGGTAAGTCCCTTACAGCTGGTAGGCAAGTGCGAGAAGTGCAGCATGGTCCGATACCGATGAGAAGCGGAGGCAAGCCAGGATGGAATGATCTGGGCAAGCAGCAAGACGACGAAAACAGGTCCAACTCCAGAGCTAGGACTGTAGAAACGCTGAAGTCGGCAGGCACGGGTGCAAGCAAAAAGTGCGCGAGGTAAAGAGCAGCTGGTGGAAGACGAGGTAAGGGCAACCGAGCAGGTGAAGTAATCCAAGGATGCGAACTGAGCGGCGGCAAGGGGCGGTGGTTGCAGAAACAAAACAGCTGAGGAGGAGCAGTAGGAGACAGAAGAAGCCAAATGGCGGCTGCGGGGGGACTGAGCAAAGGACAGAACCTACCTGAAGAAGGAAAGAACAAGAACAGCAACAGAAGAACAAGAGGGACAGACATGGCGAAGACAAGAGAGGAGAACGAGCGGGGGGGGGGGAAGCAACCACAGCCCCACAGCACGCCAGCGAGAGCAGCAAGTGTGACTCACTCTAAGCAGAGCGGGAGTCAGCTGCTTCAACTAAATAGGCTGTGGGGGAGGAGCTCTTCCCCCACATAATCCCGGGCTTCTCCCAGCAATTATGCATTCATGAATTTTTGAGCAAACGTTGCCAATCAGCAATTTCTAAAGGATTAACAATACATTTTAACCTACTAAACCACATTAATTCAGCTGAATTAGATTCAAGGACATATTTACTTTGGTATGCATGCCAACTCTTGCGTGTATACCTACAATACTGGTGAAGGTATAAACATTCAAACATTTTGAAAATGTTCACACAATTTAACAAATAGTGAAATTTTGAGTGCCTTTAACTTACAATTTACATAACCAATTACCTTTCTATTTAGCAGTTTATATGACTCTTCCAAGAAAGTATGTGTATAAATTTTCAATTATCTAGTTCCAAAGGCAGCTAAGTTGTAACCATAGAAATATTTTCCACAATGTTCACATGAATAATAAATTGCCAGACTTTGAACCCCTATAACTTCCCCTCTCCTCCAGCAAATGTCACGATACTTGGCACGCTTTCAGGTCCTCTCCCAAACAATAGGTGTGACACATTTCAGATCTCTAGCTATAACACTGACCAATCTATGACCAATTAAAGAATTTCAGACTTCTAAAAAATTAATGAAAGTTCACAAAAATTAAAAAAAAAAGTAGAATTTGATCATTTCATCCAGCCCTAGTAGCAGCTGCTGTTTCTTTTTTTTTTTTTTGACATTATACATTTTTCTGCCCTGACATGGATGACTTATTTCCCTCTCTGACCTCCCCAGCACTGCCAGCCAACATCCCCTAGACTCACCAGCTCCAGCTTCCCCCACAGTTTACCCAAATGGTGGGTCAGCAGAAAGCCAAGTTCAACCCACCAGACAGGATCTGGTTGGATCTTTACCAGATCACTGGTGCAGGGCCTACAAGGGGTCAGAGAATCATCCTGCCAGTGAGGGGAATTTTTCCATTTTGCTCCCTTTTCCTGTGGGGCAGAGGAGCCAGAGATGCAATGATGTTAGTGGCAGCGCTGCACATGCTTCTGTACGCAGCATGTCAGACATCTGCCACACCTCTGCCCCCTACCTGTGGTCCTAGTGGTCTGTAATGCAGGGCATCACTCCCACCCCACCCTGGAAAAGTAGAGCAGTCCATGGGACACTTGAACCTCCTCCCCACAGCCGACCCTCTGATAACTCATGCTCGGGGTATGAACCCGAGTCGCCAGTGTCACAAGTGGTAGCACTACCACTGCCCCAACATGCCAGCCTGGTAGTTGCTGTTTCAAAGGAGCTGGCAGCATCTTCTCCCTCATCTACAAAAAAAAAACTTCTGCCTTCTGCATCTGCTAGTTATACCACAGAAACTTGTTTCCAGCTTGGTCGATATGCTAGTGAAAGTGGTGTAATGGCTGCAGTGAGAATGTACAAACTGAAGCACAATAATACAGTTAATGAAAGTGCTGTAAGAAAATGTAAGGCCAATTATTTAGCCCAACTCTGTACCACAACATATTCTGCAACATATTCTACAAAGTTGTCTCCCCTTCTCCCAAAGGAGCCGAGAGGTTGACCAACTCTTGCAGGAAGATTTGGAAGATCATTTGAAAAAAACTGCATGCCTGAGATGTGAGAGTACAGTGGTGAATGCTACAACTGAGCATGGTGTGGCTGTGGGGGGGTGGGGATAGAAAGGATAAGAAGGGACTTGGCAAGGTTGGAGGAATGGTCAGACATATGGCAACTTAGATTCAATGCAAAGAAGTGCAAAGTAATGCACCTGGAAAATAAAAATCCAGGAGAAGAGTACACAATAGCAGGGGAGGTACTAACAACAATAATGGAAAGGGACCTGGGGGTAGTCATATCAGATGACCTAAAGGTGGGTAAGCAATGAGAGAAGTCGGTAAGGAAAACCAGGGGGATACTGGGATGCATAGGGAGAGGCATCACAAGTAGAAAAAGGGAAGTGGTTATCCCTCTGTACAGACAGTTGGTGAGACCCCATCTGGAGCACTGCGTGCAGTTTGGAGACCTCATCTATGCAAGGACATAGACAGGATGGAAGCAGTCCAGAGGAGGGCACTAAAATGGTGCAGGGTCTGCATCAGAAACCATATGAAGAGAGACTGAGAGAGCTTAATATGTATACCCTTGATGAAAGGAGGGACGGGGGACATGATAGAAACTTTTAAGTACCTCATAGGAATCAACAAAGTCCAGGAGGATAGCATCTTTCAGAAAAAAAGATGTGTAAGAACAAGGGGGAACAATTTAAAGATAATGGGGGGACGGCTCAGGGGTAATGTGAGGAAATTTTTTTTCACGGAGAGAGTGGTGGACGCATGGAACTGACTTCCTGTAGAGGTTGTGGGGTCTAAAACAGTGGGGGAATTCAAACATGCATGGGACATACATAAGGCAATTATAGTGGGTAGTTGCAGGAAGTAGGCTGTTGGTTAACTAGAATCTGCAGTTTATCCAATAGGTAGGGAAATGGGCAGACTGGGTGGGCCAAGTGGTCCTTATCTGCCGTCAAAGTCTATGTTTCTATGTTTCTTACTAGGCTTTGAGGAACAACTGTACAAAGGCTGTCTGGGCTGCAAAATCACACTAGTTCAAGGCCAGCCTCCAGACGTACCTCAGCTCCCCAGCTAAATTCTGGAAGGTTATCCATTCCCTTTTCAATCCCCCTGCCCAGTCCGCTCCCCCAATCCTCACAGTAATTGGTTCACCTGTGTCCGACCCTACCTCTGTTTCAGTTCTCTTCAAAGAGTTCTTTACAACCTGTGCCCTCCCTTCTGCTCCCCTGGTTCCTCTCCTTCCCCTCCTGTCCCCTTCCCCAATAACTCACCAGGATTCCACTTCACCCAGTCACCATTTATGAAACCCTGCTCCTTCAATAAATCAAAGTCCAGCCCCGATGGTCTGGACCCCAAGCTCCTCCATCTCTCAGTTCCTGCCATGGCAGCTCCCCTCACTCATCTGCTCAATTTTTACTTCTCCTTCAGTGCTGTTCCTCGATCATGGAAGTTGGCCAAAGTTATCCCACTTCACAAAGGGGGTGACCCCTCGTCCCCCGGCAACTTCCGACCTATCTCCTTCCTCCCATCCCTCTCCAAGTTGCAAGAGAAACTGGTCCCCTCCCCCATAAGTCCTTGACTTCCTGTCATCCTCCAACCTTTCTAGTCTGGTTTGCAGAGGCACCATTCCACTGTCCCCTCCCTGCTGCATGTCATTGGTTTAGTCTTTTCCAGGATGGATTGGGGCACATTATGGCTGCTGTTTTCATTGATCTAGCCAAGGATTTTAGTTCAGTGTCCCATGCACTCCTCCTGGACAAGCTGAGTTCAGCTGGCCTCTCAGTGCCTGCCATTGCTTGGTTCCACTCCTATCTAATGGGCCATCAACAATCAGTGCAGGTCGGAGGCACCCCATCACCACCCATTCCTCTTCAGGCTAGGATCCCACATGGCTCCATCCTGGGTCCCATCCATTTCTCCATCTTCCAGAACAACCTCCCCTCTGCTTGTGCCAACTTGCATATACACATGTACCTTAACTATGGATCCCTTAACTATGAGATCCATATTATTACTGAGTGTAAGGTGGTCAATACTAAGCTAGGGTTAGCCTACAGAACTAGCCACATTCTCACCCCTTCCGCGAGGTTGGCCATTGCCAGAGGAATTCTTCTCCCATCCCTTGCATACAGGACTTCAATCTACGGCAATGCATCTAAAACCTCCTTACACAAATGGGACATAACCTATAATAATATATGTTGTTATGCCTCTGCATCCCCTAAGTTAAAACATCACTGCCTGCTCTATGCAGACCTTAATTGTCCCTCTGCTATGGTCCACCGGCTCCTTGCTCATGGGGCCCTTCTGGATGGAATCCTGAGGTCCAGTATACCTAGGTCTCTCGTTGCTGCACTCACGCCACAGACAACCTCCTATGGTCTCCATTCTGCTGATCTTTCCTTTTTCCACATTCCCAGATGTAACACTTCTAAAGGGAAAACAGGTTTTTAATACGTGGCCGCCAGTTACTGGAACTCACTGCCCCTTGAAATACGCCAGCCACCTAGCCATGCCTCGTTTAAAAAGAGGCATCACTCTCTGCTTATTGAGAGTACACAGTGCAATTGTTTTAAACCACCCTAGCTTCCTGACTCCCTACGCTATTACTGTCTCAATGTCCTCCTCCGGTACTTATACCTCATAGTTTCTACTTGTCTTACCACCCCTTTCCTACCCCACCTCTTACATCTCCCCCCCACACACACACACACACTTTCTCCTCGCAAGGTCTTACTACTTCAATCCTTCCTACCTACTTGCTCCCTCTTTGGTGTCATATTCTTTATGTTATTGCCAGTTTTGTAGAATAGAGTTGATGCCTAGATTGCTAATCAACTGTTATATGTGCACTTACCTTTGTTGTGCTTCGATATGTGAAATGTCTGTATTGTCTCCTGGTTACACCAATTGCTCAAACTGTTATCCATTTTTACTATAGCCTTAAATGCTATAGTATAATATGCACTTACTTTCACTTCTGATATGAAGTACATCAGAATGTTCACCCATCACCTCAAATTGCTCAAATTGTTATCCATTTTAATTGTATCCTTAATATTTTGTATTCCTATATTGTACTGTATCCTCACTGTTTGTTCCTGTTGATGTTGTAACCTCCCAAGTCATGCCTGAAAACAGTCACTTTTGTGTCTAGTGCACTTACCCGGTTATCAAAAACTAAATAAATAAAAATAAAATAAAATGTATGCAGATGACACAGTCACCTTCAGCTACAGTTCCTCCACCGCAGCTGTAGAACACCTGCTCCAGCAGGACTTCAACAACCTTCTGCACTGGTTCCAATCCAACCAACTCAGAGTCAACACTAAAAAAATGGTGTGTATGATCTTTGGTACCAAGCAGAAACTGACCAGACTCACTGGGCCCCCGTCTTCACCACCCTGGATGGCACACTGCTTGAAGCAGTTCGGTCCTTCAAGTAACCTCAGAAAGTGGCTTGACAGTAAGCTTGACTTTTCAGCCCACATTGGTGCCATCCATGCAAAACTCCATCCCAAACTTGGTGCTCTGTACCATGATAAAGACTGCTTATCTCTGCATGTCCACAGGGAGCTTGTTACCAAAATGTTGCCCTCCGTCTCCAACTATGCGGATGTGGTCTATGGCACCGCCCTTCCTTTTCCCTAGCCAGATTAGATACCTTCTGAAACTCCCTCTGCCGTTTTACTACAAACTCCTCCCTTCGCACCCACCACTGTGCACTGTACTCATCCTTATCCATCCTCCGTCTGCCCTTTCATCACCAGGCTCACTGTACCTCCTTCATATCCAAATACTGGCATCATTCCCTTCACTCTTACCTCTCCTTTCTTCTCTCAAAACTCCCCCTGCTTCCTGTTCCCTCCATTCCAGGGACCATCACACTTTTGCTATTCCACACCCCCGATCGTCTGCCTACTCCCATCAAATTCCTTCACTCTGGAACCAACTCTCTGCCTCCCTCCAACTATCCCCTCCCTTGGCTCCCTCAGGCACCAGCTGAAACTCCAACCCCTGCCCACCTTTTCCTTTTACCATCCTTCATGACACAACTATGTCCGAGCCATTACCACCAATGTAAGCAGCTGGCTGGGTCTCTGCTCCTGGCATGATTAAACTTCAACACCACTACAGTTCTCTCCCTCCATTATGAGGAAGGGCAATTATTTTGCCCCCCAGGTCAATCACTGGTTGTTAGTACTGTTCTCTCACCAAGTATTGTTGCCATTTCTGAATATGCACTTGCTAGGTGTTTCTTACTGTGCTGCACCGCACTATACTCTTTGAACATACAACTGTTTAATAGTTATTCTATTTTATACAAATTTTGTATTGTGTGCTGCTTAAAAGTTTTGCTTATATGTATTATGCTGCTGTTCTTTACTATATTTCCCTCCCCTCCGTCACAGCTGGAAATGAACCTTGGCTCAGTGTGCCTCTCCCAGTTACCAATTTTCAAATAAATAGATCTCAAATGGTCATAACAGTTCTTAAGTAGAATGGGTTTCAGTAAGGGAAAGGGAACAAAGGCCACTACAAAGACACCATCCAACTTCCCTCAACTAAAATCTGCTTTTTTAAAAAGAATTGCCAAAGTGGTCACATTTTAATCAAGTAAGTAATTAAACTTCAGTATTCTTTTTATTTCAGGTGTACAATAGAGAGAGGAAGAGCAAAGTGGCATCATGATTACTACATCACATGCCGACAGCGTGCATGCTGAGTGAAATGCTGACCATCGACTGATCGAGACTTAGACACTTCGGGAACTTCAGCTCATCTTTTTGTGTTTATTTTTATTGAACAATAAAGTATGTGTACTTTTCCATGTTCCTGCTCATTACTGGTGTTAGGACTAGGTGGGACAAAGTGACATTCATGTTAGGGTGGTGCAGGAGGACAGAAGGTGTAAACATGGTAAGAAACATTAAAAAAGCCAAAAGTTTGAAAAGTGAAATGTGCTTCACTACAGTGCTAAAATAGTGCTAAAACTGAGAGGAGAGATATTTACAAGGATTGAAAAAAAAATGGAATCAGTGAGACAGTTTGGTATTGGTAGTCAGGTTGGTCGGATGGTGGTTGGGTGCACTCTGTTTATGACTGGCAGAAGCTGTTAAGGACATGATCACTGTAATATATATTTATTCATTCACTGACCTATGCAGCCAGTATAGTGTTATGCTTGTGTAACTGTGTTAGTTTTGGTTGTGGCCGTTCGCACTCTCTATTCCGGAGAAATTACCACTCTGTAGGAGCACGAAGCAAGGAACTCTCGGAGAGGGTTCTGCCCCTAGAGGTGCCACGGGACGGTTCCCATGGCTAAAGGTACCTTAGGAATGCCTCTAATGAGAAAGCGTTGCCACTGGAGGAGGAGGAGGGGAGGATGGTGGGGCAAAGACAAAATGTTTCACAGTGAGGCTGAGAGGAACTGCTTATATAGCTCAGGAAGTGGGAGTGGCTGGCTGCTTGGCCACTGAATTACAGGCAAGCCTTTCAATTCACTGACCTACGCAGCCAGTATAGTGTTATGCTTGTGTAACTGTGTTAGTTTTGGTTGTGGCCGTTCACACTCTCTATTCCAGAGGAATTACCACCCTGTAGGGGAACAAAGCAAGGAACTCTCGGAGAGGGTTCTGCCTCTAGAGGTGTCACAGGACGGTTCCCATGGCTAAAGGTACCTTAGGAATCCCCAAAAGAAATGTAGTATCATCCCCAAAGGAGGCAACATGATGCGTATGAGCAAGCAGTAACGGTGACAAAGAAGCAGTAACTGGAACATAGTAGTAGAGAAGAATAATGATGGCTTGTATGAGAGAAGGGGATTCCTTAAGGAAAGAGGAAACGGCAGGACATCCTCCACCTCCATCCAACAACAGAACCTACCTAAGGAAACTAGGGAAACAACTATGTTAACTAAGTGTTATGACCTGAGGCAATGGAGGAGAAAAAAAAACCCTATGAGGAGGAAATCTCTGGGGATCCAAGGCCTAGGTCGCCTTCCGTCCAGGCTTGGGAAAATGTATTTAGTGACATCTCTGCAGCCGCAATTTGGAACACCCAATTAAAGGGAGGTGGAAAATATTCCAATTTGGAGGAAGGCTCTCACTCAAACCCTCTAGCGGGAACGTCGTGGAAGGTTGTGAGAAAACTCTGCAACAATATGAGCATCCAAGGTGCAGGAGGAGAGCAACAACTGCTGAGGCACTCACCTGGCCTACCCACCCTAAATCAAACCAGGTGAACCAGAGGCAGTCGTGGGGAGAATGCGGTGAAGGTGCCTTGCTAGGGAAACCACTAAAGTCAATGGCCAACCGTTATAGTGGAACACTAGAGCCAAAGGAGTTCGTCGTAACCACCTGTAACCCCCCTGCAAATGGGGGTTCCCAAAAGTCTTCCAGGAGCTTGCTTGATTGCTCCAAGCCTGAATGGTGTTTGGCGTTTAAGCCATTTATCTGTGAGTGCTTTTAGAGCCTCTGGTACTGTCTCTTTAAGAGCTGTCTGCCTGCAGATAATTACTTTGAAATGGGGGGTCTGAGTGTTTCCCTGCTCGAGTCCTCATATGGGCCACTGAGCAAATCTCTCCGTTCTGCAGTCACTATATGGGCAGAGAGAGCTCTTTCAGAAGATGTAATAGTTTGCTTGTAACCTGTTAAAATGATAATGAAAGTGCAGTTTGTTCTAACCTGCTTTTCTTTGCAATCAAAACTGTGTTTGCCTAGTTCCCCATTCTAGTTTTGAACTGCTGAACTGGACCAATCAGTGTGGGTTAAGAGAGCTCTAAAATGGTGCCTGTGGACGAATCAGGACTTGGACTCGTAATCTGAGCCAGCCACAAGAGGATTGTATGGGCAGTGACTCTGGGAAATGTAGTCTGGACTTCGGTGCCTTTTTGCACTAACAGGGGGAGTCTATTGTGAGTGACAGCCAATCCAGCCAAGAACTGTGAGGAACTCAAAGGAAGTGCCCGGTTTTGTCTACTGGAGTTTCAGTTTAGCTCTGGCAGTGAAGAGGGAAGGAACCCTGTGCTCCTTCGGTGCGCAGTTTTAGTCGGGAAACGCGTGTAAGGCCCCAAGTTTCGATCTGCAGCTTGCACAACTGCTTGTTTGGACTGAATCCGACCTGTGAAGAGAATCAAGGAGATCTGAAGAGTAGAAACCAGGCTCACCCTGTAGAAGACTGGAGAAATTGCTGAATCGCGCGCGGTCTGTCAGGAACTGAATCTGCTGTGTGTTCTCCCGGGTATTGTGCAGTAATTGCGATTGGGATACAGAAGCAGCCTGCCTGGTATAGTACTTCCTTTTTTCCATATAAATATGTGCACAGTACTGTGATTATTAATGCGTTTAAACTAATTAACCTGATTTCCCCCTGTCCTTGTTATATCCCCCTAAATAAATCAGATCTGTTTGTTTCAGCAAAGTTACACTGCCTGAGGTATTCGTTTATGTTAAAGTATTGTACTGTGGTTTTTGCACTGTATCATCTTGTTTTACAGGGAGTCCCCAGAGTCACGCTGACCAAACCAATCCTGGGGGTAAGTGTATATTGCAAGGGTATTGTGATTGATTTGTGTGGGCCACTAGTGGGAAGAAAGGGGGGGTTACAGTGACCCAGAGGGCTGTGACCAAGTCATATCAGACTGTCTTAACCCCGACCTCTGGGTGGAGGCACCTGCCATCGGATCCAGGCCCCTCAACCTGTTAGTGGCAAATCAGGCAGGGGTAGTAGCCCTTGGGATAGCGCCACCTAGGGGTTACATCTTGGAGGCTCACCGCTGGGATTGTGTGTCCTCTAGTGGCCATATTTACGAACCACTGTTCAGAAAAAAAATAATAATAAATGGGTACCCCGACAGAAGTGGCTGTGCACTGGTTGGTGGAGTGGTGCACTGGGGAGGAGATCAACCCCCAAAATGCTATACTCATCCTGGACATTCCCTTGGGTATCGATACAGACACTGTGCAGGGAGTGCTTTCCAAGGTGGAGGGTTTGCAAAACCCTGTGGTGGTGGTGGGTCAACATGCTAATCTGCCCACCCACAGTTTCCTGGCCCTAGTAGAGTGTGAGGATCCCACAGACAGCTCCAAAGTGCCACAGACTATTACCCCAGAGGGATCCCTCACTGCCTGGAGAGTGATAACTAAGGGCAGTAAAGACCGGGGGGGGGGGGAATGAGCCCCCCCCACCATCTGAAAATTTTGAGGAGAAATTTGCTAAATGGTTGCTGGGGGAAGGGAAAACTGTGGAGGACTTGAAGGAACTATTCTTGCCATCCGGGGGTGTTCCTCCCCCAACACCCTCTCCCGCTCCAGTACCCGTTATGGTGGCAGAACCAATGCAGGCCCATATTCCTGCACCTGCCATTAGTCACGACTCTTACCGAAGGTTGAGGATCTTCTCTGACACCCTCCCCACCCCCCACGGTGAGGATGATTTGGATACATGGATAGATTGTGTTGCCCCCCGATACCTGAATGGCAGTGTGTGGAGGCTGAGAAGCAGAAAAGAATTATAGAAAGTCTGAGGGGTCCTGCTCTAGAGGCCATTAAATTTTTGAGGTCCACGAATCCTGATGCATCTGCCCAGAAGTACCTATCTGTGCTTGAAGGCAATTTTGGAAGCATTGAGTCAGGAGAGAGCTTGATGTGGAAATTTCAAGGTACAAAACAGTGGCATGGGAAAGTCTTTTTGCATATGTTACTCGTCTGGAGAGAGCTCTGCAGAAGGCTTACCGAAAAGGTGGGGTAGCCGCCAGTGACTTAAACCGTGTAAGGTTGGAGCACCTACTACAGCATGCAAAGCATTCTAAATTGCAGCTTCTTCAGTTAAGGCTCCCAGACAGAAGGGGTAACCCACCGGACTATTGTGACCTAATAAAAGAACTTCGGGAGGTTGAAGATGAAGAGGGGGATTCTAATTTTGGGGTGAGCGCAGCCCAAGTGATCACAGCAACGGAAGGTCCTTGTGAAGTGGGGACCAATGAGGGAGTGCCACCCTGGGGTGAACTGCTGAGAGAGATCCGGGAATTCAAAAACAGTCCCTTTATGAAGGCCGCGCCTGCAAGTACAGGCCCCGACCTATATCCGACTGCATCTGCTATGGGGGTGGGGGTACCCACCCATGCATCTCCTGCTGACAACAGCTCAAAACTCGATGTCTTGACCATGGAAGTGGGGAAATTGATGAGATGTCTCCAAATGCTTATCACGCCGCAGACAGATATGGCACCAAGGTTACCAGTTAGTAGTACCCCCACCCTGGCTCCCAGTGTGATGCCTCGGCCAGCTCAAACTCCAGAAAGTATGTTTTGTTATAGTTGTGGGAAGGATGGGCACATGAAGAGAGAATGCCGGTCCCCAAAAGACACAGACAAAGTTGCATATAGGCTACAAGGAGAGCTTCAGAAAACAAATCAGTGGTTAAGGGGTGCACTCAATGATCCCAGTGAGGGCCCCAAAAATGCTAATTCACGTCCCTTTGTGGCAAGGTCAGTTGCCCAGGCCCCCCACCGCCTCTCCAGAATGGTCCAGAATAGTGGGTCCCTCCATGGAGACCACTGTAAGGTGAATGGAGTGTCTACAAGAGCTGTATTAGACAGTGGCTCCCAAGTGACAATTATGTTCCAAGATTGGTATCAGAAGCATTTGTCTGACGTACCCTTACAACCGTTGGAGGGGCTGCATGTCTGGGGATTAAGTGAGAAGGCCTACCCCTACTCTGGATATATCCGAATTTGGCTGTCATTTCCCACCTCTGTGGCTGGAGTGGCCGAGCAAGTAGAGACCCTGGCCTTAGTGTGTCCCCCTACTGGACTGTATGATGGGGTTCCTCTACTAATTGGGACTAATGCACATATGTTTGGAGGGCTGGCACAGTTGTGTTATGAAAAACAGGGGTCAAGGGCTGGTAGAGCTTTAAGAATTCCGGCCTTGATTAAGAAGGCCTATGAGGCACAGAGAGATGTTGAAAAAGTAGAACCAGAGGAACCGGTTGGAATTGTCTGGAAGAAGGATCCTGAGTCTCTGATCCTGGTGCCAAATGCCCAGTGTACCTTACAGGGAGAGGTCCGTATCAGAAAGGATGTCAAGAATAAAATATTAATGTTGGATGCACCAGGCGATGGAAAATTGCCAGAGGGACTGCTGGTCAAGCCTAGTATTTTGCCTGCTAGAGCCCATGCTTATGCCAGAAGGGTAATGGTTCAAGTTCATAATGTGTCTGACAGAGACATTCGAGTAAACAGAGGTTGCATCCTGGCTAATGTGCATTGTGCAGACACTGCAGTGCTACCCAGCAGCAAGAGTTCAAGGAAGAATGACAGAGTAACGCCTGACTTGTTTGATTTCAGTGACTCCCCGCTGCCAGCTGAATGGAAAGTGAGGATCAGTGAGAAGCTTGCCCAGAGAGACCAGGTGTTTTCTTTAAAGGAATGGGATGTAGGATGCGTGCAAGGAGCTGAGCACAATATCCGGCTGCATGATGAAAGACCATTTCGTGAGAGGTCTCGACGCCTGGCACCTGCTGACATAGATGATGTGAGACGGCATCTGCAAGAGATGCTAGCTGCTGGTGTAATACAAGAATCCAAGCCCCTATGCTTCCCCCATTGTGGTAGTAAGAAAAAAGAATGGGACAGTAAGGATGTGCGTGGATTATCGCACTTTAAACTGGCGGACTATCCCTGATCAGTACACTATGCCCCGCATTCAGGATGCTTTGGACTGTCTAAATGGGAGCAAGTGGTTCTCTGTGCTGGATCTCCGCAGTGGGTACTACCAGATCCCGATGGCCCCAGAGGACCGTGAGAAGACAGCCTTTATCTGTCCGCTTGGCTTCTATGAATTCATGAGGATGCCTCAAGGGATTTCAGGCGCCCCAGCCACTTTTCAAAGATTGATGGAGCGTGCAGTGGGGGACATGAACTTACTAGAGTGCCTGGTATACCTAGATGATGTTATTGTGTTTGGCAGCTCACTGGAGGAACATGAGAGCAGATTATTTAAGGTATTGGACCGACTGGAGACTTTGGCCTAAACTGTCCATTGATAAGTGTCAATTCTTTCAAACATCAGTAAGTATGTGGGACACATAGTATCCACCGAGGGAATAGAGACCGACCCAAGTAAAGTTGAGGCCTTGACCACCTGGCCACAGCCCAAAAATCTAAAAGAACTGCAAAGATTCCTGGGATTCTGTGGTTATTATCGCGCTTCATCAAGGACTATTCAAGAGTGATCCGCCCTTTACTTAACCTTACTCAAGGGTATCCCCCAACCCACAAAAAATACAAAAGTCAGCGTCCCTCAAGAATGAAAGAGTGTATTTTCATCCGAGTGAAGTATTTGGGGCCCGCTGGACTCCTGATTGTGAGACTGCTTTTCATGAGATCATATATCAACTTACCCACGCTCCAGTGCTGGCCTATGCCGATCCAAGAAAACCTTATGTCCTGCACACTGATGCTAGCTTGCAAGGGTTGGGGGCTGTGTTGTACCAAGAGCACGAGAATGGCCTGAGACCAGTGGCCTTTGCCAGTAGAAGCCTGACCCCATCCGAAAAGAACTATCCTGTACATAAGTTAGAGTTCCTTGCTTTGAAGTGGGCTATTGTTGACCAATTCCATGAGTACTTGTATGGGGCTAAAATACTAGTAAAAACTGACAATAATCCTTTGACCTATGTGCAGACCTCAGCTAAGTTGGATGCCACTAGCCATAGGTGGCTTTCTGCATTATCTACATACGACTATGCTGTTGAATACAAAGCAGGCCTGAACCACATAGATGCTGATGCTCTCTCCCAGAGGCCTGTTCCCCAGAATGATTGGGTTAGACTGTCAGAACCTGATATTCGAGCACTCTGCCAGAAGTTTGACAGGGAGGAACAAATGTCCACGGACGCAGTGGACTGTATGGTGGATTGTTTGGGACCCTCTGAGAATTGCATACCTGCTGCTTATTGCACTTTTCTGCAATAGACATTGGTGCACTGCCTCAGTTGGACAATGACAGTATTCGTCGGGCTCAATCCCATGATCCCATGATCAAATCAGCTTTAGAAGCCCTCTATGCAGGGAAAGATGTGTACAAATTAAGTTCCACTGATTTGAGAACTGCATTGTTATACAAAGAAGGTCCTAAGTTGAAACTGATCAATAGACTGTTATACAGAGAAACAGTAGACAGAGGGGGACAAGTAGACAAACAACAACTAGTGCTGCCCACTGCTTTTCGAGACTCAGTACTGAGGTCCTTGCACAACCACATGGGGCACCTTGGTATAGACAGAACACTTGACTTGGTGAGATCCAGATTCTATTGGCCTAAGATGGGGGCTGATGTGGAGCAACACATTCAAACTTGTAGTCGCTGCTTACAGAGAAAGCTTTGCCCCAGAGGCTGCCCCTTATACATCACCACCAGTGCACCCATGGAGCTGGTCTGTATTGATTTTCTGAGTTTGGAGTCAGATCAAAGAAATATCAGTAATGTGCTGGTGGTCACTGACCATTTCACGAGATATGCCCAAGCTTTCCCACCAAAGACCAGAAAGCATCCACTGTGGCAAAAGTACTTGTAGAAACCTTTTTTGTTCACTATGGGGCTCCACAAAGAATCCATTCTGATCAAGGAAGAGACTTTGAGAGTCATCTGATCAAAGAAATGCTTTCTCTGTGGGGAGTGTGAAAGTCCAGAACCACCCCTTACCACCCCCAGGGGGACCCACAGCCTGAACGTTTCAACTGCACTTTGCTAGATATGCTAGGCACCCTACACCCAAAGGACAAGCCTAGATGGAGCCAACAAATTAGCACCCTGGTACATGCTTATAACTGCACCAAAAGTGATGCCACTGGATTCTCCCCTACCGCCTGATGTTTGGAAGAGAAGCTCGACTACCAGTAGATGTGTGTTTGGGGTCTCTCTGATGGGGTTCAAGCTGACAACTATTTACAGTATGTGCAAAGTTAAAGGCCCAGCTAAATCATGCATACCAACTGGCTCAAACCATGGCTGCCAAAAGAAATCTGGCCAACAAAGAAAGGTATGATAAAAAGGTGAAAGCACAGGAACTCCAGGAGGGAGATCAGGTATTGCTAAGAAATCTGGGACTGCATGGCAAACATAAGATTGCTGACCGATGGCACCATCTCCCTCACATTGTAGTGGGCAAACTAGATGATCTGCCTGCCTAAAGTAAGGCCTGAGAATAATTCAAAAGATGTTAAAACAATGCATAGAAATCATTTACTGCCCATTGGACAAATCTTGATTGAGTCTGAGCCCCCAGAAAATGCCCCCTCTGGACCAGTGACTAGAGCTGCTGCTAAGAAAAAATCAAGAAAGTCTGCACCTACAGAAGCTGAGTTAAAGTGTTCCCCCCCACAAGTCCCATTTGAGCATGACTGTCAGTCCATATCAGAGGAAAGTGAGTGTGACTTTGAATACTACCCTTCCTACGAACTGAGTCATTTGTTTCGGGGCAATCCCCTAGTCCATACTGGAGATGAAGCTGGGCCTTCTGGACTGTCTAAGCCCCCAGCTTCATCCCTGGAGCCAATGCTCCCAGAAAGTGAAGTGCAAAGCATCAAGTCAGATGAAATGGAATCATTGTGTATGGTTGAACTGTTTGAGCTTTCAGGGGAGGAAAATGATGGACTGGGACAGACTGGTGATACACCAGAACAAGAATAGTATTTTGAGTGCCCTGACGGTCCACTGCCAGTGTCTGAAAGCTCTCCATGTGAGCCAAATGTTGTGGACTCAGACACTGTAACTCCTGGAGCTGAAAGTGCCCCATGTTCTAGCCTCTCTACCCTCATGGAGACTCCCCTGACAAGTGAGGACAATGCTGAAAATGAGGCTCAGAGTGCAGAGACTGTAACAGTTCCCTCTAGAAAGATTGGTCGAGCTGTAAAGCCTGTGGTGCACCTCAGTTATGATTCTCTTGGGAGGCCTGTGGACCTGCCTCTCAATGTTGTCCATAAAGGAGTGTATGTGTCCCCGAGCTCATTGCCCAAACTGAGTGTCAGTGCTAACTCCAAGTTACTTGTGTTGCCCTCTAGGTATGGTGCCCCTGCCCCGTCCAGCCCCAAGGTAACTGATAGGGAAGGGCCCCCTCTCTTCAGGTTTCATGTACAAGAGGTAATAACCTGAGTTATGGTACAATGTGTATGTAATACTGTGTAAAGAGTGACGTACTGCAAAGTTTCAGAAATGTGTTCCTGGCAAAGTGATATATTGACTGATGATTACATGTGTGAGCCTAATGCAAATGTATATGGTTGCAATTGAAACTTATGGGGGTACTTGCTTGACGCGGACGTCAAGCTTTCCCAGGCCGGGAAGGGTGTAACCCCCCTGCAAATGGGGGTTCCCAAAAATCTTCCAGGAGCTTGCTTGATTGCTCCAAGCCTGAATGGTGTTTGGCGTTTAAGCCATTTATCTGTGAGTGCTTTTAGAGCCTCTGGTACTGTCTCTTTAAGAGGTGTCTGCCTGCAGATAATTACTTTGAAATGGGAGGTCTGTGTGTTTCCCTGCTCGAGTCCTCATATGGGCCACTAAGCAAATCACTCCGTTCTGCAGTCACTACATGGGCAGAGAGAGCTCTTTCAGAAGATGTAATTGTTTGCTTGTAACCTATTAAAATGATAATGAAAGTGCAGTTTGTTCTAACCTGCTTTTCTTTGCAGTCAGAACTGTGTTTGCCTAGTTCCCCATTCTAGTTTTGAACTGCTGAACTGGACCAATCAGTGTGGGTTAAGAGAGCTCTAAAATGGTGCCTGTGGACGAATCAGAACTTGGACTCGTAATCTGAGCCAGCCACAAGAGGATTGTATGGGCAGTGACTCTGGGAAATGTAGTTTAGACTTCGGCGCCTTTTTGCACCAACAGGGCGAGTCTATTGTGAGTGACAGCCAATCCAGCAAGAACTGTGAGGAACTCAAAGGAAGTGCCCGGTTTTGTCTACTGGAGTTTCAGTTTAGCTCTGGCAGTGAAGAGGGAAGGAACCCTGTGCTCCTTCGGTGCGCAGTTTTAGTCGGGAAACGCGTGTAAGGCCCCAAGTTTCGGTCTGCAGCTTGTGCAACTGCTTGTTTGGACTGAATCCGACCTGTGAAGAGAATCAAGGAGATCTGAAGAGTAGAAACCAGGCTCACCCTGTAGAAGACTGAAGAAATTGTTGAATCGTGCTTGGTCTGTCAGGAACTGAATCTGCTGTGTGTTCTCTCGGGTATTGTGCAGTAATTGCGATCGGGATAGAGAAGCAGCCTGCCTGGTATAGTACTTCCTTTTTTCCATATAAATATGTGCACAGTACTGTGATTATTAATGCGTTTAAACTAATTAACCTGATTTCCCCCGTCCTTGTTATATCCCCCTAAATAAATCAGATCTGTTTGTTTCAGCAAAGTTACACTGCCTGAGATATTCGTTTATGTTAAAGTATTGTACTGTGGTTTTTGCACTGTATCATCTTGTTTTACAGGGAGTCCCCAGAGTCACGCTGACCGAACCAATCCTGGGGGTAAGTGTATATTGCAAGGGTATTGTGATTGATTTGTGTGGGCCACTAGTGGGAAGAAAGGGGGGTTGCAGTGACCCAGAGGGCTGTGACCAAGTCATATCAGACTGTCTTAACCCTGACCTCTGGGTGGAGGCACCCGCCATTGGATCCAGGCCCCTCAACCTGTTAGTGGCAAATCAGGCAGGGGTAGTAGCCCTTGGGATAGCGCCACCTAGGGGTTACACACCCTTCACCGCTAGTCTTAAATTCTACACCAGGAGCTGCTGTCGCGTAGCAGGCAGCTAAAGCCAAGCTCGGGGCGAGGACATTCCCAGTTATGGGCCAGGTGAGAAGGCTCCCGCCCCAAGTTGGACATGCTCGATGATGCGGACTAAATGCAGAGCAAGACCATCGGCTGCAGGAACCTGCGCCAGATTAGAATGGCTGGCATGCCCCAGAATTGATTGAGAGCTGTAAAGCTGGTGAGCTTAATGAGCACAGCGTGCTGAGATCGTAATGAGCATTGAGTGCTGAGACCTTGCAAGGTCGGATGCAGATGGAGAGCAGTAGAATCCCGGCCGAAGCCGAGGGGATGGCACTAGGCAGAAAGCAATGGTTTGTGTAAGCAAGGAGCAACGTTGCGTATAAGTGGACCTGATAGGTCAGTGTTGCAGTAGTAGTAACAAGTGGACCTGCATAACAAACCATATAGCAAGTAAACAGCACTGAGTTAGGGGCAAGCCAGCCAGACATGAATAGCCAAATCAAGGTGACAAACTCTGAGGATTTTTGGCGGCGAAGACAGGATTTAGAACAAATTTAATTAACCACATAGGCCACGACCCTCCAAACACCTCCCAGTCCCCACCGTAGGACAAACAAGGAGGCGATGAAAGGCAGAGAACCACATGCAGATATAAAAGGTAGTTTAATAACCTCAGCAGGAGCTTCAGCTAACCTCAGAGTAAGCAAGGTAGAATAGGAATGGGTGTAAACAATGCAGTAGCAGGAAGCAAGTGGGCCTGTACAGCAGTAGGTAAATGAGTACAGTGTTAAAACACAGGCACTGGGTGCAATAGTAATTAAACAGTCAGCAGCAGTGGCTGAAGTTGTAGGTAACTGAAAGCAGTAGCATGAGCTCTGAGTAGGTTTGCAGTTGCAGTGCAGTAAATTGAGAGTTGAAACTGAAAGCAAGCAGAATGAGCTCTGTAGTAGCAGTATGCTAGGAGTTTTAAAAATACCGCCCCCCCCCCCCCCAAAAGAGGAAACCAAAACACAGCAAAACAGAAAACAGGGAAAGGCCAAAAAAAAAACAAGAAACAAAATACAGGGAAGCACACAGCCAGAGGAAAGATACAAACCAGAAGCAGGAAAACAAACACTGAAGTCCAGCAGAGACACACAGAAACAGCAGGCTGGGGGGCGGGGGGGTTAGGTCCCAGCCAGCTCAAAGGACAAACCAACATAGCCTCCAGCTGCAAAAACAAAATGCTTCACAGTGAGGCTGAGAGGAACTGCTTATATAGCTCAGGAAGTGGGAGTGGTTGGCTGCTTGGCCACTGAATTACAGGCAAGCCTTTCAATTATATATTCACACATTCAGTCCTTCCCGCAAATATAGCAAAATATAAATGACTGTGAATATCATGAAGTATACAGTATCATTTAGGATTTTGGGCGGAGAAAGGTACAAGGAGCCTTTAGGTGTGACCTGGAGGCACTGGGAAGGTTAAAGAGCAGGGCCCAATATTCAAAGTTTGCCTCCGACGCAACTATATAATGCGCAAACCGGGTTTTACATGGAAGCTCCATATTCAGCAAATCTGCTTTGCGCTGACCAACAGGGGTTTGCACCTGGGCAAACAGTGAGGGGTGTGCAAGGCAAAAGTATGCAAACTGAGGGACGAGAACCTGAATATCGGCGCCTTCCAATATTCAGAGTATTTGCTCCATGCAAGGGCGCTTTCTACAGTCCCCTTGCATGAAGAAAATACCACCAAACTAGCCCTCATCTTAATCTGGAACAGCCCTAGCAGTTGCCGGAGGTAGTGCGTGAGCACCCACCCACCTCAACACAGTACTCCCTGGTGGCAAGTAGCGCCCCCCCCCCATGATCCCAATCTCGTTAAATACATATAGATCCCTGATGTCCAGTGGTGCCCCCTCCCTCCAGTTCCAGTCCCAGTATTATTAACAGGTATCCCTGGTGTCCAGTGGTCTCATCCCCACCCAATCCCTGTCTCGGTAGTATTATCACATATACCTGGTGTCCAGTCGTCCCACCCCCACCCAATCCCAGTCCCGTAGTATTATCACATATCCTTGATGTCCAGTGTTCCCACCACGCCCACCCAATCCCAGTCCCGGTAGTATATCACATATCCCTGGTATCCAGTGAGTCCCTCCCCACCCAATCCCGTCCTGGGAACTTCCTGACGGCCAACGCCCCTCCCTTCATGACAGCCACACCACCCTTGGCATGGCATTAGCAAAGCAGTCCAGCCCCCCCACAACAAAGCCCTATCCCCTTGTCACAGCATGTGCAGCATCCCCCCCAGCCCATGTCCAGTTGGTGGATAGCAGACCCCATCCCACCCACAGCACTGACACCCACCCACCAGTTCCCATACCTGTCCCTCAGTGCTGTAGGTAAACAACAGCGAGCGGCACAGCCCATCACACACCACCTACAGATCAACAGACTTCAAGGAAAACATAAAGTGAACTTACAAGCTCAGATAGGCAGACTGGGTGGGCCGTAGGCCCTTATCTGCCAACAATGTCTATGTATCTATGTACCTCGGCTACTTGGCATCTATCATTAGCAGGGAGCGAGACTTATTTATAAGGAATGGGTGACGTGCCTTGCACTATACACAAGATGCGCTCCCTGCTAATGACAGATGCCGAGTGGCTGAGGTGATTTGTGGTGGGCTGTGCCGCTCGCTATTGTTTATCTGCACCACTGAGGGACAAGTAGGGGAACCGGAGGGGTGGGTGTTGGTGCAGCGGGTGAGAGGGGGACCCGCTATCCACCAACAGGGTATAGGCTGGGGGGTATGCTGCACATGCTGTGGCAAGGGGATGGGGCTTTGCTGTGGGGGATGGTTTTCTTTAATGCGCTGCCAAGGCAGTGCAATGTCACGGTGGGGGGTATAGGCAAACTGGGAGTTCTCGGGGCAGGGACTGGGTGGGGGTCGGGATCATTGGACACCAGGGATTGATGATAATACTACTAGGACTGGGATCAGGTGGAGGGGTGGGACCACTGGACACATAGAAGTTGACGGCACATAAGGACCACTAGTCCCATCCAATCTGCCCATTTTCCCTGCCTACTGTAAAAGCCACAGACTCTACTTGATCTCCAGCTTTACCTCCTTGTTCCTATTGCTAGGGTTCCCCTATGCCTGTCCCATGCATGTTTGAATTCCCCCACTGAGTTTGCCCCCACCACCTCCACTGGGAGTCTAATCCATGCATCCACCACCCTTTCTGTGAAGTAATATCCTCATGCTATCCCTTAGTCTACTCCCTTCCAACCTCGTATCATGCCCCCTCATTCCTGGGCATCTCCTTTTCTGAAAGATGCTAGCCTCTGGTACCCTGTTATGCCTTTTAGATATTTGTAGGTATCTATCTTATCTCCCCTGTCTCTCCTCTCCTCTCCTCCAGGGTATACATATTGAGGTCTCCCAGTCTCTCCTCATATGACTTTTGGTGCAGGCCCTGCACCATCTTTGTTGCCCTTCTTTCGACTGCCTCCACCCTATCTATGTCCTTACAGAGATGCCACCTCCAGAACTGGACACAACTAAAGGGGAGGTTCTGATAATGGGAGACTTCAACATGCCAGATACAGATTGGTCAATACCAGCAGGAACATCTGCCAGAACTAGACACATAGTGGATTCCCTGCAGGGGGAGGGCCTCAAACAACTGGTACAGCAACCCACAAGAGACAGGGCTATCCTAGATCTAGTACTGACTAACAAGGAAGGGATCACAGATCTCCAGGTAGAAGGTCACCTGGGGCCAGTGACCATCACATGGTATGGTTCAATTTGGCTACTACATCTAAATCATCCCATTCCAAGGCAAAATATGGGACTTCAGAGGAGCTGACTTTGATAAGATGGCCAACAGAGTTAAGCTAGCCCTGGCAAAAGAAACACAGGTGAGGGGGTACAGGCAAAGTGGGCAAGCATTAAAGATGCAATACTTGAAGCAACATCCCATTGTGTTAGACAGAAAAGGAAGTGCAAAGAAGAAGGAAACCACTTTGGTTCTCAAATACAGTAGCAGAAAAGGTCAGAGCCAAAAGGCTGGCCTTCAGGAAATATATGGAACACAGCGGGATGAAGCTAGGAGGCATACCAAACTGCCCTAAGGGAAGCAGGGAAGGCAGTAAGGCAGGCAAAGTCCCAAACTAAGGAAACACTAGCACGAACAGTAAAAGAAGGTGACAAGACTTTCTATAGATACATTAGTGAAAGGAGAAAGTCCAGAGGGGTATTGCTAAGCTTAATGGAGAAAAGGGAGCATGTGAGGAGGAGGACCCTGTAAAGGCATCTATCCTAAATAGATACTTTTGCTCAGTATTTACTGAAGAGAAGGTAGGGCAGGGCCCACAGCTCAGCATCATGGACACAGGGGGGATGGAGGTGAGCACTACTCCCTTCACAAAAGAAAGGGTCCTACAAGAGCTTGCTAAGCTCAGGGTGGATAAGGCAATGGGACCTGATGGCATACATCCCAGGGTACTTAAGAAGCTAAAGGTGGAACTAGCAGAGCCATTAGCAGAACTGTTTAGTGAGTCTCTGAGCACAGGAGAGGTCCCAGAAGACTGGAGAAGGACTCATGTGATCCCGCTCCACAAGAGTGGTAGCAGGGAGGAGGCGGGAACTACAGACCAGTCAGTCTTACCTCAGTAGTGGGCAAGATTATGGAGGCACTCCTTAAGGAAAGGATAGTGCAACGCCTGGAATCCATAGGGGCACAGGATCCAAGACAGCATGGGTTT
Source organism: Neoceratodus forsteri (assembly GCA_016271365.2). NCBI lineage: Eukaryota > Metazoa > Chordata > Ceratodontiformes > Ceratodontidae > Neoceratodus > Neoceratodus forsteri. The sequence continues at coordinate 818,927,166 of CM028137.1, forward strand.
ACAAAGGAAGGTCCTGTCAAACTAATCTCATAGATTTCTTTGACTGGGTAACCAGAGTGGTGGACCAAGGGGGAGCAGTTGATGTTGCCTACCTTGACTTCAGCAAAGCTTTTGACACTGTTCCACATAGAGGATTGATAAATAAGCTGGGTAGGCTCGGGGTGGGTCAGAAGTTGGTCAACTGGGTGGCAAACTGGTTGACGGGCAGAAAACAGAGAGTGGTGGTAAATGGTATACAGTCAGAAGAGATGCAAGTCACAAGTGGGGTACCTCAGGGATCAGTCCTGGGGCCAGTCCTCTTCAACATCTTCATTAGTGACCTTGCAGATGGACTAGAGGGTAAGGCTTGTCTGTTTGCAGATGACACCAAGATCTGCAACAGAGTAGATGATCCAGATGGGGTGGGTAGAATGAGAAGAGATCTGGATAAACTAGCAAAATGGTCAGAAGAGTGGCAACTGGGATTTAATGCAAAGAAGTGCAAAATCATGCACATAGGGAAGAGAAACCCTGAAGCCACCTATAGGCTGGGAGGAGAGTTACTAGCAGTCACAAAGGAAGAAAGAGACTTGGGCATCATCATCACTGATGACCTGAAATCATCCAAGCAGACCTCTAAAGCAGTAGGTAAGGCTAGGGGGGTGTTAGGGTGTATTAGTAGGGGTATCAAAGTCGTAAGAGGGAGGTAATAACCTCTTACAAGACACTGATTAGGCCCCATCTGGAGTACTGCGCAGTATTGGGCTACACCTTCACAAGGACATTAACCAAATTGAGGCAGTCCAGAGAAGGGCAACCAAATGGTGCAGGGACTGCATCAGAAGACATATGAGGACAGATTAACAGAGCTCAATATGTATACCCTTGAGCAAAGGAGGGAGAGAGGTGATATGATCGAGGCATTCAAACACCTTAAGGGCACTAACAAGGTGAAAGAGTCTAACATGTTTAAATATAAGAAAAATAGCAGGACAAGAGGACACAGCATGAGATTAGAGGGGGGGGCCGATTAAGGGGGAATGTGAGGAAATTCTTTTTCACAGAAAGGGTGGTGGATGCATGGAATGGCTTACCACAAGAAGTGGTGGCTATGAATACAGTGCAGGGCTTCAAACAGGCATGGGATAGGCATAAGGAAGCAATACAAATGACTATGAATAGATAGGCCACTGACAGAGCAAAGGCCAATGGCACATTTATAAGGTAGAAAAAGAAATGGGCAGACTGGATGGGCCTTGCGGTCCTTATCTGCCGTCAACTTCTATGTTTCTATTCCAAATGAGACCTCACCAATGATCTGTACAGTGGCATCACCACCTCCTTTCTTCTGCTGGTGATACCGCTCCCTATGCACCCCAGCACCCCACTGGCTCTACCCACAGCCTTGTCACATTGTTTAGCCACCTTTAGGTCATCAGATATGATTACCCCCAAACCCCTTTCCTATTTGGTGACCATCAGTATCTCCCCCCCCCCATCATGTAATCCTTCCCTGGGTTCTTGTGCCCCAAATGCATGATTTTACACTTTTTCACATTGAATCTCAGCTGCCACATACTAGACCATTCCTCCAGTTTACCTAGGTCCCTCCTCATTTTTTCCACCCCTCCCGGCATGTCCTCCCTGTTGCAGAGCTTAGTGTCATCTGCAAAGAGGCACACCTTCTGTTCCAAACCCTCCGCAATGTCACCTATGAATACATTAAACAGGACTGGTCCCAGGACTGATCCCTGTGGCACCCTGCTGGTCACCCTCCTTTCCTCAGACTGAGCTTCATTTACCATGACCCTCTATCTTCTATCACTCAACCAGTTCCTAACCCAGTTTACCACCTTACAACCCACTCCCAGGCTGCCCAGCTTGTTCACCAGTCTTCTATGTGGAACGGAATTGAAGGCCTTACTGAAATCCAGGTAGGCCACATCCACTGCTCCCCCACTGATCTACTACCCTAGTCACCCAGTCAAATAAATCAATTAGATTTGTTTGACATGATCTTCCTGCTGTGAATCCATGCTGTCTCGGATCCTGACACGTGATAATACTCCTGGGACTGGGATTGGGTGGGGGTGGGACAACTGGAGACCAGGGATACATGATAGTACTACCAGGACTGGGACTGAGTGGGGGAGGAACCACTGGATACTAGGGATACCTGTTAATAGTACGAGAACTGGGATCGGAAGGAGGGGGGCACCACTGGACACCAGGGATCTATATGTATTTAATGGGACTGGGATCAGAGATGGTGGGAAGCCACTAACACCAGGGATAGCTCACTGGGTTGGGGCAACTGGGGAGGCTGCATCAGGCAAATTGGTGTTGCTCCCCATGCAAATGAGCCCATAATTGGCATGCAAATGGCCCCTTAGTGCCTTGCATGCCCAGTGGGTTCATTTGCATGTGGACTTTTGAATATTGCAGATTTTGCCCAGGCACAAGCCATTGCGGGGCCCTGTTTTGGGAGCACTGCTGGGCAGTGCTACATGGCTTAGTGCCTGGGCATAATGTCCCTATGGTCAGAGAGATAGTGCTGTGCGCTATCTCTCTGAATATAGCATTTTTGCACACCCACGTTTTAGCAAAGCACAGCTCAAATATTTGCGTTCCACTTTGCACATTTTTGAATATCTGGCTCCAGGTGTTTACTTCTAATAAATAGACAGCTGACTATTTTATTTATTGCATTTTGATGTGTTATTAATTACTTTCTACCTTTTATAATAAAATATTTGTTAGTGCAGTGAAACAAGTGGGTTTTCACCTTTGCATTTCACTCTGCTAGTAAAAAGAATTCAGCAGAATTCTGGTACTGTGATCTCAGAAACAGCCAACTACTTATGAACTCAATGTATTTCAGTGAAAAACTAAATATATTTTCCTTTTTCGAAAGAAATCAATATTCTTTCAATAGTATTTTGTATGTTTGCACTATGGTGGTACATCTGTATGATTTTACAATTTTTAAAACAGTAATTGGCTTCTCTTTTCTTCTTCCCCAAGTAAAATCTGGTTATGAAGAAAATGTCACCTACTAAATTACAACAAAAGATTGCAGGTTATCAAAAATCACATATTTCTATTAAATATATAATATGTTGGTTTAGAAAGTGTTATTTCTCTATAAAAAGTCTGAAAACAGGTTTGCAGTTTCCCCTTGAAATACACTGCCAAACGTGCCAGTAAAACATTTCTGACATCATTATACAAGAACTCCATTGGATTCTCTTTTTTTACTAGAAGTTTGCAAAATACAGATAAAATGATGAAAAGGTAAACAAATGATTACAGAGGCATCTAATAGCCCCAAACCTTCCTTCTTTAATATATACATCCTTATGAAGGAAGGACTTACTCTCTAAGTGATTTACTCAGGGTCACAAGGTATGCAAGTGAAAGTTGCAGGATTCAAACCCAGGTCTGTGGTTTCCAGGTTCATAGCTCAGTGCTCTTAACTTCTAGGCCATACTGCCCACCTCCATACTGCATATTCAACATAGTTTTCAACTGAATGCATTGTTTGTCTATGTTGTATGCAGTGCTCTGCCTCACATACTGTTTGTAAACAAGGAGTGGCATAAATGATGCCTTATAATTAATTATAGTTATAAAAATGGTCTGAGAAATGGAGCTTTCTGATTGGCTGTAAACATTCTATCAACCTTATGTCACTCTTTTATTAACATACATGTAGAGCTTAATCATATGCTGAAAAAGGTTTAACACTACTTAAAAAAACATTTTTATTATAATAGGAATAAGGCACTCCCAGGGGTTATGTTGATGGTCAGTTAATCACCCTCTAGGGGCATGTGGTACTCAGCTATGCCTCGTGTCACATTACACCCCTAGAAGGTGATTAACAGACCAGTAACATAACCCCTGGGAGTGCCTTATTGCTTAAAACAATGACTGCAAATGGAGCATTCTAATTGGCTGACATCATTCTAAAGGGTTACTAACATCTGGAAACCTTCATGTTCAATAAAACAATTAGAATTTAAACTACATTAGTAATTCTAGAAATTCTGCAGCTTGAACTGATGGCCTGGACCAAAACAAACAAAAAAGAACTCAATAAGAATTGTGGAAATAAACAGGTCTGGTGACCTGGTAGCAGCCCATCACTCTGCCCAGCTGGGACACGATAGCCTGAGTGCAGCCTCAGAGGCCAATAGGTTGCACGCTCCCCTCTGGGGCTGGAAAATCAGAAGGTTTGGGGTTCTAGTCCCAAACCAGGAACTTGGGCTACTACCCAATACTGGCCAATACTGGCACTGTAGTGTGGCACTGTTGAGGCGCTGTCCTTTGGATGACCTTGCAGGTGGAAGTTCAAGATGCCCTGGCACTTATCGTCAGAGAAGGGCTTTTTCAGTAAGCATCTAAGAATTTATTCCACTGCATACAACGAATCCCCCCCCCTCCACCACCACCACCACCAATAAAATCACAAGGTACCACAGAAAATAATACAGGTCAGAAAACCTCCTTAGAAATGACAGTGTTCCCCCATGTACAGAAAAAGCTTGATACAAAATGAAAAAAAAAATTCAAAACTGTTCCATTTAATAAAGGGATCAATTTGCCTAGAGAATCATTCATGTTTTAACCAAGACAGAACTTGCCACCCCATAAGTACCCTACGATCACAAAGAGTTAAGTGGTTTACCCATGCCGCTGTGACAGTCATCATGGAGACATCCCCGACAGTGACAGCCGAAGTGCTGACTGTCGGCATTGCAGTGTTGGGGATGCCTCTGTGTATCCATTGGGGGGTTGCGCCCCCCCGAACCCCAACACCCCCGGTCTCTAGGATTCTAACTTCAAGTCGGAGTTGGACTGGGGGGGCAAACACCCAGCGAGGCAGTCCCAATCGCCAAACAGACCACCACAGCTACTGGCGGATTTTGCCCGATTCCTGTCACTGTGGTGGTCTTCGCGATCTGGGAGTCGCTATGGCAATGGTATACGGAGTTAGGAGACCCAAGCCCCTCAGAACACATTTCTAAAGTGCCCTTTTTAAATCCATAAGTTTACCACACCCAGTTAACTTCATTCTAGTATAATGATAGCTATGTTTACTATATCTAAATATAATCTCCAACAATTGCAAGTGGAAAACACAAACTATCTGGATGAAATTCAGTAATTCTCATGTATTTGATGTATGTACTGTATTGGAGACATTATAATATAAACTACTTGTGTTACCTAACTTTAATCCTGCATTAAAATAGCCCTGTATTGAATCCCTCATGGGCAGTGTGCTGCCTTGGTGCTAATCAGATATATATGTTTGTCTGTATCAGTGCGGCCCTGGGAGTACTGCAGGTAGCCTATATTTGCCTCCCTCGTGATACCCCTTCTGATCAGCTCCCTCCTTATGACCCCTTTGCTGACTTTTTAGTCTCAGATATTATTATTACCTCCTATGCTAGACCCTTGTAACTTACATGGCTTCTTAAGAAGCAAGTATTTTTGCCCCTTTGCAAGTCTGCCAAGTGTAAGCTTTCTTGCCCCCAGTCATCTTTTGGTGGCTGACTGCATCCTGTCCACCCTGGTTACTTTCCCTGGATTCTGTCCAGGTGGGGGATGTAAAACTTAACCCTGAGGCTGCCACCTTCCCTCATTTAGACCTCCGTGTCTGGTAAAATTTAAATGGCCTTAAAATTGCACATTTGAACATCTGAAGTCTCATATGCAACTTGGCCGAACTAACTGCCTGGGTAGGTCACTATGAACAGGACATACATGGCCTGATCAAGACCTGGCTGAAGCCCTCATTCTCAGATGCTACCTGTGTACTCCCTGACTTTATCATCATTAGACTATACTGCCCAGGCCAGAAACGTGGGGCAGCCTGCTCTTATATTATAAAAGCCACCTGAACGTTTCCTTAACACAACATGATCACCCCCAGGCCTGCAAGTTCTTGCCTACACTCCTCCTTCTCCTGGGAAGTACAGAAAAAATTCATCTGGTGTGCCTATAATCCTCTTCGGGTGGAATAAATGGTCTCACTGACCTCTCGGATTGTGTCAGTAAAAGGTTGGTTCAGAGAATTGCAGTAAAGGGTGATTTTTAACCAGATTTGTTTGAGGATAGATATCAAGCTATTTAGGCCACTACTTTCTGGGCTTAGCCTCAAGCAGCATATTTCTTCCCATACCAAGCTTTCCCAAAATGGCGGTCAGCACTTTCTCATCGATTTGATTCTGTCCAACAGGACTTATCCCTCATGAAAACCAGGAACAAGTGCTGGGCTAACATTCAGTCCTCACATCTTCTGATTGACTTTCTTGAGTACAGGAGACTCAGAAATGTCTGTAAGAAGGCCATATGTGCAGTACATAGCAAATTTTGTAGATCCACTTTCCAGGCACCCTCAAGGGACCCCTGGAACTTCTGTAGGAACATTAACAGTGTGGTGGGTGGTTTGGTAACACAGCATACCAACGACCTCCTCCTGAAGGGGTCAGTTGCAACAACCTCCTTACAATTTTGAATGCTTTTAAAAAACAGTTCTCATACCTGTCAGCCCTCCCTGTTCTCACATCCTACTGTGTAGGACCCACCTATGTCCTCATCTCCCATCGTCTTCCTCATCACCCCTTCTATCTCAAAACTGTAACAGCTACCAAGATGGATAAACGTCTGTGTAGTCTCTCCCCTTACACTAGTGCTGGCAATGATGATATAGAACCAAAACTGGTTGATCTGGATGCCTCCTTTTTCACTCTTCCCATCTTCCACATCTTTAACCTAGTCCTGCTCCTTGGCATAATTCCAAATACAGGTATATGGGAAATAGCCAGAGTTGTCCATTTTCAAACTTAGTAACCGAAAGTGCACAGGAAACTATTGACCAATAATGATCCTGTCTACCCTCAGCAAGCTTCTACAGAACGTTGTGGAATCCCAACTATCTTTATTTATATCATCTACTAAGTCCACATCAGCACAGTTTCTGGAAGGGGCACAACACCACCACTGATCTTACCAAATCCACAAATAAAATTAGGGTTTCCATGGATCAAAGCAAGCTAACAGGAGCAGTCTTTGTAGGCATCTCAAAAGCTTTTGACATGGTTGATTATAAGCTACTCTGCTCCAAGCTGTGCTCCTTAGGTTTGTCTTACCATGCAGTAACCTGGTTTGCCAACAAACTGCAAGGTAGACAGCAAATGGTCAAATTTAATAGGACCTTATTTGAGTTGTCCCCTGTTCAGCTTGCTGTCCCCTAGTGTTCCATTCTTGGTTTCATCTTATTCTCCTTGTTTATAAATGACTTCCCCTGGGGGCCTGTCTACTGCAGTACCAACTCATACACTGACAATATAATGCTCCTAGTCAGCTTGCATAATATTAAGACCAGCAATTCTCCAGCTCAGTGCTGACTTTCACTCTGTCCAGTTCTGGCTCACTGCAAATAGTGTCACTCCTTTGAATATCTTGGGATCACTCTTGACCCCCAGCTTGACTCCTCCCTGCATATCACCAATGTGTGCAGAGCACTTAACAGTAAACTTGACATGGCCTGCAGAGCCAAGCACATCCTCACCTCCGCAGTGTGTTTTACCCAAATTAGAGGAGTACTCCTACCCAGCCTAAATTATGGGCTCATTCCCTTCACCCATGCTGCAAAATCTTTTCTGTCCAAAACAGATGTTCCTTATAATAACATCTGTAGATATGCCCTACAGGTGACACACTTCACACATCACTATGAACGCCATAGAAAATTCAGTTGGCTATTCAAAAAAAAAAAAAACAGTTGCATATTTGTCTCGGGTTATTTCACTGATAAGGTGATTAGAACTGTGACTCCACCAACCCTAGCTAGGCTGTCAAAGAATGCAAGCCAGTGTTATTCCCTCAGGTCTAATGACACATCATTGCTTGCTGCCCCCAAAAAAAAAAAACCAACACAGTCATAGGACACCTGGCCTTTGCTTTTTGTGCACCTAGGCTCTGGCACTCCCTCCCATTACCTGTCCATACTGCTCCCTCCCACTCATTATTTAGAAGGTCCCTCTAGGACTACCTGAAGGCAGACTGCCTATAAACACACTGAGCTGTTTATTTTACTAATCCTGTGTTTGCACAGCATATGGATATATTTACCTTTTGACTCCAAATGTGACAGCTATTTTGTATAACCTTGTTTTTGTGACTAGCTCCTGGTTTTGGTGTTCCTCTCTCTAAACAAGTTTTTGCTGTATAGCATTACCAGATTAAAGCATATAACTTGCTTAGTTCAATGTTTTGTCACCTTCTGTTCTTCTATGTTACTCTGTTAGATGTTTGCCATATTGTCTCACTCTGTAATCTCCTGGGTCATACCATAACATAGGCATTTTAATTGTCAGGTGTACTTACCAGGTCAATAAAACTAAATAAATAAATGTGTTCACATAAAAAGCCATGTAGGATTTCCTCATAAATCAAAGATACAAAAAGGGGGATTAACCCATTCATATGCAGCAGTAATCCACTGAGACTTTACAAAGGGACACTCGCATAAGAAATGTTGTAAAGTTTCCTTTATCCCTTTACATTCTAGCCAAACACATGAGCATTCCACGCCAGCCTTGTTTTTCTGACTTCCTTTCACCCCAATCTCCCATGGGTGCAAAACCACAAATTATAACATATATGCATAGGTAGCTGAGGCCCAGATAATAATTTCCAGATCATTCCCCAGGTGCTCCTTTGGACAGCCAGGGAAGTTCAAACTATTTATTTATTTATTTAGGAAATCGGAATTACAACCCTTTGAGTCATAGACTCATTTCCAAAGGCTCCATGTCAGAATAAAACATAGACATTCATACAGTACATACATGGAATAAATGTGGGTGTGCAATCATACAGAGTATAAGTACAATGAGCACGGGTTAATACCTATACATTTGGTAGCTAAAACAAGGCTGAGCTATCAACATATTTACCTAATGAGCGGTTAAGACCTATACAATTGGTAGCTAAAGCAATGCATGATATGAGTTGGTAGTAAGCCACCTCAGGGAGGCCTTGTCTTATACATAATACAATACAATACATTCATAGTCCAGTGCAACTATATGGTAACCGAAGGAGGTGAGGAACCTGTAGGCTAGAAATAGGAAGGGCTCTCCACTGCCAGGCCAAGGGCCAAACTAGACTGAAATGTGTTCTCAAAAGTTGTGTATAACTAACCTTCCTTTGACCCTGTGTAGCCACGTGGAAATACAGGCCCCCTTTTCCATATCATTCTAAATGCTGAGAAAATATAGGCAGGAAAAGCTCCCCGTCACAAGATCGCTACCTTGATTTCAGCCTTTTGTTCTCATAAGTGAACCAATGTTCCAGCCATGGTCAAATCCATTACTCCTGGAAAAACAACTATATACTGTAACTTTACCTCAATAAAATATTGATACAACAAAGTCTTTACAATAGCATCTCTGTGTAACTTGGTCAAAGTTCAACCCTTTCACAAGTTAACCTTCTTTTTGCAAAATGACATTTTCCCCTTCCAATTTACATCCACTGGATCCCATTCTCCAATTTTAACATGTGCTCCAAGCCTTGGAGAGATGCCTTTTACAAATAAAACAACCAACACTGCACATCTCTGTTCAGGAATAAAGGAAAAAGAAAACTGGTATGGTGATGTTTTTGCCACAAATATATTATTACTAAACAAAAACTGATTATTAACAACTACTACTGCTTTAAGTACATAGATACATAGATACTGTCAGCAGATCTGCCGATTTATGCTACCTGTCGAAGCAGCCAGTGACCCTATCTAGTCACTGGCTTTGGCTTTTTCGTCCAATCTCTAATATTCCTTTATTCCTGTCCCATGCATGTTTGAAGCCTGCCATTGTACGAGTGGCCACCACTTCCTGAGGCAGGCTATTCCATGCATCCACCACCCTCTCTGTAAAAAAGGACTTCCTGATATTACCCCTTATGCAGCCACCCATGAGTCTCATATCATGCCCTCTTGTTCTGGCACTACTTTTAAACTGGAATATCTTGTCTCCTTCCACCTTGTTCATGTCCCTGAGGTATTTGAACGTTTCCATCATGTCACCTCTCTCCCTCCTTTGCTCCAGCATGTACAAATTGAGGTCTCTGACTCTTTCCTCATAAGGCTTGTGATGTAGACCCTTCGCCATTTTGGTCGCCCTCCTCTGCACGTCTATATTTTGTCAGTGTCCTTAGGAAGTTGTGGCCTCCAGACCTGGACACAGTACTCAAGCTGAGGCCTCACCAGAGACCTGTACAGTGGAACTATCACCTCCCTCCTTTGGCTTGTAATTCACCTTCCAGTACATTCCAACATCCCAGTGGCCTTCCCCACCACCTTGGCCATCTGTCTTGTGGCCTTCAGATTATCTGTGATTATGACCCCCAAGTCCCTCTCTTCCTTAGTAACTCCAACAGCTCTCCCCCCAACCTGTAGCTTGCTCAAGGGTTCCTGCTCCCCACATGCATAATTTTTCATTTTTTTTGCATTAAACTTTAGTTGCCATGCTTCTGACCATCTCTCCAACCGTTCCAGGTCCTTTCTCATCCTTTCCACCCCCTCCAGGGTATCCACCTCGTTGCAGATCTTGGTGTCATCCGCAAACAGGCAAACCTTTCCCTCCAGCCCATCTGCAATGTCCCTGATGAAGACATTGAGGAGGACTGGCCCCAGAACTGACCCTTGAGGTACTCCACTGGTCACCTCCCTTTCCTCTTTTTTAATTTTTTAGTCTTTGGTAACCGGGTATGGCCCACTAGGCACAAGTGTCTGTTTTCAGGGGCGACCTGGGAGCACTGGGCAGTAAAATGACTTGCTCAGAGTCACATAGTATGCAAGTGGAGGTTGTGAGAATCAAACTCAGGTCTGGTCTGCTGGATGTATCAAGCTTGTTCACACCTCGTTCCTCTAACCTCTAGGCTATACTGCCAGCCCTCTCTCTGATTGGGTTCTGTTTACCACTACCCTGTGTTTTCGGTCCTTTAACCAATTTTCAATCCAGTTTACTACCTGGTCACATTAGATGTGGAACAACACAGATTTAAAAAGGGTCGTAGTTGTTTGACCAACCTATTGTGTTTTTACGAGGATGTCAGTTTGCAGCTTGACAACAGACTCTCATATGACGTAATCTATATTGATTTTAATAAGGCTTTTGACCTTCTTCCCCATTGGGCATCATTGCACAAACTTATTTCCATTAATATTGCTCCAATTATTGTAAGATGGCTATCTAGTTGGATGACTGACAGATCTCAGCGAGTTCTGATTAACGGACAATTGTCTGAGTTGGGGCAAATTACTAGTGGTGTACCTCAGGGCTCTGTTTTGGGCCCCAGCCTTTTTCAGCTCTTCATATCTGATATAACAGCTGCTTTTATAATACTGTAAAATATGTAGATGACATTAAAATTGGAGGTCTGTGTTCCAACTTAGAGCAGATTGCATCTATTCAAACTGATCTAAATAACAATCTCTAAATGGATAAATACTTGGGGAATAAAAATGAATCACGATAAATGCAGGGTTATGCATTTTGGTATCAACAATCCCCTTCATGGCTACATATTAGACAATAAAGTGTTGAACAGTACCTGTACAGAGAAAAACTTGGGGGTGTTGGTGTTGGATGATTTCCGGCCCGATTCACAGAGTAATGTGGTAATACTTAAAGCTAACAGGGTTACCTGGTCTATTAAGAGAAATTTTAAATCAATAAATAGTAATGTGTTGATGCCCTTACATTTTTGCCCACATCTGGATTTCTTTTCCCCGTTATGGTGCCCCTTTAGGAAATATGACATTCTGCGATTAGAGAAAGTACAAAGACGCTACACTAAATGTGTAAAAGGGTTACAACACGTGTCGCATGAAACCAGACTAATTTCATTGAATTTAATGTCCCTCACTACTCAGCGGCTAAGAGGGGATCTTCTTCTTATGTTTGACATCATGAAAGATCCATATTTATTGACTAATCTAAGGCTAGTGTTCAAAGATGATACTTTTAATCTCAAGAGGTCACCCACTCCAGCTAAAATATAGGAAATTTAATTTAATGCCTAGGAAATTCTTTTATAATCTACGTATCATAAAACCCTGGAATGCTTTACCTGTGGAGATTATTTCTAGTAGTTCCAAGCTTATGTTTAAATCCTGACTGGACAATTTGATATTTTCTGATTTTATTCTTTGTTATTATTACTGTAAGGAGCATTTATGGGCCTCATGGCTCTCTAGCTTTTTTCCAATCTTAGTATGAATCTTGTGTCCCATACCCAGGCTTCCTAGCTTGTTGACCAGTCTCCTATGTGGGACTAGTATCAAAGCTGCTTATGGAAATCGGTGCAGGCACTGCTCACAGCCCCCCCTTGGTCTACTGCCTTTGTCTCCCAGTCAAAGAAATCTATTAGATTAGTTTGACAGCACCATCCTGCAGTGAACCCATGTTGCCTGGGATCCAACAGCCCCATGACTTCTAGGTACTCCACTATTCTTTCCTTGAGGAGTGTCTCCATTATCTTTCCTACTATAGAAGTTAAACTAACTGGTATGTAGTTCCCTGCATCTCCTTTACTACTGCTCTTGTGAAGAGGGACATTTGCCCTTCTCCAGTCCTCTGGGACCACTCCAGTGTCTGGGGACTCACTGAACAGGGCTGCCAGAGGGGCTGCCAGTTCAATTCTCAGTTCCCTTAAGACCGTGGGATGTATGTCATCTGGACCCATGGCTCTGTCCACCTTCAGCTTTGCAAGCTCTTCTAAGACCCTCTCATCTGTGAACAGACTGGTGTTTACCTCCTTTTCCTCCGTTCCTTTAAATTCTAGCTGTGGGCCCTGCCCATGCGCTTCCACAGTGAAGACTGAACAGAAATATTCATTCAGGATCGCTGCTTTCTCCCCATCTCCCTCCACTATCTGTCCCTTGGCTCCTTGATGCTTAGCTACTCACCCCTTTGCCTTCCTACTGTCACTGATGTACCTGAAGAATGTCTTGTCTCCCTTTGCAACCGAGTGAGCTATTCACTCCTCGGTTTGTGCTTTAGCGCTTCTCACAGCTTTTCCTGCCTCTCTCAGACACTTCTGGTACATTTCCCTGTCCTTGTCTCTTTGTGTCTTCTTAAACTTCCTGAAGGTTAGCCTCTTGGCCCTTACCTTTTCAGCTACCTTCCTTGAGAACCAAAGCTTTTCTTCTCCTTTTCCCTCGTCTATCGACCTAACACATTGTTTTGTGACCTCCGCTATGGCCTCTGCCCATTTCTCCTCAACGTATGATTGAAATTTTTAAATACTTAGAGGGGATTAACAAAACTGACATAAAGAGGATCTTCCAGATTAGAAGTGGGAGGGACACGAGAGGGCATAAATTGAGATGGGTGGGGGGAAGATTAAGCAGGGAAATCAGGAGACACTTTTTCACTGAACGGATGGTGGATAAGTGGAATGCCCTGCCTGAGGAGGTGGTAGCCTGTAGTACGGTGGGGGGTTTTAAGAGGGGGTGGGACAGAGTGAGGGGAAGGGTAATTAAGGGGAGCGGGAAGAAGGGGGAAGCTGCAAGTTGAGGGGCTAGCTGCACAATCGAGCAGACTCGATAGACTGTTAGGCCTGTTTCTGCTGGTGTTTTTGTATGTTCTTATGTTCGTAATGCCCCCCCCCCATCTCCCTTTTTTCCAGGGTTTCTCTAAGCTGAAGTCTCATCTTGGTAAAGTTGGTCCTTCTGAAGTCTAGGCCTTTTGCCTTTGTATGGGTTGACTGAATCCCTGTGTCCACCTTGAACCACACCATATGGTGGTTGCTGGACCCTAGCTGACTTTCCACCTCGAGCTCTGTTATCCTGTCCCTGTTGGTCAGTAACAGATCCAGAATTGCCCAGTCTCTGGTAGGTTCCTGCACCAGTTGCCTAAGGCCAGTCCCCTCAAGGGAGTCAATGAAGTCCCATGCCCTGGCTGAGGTCCCTGCTGGGATGGACCAGTCTATTTCCAGCATGTTTTTTTTTTTTTAACTCTGTTTATGGTGCCCACTGGAGCTGGAACTCTCTCAGGCACCAACTCGTCTGCCACTCTACCGCCCAATGAGACCCCTACCTCCTCAAAGGCGTTAACTCTCCTTGCGGGACCCTCTGGACCTAGGTCCACGAGGAGTTCAAGGGGCGGAGGCCCAGTTATGGACGTGTGGTGGTCAGGCACTGTGGAGTTGTCACCTATCCAGACCAGCAGGGGGTTTCTAATGCTTCCCCGTCCCCCCCCAGAGCATGGCGTGCAATGACGCCATGGCGCATGGCAACCCTGCCAGCGTCCGCCACGCTCATCCCACGCTGCTTTCTGGATCACTATTCTGCAGTGCCACCAGTCTCTATCAGGGATCACTGGGATGCTGGTCATCCCCAAAGCCCTCCCCCTGGGAAAGGAGAGCTGTCCTGGGGACACTCAATCCATTTCCTCCCCTGCTGACCCCCAGCACCCAAGCTCACTCCCGAACCCGGGTCGCCAGTGTGGTACAAGGTGTGGCTTCCAGCACCTCAACCCTCAGCACCACTGGGCCGGCTATTTCCAGCATGTTAAAGTCTCCTATCAGCAATACCTCCCCCTTTGTTGCCATGTCATGCATGTTTTCCAACAGCAGCTTGTCAATTTCTTCTGCCTGAGCTGGGGGGTCTGTAAATTACCCCTGTGCTGTTCCATTGCCTGGCTCAAGGGTGACCTAAACTTCCTCTGTTTCCTCATGCCTGTTCTGAATTTCAGTTGCCTTGATGCTTTCTTTGATGTAGAGGGCAACCCTCCTCCCTTTTACCTTCCCTGTCTTTTCCGAACAGGGTATAATTTGGTATACTTATGTCCCAACTGTCGTTCCTGGTGTACCATGTTTCAGTTATGGCCACTCTGTCCAGATCAGCCTCCACCATTACAGCCATCAAGTCTGGGACCTTGTTCCCCAGACTGCGGGCATTCATCTGCATGACTTTCCATGAAAAGTGGCATCTTCCCGGCACATCCTTGTGTTTACCCCTTCTTTCATCCTACTATTCCTGGCATATTCTATGTGGTGCTTAGTAATTTGTTTTTGCCAGCTAGACCCTATGTAGTTCAGCACAACCTTAATCTTAATTCAAGAAGGCAACTGAAAGTTAAAAGACATTTTTGACTTTTAATTCTAAAATCCCAAGTGGTAAGTTTCTCCAAGAACTTTGGGACTTTATTTCATATTTGGCTGTTTGTGTCACATTAAATTTATACCAGACCCACCTGAACTTCCACCCATCCACATCACTGGCCTGCAATGTGCCCACTCATGCATGGCTTGTTGGGAGCTCCAAGTAAGGACTGTTTACTGGTGCACCAGTGGGTGGGGGATATTGTGGGACTGTACAAAAACCTGGGATTGCCAGGTAGTGGGACCTGTGCATATTATTTTTGTCACTGACCTGGTGAGCATATTATTTGTAATTGCTATTTAGTTGACTTTTCCCTGAAACTCTTTATTATTCAGGTATCAGCATGACTCGGCTGGTAACATATCTATCTTTGGGCCAGAAGGTCACTGGTTCTAGTCTCGCACTGGGATTGGGCTCAACTATAAATGCTGGCACCTGAGTGCGGTACTAGGTGGATGCTGTATTGTTGAGATGTGCCATCCTTTGGATGAGATGTTAAACCTAAGTATCTGCTGCTCATTTCTGGTTCTGTCTCAGTGGGTGTCCAGTAGGAACTAAATGAACCCAAGGCACTTTATGCAAGAGCAGGTGATTTAGGAGTGTATAATGTGTTCTTTTGTTAATTCCATAATTTGCTGTATGGTAACTTACTGTTTGTCAATTTATTCTTAGCATGTTGTGCTGTTTTTGACATACTTATTTCCAGTCTATATTCTGTATTTTATATCTGTTATCTTATTCCTCTCTCCTCCTTCCCCCAGAATGCATCTGGAAACGAGCTGATACCAGTCTTTCCTGGTAAAACCTCTGAAAAAAAAAATAAATAAAATGTTCCCCACTGTCCTGGCCAACATTCCCCTCTCCATAAAAGTGGCTCATCTAATTGTTCACGGCTGTGTGAGACTGTTGATGTGCGAAATTACCGCCACTACACATTTACAGTCACTTCACTATCACTCTCTCATTGCTTGTAAATTGCTTTGGGATACAGTGTGTATGAAAAACACTAAATAAATGCTTCTGACAGGAATGGAACAAAGATCTCCACCTAGAAATAACCATGTAGGAATGGAGGGGATCAGCTGTGAGTGCGGTAAAGATCACTTCCTCTCCATTTTGGAGAGAATTTGCGTGGAAGTGTCGTTCCCGCTTTTTTAGAGCCCCAGCAGTCCTGATCAAATTCTTCCGGAGAGTATGGAGTATGCTGTAAAGTGTGGATGTCCGAGGGCGACACCGGGACACATATTCTGGGAGTGTCCTTGTTTGATGCCCTTTTGGCTAGCCTTACAAATAGAGTTAACCACATTAATAGAACAAGGGATAGAACTGACAGCTGAACAAGTTCTGCTAGGGATCTTTCCAGACCATTCCCCTCCATGGGAAAAAACTATTTTGCCTCCCAGTCTTTTGGTAGCCAAAAAGTCCATTACTCGTAGATGGATGACCAGTATAATTCCAACAGTAGTAGAATGGAGATCCACCATGTGTGAATTATATGAAATAGAAAATGTTAATGCTAAAATTCAGGGTAAAGTTCCAACATACATGATGAGATGGTAGAAGTGGGTTCTCTATCATACTGAGATGGACTCCTGTCCTTAAGTTTGGTGGAGTTGGTGGGGAAGGTAACGGGTGATGATCGAACAACTACCAAAGATCTGAAGGGAAGAAAATTTAATTAAAGAAGGAGAAGTTAGTCAAGAAGAGGAAATTACTCATTTGGTTATATTAGAAATGAAGGAGTAAAGAAAGCTTAAGGGGTAAACAAGGTATGAGCTAAAATAGAAAAGAGTTGGAGCTTTACATTCCGCATGGTCTCTGACCAAAAGAATGCATAAGAATTTATATCAAACATTTAAGCCTCAGGGTGAATTACAAAAAACTGTCAATAATACACATAGAAATTAAGACATGTGACAATATAACGAAATGTATGAAATGTACTCTTGACATAAGTGTAACAAAAAACATTTAATAAAAAATAAATAAATAAATAAAATGCTTCTGCTTTTTCTTCATCACCCCAGCCAAATAAATCCTGTGTTATTGTTAAAGCTGAAAATTGTTTGCTCTGCATTTATTTGCATGTTTGACAGTAAGTGTGTGTTAAAGTTATAGAGAATGGCACACTGTTCACTGTGGGGATGTTAGCCATAGTTTAGTCCCCTGGTGCTGAATAGGGTTGGGTGATACCCTATTATAGTTTCTTAGTAGGAAGCTTCTGACACCACCTGTCAGACAGCTCCTGCAGGTGGAGGCACTGCACTACTTGTACAAACTCCAATTAACACTCCATGATCTTGGAGCGATCTGTCCCAAGGTTCAAAAGTTTCAGCCCACCACTAGATATGGGGCTGCACCACACTTAGGGGACAAGAGTTAAACAGCTCCATCACTCTCATAAGTTTAATTTGCACTCAATTCCTCTGGCCAGCTCCCCCCAACACCAACAAGTCTCTTTCTCAATACCTTGTGTTGTCATCCTTAGTGGTCCTTCCACTACCTATATATTCCTCTGCCTATGTATTTTTGTACCTGAAAAATAACATCACTTTTAAACTTTGACCCTGTACATAAATCTTTTTTTCCTTTTACTGTTTCCTGTCTGCATACTGTTTTGACAGGAGGCAAAAAACATTTGACTGCAAACTTCGATTTGTGGTGTTAGGGCACCCCTCTGGGATCCAGCATTTTACTGGATGTGCAGCTTGGAGCTAAACACCAACACAAAAAAATTGTAGGAGAGGTACATCTTTCTCCATTAGGACAATTCCATCTCCCAAATATTTCCAGTTTAACCACGACTTTTAAGTAGCAACACCTAAGTAACCACCCCTGCTGACAGTCTCACAGGAGAGGCCAAGGATGTAATGCACAGGGCGTCCAAACCACTCTCTCACCTATGGTCAGTATATATAGTAACTGGAGACTGAAGAAGCACTAAAGACTGCCATATCACCTGTTACTCCCAGGACACAGAAAAAAACAACAAAAATATTTCACAGTAATGTTTTTAAAAAAATCACCCCACCATATCCCAAACAGCAGATATTGTTCTTAATACAGTAGGGTAACTAATATTAAGCCAAACTTCCTTTTTCGCACTGAGGGAGCTGCACAAATCGAGACTGAACATTCACAATAGCCTCAGAGTACCAACAAACTGAAGTATTCTGGTTCAGTAATACAGCCTGTTGCTTTCTCACGTGGGAGTTAGGAGGACGGTTCGAAAACCAAGAAATATTTCTCATGTTTGTTATGTAATGGTGGGGTAGCTTGGTAACCCACTCGCTACACACGCACTTGCAATGAATGCAATATTGGGCACATGGAAAATAGGCGCTGAAGATGTCTGCTGCATTTTTGCTCGGATTGTTTAACTTTTTTTTCTTCCCCTTAGGTTACATCCGTAACTCGGCACAGCTACATTAGAAATGCATAACCCTTTCTAATGTGCCCTTCATCGTCCCACCACCCCCTCTTGGAGTCTTTAATGAGTGATTCTTGCTGCTTAGCCCCTGAATGGGTTATTTGTCCAACCAGCCCAGAAATAGAGCATGAAAAGTGACATCTGGTATTCAAAGAAAAAAGCCACAGCACTTACATTGTTGCTGAGATCTTGTAGCGCTACATTCATCCTGAGGCAGAAAGGCAACACGAGAGAGAACGGGAAGGGGGCTACCTCTTCAGAGCCGGATCATCCCCCTGAACGCTATGTCCGTGCCACGGGTGCTGGGCTGAGGGACATGGCTGGGAGCAGCAGAACACACCGGCGAGCCGAGGAAGGGAGGAGAGCAGCCGCTCGTCTGTTTCGCTTGCTGCTTCTAGCGATAGGTGGGTGGATGGAGGAGAGGGCGGGGAGCGAGTGTTGCAACAATCCGGGAGTGACAACGCCTTTTCCAGCTAGCGAGGCCCCAGCTCCGCCAGCACCATAGACAGCGACAGTTCTACATGGACGCGCTCAGCTGCTTCCTACGGCACAAAGAGAGCGAGGGGAGAGAGCGCTATTGTGTCTATCAAACAAGCAACACAGAATCAGGTGTTGTTTCAAGAGAAGTGGGGTTGGGGCAGGCAGAAGATCAGCAGGTCACATTATCACCCACCCACCCCCATTACCACCGCCACCACTCTGTCCCAAGCGTTATGGAGATAGTAGTATAGCAACATGGGGGGGGGGGGCAATGATGTCTCAAAGTGGATGAATCAGGCAGGGTCGCAGCACCCCCTCCCTTTACTAATTCGCACTGCCTGTTTCTTTGACTCCCTGTACACTATTTTGTGACACCACTGGAGAGCGTCATTCCCTTCTTAAACTCCTAGCTTAATTTCTGGCGGCATAGAAGGTTAACTTATTTCTTCTCCTTACCCGGGGTAAAATACTAACTCTATGTAAGGGTAATTACTAAAATATTCAGTATCTTCTATGCTCGGGAAAGCTAAGGGATCTGAATGATCAACTACATTGTACAAAAAGCAGAATACATTCCAAGCAGAAATTAAATACAGTTCAGCAGGTAAACAATATACAGTATAGGTCTAAACATAGAAGAATGTTCTGTTTTAATGAGTTAATTTTATTTATTGGTAAATGGAATAGACATTTTGGTACAAGGAAAGCTTCTTGGACTAGAGACTTTAGAAGCTTCAGATTTGGAGGGTGGGGCTGAGGGAGAGTTTTGAGGAGTGTAGCGCAGAGCGGTGAGTAACTGTTGTGGGATGCTGGAGCTTCAAGTTTGCGCTCTGAACCTGGGACAGCAGGAATGAGGCCGGCAAGGAGGGTGATGGTACTAGTAAGGAAGGAAGTTGGGCAAGAAGTAGTGAGAACAAATCAGTTGTACTGGTTGATGATGTTCACCTCATATTGGCCATGTCACCAACCCTCTATCATTGGTGCACTTTTCCTCATTTGTTTTCCCAGACTGGGACCTACCATGAAAGGGACTTTTCCTTTTGGGTGAGGGTCTCCTTTCAGTGGTGATGTCCATTCACATCTGCTCCAGCTTTCCCCAGCCCCATCCGTTCCACAACTGTTGCTTACTGTACCCCTGAACCCCCCTAGGTCCCCCCTCAGAGTGGTGCAGCCTCCTGGAGTCAGTGTTCCCCTTGGAAGACAGACAAATTTGGGAGGGGGGGTCATGAGCAAGTTCCATGCCTTGTAGTATTTCCATCTTTGTATTCAAAGTTTTCAACAAACTACTGATTGGTAATGTTTTGCGGCCAAGCCACTTTGTAAAGGCTGACCATGATACCTAAATCAGGGAACATTCTTGATTTAATATTTATTAATCAGGATTTATGCTACTCACCCACCAAGGTACTGATGCCCCTTGGTAATAGTGGCCATAACATGATCCAGCTTGAGCTACACTGTACAGGGATTAAACCTATTAAAGGTGTTACAAGATTCAGAGACTTTTTTAAGGCAGACTGTTCTAGTATTAAGTCCTATTTAAACCTGTTGAACTGGAAGAAGGATCTGGAAAATTTGAATGTTGAACAAATCTGGGAGAAATTATGTCACAAGTTAGACATATGCATTAATTCTTGGGTACCAGAAAGAAAGAAATATATTAATAAACATAGAATCCCAGTATGGTGGAATAGGAAAATGCAGAAAGCCATAAGAAAGAAAAATAAATTATACAATAAGGCCAAAAAATACCCCACCAGCACTAATAAGAGTGCCTTTACAAAAGCTGTTAATGATGTGAAGAATAAAAGCAAAAAGGAAAAAAAAGAAATGGAACTTAAACTGGCTGCTACTATAACAGATAACAAGAAGAGCTTTTATAATTATATTGGGTCATTAAAAAATAAGAAGGGCAATTCTGTAGGTCCCATAACATCAGATTTGGGAACCATAAGCACAGAAAGTGAAATGGCTTCTGCTTTCAATAGTTACTTTCTTAGTGTGCATAAGGAAAGAGATATTATTTCTAATGGTCTTCCACCTATACAAACAGATTGCCCAATTATCTGACCAGATGATATTATTCAAACTGTTACAGCACTAAAGAATAACAGTTCTGCAGGCCCAGATGGCCTAACATAAAAATTTCTGAAATAAATAATTTATGAGCTAGCAGGTCCCATTTCTGTTTTATTTAATGCATCACTGAAACAAGGGAAATCATTAAACATATGGAACAAAGCAATTGTGACCCCTATTCACAAGGGAGGTAAAAAGCAAGATATTAAAAATTATAGGCCTATTAGCCTTACATCGGTATTAGGCAAAACGTTTGAAAGAATATTACAGAAACATATCACACAACATCTAATTAATATAGGCTACTGCGCTATAACTCAACATGGCTTTGTTTCAGGCAGATCTTGCTTGACTAATCTGTTGTCCTTTTTTGAACCGGTTAGTGCTGCCTTGGATAGAGGTATGCCAGTGGATGTGGTCTTTCTGTATTTTTGGAAGGCCTTTGATTCAGTCTCTATTAAAATCTTAGTCCAAGAATTAATTAGGCTTAACGTCCATCCTAATATTATAAGTTGGATTAACTCATGGCTAAGTAACAGATCTCAATGTGTGTCAATACGTGGCTTTATGTCCACTTGAGGGGATGTGTCCAGTGGAGTTCCACAAGGCTCAGTTTTGGGACCTACATTGTTTAATATACTATTATCATCTATGCAAGTGCCAGTGGGAATTTGGTACTGCAAGTATGCAGATGACTGCAAAATGGGTGGCATTGTCTATAATGATGAAACAGCAAAAATCTTTCAGGATAGTTTGCATCAATTGACTCGTTGGGCACATGAACATAAATTAGTTTTTAATGAACAAAAATGTAAAGTTATGCATCTCAGAATACAGAATTGAAAGTATCAATACAGTATTAACAATGTTGACCTGGAGGTATGTACTGACGAAAAGGATTTGGGTTTCTGGATATCTGATAACTTGAAATTTGATTTTCACACTGACAGAATTGTCAGGCGATGCAATCAAATTATACACTGTATCCTTATATCAATAAAAAGTAGGGATTCTGCAGTTATTCTTCCCCTGTATACAGCTCTGGTACGCCCACATATAGAATACTGTTACCTCTTTAGTGCTTCATATTCCGTGAAAGGAAAAGACAGAATAGAAAGAGTACAAAGGAAAGCAACTAAACAAATATTAGAGGTTAAAGGATTACAATATTACGATAGATTTCAGTTTTTACAACTATATTCTATGGATTACAGACATCTAAGAGGAGAGTTATGTTTGATTTTTAGGGCACATACTAATCCAGAATTATTTGAGCTTATTGGCCTAAATAAAAATACATATCATCAAAAGAATACAAGGTCACACAATTTTAGGCTCATAGGAGAAACGAATAATACAGTAAAAAGGAGTCAATGGTTTACTCAGAGAGTGGTAAATGCTTGGAATGTACTGCCAAGATCTGCATTTGAGAGTGGAAATATGTCTGTTTTTAAAAAGAAATGTAGACAGCTTTATGAGTGATAAAAAATTGTTATGCTCCACCACGGTAAGGTGACAAGTTCATTCATGGACCTTGGTCTTCTGAACTTGATAGCAAAACTATGAAACAATATTTATAACTTATTTATGAAGAAGATTTTGAAAAGCAGAATATAAAACCATACTTTAATGATTACTGTCACACACATTCAATACACTTCCAGGAGCCCTGGGTGGTGTGACAATGACAGTTTTGTTCACTTACTTAATCACACTGCCACCAACCAGGTTAATACTTTCACGGGGCTGTTCCTTTGAGTCTTACCTCAGGCCCCTGCTCACACAGACACACAAAAGCTGCACTCCTGGTCCAAAAATAGTAATACTCAAACAGATTGCCACATGAAGGCTTAATGAGACATTTCTTGCTGCAGTGAAAAAGACAAAGATATGGCACCAAACTCACCCCAGTGTTTCAAGACTAAAAGCCAGTCTTCATCAGTGGGCCAGGTGCATCACACAAGCATCTGTATTCAGTTTAAACTGCCCATACAATCTTTTGAACAAATTTAGAAAGAGATCCAGATCATTCTCCTCCCAGTAATATGGGAACATTTTAGGACTAATTTTGGTTCTTGCTAGGACCCCCCCCCCCCCTTGTCGGTACTCACATTTGGTGGTGGTGCTTCTTCCGCAGTATCTCCATCTCTCTCATGTGTTCACATCTTTCTCTCTCTCTCTCCCATGTTCTCATTCACGCTCTAGCTCTTCTCAAATCCTGATCTCTTACTGGTGCTGCCTGTCTTGTTCTGTCTTGCTCCTCTTGCATCTGGACCTGATGCTGCCGCGTTTTCTCTCTCTCCCTCCCCTCAGACTGGAGCTTAGTCCTCTGCTCCTCAGCTTCCAGATTTTCTTTCTGAAGATCATCATCTGTCTTAGCCTTTACCAGGGTGAGCTGCAGTCTAATTATCTTGATCTAACTTCATTACTCAACTCCACTGGTTCTGGGCTCAGGCTAGCTCTCTCTGCCCTCAGTTTCACAACTTTAGCCAGCCTCCCTTGTGACCCCAGACTCACTGTTGTCTCGCTCATTTTTTTGATGGTCTCTGTGAGGCCTGTCTTTGTTTGTTCTTCACAGGCAAGCCCTCTCTGTTGGCAGAATGCCTGTAGCTGTGCCACTGTAAACCTGTTTAACTTTCCTATGGTCATTAACAAAAGAACAAAACAGTATACTGCACTTTGTGACTGGACAGGTATTTTTATTGGCAGTCCATTTCTCCATGTGGTAGATAATCACTTGCCTTTTTCCTCATGCACACGTGCTGTGCTTTCCAGGGCCTACTGCTTGACACTGTTCTGGAAGGAGCACAATTCCCACTGCTCTGCCACCAGTTTTTAACACACACTCTCCGTACTCCCAAGACCTCTGGGTGGTGTGACAAGGCTGGTGTCTATTTAATCATTCTGCCACCAATTTGGTTACAATTCTCTTGGTGCTGTTCCTTCAAACCCCACCTCAGGACCTTACATACAGAGCACAAGGCCAGACACCTGCTCATATAGCACAAGACTCTTTGGACATACCAGCCCCCTCAGTTTCTCCAGCTCTCCTCTACTCTGTGTCAGATATAGGTTTACACAAAGTCTGGTACTCTCCAGAAGTGTATCATGGAACTGGCCCAATAAAAATGGATTACCTGTGCTTATTTACAATTTAGCAGTCACAGAATTTGTATTTACACTAAATTTACAAGATATACAGCAAACTAAAGGACATACAACAACACTGGAAATTTAGCATAGAAAAATATTTTAAACAAAAAGAATTGCTAACAGAAGAATCTCACGACACTCACTTAAACATATTTTTCCTTACCCATAGGTCTTTTCAGGAATCAGAGACTTGATATTTGCCATACAGGCCTTGAGAGCACAGTTACAGTACTCCCCTTTTGAGCCAGCGGACCTCTGCTCAGTATAAAATGGATCTGAGAGCTTTGGCAAAAAAACTTCCTGAGATATACCTTGAAGGGCCGACCCTCTTTGACACATCACTTGAAGGGTTCAGTCTACTTCTTCTGGAAGATTCATCATTTTTCTACAAGCCTAAGAAGCAGTCAGGACCAGATTACCCTGTGCCAGGGACCCATGTTAATTAAAGTTTCAATCTGGGCAAGCAAGTCAGTTTCTAAATTCCCAGCCATTGTGAGAATGATAGCAAACACAATGGGTGAGTCTACACTGTGAGCTGGGTGGCTGAAGTCACTTTGATTTGACTCTATTTACATTTAAAGTCATGAGGCCCAATTTTCAGTCCTTCTGGGACTAAGTTCCACTCCACAGCCACTGCTGTGTTACAAAATCTCCACTTTTGCAGAGCTTCCTATCTTCAGCCCATGCTGTGCACGAGTGGCAGGTGCAGCTGCAGGAGATGTTACGCCTGGTCCAACCAGGCATAACATTTGGTGCAACTGCACCAAAAATGTCCTGAGCTGCTGTAAATGCAGTAGACCAGTCCTCAAACTGGCTCAAGCTTTAAAGAATGCACACTTCTGGGAAAAACTGTGTCTCTGTAAGGAAGCTCTACTTGCACAGTTTTTTTCCCACACCTGTGCCAATTTTGGTGGTTTTGAAAATCTGGCCTCCTATCTTCAGGCACACTTACGCTGAGTTGAGCAGTTAATTTAATACGAGCAATGTTTGCTTGCACCCAGGGTGACCTTCAACTGAGACTTATATTTTTTAGCCATAGACACAAAAAATACAGGACACAGCAAAGCCATTCTCCTTTTACATCTCATTACAATTACATATTATAACCATTTCAGCATGCATAGTTTAAGCATGCCATTCTTGTTTTGCTATTGTAATATTCTTCAAAGAAAATACCTCTTCAAAGAAAAACTTTATTAGGATTCTCTAAATTCATATTTTGGCTAGTTATAAAACATCTCCCTCATCCAAACAAGCCTTTATAGTTTTCTGTTGTGTTTTGGTTAGTAAGGTAACAGTGGGTGTTTATATTGGTAACAAGTTCTAGTCTCTCTACAGGATACACGGGAAACTTATATCTAGTGTGTTAATCAATCCTTTAAGTTGTGAAACCATGTGAGGGGAGCAGTGGTGGGCTGGGTTAGATAATGTGTCAACCAAAACTGGTGTAAGTCGTTAGCTGCAGGAGCAGGGTAGGGAGAGATGAGCAGATAGGAGCAGCTTAAGAGAGGAACATGAGGACAAGAGATGAATGTGGAGAGGAAAGTCATTCAACAGAGTAGGAAAGCGGATGGAAAAGGAGGACTTACCAGTGGAGGTTTTGCAGAGAGGGCTATGGAAAAAATGAGCATTAGATGAGCAGAAGGAGTATTATGATGGGATGGATGGGTAAGGAGAGAAGAGAGGTAGGAGGGGATGGTGGTGAGCCAGTATTAAGCCTGGAAAGAGGAGTAATGGGAGAGACATTGTGCTTCAAAGGAGGGGGGAAGAGATTAAAATAAAGGGAGCAGTGATGGGTAAGGCATGGAGCATTTAGAGCAAAATGACAGAAGGAATGGAAAAGATGGCCCAGTCTGTCCAGTGTACATTTGGGGGCAGCACTGTAAACCACATCTACTTAATCAAACACCAACAAGATTATCTTGAGAATAACCTTATGGTCTACCGGAAGTGGCAGGCAGGATGAATTTGTTGTGGTACAGTGGGCCTAATTTGGGGCACTGTTTTTTTTATATATCAGTGAAGGTGAAGAAGCTGAGCTGCTGGTCCAGTTACACACCGAGATACGAATATATATGAATATACGAAGAAGCCAGCAGAAGAAGGCCATTTGGTCTATCAAGTCTGCTCGTATTGCAGGGTCCACAGCTTGAGCTAATGTCCTTTCCTTCCCTCCCCACTCCTCCCATCCTCCCTACCCATGATTCTTACCTTCCCCCTATGCCTATCCCAGCCTGTCTTAAAGCTGGCCACCACATTCAACCAGATGACCTCTTCTGGCAGCACATTCCAAGTGTTCACCACCCTCTCTGTGAAGAAGTGCTTCCTGACCTCCCTCCTAAACCTTCCAACCTCCAGCTTAAGACTGTGCCCCTTTGTGATATGGTTGCCACTCAGCTTAAAGAGACTCTCCTTATCAACTTTATTTATCCCTTTCAAGTACTTAAATGTCCCAATCATGGCCCCCCCCTCCTGTCTTCCAGGAAGTATATGTTCAGTGCCCTCAACTTCTCTTCAAATGCCTTACCCTGCTGACCGGCTATCATCTTTGTAGCCCTCCTCTGGACTTTCTCCAGCAGGTTAATGTCCTTTTTGAGGTGTGGGCACCAGTACTGAACTCCATACTCTAGATGCGGCCTTACCAGTGACCTGTACAAGGGCAGTATAACCTCCTCTCTCCTACTACTGATCCCCTAGATATGCATCCCAGCATCTTGTTTGCCTTTGCTGCTGCTTTCTTGCACTGCGTGGAGTGCTTCAGGTCACTAGTGATCATCACTCCCAGGTCTTTCTCCTACTCCGATGCAGATACTTGGACTCCACCCAGGTAATACTCTGTCCTGTGATTCTTGGCTCTAATATGCATAACTTTGCATTTCTTGGCATTGAAGCCAAGTTGCCAGATCCTGGACCACCTAGCCAGCTTTTCCAGATCTTCCTGTAGGTCCCTTATCCCTTCAGCTGTGTTCACTCTCCCACAGAGCTTGGTGTCATCTGTGAATAGGCACATTTTGCCTTTAATGCCATCCCCATTGTCATTGATGAAGACATTGAACAACACCGGCCCCAGCACAGAGCCTGTGGGATCCCACTGGTTACTTCTCTGGTGCCAGATAACTTTCCCCCCACCACCACCCTCTGGGTTCTGTCCCTCAGCCAGTTTTTCACCCATCTGACCATCTTTTCCCCAACTCCAAGATCCACCAACTTCCTGATCAACCTTTTGTGGGGCACAGAGTCAAAGGCCTTGCTGAAATCAAGACAGAGGAAGTCTACCGCTTGGTCCCTATCTACTGTCTCAGTGACACAGTCAAAGAAGTCAACCAGATTTGTTTGACATGATCTTCCCCCCATGAACCCATGCTGCCTCCCATCATGGAGACCATATTCCTCTAGATATTCAACCAAGCTTTCCTCTAGTATGGTCTCCATCAGCTTGCCCACAATGGAGATCAGAGATACTTAAAATGTGGCACAACTTGAAGTGAGGTGCCATTTAGAGTCCTGAAGATTGGTGTGTGTTAGAGCCTAGCTATCCTCTGTTTTGTGCCAAAGATCATAAGGACAATCTTTTTGGCATTAAGCAAGTTATTTTAAGTGGAGCCAGTGTTGCACACTGTCAAACTCACCTAAAGTGATGATTCCAGCTCAGGGACCAGGGCCCCAGAGGCAACGAGTACTGTATCATCTGCATACATGGTGGAACACTGGAACATAGGGATGTGGGAGGAGACAGACTATCAGGAGATCATTTAAAAAAGTGGAAAAGAGGATGGGTTCAAGATTGGAGCCCAGAGGCACAGCAGACCTAATGGGCAAGTGGGAAGATATGGGACTGCTAACCTGTGCCAGTCAGAAAGATAGGAATAAAAACACATGGCTGTCAAATCAGATAGTCCTGCCACCCTTAGCTTATCCAGCAGGATGGGATGGGCACCTGTATTGAATGCCTTAGCCAAAATCAATGAAGATGACTGCTTTGATTTCCCACAGGTACGTATCTTTTAGAATGACGTCAGTGACCCAAAGGAGGGAAGAAACAGTGGAGTGGTGTTTGCAGAAACTAGACTGGAATGGGAAGAGAAAGGAGGTGGAGTCATGTAAGAAGAGCTGAGAGAAACATAGAAACATAGAAGTTGACGGCAAATAAGGACCGCAAGGCCCATCCAGTCTGCCCATTTTTTTTCTGCCCTATGAATGTGCCATAGGCCTTTACTCTGTCAATGACCTATCTATTCATACTCATATGTATTGCTCCCTTATGCCTATCCCATGCCTGTTTGAAGCCCTGCACTGTATTCATATCCACCACTTCCTGAGGTAGGCTGTTCCAAGCATTCACCACCCTTTATGTGAAAAAGAACTTCCTCGCATTACCCCTTAATCAGCCTCCCTCTAATCTCATGCTGTGCCCTCTTGTCCTGCTATTTTTCTTATACTGAAACATGTTAGACTCTTTCACCTTGTTAATACCTTTAAGATGTTTGAATGTTTCAATCATATCACCTCTCTCCCTCCTTTGCTCTAGGGTATACATATTGAGCTCTGTTAATCTGTCCTCATATGTTTTCTGATGCAGTCCCTGCACCATTTGGTTGCCCTTCTCTGGACTGCCTCCATTTTGTTAATGTCCTTGTGAAGGTGCAGCCTCCAGTACTGCATGCAGTGCTCCAGATTGGGCCTAACCAGTGTCTTGTAAAGAGGGATTATTACCTCCCTCTTACGACTTGTGATATCCCTGCTAATACACCCCAACATCCCCTAGCCTTACCTACTGCTTTAGTGGTCTGCTTGGATGATTTCAGGTCATCTGTGATGACGATGCCCAAGTCTCTTTCTTCTCCTGTGATTGCCAGCAACTTCCCTCCCAACCTATAGGTGGCTTCAGGGTTTCTCTTCTCTATGTGCATGATCTTGCACTTCTTTGCATTAAATCCCAGTTGCCAGTCTTCCGACCATTTTGCCAGTTTATCCAGATCTCATTCTGCCCACCGCATCCGGATCATCTACTCTGTTGCAAATCTTGGTGTCATCTGCAAACAAGCATTACCCTCCAGTCCATCTGAAATGTCATTGATGAAGATATTGAAGAGGACTGGCCCCAGGACTGATCCCTGAGGTACCCCACTTGTGACTTGCATCTCTTCTGACTGTATACCATTTACCACCACTCTCTGTTTTCTGTCCGCCAACCAGTTTGCCACCCAGTTGACCAACTTCTGATCCACCCCAAGCCTACCCAGCTTATTAATCAATCTTCTATGTGGAACGGTATCGAAAGCTTTGCTGAAGTCAAGGTAGATGACATCAGCTGCACTCCCTTGGTCCACCACTCTGGTTACCCAGTCAAAAATAATCTATGAGATTAGTTTGACAGGACCTTCCTGTTGTAAACCCATGCTGTCTTGGATCCTGTGCTCTTATGGATTCCAGGTGTTGCACTATCCTTTTCTTAAGGAGTACTTCCATAATCTTGCCACTACTGAGGTAAGACTGACTGGTCTGTAGTTCCCTGCCTCCTCCCTGCTACCACTCTTGTGGAGCGGGGTCACATGAGGCCTTCTCCAGTCTTCTGGGACCTCTCCTGTGCTCAGAGACCCACTAAACAGTTCTGATAATGGCTCTGCTAGTTCCACCCTTAGCTCTTTTAGTACCCTGGGATGTATGCCATCTGGTCACATTGCCTTGTCCACCCTGAGCTTATTGAGCTCTTATTTACCCTTTCTTTTGTGAAGGGACTAATGCACACCTCCCTCCCCCCTGTGTCCATGGTGCTGAGCTATGGGCCCTGCCCTACCTTCTCCTCAGTAAATACTGAGCAGAAGTATCTATTTAGGATAGATGCTTTTCCTTGGTCTTCCTCCACACACTCCTCTATCCCTTTGATCTTAGCAATACCCCTCTGGGTTTCTCCTTTCACTAATGTATCTATAGGAAGTCTTGTCCCCTTCTTTTACTGTTCATACTAGTGTTTCCTCAGTTTGGGCATTTGCCTGCCTTACTGTCTTCCCTGCTTCCCTTAGGGAAGTTTGGTATGCCTCCCTATCTTCGTCTCGCTGCATTCCCTTATATTTCCTGAAGGCCAGCCTTTTGGCTCTGA
Organism: Neoceratodus forsteri; assembly: GCA_016271365.2. Lineage (NCBI taxonomy): Eukaryota > Metazoa > Chordata > Ceratodontiformes > Ceratodontidae > Neoceratodus > Neoceratodus forsteri. Next base: position 818,957,577 of record CM028137.1, read on the forward strand.
CCTTTTCTGCTACTGTTTTCGAGAACCAAAGTGGTTTCCTACTTCTTTTGCTCTTGCTTTTCTCCATAACACAATGGGATTTTGCTTCAAGTATTGCATCTTTAATACTTGCCCATTTTGCCTGTACCCCCTCACTTGTATTTCTTGCCAGGGCTAGATTAACTCTGTTGGCCATCTTATCAAAGTCAGCTCCTCTGAAGTCCCATATTTTTGCATTGGAATGGCATGATTTAGTTCTAGTGGCCAAATTGAACCATACTATGTGATGGTCACTGGCCCCCAGGTGACCTTCTACCTGGAGTTCTGTGATCTTTTCCCCATTAGTCATTACTACAGCTAGGATAGCCCTATCTCTTGTGAGTTGTTGTGGGTTGTTGTGCCAGTTGTTTGAGGCCCTCCCCCTGCAGGGAATCCACTATGTGTCTAATTCTGGTGGATGTTCCTGCAGGTATTGACCAATCTGTATTTGGCATGTTGAAGTGTCCCAGTATCAGAACTTCCCCTTTAGCTGTCATGTTTTGTACATCTTCTAACAATAATTGTCTATGTCCTCCCCCTGGTCTGGAGGTCTGTAGATAACCCCCAGTTTGCATAGCTGTCCCATTTCCTGTTTCCAGGGTGACCCACAGTTCTTCTGGCTCCTTATGTGTATTCTGAATTTCTGTAGCTTTGATATTTTCATTGACATAAAGAACTACTCCCCCTCCTTTTTGCACCTCGGTCTCTTCTGAACAGTACATAGCCGGGTACTGAAGTCTCCCAAGTGTGGTTACTGATGAACCATGTCTCCTGCACCTTAGCCTGCACAGAGAGGAGGGAGACAGGATGGTAATTTCCAGGCAGTGAGGAATCTCCACCTTTGTAGAGCGGGAGAGGACATTATCTGAGGGACAGTTCTGAGTTGAAAGGAGAGGCTGAGGAGGGAAGTGATAGGAGCAGTGCAAGCGGGAGCAGAGAAATGAAGGTGTTTGGTACCCAAACCATTGAAGCTGTGCTCTTTGGAGGGCTTCAGAGAGTGTAGGATAGAGAGGATAGCCCCAGTGGAAACTGGAGAAAGTAAAAGTGGTGGAGGGACAAGTCGAGGGAAAAGGAGGAGGGAAGAGCTTTTCATAGGGGCTGAGGATGTTGGAGAGGGGAAGGACATTAAGGGAAAGTGAGAGGAGGAAGAGAGCTCAAGATGTGAGGAAGTAACCAAAAGCATCTCCGACCTCTGGGGGGGGGGGCAGAGATGGGATAGCGTCCCAATCTGAAAATGGGGTGGCTGACTGAGTTGGATGGTCAAAGGGGCATGGGTTACTTTCTAGAACCTGTCTGGGGAGTTAAGGTAGTTCTGGAGATTGGTGGAGAAATTACACAGAAATATGGATTTTGTCAGTAGAAAAGGACTGCAAGGCCGATCCAGTCTGCTCTAACCCTACTTACCGTAAATAGTGGCAAGGGGCCCTATGCGGCCCAAACTTACTCCCCCCCCCACCCTCTTCATGCAATTCTTCCTTTTAAAGTTATCCATGTGTCTATCCCATGCATGCTTGAATACTGTCACTCTCTGTGCCCAACCACCTCACTAGGTAACCTGTTCAATCTGTCCAGCACTCTGTCTATAAAGAAATGCTTCCTTATTTTCTTCTTGAATCCCCCCCCCACTAACTTCATTGTGTCCCTCTTGTAATGTTTGTGCTCAAACTAAAAAGCTCCCCACACTCCACCCTTTTTATCACCTGGAGTTATTTCAAGGTCTCAGTCATGGACCCTATGACTTTCCTGTTCTCTGAGGAGTACCTGTTGAGGCTCTTCAGACATTTCTCGTAGGGCTTGCCCTGCAGCCCCTGTATCATTTTGGTTACCCTCCTCTGCACAGCTCCCACCCTGGCAATCTCCTTTCCAATCAGAGAGAGTTTGAAAGAATGGTGCTTCCACCTGGTTCCTTCAACTTGCAATCATCCATCAAGTGAAAGCTGAACCCCTGTCTAGGCTGCTACAAGATGGAACGGCTGCTGCTCAGAACTGCAATGGAATGGTGGACCTGCAACAGATAAAAATGATGTTTAGTGGGCCAACCTGCTGGCACAGCAGTAGAGCTACCACCTGTGGCACTGACAACTGCGGTTTAGGAGCGGACCTCAGACGTCGGAGGGTTGGCCCGGGGGGAGGAGGCTGAGCGTCCAGGGGACTGCTTGCTTTCCCCTGAGACAGAGGGGATCCAATACCCGGTGCATACCAACCTCTAGTGTTGGCTGAAGGATACAGCAGCCCAGGACCATGATGTGTGCCCATCTGGGAGGGGACTGGCAGATCTCTGCACATCAGGGGTGGGAATACCATATACTGAGGTCATTGTATATCTGGCCTCTGTCCATTGAGGGGGAGGGGGTGCACAAGGCAAAAACACCTCGGCATGAGCCTATGATGCCCGGGATCCCGGCAAGTTCCGGGACCCAGCTGATACAGAAGGTCCTCTCCAGCAGTGCCCAAGGCTAAAAATATGTACAATAAAAATAAATGATGTTTAGCCAGCTGTTTGTGGAAATCAGCTAGCATAACATTTCCTCACAAACAAATTCAACTGCTGGCCCAGTGGCACATAGGGCTGAGCTGCTGTGGAGGGTGGTGGATGAGTGAGTGCTGGCAGAACTGCTAACACATCTGCTCCAACCTGGCTCCCCTCTCGCACGATGGCAAAGTGGTTTCCTTTTAGTATAGCTGTGGAGCTGCTGAAAGATGTCCTGGGATCTCTGCTCCATCTGCAGCTGATATCTCTGGGAGGTGAGATGGAAGCCTCTCATTGGTGCCCTCTGGTCTTCTGCTTCCTTCTGCCTCACATACTCCCATGCTGCCAAGCCGGGTTTGGGAATGGACCAGGGTTGCTCAGGGGCAGGGTGGGGGAAGGAGGAGCAAATGTCCATTTATGGCTCTCCTCCTTCAGGGAGGGGGGACATCATGAGTCTCAGTCACCACCTAGCTAAGGCTGGGTGGCACCACAGTGACAGCCTCCTAATTAGCTGGAGGCAGGCACTGAGTGCATGCAGCATCTTAACAGTGCACACATGTGCCTTGGCATGTTGGCCAGCCTAGGAAGTAGTTTGCCCTGGTTACCTTGAATGACAGTGCCCTACAGCCTTTTGACCTCTCCCCATGTGGATCTCCACTGGTGTAACAGCAGCGGAAGTGGCGGCTGCGGTTGGAGGCACTGGGGGGGATGCTCGATGAAGGAGTAAGGTGGAAAGCAGGGTGGCCAAACAGCTATATGAAAAACAAATAAATTCAACTAACTTGGAAGAGCTCTGCCAGTGCATGAACACAACCAAGACACGTGTCAGCATGGCAGAGGAATTCCAGGAACAGCACTGATTGAAAAATGTGGGAATAAGGATGAGCAATATCTCTGCTATGGAACCAGGTGCAAGCCTTGGAAAAGCAGAAGGAATAATCATTTATCTGTAGGATTCTTAAGGGGTTCAGGGGGTAGAGAATCCAAACTTTCTTACAGCAGGTAGTACCAATTTTTCTGTGGTTTCAGACTGAGGCCTAGATGGAGACTGAGTGTGCTCACCAGTCCCTGGCACTGTGTCCAAAATAAAGTAAAAGACTCTGGCCACTCCTAGTGAAATTTCTCTTTTCCAGGTGTAAAAAAACAGATCCTTCAGTTGGCAAGGGAGTGCATTCCTTTGCGATGGCAAGGGCACCACAATCAAATATACTGGAACTTTTTCCCAAAGTTCACTGTTAAAATGAAGGGGTTACTAGTGGGGTACCGCAGGGTTCAGTACTGGGTCCAGTCCTTTTTAATGTCTTTATAAGTGGCATTGCAGAGGGACTGGAAGGAAAAGTATGCCTCTTTGCAGATGACACAAAGATCTGCAACAGGGTTGATACACAAGGATGCGTGGAAAGGATGAGAAGGGACTTGGCAAGGTTGGAGGAATGGTCAGAAGTATGGCAGCTTGGATTCAATGCAAAGAAGTGCAAAGTAATGCACCTGGGAAACAAAAACCCAGGGGAAGATTACACAATGGGGGAGGTAGTAACAACAACAAAAATGGAAAGGGACCTGGGGTAATCATATCAGATGACCTTAAGGTTGGCAAGCAATGTGAGAAGGCGGTAGGAAGGGCTGGGGGGATACTGGGATGTATAGGGAGAGGCATCACCAGCAGAAAACAGGAAGTTGTTATCCCCCTGTACAGACAGTTGGTGAGACCCCATCTGGAGTACTGCGTCCAGTTCTGGAGACCCCATCTCCGCAAGGACATAGACAGGATGGAGGCAGTTCAGAGGAGGGCAACTAAAATGGTGCAGGGTCTGCAAGAGAAGCCATATGAGGAGATGCTAAAGGAGCTTAATATGTATACCCTTGAGGAAAGGAGGGAGAGGGGGACATGATAGAAATGTTTAAGTACCTCAGTGGAATCAACAAAGTCCAAGAGGGTAGCATCTTTCAGAAAAAGAGATGTGCAAGAACAAGGGGACACAATTTGAAGACAGAGGGGGGACGGCTCAGGGGCAATGTGAGGAAGTATTTTTTCATAGAGAAGGTGGTGGACGCATGGAACAGCCTTCCTGAGGAGGTTGTGGGGTCTAAAAAACTGTGGGAGAATTCAAGAATGCATGGGGCAGACATAAGGCATTTTTTGTAGGGGGGAAGGAAGAAATAGGCTGTTGGTTAAATAGGATCTGCAGCTTATCCTCTAGGTAGGGAAATGGGCAGACTAGGTGGGCCAAGCAGTCCTTATCTGCCATCAAAGTCTATGTTTCTATGTCTAAGGCATTTACAGATGTGAGACCAAAGATGTTTAGCTTAGGTGCGGTATGGCATGTGGTACCCTGCTGCACGGAAAGTGCTTCACAAAGGTGTCACACACAGCTTCAAATCTCCTCCTGCAGCAAACAGTTTGTTTCACAAAACATGACCAGGCACCATTCACTCATCCAGATTGCTGAGGGGGATTACCGAGGAATCCTCTAGGGTCACTGCTTCACCGGAGTAGGCAGCAGGCCCCGATGCCAAACTGTAGGCCATGCATCCATCCCTGCAGCAACTGACCAAGACAGACTATTAAATGGTTCCATGAGGCAGAAGGAAGCAGAAGACCAGAGGGCACCAATGAGAGGCTTCCATCTCACCTCCCAGAGACATAAGTTGCAGATGGAGTAGAGAACTCAGGACATCTTTCGGTAGCTCCGCAGCTATACTAAAAGGAAACCACTTTGCCATCTTGCGAGAGGAGAGCCAGGTTGGAGCAGATGTGTTAGCAGTTCTGCCAGCACTCACTCATCCACCACCCTCCACAAACCCCCCCTTCTGTTGTCTTGGACTGAGGTTGCGGTAGAGGTCCCACTGCCAGTTATATCAAGGCCAGATTAACTAAATGTGGAGCCAGACTGCAATAAGATACTTGTAGGTAAGCAGGGGTAATGACACAGATGTTCTCAGTACCAGCCTGGAAGCAGGAAGCAGAGACAGGCCTCTGGATGGTGTTACTGATATCCTTCTCTAGGGCTATGTGTTTGACATTGGAACTTTTTACAACTATGCTTTTCTTACTACAAGGGCTTTGTACCATAGCCTAGTCTATGTGCCCTGTAAATAGCTTCTTCCAGTGTTACTGGCAGCACATATACCTGCTGGATTTTTCATGGCCCTAAAGAGGCCAGAAAATTCTGAATACCCTGTGTCCAGCTGTGTGTCTCCTGTGGAAGTCCTAACTGAACTACCCAGATATACCTCCCTACTAGTGCTGTGGATTTTCTATACTTTGATTTCAGCAAAGCATTTGACTCATTGCCTCACAGACGGTTGCTGAAGAGACTAGAGGATCTGGGTGCAGCGAAGGACATGGTTAAATGGGTGGGAAACTGGTTAGAAGGGAGACAGTAGAGGGTTATGGTTAATGGAGTCAAATCAGAAGAGAGTGAGGTCACCAGTGGGGTGCCACAAGGATCGGTCCTGTATCTAGTCCTTTTCAGTATGTTCATCAGCAACATGGAAGAAGGAATCCAGGGCAAGATGTGTCTCTTCACAGATGACACTAAGCTCTGTGGTAGGGTAGATAGTGAGGAGAGTTTAAGGAGATAAAAGGAGACTTGTAAAGGCTAAAGAGGTGGTCAGAAGTTTGGCAGTTGAAATTTCATGCCAAAAGGTGCAGGTGATGCACATGGGAACAGAACCCCAGGGCAGAGTGCAGGATTGGGGGGGACCTGGGCATGACCTTTGATGAAACAAATCTAGGAGTCATCATCAGTGACTCCATAAAACAATCAAGCCAGTGTAACAAGGCCTACAATAAGGCAAACAGGATGCTGGGGTGTAGAGGAAGGGTTACTAACAGCAGAAGGAAGGAGGTATTACTACCCCTCTACAGATCACTGGTGAGGCCCCACCTGGAGTACTGTGCCCAGTTCTGGAGTCCTTATCTAAGCAAAGATAAAGACAGGTTAGAGAGAGTGCAACTTACGGTGACCAAAATGATTCAGGGCCAGCAGGGTCGAGGCACTGAACATGTACTTGCTGGAGGCCAGACAAGAGAGGGGAGATATGTTAGAGACCTTCAAATTCCTGAAACGAATGAAAAAGGGTAAACTGCTAGGAACTAATTAGCATAAGTAGTGGTTCAGGAACACAGGTACATGAGTGGAAACTGACAGGGGAGCGGTTCAAGAGGGAAGTGAGAAAGTTTTATTTTACAGACAGGGTGGTGGAGCCATGGAACAATCTGCCAGCTGATGTGGTGGGCACCAGAACTATCAGCGGTTTCTAACACAGCTGGGACAGAGTGAAGGACTTAGTGCTTTTCAGGCTGGTAGCAGTAGGGTGGGGAGTGTGGAGGTGGATAGTGTGGGTTAGAACCCTGTAGGAACAATAGGTCCTGGGTTTGTTAGGGTATTATTGGTAGACTGAACGGATCAAAGGTCTTTTTCTGCCATCATTGTCTGTGTTTCTAGTGCAAAACAAAGGTCTACATAATTGCCACCCCCAAGTCCTGAACGACAACAAAGAGATGACATCAGAGACAGACCTTGACTCCCCTGCATACAAGGATGGTCTTAGACCCATAAGCACCCCTAGACAAACGTGGTATCAATGTCCACAGGTACAACCTCTTTTGTGGGTCCTGACAGCCAAAAAAAAACAAAGATTTATTGATCTGGTGTCCCTTCACAACTGGTACCCCTGGGCAGCTGCCTAGTTTGCCTGTCCTTAAGGCTGACCCTATGGGCATACAACCATGAACTGTTTCAGGCACCTATCTTGTGAAGTTTCCAGACAAGGGTGCTCCAAGCTGCTGGACATATGGATTCCAGCAGCATCGGACACAGTGTCTATATATATGTCCTCCCACGGGTCATGCCTGAAAATAGGCAGAATCTGCCTAGTGCACTTACCCGGTCAATAAAAACGAAATAAATAAATAAATAATCTCCCTTGGTTAAATCCTCCTATTTCCCCTCCTTCTCCCAACCCCCTCCAATACTTGCCCCACCTCACCCTTTGTTCTATTATCTGCTGTTGAACATTGACTTTCCTATGCAACCTGTTTGTCTTCATTGTGTATCTATTCTCTTAATAATGTTTAAGCCTATCGGATGTATGTATTTCTGCAACCCTGTATCATGTGATTTATCTATTTTTTTGCCATTTGTATTCCAGTGTACTACTGTAACCTTCTTACTATTTGTTATACTGTTCTACTGTTCCGTGCCTTGCTGTTGTTATATTAACTCTGTGCCACAGTATGTGGCCCAGGTCGTGCCTGAAAATGGTCCCTGGGCTCAGTGCACCTACCTGGTTACCAAAGTCATAAATAAACGAGTAAAAAGTGTATGCTAACTTGGGCTGCACCTTGCACAGGAGAATTGTACTGTGCCTGTATCAGCCCACATTCTGTCCAGATATACGAGGGGATTCAAGACAAAATTAACAGAGGGAGAGGGGAAAGTTTTTAATGTTTCTGATGGTTTAAATGTGGAGGTTGGTGCGTGCCTCTCACCTAGCTTTCATGCAGGGCATGCGTATCAAGCAGAAGGAAGCTGTCACTACAGGCACTGTTAACAAGCCCCTACCCTGAGCATTTGAGGCGTGAAGGGGTGGTAGGACTCAGTACATTTAAGATCTATCTAACCAACTGTGCACATGGCTGTAGATCTGCTGTCAGCCACTTGTGAGTGCACTGCCATCAGCCACATGGCTGAGATGGCAGTCACATATCCTTATTCTCTGTTTTTATGTGGCATGCCATCTAACCCTAATGTACTCTACTTCCATAGACCCAGAGGTAAGAGGGCCTTACAATTATACTGGGCAAGGGGTTTCTGTTCCCATGCTCCCCCATAATCCATTTGGCACAACATGGGGTACTGCAACTTTCTGTCCATGGCAGGTATCAGAGCATGGTGTTTGTCACCCCTCTGTGCAACAGAGTCCACCATTGCCTCCTACCTGCAGATTGGGCTCCCTTACAAGTTCCCTATTACTCATGTCCTAAGTGCTGTTCAAATAAACACAGTGGGAACTCATTGTGCTTGGATTTCATGCCATGAGACCTTGGCCCCTCCATGCCTGTGTGCAGTCCTTGTTCCTGGATGTCCTCTTAGTGATAAACTAAAAGATCTTTATCATCACAACCATCATATGGGTTAATGTTATGTTGAGAACATTTGTTACGATTGGGTGTTTTTCAATTCAGTGTTTTTTCCGATTACAGTAGTTCTCTGGGGAGTTAGGGTTTACTCTTCCTAACCTTTTTTCAAATCCTGTTTGATGCTGATTGAGGGGCCTGTCTGACCCCCTTTCAACCGTCCAGTGTTCCCATTGGCCCCATACATCAGGGGGTTCACTGTACGCTCTCCAGAATATTTTGGGGGTACAAATCAAAGTTTTGGGGGTTTACTGTACCCTTTTTGAAAATGTTTGTGGGTACAGATTCCTCACCTGGTGCACCCCATCCCAAAGCATTCCCTAATCCCTCCTGACCACAACTCTCTCACAGTACACAACAGGTTATAAATAAATAAACAGAAGCTGCCTTTTGTGTGTTTTTCTTTTGGCAATGCTCAGCTGATGGTTGTGTGGCGTGGACACACTCTCTGGGCTGGTGGCCCAGCAGCACAGTGCTGCACACTCACACTCAGATGATCACACAGTGAACTTAAAATCGAAGTAGCTGTCTGTGAAACTCGGGTCAGAGACAGTAACATGCTAGGGTTGCAGGAGGTCTCCCAGTGTTGGTAAACAGATATGTTATAGCACAAGCCAGCCATCGTGGGAGTGAAAGGAGGATTAGTGCAGCGCCACAGCATTTGAACCCAGCTCACCGGGAGTCTAGCCATGGGGCTGAGAAAACAGAGCTGCCAGTAAGGACTCATGCTCTCTAGGCTGGGGCACAAGAATGCACTGTCTCAGTCAGTATGTTGTTTGTTTCTCCCTGTGAAACAATTACTAGGGCACATACCTGCCTGTTTATAGGCTTCGTCTGATCATCCTTGCCATCAGGTCTTCAGTTGATACTCCATTTAGCTGGCCTGGACCTCCGAACTGATCTCCTGCCAAGACACTGCATAGCATGATGTTGCTGTCCTCAACTTGTTCTGGTCAAACTGCCAGTCTTGCCGCACACTGGCTCCCCAGCCTCCAACCACTAACTGAACTGCTGTTGTGGGAGGGGAAAATCACTTGATTGGACCAACTGGCACTAGCTAAAGGTAACGGGGAGAATCTAGTGCATGGTCACAAGGGAAATTGCACACATGCCTGCAGAGAACCTTTACATGCACTGTACCCTCTTCACAAACAGATGTACATGAATTTCATATTTATTGGGGGGGATTGTTTATACTCCTGTCCCCAAAGCCCTCACAATCTGGGGAGCCCCAGCCTCATCATCCTGACGTCCACCAGCCGGCACAGTAGTGGCCTCCAGGGCTTTCCCCCCTGAGGGGTTGGAGGAGGGCCCTCCCCTCTGAGATCAGATCAAGTGTTCCTGTGCCATGGCTGGCTGGGTATGAGGCCTGCAAGTTCCCCCTTCATCCTCTGTGGAGCATTTTTCCTGGATTTCCTTGCTGCTGGGGCAATGCATGCAATGATGCTGCACACGCTCCCGTTAACGCCACCGTCAAGCATCTGCGCCACTCCCAAACCCCCATTTTGTGGTGTCGGTGCACCAGCCTCCAGCCACTGCTAGGGGCCAGGCTAGCGCCAACCGCTGAACCCCCCCCATCCCGGAGAAGGAGAGCTGTCCTCTGGACACTCAACCCTTCTCCTCCCTGCCGACCCCCGGGGGCCCGAGTTCGTTCCTGAATGCGGGTCGCCGGCATGGCATGAGGTGTGGTGTCCAGCACCTCAACCTTCAGCGCCACTGGGCCAGCTTGAATTTCATATTTTTTATGTGATTCACGTACATTTAGGCATGAATGGGAACACTGCAACTGTTGCCTCAAGCACACAGCCACTCTCCGAGTTTAACTTCAACCTTATCTCATTTAAATAGGTAGAGGACCTTTTAATCTCTCTAGATAACAGAAAAAGTGCTGGTGCTGACCAGCTCAAACCTTTTTTCCTCAAACTGGGCCACCCTTATCTTACAGCGCCCATCACAAACCTTTCAATGTGTTTCTTACACAAGGGGTACTCTCCCCATCTTAGAAAATAGTGCATATAATCCCCCTCTTTAAGTCAGGCGATCCCTGGGACCTTAACAATTACTGGCCCATATCACGTCTACCTATATTATCTAAATTACTCAAAAAATGAGTTAATATGCAGCTAATGCAGTACCTGGACTCCTCCAGCCTCCTCAACCCTTTACAGTCCAGCTTTAGGCCAAAACACAGTACTGTAGCTGTGCTTGCAAATGTTACCAACAATTGGCAATCCACACTTGATATTAAACATCATGTCAGCACAGTCTTTCTGGACCTGAGTAAAGCCTTCGATACCATGGATCACACAACACTGCTCCATAAGCTAAAGGATATCCACCTAGACGCTACCACCATGCGTTGGTTCTCATGTTGCCTTACAGATAGACAGCAACAAGTCAAGGCACAAGGCGATCTCTTCCCTCTCAAAACTCTGCCCAGAGAGTACCCCGGGGTCCATACTTAGGCCCTTACTATTTGTAATTTATATAAATAGCATCAACACTAATGTTACGATGCCCAACGTGCATGTCTTTGCTGACAACACTGTACTATATGTCTCCAGGCCCTCCCTCGAGCTTGCCTGTGCAGACCTGCAACATGGCTCCAACCAGCTCCAACACAATCTTTTCCAGCTGAAATTGCTATTAAATGTGAAAAAAACAACGGTTATGTTTCTTTCACCCCACACCCAAACAGCAAGTGCCTCAAGCACCTGCCCTCCCTTCCAGATAACGACTCTCCTAGGTGAATCACTTGAGGTAGTAGACGAATTTAAATATCTGGGGTTCTGGCTTGATTGTCAGCTATCCTTCATAGTATTCATCGAGGAACTCTCTAAGAAACTAAAAAAGAGGCTAGACATCTTCTTTAGAATCAAGTACCTTCTCAAATATGAAGCAAAAGTAAGGCTGGTCCAGACCACTTTTCTTCCCCCTCATCAACTACGCAGATTTCATTTATAGTCACTGCTCTAAATCAGTCCTTAGTAAATTGGATGCACTCTACCACAGAGCACTAAGGTTCATTACTAATGCCCCCTTTAGAACTTACCATTGTGCTCTTTACGTTTAACTTGGCTGGCCCTTGCTGCACAGTAGAAGATTTAAAAATCCCACATTGTGGTCTTATAGAGCTATCCTAAATAAACTCCTTCCCTTTATTATGGAATTCTTTAAGTGTACAACCTGCACGTATTCACTGAGGAGATACTCGTATATACTACTAGATGTACCTAGGGTTGGGTCCCGATATGGTGAATCTGTGGTTAGCCATGCTCTCCCTGCCTTGTGGAATAATCTCCAATGCTCCCTAAAACTTACTACCATTATCTGTCTTCAGACATTCAAATCCTAATTGGACCGCTTTATACGGGAGAAATGTATTTAATCTGTTCACTCTCTCCTGTCCAGGAGAAATGTATTTGCTATTATAACCTGTTTTCTCCTTCCTGTTACATTACAGCCCCTCATGGCTCTCCTTGGGATGCCTGTTTTGTGTACCACCGACTGTATAGCACTTGTATTTTTGTACCTATGTGATTGCAGTCCTTATTGTATTTATTTCTTATCAAGTAAACTTGGAAACTAGAATCTTCCTATATATTCCTCCACTACTTTGTATCCTATGGCATTCTATTTAGGACCTTATCTGGTTGTATAGTGTAATGTTTTGCTCAGTGTACCATTGTATGTATTGAAATGTTTTTGTTAGTGTCCATCCAGGACCACCTTGAAAATGAACTTGCTTGTTGGTGCTATTCCTGGTAAAATAAAAATGATTGATTGATTGCTGTGACCATGAACAGAGACTTACTGAATGGAACCCTGTTGTCCTGAGGGAGGGGAGTAAGCTTTATCTGCAGTGGCACGAGTCTATGTTCCATTCAGCCTGCTAGACTGAAGGATCTGTGTCTAGTTCTGTTATCAAGATTTATGCCATTTACAAGATGTCTATTGTTTTTTCTGTTTTATTTATGGTTACAATTGCAATTGCTGAGAATTCTTGCCCTGTGTTGCTGCAACACAGTGGTAGACCTGAATAGGTAAACTGCAGAATACACTTCAGAATCCAGGTCTAGAGCTCAAAGAAGTATTTTATTCTGTATAGATGGTATAGGCTGAGTACCACACAACTAAATGATATAAAAGTGTTGTGGGAGTTTGTCTTGCAACACCCCTCATATCAGAATAATTGCTGGGTGCAAGTCCTCTGTATCTACTTCTAGACCTAACACTGTCACTAAACAGTATCATAGAACTGAAATGTATACTTCAGTCACAGTCAGAGCCAGCACCAAAATTTATAATCCAGCTGGGTCAGAATAAAGCTAGAGTCATAAGCCAGAGCTCGTATCAATTGCCCCTCCCCACCTTGCTTAAGCTCCTTGGTGGTAAGTAGGGAGTAACATACAGTCAAGGGTGGAGCTGTCAAAGCACTAGCCACTCTTCATCAACCAAACATTGGCCAGTACCAAGAAGTATGCTCTCCAGTGTGGGAATACTATAGCAGAGCTCTATAGCCACCCATCTAGGCCTAGTGGAGTCTAGCTTAAGACATGTTTCAGATGGGCTGCCTGAAAATCTGTTGTCATAGATTTCAAAAAGGCCTTTGACTCGGTGAAGTGGGGGTACCATTGAAAAGTAAGGTGAAAGTGGGGATAGGCCCTGCCTTCCCCACGTGGGTCTCAGTTCTATATACTACAACATTACTCACATCCCTATGAATATTACCCTCTCTTCTCCCCCTTCCCTGCAAAAAAAATCCAGACTGGTGTTTCTGCTTTCTACATTACTTTTTGTGCTGGCCATTGAATCTTTGGTGGAAGCATTGAGGGCAACACTGCAGGTGTCAAGGATTGAAGTGGTTGATCAGTCCTACTAGACCAATCTCTATCCTGATGATATATCAGTGACCTTGACTGACCTGGCCACAAGCACTCTGGCTTTCATGTACATGTTATGTACTTTTACATCAGCCTTGGACCTCAAAGTCAATGGGACCAAAACCAAAGAGTTCCCCCTGAACTGACACTGTACCCAAAATATCTGCAATACAAATGTCCTCAAGGCATCAGCTATATGGACATTAGAGCATCCAGTGACCTAAAGAAGCTCTTCACTCTGAACTTCCTGCCTCTCCTTACAGAATTACATATAGAGTGTGACTGGTGGAAGACCTTAAACCTCTCCTTAGCAGGCAAGATACAGGGAAATTAAAATGGTTACAGGAACCAAACCACTGTATCTAGTTTGTTACTATCAAACAACTGTGCTTCAGGAGGAACAAACTCAGAAGTCACTGGTCTCAGGAGGGTTGAGGACTACCATAGATAAAGGGGTATTATCTGGCTTTCATGGGGGTGCAGACTAGCCTCTGCCTTTCTCAGACAAATGTGACCTTCCCTGTATGTATGTACCTGGAGTCCAGGATGATGGGGGGGACCTCAAGTAGCACCTGCCTTTATAATTCCATACCACCGACACCTTATGGAACACAAACCATAGAGGTTTCACGCAAGACATGGACTAGCTTGGGAAAATTAGTAGAGGCAGAGCTTACCCTAATATTCTTGCTCCCACTATGGGACAGTTCCCAAGTATGTATAGCCCAGACCCCAATATACTGGAGAAGATGAGCATCCAAGAGAGGAGAACACCACAGGGTGACTGACCTCAGAAGGTCAGAGCTCTGCTTCTAATTATATCAGCATAAGAGATGCAATGCCGATCAATTGGCTTCATCTGTACTCTCATAAAACTGCTCCAAAATCATGATTATTGTCACAACTAAAACCCTTTACAATATCAATGGAGTACTGCAACTTGATGGGAGGCAGAAGGAAGGTGAAAAATAAAAATAAGACAGAGGATTTTGATCAATTGCCAGAGTAAAGTGGTCAGAAGGAAGCACAGCAGACCACAATGGAGGGAGAAGCCTCTCCACTGTTGACACAACCCACCAACATGGCCATTCTAGCTGAACTAAAATAATTTATTGTAGGCACAGGTGTGGGGTGCAGGATTCTTCTCGTCTACCATCCACCTGGGGGTGAGAAGCAATTCCTGCAGGAAGTCGCGGACTTCATTGTCGACATGGTGTTGGAGTCCCCCAGATGGCTGGTGCTGGGGGACTTCAATGCTTGGGTCAATGATGAACTCTTGCAGTTTGGTCAAGACTTCCTCCAGTTGATGAATTCGCTGGGCTTCTCACAGGTGATTACCTCTGCAACCCATAGGCACGGTCATTCCTTGGACCTAGTCTTCCTTCTGGGTATGGAGACCTCTGATTTGGTGGTGGAGCCAGTCAGTTGGTTGGACCATCACACCATAAGGTTCAATATCCAGGCTCCCCCCCCCTGTATAGGCCTACCCCTAAGGAGATGATCCGGTAACGCCCTTTAAGGGGTTTATCCCCCGATGGCCTACTGGCAATGCTGGACCTATCGGGGCTGCCGAGGAACAGTGGTGATAAAGATACCTTAGTCCGGGGTTATAATGACGCTGTGATTGGGGCTCTGGATTGCCTTGTTCCTGTCCATGTTTGTCTCCTTACCCAGCGCCCTTGGTTCCCTTGGTTTGATGGAAAGTGGGACGAAGGCTGGAGCATCATTGGTGAAAATCAGGCCTGGATGCTAACAAACTTAGATTGTTAGCCCATTATAAGGACCATCAATTGGCTATCTCCCGTAAGAAGGCAGAGTTCCTATCCAGGGAGATTGCTACGGCACAAAATCGACCGGCTCAGCTCTTTCGCAGTGTAGACTGACTGTGCAATCCAGTCTGTCTGCAGTCTCAGACAGCATTGTCGCAAGGGAAGTGTGACGAATTTGCTCTCTTTTTTGCTGATAAGGTTGCCTACATTGGGTCTGAGATTCGCACGGGACGTCCCAATGGGGTGGATGGTGATCGGGTGGGAGGTGGCAGCTCCTCGGTCTACCTGATCTGACTTTGGCCAGCTGGTAATTGGGGATGTTGTGAAGATTATCCAGTCTTTGCAGCCGACCTGCTGTAGTTTGGACCCCTCCGGGAGCCCAGAAATCCTAATATTGTTTCTACAATTTCTGCTTTCAGCATCCTCCGCCCTGTCCTGGAGGGTTTTAACATTGTGATTTAGCTGTAGAATGGCCTGCTCTGCATAGTCCATGCACTTGTCTGTATCAGTAGCCTGGGCCTCTGCCTTGTCTTGGCATTTCTTAATCTTGCCCATGTCTGTCCGGATCACTATGACAGTAGAGCGCATTTCTTTGCGAATCTCCCAAAATTCTGCCAACATTTGGGCCATGTGGCGTTGGATAGTGGCCAGCTCTGGTTGTGTTTGTTCAGGTTGGCCATGCCTTGAGGCTGCCGAGGCCTGTGAGCCCTTGCTCTCCAAATCGTGGTCTGTGCTTCCTTTGGCATAAAGAGCATCGGAGGGTGTGGAGTTACTAAGCCCTCTCCTCCTAGGCATATTGTCACCTTCTAGTTAGATTTTTTTATCGTGGATTTTATCAAGAAAGCTACAATTGTGATGGTTTAATTGCCGATCCTGATGGGAGCCTCTTCAATTACTGTACACCCGGTAGCATGACGTCACCATAAGTCCATGATTTCTATTCTGTCATTTATACCAGGTGGTATTGTAGCTTTGAGCTTAATGATCCAGAAAGACTCTCACTGGGCAGGAGGCTTTTCCAGATCACCATTCTGAGCCCCCACAGCGACCTTCTTGATACCAATAAATGTCCATTTGTGGGTACCAGAGGAAGCAGGTTGGGGAATGTCAGCAGCTGTTACATATTTCAGATTTTCACGTGTAATCACCTACTCATTCCTTTAACTTCCTCTCAGTCCTTCTGACGTAATATGCCCAACAAATGCAAGTACCCAGGTAAATCACATGGGTAGAATCACAGTTTATATATAGAATAATGGATGGAGTATTGTACATTATGAGTTTTTTACATACCCGAGGTGTGCAATACCACAAAAAAACATAACTGTGAAGCACAGTGGTTTGTTATGATATTGCATGCCAAGGGTATGTAAAAAATGAATAATTTAACACCCCATCTTTTATTTTATATAACTGCTATTAGGAAACAAGGAACAGTGGCACAAGAACAGAGAAAACTCAACTGCACATTGGGATGGTACATTAGATTTTCCTGTCATGGATGTAATGTGCAACTGGGATTTGTAAGTCCCAAAAAAAAAAAAACAAGAAGCAGACTTATTTGATGACCCGTATTTCATTAGGTATGAGCTATGGCTTCTATTAAAATTTTGCATTTTGACCTGTGGCTCATATTCAGGAGTGGCTTGTATTACAAACTCAAATGTTTAAGTGGATAAATAAAATATTACACATCCTGAATTTGATCAAGTAAATGAAAGAAAACATATATCTATTTATGTTTTCTGTGTTCTTTAACCTAAAACTTCAGTATGAAAGTATGAAACTAGAACACGAAGTATGAAGTCCACTTAACATTTACTTTTCTGTACATTTCCACTGTACTTTACTTATTGACTGACCATAAGATGCTTATATGATGGTGGCCACGCTGGGCTAAGCTATCCCCACACATCTTTTTAGAGAGCACAGTAGTTAATTTTAGAAAGCACACAATATTGTAATTGTATATTTTTAGAGCAGCTTGTCAGGGTAGAAGAAGTGAAGTATTTAGTGTTAGGACTGTCTTTTTATTTGTTTTTGTTTTGTTATATATAATAGTTGTAGACACGGTGAATTTAGCTGTCGCGTTTTGTGTGGGTTGCATTAGTCAGTCCTCACATTTTGCGTTAATTTGGACGTACCCTGATTTGTATTCGTGGCAATTCTCTCCTGAATTGTGCTTGAGGATAAGGAGACTGATATTCAAGAGCTGATATCCTCCGAGAGTGGAAAAGAGGAGCCGTGGTTTTGGTCTGCCGCTTTTCGATCGCTGATTGCTGAATTAAAGCAAAGCTGTGGTTTCGGCAACAGAGTGGAGGTGTTGTGTTGGGACTGGGCTGTTGGGCTTCGGTGGAGTCTTGGTGATTATTGGAGCCATTCTTGCTATTCTTGCCGCTCAACCTCGGTGAGCTGGTTGATTGGTTCGCCTTTCATTTTCTCTCACATTTAAGAAGTTTGGTGACTTTTTCCGACCTTGTTATCCTGAACCTGAACCCCGGGGGGTGCTACTGGTGGGATTTGGTGTGAGGACTGGACCTGCTGTTGTCGGAGGACGAGTAGCTGGTGCATGAGCCTTGTGGGTCTGGGGGGAGCCGAAGAGCTTGTTCCTCACCTAGATCTAGTACACTTAGATCCCTGTTGGTGTTCCTCTCGGGGATGGTTTGTTGGTTGGTGTTGGGAGAAGATTAGAAGGCCAGAAGTGGAATAAAGAAGCAGCGTCTGATTTGGAGGCCCATCGACTTTTGAGCTTGGTGAGAATCGATGTGAGAGAATGAACTGTTGAGATGCCCACAGCCCAGCAAGAATGTTTTCTCCATTCTCTTGCCTGATGGACAGTATGTTTTCCTCTTTTACAGACAGTTTAAGGACATATTTTTTATTTCCTGCCTGGTGGACAGTGTGAATGTTTTTCTCTCCTACAGACAGCTTAAGGACATATTGTGGATATTGAAAATGTTTTTGCTTTCTTTTGATGATTTGATTGATATATTGTATCCCGAATTGTACTGCTGAAGTGAGAGTTTGGTGGGGGGATATTTGTTTCTGGTGAGGTGAGAGCTCCCAGAAGTCATAAACTGTTTTTGGAGAGAATTGTGTAACTTTCCCCTCATACCCATGTTGTAATTTATAATTTATTCTGTTTTGTTTATTTTGTGTTATTTATTATTGTTTGGTGTGTGGTGTATGAGTGATAGTTGAGTGGTTGGTTGTGTGGTGTTGTGTTGTTGGTCTGAATTTATTGTGTGGTATTTTGAGTGTGTGAAGATGTGTTGGGGAGTTATTCGGACGGTCAGGCATTATTCCCCCTCCCGGCTTAAGGACCTCCGCCCTTTTAGTTGTCCCCCATTATCCCCGGAGGTATATAGATGGTGTAGGGCTCTGGGGATTGTAAGGAGGAGGAAGGTGGAGGCGGGGCCTGGAGGGGAATGGAAAGGAGTGGACGGATTGGGATAGTGGGGACAAGAAGATGCCCTGGGGCAAAATGGGTTCAGGAGAGGGGTCTTCCCTGCCTGATTCCCATACCCAAGGGCTCTGCCTGCGGCAGGCAGGTGGCTCGGTCTTCACCCGGCAACCCATCCAACTCGGACGGTGTTATGTAATGCCAGGTCCATTAAAAACAAGACTGCTATAATAGGTGATCTTGTCGGATCATCGGACCTGGCATGCATCACCGAGACCTGGCTGGATGATAATGCTGGGCCTGTTTTGGTTTCAGCTGTACCAGTTGGGTACTCGGTGATACACCATCCAAGACTGGATCGTAGGGGCGGGGGGGTGGCAATCTGTTTTAGAACGGAACTGAACCTGATGGAGGTACCAGTAGGAATTACCAATTTCTTTGAATGTATCTTGGGTGAGGGTGTGGGGTACAGGATTCTTCTCATTTACCATCCACCGGGTAATGGGAATATTTTCCTGCAGGAAGTTTCAGACTTCATTGTTGATATGACATTGGGATCCTTCAGATGGCTGATTCTGGGGGATTTCAATGCCTGAGTCGATGATGAACTCTTGCAGTTTGGTCAAGACTTCCTCCAGCTGATGAATTCGCTGGGCTTCACTCAGGTTATTTCCTCCTCTACCCATATAGATGGTCATTCACTGGACTTGGTATTCCTCCTGGGGATGGAGATATCTGACTTGGTGGTGGAGCCAGTCAGATGGTCTGACCATCACACCATTGGGTTCAGTTTCTTGGGCCCCCCCCCCGGTAGGTCGGCTACTACAGAAATGGTCTGGTACTGCCCTTTCCAGGGTGTTACCCCGGAAGACCTGATGGCGTGCTGGAGCTATCGAGTTTGCCGAGTGAATGCATGGATCCCGGGGACCAGGTTCATGCCTATAACAAGGCAGTAGTAGGGGCCCTGGATTCCATTGATCCTGTACGTGTTTGACCCCTCACCCTTTGCCCCAAGTCTCCTTGGTTTGATGAGACTTCGAGGGAGTTGAGGAGAGTGGGAAGAAGGCTTGAGGGATGTTGGCGGAAGTCGGGTCTGGAGTGTGACAGGCTTAGTTTGATGGACCATTATCGTGTCTATCAATCAGCAATTACCCGTAAGAAGGCAGAATTCGTGTCCAGAGAAATTGCTGCTGCACAGAATTACCAGCCCAGCTCTTTCGGACCGTGGACAGACTGTGCAATCCACTCTGTCTTCAGCCTGAGAAACTGTTTTCACAGGAACGGTGTGAGGAGTTTGCTCGATTCTTTGCGGATAAGGTTGACACAATCAGGTCCGATCTCTTTCTAACTCTTTCAAACAGAAGTTATGGTGGTCGGCAGGAGATGTCGGACACCCAGTTTTTGTGGTCTGACTTTGACCGGACCACAATCAATGACATAATGATGATCATCCAATCGCTGTGACTGATCAACTGTAGTTTGGACCCGGGCCCCACCCGCCTCTTAGTAGGATGTGTGGATAAAATCAGCCTGATCCTTGCCGAGATAGTCTGGTTGTCATTGGAGAAGGGGATCTTTCCTGATCCCTTGAAGGAAGCCATAATTAGGCCCCTTCTTAAAAGCCCTCCTTGGACCCGGACTGTCTGGCTAACTACAGGCCTATGTCTAACCTACCTTTTATGGGTAAGGCTATTGAGAAGGCAGTCGCATTGCAGCTGGACGATCATTTGACCAGCCACAATGCCTATGATTCTCTCCAGTCCAGATTTAGGAAGAGACATAGTACCGAGACAACCCTTGTTCGGGTACTAAATGACCTCCTAATAGCGAGAGATTGAAAGACTCGTTTCATCTTGGTCCTTCTTGATCTCTCTGCGGCACTTGATACCATTGACCATGGAGTGCTTTTGGAGCACCTGCGGTTTATCTGTGGACTATCTGACTCGGTCCTCAGTTGGTTTCGATCATTCCTCGAGGGTAGGACTCAGAGAGTGGTGTCTGGGATTTTTTCCTCGGCATCACTCCCCCTATCCTCTGGGGTGCCACAGGGCTCTATTCTGGCACCCATGTTATTTGCGGTATATATGCTGCCATTGGGAGCGATTATTAGGTGGTACGGCTTGAGTTTTCACTGCTATGCAGATGATACTGAGCTGTACATGTCCTTTGTGCCCGACCAGGGTAATGCTGTCTCGGTCTTTAACAACTGTCTCACCGAGATTCAGGACCGGATGACTGTGAGCTGGTTGAGGTTAAACCCGGAAAAAACTGAGGTGTTGGCTGTGGACCCAGGTCACCAGGGGGCAGGTTTGCTGACTGGGTCACCTTCAGGTCTTTGGCTTGGGGGGACCCAGTTGGCGACCTCAGACCGTGTGCGGAACTTGGGTGTTATATTTGATGACTGTCTGTCCCTTAAACATCAGGTATCAGCCGTTGTCAAAACTTCCTTTTACCATCTGAGGAATATAGCCCGGGTGAAGCATCTGGTTCCTGCTGATGACCTTCCAACGTTGGTCCACGCCTTCGTTACCTCCCGCTTGGACTACTGCAACGCCCTGTACCTAGGGCTACTGGGGGTGGATACTCGCCGCTTGCAGTTAGTGCAGAATGGGGTGGCCAGGCTTTTGACTGGTACATCAAGGACCAGTTGTATCCTCCATGGACTGCACTGGCTGCCAATATAGTGGCAGATTACCTTCAAGGTCGGTCCTCTGACCTATAAGGCCCTACACGATCAGGGACCTAGTTACCTGCAAGATCTTCCTCGTCCCTACTGTCCTTCCCGTCAGCTCCGATCCACCGATGAGGGATTGCTAGAGATTCCCAGGTTTGTTTAAAGACATCTGGGGCAAGATCATTTAGTTTTATGGCCCCGACCCTGTGGAATTCTCTACCTCATCGAGTGAGAGACTGTCTGACTGTCCAAAGTTTTAAGTTAGCCCTAAAGACGTATTTGTCTAGTCTGGCATATTTAGATTTTTAAATATATTTATTGATTGATTTTAGGATGTTGTTTTAATTTTATGTATAGATTTGTTGTAAAAGCACCTTGGTTTTGGAAAGGCGCTTTTTAAAAATAAAGTATTCATTCATTCATTCATTCAATATTTAGCACTGTGCACTTTGTAATAGCATTTTTTTTTTTTGTAACTTATATTTATTGTTTTTTTACAATAAAGTACAAGTATGACCCATAGGACAGTGCACAATAAAGCTGTACAATACAACATTTGAATATAAACAGTATTTTCCACACTCCTTAATTGTTACATCAAGTAAGGGCTTACCCCTATATTGTACTTTATAACCTTAACATAGTTATTCTTAAGGCTACTGCTGACATGAGTAGGGAAAAGCAATGATAGCCAAAATTCAATTAGACCCTATAATAATACCCCTTTCAAAAGGTATACTACTAACTCCCCAAGCAAAATAAGATCACCCTTAATAGCATAGCCTCCTCTCATCTCTCCTTCTCTCCACACTTTACTCTATAGCTGGCTTTTAACGCATTCTATAATATCTAATTATTTAAAGATCTTGACTAGGTAAGCCATGAACATCATTTGTATTTTCCCCCAACTTCTTCAACCCCTCCAAATCAGAACATGCTATCAAATTTGCACTTAATTACCAACTGTGCTTATTAAAATAACATTTAGGCACTACATAGCTGGGCTAAATAGTTTAACATGTCCATATTTCAACAGAAAATGGTTAACCAAAACGTGTCTTACATGCTCCACTCCTTCTATACAATAGGACCAATTTCTTTAACCTTTAATGCAGGTTACATCCCTACAATCTTTTTAATTTTAAGTCCCATATGTGAAGTTTGAGAGTGTTCAGGTATATATATATATATTTTTTTTTTACCCCAGTCCGTCAACAGCCATTAATGGATTATTGACTTACTGAACCCTTACTCTCCAGTTTTCAGGTGATCAGGTCTTCCTCTGATTCTGAGTTGGATCCCCTTGACCTACAGTCCGATTCGATTTTTGCCAACAGTTTACCGGCATCCGCGGGGTCTGTAAACAAGTATGTTTTAGTCCCATAGTCAACCTTTAGATTCGCTGGCATTAGGGGTACATGGTGTACCCCAATTGGCGTAGTTTCAGCCGAACTCCATCAAAGGCCTTACAGTGCTGGAGGGTGGTGAAACTCAAATCTGGGAAAATATGAATCAGAACTCCATGCCATGATGACTGCCCTTTCCTCTGCGCCAGTTGTAAGATGCTGTCTGTCTCTCGAATCGACCCTAGGACTGCTATTATCACCCTTACCGGTGGCTGCACTGCAATAGAGCGAAGGCGGGCTCCTCTCACTTTCACCCAATAAGCTCTTTGTACCTTAACTGGACAGGATAGCTCAAAATGGTCCCATAGCCAATTTTCCATGATAGCAACCAAATCTTCCCCTTCCGACTCCTCTGGTACACCTAAAACGCGTAGATTGGATGCCCGCGCCCAATTTTCTAAATTTTCAAGCCAGCGTCAGAGGTTCAAATTTTCTTTTACCAGGCCCGTTGATGTTACTAGGCCTTTTTCAGCAGTTGAGGTGGCACCTTTAACTTCGTCTCCCACCTTAATAAGTCCTGTTTCTACTATCACCATTCAGGAAGTAAAGTCATGCATTTTGCCATCAATCACTTGTATCGCCTTTAATAAAGCAGCATTAGAAGGTTGACTCAATACATTCTCTGGCGGTTCCCCGACTTTATCTGGGCCTTGCCTCATGTCTCTCTGCTTTGCCCGTCTCCACTCGTGTTGGCTTCTGTGCACCCCATTTCACCAATCGCTGGACTTTTACTGCTCTTATTTAGTATTGTTCTGCTCAGTATGTAATGTTGTCTATCAATTAAATATTTTTATTCCTATTAAGACGGATTCTAGTGGTGAAAAATCCAAAAACAGGCAGTGTGGAGCTCAGAGCTATGAAAGAAGCGTCTTCAGCTTGGCTGCTAGCCACGCCCCCTGTAATAGCATTTTTGCACTAGCATTTGCACTTGGTATGTTGTTACAGCTCATTTTGTTTACTTACACATTTTGTTCAGTAAGGTTTATTGAGGACTAGGAATAGACCTAATGGTCCTTCTAGCCTATTCCCCCACTACTCATATCCATCATGTAACGTTGCCATAAACAAATGGGTATCCAGGAGTCTTTTACACTTATTCAGATCCTTTGCGTCAACCACTTTGTCAGGCAATGCATTCCATGGTCCCACCCCTCTCATAGTAAAGTATGATCCCCTAAAATTTGCCCAGATCCTTTTCCATAGCCATCTCCTTCCTGTGTCCTCTTATATTAGGAACATTTTTCCTCAATTCTAAACCAATTTCTGCACATAAGTTGTTGTCCTCAATGTTGTTTTATAGTAATAACAGATTGCCTCTCTTCCTTCTTTTTTTCAGACTATAAAGTCCTAGATATTTTAATCTATCGTTATAGTCCTGATCTTTAACACTATATGTAACCCCCATGTTCCCAGGGGTTACTAGAATCCCAGTTAGAATCAGTGGTAGGCAGGGAATGCAGCTAGTGAAATGCCAGTTAAATGGGTTTCACTCTGTCTCTCTCTGTTCTCAGTCTCTGCTGAGCTCTGGAGGGATGATGTCATATAGAACTGTCGCAGCGACATAAGCCACAATTTGCTAGCAGCTGCTAGAGCTAGCATTAGAATGTTCAGAGAGTCTGTAGTTGGAGTTCAGTGGAGGAGGCTGCAATCTAGGCAGCTCCTCCTTCAGTTCTGTCAGACAGCTACCAGCTTGTGTTTTAAATTCTCACTCTAGTAGGGGACAATTGTTCCAGTCTTTGGAAGTGGTGGAGACCTGTGCCAGTGGGTTTCCCTATGCTCCTTCCCAGGAGGGATGGGGTTGAACTCCGGGATGCACGGGCAACCCTAGATCCATTTGGACTTTTGTAAAGCTGCCTTGTACAACTGCTCTGTGAGTACTTGTATGATTTTTCTGTGTAGTTCCAAGAGTACCTGCAATGCCTGTGAGGCAAATTTCTCTGAAAAAGAGACCCTGTCACCTGAGACTTCCTTGTTAAAAGTGTCTGCCTACAATGGAGTCCAGAAAGTGGCTGTCCATGTACAAAACTTTTAATTCAGACACCTCTGAGGTGTGTGTGTGTAGTATGTTAAGTGTGATATACATTTAAGACAACATCTACAGTTTCTACAGTTTGTGTGGTGTTATTAACCAGATGAATGGCCGAGAATAAGCTTGCAAACAAAAGGTGGGAGACCCCCCCCAAACTGGGGTAACCAGCTTACCTCTATGGGTTCTGATGAGCGCCTTTTACTTTTTCTTCAGTGCAATTGGCCAGTGCCTGAGAAGAGTGTTTGCCCCTGGATGTGGGTTGTTTTCATTCAGTTTACCCCAGTGTAGTGGGTTCTGAAAGTTCTGAACCTGTATGTGCTCCTTGGTGGTCATGTGTTTCACACTCATCCTATGCAATATGGGAAATGTACCAGTACCTGGCCGTATGTGACAATTTCAAATAGGAACCAGTGTGTTCACAAGTGTGTGTGTTCTCTTCGTCCTGTGCTAAATGGGAATTCAGGAATGTCTGTACCTCAGTAATCTGCATTACAAGTATGTGTAGTCCTATGGGGGTCCATCTTTGCTTTGTGATTATTCGTACTCTGTTACGTGAATAAAAGCCGCACTCTAGAATCCCAACCTGGTTTGGACAGTAATGTTATTGCTTCCTTGTGTCTGGAGTTACTTGGGTGCCCTTGTCCAGAAGTGCAAACCTAGCATAACCCTGAGCAAACGTTTTGTCCCAGGGACCGGGGTTGTTGGCCATGGCAAGTGGTCCCTACCAGGTGTGTGCCAGGCAGCTGCCACATTTAATTGTCTGTTTTGTATAACAGACCAGCTCACCTTGTATATGGTGGCTTTGGTTGGTGGTTGTCCTTAAACCTCCATTACAAAATGTAAACCCCCACCCCTCTCTTTTGCCCCTAGACGTTTGTGGTGAGAGGAGAAGCCCTGCTGGTTAAACAAGGGGGGGCCGGTGAAGGGGTTACACATACATTTGGTAAATCTCCTTTTAACTTTTTCTATAGTTGCTATTTGCCCCTTACTTGCTGGAGGCCAAAACTGAAAGCAATAGTCTAGGTGAGGCCTGACTAAAGATCTGTATAATGGCATGAGAACATCCCTTTTTCTACTGTATACATTTCTTTTGATGTTCCCCAGGATTTTGAAAGCCATATTACTGATGTTTTTGTGGTGTGAGGAAAACATCAGATCTGGTTGCATTATAACCTTCAGGTCTCTTTCCTGCTCTACAATGGAATATGGGGTTTTACCAAGAATATACTGTTTTCTCACATTCTGTTTACCAAAATGCATGACACAGCACTTTCCTTTATTAAAATGTATGCCCCACGTAGCAGTCCATTTATTAATCCAGTCTAAGTCTTTTTGTATTGTTGGAGTATCACTTTCATTTAATGCTGGGCCCTCAATTTTGGTATCTTTCGCAGACTTGGATAGTTTGCTTTTGACTCCAGCATGCAAGTCATGTATATACAATGTAAACAAGGTAAATCCCAATACTGAACCCTGTGGCACACTGCTTGTAACATTAATTACGTTTGAATTTGAATCCCAGTCCTGATGGCTTGTGTCCTACCATACAACCAATTTCTTATCCATGTTAGTATCTTCGTGTCCACATTCATGTTTCCTAGTTTCCCTATCAGCTTTCCATGTGGTACCTGATCAAAGATAAACTGCATCATTAGGTATGTTCAGGTCCATTAATTCGCTAATTGGTTCATAAAAAGTAACCATGTTCGTGAGACATGATCATTTGTTTACAAATCTATACAGAGTAGTATCTATATTGCCCTCCTGTATTAGTTTGTGATATTAGGTGGTATGGCTTGAGTTATCACTGCTATGCAGATGATACTCAGCTGAACATGTCCTTTGTGCCCGACCAGGGTGATGCTGTCTCAGGCCCAGATATTCAAAAGGGTTGCGCCAGCGCAAGTCCGAAAATGCGCCATTCTGTGATATTCAGCAGGAGGCAGCTGCGCCCCCCCAAATCACGCTGAGCAACAGTGCAATGATAATGAATGTATGTGCAACTGAAGGGGGAGGAACCATGCATAAATGGCGCAGTGCGATATTTAACAACATGCACCATGCGCAATAGGCGAGCAAGTGGAAGTTGCACGATAGCGGAAATGAGCCAAAATAAAAAGGAACAAGGGAGAGGCACAAGAACACTACAGGAAGGCACATGTTGCTGAACTATAGCCAGCCACACAGGCAACACACACACACAGGGCAGGACAGAGAAAGGGCACCTGGAACCCACAGGCTCAGGGAAGGTGTGGGGAGCCACAGCCACAGTGCAGAAGGGGGAAGTGCCACACAGCACTGAGGCCACCACAGTTAGGTGTTCCCGGTGCAGGAGAAGTAGCAGCCAGGACAGCGGGGGGAACACAGAAACAGCTGCCGGGGGGACACAAGCCAGGGACATGGCCAGTGCCACCATCCAGATGGAGGCAGTAATGAGGGGGGTGAGAAGGCGGGCAGCAGGGGGGCGCGGCCGTGGAAGGGCCCGTCGGCGGTATGCCCCCAACAGGCAGTACCGAGCCCGCACCAGCTTCGAGCTGTACAGTGATACTGAGATTGTGGGCCGGTACCGCCTGAATCGGGCAATTCTGAGGTGGCTTTGTGAGCTGTGCAGTGATGTGATGCAGGCACCCACAGGACGGAGCCATGTTCTGTCAGTGGAGACTACAGTGACAGCTTGCATGTGCTTGCTCACCACGGGTACCTTCCAGAGACCAACAGGGGACACCATAGGCATAACCCAGTCGGCCGCGTCACACCACCTCACCCAATTCCTCAGCGCACTGCTGCCACATGCTGCGGAGTACATCCATTTCCTCAGCACACCGGCGGAGCACACAGCAAACATACAGGAGTTCCACAGGGTAGCACGTATGCCTGGCGTGCTAGGGGCAATAGACTGCACCCATGTGGCTATCCGCACACCACCTGGCCCCGAGGGGGCCGCATATATTGATCGCAAGGGCTATGCTAGCATCAACTGCCAGGTGGTGTGCGATGCCAGGGGGTGCATAATCAATGTCTGTGTCTTGCACCCTGGGGGAGCACACAATGCCTTCATCTGGCACCAGTCGGCACTGTGCCACAGATTTGAGAGTGGGGACATCCCCACTGGCCACTTAGTGGATGAGTATGCAAACCACACGGACAAACTTAGGGCTTGGGAGGGGCATGGTCATAGGTGACATGGGTAATGACCTACATGGCCCAGGGCAGGGCGATGCTGATCACCAAACTAACCTCCACCCTCTACACACAGGTGACAGTGGATACCCACTCCGTCCCTGGCTGCTCACACCATACCGGAGGCCCACAACCCCATCGCAGCAACGCTACAATGAGGCAAATGCCACCACACGTAATGTCATCGAGCGGGTGTTTGGTATGCTGAAGGCACATTTCCGTTGCCTGGACACCTCTGGCGGTGCCCTACAGTACAGCCCCTCAAAGGCCTGTGGGCTATTCCTGGCCTGTTACATCCTGCACAACATGGCCAACGAATGTGGGATAGTCGTACAGGTCGAAGAAGGGGACAGCGATGGGGACGATGAGGACGCTGGTGACAATGGTGATAGGTAGCCCCCCCCTGTGGGCAACGGGACCCCCGACTGCTCCGGCTGGCACAGCTGCACCGGGACACCATCACGGAGGAGCACTTCAGCCAACCCAGGTAAGTCATGGGACCATGTGCAACCACCATTGGCAAAGGCACAACCCGCAAACACGCATGGACACACACCAGGGGTGCATGCCATCAAGGGAAGTGGCCAGGCATGGAACCACACACATTGCCAGGGATGGGTGAGGTCTAACATGACACACGGTCAGACAAACACACACACACACACACACACACACAACTCACCAGATATTCACAAAGGGTAGGAGGCACGCTGACCCAGAACGCCATCATTAGCCACACACATGTCCACAGACCACCACGCCCACTGCCTGTCATTGTGCATGTGTCAGACACTGGGCACCATTGCACATTGGCGTACAGCACACTGCAGGTATCATCATGCACACGCAACTGCGGACAGCTGCTGGGAGGGTGTGCAGATGGACTGTGTGTGTGCGTGCAGGCCCAGGTACCCACCTGTGCATTGCTCGCTGAATGACACAATGCACACAGGGCAGCATCAGACAGTAGCCGTGCTGGGAGACAGGTCAGTCATGCGCCACAGTGCCCTGGCCCCACGGATGCATGGGCAGCCCCGCCGATACCCGCCAGCAGTGACAGGCTGACCACTGGCCTCATGGGGTGACACCGATGGTCCCCAAGGGGTTCCACTGCGTGAACGCGACCATGCTCACGCAGGGGTCTGCAGCACACCGAACATGCCTGCGCCAGGCGTGCTTGCGATGCCCACAGCTGAACCCAGTGTTGACAAGGATGGTGTCGCCCAACGCTGGGAACGGGGGGGTGGACATTGCACTGCACGGTGTCTGCGATGCATGGGCAACTAACTGTGTGCCCCCTGTGGCCATGGCAGCTGTGATTGTCTGTGTCAGCCTGTCAATGGCAGCAGTCACATCCTCCCGCATCCCGTCCATCCCTGCCAGGAGCAGAGCGGTTTCTCTGCTGCGACGCTCCTCTGCCTGGTGCAGAGCCGCACTCCATGCATCCACCGCCGTCACAAGCCACATCTGCTGATTGACTGATGCTTTCAGTATGCGGGTGTGCTCATCCAAGAGGTCATCTACCTGATCGGCATGCTGTCCCTCAGGGTGTTCGTGGCCCTGATGCTCATCACCCCTTGAGGGTGGGCGCTGCACATCAGGGCCAGGCCTGGGTATGTCCACAGGCGGTGCACTGATGCTGGCCCCTGACACTGTACCTCCAAGCCCATTGGCCGACTGCTGATGCTGCCCCTCCAGCTGCCGCTCCCCAGGGCTCAATGGTGCCGCCGCAGTGGCCACAACAGTCCCACTGTCCTGTACACACACCAATGCTGCCCCACCGGTGCTGACAGGCACAGGCTGGGACTGTGATGACACACAGGCCTCCACGGCGGCACCACCCACAGCCATGGCTGTGATATTACCTGCTGTGTGGCCATCCTGTGGCACACACATGTCACTGCCCATGACGTTAGCGACATCAGCATCGGTGTCGGATCCGGCACCAGCCTGAGTCCCAGCATGCTGGCATCCATGGAAGCTGGCACGCTGGGACATGGGCAGGGCCTCCTCCGCACCTGCTCCACCAACATCAGTCTGGATGTCCAGGCGGGCCCACTGTCGCCCTGAGCCATGTATTCCTGTGGAGGTGGATGGGCCCTCCTCCATCTCCATCTGACCGGCCTCAGTGGAGAAGCCCACCACCGCTGACCCATGCAGATGCTCAGAAGCTGTAAGGGAAAACAAAGTCGCGTTACTGCATGTGACCTACCCTGCCCCCCCCCAGACAGACCATGACCTACCATGCAGTGACAGGCTACCACCCGTCTGGAATCCACCACCCGGAACACCCTCAATGGCGCAACGCTGCATGCTGCCAGCAACCCTCTCCTCCTGTGGGATCAGGCGTAGCACCTCTGGCTGTCCCCCACCTGTCGCAGACCGTGCTGCCCTGATGGCAGCCACCTTCTCCTTAATCCTCCGCATGTCTGTGCCCATCTTCTTCTTGCACTCCTGCTCGGAGCGCTGGTGGCTGCCATGCAGGTTTACAGCACGCGCCACCTCCTCCCATGCAGCAGCATGGGCCTGTGGTGTTCCCTGGCGTCCACTGAGAAGTGGCTCCTAGTCTAGGTAGGCCTCAAACAGGGCATCCGTCTCGGCCGTCATGAAATTTGGCCTCCTCCTCTTCCCACGACTCTGTTCCTCTTCCTCCACAACACGCTCGGTCATGATTCAGCCTGTGAGAATGACAGGTGTTACCTGTGACTGTGCAGTCCCATGCATGTCCCAAAATTCACAGTCCACACTCCCAAACAGCATGCAACTCACCAATAGACTGCAGTAACCGACTATGGCCAGTGCAGCCCAATGTCGCACTTTTATAGCGCAACCCATGCAAATGAGGCGAGGCGCATCTTTAAGTGGATGCAAATGCAGTGACTGCGCCATTGAATGGCTGATTAGCTGATTTGCATATCCGGCTGAATATCGCGCTGTTGCGCTGCGCAGTGTGTTGAGCGATGCTGAGCCAGGCGCCAGTTATGTGATACTGCACAGTACACACCTAACTGCGCATGCCTGGGTTGATGACGAGGCGTCTGCCGCGCTGCTGACGTGCAGTGCATGGGAGGCAATGCAGGGCACAGCCACCATTGTGCCAGTGGCGCTGCAGCGCTGTTCACCTATATGGCGCTGTGGCACTGGGGCGTCATAGGCACACTGGGGCAACAGCGTGGTAGGCCGCTACAGGAGGTGGCACACAGGTACCCAATCGTGCTACACGCATTGGGTTCCAATCGCGCTATGGCTGTCCATGCGCCAGAGACCCTTGACCCTGTGCCCGACCTTTGCCCCCTAGGCGCCATGCGTCAGGCATGGCTGCACCACTATCGTGTTGTTTGGTGACAGCACGATAGGGAATGGCAGCGCTGTACCATGCAGCATCTGCACGTGGCAGAACCGCACTGCAGAGCATCATTTTGACTTAACTGAGCAGCAGAAATGGCGTGGAGGAGAGCTGTGCGGTATAGCCAGGTGAAGCTGGCAAACCTGGTTGCCATTGTGGAGCCACATGTTGGCCCACTATTTGGGGAGGCACCCCTGGACAGGGCCAGGAGTCAGGTGTGGCAGGAGGTGGCCGACACCCTGGAGGAGGCCACCGGTATGGGGCGGACGGCAGAGCAGTGCCACCACCGATATGGGGACCTGAGGCGGAGGGACCGGACCTGCTTGCCCGCTTCAGCGGGCACGTGCCAGAGGGGCACGTGCCACGCCAGGTAGGTGCAACATCCATACACTTATATCTTCCATACAGGTATCACAGTTGCATGTGTCCGGCACATGGGGAGCCATCGGTGTTGGCGCGAGTGGTGTTATCAGGGTGTGGGGTGGGTGGGTCTGGCTGTGTGGGACTGCACACACATGGGGGCGGGGGGACTTTGCTACAGGATTGTACTGATGTTCCTCTCTCCATGTTTGCACCTTAGGCCCAGAAGAGCGCAGGCTGGCGAGGGAGAGGAGGCATCGCCAGGAGGACCCTCAGGCCGGAAGGGGCGAAGGTCCGCAGAGGCGCAGGGACCAGCCTGATGATGGTGAGTGCCTTACGTCCATGATTACTATTGCATGCTGTGTAACAGGGTGGGCAGCAGGGCTTGGCCACTATCCATTGACACCACTGCCATGCACGCAACTTGTTACAGTCAGCACTGTCCAGTGACACTGCATGTCTGGGAGTGCGTCAATGGTGGTCCATGCGTTCACCAGGTACATGGCTGTGCCACTGCCTTCACACGCATAGCCAAGTCACTGTGCGGCCACGGTGGTGCTGTGCAGGACATGGGTGGTGGGTGTGCAGTGGTCCACATGGCTGTGGCTGCCTGGGTAGGCAGGTCTTGTGGACACGGTCACTGTGGGTGGTCGCACACCATCACAGGGCATGGCACATGGCTGATGCCATGCACAATGGGTTTGCTGCAGGGGACTGGACAGTCACACGTATTGACGCTGCTCCCTTGTCCTAGGTGGACAATGCTGGATGGCCCTGGAACAGGCCATACAAGAGATACTGCAGCTGGCACGGGTGTCCCTGACAGCATTGGAGAGGTTGGAGCGACACGGGGTCCGGTGGAGGAGAATCCGGAGGTGCCACAGGAGTGGAGAGCAGGGCAGGGAATAGGCCCTCCATGATCCCCTGACATCCATACCCCCTGGACCCACCCTCACACTCCTTCTTCCCTTTCCCATTTGTACACCCCTGCCCCATGCCCGCCCCCACCTGGTTTGTGGCACTTCCCCCCCACCCTTGTATATATTTGTAAATATGTTTCATAGTTCTTATATTTTAATACATACATTTTGTTATAACAACTGTGGTGGTCTCTGATTTGCAGCAGGCTACAGGTGCTCAGCTGCAGTTGTGTGGATGGCGTCAGGGGTGGTGCACGCATGGGCGTGTGTGTGTGTGTGTGCAGAGGTGAACCGCCTATGGTGTGGGCAGGGGGATCAGTCACTGTCTGTGGTTTGTGTGTTGTACTCTGTGCACAGGATGCCTGTGTGCAGTGGTCCATGGGGCCTGCACTGTGTGCATAGCACCCCTGTCAGACCGTCCATGGCCTGTGCAGCTGACACCCTTGCATGTCTGTGATATGCACGGTCTGCTGGCGTGTCAGTGGTGGCTGCTGTGGCCAGTGCTGGGACGGGATGTGTCCTTGGGAGGGTGTGCAGGGTGCTGTACCGCTAGAGGTGGGGTCCGGGGCATGCCGTGTCACATGTGGGGTACCTTGTGTGCTGACACATGGTTGGTCTCTTAGTGTACCTCAGGGGGGACGTGCAGGACAGCACTGTGTATGCATCTGTTGCATCACTGTCTGCTGTCACCCGCTGCAGGGTGTCCATGGTGGGGCTGCCTTGCATGGCTCCATGGTGCACAGGGTTGCATTGTCACAGTAGGGGTGGTGGCATGCATGGGGTGTCCTGCACTGTTGGGTGCTACTCCTGGGCAGGGTGCATGGGGATCATGGTGCAGGGTGTGCTCTGCATTTGTGGGATGGTGTGGTACGGGGTGGTCGGCCATTCTTGTGTGCCGGTCACAGCTTGCCAGGGGGTGTGATGGGGCACCATGGCCCGGCTGTGGGTTGGTTGCTGGTCTCCATGGGCCAGTGGTTATTCCAGCCCTCCCCCAGTTGTGCAGTGCATGGGGTGTGGGGGTACGATGTCAGTTCTGCTGTGTGTTCCTCTGCCCATCTGTGGC
Source organism: Neoceratodus forsteri (assembly GCA_016271365.2). Lineage (NCBI taxonomy): Eukaryota > Metazoa > Chordata > Ceratodontiformes > Ceratodontidae > Neoceratodus > Neoceratodus forsteri. The sequence goes on from CM028137.1 coordinate 818,991,243, forward strand.
ATGGGTGGTGGGCCCCTGCATCCCTGGTTGTGCTGTTGCATTGCTGCCCTGCTGCTGGGGGGCGTCCCTGGTTGTGCTATGGTGCATCTGGACTGCTCAGCTGAACATCCCTTGTTGCGCTATGGTGCATCAGATATGCTCAGCTTCACCTCCCTAGTTGCGCTATGGCACAGGTGGTGCAATATCCAGTCGTCGGCCGTAGGCGCATCTTGGCCAGCGCAGTTTTTGAATATCGTGCTTCTTAAGCATGGGCGCAGTGGACTTGCGCTTGCTGCTGCTGTTGCGCACTTTTTGGGCGCAGTTTGGATATCTGGGCCTCAGTCTTTAACAACTGTCTCACTGAGATCCAGGACTGGATGACTATGAGTTGGTTGCGGTTAAACCCTGAAAAAAACTGAGGTGTTGGTCGTGGACCCAGGTTGTCGGGAGGCAGGTTTGCTGACAGGCTCACCCTCGGGTCTTTGGCTTGGAGGGGCCCAGTTAGCTACCTCAGACTGGGTGCGGAACTTGGGCGTTATATTTGATGACTGCCTGACCCTTAAACATCAGGTGTCGGCTGTTGTCAAAACCTCTTTCTGCCATCTGAGGAATATAGCCCGGGTGAAGCATCTGGTTCCTGCTGATGAACTTTCAATGTTGGTCCATGCCTTTGTTACCTCCCGCCTTGACTACTGCAATGCCCTTTACCTAGGGCTACTGGGGATTCATATCCGCCGCTTGCAGTTAATGCAGAATGCGGTGGGCAGGCTTTTGTGGTACCCGAGGACTGGAGGAAGGCAGATGTGATTCCCCTTCACAAAAGTGGGACCAAGACAGAGGCAGGAAACTACAGACCTGTCAGTCTGACCTCTGTGGTAGGGAAAGTGATGGAGTCACTTCTGAAGGAAAGAATAGTTGAGTACCTAGAGGCCAGTGGGGCAGAGGACCCAAGGCAGCATGGGTTCACAGCGGAAGGTCATGTCAGACGAATCTAATAGATTTCTTTGACTGGGTGACCAAAGTAGTAGACCAGGGAAGGGCTGTGGACATGGCCTACCTAGACTTTAGCAAGGCATTTGACACAGTCCCACAAAGATTAATAGTCAAATTAACCAGCCTGGGAGTGGGTCCCAGGGTGGTAGCCTGGTAAAACATTGGCTGGACAACAGGACACAGAAGGTAATTGTAAATGGAGTCCACTCTGAAGAAAGAGGGGTTACTAGTGGGGTACCACAGGGTTCAGTATTGGGTCCAGTCCTTTTTAATGTCTTCATAAGTGACATTGCAGAGGGACTAGAAGGAAAAGTATGCCTCTTTGCAGATGACACAGAGATCTGCAACAGGGTTGATACACAAGGAGGCATGGAAAGGATGAGAAGGGACTTGGCAAGGTTGGAGGAATGGTCAGAATTATGGCAGCTAGGATTCAATGCAAAGAAGTGCAAAATAATGCACCTGGGAAACAAGAACCCAGGGAAAGAATACACAATGGGGGAAGTAGTAACAACAACAAAAGGAAAGGGACCTGGGGGTAATCATATCAGATGACCTTAAGGTTAGCAAGCAATGTGAGAAGGCAGTAGGGAGGGCGGGGGGTATACTGGGATGCATAGGGAGAGGCATCAGCAGCAGAAAACAGGAAGTTGTTATCCCTCTGTACAGACAGTTGGTGAGACCCCATCTGAGTACTGTGTCCAGTTCTGGAGACTCCATCTCCGCAAGGACATAGACAGGATAGAGGCAGTCCAGAGGCAACTAAAACTGTGCAGGGTCTGCAAGAAAGCCGTATGAGGAGAGACTAAAGGAGCTTAATATGTATACCCTTGAGGAGAGAAGGGAGAGGGGGGACATGATAGAAACTTTTAAGTACCTCAGTGGAATCAACAAAGTCCAAGAGGGTAGCATCTTTCAGAAAAAGAGACGTGCAAGAACAAGGGGACACAATTTAAAGATGGGGGCGGTTCCAGGGGCAATGTGAAGAAGTATTATTTCACAGAGAGGGTAGTGGATGCATGGAACAGCCTTCCTGAGGAGGTTGTGGGGTCTAAAACTGTGGGAGAATTCAAGAATGCATGGGACAGACATAAGGCAATTCTTGTGGGGGTTAGGAAGAAATGGGCTGTTGGTTAACTAGGATCTGTGGCCTATCCTGCAGGTAGGGAAATGGGCAGACTAGATGGGCCAAGCGGTCCTTATCTGCCATCAAAATCTATGTCTACGTTTCTATGTTTGACCGGTACGTCTAGGACCAGTCATATAACGCCTGTCCTCCGCGGACTGCAATTGGCTGCCAGTACAGTGTCGGATCACCTTCAAGGTCAGTTTGCTGACCTATAAGGCCCTACATGACCAGAGACCTAGTTACCTGCAAGATCTCCTTTGTCCCTACTGTCCCCTCCATCCTCTCCGATCCACCAATGAGGGATTGCTAGAGATTCCCAGGGTCCGCTTGAAGACATCTGGGGCTAGATCATTTAGTTTTATGGCCCCGACCCTGTGGAATTCTGTCTCATCGGGTGCAAGATTGCCTGACTGTCCAAAGTTTTAAATCAGCATTAAAAATGTACCTATTTAGCCTGATGTATTCTGATTTTTAAGTATAATTTTGTGCGATTGATTTTATGATATTGTTTTAATTATATGTATTTGATTTATTTATTGTAAAGGCGCTTTGGTCTTGGAAAGGCGCTTTTTAAAAATAAAGAGTTGATTGATTGATATTTTTTTTTAACACTTTTCTCAATGGTCTCCTTTACCATCGGTCTTTTTAAGAATGACCATTCTATAAGAGACAAGGTTTGTAACCATGGCAGTTTCTTGAGAAAGTGCGCAAAAGCAAAACATTGGAGCATTCCCGCTGCACTCTGGAGTCCCAGCTCAGTATGCTGTTTTGATTCTATACCTTATTCAAATGAGCGCTTTAGCGCATCTTCTGACTCCGGGAATCTTTTCAGGTTTGGCATGGGTGTGTGTGCGCAGTTGTTTGTTCCTGTAATTGTTCCTGTTACTTCCAGCACCACGCCGCCAACTTGAGCAGCACTGTTTGTCGTTTATATGTTCACCATGTGCATTTTGTTAGGAGAGTGGGTTTTGAGAGGTGTGTCACTGTTGATCCAGTGCAGAGCAGTCTGCAAGGGGCTCATCAGTGTCACACCAGTCATCAGTCAGGCTGATAATGACACTGTTCTGGCTTGCTGGGTGGAAACTTTGTGTGGTTCAAAGGCGAGAGCTTGACCCAATTATAGGGCGTCTCTTTCCTTTGAGCTACATAACACTACCCAGCAAGCACTGCTGAGCTGTCATGATCAGCCTGCTGAAAACTCATAGTTTTTTTTTAATTACACCCTGTAAAAAAGAAAACCATCCATCAATGTCTGTTGCTGCCACTGCCGTAACTGTCCCTCCCACCAAGTCAAACCCACACATGTTAATATTTTGGTAAGGGGGTGCCCAATCCCCGTGCCGGCTGCTACCCCCTACCCTCTCCATTTTGAGTCTGCAACACTAGGAAGCCCACCTGTGGTGCTGCCAAACATAACACTAACACTGGGGGTGCCCAATCCCCAGTGTCTCCACCTGAATTACACCCTGTAAAAAGGAAAAACATCCATCGATGTCTGTTGCTGTTGCCACTGTAACTGTTGCCCCCAAGCCCAGCCTACACATGTTAATATTCTGGCATGGTGCCCAATCCCTTGTGCCATCTGCTACCTCCCACCCTGCCCATTTTGAGTCTGTAACACTGGGGAGCCCACATCCGGTACTGCCAAACAATAACACTGACAATGGGGGTGCCCAATCCCCAGTGATGCCACCTGAAATAAAGAAAACTATCTCACATATTTTTTTAGTACACCCTACAAAAAAGAAAACTGTCCATCGACATCTGTTGCTGCAACTGCCATAAACGCCCCCCACCAAACCCAACTCACACATGTTAATATTCCAGCACGGGCGTGCATGATCCTCATGCCAGCTGTTACCCCATGTGTTGCTTGGCCAGCTGGTTATGATTATTGGTATGTGATTGTCTCACATAAGACAGCCTGTGCTTCCATGGGTGCCCCCGCCTCCGGTTTCAGTGAAGCTACAGGATATGAAAACTGACCAGGAACCATTTAATTAACTGACTTCCTTCAGAATGGCACTTTATTACTGTTTATGACATGCCTTGGCTTTTTGAAGTGCAAACCAAATGTGACTTTATGACTTCAGAAACAGGACATCATTAGGCTGATTCCTGTTTTGTTTTTTTAACACATTGGTGCCAGTGTGGGATTGCTAAGTTCAAAGGAAACATGTGTAATTAAGGAGTTATATATAGGAAATGTCTTTTTTCTTCTGATGGCACCTTATTTAAAATACCTCTTGATAGGAAATCATTTTTCGTAATTTTATATTCTAAAAGGAAGAGCTAGATGAAAAGGGGTGTGGAGACACAGAATTTAAACTGCTACTTGTGTCTGAAATGTCATATCATTCTGGGACACTAGAGAGACCCAGCTCTCTGATCTAACTATAAGACGCACTTCCAGAGGGAATACCTTAGATAGCAAAAATCTAAATGTATTGTGGTAGGAGTTTATGTTTTATAATTTTCCCTTGTTCTTTTATGTGATTGTGAGCTCTTTGATATATTGTTCTGTGTTTACATTTTTCATATTTTTATCATCTTTTAGTAAAGAATCTTTTTTCAAGATATTGCCTGGGTGTGTCTTCCAAGTTCCTTTTGCATGTGATGTATACGTGGTTAAGTCTGACAGCTGTTTTGAAGGGCTTGATGGTGTTACTAAACTGGGAAAAGGTAGGAATATACCTAAGGTCTCTTATAGAGTTTTAAGGGTTCATTTTGGAAACCTGGTTAGATGCCCTTAGGTGAAAGATATATTGCATCCCCTGAAGAGAATATTATCTGAGCCTGTACATTTGGGTACGCTCGCATAAGGTTCACAGTTTGAAACCACCCCCCCCCCCCAGAACTTCAGACTACAAGTGATTTGCACCCAAAAGCAGACAGGAGAGTTACCCTGTCTGTTACCTGTTCACACTATTGCACTCTGAGGTTGGCACTGTGGGAGCAGAGGGCCTGACCTGCTGAGTGCGTTTGTGACACCCCCCACCCTGCACATTCTGAGTCTGCAACACCATCAAGCCCACCCCCAGTGCTGCCAAACAATAACACTGACACTGGGGGTGTCCAATCCCCCAGTGTTGCCACCTGAAATGAAAAAAGAAAGTTCCTCATAGTTGTTTTTTTACACCCAGTAAAAGAGAAAAATCTCCATCGATGTCTGTTACTACCACTGCTATTGGTCCCCCCACCTGATCCTCCCACTCAGCACCCACCACCCTATACCCCCAAACCCTTACTTATCTACCAGGGGTCCAATGCCACAGTCCTCTCTGGACTGCAGACACGTCTTAACTCTTCAGCACCGGACAGCAAAATGAGGTAATCAAGTATGCGGCTCAATGTATTTCAATGGGGTTTTGAATTTAGTGGCATAACTTGATAATTTTTTCAAATTTTTGCCCCAAATTTTCAACATGCCTTTTTGGGGACCTCAGCTCATTAGCAATGGCAATGAAATCAGGCAAATCTGTCCTGAAAGGTGATTTCACGGTCACTGCACGAAATCACCTTTCAGGCAGGAGTTGAACATTTTTTCCATTCTTGTTCATGAGGTGGGGTCATAAGAAGGCCATGTTGAAAATTTGGGGTAAAAATATTAAAAAAACTACAACGTTATGTGCCTAAGTTTAAATTTACAAATGAAGACTCATAAATTTGGTAATTTTCAATATTTTGACCCCACATTTTCAGTATAGACATTTCTTCACAGCACCTCATGAATGTGACAGCTGTCAATTATCAAATCATAGCCAAAATGTGTTTTTGCACTTGTGGCATGAAATCACCTTTTGGGCAGGATTTGAACATTTTCTCCACCCTTGTTCATGAGGTGGGTTCATAAGAAGGCTATATGAGGTCATAAGAATGCTATGTTGAAAATGTGGAGTAAAAATATAGGAACACAACAAAGTTACGAGTCTATGTTGCAATTTTTCAATGCATGCTCGTAAATGTGATTATTTTCAATATTTTGACCTCAGCTTTTCAAGATTCTTTAACACCACCTCATGAATGTGACACCTATCATTTCTCAAACCCTACCCAAAATGTTTTTTTAACTCTTGTGGCACAAAAAGACATTTTAGATGTTGTTTTATAAATTACACCTATTATGCTGAGAAGGAGTGGTCACATAAAGATTTTGTTGAACATTTGGGGTAAAAATGTGAAAAACCAACTAAGTTATGAGGAAATGAACTATTCCAACTTTTACTCATAACTTTATTTTTTGCAGATTTGGGCCCCTAATGTTCAACATATCCCTTGTGTTACCCCACAACCTGAACATGGCCGGTGTCATTTTTCAAATCCCCTCCAAAACTTGTTTCCACAGTCGCACAACAAAATTACATTTCAGATGGGATTTTAAAAATGTCACCTGCCTTGATCATAATGTCAGGTCATAAAAAGACTGTTGGACATTTGGGGTTAAAATATGGGCACCCACTTAAAAGCAGATATTGCCTCTCAGCTCCCCCATCCTAGGTAATTACAATCTAACAATGTGTCAAAGCAAGACACTACTGAAAATGAGACACTGCAGCTCATCTGCTCTATCCTGGGTAAATATATAGTAAAAATGTGTACAAGCAAGACCTGGTACAACAGCAATACCAGTGGTAGACATTTGGCACTGACAAATGCTTATTCATATTGATAAGGTATTGATTCTTATGGATGTCATGAATCAAGTGTTACAAGACTTCTTGCAAACTAAAAAAAATTAATTAAAATAAGAAACAGATGCATGGAACAATTACAGAATACAGTCATGGTTGTAAAAGGCTGTAAACATGCATATCCTAGTTGTCCCAGAGGGGTCAGAGGTGAATGACTCAGCCACCTTCCTTGGCTAATGGATCCTGGAGACCTTGGGGTCAAACATTGCTTTCACGGTGATCATTGCCTACAGGATCGTACTGAGAAAAGAGATGATCTAAGACAACAACTGTAAGTAGCCCCACATCATATTTGTTCTGTTCCTCGCAATGCTAAAATCTAAAAATGTTATGCATAAAAATGAGATAAGATTCAACTAAATCAGAAAAGAAAAGAAAAAAGCAATCTTCTTCTGAAGTGGTGCAACACCGCACAAAAAGAGACCTATTGAAAAATATTTTAAAAGCTTACCATCTTTAAGCTTGGAGGCACAAACCACAGCAAGGAGAACAATGGTGACAGGGGCGGCTTTCCCAAAGCTGAGCACAGAGTGCCACAACCTGACCCAATGGTGTTTGAGAATGCTGTGAGAAGTGATGAAATCCTGGGAGGGTAAGCACAAGGTGAATCCCAGCAAATCCACAAAACACTACAGGACTCAATTCCAAAAGTGAAACAATCAGTTCAATTCAAATTGAATTCATCAAAAAATAATAAACCGGAGCTGGCCCAGTGGTGAAGAGGGCTGAGGGCCTGGTGCCTTACCGCTTGCCACGCTGGTGACCCATGTCTGAGAACAAGCATGGGTCGCTGGGGGTCAGCCGGGGGGGGGAGGGCAAGGAGTTGGATTGAGATGTCACCTGGCAGCTCTCCTCTCCTCTCCTGGGGGGGAACATGGAGTTCCCCCGGCTCTTGGCTGTCACCAGGTGGAGGCTCAGTGGCAACACAAAGCCTGGGAGGGACCTAGCACTAGGCCGGGTGGGAGAAAGAAGCTATCACCAGAGCCTCGGAGCGCAGGAGAGAAAATGGAAAAGGAGCACCAGGGTAGGTAGGATGACGCCCCAGAGTTAGGGGGCTGAATGGGTCCTCTCGAGGAACCTGCCCAGTACCCTGAAGGGAAAAAACCTATATGGAAAAAAAGAATAATAAGCAGGATGACATTGCAGTTATGTGAGCTGTCACGCTCGTTTACAATTACATCCTCAGCAGACTACACTGTAACTGCATTGCAACTGCAATGTAGCTGCATGCAACAAGCATGTAACTACAGTGTGATTATCCTGTTGCAGGTAATTGACGATTTGTTACATTGAAATAGACACTTAAAATAAAGTGAAGGGGCAGTTATGGCATTGTCTTCTGCTACCTCGATTACAGCCTCAGTCCCAGCCAAAGCTCTGATGTCTGCTTCACCAACTACATAAAAAGCTTTTCAGAGGTAACATTTACTTTTCAAAGTGCCTAATAGTATGGATAAGAAATTGAACTTCTTGCTAGACCATACAACTTTAACTAAAATCGCTCTGAAAGACATGACTGCTGAAATTAGTTGCATTAGGATGAGTAAAAACAGATTAATGGAAAAATATCTGAGACAGAGAACAATTTGCTTACTTTAGGCACTATTTCCATTGCCAATATTAGAGACTCTGTTCAGATTGCTCGCAAGATAGAAAATATGGAGAACGCTTTGAAGTCCAAAAACTTAAGACTTGTTGGTTTACCAATGCACTTGGAGCAAACTTGTGGGTCACTTCAAGAAATGTTAAAAACTAAGCCAGCCCAGTAGTATGGAGGGTTGAGGCATCCGTGCCTTACCTCCTGCCATGCCAGTGACCCATGTTCGTGACGCCAGTGGATCGCCGGGGGTTGGCTGGCGGGGAGGAGGAGGATCTAGTGTCCCCAGGACAGGTCTCCACCTCCGAGGAAGGGGGGATGCAGTAGTCGACATTAGCCTGGCCCCTAGGGGAGGCTAGGGGCTGGCACACTGATGCTGCCAAGACTGAGGGGCAGAGGCGGAGCAGACGCTGGGTGTGCAGCATACGGGAGCCTGCACGACACTGCCATTGGAGGTCCTTGCATGCCCCCCTCTGCAGGGAGAAAAACAGGGAAACTGCTGGTAGTTGGATGATGGCAGACACCCACAGGCCCCGCCCAAGGCCAGTCGGACCAGTGGAACCGGATCCTGGAAGCAGTGGGGGTGAGCGCTCCCCCCGCCGACCCCGCCTTGGGGGGGTAAGCCCTGGAAGAAAGAAGCTGGCACCAGCAGATGTCGGGGGACAGGGCTGAAGTGCCTGCCTGATCGAGGGCCACCGGGGGAGAGAAACAATACGAGAAAAAAAAAATGTTAAAAACTGTGGAATCTCTAAACTTACCAGAAGATTCCCCTCCATTTGTCACCAAGTCTTTCAGAATACCATATAGACTTGAAACTACACAAATGAAAGCAACAAATGCTGAACATAGTGTTCTTGAAATAAACTTGTTACATACTGTTTCTTATAAGGGTATCTACTATGGTAAAACATGGTTTACTGTGTTGCATAGCAGACTGTTTTATTTCCTGTGAATTACATAGCACAGAATGCCTTGCACGGCTCAGTGAGATGATGTCATAGTGGAGACTGGGGACAGCCAGAGAGGGAGAATAAAGAATGGTGGAAAGTTGCAAGCCATGCTGTCTGTTGTTTAGCATTACTTCCAGTAAATATAGTGCAAAACTAACCGTCTAAAAGTCTTATTTTTACTCTAGCATTCAATACAGATAGAGAAATGATCATCCAGGTTGCATGGAGAAAAGTTTTACTTGAATTTAGAAATTGCAAGTTTATAATTTACCCTGACATTTCAAGAACAACACAAGAGAGGAGAAAGAGAATTTACATTTATTGGGAAGATTTAACTAGATTGGGTGCCACAGTTCAAGTCCCACTCCCTGTGAAATGTAGTTTTTCTATGAGCCAACTAGACTGAAGCCCTTTTAGCATCCAAGTGACAGGAGTGCCAAGATGATAAAAATTAAAAAGGATGAAGAACAGGAGCTGGACAAAAGCAAAGAGAGAGGCTCAGATGTGAGTTCCAAAATCAGATCTGATTTCATTATCAGTATTGTGGCTGATTTGCAAAAAATATGAGTTACTGGACTAGTCTATTAAAGATTGATATATTATGAAAAAGAAACTTCAAAAATTCTAAAATTATAACTATGATCTAGTCTGTTATAGGTTTTTTGGTGACTTTTTGACATAAGTTTCTGATTACTATGTTGTAAAAATTACTAGATATGTAGTGATACTGATATAATGCAAACAAATTAATAATGTTGGGTAAATGTTGAGCATCTCTAGTGCGAACCCAGTGGAGACAGATGGAGTCCACATAGGGCAGGATTCACAAAGCTGCTGGACACGGCGCATCTCAGAAGCACCAGGGCAAATGAGATGCGCCATACCCAAACAGTGGTATTCAGAAGATGTGCCGCAAGATGCACCTGGTGCATCCCCCTGTGAATACCACTGAAGCACCATGGCGCAACCTGAGTTGTCCCAGCGCATCTAGGATGCGCAGGAGCACAAGAGACCACAAAACAATGAATCAAGAGTAACTCTGCAAGTGACACAGGAGCACCAGGGGAAGACTGCAGTGACGTAATGGGTGCCGTTGAACAGCCCAGCAGGGACTTCAGCCAAGGCAAAAGGGCTCGAGAGTGGCCCACCAAAGCAGATGAGGTGCACTGACACAGCACACATGGTGACACCAGGAAGCACCACACAAACACCCCCAACATGGAGGACCAACGGGCACAGTTGTCATGCATAGGAGCGACTGTCAAGGTGTGGCACAGCAGCAGAGGTGCACCGGTCACCATGGCAGAGGCAGCTACGTATGTACCAATGAACATGAACATAGCAGGGCAGACATGGGAGCTGCAACACAGGTGCACACAGGAGGACAGGCACAATGGCACACAGGCCGAAGGCCATGGCCTGCACAGGAGGAACATGCCCAAAGGCACTGTGGACCACAAGCAGAGCAGCACAGCACCAGGGTGACCACCACAACAAAACCACCCATACTACACACAGAACAGGGGCAGAGTGCAAGTGAGTATGTGATAAGGCCACCCAACAGTCCAGATGCAACACGGAGGACATGCATGCAGAGTGTTATGCAGAGGGGCACGCAGCCATGATCCACACAGCATGTGCAGATGCCAACTGGGTGCACAACCATGCAGACCCTGTCCAGCCACCAGTGCAGCACTGCAGTGTGCCCATGGCCCTGAGTAGACACAGACGTGGTGGATGTACACACAAGCCATGTACACAGTGTCCTAACTGCATGCATGAAGTGACACCCCAAGTGTGTGCGCAGTGGGCCGCACATGGGCATGCACATATGGCAGGCAAAGGCCCACTGTAGGCAATCCCTCCTCCCCCCAGATGACCACACAGCAGAAGCACATGCATTATGCTCACCTGCACCCACATGGCCAGACCACCATCCTTCACCACTGGCCCTAGCGTTCCTGGCTGTCACCTGCGCCGTAGCCCTCCACTTGTCTGCTGGTCCTACAATGGAAACACAAGCAAAGAGCACCATGAGATGACTGTAGGTATGTCCAAAGACCCCCCCGCCCAGTGACCCACAGCAACAGCACTGTCGTCAGCATGCAGTGATGGACCCACCCCCTCATTGACTCAATGGAACAGCACCCTGGGCAGTGGGCAGTAACAGCCACCACCATAAACAGCGACCCACTATGTCGGTGTTCAGATGTATGTGTGCCATGGCACTGTGAACACCATAAGTTGCCCGCCACAGTGCCACTGCAACACCCCTGAGGTGCACCAGGATGCACTCAGTGAAGCAAGGTGTGTATGGCCGCACTACACATGCACCTCCAGCTGGCTATGCCACACGTGTGTGTGTGTGGTAGCGCACAAACCCCAACCCCCCTAAAATGCATAGTAGCTGGATAGAGTGGAAGTAACAGGGTCGAGACGTACCTGGGCATGGCACCGCCCCCCTGCATGCCTGGTCCCAAAGGTTGCACCGCTGGTCAGGGTCCCTCCACTGCAGATCACCATAGCAGTGCCTGCACTGCTCTCCCGTGCATGTCACCCCAGTCCTAGACTCCAGTCGCTCTGCCACCCTTGCCCACACAGCAGAGCATGGCTCCTGCAGGTCTTGGTTGCCAAAGAGTTGCCCCTCAAGTGGCATGACCAGTGCCACCATGTTGGCCAACTCAACCTCTCCCCGGTTCATGAACCTTGGTCTAGCTGACTGGGCGTGTGGCATGATGCTGTGGATTTTGGAGGCAGCAGGTGTACACACCACAAGCTGCAAAGCTGTGGTGGCCTGACCACGCCAAATGCGCGAAAGGCCATCAAGCAATGGGCCGTGCGTCAAAAAGATGTGGCATGGCTATGCACAATAGGTGCCAATTGCATGGCACTGCGCATGCGCAGTGGTCATGATATGGGTGGGAGATCAGGGGTCAGGGGTCACAACCGGGTCACGCATGTGCGGCTCATATGGAACTGCCATATTGGGAATGGCACACTATGCCACACACAAGGCACTGTGGATAGCGCATGCAACCGGACAAGTGCTGTAGGCTGCAGTGGCACATATCCACAATGTCACACATCTATACCATACACTTCCAACACGGAACATGCCGCACAGATCCAATGGCGCATGGCACCTGAGATGAGCTGTCGACTGCAATCGCGCTACCGCTGACAGTGCATATGATGTGCTATGCATGGCATGCCCTGTACGAAACATCGCACATGCACGGGGATGCACCATGTGACATGCGCTGCATTCGGCAAATGCTCCAGAGCAATTGCACATGCACGGGAATGCACCACAGGGGGATGCGCTCAACACCCCAGTTGCGCAAAGCTTATTGAGATGAGCTGGGGGCAATTATGCAATTCACAGCCACTGATCTCAGTTCTGCTCAGTGCCAAATTCAGGGGGCCTCTCACCTGTTTTGCATCTTATTACTGTTGCTCCAAACCTCATTTGCATGTGTTGGGCTATGAATGTTCCTGAATGGGCCTCCCCAAGCCACAGGTGACCGACAGGCATTGCAACCTTGAAGGTAGGTTTGACCAGAAGACATATGAAGAGAGACTTAAGGAGCTTAATATGTATAGCCTCGAGGAAAGGAGGGAGAGAAGGGACATGATAGAAACTTTCAAGTACCTCAAGGGAATCAACAAAGTCCAAGAGGGTAGCATCTTTCAAAAAAAGAGGTGTGCAAGAACAAGGGGGCACAATTTGAAGACAGAGGGGGGGCAGCTCAGAGGTAATTTAAGGAAGTATTTTTTCACAGAGAGGGTTGTGGATGCATGGAACGGCCTTCCGGAGGAGGTCGTGGAGTCAAAAACAGTGGTGGAATTCAAGCATGCATGGGACAGTCATAAGGCAATTCTAGGGGGTGGGGGTAGGAAGAAGTAGGCTGCTGGTTAACTAGGATCTGCAGCTTATCCAGTAGGCAGGGAAATGGGCAGACTGGGTGGGCCAAGCGGTCCTTATCTGCCATCAAATTCTATATTTCTATGTTTACATCCTTCTCTGTACAGCTTGTCAGCAACAGCAGTCGGGGGGTTTTGAACATGCTGCTACCTGCCACATTGCTGGCACAAAGCTACAATTGCCTGAACTGTGCTGATACCTGCACCATTTGCCCCCACAGGAGTCACAATGTCCAATCAGGACAATGCTTCAGGACGGAGACATCCTAACTTCACTGCAGATGAGGACAGAGCACTGCTGGAGGCCTACTTCCCAAGGCAAAGTATTCTGGCTGGCAGAGGTGGCAGCTGGCAGAGGTGGCAGCTGCCAGTGTAGGGACGAGGCCTGGGAGGATGTCACCCACCACGTGAATGCCCATGGCATTTACAATAGAACCCCCAAGGAGTGTCTCAAGCACTTCCATGATGAGAAGAGGAGGGCCAAGGAGAAGAGGGCCACCATCCGGGCCTCCCTGGTGGTGACAGGGGTGGGCCGCTGACAGCAGTGCACCTCACCCCAAACGAGGAGAGGCTGGTTGCCAGGATGAGCCGGACCTCAGTCATGGGTGTTCTGGATGGCGGCTTCCAGACTGGAGGCAGTCCATTGTAGCACTGTGAGTATTCATGTGTCACTACCTGTGGAGGTTTGCGTGTGCTTGCCATGGGTGTTGTGACATGCCTCACCATGCTCTGTGACATGTCCATGTGTCATTGTGCACTGCGTATGTCAATGTCCAGCCCTGTCTGCCAACAGTGTGCTGCTGACACATGGTACGCCACTCCTATGTAGCACATGGGGGGGCAAGGGGGTGGCTGCTGGGGAGGCCCAGGGTGGGTGTTTGGGTGTTTGATCACATGGGTGGTGTGCTTCGATGGGGGAGCCAACACTCACAGTGGTGTGCTGTACCACACATCCCTGAGTGGCAACACCAGCCACAGTGCATGGCTGGCAATGCTGGTGCATATGCGTGGCTGTGGCCGCTAGGGGTGTCACTCACCTATGTGGCAGGTGAGGCACACCAATGGCACACGTGCATAGCTCCTTGTTCATATGTGTTTGTAGACACCATTGACACATGTCACTAACTATGTTACCCTTCTCTCTTTCAACTCCGTCACACCTCATGGGTGCTGCAGGGTCCAGGGGACACCCTGATGACCCCGCAGGGGAGGAGCACAGACCATCACACTGCACCAAAGCTGGGGCTGTGGCGGAGCCCTACCAGGTACATCCAACACCTCCACAGCCCCGGATGTGGTGGATGATGGTGCAGGACCATCCGACCCCCTCCGCAGCCAGTGCCACAGCTGGTGGACAGGGTAACCCATGGCTTATCAGCTTTCTGGGTCTTACTGACAAGGACCCTGTGGACAGGATTGACATTGTGGATGACCTGCTGGTGTTGGCATCCAGAACAGAGGGGGCATATGATGACAGCGATGTTGATGCCACATAAATAAGGGGAGACACGGACAACATCGGCCCAGCTGTGGCCCAGGTGTATTCATAAGTGGCACCATGCAGTAATGGTGGCCCTGTGTGCCCCCACAGGGCTACCACAATCGCCAACAGTGGCGGATGTTGGTGGCCATGTGTATTCACAGGTGGCAGCATGCAGTGTTGGTGGTCCTGTGGCCCCATGTGCCCCCACAGGGCTACCACAATTACCAATGGTGGCAGATGTTGGTGGCCATGTGTCTGATGCTGCTGTGGGGCCAGAGACTGCTGCCACTGTTCAGCAGGGTGCTGTGGAGCAACAGTAGGTGGCAGGGGATCATGATGCAGGCGTCCCTGGGTGTGCAGTGGTTGCCCATGCCCAGTCCTTGCCCATACAGTGGACTGCTGTGCAGCATCCTCCTACAGTGGATGCAGCACAGCAGGCCTGAACCCCACCTGCTCGTCGGCACCGCCCTCCTGTTGCATCCCCAGCCGACAAGGTGGAGGACTACGCCCGCCTCCTGTGGGACACTGTGGGGGGCAGGCGTCCCTCTGGGTGGAGCTGAGGGGCATTCTGACACAGCTGGTCATGGAGCATGAATCATCATCTGCGTGGCATGCCCAGAAGCTGGCCGAGGTTTGCCAAATGCAGGTGAGCATGACTACTGTACTGGAGCAGATGGCACTTGCACTCGAGGTGGTGAGTGCTCACATTGCACCATGTGGATGCCAGGGCACCAGTCGCACCCCCAGGAGTGCCTCATACACCCCCAGGTCGACACACGCGGATCCAACCTTGGTCTTGGGAGTGACACACAGACAAGCACCTGTTCACAGCCTCGCTTCAGTACCCCACCAGGGGTGGTGGACCCCCCCCGACACCAGTGGCGCTAACTCAGCACCCCCAGGTGAGGGTGTGGCTGCCCACATGTCTGCGGTGGCCATGGGGGCTCCCATTGATGCTTGGTAGCCTGCTCCCATGGCCCCTGTAACCTGCACCCGTTGTGGCCCACATAGCAGGCTGACAGTGCCTGGAGCAGCATGCTGTGACACACGTCTGCCCTGGGACAATGCCTGTGTGGGACACCTGTGCCTGTGTGATGCACTGTGCATGGCTAGGGCCACCGGTGTTGTGCTGTGTGGCATGGGCATGATGAGTGTGGCCCTGTGTCTGCTGTGCATGTGTGCTGGCGGATGCGCACTGATCCATGCTATGCCCAACACTGACACTGTGTCCCCCTGTCAATGTCTGGCCTGCTGTGTGTGTCTGTGCATGTCTGTCACCCCTCTTGAGTGCATTCTGCACCTGCTGTGCGGTAGTCATCTGCACATGTGTGTGTGTCATTCCCCACCACCACCTATGTTGTGTGTGTGTGTGGCTGCCATATGTTGCCCTCCTGAGATACTCACCTTTTTTCCCCCAAATGCTCCTCCACGATGGTGTTCCTGTGCCACCGGGACCTAGCGGCCAGGCATGGGTCCCTATGTTCCAGGGGTGGCTGCCCACCACCACCATGGGCCCCCTCCTCCACATCCTCCTCCTCCTCCTCCTCCTCCCCTGAACTGTTGCCCTCCTCAGCCTGGGCAGGTATTCGACGGCCAATGGCCATGTTGTGTAGCATACAACAGGCCAGAACTATGCCACAGACCTTCTCTGGGCTGTATTGTAGGGCACCACCAGACCTATCCAAGCTCCTGAAGCGCATATTCAGCATGTCAAAAACACACTCAATTGGGGGGGTGCTGTGGAGCCCGAGTAAGATGGCCGCAGAACACTAGAGTTCCATAAGCACAGTTAAAACTGTTGTTTTTTCCAGAAGATTTCCCTCTCACAGCCAGACAAGAGCTATTTCAGCAGGTAACTGTACCACAAGAGAACAAAAATGGGCAATCCACGGAAGGAAAAGCAGTCGGGAGAAGGAGCTAAATCGAAAGTTCCTTCGGGACCGTCATCCTCGTGAGTGGCACTGGGCTGGGAACAAGACCACGAGGCAGAAACCAGTGGAGAGACCTTACAATCCCTGGGTGAGAAGATAAATCACCTAATTGCTTCAGTAGCGGGACTTTTTAACAAATTTGACTCTCCTACTACGAGAGTCACTGTAGTAGAAACGACACTAGAAGTGGTCTCCATGACATCGACAGCTGCAAATAAAACAGCCGATGCAGCTATGGGAGCCGTAGCCTCATTCATTAAAGAGAATGTGCATCTTCGCTCCCAACTGGAAATGCTAGAAAACCAGTCAAGGGCACACAATATCAGAATTCTGGGGCTCACAGAACATGCTGAAGGGGATCATTTAATCTTATTCCAGCAAGATTGGATAGTGCAGCAATTGGGAGAAGAAGCTATCCCAATTACGCAGGGAATTCAAAAAGCATACAGAGTGGCCTTTAGGGGCAGACAAGATAATCCAGAGACCCC
Source organism: Neoceratodus forsteri (assembly GCA_016271365.2). NCBI lineage: Eukaryota > Metazoa > Chordata > Ceratodontiformes > Ceratodontidae > Neoceratodus > Neoceratodus forsteri. The sequence continues at coordinate 819,008,408 of CM028137.1, forward strand.
ACGTAACGTGGTCTTGGTTATCGATGGAGTGGGATCGCAGGATAAATTGTTAGCCCTGACATGGAGAAAGAAAGAAAGCCCTTCTTTTTGATGGCAATCAAATTTGCTTGTTTCCTGACTTATCCTATGCCACCAGACAGTGGAGGAAGCGGTTCGATGGAGTAAGGGCTATGCTATGGGAAGAAGGAATTCCACATGGCCTAATTTTCCCAGCATGATTACGAATCATGCACCGTAGTAATATTTTCCTCTTTTCAGAACCAGCAGAGGCTTTAAAATAGTGCCAGAGGAATGTTCCCTCCCATAGGAGGGGAGGGGAGGAGGAGGAGAAGAAGAAGACGCTCTCTCTCAACCGAAGAAGATAACTCCTGAAGATTCAGGACTGTTTACTTATAGTCCTTCCTGGACTTTGCTGGTAACAGGACATAAAGGGGGCAGTGATTATTGTTTAAAACTGAACTTAAAGTAACCCACTTACATCTACTTAAGCTTGATGAGTAGGTTTTCAGCTGGTCTGGACACTAAAATCGATCAGGGGTTGCTTATCCTATGTTTTGTTCCCTTCCCCATTGATGTCCTATTTGATTATAAATGTATAACCTTCCACGTGTTTGTGGAATAATGTTCTCTTCTTATGTTCACTTTTCCTGTTGAGTAACAGCGCCTAATATATCTGGTATGTGGTTGGGGAGATTACTTAGCGGAGTACCGAGTTCTGAGGGGTTCTTTCCTTTCTCATTACACGTGTGCGTAAATACTATGGTATTGCATGGTGGCTGATTCCCTAAATCAGGGAAGGACTTTTTCTTACAAAACCATGCTACTCATGGTCTCTATTACAGCAAGTGGAATGTTTGCTAAAAGTCTATAATTTAATAGATATCCCCTCATAGGACATATCTTATTTCATATAACTGACCTTTTGTATATATATTAAGAGGAGTGGTGCCCTCATTGTACTGTACATCTGCAATGTTGAATGATGGCTTTACTGTATGTTTGTTTATACAAAAGAATAAACATAAAGTATAAAAAAAAAAACACGCTTGATGATGGTGTGTGTAGTGATGCGTGCCTCGTTGCCTGCATGGTGGTAGGGGGTGAGCAACCATGGGAGGAGGGGATATGCTGCGTCACCTGTGGGGGGACAAAGCAGTCTGTTAGTACCCCACATGCATGTGCATTGTGAGCAACTGCCCAACACACACCCAATCCATCTGCCCGCATCTAGGGCTGACTGCTACTGTCCTGTCTGGCATTGGTTACCTTCCATTGCCCTGCAGTTGCCCGTGCCTAGGTGCGTGTAGTGCCTTCTGCCCTGCCGCACAGGCCTGCTGTTCTGCATCATTACACTGCCTGTGCTGTGCTGTAACACTGTCCCCCTGTTTGTGTCCACCGTCCTGACTGCATGCCCACATCCACTGTCTTGCATGGGCGTGTGCCCTTGCACTGTCCCTGTTACTGCCCCAACACCCATGCACTACCTCCCGACATATGTGGCACCACAGTGTGCATTATGTGGGCATGTATTCATGCCCCACTCACCCACTAGGTGGCCGCTGGGGATGTCTCCAGTCTCAAACTGGTGGCACTGGGCTGACTGGTGCCATATGAATGCATCGTGTGTACTCCCAGGGTGTGTGGCACAGAACTTGCTGATGTGCCCTGTGGCATTGCACACCACCTGGCAGTTGATGGAATAGAAGCCCTTGTGGTTTATGTATGATATCGCCTCATCACCAGGAGGTGCACTAATTGCCACATGGGTGCAGTCAATGGCTCCTATCATGCCTGGCATGCGTACCACCCTGTGGAATTGCTGCATAGCTTCTGTCCGCTTTGCCTGTGTGCTTGGGAATTGAATGAACTCTGAATCATGTGAGAGCAGTACGGTGAGGAACTGGGTGAGGATTCGGGATGTGGACAGCTGAGATATGCCAGGGGTATCTCCAGCTGGCCTCTGGAACATGCCAGTGATGAGCAGGCACGTTGCTGTTGTCACCATGGTCTCCACAGATATGGCATGACTCCTTCTGGTGGGTGCCTGCATTTCATCATGGCACAGCTCACAGAGCTGCCTCAGAACTGCCCTGCTCAGGCGGTATCGGCCAAGTGTTTAAGTGTCAGTCAGCTGTTCGAATGTGACTCAGGCACAATACCGCCAAGGGCAGGCCGCCTATGGCGCCTTCCGCCACCACGTTGATGGACTACCCATCTCCTCAGCCCCATTATCATGCCCACCATCATGAATGGTGTCCCATCCATGTCTATGGCCTCGCTGGCGCTGCTGCTGCTGCTATTCTGCTGGCTGCCTGCTGGGGGCTTGCACTTAAATCTACTCCTTTTATACTTATCTCCTTAGTGTGCACATGGGTGGATGCACTGTGTATGCGCTGTGGTTGTGCATTCATTTTGCTTTGTGAATGGGGATGCACCATATATGCAGCTACATGCCCACTACAGATGCGCCGCATATCATCATTATTTGTGTCCAGCGCTTCCATGGCAGTGTGACGCATCCAGGATGCACCGGAGATCTCTGTCGCTTGTAAATTGCACCATTGGGCATTTCTGAGTTGCACTGGTGTGTCTCAGATGTGCTGTGTGCATTTCTTTTGTGAATCCTGCCCATTATGGGTTTTTTTCTGAATTTATCACATGCCAACAGAAAGAGACATGAAGCATATGATGTTAAATTGGGCAACCTAGAAATTTTCTTCAGCCTGCTATTTCCAGTGAGACTTCTGTTCTCAGTGAGAAATAGGGGAAACAATACTGCCACTCCCCATAGACAGTTTGTGCCAGGTTAAAGGAGTACTACAGTCAAAGTTTGCAAAAACATATGTTGGGCAGTGTTTAGATCTGTGTGTTTAGTCCTTCTGTGTCCTTCCCTTTGTCTGCTATTAAGAGGTTTTTTTTCTACATTTTTCTACTGCTTTTATGGCCTCTTGGGATCTCATGTTAAACTGGTTTATTGCCCTTCTTTGTCCTACAGTGCATCCTGTCTCATGCAACAGTGATGTATTTGGGACCACTGATTCAGTGAGGGAAAGTACTGCAGCAGTAATCTGAAAATGGAAGCCTGATGTTCTGGCCTCAGCTAAATAACTCTAATTCAGTATTTTTGTTTTCTGCATGTTTATCTAGGTCTAGCCAGCAGGAATAAATGTTTTGTTTTTAAAGCTTTTAATTTCTTCAAACTACACCCAGCCATAAAAGCACACATCACCCGAGGCCAGCAAGGCTATTATTAGTAAAGACTTGAGACAGTTTTCTTACAGAATACCCACTCAATTAGACCTCAAGCTATTGATAACTTGTAAATGTAGCCTTCCGTACCCACTGGATAAGGAAGTGGCCAAATCAAAGCTGTACTGCTGGAAATTTGATTGTAAACCAGTACTTGCTAAGTCTATGATCCTAGATGCATCACTGTCACATGGGGCAGGAGGCATTCTAGGAAAAAGAAGAGCAATACACCATGGTAATAGGGAGATCCCCAGAGGCCATAAAACTAGTAGGAAAGGTAATAAAACTACAGTAACAGGCAAATTGAGAAAAAACTCCTAACAGCAAACAAAAGGAAGGATGCACCAGGACTATACACACAAAGCAGCATATGTTTTTCTAAATTTTGACTGTATTACTCCTACAGCATAACCAGGAACACAAAATCCGTCACGAAACATTGAGTAGAGCTGACACACAAAACTTTATTCAAAGTGCTGAATCAGTGTTATAAAGTGTTATACAAAATGTGCAAAAGGGCAGAAAGGCAGTATTTTACTTACCAGGCGGTGGTTGCAAGAAAACAAAGGAACTGCCCTTGCCGGGCAACTCAACCAGTTTCACTTAATGCTTTGTCTTGTCTCTCGGATGTCAGACAGTGTTACCATTTAAATTCAGTGTTTAAAGATACAGGCCCACATATTCAAAGGAGATGCATGGCCCAAAATGGAGATGTGTGGTGCATCCCAGAAAATGCGCGGAAGTGCGATATTCGAAAGGGAGAGATGTGTCGCACATTTCCAAATGTGCAATTATGCAGAAATAATGTATGCGGCGCAAAAAAAAGGAAGTAGGCACCTGAATATGCTGCACAAGTGTATATTCAGTCAAGTGCCATGCAAAGTTAGGTATGTAAGGGGATGGCCTAAATCAGATAGCCACCCACAGGCAGGCTGCAGAACTGCAGACAGGTAACCCTGAGACACCCCTCAAAGGTGCACCAGGATGTGCTCCAGGCACCACACACAGCAGTCATGCCAGGATGGTAGTACCCAAGGCCACAGCTGCGGTGTGCTAGCTTGCACAGGAGTTGGGGGGTGCAGCACTGTACTCAGGCCAGTGCAGTCCACCCACAAATATCTGTGCATTCCACCTGACTGCTAGGCTGCAGTACCTCCTGATCACCTTTGTGGAGTGATGGTGCTGCCCTATAATGCTGGAACTGCGCATGCCAATGGTATGTAAATGGCCTGAATATATTCCAGTAATGAGATGCAGATGTGCTGTTTGGGTGCTGGCTGTGCAATGAGGCCATTTGCATATCCTCGCTGAATATTGCAAATCTGTATGCCGTGCAAGTGGCTTTGCATTGTGCACTTCCGTATGCTCTGCACTGGGCTCTGGGATTTGCTGCTCTGCGCATATACCACTGCACGATTGTGCATGTTCGGGATATTCAGCTGCCACATGCATGATCGCATATTATGGCACTACTTCTGAATATACTATTATTTTGTGCTGGCACAGTTGCATTGCACGGCACAAGCAGGTGCACGATGCGGCCTGCCACTTCTAAATATGAGGCCCACAGTGTTCAGTTACATGATGGTGTGAATAATCACACAGAATTTGTATGCTGAAGTCCAGACCTGATAATTTTACCTGTGGCAGGTGTGAGTAAGTACTCCTCAGTGATGGAAAAGACTTGCCATTTCACTGCCATTAATGCCAGAAAAACATTTGATATCAGACATTTTATAAATTATAAAATATTGTTTATCTTGCCACTTGTCTGTGTCGGGCATTTTCTGTGGTTAAAACCAGCCATACTTTTAAGAAAAGAATTGGGGATCACATTAGGGCTTTACTGGGTGCCTCAGTGGATTGGTATTGGTTACGGAGCTTTCCACCTCTAGGTCACTGGAGCACAGGTTGGTAGTAGTCAAAAACCATTATCACCTGAGGGCTGTTCAGTGGTCTATGTCAAATGAGTTGTGGTGGTCTCAGTCCAGTTCCAGTGGGTAGGCGTCCACATCACAAAACCACCAACACAACTGGCACTAATTGGCACCTTTGCTGGCAGTCTCACATGAGAGGCTAAGGATTCAATGAGCATGCAGTCTGACCTACCCTCTCACCTATGTGGTGGTCCCTCCAGGGCAGTGTTAAGACAACCTGGCGGGGCAGTGTGGGGAAGCTTGTACTGTGATCACCTGTGCTGTACTTGTCATGTGGATGAGCAAAGGATTTCAGGTTCCAGTGCTGTCAATCCAGCACTTTTCATGAGCACTAAAAATTTACACACAGAAAAAATAAAAATAAAAAAATCTTACAAAAAAAGGATGACACAAATGCCCTCTCAGTACATGTACCAGACAGACCCAGTAAACCATAAACTTAAATTCTATGACTTAGAGAAGGTCAGACTGGGAACACGGAGAGTAGGCTTGGATATGCCGATCCTGAGATGTGAGGCCATGTGAATGGTATAGCTGGGGGGACAATATGAACTAGGGCTGAATGAAACAATTAGTATGATAACATTAAGAAAAAAATTATTTAGATGTTAGTCCTTCGTTGTTCCTCTGTTATTGCTATATAATTAAATATTGGTATTATCTCTTTTTTTTCCAGACACCTGCCACCTTGAGCGACACCAGAATCCAAGCTGGAGAGCCAGATGCATTACTGTCATGCCATCACTTACTGTGGGGCAGCATGTTTTAGCCTTGGATCACGGCAGTCAGTACAGGAAGTTCTGGACGTCAGTATACAAAATCTGTACGACTGTATTCAATATTTGAGTGTTAAGTAGTGATTAAGCTGGTACCTACTCCTCCGTGAATAATCAGTATGACTTTAAAATAATCACTCTATCACATAATTGAGCACTGCATCTTTAAACACTGAATTAAAATGGTATCACCCTCTGACATCTGGGATGCTTGACAAAGCATTAAGTGAAACTGGTCTAGTCACCAACACAGGCAGTTAGTTTGTTTTCTTGAACCCACAGCCAGGTAAGAATGAATATGGGTTTCTGTCTTTTTGCACATTTTGTATATCACTTTGTAACAGATTCCTCACTTTAAATAAAGGTTTGTGTTTCAGCTCTACTCCATGTTTGGTGCCTTTGTTTGTGTTCATGGTGAGGAATAGAAGCTCCAGATTTACAGATCCCTAGGATGCAGGAACCTGTTGTAAGAGTCGAGATGTGGCTGTGCCCAGCTAATCATTTTTTTCACTGTAGTATGCCAATATTCTGTAATGCACATGAGTAATACATTTTTTTAATGCATAAAGGATGATTTAAGGGTGAACCATCAGTCTCACCACTCATTACCAGCAATGCTTTTTATTTAAAACATCTCCTGACCAGGGTAGTTCAAGTTCAGACATTGTTGTCATTACTAATTCTGATCTATTTCTGAGTTATCAGAGATGTACAAGGACAATTTCATGCATTAATCTTTTGTATAAGTTGATTTCTAGACTGTAGGAAGGAAACACAAGGAACAATTTCTAAATGCACATTAAACTCAAACAAGCATTTTTTTAAATTAAATTAATCTAATCTAAAAAAATCATACCAGCTAAGCCGGCCAAGTGGCCCTGCGGACTTGAGGTGCTGGATGCCACACCTCCCGCCATGCTGGTGACCCAGGTTCGGTAACGGACTCAGGTCATTGGAGGTCAGCAGGGAAGAGAAGGGATTGAGCATCCAGTGGACTGCTCTCCCTTCCCAGGGAGGGATCCGGGTTAACCTCACTCCATGAGCAGCCCCTAGTGGAGACTAGGAGACCCCATAGGAAGCGTGGCTCGACGCAATGTCAGGGTTAGGAACGGTGGCAGATGGCTGCACTTGAATGTGCTGCCATCATTGCACAACCATGCTCTGGGGAAACTTATAAGGAAAATACCCTGGTGGCCTAGCAGAGGTAAAGGGGGCCCCAGGGAACTGCCCACATCCCCGTAGCCTGACCTACCTCCCTGGATTTCCTCTCCTAGCCTGACTCTACAGCAGTCCCTCTAATTTCAGAACAGGTCACCAAGGGTAGGGGGGCCCTCCCCTGGGGGGGTGATCCAGGGGGCCCTCCTCCAGGGAGTGATCTGGGGGGGCTGGACTAGCTGTGGGGTTGGAGGAGTCCAGAGGAGGGGCTTCAGGAGGGGATTAGAGGCAAGTTTGAGCAGGTACCCTGAAGAGATGCCCTAGGCCTCCAGGAGAATAAAGAGAGTATACAAAAAAAAAAAAAACATACCAGCTAAATCTGCAAATTAGCTGCATGAACATATTTACAGGTTCATGAGCAGACAGCGCCATGGTCTGGCACTTCGACTTTCAGTATTACCATGCTAAATGTTATAAATAAATGCAATAGTTTAATTCAAACAGTTAAGAAAAGTACACATTAACATTCTTTCAGATATGGGAGGGCTTTAAGCCCGAGGTTCAATGGGCGAAGCAACAACGTCACTCCCCCATTGAGCATAAATACGTCACCTACACTTGACAACCCTAGGATTCATTTTTGTTGTTTACGGTCGGAGGCACTGCTCCTCCTCGCTCCTACCCCTCAGCTGCTATCTTGCCTCAGGGTGCCTCCAACCAAGGGATATTTCTTTCTCCCTCGAGCACTGTCCTAGCTCCTCTCGCCGTGCTGCCCTCATTTTTCTTTCTGACTTGCCGTCGCAGTTCCTTTCTCCATGCAAGCCCTGCCTTCATCACTCATTTTCTTTCTTCACTCCCCAATCCCTCCTAGTCTGCCTACCTCTCCTTCCCGCTCGATCCTAGACTCTCCGAACTCCGTCCCAGCTACCCTTACCATGTCTTCTCTATTCCCAATCACAGTTCCGCAGACATGATGGGGATGGCAGCTCATTCTGCACACTGCGCTGCTAACCTGACATATTCATCCACGTCTGCTCCTGTACATTTTACTTCCCGACTCTCCTCTTTCTGTGACTCTCCTTCATACTGGCTTATCCCCCAACCCGCTCAGCTGAGCTTTTGCCTGGCTTCTGCATTTCCCTTTTTGTTCGGGAGTCGTTCCTGGATTCAACTGCCACCTGCTCGGGGCGTGTCCGGCAGATCCTTTTCTGGTTCTATCGTTCCTTCCTGGGTACTACTGTGTGAGTGATTTGCTTGTCATCGTTTACCCTCATCATTTTATTTCTCTGTTCTCGCTGCTCGAATATTTCCTTTAGCGGTTTTAGTTCTGTTCCGTTTCACAATTTATTTCTGCTGTTCTGTTCTGTTCTGTGTGTGTGTGTGTGGGGGTGTTAGAGGGCCGGTATAAACTAAAAAAAAAAAATAAAATAATAATAAAAAAAAATTAATAAAAAAGCAACTGTATATGGGGGCTGTGAACCACATCATATGGGGGGGGTGCAGTGTGAAGGCTCGCTGTTATTAGCGTCATCATTGCAGGGAAGCTAGCACCTGCTAGTCCTGGTCTTATGGCTTATATCAGCCCTTTCATCAATGTCTGCTCGGCATGCCATCATACTGAATGTATTCGGTCTTGACTCCGGTCACCATTCCCTCATCCTTCCCTCATTAGTCTCTTTATGTTGCATTACTCAAGTGATTCCATCTTTGACTTCTCTGCTATTCCCTCAACCAGCAAACCTAGCCTGCATCCTATGGCACCGCATCGAACCACGACCCTCCTGTCACATGTATTCCAGTTCCTGACTCCAAGCCTGCCTTGTTTGCCTCATTGTTTACCTCCTCACATTGCTCCCTCGAGTGTACCTCTCATTTCACCTCGCCTCTGCTGCCTCAGATCTACTCGATCTCCGTGTACCAGCTGGGGCCTCCACTACCAATCTGAGCCTCCCTCCCATCCTTTGTCCTTTCATACCTCACTTTCCTGTACCTGCCCCTTCGGCTACATTTCATTATCGTATCTCATCCATTTCCTATTTTTCCTTCTTCGTCCTAGCACCTTTTCCTCCCAACCGACTCTGTCTGACCTGCAATGGACAATTCTTTCGGGCATGCCGATCGCACCTCCCATGCCACCTCATTGATCCGTAGCCTTCTGCTCCTGTATCTGGTTCCTGACTCCGGTCCTCACTACCCGATTTTATCTCATCGAGCCTCCCTTCCTGGCTACCTTCCACCATCGGATGTTATAGATTTCCTCCAGTTATGGTTTCACTCCTTATTGTCCTACTTGTTCGCCTTCCAAAGTATCTCGCCACAACCTGTTCATATTTCAATCATTCCGTTGCTTTGCCTCGGCTGCCTCCCTCTAGCCTGCAGCATCAATCACCCTGATTCGACTCTGTCTCCCTTCCTGGCCATGCCTTCCTGTCCATCGCCCCCTACTATGGACTGGCCGGAGGCTATCCACTATCATTCCAGTTTATTTCACATTTATTTCTGAATCTACCTCATTTCAAGGAGCCTACTTCATCTCATCACTCTTTTCATTTCCAGTGCTACCTCATTTTAAGAAGCCTATGTGGTCTCATTGCTCTTTCAGGAGTATCACCATTCTAGTTCATGTACCCTCTGGTCCCTGACATGCCTTCTTGGCCTCGACGTATATCTCCTTCCGGGGCGCCTCCTTCCTTGCATCATTCTATTGAATCCTCTGATCTCTCCTCACCCCCACATCTGGATCCATTCATTCATATCATACATTCATGCCTTATCGGCCTTGGTGTCTTCTTCCTCATCTTGCTCAACCTTTCACTCGATCTTCTGCACCCTGCTTCAGGTTTCACGCCACCCCACCTAGTGGCGGCTGCGGTCCTGGCCCCTCTGACCTCTGCGCTGCTCTGCAACCTCCCAGTGCACCAGCACACCTACTCCTGGATTGATCACTTCCGAATCCTCGGGGGAGGGGGGGGTTTCACTGCAGCCACCTCTCAGTTCTTTCTGACCGAGCAGCTTGCCAACATTTGGATGCTGCCACTATTTCTTTCACCTTTGGCTACCTCATCTTCTTGCTGCGCTAGGATGCTTTTCCTGCCCGTCTCTTTACTAGGTTCAGTAATTCATATATCTCCGGTGTTTAGTATGGTTCTCATTCCCTCTGCCGCCAGTCGTCTCAATTATCCTGTGCTCATCTATTTCCATTGACTCTGGCTTAGTTTTCCTACCTCACTATCCCCATCCGCTACTCCTGCTTTGGCGTCCCTCATTCTGCTCCCTCTCCTGGGCTCCTTCTGCATACTCATCCATCCTGGTTTCAATTCAGTCATGGCTTCTATCTCATCATGCCATGACATATCTATTCATTTCGTTTGCTATTCCTATCCTCTGGTCTTCCCTGGCTGACTCCATCCAACCTTCGGTTGACCCAGGCATACGTGCCACCTCATCCAGCTTGCCCTCCTGCCCCCTTGCAGTGCCTTCCTCCCTCAGGAGTCTATTTGCTCCATGTTATCCGTAGTTGCCTCCTTCACCAGGTGATCCTTTTTCTCCTTCGCCCCTCAGTTCCATGATGCCTGGCCTCGACCTGCTCTTCTCCTTCAATCCCTCTCTCAGCATGCCTTGACTTGGTTGCTGCAGAGTCTGCGCTATTCCCTTGCTCTGTCTGGCTATGCCTCTCCTGAACTGTGTATGGCCTCATCTGACTCGCCTCGTGCAGTCCTCCTCCCATTCCGGCTGGGTCCTGTGCTACCCTGTTGCCCTCCCTATCGTCTTTAGTCCTTTCATACCTCGCTCCCCAGTACCTGCCTCCATGGCGTCCTTCACTCATCTTACCTCATCCATTCCTGTTCCCTTCCTCTGCCTAGTGCTTCCTCTCATCCTGACTATCATGGATCCTTTCTACACTTGGCTTTCCTTCTTCTTGTATTTCATCTGATTTGACTCCCCTCGATCGCAATCCTGCGCTTGCCCTCTTGTTCGCAGACCCTCTGGTTCCTGATGTGCCTTCCTGGCCTCGGTGTCCATATCCTTTTGAGGAGCATCCTTGTTTGTCTCGCTCCCTGGTGCTGATACCTTCATTCAAGTCATGTTCCTGTTCATTCCCTTCTCCTCTTCTTCCAGTTCTGTACCTACTCTCCAGAATTCTGCCCTCTTAAGCTTCCCTCCGTTCTTCTCTTCACTCGTCATTGTACTTCGTTTGATTCTGCTTACTCCTCTTCTTACCTCGTCCAGTTTTGATTCTCGATCGCTTCACCTGAGTTGCCTCTGATTCCTGATCTCCCTTCTTGGCCTCAGAATCTACCTATTTTCAAGGTGCCTCATTGGTGTACTTCTTTCGTGCCTGTTTCATTTCGGTTCTTTCCATCTCCCCCTCTTCCAGTTCACTTCCAGCTGTCCAGGCTTCCCTCCACTCTTGGCCTGCTCTCGACATTCATTTTGGACATACCTGTCATAATTCCTATGCCACCTGTCAGCTGCGGCCATCCTGCTGAATGCATTGAGTTCATAACTCCAGTCATATCAAGTTCATGAATCCAGTCATCTTCCACTCAGCATTACTTCATAGCTCATCCATCTACATCGCCTACTGTAACATCCCTATCACGCAATACCATTCTACCTCATCGACTACAACCTCAGGATCTAATCATTCACAGTCTAATCGTGTATGTTGCATAATCAAGAATGCCTCTTCAACCTCAGTGCCTGCTCACTTGCATAACTCTATCAAATGTATCGCTCCATTAAGCTAGTCTACAATATTATTGGTCTCCTCATTGACTCATCTGGAATATCCTCGTGAGCACATCCAGACACCCCTTGTTGTTCTGACTCATAAATGGACTTACTCCTTCCTATCCTTGCTGCTAGATCTAATATCTTACATCGACTACTCGAGTATACCCTCCTTAGTTCCAACAAGGTGTATCTAGTTTATCATTCCTTCAAGCATTTCATCATTGACACTGATGCTACTCATTGACTACAACAACAGGATCTAATCATTCATGCCTCATCATCCTCAATTTCTACTTCCTCGCCTCACTCAATCATACCTATTTTAGATCTTACGCTACCTCATCGACCAGCCGACCTCTTGCAGTGATCATCACTATCAGTATTAATCGTGCCTCATGTTTGCATTCGATCTGTGCACAGCCTCATGTTCCATCCTTGATTTGTGCTTTCCTTTAGGGATCTTCCGTATTCCATCATCATCCTCACTACTCGTATCCCCCTAGCCACCAAATCCTTTCTTTTAAAAATATACATCCTCAATTCAAACGCCATCAGCCTGGAGGGAAGGCGACCTAGGCCTTGGATCCCCAGAGGTTTCCTCCTTAAAAAAAGGTTTTTTTCTCCTCTCCTCCATGCCAACAGTCATAATATTAGTTAGAATTGGTGATTTTATTCTTAGTTAGTTAGGTTCCGCTGTTGGAGGAGGCAGACAGTGGCTCGACTTTCCCCTCTCTCCTCAGGAAGTTATCCCTTCTCACAGAATTCATTACTCACTTCTCTGTTCAACACTCAACAATCTAGGTATTCTTTTTGGGCTTCTTCCTAACCTACCTTTAGCCGACTCATTCATTTCCGGCACCTGTGGGGGGGAACCCTCACTAGGGTTCCTTGCGTCATACCCCTACAGGAGGTATATCCCACGGATAGAGAGGCGGAAAGCCACATAAAATTCAAGTTACTCATGTTACACAAGCATCATCATATCATATCTAGTTATGTAAGCACACTGAATGGCAGGGCTTTAAGCCCGAGATTCAATGGGCGGAGCAACAACGTCACTCCCCCATTGAGCATAAATACATCACCTACACTCGACAACCCTAGGATTAATTTTCGTTGTCCACCATCCACCCCTCCTCCTCCAGTGGCTAGCCTCTCTTACCTGTGGGCTTCTTCCTAACCTACCTTTAGCTGACTCATTCATTTCCGGCACCTGTGGGGGCCCTCACTAGGGTTCCTTGTGTCGTACCCCTACAGGAGGTATATCCCACGGATAGAGAGGTAGAAAGCCACATAAAATTCAAGTTACTTATGTTACACATGCATCATCATATCATATCTAGTTGTGTAAGCACATTGAAGGAATGATTTAAACACAGACCTCAGTGTTATTTCGTACCATGCCAGTATGACCCTCCCAACCCCAGGCTTGGTTCATATATGAAGTATGACTATGACACCATGATGGCGGCCACGCTGGGCCTGCTTAAGATGCAGTAGCAACAGCAGCAGCAGGGATTTGAATTTGGTTTTAAGTTTATTTTAAAGTTATTTTATGTTTATTGTTATTTTATGTTTATCGTTATTTAGTTTATTTAGTTGTAAACTCGTTACTTCCTGTTTGCGACTTCATCGTTGTAACTGGATATATTCATTGATGCATTCATCGTGTTTAATGCAGTGTTCTTTTCAGTGATTATTTGCCCGAGTTTGGACAGGGGACAGTGTGTCGCATTACTCCACAAGTCAAGCTGACTCGGATTTGTTTTAATTGCGTAAGTTAAACTGTGGAATCTGCACTTTTCATGAGGGTGTACTTGGATCCGGAGGAATAGCGATTTGCTAGATTGGCCAGCAGAATGGTTCAGCCAGGAGGTGTCTCAGGAGTGGAATATTCTGTGGTCTGGAGCTGGGGGCTGTTGACTTGGGGTTCCCTCGGCTTTTCAAGTTGGTGGAGCATCTGACCATTATATCAAGGAGGATTTCGCCCATGGTGTGACGAGGGGTGTGATCCTACAAGCCACGGCTGTGAGGGTTCTCGGTCCCGGCTGCTATCCCTGGGGGGACTGAGAGAGATTGATCGGAGGATTGATCATTCTCTTGGTCTGGCCTGTTGGTCTCCAGGATTCACCTGGCTAGGTCGGGTGCTCCTTGGTTGCCTAAAGTGGGGAGGGTAGCGGGGCCTGGGTTTCCTCTTCTGGTTTGGGCTGGGTTGGAGTTTTCACACCTGAAAAATAAGATCATTGCAAACTGAGTCCTCTGACCTGCTATCTTTGCTGGCTTTATCTTTGTGTTGGGAAACCAGGAGAACTAAGAACTAGCAAGTACCCTTTTGTTTGGATTATTGTGGATGAAATAAGGGAAGGAATGTGGATTCCATAAAATCACAAGTACTGTAATAATTTCATAAAACTGCAAGTATTTTAACAGTTTCTACTGATTTGAGAGGCAGTGAGAGGGCCTCATTTCAATGTTACATTGAGTAACTGGTGTAGCAGTGGGAGTGCTGCACTATCTGGTACTATTTTGGGAAGGGGGGTGGTGAGAGCTCCCTCTTCCACTGCAGTGTCAGGAGGCTGCAGTGGGCTTTTAGTTCTGGTACAGTGAGAGTGCACCAGACTATAAAGTGCCTGGATTTTACATTTACATTTATCAGCCACCTGGTGGTGTATGGACTATTGTGAACTGGAAACCCTGAATAGCCTGTAGTTTGGCCTTGCACGTACATTTACCATATTCAGCTCTTATTAATTTAATCTCTGTTAGCCTGACTTGAAAGAATGTGTTCTTTTATTTAGTTTATAATTTTTAAAATATAGTCTTAGGGGTTAGGTTTGGAATTGTTTTATTGGTTATATATTTTTTCTTAAGTTTGGTTATAGTTTATTGGGGAGGTTAGTTAATTTGCTTCCTTGAGTCTCTCCTCCCAGTGAGAGCGTGTGGGGAGTCTCAAGGATATGATTGGGGTTTGTTTTAATATGGGAATTTAATTAGTTATTTAATTGGGGATTTATTCAGGGGTGTCTTGGTATTATTGGGTCTTAGTATGTGTAGGAGGCCTGTCCCCAATGTCGTGTGCTGTTCGTCCTCTGCCCCCCTTTGTGCCCTCCACCATTTCTCCCCCCTCAATTACAGCTATCAACATACCAGCACTGTAGAGCACTGGGTATTGTTGATAGGGGAAGTGGGGAGTTGGGGGGCATGAATAGTGGAGGTCGAATGACCGGGGCCATCATTTTGGGGTAGTGAGATCCAGAAGACGCCCTAGGGCGAAATGGAGTCTGGAATGGGGTCCTTCCTGTTTGGTTTCCATACCCATGGGTACCACCAATATTGGTGGGCAAGTAGTCCGAGCAGCCCCATCTGCCCGTCCTACCCAAGCGGTGTTGTGTAACACCAGATCCATTAAGAACAAGACTGCAGTAATTGCAGATCTTGTTGGGTCAGTGGATCTGGCATGCATTACTGAGACCTGGCTGGATGAGAATGCAAGGCCCTATATTAGAGGCCGCTATTCCAGCCGGGTACTCAGTGTTACACCGCCCAAGGTTGGACCGCGGGCGGGGGGGGGGTTGCGGTCTGTTTCAAGACCGAACTGGGCCTCACGAGTGTTCCAGTTGAGGAGGCTGAGTCATTCGAGTGTACTGTACTGGCAGGTGTGGGTTGCAGAATTGCTCTCATCTACCATCCACCAGGTGATGAGAAGCGATTTCTGCAGGAAGTAGCGGACTTCATCATTGACATGGTGTTCGAGTCGTCCAGGCCGATGGTCCTGGATGACTTCAGTGCCTGGGTCTATGACAAACTCTCGCAGTTTGGACAACACTTCCTCCAATTTATGACATCTTTGGGCCTTACAGAAGTTGTTACTTCTGCCACTCACAAAGGTGGTCATTCCTTGGACTTAAGTCTTCCTCCTGGGGATTGACAACTTTGATTTGGGGGTGGAACTGGTCAGATGGTCTGATCACTACACCGTGGAGTTCAGTTTTTGTGCCCCCTTTCGTAGGCCTACCCCTGTGGAGATGGTCAGGTACCGCCCTTTGTGAGACATAAGCTCTGAGGGCCTGGCGGCAGTGCTTGACCTATTGGAGCTTTCTGGATTGAGCAGTGACCCAGATGCCTTGGTTTTGGCATATAATAGAGCCATCTCCTTGGCTCTGGATTCCATTGCTCCTGTCCATGTTTGTCCTCTCCCCCTTCGCCCTTGGTCCCCATGGTTTGATGGGACTTTGAGGGAGATGCGGCGACAAGGTTGAAGATTAGAGTGCTGCTGGCGGAGATCTGCCCTTGATGCTGATCATCTTTGATTGCTGGAATATTATCAGCTCTATCATTCTGCAATCTCCCGTAAGAAGGCAGAGTTCCTGTCAGGAGATATTGTGGCTGCTCAAAACCGACCAGCTCAGCTCTTTTGAACTGTAGACAGACTGAGCAACCCAGCCTGTCTGCAGATTCGAAGAACCTTTTCACAAGCTGAGTGTGAAGAGCTTACTCGCTTCTTTGTGGCTAAGGTGGCCGACATCAGGGTGGCACTCCAGCCTGCATCCTCTATGGGAGAAGCTGTGGATCGGTGCCCAGTCACGGTCCCTAGGCTCTCCTGGAGTTCCTTTGACCAGCTGGAGTTCATTGATGTCATGCGGATTGTCCAGGGTATGCGTCCTACAAGCTGTAGTTTGGATCTGGGCCCAACCTCCCTGATAAAGGGTTGTTGTGATATTATTGGCCTGGTCCTAGCATGGATAGTCTGGTGCTCCTTGGAGATGGGTGAGTTACCTAGCTCCCTGAAGGAGGCTGTGGTAATGCCCCTCCTGAAGAAAGCTTCTTTGGATCCAGACTGCCATGCTAACTACAGACCAATCTCTAACCTCCCCTTTGTGGGGAAGGTGATTGAGAAAGTAGTGGCCGAACAACTGGAGAACCATTTGACCATCCATGACATCTATGAACCACTCCCGTCTTGGTTCCGAAAGAGGCATAATACCGAGACAGCGCTGGTTCGAGTGCTCAATGATCTCTTGATGGCAAGAGATCGAAAGAGCCGCTCCATCTTGGTTCTTCTCAATCCCTCTTCAGCTTTTGACACTGTGGACCATGGGGTACTTCTCGAATGCCTGAGGTTCATCTGTGGCCTGTCTAGTACAGTCCTTGGGTGGTTTAGATCTTTCCTCACTGGCAGAACTCAAAGGGTGGTATCAGGGATTAATTCCTCCGGCCCAGTCTCTCTGTCTTGTGGGGGTTCCTCAGGGTTCGATGTTGTCCCCCATGTTGTTTTCAGTGTACATGCTGCCCCTTGGAGACATTGTAAGAAGGTATGGGCTGAGGTTTCACTGCTATACTGATGATACCCAGCTCTGCCTATCTTTTGCACCCGGCCAGGATAGAGCTCTCTTGGTATTTAACAACTGCCTCATTGAAATCCAGAACTGGATGAATTTGAGCTGGCTGAGGTTGAACTCGGAGAAGACAAAGGTGATAACTATGGACCCGGGTCGCTGGATAGAGGGGATGGGAGCTGGCTTGCCCTCAGGACCTTTTCTGGGTGGCACCCAGCTCCCTACCTCTGAATGGGTGCGGAACCAGGGGGTGATTTTTGGCGACGGGCTGACACTGCGATCGCAGGTGTCGGCAGTCATCAAATCATCCTTTTACCAGCTGAGGAACATCTCCAGGATTAAGCACCTAGTTCCATCCGGTGATCTGCCTACTTTGGGCCTTGCCTTTGTGACCTCATGCCTTGATTTCTGCAACTCCCTGTATCTAGGGCTACCAGGGGTTGATATCCGCCGCTTGCAGCTCGTGCAGAATGCTGTGGCCCGATTATTGACAGGTACTCTTTGTACCTGTTATATTTCTCTTGTGCTGCATGATCTGCACTGGCTGCCAATATAGTGGTGGATCACCTTTAAAGTCGGTCTTCTGACTTTTAAAGCCCTGCACAGACTGGGCCCAGACTACTTGAAAGAGCTCCTGGTTCCTTATTGCCCTAGGTGATCGCTCTGCTCGGTGGACGAGGGGTTGCTAGAGATTCCGAGGGTTTTTTTTTAAATCTTCGCTGGCCTGTGCTTTTATGTACTTGGCCCCTGCCCTCTGGAATTCTCTATCCCATTTGCTTCGGCAGTGTGCATCCGTGGAGGAATATAAAAAGGCCTTTAAGACCACATTTATGGTTAAAAGCTTACCCGATGATGATATTTTATTGTATTTTATGAATTTAGCAGTTATTGGATCTGTGTTTAGTTTATTGTTTTATGTGCAGTTATTGTAAAGGCGCCTTGGTTTTAAGAAAGGTGCTGTACAAATAAAGATGTATTATTATTATTATTATTATTTAGTATATACCTTTTAAGAGTCCAGAGTCTGGTTTATAACACATAGGAATTACTGGGATCGTCTCAAGTCAGGTTTGTTAGCTTAGAATACTCAGCTGGTTTTATGCTTCCAGTTCTTATGAGCAGGATATTCCCTGATGGCCAAAGAAAATGGATTTAAAAGCTCCCTGGAAAATCTACTCTCCTCAAATCATTGCTCAGTTGTGTAGTCCACTCTGTAACCTCTTTAGCCCAGTAAGACTGCACAGCAATCAGACTTCTTGCTGCCACAGGTTACACTGTCTGTCAGGTGTGTCTGCCTCTTGTCAGGTCTCCATCATACCTTTGCCTCAACAAACTGTTAAAACACATAGTTATTTAACTTGTTTAGATTTTATGTTAAAATGCATATGGTCGGATTGGTCTGTGCTTAGACTAGATTGCTGTTACTGAATTTGTGCTGCTAATGTGAATCTCTTTTACAACAAGCAGTATGGATGAACTGTTTCTGTTTCTACAAATGGCCTTGTGCTATGGTATCACAAGTTCTTGGATACAGTTTTCAACATCCCTTTTTAGCTCTATTGGCCATCTTTGCTGTCATTCTCTTAAGTTTTTTCCTCCCCCATCTCTGATACATAGTTTTAGGAACCAGAGACTGCATATTTATAAATGCAGCTCCATTCTTCAGTTTATTATTGCCAACCTTTACTTCCATCTAACTGCAGAGTCTGAGTCTTCTACTCCTTCTCTTTCCCAGTTTACTTGGAAAAAAAAACAAATTTGGTCTGCTACACCAGACACCGACCAAAACCTTTGAGAAACAAGGTCTGTATCTAACCAGATTCTAGCTGTCTGCTGGTATATTATGAGACTGCTGATTCTAGTAAACAAACCAAGCATACAGGAATGTATGACCTAGCTGGGTGTTATAGCAGCTGAGCTTTAAAAGAAACCTCAAATGACCTCTTTTCAGGCAGAAAGCTTTGAGTTATATTCTTTCTCTCGGGCTGAAGGCTATCCCCTGCACTGTGTCCTGAGGGTGGGCACTAGACAGGAATTTTCTTCATTAGAGGGGGAGGACTGAGGAAAACTAATCTTTAAACCAGGTAATTTTTGATGGCTCTATGATGCTGGTTTGGCAACTAAGTTGTCGACCGCCATCACAGTGATGGATTTATGTCAACCTGGTTGACATAAATCCAACTAGAGACCCTGGCTGTTTTTTCATTGGGGGGCTTCACCCCCAAACCCTTCTTGTGGGGGGCTCTGCCCCCACCTCCCGATCTATAGGAATCTAACTTCGAGTCAGAGTTGGATCGGGAAGGGGGTGCAGGACCAGGAGACAGAGTGCCAGAGTCTTAGGTGGACTATTATAGCGAAAACGTCGATGTTGTCAGCATCAACGCTTTCACTGTAATCATGTCGCCGTGCAGGAGGCATACCCTTTTGGATTATCCTCCAGTCCCACCTGGTGACAGCCAGTTGATTCTGCTCCACGACAGTAACCATTTTCTTACTAAATGTTGGGCTTAGACTCAAATTATACAGTTATGTTGAACTGAGCACGGATCATCCTTTGAGTTATGTTGGGCTTGACTGTTATGTGAACAGCAATGTTTTCATATGTTTTATATATGACTTTCTAATTAGTTATATACTTTTTAAATGTGAAGCTTAAGTTTGCAACATTAAGATGGTGCTTCATGGGTAAATTGCTTGCAGCCATATTTGATGCTCTACCATGTAAGTGAAGGACCAGCACTTGTGGCAAGCTATAGTGGTAAAACTGTACCAGATCATGGCATCTTTAATTTATGGTATGCAAGCAAGGCACACTGGCATTTGTCCTTCTTTCATCTGAACTCTGGGACTGTGGAATATTAGGCTTGGAGAAAGGGTACTGTCCTCTGCACATGCTTCAGTAAATGTAGTACATGGAGATACTCAGTCTTATCTTATTTGCCTGCAATTTCTGCCTGAGGATATAGAAGCATAGACAATGTTGGCAGAAAAATACCATCAGTACATCCAGTCTGCCCTGTCATACCTTATCCTATCCCAATACCTATTGTCTAGATGGTGTTTTTGCCCTTGCCTCCCACCCTTGCTCCTTACCTTACTGCCACCCCCCGGAGTCACTACTAAGCCCTTATCTCTGCCCCAGCCATACTTGAAACAGTTCATGGTTTTTGCACCTGACATCTCTGCTAGAAGTCTGTTCCATGACTGAGCTACTCTCTCTGTAAAATAAAACTTTCTCACTGTATCCCTCCTGAATTTCCCCATACCAGCTTCTACTCATGTGCCCGTGTTTTTGACTTGCTAGTCCTGTTAAATAGTTCCTCACAGCTTACCCTGTTCATTCCTTTCTGGAACTTGAAAGTCTCCATCATATTGCCCCTCTCCCTTCTGGCCTCCAGCTAGTACATGTTGAATGTTCTAAAATGACTCTTGTAGGATCTGAAGTTGTTGGCCCTCAATCATTTGGTTACCATACACTGCACAGTCTCCAGCCTTTGTCTTTCTTTAGGTGGGACCTTCACAACTGGGCACAGTATTTCAGAGGGGACCTCACTAGTTCTTTATAGAAAGGTAGTATTACCTCCTTCCTCCTGCTACTGAAACCCTTTCAATACACCTCAACATCCTGGTTGCCTTGCTGTAGGCCTTGTTACATTGGCTAGATTATTTTAGAGAGATGGCTGCCAGTTCTCTGTCCTCAAAAGTAGTGCCCAGCTTAACGCCCCCCATCCGATGTTCTATCTTGGGGTTCTTTTTCAGATGTGTGCTTCATTTTGCACTTTTTGGTGCTGAATTTCAACTGCCAAATTTTGGACTACCCCTCCAACCTATGTAGGTCCCTCTGCAACTCCCTTACCCCTTCCTCGCTGTCCACCCTACCACAGAACGTTGTGTCATCTGCGAAGAGACACATCTTTCCCTGTATTCTTTCTCTTATGTCACTGGTGAACATATTGAAAAGGACTGGACTCAGGACTGTACCCTGCAGGACCCCATTTGTGGCCTCACTCTCCCCCAACTTGACTATATTTACCACAACCCTTTGCTGTCTCCCCCCCAAGTAACTACCTGCCCATCTAACTATGTCCTTCACTGCACCTGGATCCCCCTAACTTCTTCGACAACCTTCTGTGTGGCACCAAGTTGAATGTCCTGCTGAAGTCAAAGTAGAGTAAATCCACTGCTTGTCACTTATCCACTGCCTTAGTTATCTAGTCAGAGAATGCTGTCAGGTCGGTCTGACAAGACCTCCCTGTCACGAACCCATGCTGTTTCCTATCCTGGAGCCCATTTATTTCCAGGTAGTCCACTAGGTCCTTCTTGACTAGAGTCTCCAAAATGTAGGTAATACTGACAATCCTGTAGTTATCTAGTTTCTCCTGTCCTATCCCTTGCAGAGCAGAACTACCCTCCAGTCTTTTGGAACTACCCCTGGCTGTACTGAACTATTGAACAGCCCTGCCAGGGATTCAATCAGTTCTGATGCCAGTTCTCTGAGCACCCCTGGGCCATCTGCCTCTGAAGTCTTATCTATTTTCAGTGCTGCAAGCTCTTTTCTGTCCCTTTCTCCTGTAAATATCACCTGCCCCATTTCTGTGATTCCCCTTGTAGCAGTCTTTATGCCTGTTTCTGACAAAATCCCACTATCCTACTCTGTGACTACTGAGTAGAAGTACTTACCATGAATGGTTGCTTTCTGCTCATCCATTTCTATTACCCTGCCCCTCCATCAGTCTTACCATTCCCCCTCTTGTCTTTTTTTTCCCCTACTGTATCTGAAACAGTTTTACTCCTCCATTGACCCCTCTTAAGATCTAGGCTGATACCTGTGAAACAGACCGCCATACAGTTTTTCGAACTCCCCTAACTGGACTTTGCATTTTAAATTGTTTTAGGATAGTGGGTGGGAGGGTTAAGGTTTTTGGTATAAGTGAGTGAATGTTGAGAGTGCTGTTGTAGGTGGGTGTGTTTGAGTGTTATTTTTGTGGGTGTGAAGGGTGTTAATTTCAAGTTGGGTATATTAATTGTGCAAGTGAGAGTGGAAGTGAGTGATTGTGAGTGGTGTATGTGTGAGAGTAAATGACTGAATGGTTAGTTATTGTTTTGTTAAATCTGTGGTAATCTGATGTAAAGTTGTGATAGTAGTGTGATAAGAGGCCTGATAATGTGTCAAGATGTGTCAGTCTATGGCTCCCAATGGAAGGTGTTATTCCCCCTCCAAGCTCCCCAATCTTTGACCCTTCAATTGTCCCACATTGTCAGCGGAGGTATATAGGCACTGTAGAGCGCTGGGGATAATGTGCAGTGGAAGGAAGCAGAGATCTGTGGAGGCTGGTGTGGGGAATATAGTGGAGAAGGGCGGATTGGGGTGGTGGGAACCAGGAGGCCCCCTGGGGTGAAACGGGCCCAGGAGAGGGGTCCTCCTTGCCTGGTATCCATACCCAAGGGCTCTACATCTAGTGGGTAGGTTACCAGACCAGCCTCATCGACCTATCCTTCTCGGGCAGTGTTGTGCTATACCAGATTCATTAAAAACAAGATGGCAATTATTGCCAATCATGTTGCAACATTTGATCTGGCTTGCATCACTGAGACCTGGCTGGATGAGAATACCAGCCCAGTTTTGGAATCAGCTATTCTGGCTAGATACTCAGTGGTACACTGCCCAAGAAAGGATCATAGGAGTGGAGGTGTGGCAATCTGTTTCAAGTCGGACTTGAACCTCGAAGCTTTCCCAGCAGGAACAAGGAAATCCTTAGAATGTGTGGCCATTCAAAAGTGTGCAGAGGTAGGTTGCAGAATCTTCTCATCTATCATCCTCCAGGGGATGGGAAGGAATTCCTGCAGGAAGTAATGGACTTCGTTGTCGAAATGGTATTGGAGTCACCCAGATGGATTACTCTGGGTGACTTCAGTGCCTGGATTGACAACGAACTCTCACAGTTTGGTCAAGACTTCCTCCAACTAATGTGTTCATTGGGCCTGACATAGGTTGTTACCTCTGCAACCTATATACACAGCCATTCATCGGACCTCATCTTCCTGCTGGGAAAGAAGGCCTCTGACCTTATGGTGGAGCCGGTCGCTTGGTCGGACCACTGTACTGTGAGGTTCTTATTTGAGGCCCTCCAAATAGACCCTCCCCTACGGAGATGGCCCAGTACTGCCCTTTAAGGGGTTTGACCCCACAGAGTCTGATGGCAGTGCTGAACCTATCAGGTCCAATGAGTGCATGCAAGGAGCCAGGGGAATTGGTTTTGACCTACTGTATAACAGGGTTATTGCCGAGACCCTCGACTCTATCGCACCTGTTCTTGTTCGACCCCTCACCTCACACAAAAGGTCCCCTTGGTTTGACAGGACTCTGAGGGAGATGAGAGGGAGATGAGAAGGAGGGGTCGAAGGCTGGAGCGGTGCTGGTGGAGAACTTGTTTGGAGGAGGAGGACAAGCTTAAATTGATGGTCCATTATATAGACTATAAATCAGCAATCTCCTGTAAGAAGGCAGAGTTCCTGTCCAAGGGGATAGCTACAACAATTAACAGACTGTCTCAGCTCTTTCGCACTGTGGACAGGTTATGTAATCCAGCCTGTCTGCAGTCCAGGGAGCCTTTTCACAGTCAAGATGCGATGAGTTTGCTCTTTTTTTTGCTGATAAGATTGCCTCCATCAGATTGGAAATCCAGTCAGCACCCTCAAATGGGCATTGCAGTGAAGGGCTTGCGGTCACAGGCACTCAGTCTGTCTGGTCTGACTTCAACCAGGTAGCGGTAGTAGATGTTGTGAGGGTCATCCCGGAGTTACAGCCAACCCACTGTAGTTTGGACCTGGGATCAACACGCCTCCTTGTGGGGTTTGTGGATACCATCGACCAGTCCTAGCCAAGATGGTCTGATGTTCTCTGGTGACAGGGTCTTTCCTGGGCCCCTGATGAAGGCAGTTGTAAGGCCCCTCCTGAAAAAAACCTTCACTAGACGCAGACTGTCTGGCAAACTACAGACCTGTCTCTAACCTTCCCTTTATGGGGAAGGTTATTGAGAAGGTGATGGCCGTGCAACTGGAGACCTAGTTAACAACTGACAACATCTATGAGCCTCTCCAGTCGGGTTTCAGGAAAAGGCATAGTGCTGAGACTGCCCTGGTTTGGGTGCTGAATGATCTCCTGGTGGTAAGGGACTGGGGGAGATGTTCCATCCTTGTCCTCCTTGATCTCTCGGCGGCACTCAACGCCATAGACCATGGGGTGATGATGGAGCGCCTGCGGGTTTGTTGTGAACTGGCTCGTACAGTCCTCAACTGGTTTAAATCTTTCCTCACTAGCAGGCTGCAAAGGGTGGTGTCTGGGATTTATTCTTCAGCACCCATGCCCCTGCCATGTGGGGTTCTGCAGGGCTCAGTCTTGTCCCCCACGTTGTTCGTGGTGTATATGCTGCCACTAGGAGACATTATAAGGCAGTATGGGCTGAGTTTTCACTGTTATGCAGATGACACTCAGCTCTATGTGTCCTTTGTGCCCGAACAGCAGGAGACGTTCTCAATATTGAACACCTGCCTTTCCCGAGATCCAAGATTGGATGAGGGCAAACTGGTTGAGGTTGAACTCAGATAGGACTGAGGTGCTGGTGCTGGAATCTGGTCGCCAGTGGGTGTGGGTGCAATCTGGTCGAGTCTCAGGGCTGAGGCTTGGGGACTCCCAGTTGCTTACCTCTGATCTAGTGAGGAACCTTTGCATTGTTTTGGACTGCGGCCTGACACTTAGACCACAGGTGCTGACCATGGTCAAGACTTTTTTTTTCCATTTGAGAAACATCACCAAGGTTAAGCATCTGATACCCCCGGCTGATCTGCTGCCGGCTGATCTGCTGGTACTGGTCCATGCCTTTGTGACCTCATGCCTGGATTACTGCAATGCTCTGTACCTGGGGCTAGTGGGGGTAGATCTGCACCGCCTGTTGCAGAATGCGGCAGCCAGGTTGTTGATCGGTCTTCCCAGGTTGTGTCATGTTACACCTATGCTACGCTACGCTACCTGCACTGGCTGCCAGTTAAGTGGCAGATCTCCTTCAAGGTTGGCTTGCTGACCTATAAGGCCCCACATGGTCAGGGGCCCGGGTACCTGCAAGACCTCCTGTGTCCCTACTGGCCCACTCTGCTGGTGAGGGATTGCTGGAAGTTCCCAGGATCTATCTGAAGACATCAGGGGCTTGTGCCTTCTCCTTTGCAGCCCCAATCCTGTGGAACTCCCTCCCTCCCTCACCAGATCCAAGATAGTCCTAAGACAGAAAAATTTAAATGGGAGCTAAAGACCTTCTTATTTAGACAGGCTTTTTTGAGAAGTTGGTAAAGTTTAAACCAACAATTAATGTGTTTCCTTCTTTGTGAGTTTTCTTTCTGTCTGTATTTATACTGTATTTTACATTTTTTCAATTTTTTGATTGTGAAGCGCACTGAGTCACAAAATTGATCCACAAACCATAGCTCTCTGTCTGCTTTTGCATCTCTGACTGCCTTCTTGGAATCCCTCATTTTACTTGGCCTTCACATCATTACTAATCGCTCTGCTTCTCTTTGCAGCTAAGGAAGGCCCCTTTTCAGCCCTCACTGCCTCCATGACCTACTCAAAGAACCAGACTGTTCTCTTGTGTCTGTGTCTCTTGGTAACCATTCTCAAGTATGACTTAGTTGCCTAAAGAATGGCCCTTTAATTACTCCACCCTCCTGATTTTGCCCATGCCAGCCAACTTATCCTGCACTAATTCCCTCAACTCATCAAAGTTAACTCTTCTGAAATCCAGAACCTCAGCCTTTGATGAGAGTATTCTGGTACCAAGGGCTAGTTGAAACCATGTTGTGTTATTGTCACTGGACCCATTTCTGGAAAGTCCTAACTAGGTTCCAGTCTTGCTCTATTTCCATTCTCTGTGTTTTCCCAACCTCAGTCCCCTCAAGTCAGTTTAAATGACCACCACTGTAGACATGAAACTTCTGCCCAAACGCATTCACCCTGTTTCTTGTTAGATAAAGGCTGACACACTTGAAAAGCCTCTTGTCCCAGAAGCCCCTGAGTTTCCCACAAAATGAGGAAAAGATAGCCAACTCGGTTAAGAAGGGGGATAAAACCTTTTATAGGGGACTTCCAATGACGTCACGGAGTAAATGGGAAGCTAAATACCTGAACTCCTAGGTCTACCCGAAGAATCTAACTGAATCCTTCCATTAAAC
Source organism: Neoceratodus forsteri (assembly GCA_016271365.2). Lineage (NCBI taxonomy): Eukaryota > Metazoa > Chordata > Ceratodontiformes > Ceratodontidae > Neoceratodus > Neoceratodus forsteri. The sequence goes on from CM028137.1 coordinate 819,034,820, forward strand.
TTACGAATTTAAGCAGAATCTAATACCCTGAAGTGAATAGAGATAACCGCTAAAGGTAATCGCCCGAAATCTTTAAAAAACAATGCTGCACAAGCAAAAATGAAGCAGCTTACTCTCGACGAGGAGATGGAGGCCTTCTCAGGCCGTTCACACAGAGAGAGAGCTTTCTCAGAGTCGTCTTTGGACCCTGATGAAGAAGACCTGTGTCTACCAAGAAAAGCAGAACAAACTCTACAAAAAATGTTATCATCAGTCCAAAAAATTGAGTCATCACTCGCAGACCTTAGACAAGATGTCAGAAATCTAGACGCCAAAGTAGAGGATCACTCAAGCAGATTGTCCGAGATCACAGAAACTCAAGATAGAGAAAGTAGAATCCTACTATATTTACTGCAAAGAGATCAAAAAGTGCACAATCGTTTAGAAGACATCGAGAACAGATCTCGGAGAAACAATTTCCGTATACATGGTGTTCCAGAGGGAGCCGAAGAGGGGTTTCCTACACCCATCGATTTCATTCAGCAGCTCCTATGATCTGTGCTTGCCATTCCTGTCGATTTAGACCTCACCATCGATAGAGCCCACAGGTCACTGGGCCCAAAACCCACCAACCCCTCAGCTAAGCCCCGATCGTGGTTAATACGGATGGCATTATTTCAAAGTAAAGAGTGGATCTTAAAAGAGGCCTGGAGGCTGCGGGACTTAAGATACCAAAGTTCACTTATTTTTTTTGAGCAGGACTTTTCACCCACACTGCAGGCAGAGCGTATGAGAATCCGCATAATTGCTAAAGAAATAAAGGAAAAAAGAATATCAATGCACAGATTCTGTATCCCTCTCGCCTTCGGCTGCACCTGGACGTGGGCCCAAAGATCTTTAATACCATACTGGAACCGGTCCCCCTCCTGAAAGAATGGGGAATAACCATACCTGACCTCGGCGTGGAAATTCTGGAGCAAAGTTTATTAAAAAATGTTTGGCAGCCAGTTACTAGAGGGCTGAAGCACCCACTTCACAGATTCCTACCTCAAAGCCTGCTAAAGGATGCCATAAAGCTTTCAAAACGGGCGACTACTGGTCAAACCCCTGAGATGAACTTATCGGGCCAGACATGAGAGGGTGAATGCAGAGATTCATCGGGAGAAATCCAGGTGACTGACCGGAGAATACAAGGAAAGGAGAGTGTGCTGCGAATACAAGGGCTAGTTAACATATTCGGGGACTAAAATGGAAAAATTTTTTTTTTTTTTTTAAATGGCAAAGTTTAAAGAAAAAACTCACTCATATAACAGACTAATGTAATGGGACTTATGACTGTCAAGGCTGAAGCACAGATCGATAAACAGACTGGGCGGGGAGGCGGGGGGTGCAGGAGGAGACGGATAAGAAACCTGTTTCAGGGGCAATCTGGGATTTTCGGAGAGTGGGAAGAAGGGCCAGGAAATTAAGTGACTGGAAGTAGGGAACAAGAAGGGGAGGGTATGAGAGGGGAGAAAACTTCAACTAAGCCTTGATAGTGGTGTAAGGGAATACCAGAATTAGACAAGGTAAACGAGCTATGTTAAAGTTGAAGAAATTGGGGAAGGACTACATTATGTTATTACTAATGCTGGGGAGGGTTTAGACCTGGGAGGGAGTGTTATTGGTTTTCTCAACCTCCGTGATGATTTGTCTGGAGAAGCAATCAAGGTTGCTCTCAATCTCTTAATTTAGAGATCAATAGTGCTTAGAGAACACCACGCACTATTGCAAGGGAAAGCAGGCTCCCCCTTGTGGCGAAGCCTGGAACTGCACCTAGGAAGTAACAACAGATCACATAAAGAGGCCGTTTTTTGGGTGTTTTCTTTTTTCTCCTGACACAAGTTGGTCATGTTGTAGGACCTGTTCAAGTTCAAAAGACTTCCACACAGTGTGTTTCCTCTTTTTTGAGAGATACATCCTGATATTATCATTTTTTTCCAACTACATCAAGTGGCTTGGAGCAAGATTGTTTGTGTTGTAAGCCAAAAAGAGAAAAAAAAGTTAAACGTAGTTAATTTGAGAAAGGAGATTGCCCAATGTTAAGGGCAATAGTTGCAAGAAAGAGGTTTTTGGATACAGTTAAAGTTAATGAGACGTGGTTACAATTAATGATTGATAGACCTATATTACTAACTAGGGGTACATGGCGAGGATTGGAGGGGAAGAAACAGGTGGGCTCTTACTCTGGGGAGGCTGATTGTTTACATAAAATGTATAATATCTACAGACCATAAGGATGATTGACCTAAAAGTTTGTTCATACAATGTTAAAGGGATAAACTCCCCAATAAAACGCACAAGGCTGCTGCAAGAAATCAAAAAACTGGGGATAGACGTAGCCCTGATTCAAGAGACACACTTGTCATTAGATGAACATATAAAACTACGCAGGGCTTGGGTAGAGCATGTGGTAGCGGCATCCCACCTCAAATCTAAAAAAGCAGGAGTTGCAGTATTGATACGCAGGGGATTAAATCTTGCTATTGAATCCACAGATTCAGGCTTACAGGGCAGATATGTGAGGGCTACAATAAATATGCAAGGGCAAGTAATGCATTTGGTCAATATCTACGCTTCAAATTCTGGACAGGAAGGTTTTTTTGAAATAATCTTTAAAAAAATAGCCAATCTTCCCAAGGGCATATTACTCCTTGGAGGTGACTTTAACACACTCCTACATCCACCACGAGATCACTCTTCAGGTGTTACCTCTACAAATAAGACAGCCTCCAAATCCTTAGTGGCTTGGATGGCCGAACTGGGCCTTGTAGATATTTGGCGTACTCAGCACCCCACAGACAGAGATTTCACGTTCTATTCCTCTGCGCAACAGTCTTATTCACGTATAGACTTATTCTATACATATGTGACCACCCTTCATTTAATTAAGAAGTCCTATATTCACAACATTACGCTGTCAGACCACTCACCGGTCTCAGTACAGGTGACTCTGTCAGCTCAAAATAAGCAGTCCCTGTGGAGACTAAATGTTTCACTTTTAAACAATACAGGTTTCATCTCTAAACTGAAACAGAAAATAGAAGACTTCACCCTAATTCACCAAGCCACAGAGCACTCCCCATCACTTAAATGGGACACTTTAAAAGCAGTCCTTCGAGGAGAAATAATCAGTTATGCAGCAGCACAAAAAAAACTAGCTCAGTCAATACATAATAGAACCCTGATCGAATTAACAGAACTGGAAAAAAAACATAAAGCTAGCCCAGGGGACAAACAGACCCTAATACAATTAAACAAAGCTAAAATAACTTTACAAGATCTAGAAAATAAAAAAGCTGAAGGCTTGCTTTGATTCACTAACCAAAAATACCATGAGGTGGGGGGGAGCATCTAGATTGCTAGCAATCCGTTTGAGAAAATCCCAAGCTGATAGGTATGTGCCTTATATACAAGAACCAGGCCCGAAAGGCAAGAAATGGACTACCCCAGAAGATATAGTACAGCAATTTCGAATATACTACCAGACCTTATATGGGGAAGATAAAGAGGAGGAGAACATAAAAATAAAAACTCAAACCTTCTTGGATTCTCTTAACTTACCTAAACTAACAAAAGTCATAAATGAAGAATTAAACAGACCCATCACAATTAAAGAAACTATAGAAGTAATAAACAACCTGCCAATAGGAAAAACACCAGGAACGGATGGGTTTAGCAGTGAAATATACAAAAAGCTGTCTACTTCTTTAGCTCCCCTACTTATAGAAGTTTTTAATCAGTGTACTGAAGTGGGCAGAGTCCCGGGAAGTTGGTCCCAATCCGTCATAACAACAATTCCTAAACCTCGCAAAGATCGATCCAAATGTGAATCTTTCAGACCTATAGCCCTCCTTAACCAAGATCAAAAAATATTTATGAAAATTTTATCAATCCGACTTCAAAAATACATAGAATTGCTAATCCATCCGGACCAAACAGGTTTTATCTCGCATAGACATATGAGTGATAATATCAGATGACTCTTAAACATTTTGCAACACAAGAGACACAACCCGAATCAAGCTCTAGCAATTTTCCTAGATGCAGAAAAGGCCTTTGATAGGCTAAATTGGACCTATCTTTTTATGGTCCTAGAAAAGATGGGATTTGGGGGCAACTTCCTGGGATGGATCAAATTGTGTTATCAGAACCCCCAAGCTAGAGTGAACGGAACTATTTCTTCTGCTTTTGGGATAGAAAGGAGCACGAGGCAGGGATGCCCATTATCTCCACTCCTATTTGCAATCAGTATGGAGCCCCTAGCACAAGCCATCAGGCAACATGAGGGTATAGAAGGCATTGAAATCCATAACTCATCTCATAAAATATCCCTCTACGCGGACGACACATTGATTTATTTAGGTAACCCAGGGGCTGGTTACAAATATCTAGCCGCACTTCTCTCCAAATTTGGAGACATCTCAGGTTTTAAAGTTAACTCTTCCAAATCAGAGGTGTTGGTACTAGGAAAGGAACTAAACAAGGAACTTAGAAATAAAATCTCCTTTAAATGGGTCAAGAGTAAATTAAGATATCTCTGTAACCCCTAGATGGCGCTATCCCAGGGGCTACTACCCCTGCCTGATTTGCCACTAACAGGTTGAGGGGCCTGGATCCAATGGCGGATGCCTCCACCCAGAGGTCAGGGTTTGCAATAGTTAAACTAACTTGGTCACAGCCCTCTGGGACACTGCAACCCCCTTTCTTCCTAGTGGCCCACACAATATATCAGAATTACCTTCACAGTATACCTTACCCCAGGTCTGGTTCCGGCACTGGGACCTCCTGTGAAATGAGATACAGTGCAACAATCACAGTACAGTACTTTAACATAGACAAATACCTCAGGCAGTATAACTTTGCTGAAACAAGCAGCTCTGATTTATTTGGGGATATAACAAGGACAGGGAAATCAGGTTAATTAGCTTATCACTCTAATAATCTACCTATGGCTCTGTGCACAGGCCTATCCCTATCAGTTACTGTCCCTGGGTACCCAAGCCCTAGTGGCTAGTCCAAACCGTGGCAGCTGGTAGGGCCCTTTCACACAGAGAAAGGAGAATTAAACAGTCAGCAGTACAGTAATTCCATTTGGATTTAATGTGGCAATTCAACAGAGGCGACCCTGAATTAGTACTCACGACCTCCAAATAAGATAGGGTCCTTCAATGTCAGCAGGGCTCACTTGAGGTACACAAACCTCTTCACACATCCATATAAAAAAGCACTATACCAGGCAGGCTGCATCTGTATCGATCGCAATTACTGCACAATACCGGAGAACACACAGCAGATTCAGTTCTGACAGACCGAATGCAATTATCAGCAATTCCTCCAGTCTTCTACAGGGTGAGCCTGGTTTCTACTCTTCAGAGATCCTTTGATTCTTTTCACAGGACGGATTCAGTCCTAACAAGCTGTTACACAAGCTACAGACCGGAACTCTGGGCCTTACACGTTTTTGACTAAAACTGCACACTGAAAAAGCACAGGGCTCCTTCCTTCTTCACTGCAAAAGCTCAACTGAAACTCCAACCGACAAAACCGAGCACTTCCTTTGAGTTCCTCCCAGTTCTTGACTGGATTGGCTGTCCTCACAATAGACTGCTGCTGTTGGTCCAAAAGGCACTGAAGTCTAAACTACATCTCCCAAGTCACTGCCCATACAATCCTCTTGTGGCTGGCTCAGATTATGAGTCAAGTTCTGATTCGTCAAGGCACCATTTTAGAGCTAGCTTACCCCACACTGATTGGTCCAGTTCAGCAGTTCAAAACTAGAATGGGGAACTAGCAGACACAGTTCTGACTGCAAAGAAAGCAGGTTAGACAAACTGTAATTTCATTATTACTCTAAATAATTTCTGGCAAACAGTTACATCTTTCAGATAGGTTCCTTTGCACTCCTAGTGACTGCAAAAATGAAGTGAATTGGCAGCAGCTCGAGTGGTACTCAGAGAAACACACAGTCCCCCCATACAAACTAATTATGTCTGCAAGCAGACAGCTCTTAAAGACAGTACCAGAGGCTCTAAAACACTCACTGATAAATGGCTTAAATGCCAAACACCATTCAGGCTTGGAGCATTCAAGCAAGCTCCTGGAAGTCTTTTGGGAACCCCCATTTGCAGGGGGGTTACACCCTTCCTGGCCTGGGAAAGCTTGACGTCCGCGTCAAGCAAGTACCCCCATAAGTTTCAACTGCAACCATATACATTTGCATTAGGCTCGCACATGTAATCATCAGTCAATATATCATTTTACCAAGAACACATTTCTAAAACATTGCAGTACGTCACTCTTTACACAGTATTACATACACATTGTACCATAACTCAAGTTATTACCTCTTGTACATGAAACCTGAAGAGGGGGGGCCCTTCCTATCAGTTATCTTGGGGCTGGACGGGGCAAGGGCACCATACTAGAAAGAACAACACAAAGTAACTTGGAGTTAGTACTGGCCGCTCAATTTGGGCAATGAGCTCGGGGACACATACACTCCTTTATGGACAACATTGAGAGGCAAATCCACAGGCCTCCCAAGTGAATCATAACTGAGGTGTACCACAGGCTTTACAGCTCGACCAGTCTTTCTAGGGGGAACTGTTACAGTCTCTGCACTCTGAGCCTCATTTTCAGCATTGTCCTCACTTGTCAGGGGAGTCTCCATGGGGGTTGAGAGGCTAGAACTTGGGGCACTTTCAGCTCCAGGAGTTACAGTTTCTGAGTCCACAACATTTGGCTCGCAGGGAGAGCTTTCGGACACTGGCAGTGGACTGTCAGGGCACTCAAAAATACTCTTCTTGTTAGAGTGTATCACCAGTCTGCCCCAATCTATCATTTCCTCCCTGAAGCTCAAACAGTTCAACCATGCACAATGATTCCATTTCATCTGATCTGATGCTTTGCACTTCACTTTCTGGGAGCATTGGCTCCAGGGATGAAGCTGGGGCTTAGACAGTCAGAAGGCCCAGCTTCATCTCCAGTATTGATTAGGGATTGCCCGAAACAATTGACTCAGTTAGTAAGAAGGATAGTATTCAAAGTCCTCTCACTTTCTTCCGATATGGACTGACAGTCATGCTCAACTGGGACTTGTGGAGGGAAACTTTAACTTTGCTTCTGTAGGTGCAGACTTTCTTGATCTTTTCTTGCAGCAGCTCTAGTCACTGGTCCAGAGGGGCATCTTCTAGGGCTCAGACTCAATTAAGATTTGTCCAATGGGCAGTAAATGATTTCTATGCATTGTTTTACATCTTTTGAATTATTCTCAGGCCTTACTTTGTACACTGGCAGATCATCTAGTTTGCCACTACAATGTGAGGAGATGGTGCCATCTGTCAGCAATCTTGTGCTTGCCATGCAGTCCCAGATTTCTTAGCAATACCGATCTCCCTCCTGGAGTTCCTGTGCTTTCACCTTTTATCATACCTTTCTTTGTTGGCCAGATTTCTTTTGAGCATGGTTTGAGCCAGTTAGTACGCATGAGTTAGCTGGGCCTTTAACTTTTGCACATACTGTAAATAGTTGTCAGCTTGAACCCCATCAGGAGACCCCAAACACACATCTACTGGTAGTCGAGCTTCTCTTCCAAACATCAGGCGGTGGGGAGAATCAGTGGCATCACTTGTTGGTGCAGTTATAAGCATGTACCAGGTGCTAATTTGTTGGCTCCATCTAGGCTTGTCCTTTGGGTGCAGGGTGCCTAGCATATCTAACAAAGTCGCGGTTGAAGCGTTCAGGCTGTGGGTCCCCTGGGGGTGGTAAGGAGTGGTTCTGGACTTTCGCACTCCCCACAGAAAAGCATCTCTTTGATCAGCGACTCTCAAAGTCTCTCCCTTGATCAGAATGGATTCTTTGTGGAGCCCCATAGTGAACAAAAGTTTTCTACAAGTACTTTGGCCACAGTGGATGCTTTCTGGTCTTTGGTGGGAAAGCTTGGGCATATCTCGTGAAATGGTCAGTGACCACCAGCACATTACTGATGTTCTTTGATCTGACTCCAAACTCAGAAAATCAATACAGACCAGCTCCATGGGTGCACTGGTGGTTATGTTAACAAGGGGCAGCCCTCTGGGAATAGCTTTCCTCTGTAACTAGCGACTACAAGTTCGAATGTGTTGCTCACATCAGCCCCCATCTTAGGCCAATAAAATCTGGATCTCACCAAGTCAAGTGTTCTGTCTATACCAAGGTGCCCCATGTGGTTGTGCAAGGACCTCAGTACTGAGTCTCGAAGGCAGTGGGCAGCACTAGTTGTTGTTTGTCTACTTGTCCCCTCTGTCTACTGTTTCTCTGTATAACAGTTTATTGATCAGTTTCAACTTAGGACCTTCTTTGTATAACAGTGCAGTTCTCAAATCAGTGGGCGTAATTTGGACACATCTTTTCCTGCATAGAGGGCTTCTAAAGCTGCTTTGATCATGGGATCGAGGATTGAGCCCGCCGAATACTGTCATTGTCCAGCTGAGGCAGTGCACCAATGTCTATTGCAGAAAAGTGGCAATAAGCAGCAGGTATGCAATTCTCAGAGCTCCCAAGCAATCCACCATGCAGTCCACTGCGTCCGTGGACATTGTTCCTCCTGTCAAACTTCCGGCAGAGTGCCCGAATGTCAGGTTCTGCCAATCGGACCCAATCATTCTGGGAACAGGCCTCGGGAAGAGCATCAACATCTATGTGGTTCAGACCTGCTCGGTGATCGAGAGCATAGTCATATGTAGATAATGCAGAAAGCCACCTATGGCCAGTGGCATCCAACTTAGCTGAGGTCTGCACATAGGTCAAAGGATTATTGTCAGTTTTACTAGTATTTTAGCCCATACAAGTACTCATGGAATTGGTCAACAATAGCCACTTCAAAGCTAGGAACTCTAACTTATGTACAGGATAGTTCTTTTCGGATGGGGTCAGGCTTCTACTGGCAGGCCACTGGTCTCAGAGCCATTCTCGTGCTCTTGGTGCCCCAGCCCCCAACCCTTGCAAGTAGCATCCAGTGTGCAGGGACGTAAGGTTTTCTTGGATCGGCATAGGCCAGCACTGGAGCATGGGTAAGTTGATATATGATCTCATGAAAAGCAGATCTCTAATCAAGAGGTCCAGCGGACCCCAAATACTTCACTCAGATGAAAATACACTCTTTCAGTCTTGAGGGCGCTGACTTTTGGTATTTTTGTGGGTTGGAGGATACCCTTGAGTAAGGTTAAGTAAAGGCGGATCACTCTTGAATAGTCCTTGATGAGCGCCGATAATAACCACAGAATCCCAGGAATCTTTGCAGTTCTTTTAGATTTTTGGGCTGTGGCCAGGTGGTCAAGGCCTCAACTTTACTTGGGTCGGTCTCTATTCCCTCGGTGGATACTATGTGTCCCACATACTTTACTGATGTTTGAAAGAATTGACACTTATCAATGGACAGTTTAAGGCCAAAGTCCTCCAGTCGGTCCAATACCTTAAATAATCTGCTCTCATGTTCCTCCAGTGAGCTGCCAAATACAATAACATCATCTAGGTATACCAGGCACTCTAGTAAGTTCATGTCCCCCACTGCACGCTCCATCAATCGTTGAAAAGTGGCTGGGGCACCTGAAATCCCTTGAGGCATCCTCATGAATTCATAGAAGCCAAGCGGACAGATAAAGGCCGTCTTCTCACGGTCCTCTGGGGCCATCGGGATCTGGTAGTACCCTGCGGAGATCCAGCACAGAGAACCACTTGCTCCCGTTTAGGCAGTCCAAAGCATCCTGAATGCGGGGCATTGTGTACTGATCAGGGATAGTCCGTCGGTTTAAGGTGCGATAATCCACACATCCTTACTGTTCCATTCTTTTCCTCACTACCACAATGGGGGAAGCATAAGGGCTTCTGGATTCTTGTATTACACCAGCAGCTAACATCTCTTGCAGATGCCGTCTCACATCATCTATGTCAGCAGGTGCCAGGCGTCGAGACCTCTCCTACAAAATGGTCTTTTAAATCATGCGGCGGATATGTCTCAGCTCCTTGCACATCACCATCCCATTCCTTTAAAGAAAACACCTGGTCTCTCTGGGCAAGCTTCTCACTGATCCTCACTTTCCATTCAGCTGGCAGCGGGGGTCGCGAAATCAAACAAGTCAGGCGTTACTCTGTCATTCTTCCTTGAACTCTTGCTGCTGGGTAGCACTGCAGTGTCTGCACAATGCACATTAGCCAGGATGCAACCTCTGTTTACTCAGATGTCTCTTTCAGACACATTTGAACTTGGACCATACCCTTCTGGCATAAGCATGGGCTCTAGCGGGCAAAATACTAGGCTTGACCAGCAGTCCCTCTGGCAATTTTCCATGCCTGGTTGCATCCAACATTAATATTTTATTCTTAACATCCTTTCTGATCTGGACCTCTCCCTGTAAGGTACACTGGGCATTTGGCGCCAGGATCAGAGACTCAGGATCCTTCTTCCATACAATTCCGACCGGTTCCTCTGGTTCTGTTTTTCAGCATCTCTCTGTGCCTCATAGGCCTTCTTAATTAAAGCCGGAACTCTTAAAAGCTCTACTAGTCTTTGACCCTGTTTTCATAACACAACTGTGCCAGCCTTCCGAACATATGAGCATTTGTTCCAATCAACAAGGGACACTATCATACAGTCCAGTGGGGGGACACACTAAGGCTAGGGTCTCTACTTGTTCGGCCACTCCAGCACGGAGGTGGGAAAGAAGCCAAGTCGGATATACCGGAATAGGGTAGGCCTTCACTTAACCCCATACATGCAGTCCTTCTAATGGTTGTGAAGATGCGTCTGACAAATGCTTCTGATACCAATCCTGGAACATAATTGTCACTTGGGAGCCACTGTCTAATACAGCTCTTGTAGACCTCCATTCACCTTTACAGTGGTCTCCATGGAGGACCCACTATTCTGGACCAGTCTGGAGGCGATAGTGGGGCCTGGGCAACTGACCTTGCCACAAGGACGTGAGTTAGCATTTTGGTGCCCTCACTGGGATCATTTCGTGCACCTCTTAACCACTGATTTGTTCTCGAGCTCTCCTTGTAGCCTATATGCAACTTTGTCAGTGTCTTTTGGGGACCAGCATTCCCTTTTCATGCCCATCTTTCCCACAATTATAGCAAAACATACTTTCTGGAGTTTGAGCTGGCGGGCGCCACACTGGGAGCCAGGCGGGAGTACTAACTGGAAACCTTGGTGCCATCTCTGTCTGCGGCGTAATAAGCATTTGGAGACATCTCGTCAGTTTCTCCACTTCCATGGTCAAGGAATCGAGTTCGAGCTGTTATCAGCAGGAGATACACAGGTGGGTACCCCCACCCCACCCTAGAATACCAGTCGGACATAGGTCAGGGCCCGTGCACCAGGCGTGGCCTTCATAAAGGGACTTTTTTGAATTCGGATCTCTCTCAACAGTTAGCCCCATTGTGGCATATCTTTTCCTTGTCAGAGCACTCATTGACTGCCAACCTCTGCCCTGAACTTCACTTGATGGGTCACCCTCAGTCACTCGGTCGTCGCAGCTATTGGTGCAGGTCCCTCCCGAGGTGCGTCTTTTCTCAACTCCTCAATTTCTCATTAACTCATCATAGGAGGTGGGGATTCCAGTCGATCTGCCAGGCGTAACTGAAGCAACAGCAGTTCTGAGAAGGGGGCAGACTTAAGGATCCTGTCCAGCCTGGTTCGGTCCAGTTCAATCGCTGGCAAACTACCTTTTCTGAGGCATTCTTGCAACAATTTTTCCAGCCGAGATACATACACAGACAACAACTCCCCTTGGTACTGTTGTGCATCTCTTACTCTCCACCATAGGTCCTCATCAGAATCTGGGCTCCCATACACATTCTCCAAGGCCTCAAGATAGGCCTGTGCAGTCGCTTCAGGGTTACTGGCCCGTTTAGCACGGATGGTAGCCAGGGCAGGACCTCGGAGGCTCTCACTAACCCTCTTTCGCTTTTCGCCTTCCGAGCATTGCCATTCTAGCACTTGGGGGGCAACATAGTCTATCCAGGTCTCCCAGTCATCCTCCCCTTGGGGGGTGGGGAGGGTGCCAGAGAAGATCCTCAACCTTCGGTAAGAGTCGTGACTAATGGCAGGTGCAGAAATAGGAGTCTGCATTGGTTCAGCCACCATTACGGGCACTGGAGCAGGAGAGGGTGTTGGGGGAGGAACACCCCCAGGTGGCAAGAATAGTTTCTTCAAGTCCTCCACAGTTTTCCCTCTCCAGCAACCATTCAGCAAATTTCTCCTCAAAAGTTTCAGATAGTGGTGAGGCTGATTCCCCAGGTCTTTACTGTCCTTAGTTATCACTCTCCAAGCAGTGAGGGCTCCTCTGGGGTAATGGTCTGTGGCACTTTGGAGCTATCTATGGGATCCTTAAACTCTACTAGGGCCAGGAAAGTGTGGGTGAGCAGATTAGCATGCCGACCCACCACCACAGGTTTTGTAAACCTTCCACCTTGGAAAGTACTCCTGCACAGTGTCCGTATTGATACCCAGGGGATGTCCAGGATAAGCATAGCATTTGGTCGATCTCCTCCCCAGTACACCACTCCACCAGCCGGTGCACAGCCACTTCTGTCGGGTACCCATTTTTTTCTTAACAGTGGTTCGTAAATATGGCCACTAGAGGACACACAATCCCAGCGGTGAGCCTCAAGATGTAACCCCTAGATGGCGCTATCCCAGGGCTACTACCCCTGCCTGATTTGCCACTAACAGGTTGAGGGCCTGGATCCAATGGCGGATGCCTCACCCAGAGGTCAGGGTTTGCAATAGTTAAACTAACTTGGTCACAGCCCTCCGGGACACAACACCTTCCCACTAGTGGCCCACACAATATATCAGAATTACCTTCACAGTATACACTTACCCCCAGGTCTGGTTCCGCACTGGGACCTCCTGTGAAATGAGATACAGTGCAACAATCACAGTACAGTACTTTAACATAGACAAATACCTCAGGCAGTATAACTTTGCTGAAACAAGCAGCTCTGATTTGTTAGGGGATATAACAAGGACAGGGAAATCAGGTTAATTAGCTTATCACTCTAATAATCTACCTATGGCTCTGTGCACAGGCCTATCCCTATCAGTTACTGTCCCTGGGTACCCAAGCCCTAGTGGCTAGTCCAAACCGTGGCAGCTGGTAGGGGCCCTTTCACACAGAGAAAAGGAGAATTAAACAGTCAGCAGTACAGTAATTCCATTTGGATTTAATGTGGCAATTCAACAGGAGCGACCCTGAATTAGTACTCACGACCTCCAAATAAGATAGGGTCCTTCAATGTCAGCAGGGGCTCACTTGAGGTACAAACCTCTCACACATCCATATAAAAGAAAGCACTATACCAGGCAGGCTGCATCTGTATCCCGATCGCAATTACTGCACAATACCTGGGAGAACACACAGCAGATTCAGTTCCTGACAGACCGAATGCAATTATCAGCAATTCCTCCAGTCTTCTACAGGGTGAGCCTGGTTTCTACTCTTCAGAGATCCTTTGATTCTTTTCACAGGACGGATTCAGTCCTAACAAGCTGTTACACAAGCTACAGACCGGAACTCTGGGCCTTACACACGTTTTTTTACTAAAACTGCACACTGAAAAGCACAGGGCTCTTCCTTCTTCACTGCCAAAGCTCAACTGAAACTCCAACCGACAAACCGGCACTTCCTTTGAGTTCCTCCCAGTTCTTGACTGGATTGGCTGTCACTCACAGACTGCTGCTGTTGGTCCAAAAAGGCACTGAAGTCTAAACTACATCTCCCAGAGTCACTGCCCATACAATCCTCTTGTGGCTGGCTCAGATTATGAGTCCAAGTTCTGATTCGTCCAAGGCACCATTTTAGAGCTAGCTACCCACACTGATTGGTCCAGTTCAGCAGTTCAAAACTAGAATGGGGAACTAGCAGACACAGTTCTGACTGCAAAGAAAGCAGGTTAGACAAACTGTAATTTCATTATTACTCTAAATAATTTCTGGCAAACAGTTACATCTTTCAGATAGGTTCCTTTGCACTCTAGTGACTGCAAAATGAAGTGAATTAGCAGCAGCTCGAGTGGTACTCAGAGAGACACAGTCCCCCATACAAACTAATTATGTCTGCAAGCAGACAGCTCTTAAAGAGACAGTACCAGAGGCTCTAAAAACACTCACTGATAAATGGCTTAAATGCCAAACACCATTCAGGCTTGGAGCATTCAAGCAAGCTCCTGGAAGTCTTTTGGGAACCCCCATTTGCAGGGGGGTTACATCTCGGAATTCAGGTTCCCAGAGAATTAGCCCTCTTGTATAAATTTAATTATGAAACCTTAAACCAACAGATAAGGAACGACCTGAATAGATGGAGTATCTTCCCTTTTACGCTCTCAAACAGAATTGAAACAATTAAAATGAATAACCTTCCAAGATTTCTCTTTCTCTATACCAATTTACCCATCCCAATACCAAAAAAAGATTGGAAAGACTTAAAAAAAAAGATTGGCGAACTTCATCTGGCTGGGCAAGCATCCAAGAATCCGGTGGGAAATTCTAACAGAAGAAAAAGCCAAGGGGGGGAATGGGGTTGCCTAACTTCCCAAAATATTACCTAGCAGCACAAATAGTGCCGATCATTCAAATGTTAAAGATAGGGAAGGCACATGGGTGGTTAGAAATCGAACAGCCAGAGAGAGACTGGGGTCCACTACATATTCTGCCCTGGCTAATCCAACCTAAAGACCTGAGGCACTTTATTAATAGATTTACCAGACACACCCTGTCAAAATGGTTGGAGGCAAGACAGAAATGGGAAATAATACGCCCCGTATGGAATTACCTTCCTCTATCAGATTTACCTGGTTTCCCTATCCAGAGACGAGATAACTCTCTCTTTAGGTGGGCATTATCAGGACATATACCCACATCAACTCTTGGTTGGGGATCAGGTCAAATATTTCCAACAAATGCAAACAGAATTCAATCTAACTCAAAATGACTTATTCAAATACTATCAGTGTGTTCATTACATAACCACCACCATAGGCCTTGTAGAACTACTGCAGGGACCTTCAATCCCGGTACAATGTACGTATCTCAGAGGCAAAACAGGAGATACCAAAGCATATATATCAGAAATATACAAGGTCCTAACAGAAGACAGGGGGACACTTGCCAGACAAAAAGTGGAACAAAAATGGGAGAGCGAGACAAATCTTCATGTTTCACATAGGCTGTGGCAGAGTATTTGGGAAGGGGTCCATAAGACTACCAATTCTCCAGTGTGGAGAGAATTCTGATGGAAAATTAACACCAGATTTTTTATTACCCCAGAGGTATCACACCATTATTCCCCCCCAACCTCTGCCAAATGCTGGAGAGGATGCGGACAAGTGGGTACATATTACTACATTTTTTGGAGTTGCCCCAGGGTTGACCGGCTTTGGGGAGAGGTATCATATGGTATTATGGAGATTATGCTACTCTCTCACCAGCCACAGTTTCTGAACCTGGTCTTGGGACTCCCACCTGATGAAATTACAACCTCATCGGGCAAATATTTTTTTATATTCTTATTGCAGCAGCACTTAAGGCGTTGACCCAAAATTGGCTGAAAGTGTCTCCTCGTTCCATGGAGAATTGGTATAGAAACATTGATCAAATTAGGAGAATGGAGGCCATCACGGCTTCGTTAAGACTGGTGGCAGATAAATTTAATTCTAGATAGCTCCTTTTCTTTAACCATCTGGAGAAAAAGGAGGGAATCCAAACTATAGATCAGTTCTTACAGGTAGAATATATTGAAAGGGGGTAGAGATATTTTTATGTGGGATTGGCTGAGTAGTGTATGTGATGGCGACAGGATTAGTATTTTTTTATTTCAAAGGCATTAATACCCCTGGTTTGTAACCAGGATTGCTGCCCAGAGTGTAGCCAAAAGGGGGAAAAGAGGGGGAGTTTAAAAAGGGTAAAAGCTGTATGGCAATGATTGTAATTCATTAATTATCACCCTGTAGAAAGGATACTAACTGTATTAATGTTAAAGGAAACAGTATTACTTCCTCCATTCTGTATGTATAATGAGATCACTGAATTGTACCCTGATTCATGTGTACCCAAAATAATAATAAAATAAAGGAATATTGAAGTTCAAAAAAAATAAACCTTTTATAGGTACATTAGGGAGAGAAGAAAGACCAAGGGAGGGAGGGATAGTGAGGCTTAATAAAGGGGAGGGTTGATGGGCAGAGGGGGACAGTGAAAAAGCAGGGATGCTGAATGAATACTTCTGCTCAGTATTCACAAAAGAAGAGGAGGGGGAGGTACCTAATCCAGTCAGTATAAGAACTCTGGATAGGGGTGTCGATACCAGTCCTTTCACAGAAGAAAGGGTTCTGAAAGAACTCCTAAAACTGAAGGTGGACAAAGCAATTGGGCCTGATGGGATTCATCCAAGAATTCTAAAAGAACTAAGGGGAGAACTAGTGACACCATTGACTATCTTTTTTAACAAATCATGGGAGGATGGTGTGGTACCAAAGGACTGGAGGAAGGCGGACGTGATTCCCCTTCACAAAAGTGGGAACAAAGCAGAGGCAGGAAACTACAGACCTGTTAGTTTGACCTCAGTGGTAGGAAAAATTATGAAATCACTTCTGAAAGAAAGAATTGTTGAGTACCTGGAGGCCAGTCCGGCACAGGACCCAAGGCAGAATGGATTCACAGTGGGAAGGTCATATCAGATTAATCTAATAGATTTCTTTGACTGGGTGACCAAAGTAGTAGACCAGGGAGGGGCTGTGGACATGGCCTACCTAGACTTTGGTAAGGCATTTGACACTGTCCCACACAAAAGATTAATAAGCAAATTAGCCAGCCTGGGAGTGGGTCCCAGGGTGGTAGCCTAGGTAAAAAATTGCTTGGACAACAGGACACAGAGGGTAATAGTAAACAGAGTCCACTCCGAAGAAAGGGGGGATTACTAGTGGGGTACCACTAGGTTCAGGACTGGGTTTCTATCTTGACAGTTCTACCTGGTGGGCTGGGTTCGGGGAGGAATGTGTCACTCGGCACACTGGCTAGGTTAGGCTACTCTGCATAAGGGTACCCAAGTAACTCCGGACACAGGAAGCAATAACTGTAATGTCCAATACCAGAAGTGGGATTCTAAAGTGTGGCTTTTATTCACATCCAACAGAATAAACAAAGCACAGATGGACCCCCACAGGGCTACACTCCTGGTAATGCAGATTTAAGGAGACCAGAACACATCCTCATCACTTTAGCCCTCAGGCTCTGAAACACACTGGGCATACAGCTCGAACTTGTACGCTGCTCTGGGTTTTCCCTGGCTCGGCTCCCTTGCCAGCCACTTGGACACTTTCCATATAGCATGGAAACATTTACTGGTGGCTCCCTAAACCACCTATGACCACTTCTGCTCCATAAGAGAATCTTCCTCATCAATCCCACGTCTGGGTACTTTCCTCAGGCACTGAGAGAAAGCAACAGGTGTCCCAGAGCAAATCCGTAGAGGTGAATTTGGTTACTACTGATGGGGGGGGGGTCTCCCACCTCTCGCTCCCATAATTCATACCCGGCCATTTCTCTGGACTATAACACCTCATCCTTTAAAACACTTTGCTGTGTAGATTCATTTAATGTATTCACATTCAATCTACTTTCTTTACATCCCATTTGTGCTGGACTTGAACATACTTAACAAGTGGCTGTGTCCATTACTCTAAACCCCCCACATAGTTAAGCAGTCCAATCCCCACATCTTCCAAACTGTACTTGGCTGTCTTTTCCTGACTCCACAGTAACAGTCCCTTTAGTTTCATCTTTATTCAGGTGAAAACACATGTCCCTTTAGCAGAGCGAACTCACCCCTTGGTTGCAGGTGCCCCACAGGAGTTTTCTCCTCAAAGAACTCTTGTCCAGAACTTCTGGTGCCTCAACACGAACTTAAATCAGGCAGCTTCTTTTCCCTAGCCCGACCAGGGGGGTTGCCCCTGGAAGCAGGCTGATTCCTTTCCCCATCCCCGCAGGGATGGGGCCCTGAACCACTGAAAGCGGTCTCCACCATTTCAATGTGCTCTTATTGTGTTCCTCTTCAGGTGAGAACACACACCTATACAACAAAAAATAGTTCTCTGACAGAGCTTAGAGCTCAGAGGGCCTGCTTACAGCAGAGCACCTCTTATACTCACTGCACAGACTCTACTCAACTCTCAGACTGACTTCAAATTCCCCAACGTTCTACTGTAACCTCCAACTGCAACATTCCAGTGTGGCTTATGCTACTGCAACAGTTCTAAATGATGTCATCCCTCAGTCTCAGCTGAGACTGAGAACTGAGACTGAGAACAGAGTGAGACAGTGTGAAATCCATTTAACTGGAGTTTCACAAACTGCCTTCCCTGCCTACCACTAGGTCTTACTGGGATGCTAGTAACCCCGAGTAACAGGGGGGTTACATTTATAAGTGACATTACAGAGGGACTGGAAGGAAAAGTATGCCTCTTTGCAGATGACACAAAGATCTGCAACAGGGTTGATACACGGGGGGGTGGAAAGGATGAGAAGGGACTTGGCAAGGTTGGAGGAATGGTCAAAAGTATGGCAGCTTAGATTCAGTGCAAAGAAGTGCAAAGTAATGCACCTGGGAAACAAAAATCCAGGAAAAGAGTACACAATGGGGGGGAGGTATTAACAACAACAAAAATGGAAAGGGACCTGGGGGTAGTCATATCAGATGACCTAAAGGTAAGAGAGCAATGTGAGAAGGCAGTAAGGATGCTGGGGGTATACTGGGATGTATAGGGAGAGGCATCACCAGTAGAAAACAGGAAATTATTATCCCTCTGTACAGACAGTTGGTGAGACCCCATCTGGAGTACTGCATGCAGTTCTGGAGACCCCATCTCCGCAAGGACATAGACAGGATGGAGGCAGCCCAGAGGAGGGCAACTAAAATGGTGCAGGGTCTGCAACAGAAACCATACGAGAGAGAGACTAAAGGAGCTTAATATGTATATCCTTGAGGAAAGGAGGGAGAGGGGGACATGATAGAAACGTTCAAGTACCTCAAGGAATCAACAAAGTCCAAGAGGGCAGCATCTTTCAGAAAAGGAGATATGCAAGAACAAGGGACACAATTTGAAGATAGAGGGATGGCTCAGGGGCAGTGTGAGGAAGTATTTTTCACAGACAGGGTGGTGGACACATGGAACAGCCTTCCTGAGGAGATTGTGGGGTCAAAAACAGTGGGGGAATTCAAGAATGCATGGGACAGACATAAGGCAATTCTGGTGGGGGGGTAGGAAGAAGTAGGCTGTTGGTTAACTAGGATCTGCAGCTTATCCACTAGGTAGGGAAATGGGCAGACTATGTAGGCCAAGTGGTCCTTATCTGCCGTCAAAGTCTATGTTTCTATGTTTCTATATTACCCCTCCTCCTGAGACCATCCCTTCAGCCACCCATTAAACTCCTCAGTCTCCTCCTTCCTCAGTGTATCTTTCCCCTGTCATCTACCCTTCATAGGTAGGACCTCAGAAAACAACAGGGAAGCTGAGTTTGCCTGTAATCTGTCCCCAACCTTCAAAAGTTGCACTTCACTGCCTCAATATGTTTATTCACCAGATCATTGGTACACAAGTGTGCCAGCATCCCAGCTCCCCTTCTCCCTACTCTATCATCCTGCTTATCCTATCCATGTGCCAGGTGGTTGATGCACCAGAAAGGCATCTAACCACTCCCTTTCCCCCTCCTCCCAGCACTTTCTCCACCCCTAGCCAAAGAGTTCCCTATGACTAGGATATTTCTTGCTGCCTTTCTCCTGTTCTCACCAGCGAGACAAGATCTGGTCAGAGCCGCTACCGCTGTGGAGAGCTTTTAAGAGTGGCAAGAGCGTTGAAAAGAATATGCGGTGCTCTCATTGCACCGGAGTCAGCCATAACTAATACTGCAGCGATTACAGTACTGTGCATGTGTGATACTCACGCATGCGTACTTTGCCCTGGAGTCAGCCATGTGCAACATGGTGGTGCTGAGATGACTACGTATGCACGATACTCACGCATGAGCAGTTTAAGTCAGCGCTGCCATGTTGCACATGGGGGCCGTCACTTCTGCAATTGTGAACAGGAAAAGTAGTGCACCAAGAAGGGGGGGTGTTTATGCAGCCAGTGGAGGGGAAGGGCTGCATAAACAGAATCACTGGAAACTATGCTGGAGCACTGTGGCAGCACACCAGACAGCAGTCTGGTCATGTGCTTCCACAGTGCTCTTATACAAATCTGATGATGGCATAACATCTGTGGAGCTTGGCCCATGCAGCTGTAAAAATCAGACTCAGGAGATAACTATTAACAAACTAGAGATCTGGTCTGGGACTTGCTCGTCATCGCAGTCACTTTCTCATTCTCATTCTTTTCTAAGCAGTAATTTTTGGTAAATGTGCACATTAGCCGTATTGATCTCAGTGCTGGTAGACTACTTCTGGTTTTCCCCTGATTATAGTAGGCGGGGGTAGTAGCAGTCTTGAAGTGGTAGCTGGTTGACTGTCTCTCTCTGACTGTCTGCCCTCTGCTCTGGCCTAGTGCTGTTTTTGTGTCCTGGCTTCTTCTTCATTACTTAACTAAAAGACATTCACAGTGGTGCTATGCCTGTTGAGAAATGGAAATCACTACTCTTAATAACTTATACACAGTATTAGTATTACTTTCTTAAATGTCAGAAACAAGAGTGATTAGAGAGCATTCTGGGAGTTACCTGCCTTTTGACAAAACAGTCTCACAGACAGTATGTGGTGGGTAGTTGTCAGAGTTTCATGGTTCACACTGGTGCTTGAACTACTAAGCTATAAGGGTTGGTCAGAGTTCTGTGACTTGTCTGCCTTTGGACAAAATCATCATCATCATCATCATCATCATCATCATCACCACCATCTTACAGGTCGGTGGCAGTTGTACATGTTACAGCACTGGCACTTCCAGTAAGATCATCCACAGTCACATCATTCACTCCTTCTCATCTCATTTCACTAATCCTGTTATTTATTACTACTAAACAGTGGTTTAATTGCTTCTTTCTACAGATATGTTTTTTTTGTAATTATATTTTTATTGCTTTACAAGTAAAACAACTTCATACAATTATTCTCGTGCAAGAAATCACATTTGTTCTTTACAGTACATCCAATGTATAAGTATATGGTATTCTATGCAGTCTGATTTTCGGATATGGGGGTATATCCAATTGTATCTAGAAAGTAAAATAGTGGTATCCCTGATAAGCTGCACCCTACATGACTTTTAAGAGACCTATCGTAAAGAAACTAAACCAAACATTCAACCACAACATCCCTTGTTGTTATGGTCCCCATACCAAACATATTAAATCCTTAAAATTCTTAGTGTACATCAGCATTCAGCTCCCCCCTCCATCCAGCCTCTCCCTCCTTAACCTATTAATTTTAACTGTAACAGTTGCTAGCAGATTATGTGAGGAAACTCTCTAAGTAAAGTAGAACAGCACTTTCCTGAACAGTGTCTGGTCCTCCACCTGTTATAATACTAATTAACACAACATCTGAATGACTCTCATCATCAACACTGTGGAGGTACCAAAAATATTTATACAGAAACAAGCATGGAGCTTAAGAATCGCTACTAGCATTCTTACTTATGATATCAAGTTCAGAATGTAATAATTAGTCCGTTTCAGGTCTCTACCCCTTCTTCTGAATCTGAATTCTCCCGATTGCTGCTTCGGTTAAATTCCATAACGATAGCTGCCACTTTCTTTCTTGCTTCCTCCTGGTCTGTAAATTGGAAAGTGTGGCCTCCGTAGTGCAATTACAGTTGAGCTGGCATCAACAATGCGTGAGTTATTCCGAGTCTACGAAGTTTTGCTCTTACCCCATCAAACTTTTTACGCCTTATTCTAGTGGCATACGAGAGGTCAGGGAATAAATGAATCATGGCTCCATGAAAGTGTAGCTTTTCAGTGTCTCTCGCCACTTGCATCATACGATCCCTAACCACCGGACTGGCGGTAACCAGAAGAACTGACCTGGGTAAGTCACCTTGGGGTGAAGCTACTTGTGGGGAAATTCTGTAGGCACGGAGAAGGCTTGCTTCTCTGAGCTCCAAGCCTAAGTTCAGGGCTTCTGGCAGCCAGGTCTGAAGAAAAAACAACAGGCTGTCCCCCTCACAGTTCTCGGGTAGGCCAAGTACGCGTACATTAGAAGCCCTTTGCTATTTTCGAGGGCCTCTAAATGATAGCGAAGCTGCGCATTTTCCTGAACAAGCTTATTTGTGGTGGTTAAAGCTTTAGTCGCCATCGATTCAGCTGTGGAGGCCGTTTTAACTGTTTCCGCTATTTTGTTATCTTGATCAGCAAGCCTGGTCAGTATCGATTCCACTTTAGTGTCAATTGCCTGCACCGATTTTTGAAGTGCCTACCATGGTGGGTCGCATGTAACTGCAGGTTTTGTTGTATCTTCATGTGGCGCTGATTCAGAAGGCCTCATTTTAGAACCACCTTGAGGTCCTTTATTTGTACGCCCCATCATCTGAATTTAGTATTAAACTGCGCAGCTCAACTCGTAGAACTCGTTAGAGAGTACAAAAACTCACATTCTTCAGTTAAGGTTGAAGTTTTATAGTTTTAAAAGTCAGCTGGGAGAGGAGCCGATCTGAGACACGTCTGGTTGATAGGTGTGCTCCACAGTGCCCCCTTTTTCCAGATATGTTGATTAAAAGCAATTTAAAATGATTTTTTAACATACAGTTACCATAAAACAATAAAGGGTATAAAAGGTTTGGATAAGATTTGGATAAGGATCTGAACCTTTGTTTACTTATCAGAACCTTTTCAAACCTCAGAACCTTTAGAGGTTCTCCCATCCCTATTCCTCAGTCACCATGTGGAAACAGGTGACAACAATGAGTGCTTGTTTTAGGACACGGTAACAACTGGCTAACGATAGCAAGACTGCAAGTTGGGGCTATGATGCAGCTGCCAAAGATGTGTCCCTCCCCATCCCAAAAAGACTTCACCTGTGATGCAAACCTTAACCTGCTCTGCTTTCACAATTTATTTTTATTACTGGACTACACAAAACAACAAGCATTTGTCAATGCCAAATGTTTGCTTGCTAGTATTAGCATTGGAAATGCAGGAGGTAGACAGATGCAGAATATGAATGGCAGTGAAGTATTGAACTTCACACCAACCCCACCTCCATCCTGTAGAGATGGACAGGCATTGGGGTAAGTGTTTGGGTCGTCACCCATGATGTTCATGCTGTGTCACCTCACCCTATTCTGCAGACACCGACACGTGTTGAGGTGTGTCTTGGAGTGTTTGGCTTTACTGTCATCCCATTCCATAAGGACATACGCTGAAAGTACAGTAAGGACATACGCTGGGTACAGCATAGGAGAATGGGGTGTACTGTGGGGCTGAAGAGTCCAAGGTACACATCAATGTCTGTCACTGGGTGGGATGGCATGATCAATACAGTCGGCAATCCAAAAGTACATTCCGATGCCTGTCAGTCTGTACAGGGTGGGACATTATGGTTAGAAACGCTAATGCCCCAGGGCTTTTGTTAGTATTTGCACTACAAATTTTCAACATGGCCTTTTTGTGACCCCACCTCATGAAAGCACGTGGGACCTCTTCTCACGAAGAGTGGCAGTGTGATTTTGGCAATGTGTCTCGAACGTTGACTTCAAACAGCGACTGTGCCATTCTGCGCCACATGTATGAAAACACCGATCGGGCAGGCTATGAAGAATGACAGCTGTACCATCCATAGGGAGGTGTGAAGAGATGGCAATGTTGAAAATCTGTAGTGGGAATAGTAAAAATGCTCGCACTTCCGAGCAGACATGGAAACTGTGCAACACATGCGCGTAACACAGTCATTTTATGGACTTTCATCAACAAATTTTCAACATAGGCATTTTAGGACCTCTGCTCATGAACAGTGTCACTGTGATTTTCTTAATGCGTCCCTAACACTGATTCCCCACAGCGACCGCGCTATTCTGTGCCAAGTGCAAAAACACATTTTGGCCAGGATGTGAAAAATGACAGCTGTACTGTTCATAGCGGTGTGGAAAAATGGCAATGTTGAAAATCTAGAGTGAAAATATTGCAAATTAGCGAAGTTACGAGCGTGCGTGGAACCTGTGCAACGCACGCTCGTAACACACTCATTTTATGGACTTTCGTCACAAAATTTTCAACATAGGCATTTTAGGACCTCTGCTCATGAACAGCGTCACTATGATTTTCTTAATGCATCCCGAACACTGATTTACCACAGTGACCGTGCTATTCTGTGCCGGAACTGTGAAAACACATTTTGGCCAGGATGTGAAAATTGACAGCAGCACTGTTCATAAGGAGGTGCATAAAAATGGCAATGTTGAAAATCTGGAGTGAAAATATTGCAAACTGGCGAAGTTACGAGCATGTGCAGCAACTGCGCAATGCACGCTCATAAAACAGTTATTTTATGGAGTTTTCCCACCAAATTTGCAACATAAACTTTTTGAGAGCCCACCTCATGAACACTGGCACTGTTGTTTCGTTAATTGGTCCTGAAAGGTGATTCTGCGCAGTGACCGCGCAATCACCTTTTGTGACCGATTAACGCCATGACAGTGGCTGAATTCATGAGGAGAGGGTCCAATAACCCTATGTTGAAAATTTGGTGCCAAAATTCTAAGAAATGCCTGAGATATGCAAAAAAGTTGTAAACCCCCTATTTATGCCATTATACAACTTACCGGCATTTCCTCAGTTTGCGATCAACTTTGAAGAGTGCAGACGTGTTCCCAGTCCACTGAAGATCATCGTGCCGGACTCCGGAGGTATGTATGGGGTGAGGGGGGGTGTGGGGAGGCAGGGTGCGCAGTGGGTGGGTGCAGGTTGTGGGAGGAGGCAGGGTGACCGCGAGGGACTGTTTTCTTTTTTACAGGTTAAAAAAAAAAAAAAACATAGCGGGACTTTTTTTCTTTACGGGGCATTGGGCACACTGGGGTGGGCTCCCAGCATGCCACCTGAATGTTTGGGGGGGCTGTAGCTGACAGGGGATTGGGCACCCCATGTCGGCACATATGGAGTGCTGGGGGAACAAGGGCGAGGGGATGGGGCACCCTCTTGGCATATACCCGAATGTTTTGGGGTGAACCATTATGGTGATGAGGTGGGCTCCCCATTGGCAAATACATGGGGGATGTGAGATGAAGCCGACGGGGATTGAGCCCCCCGTCGGCAAAACTAATTTCTTGGGGGCACATGATGCCGAGGGAGATTGGGCATCCCCTCGGCAGTGGGGGCTGATGAATATTGTTTGTGAACATGGTAGCAAGCTGCCGCTATGTTCACAAATAATATTACAGTTGGCAATGTTCCGCCCAGCAATGATGGGTAGCTCCCTCATTGCAGCGGACTGGCTGATGCTGCAATGACAAGGCGGCCCCTGATTGCTGCGGCAAAAATGTTTCTACTTGGTGGCACTTTTGGAGACCAGTGTCATCAGGACATCGTGCCTCCATTGGTCCACCAGTGCCAAGCCCCCAAAGGTAGTGCCTCCGTTGGCTGCTACAGTGCCGCACCTCCACAACCCGCTTCTCTCCTAAGCTGACACATGTTTATTGCGCATGCACGCAAGCAAACATAAAAATGGCCTTGTTGCATAGGAAAAGGCTGGTGGCACTGTAGACAGGAGGCTACTACACAACTGCCAAAGGGCTGTCCCCTCCCTCCAAAATGGGTTCACATGTGACACAAACCTTTACTGGCTCTGCTTTCACAGTTTGTTTTTTATTGGACAGCACAAAATGTGGGAAATGACAGATGATACTGCAGACAGGGGCTACTATGTAACTTCTAAAGGGCTGTTCTATTCCCAAAAAGGTTTCACATTTGAAACAATCCTTAACCAGCTCTGCTTTCTCAGAATTTTTTTTGTTTGTTTATTAGAGTACACAAAACAAAAATGGTCCTGTACTTCCGTGGGAAATGGCTGGTGATGCTAAAGATGGGCGCTACTATGCAGCTGCCAAAGGGATATCCCTCCCCTCCCAAAAAAGGCTTCACATATGATGCAAGCCTTTACTGGCTCTGCTTTTGCAATTTATTATGTTGCTTGCACGCATGTGCAAGAAACATAGTGCCATCATCGGAGATTTCGGAGGTGTGTCACCTCCTCCTCCAATTCAGGCAGTGAGCTGGCAGGCACAGCCCTGTAAGCCAATGCATTTTGGAGCTGTCTATGACACGCTCCAAAATGCAGTAACATCCTGATTGAAAGGGCTACGCTTCAGTAAGCACTGATAGCCGTAGCTCCTCTATCGCCGCAGGTACATGCGGCGCGCCAAGACGTCCTGTGTAGCTGATGGGGTGCCCAATCCCTGCTGGCTAAGCTGCTGTCCTTCCCCCCATAGCTGGTGCCACGCTGGGAGCCCACCCCAGCGTGGCAATCAATTGTTTGGCCGACGGGGTGCCCAATCCCCGTCGGCTGAATCCCCCGTCCCTTGTGCCACGCTGGGGCCCACCCCAGTGTGGCAAGCGTCCTCGTAGTCTTTTATTTTTTTTAAATTGTTTTGTCCGGCGAGGGTGCCCAATCCCCGTCGCTGAACGCCACAGTCTTGTGCCACGCTGGAAGCCCACCCCAGCGTGGCAAACGCCCTCGGTCCAAGTCTTTTTTTTTTTTAAACCTGTAAAAAGGGTCCCGCGGCGCGTCCTCCCGACCCCTCCACAACCCGCACCACCCACCCTGCGCACCCAACCTCCCACCCCCTTACCTACTTACCTCCGGACTCCGTCGCGGCGATCTTGGTGGACGGGAACACGTCTGCACTCTTCAAAGCCGACCCGAACTGAGGAAATGCCGTAAGCTGTATAATGGGCTAGATAGGAGGGGTTCAACTTTATTGCATATCTCAGGCATTTTGGGAGTTTTGCACCAAATTTTCAACATGGGGTTTTAGGATCCTTCTCATGAATGATGTCACTGTCATGGCGTTATTAGGACTCGAAGGGTGATTTCGGCGCAGTGACTGCGAAATCACCGCTTCGGCCTGAATACCACCATGACAGTGACACCACTCAGAGGAGAAGGGTCCCAAAACCCCATGTTGAGATGATCAAAATCAAAATTACTGTTCTGGCGTGCGTTGCGCAGTTCCTATGCAGGCTCGTAAGTTCGCGAAATTTCAATATTTTCACTCCAGATTTTCAACATTGCCATTTTACCACACCTTCTTATGAGCAGTACAGCTGTCATTTTTCACATCTCACCCAAAATGTGTTTCCGCCCTTGTAGCGCAGAATGGCGCAGTCGATGTGCGAAATCAATGTACGGGACAAATTAAGAAAATCACAGTGATACTGTTCATGAGCAGAGGTCTTAAAATGGCTATGTTGAAAATTTGGTGAAAAAATTCCTAAAAATGACTGTTTTACGAGCGTGCGTTGCGCAGTTCCTACGCAGGCTCGTAAGTTCACAAATTTTCAATATCTTCACTCCAGGTTTTCAACATTGCCATTTTACCACACCTCCTCATGAGCAGTATAGCTGTCATTTTTCACATCCTGCTCAAAACATGTTTCTGCCCATGTAGCACACAATGGCGCAGTTGGTGTGCGAACTCAGTGTATGGGACACATTAAGAAAATCACAGTGTCACTGTTCATGAGCAGAGATCTTAAAATGGCAATGTTGAAAATTTGGTGAAAGAATTCCTAAAAATGACTGTTTTACGAGTGTGTGTTGCGCAGTTCCCACGCACGCTCGTAGGTTTGCGAATTTTCAATAGTTCCACTCCAGATTTTTAACATTGTCATTTTACCACACCTCCTTATGAGCAGTACAGCTGTCATTTTTCACATCCTGCCCAAAACGTGTTTCCTCCCAGTAGCACACAATGGCGCAGTCGGCGTGCAAACTCAATGTATGGGACACATTAACAAACTCACACTGACACTGTTCATGACCAGAGGTCTTAAAATGGCTATGTTGAACACTTCGTGAAAAATTTCCTAACAATGACTGTTTTACGAGCGTGTGTTGCGCAGTTCCTACGAACGCTTGTAAGTTCGCAATTTTTCAATATTTGCACTCCAATGACTTCCAAATACCTAAACAGCACATATAAGCAAGCAACATTCGGCATTGACAAATGCTTGTTTTTTATTGGACTACACAAAACAAAAATGACTGCCTACGTGGAAAATGGCTAGCGATGCTGCAGACAGGGGCTACAATGCAACTACCAAAGGGCTGTCCCTCCTCCCAAAACAGGATTCAACCTCCACACACACACACACACACACATATATGCACACATGCATGCACACGCACACACACACACACACGCACACGCAGTCTCTGTTGTAAAATAAAATATAAACTTTTTTCTTCTTTCTTTGGTCTTTTTCTGTAAAATGGTACAATCTATTTTCTTTTCTTGTTTAAAGCCTTTTCTTACTTTTTATAAACATTTTCTTGTTAAAAAAAACAACTTTGTTTTTCTAATTTTATGTTCTGCAGTTGTGCACTGCTGTTGTGCACTGTAAAGAAAAGACAGTACTACTGTTTGTGCTGTGCACTTGTGTGCACACTGACAACACAGCCTGTAGTCCGAGCAGTCATCCTTGTCTCCCTCTTGCTTTTTCCGCATTTTCTTTTTTTACTTTTAAATGTTCTTCTTCTTCAAATTCTGTTCTCTTCTGCGCTTTTCTGCATGCTAGAAAGTGAGTGACTTGATACACAGTCTCTGTGACATAGCCTCTTTTTTCTTTTTTCTCTATTCTTCCTTACTGTTCTTAATTTGCTTTCATAATCATTATTTTTCTCAAACTCTTTAATTTTTTCTGCAAATCTGCAGACTGTAGGGCCTGGATATTCAAAGCAATTGTGCATGGTGCAACTGAGTTGTGCCGGCACAAGCGCAGACTTGCGCCAAGGAGCGATATTCAGCAAGAGCCAGTGCACAGCGCAAATCTCATTGCACCAATGTGCAATGATAATGAATGCAGGTGCAAAAGCATTAATATCCAGCGCAGTGCGATATTCAACCGTGGAACCATGGCGCAAGGGTGGAGCAAATCTGAGATGCACAGAGCAGACTTGTTCCTATAAATACAGGATGCAAGCACACATATAGCACTTGCACCAGGCGAGAGAGAGAGAGAGAGAGAGACAGAAAAAATGAAAGAAGGAAAGAAAGACAGACAGAAAGACATACAGACAGAGACAGAGTGAGCAAGAGACAGACAGACAGAGGAAGCCACAGAGGAAGAGGGACAGAGGAGGCAGTGGAGAGGGAGACATGGGCAGAGAGAGTGAGAGGGATAGGCAGGCACAGTGCCAGGCAGTGCACCAGGGTGGCACACAGCCCGCAGCAGCCAACCGCCCAGGGGGATAGTGGACATCAGGGGCCATGGATAGTGTGCCCTTCATGATGGAGGCCATAATGAGGAGTGTGAGGGGGCAGGAGGAACAGCGACGTGGCCGAGGAGGGGCCTGTCGGCGTTATGCCCGACACAGGTGGTACAGTGCCCCACTGCCCACACCACCTTTGAGAACTACTCTGACATGGAGATTGTGGGATGGTACCACCTGAACAGGGTCATTCTGAGGCAGCTCTGCAAGCTGTGCAGTGAGGAGATGCAGGCACCCACAAGACGGAGCCACGCAATGTCTGTGGAGACCAAAGTGACAGCCGTCATGTGCCTGCTCACCACGGGCACCTTCCAGAGACCAACAGAGGACACCACAGGCATAACCTAGTTGGCCACATCATGCCTCCTCACACAGTTCCTCAATGCTCTGCTGCCACGTGCTTCAGAATACATCCATTTCCCCAGCACACAGGCAGAGTGTACAGCAACCATGCAGGACTTACACAGGGTAGCACGTATGCCTGGCATGCTTGGGGCCACTGACTGCACCCATGTGGACATCTGCATGCCACCTGGCCCTGAGGGTGTGGCCTACATCAATAAGAAGGGGAGCCCGAGCCTCAACTGCCAGGTGGTGTGCAATGCTACGGGGCGCATCACCAATGTCTGTGCCACACACCCTGAGAGTGCACATGATGCTTTCATCTGGTACAGCTCTGCGCTGTGCCACAGGTTCGAACAAGGGGACATCCCCACGGGCCACCTAGTATGTGAGTATGGGACGGGCAAGGGGTGACGGACAGAGCAGGCCATGGCATGGGGGAAGGCAGGGTGGGCATGCTGGCAAGGGAGCCAGGGACAGGCAAGGGGCACAATAAAGGATGCAGAGGGCTAACCATGTCATTATCCAAACAGGAGACAGCGCCTATCCACTGAGGCCCTGGCTGCTCACCCCCTACTGGCGCCCATCATTTCAGCAGAGGAACGCTACAACGAGGCACACGCCAACACATGCAACATCATTGAGTGTGTATTCAGGATGCTGAAGGCATGTTTCCATTGCCTAGACAGGTCTGATGGTGCCCTACAGTACAGCCCCTCGAAAGCCTGTGGCCTATTCCTGGCCTGCTGCATACTGCACAACATGGCCATTGACCGTGGGATAGCTGTCGAGGCTGTTGAGGGTGACAGTAGTGGGGACGACGGTGGCAGTGGGCTGGAGGGTGGTGGACAGCCCCCCCCCCCGGGTGGAGGGATCCCCAGCTGCAACGGATGGCGCACCAACATCGGGACACCATTGCACAGGAGCACTGTGATGCATGCAGGTATGTGGCGCGAAACCCATGCATGAGCCACACACACAGGTACAGCACACATGCAGGGGCATGCATGGCAATAAGCATGCACACACAGAGGCATGGGGTACGGGAGTCAGTGGCACACAACCACACACAACAGCACACACACGCACCCATGCACCCACACACCCAGGCATTGGCATGTGGTGGGGGATCAGATGCATTGCACCGGTGCACAAGTGCAACTGGTGCTGAACTGCCCTCATCATGCCCATGCCACATGGTCCAGCATCTGGGCAAGTACGCACACAGGCAGCGTGCAACGCATCACACAGGTGCCACACCAGTGGCATGCATACACACACACCACACATGTGTGCACAGGGCAGCAGCAGCAGACTGCGGTCAGGGCAGCATGCACATCAGGGCCGCCGCACAGAACCATGGCCACAGCGTCAGGTGTGGGGCTGTGCCACAGCCAGGTTAGTAGGCCCATAATGCATGTGTGCCCTGGTGCCGTACTGTGGTGTTGGCTAGGCTGCCTGGCATGCCCTGCAGGGTGGTGTACTGCCATCATGCACATCGTGGGGTGGCATCGCCCTCCACCGCTTGCACTGCGATACTGCTGTGCGGGACGTGTCGGACAGGGGCTCACCCTGTGCACAGGGGTGGTGGGCAGCTGCTGTTGTTGGTTACTGATGTGTATCTGTCTCTGTTCCATTCCCAGGGCCGGAAGACAGAAGAAGGGCCACGGCATTGGTGGCAGGACAACAGGCTGCAGCGGCCCAGGGTGGTGGTGGAGGAGCGGCTCCAGCACTAGTGGGGCCACAGAGAGCAGGTAGGCACTGACATTGTCCTTCGCACCGTCCATGGGGGGTGGCGGGGGCATGGATGTGGGCATGGCTGCCTGTGCCATGTGCTGTGGCAGCTGTCTGTGTTGCACTGTGTGTGTGTGGTGCCTTCCACCATGGTGCATCCATTCAACATGTGTGCCAGCTGTTGGTGGAGTGGGTGTGCACCCAGCTGCCACTGATGTTGCTGTGGTGCTGCCGGAGCACTGTGCCATGTGACTGCCATGGCACAGTTGGGTGGCCGCTGTTCGGCGGGGACCACCACTGTGCACTGTTGTGGTGTGCCGCGTTGCTGGCAGGCATTGGCCCCCCTCCCCGTGGGTGGCCTGTATGGGCTGTCCTGGAGTGTATGATCCTGCTGCCCATTGCACGCTGTGGATGAGCATGGTTCCTTGACCACCTGTCCTGTCCCTTGTCCTAGGTGTCCGGCAATGGTGCAGGAGGCCCCTCTACTGCAGGCTACTCTGCCAATTAATACTCATAACCGGGACGACTATGGAGGTGGTGCTGCAGGTCCGAAGGATGCTGCTTGTGGACAGGAGGCAGTGAAGACTGCAGGGGGTAGCAAGCTGTGGCCGCTGCTAGTCGGGCCCTGATTTCCCATTTCCCCAGCCATACCTCCCCCTCCAGTCCCCCTTCCCCCTTCCCCCTGTACAGTCCCTGTTCCCTATCCCCTTCCCTCGCTTTCCTACCTTCCCCCACACCCTTCTGTTGTAAATAGTTGATTTTCCTATACATATATCTTTTGACATACCTGCCTGTGTCTGTGCCTGCTTTGCAGGTAGCGTGAGGAGCCATGCTGCAATGGCCCAATGCCTGTCTGTGTGGTGTGCATGTGTTGGGGCATGTGTTGTGCTTCTGTGGATCACTGCTGTGTGCTGGAGTGTGTCCCACTGTGGTGGTTTCCCTCCCCTCGGTCGGTGGCTATGCCTTGGGGTGCCCATGGTCCAGCTGTCAGGGGTATGTGGTGGGTGTGTGTGTGCGCTTGGCTGCGAGGCCCTGGGTGTGGCCTGCTCTGGTCTGGGTGTGTAGGGGGCACAGCCTACAGCCTGTGGGTTGCCCCCTTGGTGGCCCTCTATCCACCATTGGCACCCCTGGCGCCTACTGTCTGTGCCACTGTTGTCTTCTGGGGTGGGGGTCTGGGTGCCTGTGTTCACCCTGCTGTGCCCAGCTGGTGGTGGCCTCCTGTGGCCTGTCACTGTGCTTCCCTGGCTGTGTCCCTGGGTCACCTCTCTGTGCCATGCCCCCCTCTGTTGCTGTGCTCCCACAGTTGCCCCGGGGCTTATCTGTCTGCCCATGGCGCACCTGTGTTCGTGCCATGGCGTACCTCTGGTTGCACCATGGTACATCCACGGCTGCACCATGGCGCAACTGTGCCCTATTCAGCCGGGTTGCGCTGGCGCAGTGCGGCCAGTGCAACCTCTGAATATGGCTCCTGTTGTGCCATGGTGCATCAGATTTGCACTGTGCCGGACTTGCGCCGGCCTTTGGTGCATTTCTGAATATCTGGGCCTAAGCATTTTAGCTTCTTCCCCCCAACACACATAGTCTCCTCTCTAGTCAATGTTTTATCTTTTCTTTGCTATTTTGCAGTTTTCATTTTTTTCTTTTTAGTTAAAAAGAAAACAACTTTTTTCTCTTCCTATCCTGTCTGTCCCCAGCTCCTCACTCTTTTCTTCAGCTTGCTGAGTGCTGCTGCTGCAGGTGAATGGCAGTAACCAGAAAATTCAGCTCCTTCCCCACTGCTTATTGAGCTGGAATGGTATCGAGGTATAGGTGCTGGAGCCTATGGGCGTAGGGGTGCTGCAGCTGCCCACTTTTGCCCATGAGCATTCAAAGTGCCCTTTTGCTCGCAAACACTACCTTTATACCCTGTGCCCCTTTGAACTTCAGCACCCCCACTTTTCCCCATGTTCTGGCACCCATCTATTGAGGTCAGAGTCACATGACTATATATACTCCCCCGAGGCACCCTTTGATCTCTCCTCAGCTTCCTAAGCCTGTCATATAACAGGCATTCAAGCTGGGAGACTGGGGGAGGTATAAAAATAAATGCACTGAGATCTGACCTGGCAAGATTTGGTTCAGGTCTCAGGAAAACCAAGCAGCGTGCATTCAAGGTGGCTCAGTTTTCTTCAGAGAGGTTCTGTACATCAATATTTATAACTATTGCTGTAATATTAAACATGTGATTCATCGTGTTTATTATCATAGAAAACAATGCTGATCCCAGATTTGTGAACAGGTCTCAATCTGAACATTTGAATTTTGTCTTAGGCGATGAAGGAATTTGCTGAATCACCTCTTCTTCATTAGATGCACAATCAGACTGCCTAGTATTTTTTGGGACACTGGGGGTGGGCTCCCCAGTGTTTCTTGCTACTGGGGGGTTGGACATAACTGGGAATAGTGGAAGTGGGCTACTCAGTGTCCCACTATTCTCAGTTATGTCAACCCCCCCCAAATTTTCAACATAGGCTTTTTGGGACCCCACCTCATGAACACTGGCACTGTCATTTCGTTACTCGGTCCTAAAAGGTGATTTCGCAATCACTGCATGTAATCAACTTTTGGAACCAGTTAATGAAACAACAGTGCCAATGTTCATGAGGTGGGGTTTTAAAAAGCCCATGTTGGAAATTTGGTGCAAAAATACCAAAAAACACCCGAGTCACACACACAGTCAAAATTTTGCTATGCACGCGTGTAACTTCGGCAATTTTTAATATATTAATTCCAAATTTTCGACATAGCCATTTTTTCAAACCACCTCATGAACAAAATAGCTGTAATTTCTCACATTCTGCCCAAAATGTGTTTACGCACCTCTGGCATAGAATGGTGTGGTTGCTGCATGAAATCACCTTTCAGGACCCAGTAACAAAATGACAGTGCCAGTGTTCATGAGGTGGGGTCCCAAAAAGGCTATGTTGAAAATCTGATGCAAAAATACCTACAAATGCCTTAGTTACGCGCAGTCATTGAAGATTTTCTACACACACGTGTAACTTTAGCAATTTGTCACATTTTCAGTCCAAATTTTCAACATTGCCATTTTCACACCATATTATGAATAACACAGCTGTCATTTTCAAATCCTGTCAAAAATGTTTTTCCACACCTGTGGTACAGAATGGCATTACAGTTCTGCAGAATTAAATTTTGAAGAGGATTTGAAAATTTTCTGTACTGGGTACTTGCGGTGAACTGATAAGAAGCTTATGTTGAACGTTTGGAGTGAAAATTATTTAAGATGACACAGTTATGACTATTTGTTGCAATTTCGCTACACCTGCTTGTAACTTTGTGTGTGGAAGGCAGAGGTCCCTTTTTTCCCACAGCTAGATACATATGAAAATCTGTCGAGGGATGGGAGTGCAGGATCCTGGACCCTGCGGTCCCACAGTAAAATAAAGATACTATTATACTATCTCAAAAAGTAAGGAAATAAATTACAAAAAACTTTGTTAATGCATCAGTTAGGGTTAAAGCGACAAAAGTAGGGAAATGTGGCATTAGGGTTTCCAATCCTAACACCCCACGCCCACCCTGCACAGATGAAGAGGGATCGGAGGGTGGCATTGGCATCTCCAACTCTAATGCTCACTACATTCCATTAGAAAACAAGCTGGGCGGGCACAGCATTGGAGAATGGAGTGAGCGTTAGGGCTGGAGATGCCAGTGCCACCCCGATCCCTCATCATCTGTGAAGGGTGGGGGTGGCGTGTTAGGGTGAAAACCCTAATGCCACATTTCCCTATTTTGGCTGTTTTAACCCTACCTGATGAAATATATATATATATATATATATGCCCCTTTAACATTAAACACCCTCATCAACCCTAATATACTGGTGCTATCGCTCCAGGATTATATATATACATATATGTGTGTGTGTGTGTGTGTCTATATATATATATATATATATATATATGTCACTTTCACCTAGATGGCCATATCTTATATAAAGACAATTACGACAGTCCTCACATATCTAGCATGCCTCATTTATACTACTCAATGAGACAAAAACTTCCACTGGCAAAGGGGCTACTTGTTGATATAACTCGAGAGATAACAAGGGACAGACTGACACTTGACAAAGTTGTAATAACTCCTACTGACAGAATGCTGTCACTGTGCACACTGCTTAATGTCAGCCTGCATTGACCATGTTTCATTCATTATATGTATCAACACTATGTTAAGGAAAAAAATACATTGCAAGACAGCAAGTTCCCAAACTTGACAGGAACAAGTCTAGCATATCATAAGTGTTCCAGAGCAGACTGTATGGTAAGTGATCAGTGATCCAAGGATACACATGCACATCATGCAACGTAGTATAACAGTCAAAAATGTACCTGAATATTTACTAATGTCACATACTAAAGTCTTATCTGATGTGTAAATCCCCCCCCCCCATGCATGTCTTTCAGTCAGGGGCCAAAAAACTCTGTATAAGATAGTATTGTGACTCTTGAATCACTTAGTAGGAAAAAAAACAAAAACAGACACATCACAGTTTTTAACATTTTTTAAAATAACCGGTAAAGGTCATAAACATGATCCTAGTAGAACATTTTTTGATATAAGCATATTAGCTTCCCTTGACCCTTGTGACCTCCCATCTATATAGTTGGGAAATATGCAGCTTGATGTTAGATATAGAAATTGCTTAAAAATTTGACCAGCCATATGAAGACCTAAGTTCAATTACATAATTGTTCGGTAAGGTATGTGTGAAAAGTAGCCTTCTCTTATTTCATTATGCTGTTTACGTGGAGAAAAGCTGGGACACCATTTATAGTATAATGGAAGGGAAGTGCTACAAACTTTCATGGTGGCTTAACAGTAGCACATTAGTTCACTGTGACCCCCCCATGACCTACCATTAGGAGATGGCTGTTAGGTTGGATATCAAGTAGCATTAATAAACTGCCTTAGTTAAGTCCAGTAGTGTTATTTCATGTAAGTTGCTGCAAAATGATAATTTAGACTACACATTATGCACCAGTGAGAATCAATTATATGTTTTGTAACCATGATGCGGATCACACTGTAATGTAATACTAAGTTAGGGGTTCACTATTTGTTTGTTATAGATTGCAATTGTCTTTACAGCTGTGCAATTACAGACAGTCACAGCTTACAACTGCTACAAATATGTGTCCACAGTTTGAGTTCCGGTTCACTTTCAGGTTTGGAGCCTTATAAAATGTCACTTTCTTCCAGTGTTGGGTAAGTTACTTTTTCTATTACTTTCTATTCTTATACTTGTTCCAGAAAGCTCTGTGCAGTCACTAGCAAGGATGGAGAAGTACTGGAAAATGTAATACACCTTACAGTTACAATTACTTAGAAACATAGAAACATAGAATTTGACGACAGATAAGGACCGCTTGGCCCACCCAGTCTGCCCATTTCCCTACCTGATGGATAAGCTGCAGATCCTAGTTAACCAGCAGCCTACTTCTTCCTACCCCAACCCCCTAGAATTGCCTTATGACTGTCCCATGCATGCTTGAATTCCACCACTG
Organism: Neoceratodus forsteri; assembly: GCA_016271365.2. Classification (NCBI taxonomy): domain Eukaryota; kingdom Metazoa; phylum Chordata; order Ceratodontiformes; family Ceratodontidae; genus Neoceratodus; species Neoceratodus forsteri. The sequence continues at coordinate 819,071,940 of CM028137.1, forward strand.
TTTTGACTCCACAACCTCCTCTGGAAGGCTGTTCCATACATCCACAACCCTCTCTGTGAAAAATACTTCCTTAAATTACCTCTGAGCCGCCCCCCTTCTATCTTCAAATTGTGCCCCCTTGTTCTTGCACACCTCTTTTTTTGAAAGATGCTACCCTCTTGGACTTTGTTGATTCCCTTGAGGTACTTGAAAGTTTCTATCATGTCCCCCCTCTCCCTCCTTTCCTCGAGGCTATACATATTAAGCTCCTTAAGTCTCACGTCATATGTCTTCCGGTGCAGACCCTGCACCATTTTAGTTGCCCTCCTCTGGACAGCTTCCATCCTGTCTATGTCTTTGTGAAGACTGGGTCTCCAGAACTGCACGTAGTACTCCAGATGTGGTCTCACCAGCTGTCTGTACAGAGGGATAATAACTTCTTGTTTTCTGCTGGTGATGCCTCTCCCTGTGCATCCCAATATCCCCCCAGCCCTCCTTGCTGCCCTCTCACATTGCTTGCCCACCTTTAGGTCATCTGATATGACTACCCCAGGTCCCTTTCCATTTTTGTTGTTGTTAGTATCTCACCCCCCATTGTGTACTCTTCCCCTGGGTTTTTGTTTCCCAGGTGCATTACCTTGCACTTCTTAGCACTGAATCTAAGCTGCCATACATTTGACCATTCCTCTAACCTTAGTACTTATAGTATATTAAGTTTATTATAGTAAAAATAGTACTTATGTCTTTTTATACAAAAGAAATATGTAACTGTAACTGATTACATTTATTTGAAAGTAACTAGTAACTAACATTACTTTCAAAAAATGTAATCTTTTATAGTTATTTATTATTTTTGTATAAAAAGAAATAAGTAACTATTATTGTAAGGTGTATTACTTTTTCTAGTACTTATCCATCCTTGCTATTGACTTCACAGAGCTTCCTGGAGCAAGTTTCCACATGTAATAGAAAGTAATAGAAAAAGTAACTTACACAATACTGCTTTCTTCAATGGCAAAGCTGTAAGGGCAATAGAAATCCATGTAAAACAACTAGTTAACCCATAATGTCATGTTTGTAGCGTCATACATATCATCATCAAAATAAATATAATTGGTTTCCATTGGCCATAATGTGTAGTCTAAGCCATCCTTTTGCAGCCCCATAAATTATATGAAACTATGGGATTTAAAAAAGGAGGTTTATTAATGATACCTGAAATCCAACCTTACAGCCTTCTCCTAATGGGAGGTCATGGGGGTCACAGTGAGCTACTGTGGTACTGTTAAGCCATTGCCAGTGATTGTAGCACTTCAATCAATCAATCAATCAAAATCTTTATTTCGCCAGGCGGAACATCATTGAGACAAGCTCATTTACAAGATGGACCCTCCCGCTATCAATTGTGTCCCAGCTTTTACCCATATAAATAAAGTAATAAAATAAGATAAGGGTACTTTGTCATATACCGTAGTAAAAAAATATGTAATCAGATTTACTTCATCATTTCGCTGCTCATATTTTTTCATCCATATCTATGTCTTACATTGAGTTACATATTTCCTAAGCATGCCACCTATTGCAGTTGGGAGGTCAGGAAGGTCAAGGGGAGTTAATATTCTTGTATGAAATTATGCGATGCAATATCTCGATTTTACTGTGACAACTTCTGTCTTTCGGATGAGACATTAAACCGAGGTCCCATCTGCCTGTATTGGTGGTAGTTCAGGTGGATGTTAAAGATCCCATGGCACTTATCGAAAAGAGTAGGGGAATTTTTTTATTAAATCAAAAACAAATCAAACCAGATAATATATAAATCAGTATAACCAAATACAAAAGCATACAAAAGAAAAATAAAACCAAAATTAAGTACTGAATCATACAATCTTAAAACTTAAGAAAACCAATTGAACCCATCCCTCTCCCATTTATAAGAATACAAAAATCTTCCATTAAACTTAAAGGCAAAACTAATATATACTGTATGAACTCATAACAAATGCAAAATAAAAATAAAATTAAATTATTAAGCTATTTATCGAAAAAAAACAATAACATCTATAACACATAATAGAATCCTTCCCCCATACCACAAGAAAAGCAACTAGAATCCCTTAATCCCTCAAATAAAATGAAAATGTTCCCAATGTTGATTCCAGATCTTAGGTACTAATTGAAGTTTCTCGGTCCGCTGCAGTCCCTTTAGATCTTTCTGTAGTATAAAGAAGATTTCCAAAGCTGAAATTGTTGCTGCAAAGTAAATCTACATCTACTTATCCATAACCAGTACAGAAAATGTACCATTATTACTCTAAGGGTACTATGAGACATACGCATCAGCCCAGAAGGAATCACTCCATAATACAATAAAGCAGGAGTAGGTGGTAGAAAAGGTGCCACTTTCCAATGATTTTTCACTACATCCCAAAACTGCACAGCACATGGGCAGTGAAAATACAAATGATCCATTGTTTCAGGTACAGACATACAAGTAAGTCTAGAACAAATTCCTTCCTGAAAGGATTTATGTTTTTAGTTCCCTTTAACATTGATCCGTCCATGAATTCCCAACCAAACTGTATCCCACATGTGATCTGGTATCCGTTTATCTAACACATATGCAGAAATCTGCTTTTGATAAGGAACTGAGAATTCTGCAAAAGACTGTGCTGAAAAACAAGACTCTAATACTTCAAAATAAAGGGCTTTGTGAGAAAGTTGAAGCACTGACTCATATCTAATATTCCAGATTTTAATTTTATCAAAAACCCCTTCCCACTGACTCCCTAACCTAGGGACATGTTTATTTTTATGTACAAAAGCGTTTTTCTCCCATTCACCCAATATACCTTTCAACTGCATACAGCCCCAAGTCCCCCACAATTGTGAACATCCTTTCATCAATGGCAAAATATTTTTATATAAAAATATTGAAAAGAAAAATAAAATAGGATTCTACATTCCGATTCCCCCATCCCGAATTCTCATATATAAAACATTCCTTTTGATAGGATTATGCCTACTTCCCCAAAAACAGCTAAAGAAACATCCTAATAATTTAACCTCCAAACGTTTAGGTAGCGGAAAAATCATGCTAAGAAATAAAAAAAACAGGAACCAAAAAGGTTTTAATATAATATACCCATTTTCTTAGAAATATTCCATTTATTCCATTGAGTCACTTTAGATATACCCACTTGTATAGCCTTTTCCCAGTTATAACCAGCCATATCATCATCTCCAAAATAAATACCTAAAATTTTACACTGTATCATAGTTACCTGAAAACCTCCACAAGTCTCAGGTACTAAAGAAAACCCACTTAAATGTAAACATTTGGTTTTCCCAGGATTGAGACTTGCACCCGTAACTTTATTTAATTCCTGTATTAACTTGAAGGCTAAAATTAATGATTTCTCATCCTTTAAAACTAAACATAAATCATCTGCATATGCTATAACTTTATACAGCCGGTAATCATAATTATTTAAATCAGAAATATTTGGAGATTTTTGCAATATGCGTAACACTGGATCTAGGGAAAAGACATACAAGAGAGGACTCAATGGACAGCCCTGTCTAACCCCTTTAACTATCCCAATTTTCTTACCCAAACATCCATTCTCGTATGGCCTGACATAAGCCAGATCATAACATAATTGAAGCCACTGAACAAATTGGGAAGGAATTCCATAAAACCTAAGACAATCCCACAAATAAGAATGAGAAACCCCATCAAAGGCTTTCGCCTGATCCAAACTAATGATATAACCAGGACATGTCAAATCCCCTTTTGCTACCACGTCGCCATCTATCAATTCTCTCAACAAAATCAATGCATCAGTAATACCTCTACCAGGTACCGAACAAAACTGAGTAGGAATCATTAAATCCGGCATTACCAAAGCTAAGCGATTTCCTAAAAGTTTCGCAAATATTTTAAAATCAACATTCAACAATGTGATTGGTCTCCAGTTATCAATATTATTCCGTACACCTGATTTAAAAAGAAAAATTAACAATCCCTCATACATTTGAATAGGCAAAAAATGCTCAATTAGAAAAAAATTAAATAACTTCAACAAAATCTGTGGCATTACTGACCACAGTACCCAGTAAAATTCTCCTGGCAAACCATCTGATCCTGGGGAAGTATTTAATTTTAAACTATTTATCACCCTTTCCAATTCCTGTATTGTAAATGGTTCTATCATCTGATCTGCTAAAACAGAATCCAATTTAGGAGGATCTGCAGCAGTCAATATTAACGAGGAAAAGTTCTCGTTCTCTGTCAAATACCCAAATTTCCGTTCTACATGGTCATCAATCACTTCCATAATACCAATATTATCCCACACACCTCTACCACTTGCAGAAATCAAAGAGGGGATAACTTTCTTTTCCCTTCTCTCCTGACTGGCCAAATATGGATTGACTTGAGCTGCAGTACCATGGACACCAAATGACTTCTCTTTCATCAGAGAACTTAATCGACTGTATTGAAAGCAAATCATCTGGTCCCTTACTGCTTCAATTTCAGACATCAGATCTTCCTCACCCTCATATTGCCTAGAAAGTAAATCCTCAAATTCTGATCTATATCCCAAATATTCCTTATATTTAGACTGTACCCTTGTACTACCCATAACTTTAAAAAAAACATCATACAACACTTAAAATCTTCCCACCATTGTCCAATACTATCATATAAATCAATTGTAGTAACTTTAACCCAAATTACTACTTTTAACTGCTGGATAACCTCTTCTTCCAATAATATGGAAGTATTCAGTCTCCAACAACCTCTACCTGTCTCCCTCTGAATAGGTACTGAGACATGAAAACCTATTCACCAGTGATCCGAAGTTTCTATTGGGATTGTCACTGCTCTGACTAAGGGTAAAGTTTGTTTAACAAAAAAAAAAATCTATGCGAGAAAATAGCTGCCCTTTATAAAAAGTAGGTTTTGCCCTTCCTAATTGCCCCGAGTGAACATCCTGTAAACCTGCAAGTCGAACAATAGTTTTAACAGTGTTTTATCACAAAATTGCTTTCCCTTAACTATTCGTTCTTGGAAATTGTTATTAAAATCTCCTCCCCAAATTACCTGCCGACTTGTATGTAGGAAAGGTTGTATTTTTTGCAACAACTTAACCCGCAGAGCCTTGGTTTGAGGTCCATACACATTAATCAGTCTACATGAAACAGAATTCAGTACCACATCCAAAATCAAGACTCGGCCTGGTTCCAGATCCACCATCCTCAAAATTTTTACATTAGAGGTAGTAAAACAAAACCCTACTCAGCAACAAGCCTCTATCCCTATAGACCACATGGAACTACCCCATTTCCAATCACCAGAAGCTCATTCTACTTCAGTTCTAGTATGCAGTCTGGTATCCTGTAAGAAATAAACAACATAATCCAAATGCTGTAACACACCAAAAGTAGCTATACGTCTTACACCAGACTTGATACTACTAACATTTAAACTGGCTACCATTAATTTAAATGGCTCAGGGAGGAGGTTTCAGAGTTTTCACACTAGATCTTGTTACTCACTTTTGTAGTTTCTGAGATTTTAGAACTTCAGGTTGAAAACCAGTTTCAGGAGACGGTTCAACTTCAGTAAGTGAAATATCCACTGAATCAGTTGTCTCTGTCTCCATTGGGTGTTCAAGATCTACCTGATCTCCCCATGTGGAGAAGGCTGAAACTCTGTTACTGAGAGGTAAGGGGGATAAGGGAATTTCATCATTCCCAACCAAGGAACTACCATCTTGCAAAGGTATCCCTAGTACTGCTGTAGTCTGTGCAGTAGTGGGATCTCCATCCAAGGTCTCACTTCATTTCCCCTTAGTCAAAACTAAATGTGTATCCCTTCGGGATATGGAACTCTGAGGTATGATCTCTGGTACTGCTGTAGTCTGTACAGGAATGGGATCTCCATCCACAGTTTCCTGAAGCTTCTTCTCACTTTGTTTCCCCATAGATAAAACTAAATGAGGACCCCTATGGGATGGGGAACTCTGAGGGGTTACAAATGGGGTTTCCTTATCCCCCCCGTCTCAGGCTGAGGAACATCTAAAGTCACCTCCAGGAGGTTAATAGGGGCCACAAACAAAGAGTCCTACTGTCTAGATGATAAATTTTGAACCCTTCCTTCTAATCCACCACACCTCCCCACCCCCCTCCCCTACCTCTCCCTCTTCACCTACCAGTGTGAAATGCTTCTGAAGACACAAAGGGTTTCCTAGCTTGGGATAAAAAATACTCATGATCTGAAACCTCATCCGAGTTGTGTTCGGCCCAAGGACATTCTGCAAAAGAATGGTCAGCATCTCTACACAAATTACATATCGGAGAAGCCTGACAGTTTGTGGCTGAATGGCCCAACACCCCACAATGAAAACATTTAACTTGATCACAATCATTACTTAAATGCAGTAATGAACCACACTTATAACAACTCTTAGGTTGTCCCGCATAAAACAAAATCCCTCTATCCCTCCCCAAAAAGAAAGAACTAGGTAAATGTTGTATCCCTTGTTCATTTTGGGTTAACTGCACTCTAACAGTCCAACCCCCAATCCAAAACCCGTTATCGTCCATAATGGGCTTGGGGTTGTTGAAAACTGTACATCTCTTTTCCAACCAGAATAGAATATTACTAATGTTCACACCTTCATTACGAAAAAGAAGAGTAACAGTTTTAATAGTAGGCTTTGTGATCGGAATCGCTAGAAAATCCTTCCAAATATCCATATCTTTGAGTTCATAATACAAACGCCAAAATGTATCCAATGCCAGCATAGTACAAAAGCTCACATCATACATCTTATCTCCCGGGGCATGTATAAAAGCATATACTTCGGCAGGCGAGAAACCCAGTGAGTCAATTATTAAAGATTTGCCTACCCACAATCTATCAGGGACCACAGGAGCAAGACCTTTGTAATGCAGACGTACCAAATACCTTCTCTTAGCAGCTTCAGCTGGCTTCCGAAACAGGCCAGCATAAGTTTGTTTGTGCACTGTCTCACCCAACACTCCGTCATCTCCGTGATGTCTCTGACCAGCATCAGTTGGAACAAAATCTTCTGGGTGTTTCTCCAAAGCCGGCCCGAATTCTGTCCTCAAATTCCCCACAGAAGATTCAGGAATTATTTCTCTCTCTGGAGAATTAATTGGCAGCGCACGTCTTCTGGGACTGTGGTCTAAAGGAACCATAGCACTGGCGTCTGGAGTAGTTCCTAGAACCTCCGCCTCTCTTGCATGACGCGCAGAATCAGTAGCCGAATTCAGGGACTTAACCTGTAGTAGAGACTGTTCAATATTCATACCAGGAGTCTCAGAACACTTCTCTTCTATAACTTTTCCATCCATTCCTTCGGTTCCTGTAACTGGAATGTTTGGGTCAGGAACCCAAATATCATTCCGAAGAATCCAACCCACCTCACAAACAGCCCTTCCCGGGGTCCATTCAGTGGAGGAGCCACTAAAAGTCATATCCTCTTCAGCAAACTGCCCAGAATCAACTATTTCCCCTGGCATTGTAGAAGTTCCCGGTGCTGCTTCAGAATTTAAAGCTAAAGGTAAACGTTTGTTCCCTTCTTGAATCGGACTGACTGTAGATCTTTTCCTTTTGGTACGTTCTTCTACCAATCGTAATTTCTGAATCTGAAATTCATTTTCAGCAGCTTGTAACATCTCTAACAAATGTTTTTTCTTATCCTCCAACTGTTCCTGCAATAAACGTTCCTCCTCTAATCCAGTATTCACCTGATGTTGTTGAGCTGTAGCTCCCTGATCCATATCCACGTCCTGAGCCAACACTGGGTCCAGAGCCGCTGCCCCACATCCTTCCTCCACCTCGACCAAACCTGTACTGGAGTCCTCCATCCCTGCTGCAGCACACCAGCACCGTCTGCAGAGTAGGGGAATTTCCCCAGTGTCTTGGCCAAATTTCCCTCATTCACTAAAAATACCACCAACAGCTTAATCTGGTTCAAGGTCAGTTGGCATTCATCTGTATCCCCTTCCCCTGGGTCATGCCTGAAAATAGACAGTTTGTCTAGTGCACTTACCCGGTCAATAAAAACTAACATAAAAAAAAAACTTACAAAACTGCGCACCCAAATCCTACGGTCTGGCCCTACTGGAATTTAAATCTGACGTCTCAGGTACTTTTCTGTATTAAACATAAAGTACTGAAACTTAGATAAAACCTAATCAAGACCTTCCAAATACAATCTTGAAATTTATTACCTGGCAATATAGTAATACAATATAATTCAAAGCAGGATTATGTAGTACATCAAACCATCACGGCTTCTGTCTAGTCTCTATTGTTTTACTATATTGCCACTGTAGAACTTGCCAGATTGTATTTTAAACCTTTCAGTTACTTTTCAGCACTGGTTTTGTGATTTATAGGTCATACAAACAGTACCTGAGATTTCAGGTTCCACGCCCACCAGGGCATACTGTGAGTATGATCTCCATTTTTCTAGCTGTCAGGGTTCCTTCTTTGCAATACAACTGCTTGGCCCTGTCAACATTTCCAGCTTTTTTAACAAATATGTGGGTGAGATAGTACACCATTCCGAGCGATCACAGTAGCCACACATCCACAGGTGCCACACGACTGTTGAAATGTTTTTTTGTTTTTTTAGCATGATCAATATTACAAGGGTAATGGAGGAAATGTGGAACTGTTACCTAATAGGGAAGGTATTAATTGTTTCGCAAAGGGTCTGTTGGGTTACATCTGCTAATAGGTTACAAAAGTAGAGAGGATCAATCAGTTGCAGTACAAGGGAAGAACTCCCGATACAATCTCGAAATATATTCACTGGCAATACAGTAATATAATATTTATTTATTTTATTTTGTTTTTGTTGACTGGGCAAGTGCACTAGACAAATCCTACCTATTTTCAGGCACGACCCGGGGGAGGGGGATACAGATGAATGTCAACTGACCTTGAACCAGACTAAGCTGTTGGTGGCATTTTTAGTGAATGAGGGAAATTTGGCCAGGACACCGGGAAAATTCTCCTACTCTGTGAGAGGGCAGTATCCCACACGCCACCGCTATGGCTGAAGACGCCAGTATGCTGGTAGCAACGGATGAGGACGGAGGTCTGCCGCAAGAAGGAGATGCAAGTGTTTCAATTATATCCCCATTTTCACAATCTCAGCCTATGCTGGAGCCTACTACCGATACAGTAGCTCATTGTGAAGGGATGGCATTTCTCGATCAAGATATTGCTGCGGTTGCAGCCATGACTGAATGCCGGGAGCAGTTGCAAGCACAATTACTACAAACCGAACAAGCCCTTACCTCAGCTCAGGTTGATTTACTGGACAAAAAATGGAAACGTCTTATTGGTGTCTCTCCCAAATCTCTGCGAAGGACCTACAAGCTGGGTCCTGGTTCTTTGGATGACGCAGTTCCTCCTGCGACGGAACAGACTCCCTCAGTGCCACATACTACCGCTCCGGATGCCTCGCTGCTCCCTGACACTTGGTCCCCAGAATTAGCTCTTTCAGCTGCAGGTTGGATGAGGGAGATTGATGGCTCATGGATTTCAGACCCTGACAAGCCACAGGACGTTGTGGCGCACTCTATAGACTCTGATGCTGCTGGTTTTGCTTCTCCCGCAGTGCATACTTCTCCTCCTTCTGTATCAGCGGTTTTACGACCTGGAACACAAGGTACTGTCATTTCAGCTCCTCTTTTGGATAATTTATCTCCTTCAGTCATTTCAGTGCTCACGATTCCTCCGGTGATTCCCCGGACGTCTCTAGTCACCACCTAAACCTTCCTTTTCAACTTTGTTTTCTAAACCCTTGAGCAGGCTAATGTAGGAACATCATCGCTACTATTTGGGTGGAATGGAGGAGTTGCCAGACAGGTTTATGTGGGAAAGTACTGATTAAACAATCTTTAGGTTTTTTCCCTCAGATATCTATGCTCTCATTCACGCCCCTGGTGAACATTCCTTTGATGTCAGCTTCGGACTTCTGCTATTTTGGACACTTTTTGGCTAAAGTATACTTCTTTAAGACTAATCCCTTATGGTCTCATTTTCAGGTTACACCTTTAACTAAACAACCTTTAGGTTGCGACAGTATTGTTTCGAAATGAGGGGGTTAATTTGGCTGGCATTCTTTTTTGGTTAAATAAACGCTGTGATGTCCAGGGTTTACCTGATCCAATTTTGGATGGTGAGGGTTTTTGGAATGGGGGATGGAAGGTTAAATTGAAACTACATAGTGCTCAGGATGAATTTGTTCACCTCCCGAATTGTTTTTTTATTGGCTGGGATAAGGGTTTCCTGTTCTACCCTGGTCAGCCCAGGAGATGTTATAGATGTGGTTCTCCCAGCCATATTAGTACTGCATGTGAGAAGATTCTTTGCTTTCAATGCAGGGAACTGGGTCACTCCGAGTATCAATGCGAAAACCTTGTTAAATGTACCTTTTGTGAGGCAGAGGGGCATGTCTTTTCTGACTGTCCAAGTGCTGCACATCACACTGAAGAATCTGATTATGCATTACAAGATTTGTTAATTTTTAAAGCTGCTAGAAATTTATTGTCTGGTGTTGCCCCTAGTACTCCCACAGGCCCGATGTCCTACTCAGCTGCCTTATCTTCTAGACCTTCTGCAGCTTCCTCTGCACAATCTAAGATGGCTTCCCCCCCCCCCGTCCTCTTCCCCTGCTAAACCCCAGACCTCTCCCAGCCATGGTGTTCTTGGGGGTAAGCCGGCTGATGTTTCTAAACCTAAAGTGACAGATTCTTCTTCGGTACTGATTGAGTTGAATAGTTCTGTTTCCCTTTCCTCTGCTGAGCCTCATCTTTCCTGTACCCCAGTGTTGGACTGGGCTCAGTCCCCTGAACCTGTGCCGGTCTCCAATTCATATGGCATTTTAGCTTCTTTGGGTACAGATGACCATGATTCAGATGTAGCCTCTCAAGACACTTCCCATATGGATTTTGCCTCGGATTTTGATTCAATTTTGGACCCTAGGGTAGGAGTTAAGGGTAAATAAAAAAAAACTGTGTCCAGGATTGGTATACGCAAGAGCAACAGAAGATTACCCACTAATACTTAATTCACTCCTGGTTTAACAACCCCTGGGTATGACATTTCTTTAGCTAGTTTAAATGTCAACAGTATCCGCTCCCTTTATAAATGTAGGATAACATTTGCCCTTTTTTCTGAATTGCTTTATGATGTGATTTTTTTTCAGGACACTAGACTTTATACCACTCAGGAATTCCTTGCTGCTACTGATCTGTGGGGTTGGGGTCCTTGTTTTTGGTCTGGAGGCACTAATGTGTGTTCTGGCCTAGGTATTTGTTTTATGTCCCTTAGATTTAAAATCCTTGATGAAATCCATATTGCTTCAGGTAGGGCTTTATTGTTAGATGTTCTTATTGATAGCACTCCTTTCTGTCTTATTAATATTTATGCCCCTCAAAATAAATGGGACCGCATCCAACTATTACATCTTATTAGGCCATTTTTGTACACTAATAAGAATGTTTTATTTGGTGGGGACTTTAATATATCTCGTGGGCCTACTTTGCTAACCCCAAAATTTATTGTGATTCCTATTGTTTGAATGATTTGTTACCATTTTCAGGTTTACGAGATGTTTTTGAACATACTCCTTCCTTTACTTACACCCAGGGTACCAGGAAATCTAGGATTGATTATTGGTTTATTTCCCCCTCTCTGCAGTTTTTCGCTCCACAAGTCAAGCTGGTAGCTTCCTCTGACCATGGTTTGTTGAGTTTTTCCCTATCTGCTTATAAAAATACATCCAAAGGTCCAGGATAGTGGAAATTAAACTTATCTTTGTTAGAGATTCCCGAAGTTTTAGAGGGTTTTATTGATGTTTTGAAAGCTCGTCTTTACGTTTATTTTCTTTATGATCAACCTCAGGAGTGGTGGGAAGATTCTAAAGTTACCTTTAAACAATATTTTTTACATATTGGACGTTTGTTAGGAATTTCTCATAAAAACACCCAGAGATCTTTACAAACTTTATTACTACATTTTTATTCCCAGATTAATCTAGGTGTGGAGATTGTGGCGCATGATTTACAGTCGGTTAAGGCTCAGCTGGAGCAGCTTTATAATGCCAAACATCTTCACTTAGAAAGAGAACAAAAATTTAATATGGCTGGTTCTTCAGCACACACGAACCCCTATGAATATAGGAAAACGCTTCGAGACCATAAGGATATGTATCGTTTATCTGATTTACACGGTCATGTAGTTTCTTCCAAATCTGATCTGTTTCTGGTTCTTGATTCCCATATCTCCTCTCTTTTTCAGGTCAATCCTCTTGTTACACAAGACTCTATTTCACAGTGTCTTTCTTCTATCTCTTTGCCACAAGTGCCTGAAAAGTTTTTTCTTTCCCTTCTCGTGCCAGTTTCATTAGTGGAATTGCGCTCTGTTATTCGGAGTCTTGGTAAAGGGAAAACTCCAGGTAAGGATGGTCTCCCTAATGAGCTTTATTGCCATATTGGTGAACATTTAGGTACCCAATTGATAGATTTGTTCAATAACTGTCTTTCTAGTGGTAATTTTCTGGTTAGTATGAATGAAGGGCTTATGATCTTTTTGTTCAAATCAGGCGACAGGGAATGTCTCACTAATTGGAGACCGATTACTCTTTTAAATTCAGACTGTAAGCTCCTTACTAAAATTCTGAGTCTCAGACTTTCTTGTATTTTACACCATGTTATTCACTCTACTCAATTTTGTTCTGTTCCTGGCCGCACTATTACTGATGCTCTCATTCTTATTCGGGAGATTCTTGAGAGGGGTAATAGGGAGGAATTGTCAATATTTGTGTCATTTAGACCAAGCAAGGGCTTTGACTCTGTGTCTCATTTGTATCTATGGAATGTATATGAATGGGATTTCCACCCACCTTTATTTCTTGGCTTCATAGTTATTATCTTCAAGCGGATGTTATTCCCTATGTTAATGGTTGGATAGGTGTTAAACAACCTTGTCATAGAGGTGTACGACAAGGGTGTCCTTTAAGCCCCATTTTATATATTCTTTCTTTGAACCCGCTCCTTTCTGCTCTTTATGCGTCTGGCCACATTCATGGTCTTTCACTGGGTGTTGATGATGCTGAAAGTGGTCGCTTATGCAGATGATTTATGTTTTTTTCTGGCGGATGTCCCTTCCTGCACTGCTACTGGTCTTTTACTTGAGGCCTATTCTAAGGGCACTGGAGCCTCATTTAATTTGTTGAAAAGTAAGTGTAGTTTTTTTGGTGTTGCTGATACCACCCACTCCTACCTTTTGGGAATCCCTGTGACTTCTACAGTCCTTAAAATTTTGGGGATCTATTTTTTTTGTGGCCCGGACATAGCACTTTATAACTGGGATTTTCTTATTAAGTCTGTCAAGTGGAGGATTGCCTCTTGGAATCGTTGGTCTATGTCTAAACAAAAGAGGGTCTATATGGTCAAAACATATCTTCTTGGTTTGTTTTTACATCTGAGCGCTGTTTATGCGCTGCCTGCTGCCCGTGAAACTGCTTTATTTGGTCTTTTTTTTCAAGCTATTTGGGGCAGCCGGTTAAATCCTATTAAACAGAACATTTTGGGATACATATGATTAATCCTGTATTATTCTTTTTCAGTGTTTTTTTATATAAGAATTTGGTTCCTCTTCTCTTGGGTCACTCTACAATATGGTCTATTTGGTTATTAGATTTAACTTCCAGGTGGGTGACCGATTGGTCCTCCTCTGGAATTATCCATAAGCAAACACGTATTCATACTTTGCCGTACTATTTACATTCTTGTTTTGGGAAATTGAAAACTTGGCAAGTTTCTTACACTATGCTTACTCACTCTTCCCATAAGAGTCTGTATTATTTTTTATTAGATAAATATTTTTCTGTTTGTCCTGTGTTTCCTGTGTCGGCTTCTGCTATACCTCAGATTTCTTTAATGCTTCACTCTCTCAGTCTTCCGCCCTATATGTGGGATGTCACTTGGCTCACAGTTCATGGAAAACTTAATGTTAAAGGTAATTTAAAACATAAGAGTCTGGAAGAAAGGTATTGTCCTAGACAAATTTCTTGTCCACTTTGTACTGAAACGATGATCCATTTATTTTTTGAATGTCCCTATATAGTGCACTTTTGGTCGTTTTTTTATGCTCAGTGGGCACACTTTCGATTCCCTATTATTGATAGGGATTGTTTATTTTTTGGTATTCTATCTTTAGATTGGGGGCCCTTTAATTCTGACACTATTAGACTGCTTTTGGGAGGGATAAAATTTTATATATGGCACACGAGATGTATGTGGTCCTTGCGATCATTATTTATTTCTCCTGAACAATTATTCAGGAAGGTCCATGGTTGGTTGCTTGGGATATGGACTAAAGACCGTCACACATTGCCAACTTCAGCTTTTCTCAAGAAGTGGAAGGCAATTCATTGGTTGGATACGGGTTGATGCTGTGCTATGATATTTCCTTTTTTTTGTTCTAGCTTTTTATTTTCTTTTGATATTATTTTTTCCTTAGGTTTTGGATTTTTTTTTTCAGTTGAGGGAACAGTTTTGTAGGGGTTTTCTTTTTATTCAGGTATATCAGACATTGATCTTTGTTTTGACTGTATGATGTAAATACTTATTTTTGTTCCATTTCTTGTCTTGTAGTATGATTTTGTGTCATGTATATTCACTATGAAAAAAACAAATTTTTTTTGCCTTTTTATTTTTTTATAGCATTTCCCTACTCTTTGTAATAGGATTTGGAACGAGGTTCTATATGTTTGTGGGGTTTTTTTAGTTATTGTTCCAGTATACCTTTCTATTTCCTTTTGGGGTTTTTTTCTATTCCTTTTTTATGAATTTGTATATTGTGATTCACATTGTATATGTTTGTTTCAAGTTTTGAATAAAATATTCCCCTACTCTTTTTGACAAGTGCCATGGGATCTTTAACATTCACCTGAACTATCACCAATCCAAGCAGATGGGACCTCGGTTTAACGTCTCATCCAAAGCAGGATTATGTAGTGAAACAAACCATCACTGCTTCTGTCCAATCGGGAAATCTGCACCTGCCACATTTGCACAATTCATAATACATTTTCAGACTACATTTTTAACATCTCATTTGAAGGTCTTCTTTAGGTTTCTGCATTGTTTTGCAGACTGCACATGCTTAAACAGTGTGAATCTAAAGATTTATAAATAATATTGTCAAATGAACACAAAGTTATGTGTTTTACATATTTCTAATTAATATATTTAGCACACATACACACACACGCACTCACACGCACTCACATATACACACACACATATACACACACATTTTCTTTGGCTTCAGTGAGATTTAGAACATCTGCGGAGTCAGTTCATAGCATTCCATTCTGTGACCTTTGATTTACTAGTCTCAGGAATGTTTGCTAATCTCTTTTTGTATTTCTTGACTAATGGATAATCTGTCACACTCATCTTTTAAATGTTTTTTCTCCTTATTTAAAGCAGCTCATTTATTTGGAAACAATTATCATGATATAGGTTCTTTTAGTAAAAAAAAAAAATCTAAGAAGCTGAAATTGCTAAGAAGCTCAGATCATTACAGCCTGGTGCACTCTGGAAGATCTGGCATCCCATTTACTTTAGGCTGTAGGGTTTTTACTTGTCTGCCAATAGAATTAGAATTAATCTATTTGACTGAGTCCTGGACAGATGTTCAGTCTGCAGCCCTGCAAGGGCGTATTTTATTCAACTGGTGTAGTGATTTGCAGTTGTAGAAGGATACACTGAAAACTCCAAAGACGTGCGCTTTGGGATGCCATTTTTCTGGCTATAGCATGATGGCTGCAGGCTCTGCCCCCAGCTGTAAAAAGGGAGGTGGGGATTCCTGTTCCTATTGTTGATTGTGCCAGTAATCATGGACCAATGGGATCCATTACATATGTGCAGGACAGACACTGAGATGGACACCTTCTCTACAATATACACGCTCTGACCAGAACAAGAATTAAAGGCCTTCTGATATCTCTGATTCCATTTTATTGTGTCGGTTATCATTAGCAGGTCAAAGCTCTTATGGGACCATCTGAGCTGCCACCACTCCCCCTTTTAAAGAATAAAATCCCTATTCTGCAGCCCTCGCATCCCATCCCTAATCCCCCCATCTTCTAATTTAAAGTACACCTCCCTCTTTCACATCCCGTGCACAGCACAAATACCAAGCCTGACCCATCTTTTAACAGCAGAGAAAACGAGTTTCCAATAGCACAAACTCAAAATAAATTATGCTTTTTGCAGTCACCTGCCAAACTTTGTAAAGTACCTTTGGAATTAACTATTATTTCTTTTGATAAAAAAGTACTCAGCCAGTAAACCATTATAAGTACTTACAATAGGTCTGTGGATTGACCCATCATATCCTCATACACACTGTATACAAAACAATGACTCATAATATATTGGTAGTGCATGGACTGTAGAATGAATTTGGTTTTATACAGTGTCTCTCATACTCACTGCATCCCAATGTACTTTACAAAACAATGGTTGCACCAATAATTAAAGCAATAAATGCAAAAATTATACAACAGGCAAGTTATACTGCTGAAATTTGGGGAGTGGATAGAATAACTAAGATAGAAAGTATATTAAATAAGATCTATAAACAGTTATTAAGATTACCAAATAGTACACCAAATTCACTTGTACGAGCAGAATTGGGACAAACAAGTTTTCAGTATCTAGTATATGGTAAACTCAGTGGGTGGGATATTCAAGAAATGCGCCAGAGGCAGGCGCAGTAGCGGTGCAGTGCAAGTACACTGCGCCATGGTGCACCGAATGTGATAGTCAAAGGTTGCACATGACGGCAAGTGCCAGTGCAACATGGCTGAATATCGCAGGGATGCACCATAGCACAACCAGGGCTGCACCAGGGAGCAAACCAACGTGCACCATAGCGCAACCAGGGCTGTGCAAGGGGCAGAGGTGCATGCACCAGGACACAGAACAACAGGCACAGCAAGTAGCATGCCACCAGGGTGGGATAGACCACCACTAGGGTGCAGAGGATGCCAGGAGGGAGGCATGGAAGGCACACAGCAGCAGGCCCCCCACCATGCACACCACAGTGGTGCACGGAGGCAGGGTGGCACCAATGTCCACTGGCAAAGAGCCACTGGCAACACCCACAGGAAGGCACAGGACACACCACCTGGACTACAGTTGGCAACACACATGCCAACCTTTTTCATAGCATCGCCACACAACACAAACAGAGCACTTGGCCCACCCCAGGGCACAGCCACCCCAGGGCACAGCACCAGCCACTGGGCAAAGACCACCAGGCACAATCCCCAGTCAACCCCAGATGTACCACTCGGCCACCATGCACACCACTGCAGCATGGCTCCACACGCCAGCTGCAAAGCAGACACAGACACAGATGGCTAACCATAGAAAAGTGTACTAAACCAGGCAAGAAACAACTATTTACAGAAAAATAATCAACAGGTACAGGGAGCAAGGAATGGGGAGGCCACAAACAAACTGGGAGGCTGGGGACTGGAGGGAGGCAGGGGGACAGGGGATATGGCTTGACAAGGGTACAAGGGAGGGAAAGGGGGGACAGGGAAGGGAAGCAGTTGCAGACCAATGGGCCCTATGGGCATCCACGCCGCACCAGTGCCTGATGCCATTGTCTTCACTGTGGCCTGCACAGGGCCCACTGTATCAGTCATGACACCCAGAGCATGGCAGTGGTGACTTGAAGGATCTGCCTCAGGAGCCTGGTGTTGACATCAGGGCGATGGACACCTAGGACAAAGGAGGGGACAAGGTATGAGTGCATGTCCATACGACCGTAGCCCACCCAATGTGCGCAGCAGACAGTGGTGACGTGCCCCTGAGATGGCACACAGCCTCCCACAGCATGTGCGCCCACACGAGCTGACAACCTAATTATCCACAGCCATGCAGAGCACTGCACACCAACACCACTCATGTGCCACACACCACAACCATGGCAGCCAAGTGACAGGGCTAAGCGGCGGGATGGAAGTGGCACAGCTGGAATCTGGGTGCACCCACAGCCCACCTGCAGCAGCCACACACATATGACATAGCCACGGCATGGTGCACTGGACACTACCGGCGGTGCACAGCTGGAATGGCCATGTGCACAGGGGGCTGTGGCCCACCCCCACTCTGCACAACAACATACCCTGAAAGGGTGCCTACCTGCTTGCTGTGGTGCACCCTATGCCTGTCCGGTGGCACTGTCCATGCAGCCTGCATCCTGCGCCCATGCTCCTGTGTTGGCCTGCCCTCACCCACCTGCAACACCAGCCTGCCGTGCTCGCCTTCTATCCTCAAGGCCTAGTAGGGAGACATTGAGAATGACACATCAGTACCTGGCAACACCACATGCCCCCCCACAGCACAGCATGACTCCTGGCCCTACGCAGTGGCAGTGCGGTGGCACAGTGCACCCATGGTGCGCTGCCACAGCCAACAGAACGCACAGCCACAGCACCCCCTGCAACATGGTGTGACACCCTGTTGGCCTCCACAGAACACTGGAATGGCATAGACTTGGGCATAGTGCACTTACCTGGATGTGGGACGGCACCCCTCCAGATGTGTGCCAGTAGTGCCCGTAGCCTCTCACGGTCCCTCCTCCGTAGGTCCCCACAGTGGTGGTGGCACTGTTCACTGCTGTGCTGTGCCCCAGTGGCCTCCTTCAGTCCCTCAGCCACCTCCTGCCACACCTCCATTTGTGGCTGATCCAGGGGCACCTGGCCATATAGACTGCCCGCATGTGGCTCCACAAGGGCCACAAGGTTCACCAACTCCACCTGTGACCAATTGGGTGCCCTTGCAGTGCTGCGGCATGGCATGGTCATTCCTGCAGTTCAGTTGCACAACCAAAATGGCACCCAGTAGCGCATGAGTCACATGTGCTGTGGGTGCGTGACTCGCTTGGTGATGCTCTGCCATCTCCAACTGTGCATCCACGGTGCTGCGTGATACAGCTGGTGCCGCACTGACATGTGCCGCAGGGCACCGGAAGGGTCAAAGGGCACTTGTGGGGTCACGGGACAGCATGCGCACCGTGCATGACAGCGCAATTGGGCACACCATGCATGTGGTGTGCAATAGGGGCATGTGGGCCCCAGGGTTCATGGGCCAATCGCACATGGGTGCCATAGGGCATATAGCGCATGAGCGCCACATGCCCATTAGTGGTAGAGCACTGTACCACGTATGGCACAGTGTGCGTAGGATGCGCCACTGATGTATGCAATGGCACTGCATGCATGCGCACTGCCGGGCCTACTGTGCACGTGATACTGTTGTGCCATGGCTTCTGCATGCACAACACCAATGCGCCATGCGCAATTTCGCGATATTCAGCCGGCATATTCAGATTAGCTAATCAGCATATCCACGGTGCATCGGAGGCCTTTGCATCTCATTTCAGTTGCACATCCCCTCATTTGCATGTGATGCGCTATAAATGCGCCACGGGACTGCACAGGCTCTAGACCGGTATTGCATCCTTCCGAGGTAAGCCACCAGGCTGTGGGCCTGTTGGGACAGTGGAATGGGAGGGTGGAGTGGGTTGCAGTCATCATGACCACATGTTCATACCCACAGGACTAAGCATGATGGATCATGGGGAGGTTGAAGAGCGTGGGCCTGCATGGAAGCGCAGGTCCAACTTCATGAGGGCAGAGAGTGATGCCCTAGTCGATGCCTACCTGGACCAGGAGCCTCTCCTGAGTGGCTCAACAGGCACCTCACAGGCCCGGCGACAGCATGGGAGGGTGTGGCCAGGGCCGTGAACCAGCAGGGCAGCCATCAAAGGACAGCACAGGAGTGCAAGCACAGACCAGAGGAGGATTAAAGAAAAGGTAGCCGCCATCCAGGCTGCACGCGCTGCTATGGGCGGCTCCTCCTGCAGCTGTCACTGCAAGAGGAGTTGGTGGCAGCATCCATGGCAGTTGGTGGCAGTGTCCATGCGGCGCAGTGCCATTGAGGGGGTGCCCGGCAGAGGGTTCCAGATGGGGGGCAGCCCATCACTGCATGGTGGGCACGGCAGCACCTGGGGAAGGGGGCGGGGGTAGGGATGTGTGCCAGCGGCCTAATGCGACTGTGTTCCCTTTCAGGTTTGGAGTGCCTGCATGCAGCGGCAGGGGTGAGAGTGTCCACCATGGGGGTGGTCCTAGACCTGGAGGACCATCTGTTCACTTCCACTGGTGTCCGTGGTCTGGACTGCAGGCAGCCCGACCCCACTGTCCATCTGGATGCCTGTGGCATGGTTGCGGACCAGGCCCTGGCTGTGTTTCAGCAGGAAGCCAGCCATGGTGTCCAGTATGCCGAGACACAGATTGGGGCGGGGTCCAGGACCAATGACGATGACGTGGCCATTATCCTGGATAGTGGTGTTGCTGTTCAGGGGGAGACACCCATACCACACACCAGCCATGGCAGCGCAGAAAGTGCCCTGGTGGTGGTTGTCCGCCCACCAGCCACCACACCCAGTGATGCTGTGGTTGCCATCGGTGCGGTGCAGTCTGAAGGGGTTGGGGGGTGCAGCCGCAATGGCGCCGATCCACGCTCAGCGGCTGGAGGGGCAGCAGGACGAGGTCGATGGGGGGCTGGGTGCAGTGGTGGCCGACGTTGCACCAGAGACTGATCAGCCCCAAGGAGGCCCCGCTGTGCAGCCCCCACCAGCGCGGGGGACTGTGCTGCAGGGTCAAGCACCACCGGTGGGTTGGCGCAATGCCCATGCCTCCTGGGGTGCCGACCCCTTGACTGAGCACACCTGTCTGCTACGGGCCTCTGTGGAGCAACAGGTGCTGGTCATAGCAGGGGTGCGTGCACTCCACACAGAGCTGTGCCAGTCCACAGGGAGGTGTGACAGGGACTATGTGCAGCTCCTGGCCGAGACCACACGTATGCGGGAGGACACGACCGCAGCCCTAGATCGGCTTACCGCTGCAGTCATGGCCAGCCTAACACCACTGGCCACCCTGGTGCATAGCCGTCCACCGCAGACCCCGCGGAGTGCCTTCTCCACCCCTCGGTCACAGCATCGTGTGACCCCTTAGTGTCGATGCCAGGATCCGCTGTGGGCATTCCGGGCACTCCTGGAGCGGGCATGTTCGGGAGCCTGCAGACCCCTGTGAGAGACCGGTCATGTTCCCGCAGTGACACACCTGGGGGACCATCAGAGACACCCCCTTTGGCCGTCACACAGCCTGCATCTGCTGGGCAGTCTCGGCGGAGCTGTCCACGTGTCTGTGGTGGCCATGCAACCGCATGGTGGTCCTGAGTTGCCATCCTCCCTGTCTGCTGTCTGCCGCTGCCCTCTGTGCACATTGGTGTGGCATGTGCGTGTGCATTCCAGGGACATGTCATCCATGGTCGAAGCCGCAGAGAGGCTTTGTGCACACCCACTGGCCACTGGCCACTATGGCATGTGCATGATGATGCCAACACAACACTGACTGCTACTGTGCACCGGTGTTCAGCATCTGACACATGCCCGTTAGCGGCCTCTGGGTGTGTGCATGTGGGTGTCCGTGTGCATGTGCATGTGTGTGCAGGTGTGTGTGGGGTTTACAGTGCTGTACAGGGTGCTTCAATGGAGTCCAGTTCCATGCCCATCCATGCTACCCTCCAGCCATTTCTGTCATGGGGTCCGGCCTTGTATGCCTGAATACTGTGCCCTGGTCCCTGGGACATGCGTGTGGTCATGTTCACCTACCTGCGTGCACCGCAGTGCTCCTCTGCAATTGTGTCCCGGTGCTGCTGGACCATCCTGTTCAGCCAGGGTTCCCTTCGCTGGGGGGGGGGGGCTGCCCACCATTACCAGGACAGGTGGCCACATCGTCCCCATTGCTGTTCCCCTCTTTAACCTCAACAGCTATCCCACAGTCGGTGGCCATGTTGTGTAGCATACAACAGGCCAGGAATAGGCCACAGGCCTTTGAGGGTCTGTACTGTAGGGCACCACTAGACCTGTCCAGGCAATGGAACCGGGCCTTCAGCAGCCCGAACACACGCTCGATGATGTTCTATGTGCTGGTGTGTGCCTCATTGTATTGCTCCTGCTCTGGGGTCGACGGGCACTGGTATGGGGTGAGCAGCTAGGGCCAGAGTGGGTATCCACTGTCACCTGTGTGTTGACATGTGTGGTTAACATGGTGGTCTGTGTAGCTGCACCCCCCTGCCTTCCCAGCCACATCCTCTGATGCCCCTGGCCTAGCATCCCCCACACCCTACCCTGTTTTGCCAGGCTGCTCATTCCAACTGCATACTCACCTACTAGGTGGCCTCTGGGGATGTCCCCACTCTCGAACCTGTGGCGCAGTGCTGACAGGTGCCAGATGAAAGCATTGTGTGCCCCACCAGGGTGTGTGGCACAGACATTGATTATGCTCCCCCTGGCATCGCACACCACCTGGCAGTTGACACTGGGGTAGCCCTTCCTGTTGATGTAGGCTAGCCCCTCCTGCCCAGGTGGTGTGCGGATGCCTACGTGGGTGCAGTCAATGGCCCCTAGCATGCCAGGCATACGTGCCACCCTGTGGAACTCCTGCATGTTCACTGTAAGCTCTGCCTGTGTGCTGGAGAAATGGAGGTATTCCACAGCATGTGGCAGCAGTACGTTGAGGAACTGTGTGAGGAGCCATGATGCAGCCAACTGGGTTATGCCTGTGGTGTCCCCTGTTGGCCTCTGGAAGGTACCTGTGGCAAGCAGGCACATGACGGCCGTGACCTTGGTCTCCACCGACAGGGCATGGCTCCATTTTGTGGGTGCCTGCATTTCATCACTGCACAGCTCACAGAGCTGCCTCAGAATTGCCCGATGCAGGTGGTACCGGCCCACAATCTCTGTGTCACTGTACTGTTCAAAGGTGGTGTGGGCACGGTACCACCTGTTCTGGGCATACTGCCTACGGGCCCTTCCACGGCCGCACCGCTCTGCCTCCTGCTTCCTCACACCCCTCATTACTGCCTCCATCTGGAAGATGGCACTGGCCATGGCCTGGGCTGTCTTGCCCCCCTGGGTGGCTGTCTCCCCAGGCACCCCCGGCTGTGTGCTGCTGCGTGTGCCCCTGCGCTGGGTGCACACCTGTGTTCGGGGTTCCCAGATGGCGGCTTGTTGGCTGTGGCCTCCGCCTCCCACCCGTCTGGGCACTTTCTCTGCCACTCCTTTGCCTGGTGTCACAGACTCACGCTGCTGTAGTTGCCCCCGCACCTGTCTCTACACACACACACACACACACACACACACACACACACACACATGCTCACACGCTCAGGCACATTCAGTGTCACACGCCCAGTCCCACTCTCTGTTGCACTTCCTGTCTACCTCTGTCTCTGTCTTGCACCCCTCCTGCTGTCCTGCCTGCCCACTCACTCTCCCTGTCTCTCCTGCTCCCTTGTGGTGCATTCCTCCATCCCCTGCTTGCTCCCTCTTTTTACGGGCTCAAGTTTGCTCCGCGCATATCCCTGTTGCTCTGCACTTGTGCCGTTTGCTTGCTGTTGAATATTGCACTGCGCCACTTATTCATGGCTAGGCCCCTGCACTTGCACATACATTCATTAGGGTTGTGCATTGGTGCACTGCGATTTGCGCAGTGCATTGGCTCCTGCTGAATATCGCTTCTTGGCGCATTTCGCTATTTCAGTAGACAAGATCTCAGTTGCCAAGGTCACAACAGCTTTTGACTATCCCACCCATTAACTATTGGGTAGAATTTACATCAGAGAATAAGAACTCACTAATGGTGATATGCCTAAAAGAAAAAATACAAATATTAGAGAAAAATATTGTCTAGTTAAGTACTATACAAAGGGTAATAAGAGAGAGTGATTTACAATACCTTTGGAAATGGGTCACGCAGAAGATCCACATAAGTTTAACATATATAAAATATATTTCCAAATTGATAAAGGAAAAATCAAATGAAGTAGAACTTAAGAATATAGCAACATTGAAAGTTGCTCCTTGGCTAACTAATAATACTAAAGAACATGGGCTAAGACCATATTTAAATCTTCTACAGGAATCAGAAAACAGAAATGTGCTAACCAAATTTAGGTTTGAAACATTTCCTAGCAAAATAAGATATGATAAAGATCAGGAACAGAATAAAATAAGAAATTGCTATTGCAATTTACAAGAACTGGAGGACTTAAAGCATGTGCTCCTAAGATGCCCATGGTACAAACATATTTGGGTGAAAAGACTGGGACGTACATTGGAACTCTGAATATGCCAACAAGATATGTACTTGATTTATTATTTAACGCAGAAAACCCTGAAGTGCTAAATAATTTAGCTATATATTTAAGAGAGTATGAAAATAAGGATTCTATAGTATAGCTATCATAGGCGCCGGGTTGTATGGGCCTGTGGGGCATTGGCCCCAGCAATATTTATTTGCCTGGGCTGAGCCCCAGCAATATTTTGTCTGCCACATGCTCCCTTTTTTTTTGGTTTCTCAATGTGCGTGTGGTGTGCAGTGTGCCCTCTGCCACAGTGCTGCCTGTGACTGCCTCCTGCTAATTGGCTTATGGGCACGTGCATGCTGGCATTATTTAAAATTGGCACATTTCTTTTGCCTGCTTGGAGTTGGTTTGGTTCCTTCCCCCAGCCTAAATCACTGTGACTGGTGGTTGTCTGATTTACATTTTCAACTTGCCAGATTGTGATTGGCCGGGGGGGGGCAGGGTTTTTAGGCGCGATACACCATACGCGTGCGTCTGGGCTGGGCGATTCGTTCTGTGAGTGAGGAGGTGGGATTGAGGGTGAGGAGCTCAGGTGAAGGCAATGTTTGTTTTCCAAGTGCGGTGGTCAGGACTCAGGCAGTTGGCTGCAGTAGGCTGGGTCTGAGAGGTGTCGGGGGGGGAGAGTCTGCCGGTACAGGGAGGGTGTCGGCCAGTCGGGAGTCCTCCAGGATGGTCTGAAGACAGGACACAACACCACATGGTAGTGGTAGGTCCACCCACCAGGCAGCATTGGCAAGTTGCAAAAGGCAATATAGGAGGCAGTATAGTGCAGTGGTTTAAGACTCTGGACTGCAAATCTGGAGACCTGGGTTTGAATCCCACAGACCCCGCTTGCATACTGTGTGACCCTGAGCAAGTCACTTAACTTCCCTGTGCTCCCAGGTTGCACCTGTAAACAAGCTTTCAGCTTAGCGTGTCTCACCTGGTTAAACAATTTGAGGGGGAAGGAAGGCCAGTCAGCAGGCTGAGAGAGAAGGGCAGAGCAGGTGCAGCAGACTAGTGCTGCATCAGCTGTGCTGTAGCTGTAACAGAGAGGTCAGGGTCGGGACTGGGAGTAGAGTGAGTGCTGTGGGTGGGTTGTGAGGCTACTTGTCTCCTCGAGCATGCCTGGTTGGGCAAGGGTTAGGGTCATCTCGAGCCTGGTTTAGGCAGGCCAGGCCCCAAAAGTGGGCCAGTGACAGACGGTCACGGGATGTGGGTGGTGCTGTGGGGTACTGGGGTTGCCTGTTGAGGCTGAGGAGGCCAGGGTCGATTGGGGTCCTTTGGTCTTGGTGGCCGGCAGCACATGGCACCAGCAGAGCATCCATACAATAGCAGCGGGTCAATTTGGAGCCTCTCGGAGGAGCGAGGTGAGCAGAAGGATGGAGGTCAGAGGAGACTAGTGCCCACATAATCCCCACAAAGGTAGGCAGCTGCTGGCAGGCTAGCCTAGTAGGATAACAATCATTCACTGTGTAATCATTTATCTTTATCTTTGCAATTGCACTTGACTACATTAAGCCATGAGGAACTGCTGTGCTATGTATAACGTTATTTTTTATTTTTATTTCTTATTATGTGTAATACCATCCTCAGGTAGGTTTAAGGTGGAACACTGCTGGACTGGAGGACTATCTACAATGCCATACTGCCACCATTTTCACAACTGGATGGCCTTTTTGGGTTGGTGTTATCAGAGCAGATATCCAGCAGCATTAATTTAAAATGTAAATCTGCCAGCCAGCCATCATCCCATGGCAATGGGTTCAGATTCAGCACCGATTCAACACATCGGGTACAAACACACAGGCTTTATAAGGGACCTTAGCTCCTTAGATTGGTTAAAAGGGAAATACTCATATGCAAAAGATGGCAGCAGCAGCCTTCAGTTCAGGAGGTTACCAACTTTAAGCTGCACAGTGCATCGTGGTTTGGTGCAATGGCAAGCTGACTATACGGCCTCCCTGGTTTACTGTCTGTATTTACCTTTACTGCTGAGCTTGTGCTTTGTTCCGAGTTTTCTTTGTACTATTATCTTATTTGTTTCTGTGCACGTGGCATCCATATTTCTCTTTGCCCAGAACGCACCCCAAAACAAGCTGTTCTTGCTCAGTGTGCCCCACGATACATGTCAAAACAAGCTGTTTTCAGCTGTGTGCCCTCATGCACTTCTAAACAAGCTGTTCTCATCTCAGTGTGCCCCCATATGCACATCAAAACAAGGTGTTCTTAGCTCAGTGTGCCCCCATGCACCTTGAAAGAAGATTTTCTCAGTACCTTAGTTGAAACACGCTTTTTTTAGT
Source organism: Neoceratodus forsteri (assembly GCA_016271365.2). NCBI lineage: Eukaryota > Metazoa > Chordata > Ceratodontiformes > Ceratodontidae > Neoceratodus > Neoceratodus forsteri. The sequence continues at coordinate 819,098,561 of CM028137.1, forward strand.
TCAGTGTGCCCTCCTGGGCCAGATTATTTAAACAAACATTTTTAAAAATCTTCATCCCCATTCTTTAATACCAAAGATACTTGCATGAAAACAGAACCCTTTTTTGCCCTTATTGGTTAAATCAGTGGAAGAATTCAAGAGGGCATTGAATAAGCATATGGGACCGAGTATCGGGGTGGAGGGCGGGGGCTGGCAGGGAGAGGGAGGTGTAGGGGGAAAAAAGGGCAGACTAGATGGGCCGGTATGGTCCTTTTCTGCCATCAGGCTTCTATGATTCTGTGATCTGGTCCTGCTGTTTGTGCCCTAAATTACTCTGCCTGTGACATCACACTGTGGAAAATATGGTGATGTCACAAGCAGAGAATTACGACTTCAGTGGCAGACAAGTTGCAGGAAAAAAAATTCTGTGGGGAAAAGATCCTTGTTTTCAGGCAACTGTCCTTAGTAATGTAGAAAGAGGGCAAATAAATACAGCCAATGTAAGAAAAAAAATGGAATTCAATCTAAATATTATGTTTGTCATTTTTCCATTGACTTCTCAGAAGCTCAAGTGAACACTGGGGTAGTGGGCAGTTTAACTCCTTCCCTTTCTCTTCTCATAGTGTCAGACTGGCTTCTTTTGTGCTGAGTGCAGCCCCTCATTGTTAACAGCAGAGGCCTGAGTAGAGGGCTGCACCTGTGGGGACCTAGTGGTAGTACAGCCAGCCCCAGTAAAGTTTATTTGGCTTCTCATAGCAGCCATGAAATAATGACCATGACTACATGTGGTTATGATGAGGATGACGTCTGCATAAGGCCCCAGAAGACCAGTCTGCTGGCATTGGCAATAATGCATTACCTCATTTGCATTAACCCTAAATGTAACAGTGTTTTTGTTGAAGCCATTTCTCATTCTTGTCTCTGAAGAGTATTGGTGCACACTAATTGTTGGAGTAGTGACCAATGTAGGGAGGTGGGCAGCTGGCAGTTACAGTGTCCTGGGGGTTGTGCTGACCAGTCATTAATCTTTCTCTAAGGCACTGCACAATTTACAATGATACGGAGTCTGTCAGCAGATAAGGGTCCATGGAATGGCCCACCCAGTCTGCCCATTTGAGCTTGTTACTTTAGTTCCTTCTGTTGTTTAGTCTGTTGCTCCTTGCCCCCCTGATTTCCAGAATTCCCTTATGTCTACTCTCTGTCCCATGCATTCTTAAATCCTGCAACTGTTTCAGCCCCCAGCAGCAGCAGCAGCAGAAAAAAGAACTGCTAATGTAATGTTCTGAGACTGTAACTGCTATCTTGTCTGTTTTAACTTATTTTTTGCAAAAGCCAAACAAAACAACAGCTCCCATTTTCATTACACCTAATCCAGTATACACTGAGAATAACAAGGTCTGTTTAGAGGTAGTATATCATCTTGCGTAATTGGCAGTGTAGAAAAGAGGGTTACAGGGACTGCAATATCTTGTGGTATGGATAGATCTGAGTTGAGAAGGGAGATAGCAAGCATTGTCATAATGGAGCATCATCAGTCGTGAACATCATCAACGGGTATTAACATCTGGCTATCCAGCCAGGTTTGGAAGGGCCAGCGCAGACAAGTGGGGCTGGTTGGAGCAGTACAAGCACCAAGACATCGTAGCTGTCAAGTAGGATGAAGGAAATGGCTGGGTGGAGTGGCAGGAAAGTACTGTAGTAGTCATTGTGGACTCCATAATTAGGGCAGTGCCTGGGTAAGGTAGAGGGGGCACTGTTTACTGAAACACTTGTTTTCTCAACTGAATTGATTGCAGTACTAGGAGGTCAAGTGAGTTGCAAAGAACAGAGTATTTGGCAGGGTGCTATAATGTGTAATTGGGTGTGTACTTTAAAGTCATAAACCTTTTGAGTGGCTCAGTCTCACAGAAAATTAGGATTTAGAAATTCATAATGTCACAATGTTTTAATTGTCTGTTATGTGGTAGAAACATAGACAATGTTGCCAAATAAGGCCATTGTTCCAGCCACTCTAAAATAGTTCTTCCTGAATAGAGTATAACCTGATATGACCATGCCCAGCCCAGGTATGGTTTTCAGTGCACCCCATGATTCAGTAATGGCCACAGCCCACATTCAAAATAAAAGCCACAGTAGTAGTCCAGGTTGCCCAGTGCCCCCAGTGGAATTATTCTTAGATCAGTTTGAATATGCTATCAGCCCTCACCCTGTTTATGTATGGTCTGTCTCCTCCTGCGGTATGTTCCCAGGTTCTGTTCATGCAGCAATACCTAGTGGGACTTAGTGTGCTGCTGACACTTTGGGTGACCAGTGTGAGGTGCACGGTGAAGGCCTTTGGGTTTACCTGTGTTGATATGGTGAAAACAATGCTTTATTATATAGTGGGTAGACTGTATGGACCTCCTTGCCCTTTTCTACAGAAACAACCTAACAGTTATGTAATCTTACTGTATTTTATATCTTTCCCCTATATTAAGGGCAGCAGCACCAGGAGTGAGTGAGCACCGAGCGGTGAACCAGCTAGCTACTCCAGCCCAGCAGCAGCCAGCCAGCTTCCGAGAGGGATGGAGGGGAGTCAAGTCAAGTCAGTGAGAGCAGTGGGCCAGCAGCAGTGGGTGGTAACATAACCCTCCCAAGAGAGCCATCGGGCAGTAGCACTGCTCCCCCACCCTCCCAGCTAGTTAAGCCCGACATGTCACCAGTTAAAGTTTAAAAGAAAAAAAATAAAACACTTTTAAATGGTGTTTCAATTCCTCTCCATACCTGGGGCCAGGGTCTAAAGATGCAGACCCCCACATTATAACACAAGGTGCTCTGCTCCCATAGATCCCTGGTGGTGGTGGCTGGGTTGACCTCTGACCCCAGCCCATGGAACGGGGCTTTGACCCCGCCCTAAGACCCTGATGGTTAACCTCTCACCCATGGGGCAGGGGGCGGGGCCTTGACCTCTGGGTCAGGGAGGGGTCTTGACCCCTGGGTCAGGGGGCAGGGCTTTGACTCCTGACCCCTGGGCCCCATCAAAGATTTTACAAACCCGGCTCCTATATAGCTATGAGATATAACAAAAATTAGGTCCTGTGGATGAACCTTTTAGAAAATTTTATAGGTTCACAGTACCAAGCCATGTCTCTTCCTATTCCAAAGACATGATGACATCATATGATTCATTGATGTACTTTCTTAAACTACTGGCACATAGAAACCAATTTTGCTGCCTCCTTCCTCAAGATAGAAAAGAATGATTCTGTCTTGTATGGATTATTTATGATAATAACCTGTAGCACTTTAAAAGCGAATGCAGAAGGGATATTTTTATAAGATGTATGTTGTAGTGTGACTGCTGTATGTTAAATTAAGTCAACATTTTTGTAATGCTTATATTTTTGTAGTATGTGTTAAAACATTTTTTTGCAATAGCTATAGTTTGCTGAACAAATTTATTTATTTATTTGTTCGAGATTATCAGAAAGACCTTTGCCTCAAAGACTTATTTACAAAGGTTCCACGTCATACATATAGAGCAGGGAAACAATACATGTTTTACAGGATGTTAACATATAACAAAGATCATGCACAGTAATGGAAAAAACAGTGTTTTTCTTTTCTACACATGGTGTTGCATTTGTTTTAGAGGGTGAGCTACCCTTCTAGGGTAGGTATGATTTAACACAAGAGTCGCACAGCCATAGCGGAGCAGAGAGTTACTGAGGAGGCTGCTTGTCAAAGGAACTTTTGACGGATGGGCCATTATGCTATAGGGGGTCAGAGACGTTGGGGGGTCAACAGGGGGGAGGGTCAGGTGCAGTCACATAGGTTTGAGGATTGTAGGTGATTCCTTAGTCTGGTTTTGAAAGGGCCGAGCCTGGTTTCTTCCGCGATTTCACTGGGGAGGGCATTTGTCCAGGAAGGGGCTTTGTAGCAGAAAGTTCACTGGAATTGGGCCATCCGGCCATGTGGTACCCTTAGCAGCAGTTTATTCAAGCTGCCAGTTGTTCTGCCAGGTGATGTTGTGAGGATAATTTGGCTTAGGGCAGGGGGGGAGAGGCCAAGGACAATTTATTTGGTCATGAGGCAGGTGTGATACCTAATTCTATTGTCAAGGTTTAGCCAGCTTGCTGTGCTGTAGAGGGAGCATGTGTGTGTGAGGTGGTCACATCCTAGGATGAGCCAGCCGGCTTTGTTAAGCACAAGCCGGAGATGATTTGGGCTGTGGAGGCTGCTGCACTGTAGACGAGGATGCCATAGTCCAGCAGGGAGACAACAGAGGAGGTTATGGTGAGTTGCAGTGCTTCAGGGGTGAGGCAGTTTTTGTAACGGTAGAGAACTCCTAGTCTGGAGCTAAGGGCATTAGATAGGTATTGGATATGCAGGTTAAAGTTGAGGGCAGGGTCAAGTGTGATCCCTAGGTACTTAAAGCTGTTTAATTGTTCTAGGGGTGTCAGTTTAGAGGCGAGAAACTTGGGTCAGTGGTTTTTGAGGGGGTTCTGTGGATGAGAGAAAATCATGACTTTTGTTTTATTGTAATTTATTGTAAGATGTTAGGTGGTAAGCCATTGTTCAATTTCTTGGAATGACTGTTGGAGAGTTTCATGGAGTTTGGTGGGTGCCAGGTCAGAGGCGTACAGGACGGCATCGTCCGCGTACAGTAGTAGGTTGCCAGTGCAGGCAGATGGGAGGGAATTAAGGTATAAACTGAAGAGTAAGGGGCCCAGTATGGAGCCTTGCGGGACACTGGAGTGGATAGTGAGGCTGGGGGATAGGACAGTGCCAACCTTGACCCTCTGCATTCTATCCGAGAGGTAGCTGGTAAACCAGTTCATAGCGTCCTTGGAGACGCCTGTGTAGGCCAGAGTGTTTAGTAGGAGGGCGTGGTTGACGGTGTCGAATGCCTTGGATAGGTCAACGAAGATGGCCCCAGAGAGGTAGCCACGGTCCAAGGCAGAGTGTACGTGGGAGGTAAATTCAAGAAGGGCGGTGGCGGTACTATGACCCTTTCGGAAGCTGTGTTGCTGAGTGGTTAGCAGGTAATATTTATTAAGGTGATCTGTAAGTTGGTCGGCAACTATGCGTTCTAGTGCTTTAGATGGGGGAGTAGAATGGAGATGGGGCGATAGTTGTCGGCGGATGTGCGGTCCCCATTTCTGTGTATGGGTGTGATGTAGGCTGATTTCCAGAGGGTGGGAAAAATCCCTTGATAGAGGGAGCAGTTTAGTATGTGGGTGAGGGGTGCTAGGTCTTCCTGGAGGGTGAGGCGGAGAAGTCTGAGGTCCAGGGAGTCGTGGCTAAAGTGATGGTGGCTAATGGCCTTGGTAAGGTAGGGTTTTTCTGTCGCAGGGGTGAGGGCTTGATGATAGAAAGGCGGAGCGAGGGGGGTTGGGGGGGTTAGGCCGGCAGGGGGTCAAAGAAGTTTAGGGGGAGTACTTGGGAGAGATCAGTGAAGGCCGAGTTTAGGGCTGAGGCGATACTGAGGGGGTCAGTAGAGAGGCTACCCCCAATTAGTATTTGGTCAGGTGGCAGATTAGTGGTTTTGCCACAGAGCTCCTTAATGTTTTCCCAGAATTTGCGCCCAGAGCCCCAGGTGGAGGTTAAGGTAGTTTTGTAGTAGTCTGCTTTGGCAGAGCGTATGGCCCAGATGCATTGTTTCTGGCTTCCCTATACCATTGCCTGTCACAAGGTTGCTGGGTCTCGTTTGTTAGGTGCCATAGGTTGTCGCACTGTCGCAGGAGGCCTAGAAGGTGGTCTGAGAACCAGGGGGCATGGTTTCCCTTGATCACAGTTTTGGTTGGGGGTGCGAAAATGTCGCAGGCCGTATTGAAAGTGGTGATGAACAGGTCGAGGGCTCGGTCTGGGTCGAGGGTGTTAGGGAAGTCCAGTCCCAGCCTCTGAGGTGGGCCTTGAGTTGAGCTAGTTTACCAGGTCTAAGTTTGCGTTTGGAGATAATTTTAAATAAAAATTGAATACAAAACAATGAGACAGTGGTAGTGCAGGGACTCCATATAGTATACATGCAGCAATCAGTAAGCTTACTACTTCTCATTAAAACTGTAACCCAAAATGCTTCACAAAGCAATGAGTTAGATGCTAGTAGTGCAAGAACCACAAAATATAAATAGTATTTGGATTTATGTATAGTACCTTTATTATACACTGTATTCTAAAAAGCTTCACAAGCACTTAAATAGTGCTTTTCATACACACTGTATCCCAAAAAGCTTCACAAAGCAATGAGTTAGACACTGGTAGTGCAAAGACTGCAGGACAGAATAATATCTGGATTTATATAGCACATTTATAAATACATTATCCCACAGTGTTTTACAAAGCAAAGAGTTAGTTACTGTTACTGCAGGGACTGTAAAGTAGAATCAAATTTGGATTCGTCCAGCTCCTTCTATACACATTGTATCCCAAAGTAGCTTTGAGTAAGATACAGATGTTGCAGGGACTGTAGAACAGAAACTCATTTGGATTTATATTACACCTTTCATGCACATTGTATCACAAAGTGCTTTATAAAGCAATGAATTAGAAACTGGTGGTGCAGAGACTGTCGACTAGAACAGAATTTGAAATTATACAGTGTTTTTCCATAATCACTATCTCAAAGTGCTTTACTAAGCAATTGGTTAGAAACTGGTGGTAAAGGGGCTGTAGAATAGAGCAGAATTTGGATTTATATAGTGTCTTTTATACAGTCTGTATCCCAAAGTGCTTTACAAAGTTATGAATTAGAAAGTGATAGTGCAGAGACTGTAGAATAGAATCCAATATGGTTTTAAATAGCACCTTCCATATACATTGTATCCCAAGGGTGGTTTACAAAGCAATGGGGTATATACTGGTAGGTACCAGGTCAATATAGCGTGGACAAAACCGTGCATGGAATAACGCACTGCATGAAGTGCAAATGGCACTACAGTGACAGGGGTTGTTTCAACATTTGGTAAGAACTGTTACCCCTGTCGCTGTATGCTGCCATGAGGGAATGTCAAAGACGCTGTTGGGGCAGTGCTTGGCTGAGCCGCTCCCATGGTGGAGTGGCTAGAGCACCTGCCTCTAGTTACATTGGGGACCTGGGGCTGTGGTTCGGTTCTCCCCAGGTCCCACTATAATGTGGATTTTTTTTGCAGAAACAAACTTTGTCCCTGCTACGAGTTTTCCTCTTCCCCCCCAAGTTCATGACCCTCGGAGTTGATTATTATAAGTCTGGGGGGGTTGGGGTGAAAGAGAGGTGCAGTTTTTACAATGGTGTGCATTCATGTTGATTCAGTCAAGATTTTGTCCCAACGCTGTTAAGAGTGAATGCCATTGTGTCTGCGCTGCAGTGTGTGTGCACAGTTTTCTCCACGACATTATGACCCCATGCCATACAGGTAGTAAAGGAATGGTAGACTATAATTTGGATATACATAGAACCTTTTATACACACAATTATTCTTACGTGCTTTTCAAAGCAATGGGTTAGATGCTGGCAATGCATGCGCTGCAGAATAGAGTAGAGTTTGGATTTATATAGCCCTTTTTGTAAATACGGGGGGGGCAGCAAAGTCCATGCCTAGATGCAATTTTCTACGGTGCACAAATCTGAACTTAAGAATAAATTGCCCCTGTGTACAATTTTCAAAGATAGGACATCACTAAGTCCAATGTGCAAAACTCTAAAATATAGTGGTTATATCCAGTTTGCAAACTTGCCATAGCACAAGACTAATTTCAACACTTGTACTTAATACCTCCCACCAAGAGTACCCAGTTTGTGAGAGGACTAGCTGCAGATCAGTTTATAGTTTAATTTTTAATCACATTAGACACTTTTAAATTCCTTTGGAAAAATGACTCCAGTTTTTCATTCACAGTCTTTTGTTTAAAAAGGTTAAAATAATTTTGTAAACGAACATTGCATATGGCATCCAAGAAGTGACAAAAACAGTTACTGATTTAATATAAAACAGAGAGCATTACCATAAACAGAGCTAGCCCGCTAGTGCAGGAGTTGGATTTCCACCTGCAAAACCGATGCCCCAAGTTCAAATCCAGACTTGAGACATCGGAGGGCTGGCCAGGGGAAGGGGGATGACTGAGCATCCTATGGACTGCTCTCCTCCTCCGGGGAGAGGGGGGATGTGACCAGCGCATGATTAACCCCTGGCAGAGGCTGGGGGGAAAACAACTTCTGGCACCTGTTCTTGTTGGGAAGCATGTCAGACTGTCCGGCATGTTGCTTTAATGCATGACATGCCTCCTGGGGAGAAAAACTAAAGATTGGAGGTACCGCCTCCGCAAGATGTCATCCGCCTGACGTAGCAGACTTTGCACTGTTGCCTGGGCTCTTGCTCCTGTGTTACCTACTCATGTCCATCGGGGGAGGAGCATGCCTCCCCCTTGATGGCCCCGCCCCTGGGGGATAAGCCGGTGGTGTTCGGGGATAGGGTTGTCCCATGGCAAAGGGTGCAGGGTGGAGTATGCAGGTGACCGATGGCTGGTGGACGCCAGAGCCAAGCAAAAAAAAAAATTATTATAAACAGCTGTGCTTTAAATGACTAAAACAGTGCATATATGTTTTTTTTTTTTGTTTTGGTTAATAAGTTTTATTGATTTGACTTATTAAGATGATACAAACATTAAAAACATTGCAAAGATCTTACAGACTGTTACATATGTCTGTAGAAGCAGAGAACGGAACATGCTGGCCAAATAATAATGAACTGAATATACTAGCCAGGTAAGTGGTAGGATAATACTCTGTGCCTGGATGTACAACACCTATCCAGCTGGAGATTAACTTTGAAAGTATTAGCAGTTGGTGCATTGCATTATGGCTAACTCATACAAACATATCTTACCTGGCCCCATCCTGCTAGTTTCTGCAGTATTTGACAAAGCATCAGAAATTATGAGAGGTCCAGGGCCGCTGTCCTCTACTTTATACCTACAAAATACAAGAGATCACACACACAAAGCAAACAGGTCTTCATTGTCAGAGAAGATACTATCCTTTACTGATATTATACCATGTCATCCGTAAGAGCAGGGTCCCCTATAACTCAGTAACAATCTCTCCAGCACTTGCCCCTAAATGCACCATGAGAGGAGACCATTATAGTAGCATGGTTGTGCCTATTCAGCCAATTCCCTCCCTAGGTTTCAAAAACAGAAGGAAAGGAGTCCAGAGGGCAGTATATTTAAAGAGGGTATTGGTCACAGTTTGTGACATTCTGGCCCAGCTGGCAACTTGAGCCATGGAGGTAAGTACCTCCCCCAGGGAGTGGATTATCTGGGACCGCCATTTACACAGTAGGAGTCTTTAACCTGCATACTGAGTGTCAGAAGTAGTTTCAACTCGGAGAGACGAATGTGAGGGGCCGGGGGCCGGAGTCCTAATAACAGCAACTCAGGGGACTGAGGCACAGGCTTCCTAAATATTTTGGACCCCATCTCACAGGTAGCCTGCCATAGGAGCTGGATCAGCCTGCAGGACCAAAGTATATGGAACAGGTCACCTGGGAGTTCCTGACACCTCCAACACAGGTCAGACTGAGCCAGCTTTGCCTTGGCGAGGACTACAGGAGTCCTATACCAGGAGTGAATTATCTTGTTCTGTGTTAATTGACTACTGCTGTCAGGATATGCCCCATGAGCTAGTTTTAGACAAGACTTCCACTCCAGGTTCGTAATAGGGGCAAGCAGTGCTTTCTCCCATTTATGCTTCGATTCCTCTGCTTGGGACGGGATGGTGCTCCTAATGGCCGCATCTACCCAGCTTGACTGTCCTCTCTCTAGGGCCAGCCATGACTCTACCTGGGAGATTTGTTGCTCTTGGTGCTTATGCCTGTACGTAAGGATGGTGCTTCTTATTTGAAGGAATCACCAGAAGACTTTGGGAGAGATCCCATGAGAGCTCCGCAGGCCCTCAAAGGAATTAAGGGTATCTGTACCAGGAATGAGCATATCTCAAAGCAATGAGATACCACCACGTTCCCATGAGGCCCATGCAATTGGTTGTTTATTGATGGTAATCTCATTATTGCCCCATAGTGGGGTAAGTCTTAGGGGAGATGTGGAGGCGCCCAACTTCTTATGCACCTTGGCCCAATATTCCAGAGAGGGACCTATAGTAGGATGAGAGCGAGTGCCCTTAGGGGGATGGTTAAATAACAATATTACCAAGTGAGTACACTGACATACCTCTCTCTCCATATCCAGCCACTGGGGAGCATTGTGTTCAGGGAAGAGGAACTATTTTAACGTCTGAGCCAGCTGAAAGGCCCATTTATACCCCTCTAACCACAGAAGACCCCAGCCTCCTTCCGACCAATGAGCTCTGAGCTTATTTCTACTGTACCTAGGTTTCTTACCCTCCCACAAAAAGGATCCCAGACGGGAGTCTAACTTAGTAAACCAATAATGAGGTATTTTCAAAGGAATGTGGGAGAGAAGATACATAATTTTTGGTGCTGTGACCATTTTAATTGCGGATATTTTACCTACAAGCGACAGTCGAAGAGACTGCCATCTGTCCAGTTCTGTACGAATGGATGCAAAAAGTGGTTTCATATTCAGGTCCCAGATTTAATGCAGATTAGGAGAGATAGTAATGCCCAAGTAGGTAATCCCCTCCGGGGCCCATCAGAGCCCATGCTGAGTAACCATTTGAGAGGTATACTTAGAGTTTAAAGGTGGGACCTCCGTCTTGGCCTGGTTAATTTTGAGCCCTGAAAATGTAAGAAATCTGACAAGGTGGACAGTAGGGGAGGGAGGGAGGGAGGGAGGAGGAGACGATATTGGCTATAGGGAGCAACAGGTCATCCATACATAAGAGTAGGGTATGCCTTTGTTCCCACCTGGACCCCGGAAATTAGAGGATTTTGCCTAATAGCGGCCACCAGGGATTCTACTGCCAATACAAAAAGTAGTGGGAAAAGTGGGCATCCCTGACGGGTACCTCTACCCAGTATGAATGGGGGAGACAACATCATATTGGTGAGTATCTGTGCAGCTGGGGATGAATATATTGCCTCAATCCAGGCCCGAAACCCCGTCCCCAAGCCCATAGTGCAAAGTGCTTGTTGGACATAGTCCCACTTCAGGGACTCAAAGGCCTTTTCAAAATCTATTGCAATGGCAGCAGTGGGGGGAAAATAATGTTTGGGCCTTATGGATTAAATTTACCAATGATCTAATATGGTCCATGCTAAAGCGGCCCTTAACAAAGCCTACTTGGGATGGGTGGATCAAACTGGGGAGGAGAGGATTAAGTCTATTAACTAGTATCTTAGCTAGCACCTTGCTATCAGCATTCAATAATGAAACAGGGCGGTAGCTGGACGCTTTAAGAGGGTCTTTACCTTTTTTTGGTAGAATAGTAATAGTCGCCTCCCTAATGGATGAAAGGAGAGACCCTGTTTACAATGACTCAGTAAATACTTGTTGCAATACCAGAGAGATTATGGGATGCAACAGCTGCCACACTTCATTAGGGAAACCGTCCCCTCCTGGGGCCTTTCCCTTTTTAAGGGAGAGGATGGTGTCTGCCACCTCCTGGGTTGAGATTGGGGCATCTGGGGCATTAGTTTGGGCTTCTGAGATTTTGGGGAGATGTAGGGACTCCAGAAGTGGGCGGACCCCTTGGGGGTCTGGGGCTCTGAAGGATTTATATAACGAGGAGTAAAAATCCATCATTATTTGATTAATACCTTGCACCGAGGTCTGGGTCCTACCCCCTGCATCCTCTAAAGCTGCTATATGCCTTTCAGTTTGCTGCTTTTTGAGACAGTATGCCAGCAGCTTACCCCCCTTTTCTCCCCTTCCCAATATTTATGCTTGAGTCTAATGATCGAAATCTCTGCCTTTCTAGAGACTAGCTCGTTCACTTGCATCTTCAGAGAGGTGACCTTGTGATCTGCCTCTGACCTAAAGGAAGGGACACGAAGGGCCTTAAAAGCAAGCTCCACTTCTCGGAGTTGTCATTCAAGCCCCCTCAAATGTTGTTCCCTCCTCTTTCGGTGCTGGCTCGCATACCCTATTATCACCCCTCTTAGAGTAGCTTTGAATGCCTCCCATGTGGTACCAGCAGAGGTATCTGCTATAAGGTTATGCCAAAAAAATTCCGTTGCTTCCTTTTGAAGCCAAGGGGGAAAGTCTAGGTCATGAATTAGCAATGGGTCCAGCCTCCACGCCAGAGACTTAGGGAGAGGGGGGGCCCCATGTGAAGGCAAGATGCACAGGGGCATGATCCGAGATAACTAAAGGATGAAAAAGGGTATTAACAGTGTTTCTAGTAATAGTAGGAGAGGTGAGTCAGAAGTCTATTCTACTAAGAGAGCTACGTACTGGGGAATGAAAGGTGTAGTCCCGCTGGGAGGGGTGAAATATTCTCCAGATGTCCGTAAGGGCCAAATCTTGTTGTAATTGAGCCACTGCCATTACAGCCTTGGAGTGGGGCTCAGTATTGGAAGGAGATCTATCCAGGAAAGGGTCCAGAGTAAGATTAAAATCACCCCCTAATAAAATGGGGGTGTCTTCTGGAGCTATGGATCCCAGCACCTGGGTCAACTTGTAAAAGAAGGAGGGCGAGTCCTCATTCAGAGCGTATACGTTACCCTGGATCAGAGGGCCCTCCCCAGTATCCATGAGTACCACCACCCATCTACCCTCAGGGTCTCTCACTTGTCTCTGCAATTTCCTTTGTAGTTGCTTGTGAAGCAGAATCGCCACCCGTCTTTCTAGAGGAGGCCAAGGCATGAATGACCTGACCTACCCACTCCCTCTTCAGTCTCTCAGGATCCCCCCCTGGTAAGTTTGGTCTCCTACAGGAAGGTGACCCTCGCTCCCAGTCTCTTAAGGTGGCCCAAAACTTGCTTCCTCTTGTTTGGGGTGTTAAGACCTCTGACGTTCCATGTCAGACAAGTGATATCACCTGTTAGTAATAGGGAGCAAATATTTAATTGAGATATATCAAGAACAACCAGCAGATAGGGGGCGAGGGCAGCCCAACCAGAAGAGGCAAATTTCTCTAGAGCACCACCAGATATGGAAAGAGTGGGTAAAGCCCATATACCCTGCCCCTACCAGATGACCTTATACTAACAAATAACGAAACATCTGTGTGTGTCTCTTGTGAAACAAAGATACATAAACACATTAACAAACTATATACATTGTGCACAGTGTACCATGCAATTTGGGGATATAGAGGCGTCTCTTCGGCTGCAGAACCCTGCTGTAGGCCAGCCCCTATTCCCAGGGCATTATCAAGTGGTATCCATCCTTCTTTAGCACTACGGTGAGTGCAGGGGGGGAGGTTTCGCCCCCGAGAGAATCGAGCAACCCAATAAGAAGGTTGGATCATGTGGCTCATTGCAACCCCAGAGGGTTGAGAGAGCTGCTCCAGAGGTGTAGCTCAGAAGCTGGGGAAGTTAAAGTGGGACTGCACAATGCTTCTAATGTGGTGGGGGTTTACAGGAAAGAAAGTGGGGGGGAACTGCCCACTATTTTGGCAAGTCTAGGGTTATTGCTGATGGGTGCCACTGTGTTCTGACAACAAAAATCTTGGTGAGGTCAGGCTCATCACACCTATGAAGAATGTACTGTAAGCTACCCAATGCAGGGGCTGGGAGATCTCCCCTTGATAGAAAATAATAATAATAAAAAGAAAAACATACCAGAGGGGCACAGGCCTGTGCCATTCACCACTTAGGGCCTCATGTCAACACATCCTGGCTACCCATTCAGCACAACAGTTTATGCATGCCGACAAATACTTTCATATTATATGACACAGCTTCCCAGTGGACCTCACCCCCCCACACACACACACAAGTAAGCGAGGTAGAACCCACAAAAGTTCTGCTGTTTAATCAGGTGGTACAAAAAAGGCCTTCTTTGCCATCTAAACATGTCGGGACCTTTGATCAGGACGTCCACTGAGAGCTTGTTGGTAGGCCTTGTTGAATCCCTCCCGGTATAGGAGTGAGGCATCTTCTCTGCCATATGGCAGTACAAGTCGGGGCTCAAGATTTGGGTGAAAAGGGGCTCAAAAGTTTCCTTACGTGGGTAACATGGAGAAAGGGTAGCAGATGGGTCAGCCAAGGAGATTGTCCACTGACAATCAATTTAGACACCCCAAACTTGCCCCGTATGTACAACTCCCCGGGGGATTAAAAGGACAGGAATAGAAAGAAAATACAAGGATGACTACTTATGTGACCACACTGGTGGGTTTTCTCTGATCGATTGCCCTGGAGATGTAGAGCTCTCAGGATGGTCCACACTGAAGATGAGATCTCTGCTGGTAGAGGAGGCCTCCCTCGTAGCCTTTGGTGGACGTGGCCCTGTGCTATCTGTAGCTCCGTTCTGCGGCTGGTGAGGAGTTGCTGACGGGGACAGGTAGCTGGGCTGCAACACAGGAGTAGGCCTGCCTTCCACAGTCGAATCCACAATGCCTGGGTGATGATCCAGAGAGCTAGGGTGTAAAGCTTCATATCTATTAGCAGTGTGGTAGGCCTGTAACGAATCTGGAACAACAGTGTCCATGCTTGTGGCCTCCTCTGTGTCATCTTGCCCTCTCTCTGAAGGATGCTCCTGGTGGGCGTGTTTTTTTGAGGATTGAATTTTTCAGTGTGCTTCTGGGAGGAGTTCCCAGTGTTGCTCCCTGAGGTCTTGTCAAACTGCAGGCCTGCTCACTGATGGAGAGGAGCAGCAATCAAACCTGTCAGTAGCAGTTTTTGCCAAAGGGGCTCCCAGGGTAGTGGTGGTGAATTCTTGTGGCCAGTTGCGCCTTAAAAAATCCATAAGTGCATCAGGAGATTCAAAACTGTTCGGGACCCCATTATATATAACCCGCATCGTGGCTGGGTAACGCAAGGAAAAGGACAGTCCAATACTGTGCATTTTATGCCTTGCCTCAGAGTATGCTCTGCGTTTGTCCAACAGATCCTTACAGAAGTCCTGAAAAATGTGGATCCTATTCGATCTCCACACTACATGCTGTAACTCACGAGCTCTAGTTAGGACCTTTTCTTTGTCCCGAAAATCAATAAATTGGGCTATGATAGGTCGTGGTCTGTCCTGGGCCTGAGACATGGGGGCTAATGTACGGTGTGCGCGTTCCACCTGGAGCGGTATCAATGGGTCCAACTGCAGCATTTCAGCGATGGCTAATTGTAGAAATCCCTCAATATCTTTGCCTTCTACATGCTCAGGGAAGCCCAGGAAGTGAAGATTATTACGCCGACCTCGATTCTCGAGGTCATCCATCTTACTGCACAGCATCTGTATGGTCCGTTGTTGATCTCTTAATTTTGCCCTTAAGTCCTGAACATGCCCTTCCATTGCTGAGACCCGCTGTTTGGTATGCAGCATCTTGGCTTCTAAATTTTGAACCACTTGGGTGTTTCGATTATTTGCCACAGTGACTTGTTCCATCTGGGCCATGCATATATGTTTTGAGACAGAAAAAGTATATCTAAACAACAAAAATAAAAACTAACAAACGCAAAGTGTTTCAATGTAGTCTTTGTAAAAGAAATATATTAACTAAATTGTTTTAAACCTTTTAGAATTAGACATAATTTTGTACACTCATATTGCCATGAGGTTCAAAGACCTTTAGAAACAAAAGGAAAGACAAGAAAAATTAAATCACAATAAAACAAACCTTAGCTGTAATTGATTCATCAATCAGTAATCTAATCATATAATTAATAAAGAAATAATGCACAACAGGGTGTGTGTCGTGCTGGGTAACGTCACGCCTCGGGTGGTTGGGCATGAGGCAGCAGGCCGAGGTATCCAACACCTTAGCAAGGATGTTTAGATCCACATTGATAAGTGATATAGACCTATAGTTGAAGACCAGCCTGGCTGGGTTTGGGAAGAACCACAACAGTAGCCTCAGTGAGAGAGAGAGATCATAGAGGCCTTCTCTAAAAATTTAATTGAAGGTGTCCAGAAGAATGGGAGCCAATTGAGCTTTAAAGGTTTTACAAAAATTGGTGGAGTACCCATCCAGGCCAGAGGATTTATTGGATGCAAAGGAATCAATTGCATGGAAGATCTCCTCCAAAGTCAAGGGACCTTGTAGCATAGCAACATGGGAATCCTCCAATTGGGTAAGAGTTATATCCTGAAGGAAGTTTTTGAAAAGGTCTAGGCTAAAGAGGGAGGAAGGTGGTGCATACAGCTGTTGATAATAATCTTTAAATGTGTCAACAATATCCTGTGGTGAAGTAAGGAGATGGCCAGAATCAGTACGAAAGGAAGATACTATCTTGTCCGTAGCTTAGGCGTGCAAGCAGAGGGCAAGCAATTTCCCAGCCTTCTCTCCTTGGTCAAAATATTTCACCTTGGAGCATAGTAATAAATGCTCTGCCTTCTCTGCCAATAGAGTTATATTGGAATCTAAGGTTTTCTAGTTGCTCCCACTCCGGCGAAGGGGAAAATTGTGACATGTACCCCTCCAGGGCTCATATATGGTCTAATAAAGAGGAGAGAACAGCCAAGGACCGCTTCTTCCATTTAGTAGCTAAATGGATTAATTCTCCTCGGAGGGCACACTTCAAAGATCCCCATAATAGATCAAGCTTGGCCATGGATGGTGTGTTAAGCTCCATTAATGTGGTAATAAAGGATAGAAGGAGTTCTATGAGGTCTCCCTGTTTTAGCAACTGGTTATTAAGCCTCCACACCTTATCTCTTTGTAATGAGGGAATAAAGGTAATTTGGATATGGGAAGGGTGGTGATCCGAAATAACTTTAGCTGAATAATAACACAAAAGGACCCCCAAGAGATATTCCACTCCAAGCAGGAAATAATCTAGCCTGGAGAAGGAATTATGTATAAGAGAATGAAATGAATATTCCCTGCAGTCCGGATTAAATGTTCTCCACGGATCTACCAGGCCCAAGGAGTCCATCTAATCATGGAGAGCCATCTGCCAGGCAAAAAAAACCTGCCGGGCCCTACCAGACCTATCTAAGACATTACATACAACTGTGTTCCAGTCTCCCCCAAGAAGAATTGGAAGGGAACTCCAGGAGGCTAGAAGGGACATCAGAGAAGTAAAAAATTGGAAGTCATCAGTAGTGGGACTGTATATGGTACCCAGTATCATTTCCAAGTGGTGAAGCAGTACCTGAAGGAGAATATAGCAGCCATGGGGTCTACCACCTCCTGAAGGAGGCGGAAGGGAACCTTCTGGGCTATGAGAATGGTGATCCCCTTCTTGCGGGAGTCAGAACCCACTCCAAACACCTGCCCTACCCAGGATTGCTTAAAGAGGAGAACCTGGGATGGGGTAAATGAGTCTCCTGCAAAAAGGCCACATCAGTTTGAAGTTTATGCAGATGGAGTAAGATTTTAGCCCATTTGGTAGGAGACTGGGTGCCTTTAACATTTCAAGAACAGAAATTATAAGCAGCCATAAGAATGTAACCAAGAGGGACCAGTAACCGAACTGGCGAATATAGGAGCATTAAGGAAAGGATGTGACTCATTAACAATACTCCTCCTCTGGTGGCACCCCTCACCCAGCCCACCCACCCCCAAGTTAGAGAGAAAAAACATTGAACGTAACAATGAACTAGACAAACCCCAAACTAGAACCACCACCCCCACCCAAATACTAACCAAAATTATACCCAAAGTACCCCAAACACCCAGATACAACCCAACCACCCTTACGAGTGGGACCCCCCCTCCCATTAATTTGGCTCGTGATGCCTGAAAGAACCAGCACATCTACGAAGACTGTCTGCCACTCCTGCCCACCCAATACCATTAACAAGGAAATAACAGTGCCAGAACAAAAATATTAAAATATTAACTAGCAATAAAAGAGGATAAATTAACCGTCTTACGATACATGTAGATATCTAGAATTGAAGCCCATACCCGTCCCTTAATATTCCAGGACAAGGCCATGCACCCAGCAACCTTATAGCAAATATGGCTATATATAGAAAGAAAGGGAAGGAAGAAATAATGCAAATAAGGCACCCACCCAGGTATAGCAGAATGAGGACATAAACAGCAAAGTACTGGGTAGTCAACAATAAAATAGCCATGACTATACTATAGCAATGAGTTAAAAGGGAAGAGTCTATGCAACTGTCCCTTCCCATGGGAGCCTGGTGAACTCCTCAGTGATCCTAGGCAGACAAAGCATCCTACCAGAAAGGAAGGCAGAGTTCTGCACAGCGCTGTTAGGGGAATCCGTGGAAACAGATATCAGTTAGCATTGCAATGTCTAGGAAAATAACAAAATGGTAAGCAAATGTCCATTTAACAAGAAGAAAAACAACAAACCAGTCTTCCATTCAGATCATCTGATACTCCAATGTCACTGCCCTCCAAGATGTCTGTCAGCCAGCTTTAAAGAGATCGGGGAGAAGAGAGGGTAGCTCTTTGGAAGTTCATGCCGCATTATCAAAAGTATGCCAAGTGTCCTGTAGGCAAACCTGAAGCTGAGCGAGGTACAGTATATGAAACGTTATACTGTAATGGCTGAGATGAACTTGTACACTGTCTTGTGGAAAGCTGCTCATTTCTGGTGCACCAAAGCTGGGAGATCCTGAGCAATATGTATCCTATTGCTTTCCCAGGTAATAGATTGTAACTCACGGAGTTTGATAAGAACGTGCTGCTTATCCAGAAAATTAAGAAGGCACAGAATGAAATGGCAAGGAGGTGAGCTGGACAGAGGTCTAGGGCACAGAGCTTGGTGCGCCTGCTCCACTATGTAGCTTGGCCCATTAGGCGAGGGCCCGGCAAATTTTTCCAGTAGCTTTTGGGTAAACAGGATAGGAGTGGGGTCTTCAGCGTCTTCAGGGAGTCCAAAAATGACTCCTGACTCCTGCTCTCCAGATCCTCCAATTTAAGCTCCAACTTATGATATCTTCGGCACAGGGAGGAAATCTCTGGATCGATGGGCTTGTGCCTCTTTTCCAATGAGGTCAACCTGGCCTCCACATCACCCACCCGTTGGTTAGTCGCCCCTATTTCTTTTTTAAGAGAAGCCAGTTCAGAGGTGAGGGTGAGGAGGGAGTCCTTAATAGGTTGCAGCTCCAGTAAAAACTTTTCTTCTGAAAGTAGAGTTGATTCCAGAGTCACAGTAGTGGCGTACCCAGTAGCAGCCTTGTGGCCCTTGGATTTTTTTGCGGCCTTGTCGGGTTTCTAGGGCAGAGTATGATGCGGTAGGCTCTGTTGCATCTCTGCTTCCATTTTAGGCAAGATCATCCAATGAAAAACACACCAGCAGCCACAGACAGGGTCTCTGAGGCAGTGAGAATGTAAGTAACTTCCAGATAACCATAGAGATGGTGAGAAAATTAGTTAAATAGAACGGGTAGATGGGATCAAAGCGAGAAAGCTGCTAGCCCGATCTATGCACCACGTGACTCTCAACTCCATGGTTTATTTACAAGTGGAAGGTGAGGATGGGGTAAAAGGAAACAGAGTTTATGCAAGCATTTTAAAGACTGGCATTTCCTCAAAATTACATTTCCCTTTTTGATTCAAGCCCCAGAATTCCATTAATGCAGCCACCAGATGTGTCTAACTAGCTAACTGCCGCAGGTGTAACCCAAGCCCAAACCCACAGATCCCAGTCCAAATGAAACCCCAAAGTCCTGTCATTGGGTACCCACATTTTAAGTTGCAGGCCTGAGGTGCAGCTGGTAGCCAGCGTTGGCGCACTTAAGGAATTTAACTGTAATGTTTACAACCCTTTCTCTTATTTAGACCTTGGCTCTATCTCCTGCCTGCTGTGCATTCCTGAACTATTTACAGTCCCCAGGCACAGAGCAATTCCTGCCTTTACTCACAGTTGTGCAGAATCAGTCCATGGATGGTACAGTTCACTGAAGTCCTGGGGATTGATGTGACACAGGCAGACCTGGGCTCGATGCCTGAAACGGGGCACAGAGGCTGCAGCTTGCTCTTTCTCCATCTTGCTGGCAGATCTTGCAGCTTGTGCCCTTCAGCCCATTACAGGCCAGTTGCAAGGCATGTTCACAAGGCCTGCCAACTACTAAGGACCCAGACCCGGGAGTGAAACCACAGCCTGGTTCTCTCTCATCAGAGTGCCCTAGCACTCGGGTACAAGACCCGTGATCCCCTGCAGCGGCAGACCACACTTGATGGGGGTTAGCAAGTTCCCCACCTGACCCTGGGTGTCAGCAGAAATATTTAGCACATTCTCTTCTGCTTCTCTTTCTTTCCTGTCATGGTGTGTAGCCACAGCAATCTGTTTCTTTTTCTGAACATCAGGCTCTGGGGCGCTATGCAGAGTGTGAGGATTCAGGATTTACCACAACAGTCTCTTTTCCTCACTGTATCTCAGGAATAGACAACAGGTACCTGACCCCGAAAGGCACCTGCCCATCCTTCTGCTTTCAGTGTCTCAACTTCAGCACAGCCACATTCTCGCTCTGGCTCACACATATCTCCTGCACTCTGTTTCATCAACTTTCTCTTTTCTCACTGTGCAGGTGCCTAGCAATTCTCTGAATCGAAGAGGCTCACTCTTCCTTTTCTTCGCACAGCACATTAATATTTGGAGGCAATATAACACAGTGGTTTAAAGCTCTGAGCTGCAAACTTGGAGACCTAGGTTTGAATTCCACAGCCCCCACTTACATAGAAACATAGACTTTGACAGCAGATAAGGACCACTTGGCCCACCCTGTCTGCCCATTTCCCTTCCTACTGGATAAGCTGCAGATTTTAGTTAACCAACAGCCTACTTCCTGCAACCCCCCACTACAATTGCCTTATGTCTGTCCCATGCATGTTTGAATTCCCCCACTGTTTTAGACACAACAACCTCCCCAGGAAGGCGGTTTCATGCATCCACCACTCTCTCCGTGAAAAAATTTCCTCACATTACCCCTGAGCTGTCCCCCTCTATCTTTAAATTGTGCCCCTTGTTCTTACACATCTCTTTTTCTGAAAGATGCTACCCTCCTGGACTTTGTTGATTCCCTTGAGGTACTTGAAAGTTTCTATCATGTCCCCCTGTCCCTCCTTTCATCAAGGGTATACATATTAAGCTCTCTCAGTCTCTCTTCATGTGGTTTCTGATGCAGACCCTGCACCATTTTAGTTGCCCTCCTCTGGACTGCTTCCATCCTGTCTATGTCCTTGCGTAGATGGGGTCTCCAAAACTGCATACAGTATTCCAGATGGTGTCTCACCAACTGTCTGTACAGAGGGATAACTACTTCCCTTTTGCTACTTGTGATGCCCCTTCCTATGCATCCCAGTATCCCCCTGGCTCTTCTTACTGACTTCTCACATTGCTTACCCACCTTTAGGTCATCTGATATGACTACCCCAAGTCCCTTTTCATTTTTGTTGTTGTTAGTACCTCCCCTGCTATTGTGTACTCGGGTTTTTGTTTCCCAGGTGCATTACTTTGCACTTCTTTGCATTGAATGTAAGTTGCCATATGTCTGACCATTCCTCCAACCTTGCCACATCCCTTCTCATCCTTTCTACCCCCCCTTTGTGTATCAACTCTGTTACAGATCTTTGTGTCATCTGCAAAGAGGCATACCTTTCCCTCCAGACCCTCTGCAATGTCACTGATAAAGATGTTAAAGAGGACTGGACCCAGTACTGAGCCCTGAGGTACTCCACTAGTAACCCCCCCTTTCTTCGTAATGTGTTCCATTCACTATTACCTTCTGTGTCCTGTTGTGCAGCCAGTTTGCTACCCAGGCTACCACCCTGGAACCCACTCCCAGGCTGGCTAACTTAATTATTAGTCTTTTGTGTGGGACTGTGTCAAATGCCTTGCTAAAGTCTAGGTAGACCATATCCACAGCCCCTCCCTGGTCTCTTACTTTGGTCACCCAGTCAAAGAAAACAATTAGATTCATCTGACATGACCTTCTTGCTGTAAATCCATGCTGCTTTGGGTTCTGTGCCCTGCTGGCCTCTAGGTACTCAACAATTCTTTTTTTCAGAAGTGATTCCATCATTTTCCCTACCACTGAGGTCAAACTTACAGGTCTTTAGTTTCCTGTGTCTGCCTTGCCCTCACGTTTGTGAAGGGGAATCACATCTGCCCTCCTCCAGTCCTCAGGTACCACCCCATTCTCCCATGATTTGTTAAAAAGTGTGGTCAGTGGTGTCATTAGGTCCTCCCTTAGTTCTTTTAGGATTCTGGGGTGAATCCCGTCAGGCCCCATTGCTTTGTCCACCTTGAGTTTTAGGAGTTCTTTCAGGACTCTTTCTTCTGTAAATGGACTGGAGTCAACCCCCCTACCCAGAGTGCTTCTATTGTCTGGTTTTAGGTAACTCCTCCTCATCTTCTTTTGTGAATATTGAGCAAAAGTATTCATTCAATATCTCTGCCTTTCACTGCTGTCCCTCTGCCCACTCCCTCTCCTTTATTAATCTTCACTATTCCTCCCTTAACCTTTCTATGCTCCCTAATGTACCTATAAAAGGTTTTATCCCCTTCTTAACTGAGTTGGCTATTTTTTCCTCGGTATGGGCCTTTGCTATTCTGACTGCCTTCCCCACTTCTTTCTGCTTTAATTAATACAGTTCCCTGTCGTGCTCCTTCTGTGATTCTTTATACTTTTTGAATGCAGCCTTTTTCTCCTTAATCTTCCCTGCCACCTCTTTTGAAAACCATAGTGGTTTTTACTCCGCTTTGTTTTCTTTATTTGTTTCACACAAAGGCTTGTTGCCTCTATGATAGCAGTTTTGATTTTTCTCCATTGTTCTTCCACCCCTCCTTTTTGGCCATTTGCTAGTGCATTCCTCAGGTATTCACCCATTTTGCCAAAGTCAGCCCTCCTAAAGTCCAGTTTGCTTGTTTTTGTATGGCTAGTCTCCATGGTTGTGCTTATTGTAAAGCACACTGTGCAGTGGTCGCTTGTTCCCAGATGTCTACTGACTTCTAAATTTGTGATCCTCTCTCCATTTGAGAGTACCAGGTCTAGTGTTGCTCCCTCCTGAGTGGGTTCCAACACTAGCTGTCTAAGGTCTGCCCCCTGCAGGGCATTGAGAATGACCTTGCTCTTGGATGTGGCAGCAGTACATGTCATTAAGTTAACATCTGGCATATTCAGGTCCCCCATCAACAGTATCTCCCCTTTTTCAGCATTTTTGAGAATGCCCTCTATCATTTTCTTGTCCATTTCCTCCCCTTGAGATGGGGGTCTGTATACAACCCCTATGCGAACTGTGATGCCAATCCCTGTCTCCAAGGTGACCCAGAGTGCCTCCTGTCCTCCCCCTTTACTTTTTAGTTCTGTAGCTTTGATCCCTTCCCTTATGTATAGAGCTACTCCACCTCCTCTTTTACCCTCCCTGTCCCTTCGGTAGACTGTGTACAGTTGACATCCCAGTCATGGTTCTCCGTGTACCATGTTTCCGTGACTGCCACAATATCCAACTGTTCATCTTCCATCAGGGCTACTAGCTCAGGAAGCTTGTTTCCCCAGACTACGGGCATTGGTACTCATTGCCCTCCATTTAATGTTGG
Organism: Neoceratodus forsteri; assembly: GCA_016271365.2. Classification (NCBI taxonomy): domain Eukaryota; kingdom Metazoa; phylum Chordata; order Ceratodontiformes; family Ceratodontidae; genus Neoceratodus; species Neoceratodus forsteri. The sequence goes on from CM028137.1 coordinate 819,122,038, forward strand.
CTTTATCCTTTTCCCCCATCCCTGCTCTTATTGCCCTTGTCTATTTTTCCATTTACCCCTGTCTTGCCCTCTGTTGAGCTCTGTACCTCAGTGTTTACCTTACTACCTGCCATGTTTTGTGGGGGGAGGCTTGAAATTTCCTGCCTCTTATCAGCACCTCCCTCCTTGGCTAGTTTAAAAGCTTGCCAAGGAAGCATTTAAACCTGTCACTTAGGAGCTTGGTTCCCTTCGTGGACAGATGCAGACCATCGTGCCAGTATAGACCTTCATCTCTCCAGGTGTACCCCCAGTCCCCAATGAAGCCAAAGTCCTGTGCTCTGTACCAGTTTTGCAACTGTTCATTAAACCGCATGGTGTGCAGTACCCTAGCCTCACCCCTGCCATGGACTGACAGCACCTCTGAGAAGGTAACCGTGCATGCTACCTATCTGAGGCCCCTCCCCAACTCCACAAATTCATCCTGCACTGCACTGATTCCACGCCTGGCTAGGTCATTTGTCCCAAGGCGGACAATGATATCTAGTTCCCTCTCCTGTGATGCTGCTTCTGCAATCCTGAGGATTCACTTCTTGTCCCTCCAAGCCATGGCACCAGGCAGGCACCTTACTTCCTTTCCTCTCCTTCCCCAGTTCTACCCCCTAACAATTGAGTCCCTATCAGAAGCTGTTTCCTTCCCTGTGGTGTCCCTTGCCACCCTTTGTGGGTCTCCCTTGTGGATGTCCTCAGCATTCTTCTTGGTCTCCACTGGGGTGCCATCATAGAGGAACCTTGCTCTGCCAAACTGGCGTATGATTTATGTAGAGGTACAACTAGGGGGCTTCGCCTCTGTTCCACCTCCTGCACCCTCCCAGAACCCACTGTGATCCAACTGCTCTTCATACTTGGCAACCTCTGAGGCAGTGGTTGTGGCAGTGGTGCTCTTTGGGTGGGGGAGGCCTCCTTAGTCCTTGCCAGTTCAGCCTGAAGGTGGGCAATCTCCTCCCTCAGAGCTGACAGTTGCCTGCAAATAGGACAGCAATGCAGTTTCCTGAATGTCTCCCAGAAAACTGCTGCCCCATAGCCAGTGCATTGCACCACTCCCCACATGTCCCTCTCCCTTATAATATACAATATGTTATATACACAGTATATATATATTTTTTTGGTGGTGTGTACTTACCCTTTATGCACTGTGATGGGTTATTAAGAATATGACAGTTCTGCCCCAAGACATGTTGAGGAAGTGATGTCAGACTTTGACTATAAAGGAAATGCCACGCCTGGGGAGGGGTGGGGTGGGGAAGGGGGTAGGTGGCCCCAACCACAGGTGACTGTTAGAAACAATCAAATACCACTGCTCCACCACCCTGGTGAGTACTGCCCTTATAGTAATTTAACTAACCTCCAGTAACTTATTTAAAAATAGTTTAACTATCACAAAATCCTACGCACCAGTAAATTGTTTAAAAATAGTTTCTGTCTCAAAATCCAGTAGTCAATCCAGCTACCCCCAAGGGAGAACCACAATGCAGTATTCAACCCCTTGTGAAGTTACTTCCAAGATAAGCAGAGTTTGCAAGCTCCTTTTTCAACTCCTCAGTCACCTGTAATTTATTTAAAAATAGTTTAACGGTCAGAAAATCCTAGTAAACAATCTAGCTACCTCCAGGGGTCTACCCAAATGCAGTATTTAAATCCTTCTGAAGTTACTCACAAGATAAACAGAGTTTGCAAGCCCCTTCTTGGTTAAACACTAAATAAATATGTAAATAAAAAGCAATTACCAAAGGTAGTTAGTTTCACCTCCCACAGAACTGAGCAAAAGTGCACGTTGTTGTATATATCAAGTGCAATATAGAATTTCCCACACAGCTCACAGCTGAATAAAGAAGCAGTGTCCTTCCAGGTCAAGAAGATACTGTGTGACCCTGAGCAAGTCACTTAACTTCTTTGTGCTCCGAGGTCGCACCTGTAAGCAAGCTTTCAGCTTAGTGCCTCTCCTGGTAAAAAAAATATATATATATATATATATATATATATATATATATATATATATATATTCTCTTGTTTCTTATTATTTCTCAGTATTCTGTCTTTTCCCTGGCTTAGGCGCAACCTTTGTCCTTTTACCAGGCTCAGGACACAACCTTTGTCTTTTTCCAGGATCAAGACACAACCTTTGTCCTTTTTCCCGGTTCAGGACACAACCTCTTTTCTCCTCTTCCCACCATTCTGGTGCATTTTCAGTTCAACACAGATTCTTGCAACCTGCAGCTTTCTCCTTAGTCATCCAAGCTGCCTCTATCTCACCGCTAGGGTGGAACTTTAAATCAACACAGATTCCGGAATCACGTGATGAGCAGATCGAGGAAAGACGTTCTGAGTGTGGCTCCCAGGCCCTGCCGAATCTATCAAATAATAAATTTATTTTTGACTCCAGTGTGGTGGTGGAAATAACATGGCCAGGCTTCTAAAGATACCTGCACCTCTTGAGAAACCCTGCTGTGCAGACTGTGGGACTCTACACTGAATCTTGCGGCGACTTGTAGGGCAGATAGCAACGCCCATGATGGAGTATGAAAGCCCTGAGATCTTGGATGCGCGAGCGCCGGCGTCGAAGCATACGAAACCCCTCTCACCAGTGCTGGAAGAGCAAGAGACTCGATCGATTACGGAAGGAGGAGGTCAGGCATCCCCGATGACATATGTGAAATTAAAGCCTTACTTCAGGGGCTAGTGGCTGATTTCTTGACAGTCAAACCGACATTAAATGCTTTGGCACAGAGAATAGGCGATGTGGAGGTGCGAATGGCTTCTCAGGAACGGAAAACTTTAGCGCATGAACAGGAGCTAGTGGCTTTACAAAAACAAGTCAGAAAGCTTGAGGATCGAGTCGAGGACCAGGAATCTCATAGCCGGAGGAATAATTTGATCCTGGCGGGTCTTCCGGAGCGATCAGAAGAATCTGATTGCATAGCTTTTACCCAGGATTTACTACTGAAGCTGCTGGGCCCAAAGCCATATGGGGATTCATATAATATCGAGAGAACCCACCGCTTGCTCAGAGAAATACCTCCACCGGGGGCTCGGCCACGGATCATTATTATGCGGTTCTTAAATTATAAGGAATAGCTCATGTTTTAAGTAAAGCCAGAGCAATTAAAAACCTGCAATGGAACGGAGCATCCTTGTGGGTATTCCAAGATCAAACACCTGCGATTCATGAGAAACAGAGGGAGTATGTGGATATAAAGAAAAAGCTTTACTTGGCTGGAGTGAAGTTTAGAATCCAGCACCCTGCTACTTTGGTGGTGATACTTAATGGCAAAGGATGCGGCTGAGGGACTGCAAGTTGAGCTCCCAGATCTGTTTAGGCCTGTGACCTGACTGTGAATGGTGGGAGAAGACCTCAGGCAGTTCTGAGACTTGCCAATCGTGCTGACACATTTAGTTGAAGCAAAATACTAACTCAGAAATGACCTGAAGTTTACTAAAGGAACATTTTTTGTGTTAGATTTAATGGGACTGTCGCTTTATTTTTGTTTTCATTTAGAAATATGCAGAGGGTCTGATTAATCTTATTGACGATATAAAAGTAATTGAAGGCAGTCAAATACGAATTGCTATGTGTTCTAGTCTTAAGCTTGGGCTTAAGAATCTGTGCACTGATTTAACCCTGGACTTAAAGGGACTGTATCCTAATATGGGGCCTCAGAAGGACAGGAAATTGATGTCTTACAATGTGTAATTATTTTTGTTTTTGGTTATGTAGGACCACTTCATATTCATTATTACTATTGTTATTACTCTCTGCATAGCTTGATATATTATATTTGGGGTTAGGAGAGAACGCTGATGGGGCATAATGGGGGGGGCAAGTGGTAACATATGGGAGTCTGGAAGTCTCAGGTGCTACTATAAAGATCCGGGGGACCTGGGGGCACTCTCAGGGGACGGCTCATTTTCGTATCTGCTTGTGGTAGGAGGGCGATCGAAGGACGGGGATTATGCTGGGGGGGAGGGATCAGTGGGATTGGGGAAGAGAGAGAGAGAGAGAGAGTCCATAGTATATATAAGTATACGGGCAGAATTATTGGAGTGAGAGGAGGGGATATGGAAAGATAATATGATAAGTATCAAAATTATTTCTTGGAATGTTAAAGGCCTCAGAGGGAGAAAGAAAAGAATGGTGATTTTAAAACACATTAATCAGCTGGGGGCTCAATAGCAGTATTGCAGGAAACCCACCTATTAAAAGATGAGCTGTGGGTAGGTCAAGTTTTAGGAGAGGGAAAAGTGAAAGCCTCAGAGGAGGTAGTGATTTTGATTGGGAGAGCCTGCCCATTCACAGTATCGCAAATTAAGGCTAGAGAAGACGCTAGAGGGATATATGTTACGGGTACTATATGGGCAAACTATTATCGATTGCCTCTATATATGGTCCTACTCCATCTAACCCTGACTTTTTTGCCTCGTTGAAGGTGGACATAGCTTCTTTTTCATCTCATCCTTTAATTATAGCAGGAGACTGGAACCTGTGTCTTAATAATTTGTTGGACAGGAAACCTTCATCTAAAAGGCCACCTTCTACAGCCCAGGTAGCTATGGCTAGACTCCTTGAGGTAACAGCGCTGGTTGACCCACTACAGGTTTATCATAAAGGGGACCGCAGTATGACCTTTTTTCCAGGGGCGCATAAAACTCATTCATGAATTGATTTTTTTTTTTTGGTCAATAAGGAGGCACTACAGGGAACTAGGGAGCTGATTACCCATTCTAGAATTTTGTCCAACCATTCTCCAGTCCAGTTGACTTGGGCAATGGAATCTATTCCAATGAAGCCTTATAGATGGAGGTTAGATGAATCCTTATTAGTAGATGATAGTATGTTATCTCGGTTAGAGGAAGCATTGCTGGAAATTATCCAGACTCAAGTCCCAACACTTCAGAATAGGAGATTAGCATGGCCCACTTGTAAAGTTTTATATGCTGGTATCGCTCAGAGGTATACAGCCATAAGAAATAGTATGAGAAAAGCGAGGGAAGAGTTTATATTGGGTGCTATCAACTCACTGGCTCCCCTGGAGGGCTCTTCCGACCGAGTGGATACTGAGCTTAAGGAGTTAAGAGATGAAATGGCAAGTATTCTTTATGGTAAGATAGATTTTTGGCTGGAAAAGATTCAAGCTAGATATCTAATACAGGGGGATGTACCCAGTCAGCTCCTGGCAAATAGGATTAAAGAATGGGAAGCTGCTCATACGATTCCATTGATAAACTTCCAGGGGGAAATAATAACTGAGCCTCAGAGAATGGCTGATGCCTTCGCGGCCTATTTTGCAGAGATTTATCAAGGGGGTGTGCCCGCTAATGAGGCAGATGTTTTTTTTTTTTTGGAAAATATACCGTTACCTAGATTGGATCAAGAGCAGGCCCAAGGATTGGCGTCCCCTATCCTAGAGTCTGAAATAATAGAGGTGATTAATTGGTTGTCAAATGGTAAAACGCCGGGACCAGATGGTCTATCAGCAAAATTTTATAAATCTCACTCTTCAACTATATTGCCTCTATTGAAAGATATATTTTCAAATATTATGCAGGAAGGGGTCCCTCACCCACCGTTATATCAGACCTATATTACACTCATCCCAAAACCGGATAAGCCAAAAGAACTCCCTGGAAGCTATAGACCAATTACTTTGATGAACCAGGATCTTAAATTGCTGATGAAGATATTGGCCAATAGAATTCTAAAAATTGCCCCTTTGCTAATCAGTCAAGAGCAAGTTGGGTTCATGCCAGGCAGAGGGGCACACGATGCCCTTCAGAAGCTCCATCACATACTTAACAAAGCTTCTAACTCTAGGTTACCCATGGCGCTAATCTCGTTAGATGCCGAAAAGACCTTCGACAGGGTCTTTCATACTTTTCTATTTGCAACCATGAGGAGGATGGCTTTACCGGAGGGCCTTCTTAGAGGCATTAAAAATCTCTATGCTGCTCCCATGGCTAGGGTTCTCTGCAATGGCTATTTATCGAAGGAGTTTCATCTTGATAACGGGACCAGACAAGGATGCTCCCTATCGCCAATTTTGTTCAATATATATCTGAAGCCCCTATTAAGAGCAATCCAGAAGGATTCAGTGGTACAGGGGATTGTTGTTGGGGGGAGGGAAATGAAGTTTTCTGTTTTCGCAGATGACATACTGTTGCACCTGCAGGAACCAGCAAAGAACTTTAACAGGGCACTTGAAATAGTAAAGAGATTTTCTATGGTCTCGAACTATAAGTTAAATTTGAGTAAGACACAGGTTCTCCCTCTCACCCTATATACCTATAAAGCGGATTTTAAACCTTTACAATTGAATTGGTCCCCAAAAAGGATTAAATATCTTGGCATTTGGATCACTGCTAATGTGGAGGAAGGAGTGGAAGCAAACATAAGTAAGATGCTATCAGTAGTCAGAACAGATATGACTACATGGAATAAACTCCCCTTGAACTTGACTGCTAGACTTGGTTTGATCACAATGAACCTATTGCCTAGACTCCTGTATCCAATACATCTGTCCCCGTATAATGTTCCAAAGTGCTGGTTCATTAAAGTGCAAAAATTAATCTCTGACTTTCTATGGAGTTCTAAACCCCCTAGGAGAAAATATAGAATTCTATGGCTTCTTCATAGTATGGGGGGGTCTTAAAATCCCAGACCTCTATTTATATTATGTGGCTGGACAACTAGGTATAATGGGTCGGTGGTATAGAATGTCAGAGGAAGGGGGTTATATACCAACTTGGCTACACATTGAGAGGCAAATTCTTAAATACATGGGTATTTCCCCAGAAGCAGTGCTCTTTTCCAGTCCAGAAGGATTACCAGATAGGGGAAAGCAAACTCCAATATACAAGTCAATGTTGGCTTGGTGGGCTCTCTTATCTCCGAGTCAGAAAAGAGTTCAAAAGGGCTTCAGGGAGCAGCCTATATTGGGTAATCCCAATATGACTATTGGGGGTCAAATAATTAGAAAGCAATGGGCTCCTCAATTGTCTAATTTAAATTGGGCAGATCTTATAGTAGAAGATAGCGTGGTCTTTCCAGTTCAGTGCAAGAATATGAACTTCTTTAAGAAGATGCAGGTTACTAAAATGGTGCAAAAAATGGTGAGAGAGAATAGTGGCGCCCAGGGTACCCCGTTTACTTGGGATAACCTTAAGGAAATTAGCCATTTACAAAAACTCCTCTCTAACATATATCAGGTTCTACTAGATTTTTTAGGCGGGGATGTTTCTGCGAAGGTTTCATACTGGGAAAAAAAGAATATCCCGCTGGGAGCCTGATTGAAGGAAATTTAGAAAGAGCAGTGATATATTCCTATACCTAGGGTACAGGATTATGCAGTTTTTATTTTTTATTTTATTTTTTAATTTAATATGTTTTTACTTAATAAAATCATAACATTATTGAGACACAACAGTAAAGTTGACAAAATTTTAAAATATCTTAGGTACAAGAAGGTAGAAGGAGAGAGCTAGAAAATCAACAGACCAGATGAATTAAGACAATCTAAAATTGAATTTAACAGTTATGACATCCCCCCTCCTATCCTCCCCTCCCTACGCTGTGGTGCGTACTGACTTCTATTCATGTGGATATGCTATTATTCAAATAAAGAAAACACAATGGGCCATATGTAGAAAGGATAAGAGAAGAAAAGAAAGAGGAAGGGCCCAAATTTACAATGAGGTTCTCTTCCTACTTAAAGTAATGTAGGAAGAGGCAAATTAGAAGAAAATGAAAGGCGTAGAGGAACCCGCAGCCCATCTTATGTCTGAATATCAATTCAAGTAGAGAGCATATAATTTTCCCCATTTTTTCATAAAGGAGGGTTGACGGCGGTTCACTTGCACTATTAGATGCTCAACACGGAGTGCAAAAGACAGTTCATGCAACCACTCCGTGTATGATAATGTAATTTGGTCTTTCCAGTGTCGGAGTACCAGTTTTTTTACCGCCATTGATATTAACGTCAGGTGGTAACTTTTTTATTTTACCTGGATTTGGAGTGATAGCAAAGATACAAGTTTTTGGGGAAAATAATCCGTAAGCCCCAACAGTGGATCTAGAGTTGATTCTATTTGTTTCCATAGAGGGATACTAAATCACACGACCACAGAGTGTGGAGCAAAGTACCTCCTCCTTGTTACATCTGGAGCATATTGCAGAAGATATGCGTTTCATTGTACTAGTTTAACAGGGTATAGTAAGGTTGTTCAGGATGCAATACTGTGTTATCCTATATCTATCTTGGTGTGATAAGTGTATAGGTCTCTCCATATACTTTGCCAGTTGATGTCTCTATTCAGATAGAGACTTTGCCGAGATTTTGGACCAGCGGCTGATGGGATTTCTGGGAATGTATGGAGTAGGCTATACAGCTTAGAACCATGCGGTTTATTAACTATTGTGGAGAATTTGGTGAGAAAATCGAAGTAGTTGGGAAGCTTTGGTTTTGCACCGAACATTCTGCTTAGAAGGTGTTTCAGCTGAGTAACTTTAAAGTAGCCATTGCCGGCCACCCGAACTTTGCTAAGATTTCTTCTGTGGTTAAAATGCGGTCTGGTGAATAAAGATCCGCCACCTTACATTCAGAAAGATCTGGTAACCATCCTCTGACTATCATAGAGTTACCTATCTGCAGGTTTGGGTTTGCACAAATGGGTTGAGAGAAATATAAAGTTGGGGAGACCTTGAAATATCTAAAAAACTGGGAGATAACCCTGAGAGAGGTCCCGAGTGGCAGAGACTGAAACGTTTTGGGTGTGTTTTTTTTAGATATATAAAAGAGGGACACTGGAGCTATGTTGTGAGTTTTCAAGAGCTCTAACTCCACCTGCAGCCATACTGGATTATATCCATGATGGGCGAGGGGGTCAGATGGGGATAACCATTTTCCACATTTATACAAGTGCAAGGCCCAATAATATAATAGAAAATTAGGGAGACGAAGCCCACCCAAATCCTTAGATTGAGATAGCTTATGATAGGATTTTCTGGTACATTTGTTATTCCAGATAAATAGATTAATTCCTGAATGAATACGTTGAAAGTAAGATATTGGTAACCATATGTCCAGCATGTTCAGGGGATAGAAGATTCCTGGGGAGCACATTCATCTTGATGGTGTTAATTCTGCCCAAGAACGATAATGGGAGTTGTTCCATCTTGTTAAGTCCTGTTGAATATCATGCCATAAGTCCTCCAAATTTAGCTTCCATGATAGAGATGAGCTTAGGGTAATGTGGATCCTAAGTATTTTATGGGCGTGAAGCCATTTCATCCCAAAATGGGTGAAGTTTGAGCTATGTGTAAAATGATTGAGAGGGAAGATTTCTGTTTTATTAATGTTGAGTTTATAGTTCGAGAATTTACTAAAGTCTTCGATTATTGTCAAGGCTTCTTCTAGTGAGGAAACTGGGTTTGAAAGATGAAGGAGTATGTTGTCAGCGAAAACTGAGATTTTGGCAGTGATATTGACTATGGGAATGCCGACAATTAATGGAGATAAGTTTAGATGCCTGAGAAGGGGCTCAAGATACAAACTGAATAGAAAAGGGGAGAGTGGACAGCCCTGTCGTATGCCTGAAGTGAGGGGGAAAAAGTCAGATAGGATCCCGTTGCAATATAATCTAGCTCTAGGGGAAGAATACAGAGCTTGGATCCATTTTATAAATAAAGTAGGGAAACCCATGGCTTGCAATGTTGTCCAGAGGAAAGTCCAGTCTACCCTGTCAAAGCGCTTTTCTCGTCTAGGGAGATTAAGGCTTGGGATGGGGATGATTTTGCTGTATTAATAATGTACTGAAGTTTGCGATGGTGGTCTGCCGGGGTTCTGTTGGCCACAAAGCCTATTTGTTCAGGGCTAAGTAGAGAAGTCCAGACCTGCTCCACCCTCTTAGCTAATATTTTGGCTAGAATTTTAATATCACAGTTTAATAAGGAAATGGGACGGTAACTTGTTGGAAGATGTGCTGGTTTGCCTGGTTTGAGGAGGAGGATAATAAGGGCTTCTGAAAGCGTTGGATCTTGTATGCTCCCTGAAAGCAGGTATTGATATAGTTGGAGCAAACCCGGTGCTAGGTCTTTAGCGAACCGTTTATAGAAGTTTGAGGATAGGCCGTCGGAACCAGGGGCTTTATCTGGCGCCAAGTCTTTGATAGCTGACAGTATCTCCTGAATGGAGATGGGGGAAGTTAACAATAGTTGTTGCCCAGGAGAAAGAGACGGCAGGGGAATTGATGCTAAGTAGTTCAGCATCTCGTTTGAAGAGGGGGTGGGGGTGGCTTTGTTGTATAGTGAGGAAAAGTAGTGCTTAAGTACCGATACCACGTCTCTAGGGTGGGTTTTAATTTCCCCAGTGGAGTCTTCAATCGAGTTTATTAGTCTAGAGGTCTCTAGTTTTCTTAGCTCAAGGCTAAAGATGACTTGCCCTTTCGCCCTGTTCAATGTATTTTGCCGAGTTCTCAAAATAGCAAACTCGACTTTTTCTTGGAGTAAAAGAGAGTATTGATTCCTTAGACGCAGAAGTGTTTTCAGGGTGTCCGGTGAGGAAGAGGAGGAGGGGGAGTGCTCAAGTGCTTTAATTTGAGCCAGAAGTGTGATGGCTCTGGCCTTGTTCTTCCTTCTGCGTGTGGAAGCCAATCGGATAAATTCTCCTCTCAGATAACACTTTAGCGCACACCACTCATAATCAACCCGTGCAACTGAACCTTGATTATGAATAAAGAAGGTTTTAATCAGATCCGATATTCTAGTGACCGTATAGTCATCCTTCAAGAGTTGGTTATTAAGCCGCCAAACCAGGTCTCTATGAGAATTGTTGTCTAATACCATGGCCACCCATACTACTGCGTGATCCGATATAACTATAGGTTCTATACCGGAATTACACATGCCATGCAAAAGAGAGTTGCTAAGTAATATATAGTCCAATCTGGACCACGTGGAGTGCACCATAGATTGGAAAGTGAAAATGTGGGCTGTTGGGTTTTGCAATCTCCACGGGTCGCATAACCCGAGTGAATCCATAAAGTCTAAAAGTGCTTTTTGAGCGGTAGAAAGGGGTTTAAATGAGAGGTTGGATCTATCTAAGTCCTGTGTGGGGGGTAAGTTCCAGTCTCCACCAAGTATCATCGGTGTAGACATGAACACCCGTAGCTTATCTAGTAGAGTTATGAAGAAATCTGGGCTCCCCCCAATAGGACCATATATACTCCCTAGTACTACTTCAGTGTGATCCAGAAGACCGTGTACTATCATATATCTCCTTGCTGGATCTATAATAATAGTTTTGGCTTGAAATGCTATTGAACGGTGTATGAGAATAGCTGTTCCCCCTGTATTAGACGACACACCCGAAGCAAAAACTTGTCCAATTTCTTTTCTACGCAAGCTAGTAGCTTCGTTCGGTAGGAGATGGGTCTCTTGAATAAAATAAATTTTTGCTTGTAACAGGGCTAAATGTTTGAGTATTTGTGCTTTCTTAGTGGGTGTGCGGGCTCCTCTCACATTCCACGTAACAAGTTTTTTAAGATTGTATGCCATCCATTCCTAACATAGTCTGCATAGCCTCTAACCTAAGTAACCCCAAAGTATGCACCACAGCGCCCCCCATAACTATGTCCATTCCATAACATATTACTGATATTCATCCGTATCTTGTGATTAGCTAACAAACACCCCAAACAATAAACATACCTCTCACCCCGGAGATCCCCCTCAAAAGAAACTGCAGCACATCTTGAATTGAATCAGACCATTTTCTCCTCCTCCCTCTAGTTTAACCCACTTACAACTATACAATAAGCACACTGCTCTTAATCCCTGTAGTAGACTCTTTATAATAATTTCACTTGCAGCTATTTCTTTTGGTGTCCTAGCACATTCCCCCTCATAGACATGTTTGGACCAGGTACGCCAGCAGTATCAGATTAGAGTTGTCAAGGTAATGCCCACAGTAGTATCTGTCCCACGATGACTTTTAAAGGCTGAGTTTCTAATTTCCTATGTAAAGAATATAAACACGCCTATGAGATAAGCTAGGAGACCCCCCTTCTCTCCCAGTGCGTGTGGTTAGGCGTGATCAGCCCCATTCCATCCCCACTCCACCCCAGACCCACCATCATATCAGCCTTTAAACGTAAGAAAAAAAAAAGGGGGGGGGGAAGTTTGAGGGTTTGTTTTAACTTTGTTCAGTCAGCTGTGGATTAAAGTGGGAATCGTTTTTGCCATATTCGTATCTCAGCTCTGGGAGCTTGTTATGTCAGCTTAACCTAATTTGCAATCATACAGTCAAATTAAGATAAGACAGATAGGCCATTTGGACTGCAGCTTGGTGTTTCCCTGGGGACTTGATTTTCAATGGACTGGCAGTGTGGTGGCGTGACATAGTATCAGGTCTCTCAGAAACCTGCAGCATTGAAGACAAGTTCCTCCCTCAAGGACAGCTTGGTGTCTTCCAGCATTAGGCACACTGTACTCCAATCAGTCCCACCAGAATCGGTCCTGCTTAAGCAACCAGGGCAGGCAGCATGGGATTACCCTCTTTCCCCCCAGAAATCAGGTAAAAGGTACTAAGTCGCAGGAGAAGCAAGGGAATGATCTGCGAGGTAGTGTAGCAACACCTCGAATAATGCAGGCCGGAATTCCACACGGATCTCGGGCTTGTATACTCCTTAGGCTCTTCATTGGTATTGCCTCAGGGGGTTTTGAATAGAGAAGGTAGCGTCTGGGCCAAGTCTTCCTGGGCGTGGGAAACTGCCTCATATGAGTGCCACTTTCCTTCCAACAAGATTTGGAGACGTGCAGGGTAGGTCATTTTGAATTTAATACCCGCAGCTATCAATTTACTGACCACAGGATGAAAGGTGACTCTCCATTGGCGGGTTTCAAGTGGTAAATCCTGGGTTATACGCAACTTTTTCCCTTCCCAGGTAATGGATTGCAGTTCCTTCACTTTCAGCAGTATGTGTTGCCGCTCTAAATAATTCAGCACTCGTATAACTATGGGTCTGGGAGGGGCTGATGCTTCTGGCCTTGGTCGCAATGACCTGTGCGCCCTTTCGATTATGTATATGGGGTTATGCGGTGAAGGACCCACAATCTTTACGAGCAACGACTGTATGAAGGTGATGGGGGAAGAGCCTTCTGCTCCTTCCGGGAGGCCGTGAATTAAAAAATTATTTCGCCTGCAACGGCCTTCCAGGTCTTCCGTTTTCTGTTGTAGTTTGGTGACTTGCTGCCTCAATTTGACCAGCTCTGGCTCAGTTTTATCTCGCCATGATTCCATCGAGTAAGTACGTGCCTCATTGTCTGTCACTCGTTGTCTTATACTGGATATCTCACTGCGGAGGTTCTTTAGTTCGAGCGTTAGCTCAGACAGCGACTCCTTGAAGGGTTGCATCTCTTCCAGAAAACGCTCCTCCAAAAGTGGAGTTGGTGTAGAGAGGGCACTTAATTGTTTAGCCGAGGATGTCTGCTGATGCTGCTTCGCCTTCTTGGCCTGTTTGTCCGGCGAGACCGGCGGTGTATGTTTGGGGAGGGCCGCTTTCATCTCCGATTCCATTTTCAGCCTTTTACTTGTCGGCGACGATCTCGAGTCCCTCCAGGGAGTACCCGGATCCGTTAAGGTTACTACTGACCAGGTAAGCTCGGTGAAATTTAGCTTAGAGATAGTTAAATTAACTGAATTTAACGGAGGTGGAGCGGGAGCTTAGAGGAGCTGTGGCTAGCCCGTCAAGCGCATCACGTGATCTCTATGCAGTTTTTTATATTTTCTAATATATACTATACCCCTGCCAAACTATGTGCTCGGGGCCTTAGACAGACAGACCTATGTTTTAGATGTGGCATGAACGCAGGGGATATACTGCATGTAATGTGGGATTGGCCTAAAGTTCACCCCCTCTGGGATCAAATTAAACAAAATATGGACCCCGTGACAAATTATACGGACTTTATTTTGCCGGAGATCTGTGTTCTGGGAGATATGGCCCAAATTCCAGGAACACTGACAAAACACCATATATCTTTGATGTCTGCCTTAGTTAAAGCTTTTGTCCTGAGGCACTGGAAAAGCGACCTTGTCTATACATATGACCAATGGGTGGGAGATTTGTTGAAGATGCTTGATAGGCTCAAGAGGCAAATGCTTCGGGATGGATGAAAGGGAACACATGATAAGAGATGGAGGATCCTAGAGGCGGTTTACTCAATACCTTCTAAAGGTGTCCAAACACGGGTCTGTCTATCTGATTGTGCTCAGTTTAAGATTTATGGATAGGAAGTAGATGATATAACAGTGGGATATACTTATTTATTTTCCACTGCAGGGGGTTATGTATGCTCCTATTGGGTATTATTAAGATTATATAACATGAGTCTTAGAATCTGTCAGATGATTGTGGGTGGGGGAGACTCTCTCTCTTTTCCCTAGGGATGCAGCTGCAGGGTTCCACCCCAATGCATTGATACCTTGATGGAAATTATTTTAAATATATGAGGGGATACCTCTTGAAACTGATGCTCTAGTATAAAAGTTAGTTATCTGGACATAAGATGCCTTTTATAGTACAAACTAGTACAATTGTTGATGTTGCTTGTGGGGGGGTATTTATTGCAGCTGTGTATGTATATAGTTATTATTGTATATAGTGACTACACTCAGTTTTGGGGTGTGGGCTCGGGAGGTACCTGAGTATTAATGTATGTCTGTCTAATGAGTATTAAAATTACAGTAAAGAAGTTTAAATCAACACAGATTCCATCATCCTGCAGCTTTTCTTCTTTTTAGGGCTGTGGTCGGATCCTACAGTCATTTTGCAGGAGCTTTTTTGCTCTGAAAACGGCCAATCTCACAACCTCTTCCGTTGGACTTTTAGAAGTATCCTTCCGAAAGCTCAATGGAACTGAAAGCCCTCCACCGTGATCAGCGTACGGAACAACAGCCGCACTATTTCAGCTGTTACTTCTGCATTCCGATCGTGCACTACCATGCACCGCGTAGCGGCGCATCGTATGATGTTGTGGTGCCGGCATGCTGTGAAATGGCACAATGCCATTCATTATTTTGTGCCCTACTCCCTAAGTCATCCCTAACATCAGTATATCGCAACACTGGGAGCCCACCCCAGTATGCGAAATTGTTTTTTCTCTGTCAATCAAAAAACGGTCCCTTATCGCGTTTCTTGTGTCCTGGACTCCTGGTGCCCCCTGCCCATGCCATGGCCGACATCAGGGTGCCCAATCCCCATGTCGACATTCATGTGGCACACTGGAAGCCCACCCCAGTGTGCCTAAATGTTTGTTGTGCTGTAAATTAGAAAACAGTCCCTCATTGTCACTTTGTTTTCCTGCAAACTGAAAACGCTCCCTCGTTGTCGCTGAGGTCCCCCTCCCTCCCACCCTCCCACTGAGCACCCACCTCCCCACACCCCTACCCCATACTTACCTCTGGAGGTTGGCACTGTCATCTTCTCTGGACTGGGACATGTTTGCACTCTTCAAAGCCCATCTGCAAACTGAAGATTTAAAGGTAAGCGCGCTATAAAACCAGTCAATGGGATTTTTAACTTATGCTCATATCTCAGCCATTTGTTGGACTTTTTTGCCCCATATTTTCAACATGGAGTTCTTGGGACCCCAGCTCATGAAAACTGTCACTGACATTTTGTAACTCAGCCCCGAAAGGTGATTTTGCCGTCACTGCATGGAGTCACCTTTCGGGACTGATTCACGAAATGACAGTGCCACTGTTCATGAGATGGGGTCCCAAAAAGCCCATGTTGCAAATCTGGTGAAAAAATTCCAAAAAATGACTGCGTTATGAGTGTGCATTGCGCAGTTTCTACGCACTCTCCTAACACTGCTAATTTTTAATATTTTCAATCTACATTTTTAACATTGCCATTTTTGCACACCTCCTTCATAACAGTATAGCTATCATTTTCCACAACCTGCCCAAACTGTTTTTTCACACCTGTGACGCAGAATAGAGTGTTTGCTCTGTGCAATCACCTTTCCGGACAATTAAACAAAATAACACTTGCACTGTTCATGAGGAGGGGTCTACAAAAGGCCATGTTGAAAATTTGGTGAAAAAATTCCAAAAAATGACTGCGTTACCAGCGTGTGTTGCACAGTTTCTACGCACGCTACTAACATCGCTAATTTTTAATATTTTCACTTCACATTTTTAACATAGCCATTTTTGTACACCTCCTTCACAACAGTACAGTTGTCATTTTCCACAACCTGCCTGAAATGTGTTTTTGCACCTGTGGCACAGAATAGCACGTTTGGTCTGTGCAATCACCTTTTGAGACAATTGAACCAAATGACACTGGCACTGTTCATGAGGAGAGGTCCAACAAAGGCCTTGTTGAAAATGTGGTGCAACACCTCAGCATATGGCCAAGTTACACCTGAGCACTGAATAATTTCTATGCACATGTGCAACTTTCGTCACTTGGTATGGTCAAGTTACACCTAGGCGTTGAATAATTTCTACACACATGTGTACATTCGTCACTTGGTAGCACTTCACAGCCCTATCGGCTCTGGCCAGAGTATGTTCTTTAAAGCTGCTTCTCAATAAAACCCATTTCTTCCTTGCTTCTTCTTTCCCCTTTTCCTGGTGGAGCAGGCACTACCTGCCCTGGGGAACAAATTGCTGGTACCCCCCAGGCAGACCCATTCTGCAAACCCATTCTCTTGTCTTTTGGGAGCTCTTTGGCAGCTCCCCATTGGCTGGAGCCACTGTCCTCAAGAAAAATTAATATGTGTGAGGCTCCCTCGATACCTCATTGGTGCAGCAAATTGGCGCCTAGATGGTCCCTGGTATTTTCCCCCAGGAGTCTGTTCACAAGTCCCATAAGCTGCCTGGATAATCCTGACACTGTGGTTGGTTGTCTGGTATCACATGGCTTCAGAAACATGGTGGATGGAGTAAACAGTCCAACACAAATCATACAGTGTCCCAGTTTTAATCACTTCTGCAGCCCAACCACTTACTTTTATTTAAATATTTCCCCAGTATTTAGTAGCCACCCCTGTGCCCTGTGAAGCGACTGCAACCTCTAGTAATTGTAATCAGCACTTTTTCAGTTGCTGCTGCCATTTCGCATCACCCCTAGGCAGCCACACACAGTATCCCACTGTGAGCCATACAGGTCCCACTTTACTCCTCCAATGCAGCCCACACAAGTACATTTATTTATTCAAGGCCCCTCAGACCTTTAGGGATCCCCTTGTCCTTGAACACATTATTCCTTTAATTTATTTCATTCTCTTTCTTTCCCCATCACTAGCACTAATTTAATATACCTCAGCGCTAGACAGGACCCACTCATATTTATACATGAACCACTTCATTAATATTCGTGAGGCAGCTCCCTGATCCCCGAGTGTAATTGGCACTCACAAATTCAGCTCTCCTCCTTTCTGGCCACCTCTTTAGTCTCCCCTGAGTCTCCAGTCCCCCTTTTCTTTACCACTGGGACCGGGACCGGTGGTGAGACACTTTAAAATGGCCGTAGCAAAAATGTGCCTTACACACATGCGCGGAGCTCGCCCGGCACTGAAGTGCCATTCACAGATGGCGACTCCGCATCTCCAGCTCACCCGGCCCCGCTCTCTCACAACTAAAAGTGGGTGATGGCAGGAGAACTCAGGGGGACTACAGGGGATACTGAGGAAGATGCCAGGACTCAAAAAAAAGAAAGAATGGGGGTGGACCAAACCCCAGAGGAAAAGGAGCCTTTTCAGGGGCTCACAGGTAAGCCCCCAAGAGGGGGGTTACACTAGTAAGGACTACCACTACACTGAACTTTAAAACAAATTAAAATGCTGATACTCCTTAAAGTGCTGGAACACTTGGGCACTTCAATAGCACAAATGACAGCTGTATTACTTGGACACAGACAAATTTAGACAAAACAGGAGCACAATGCTCCTGCAGACATCCTGCTCAGCACGGCAGCTGCCATCTTGTCTTGACCTCTGACCCTCCCCTGATGGCTCCCTCAGCTTTCCTCTGTTAGTTGCTCTCTCTCTGGCACCTCACGCAGGTCAGCTAGGCTGCCACTCTGTCTATCTCTCGGAGTGTTTAAATGCTTCTGGCTGCTCACCTCTGCAAAGCCCCATGGCAACTCCTTTTGCAGGCTGTCACCTGGCTGCGGTGCCTAGTACAGTGGCTTCCAGGGCCTTGCTGGTGGTGTTGCAGTGGCAAATCCTCCAGTATGTTCAGGATAAATGTCTCCAACTTGGGCTATACACTGAGGCTCAACTGCAAGGCACCCTTACGCCTGATGCCTTCAGCTGCAGCTTTCAGTCTCTCTCTCTCTCCTCTGCAAAATGTAGAATCCTTCTTTGTGCCTGTATACACACCCTTTTCCCTCTTCAAGCCTCTGTGTAGTGTCTGCTCACTAATGCAGATAGAAGGCCTGCTCTTCCTCTCTGTCTCCTGCAGACTCCTACAGACTAAGGTCATGCTGATAGAGTCCTCAATCAAGCAGCCAGCAGACAGTTTCCCAACTGGCTAAATTCTTCTGTCAGCCATTTGGAAGGGTCTATCTTGCTGTTCCTTGATGGCTGATTAGTCGTTGAACTCCCTGGTAAATTAAGGCATCCTTCTCTGTCCCATGAGCCCCCTGTAACTCTCTAGTAGGCTTCTGGAGCCTGATTAACTGATGTGATGTCCACTGCCACTGTTGTCATGTTGGAAAATGGTGTCGGTGGTACCCCCAACCCCACCCTTTAGGTAGTGAAGTTCCCTGGTATACAATGGTCCCCCACCCTGCTCCTCTGGCCATTCCTATAGTGAAAGTTCACTGGTATCCAGTAGTCCCCACCGATCCCTCCATCGTTAATGTCATAAAATGTCCCCGTTGTCCAGTGGTCCCCCTCATTGCCACTGTAGGTTCAAAGCCTCCCACCCCAACCTGCCCACCCTGTCCCTACCATGACTGCCACCACTCCAGCCTTCTGCCTATAGTAGATGCTTGCATCACCCCCATCAGTGACCAGCACAGACCCTCCTCAGCCAGCCACTGACTAACTGTTCATAATAACACACTTACTGTAAATAGCTGCTTCTACAGTTGGCACACAGTTGCAAACAGCCAATCAGTGGCCAGCTGTGGAGGTGAGCAGAGGATCTGTGCTGGTTGCCAATGTAGGCAGGGGACCAGTCATGGTGGGCATGGTAGGGTGAGGGTTGATGGGTTGGAGTTGGGGGGCTGTGAACCTACAGAGGGCGGGGAGACCACTGGACACCAGGGAAATGTTATGACAATAACAGCTTGGGGAACAGGAGGTAGGGGGACCATTGGACACAGAGAACTTTCACTACCTGAAGGGCAGGGGATTGGGATAAACACTGGAAACCAGGGAACTTTCACTACATGAACAGCAGAGGGATTGGGCTTGGGGGGAACCACTGGACACCAGGGATGATTACAGCATTATGTGGTCAGCAGTGACACTGAGGGAGGGTCACAAAACATGTGCACTCTGGGCCTGTAAAATTCCCCTAATGCATGCAAATGACCCCATAGTGCCTTGCTAGTGCTATGGGGTCATTTGCATGTTAGAGTAAGACTAGGGCAGACTGCTCCAGTAGATCAATCGCCATTAGTGGGCCCTAATAGCCAGATTGCTCCGCAATCCCCAAAGCACCATATTGGCCACATACCTCCTGTGACCAGTAGGGGGCTGGGGTTTGCGAGTGCAATTGAGATAGTGCCTAGCTGGTATACTGAAACATGTCTTTAGTGCTTGCAAAGTGCCCAAACATGTTCCAATAGACCTACAGTTTGCTGCAGGCACCAATTTGTTCCTGGAGCAAACATTGGTTCCTATGCACAATGTCAACACGTTGCAGACACTGGGTGCGTTGGCATCGTATGCATGAATACCATGTAGCGGTGGCCACGCAGCATTCACAATGGGGTTGTGCAGCAGCTATGTGCCCATTCCCCAGCCATGTGGACAGCAATGCGCCATGGGTGGGCGGGGGCATGCCCCAACGCTGGTCGGGTTGGCCACCAGGGTGCAGACGGCTGCGCAGGATATAGCAGCAGGGACCCTGCTGCAACCCACTACATGCCCCCACAGACATCTTCCACCATGCACGGCAGGACCCGTTAATGACCCTCCCCACTGCTCCAGCCCTGTAGGCAGCCAGGGAGGGTTGGGGCAGCTCATCAAGTGAGTGCCCACACCAGAGACCCCGTGACCCACTGTGGTGGGTCCACACCCCCACAGGGCACCAGCCAATCCTGCCACACACAGCCCCCCATCCCACCAACTCACGGCTGCCCCAGTCCCGTAGTGGCACAGCAACCACCACCGCCACCACCACAGGACACACCTGGTCCCCATATTGTGCAGCGGGCCACCCCCCCACACACACACATACACACACATATATCAACTGAGGTGCCCAGGCCCACCATCCTCCTCCCTGGTACCCCAGCAGGATCCCTGGTGGCCAGTGGTCCCCCCCACCCACCTGCAGCACTGGCAACAACTCCCCACCCCATACAAGTCTGTCGGCACCATGGCTCAGGATGGGCAGTGGCAAATCCCTCCTCATACCTCCACGGCCTCTGGCCACCCGACTGATGCTGGGAGCATGCTGCTATGTTGGTGGTGCATTCTCACCATCAGTCAAATGGCTGGCAGCCACGGAGGTGTTAGGAGGGATATGCCACTGGCCATCCTGGGCTGCAGCACCGACAGATGTGTATAGGGTGGGGGGGGTGTTGTTGGTGCCACAGGTGGGTGGGAGGAACCACTGGCCACCAGGGATCATGCTAGGGTACCAGGCATGGGGATCGGAGGGATGGCCCATCGGCATGTGGCCAGGGACAGGCCGGTCCTCTGCGGGGGCGCATAAGTGTCTGTGGGCACGGGTGCTGCTGAGCGGTGGGGGGGTCAGCAGCTGATGTGCGGTTGGGGTCAGGGCACTGCTGCCTGGGGAGGGGGCTGAAATCTGAGGGGGGGCTGGGTTGCTGTTGATGAAGGTCTTCTGACTGCAGGGGCTGGTTCCGTGCTGTGGGGGCTGCCTGCCATGGGGCAAGGCCGCATGGGTCCAGGTGCCTGCGGGCGCTATTCATGCACCCAGACCCATGCTTCACTGTGTGAGGGATCTACTCCAGGTTCCAGAATGGGCATTTGATTGGATGCCCACCTGGGACCGCAACTCCACTCTGGCCACCCTGCAGAGTCCTGTGCACCGTGGGGGCGGAGTTGAGGACAGATGGCCGCCAGTCATGAATACCAGCATGTGCGCACCTGTTCACTGGCGTGGAGCTACGCAGGTGGGGTATGTGCCTTTGGCGCATACCTCTGACCCATTTGTGCATTGCAGCCATTAAGTGGGCCCAAACCAGGACATCTGATTATCCTGGCTGTGGAGCACTGGCAACTCACTTTTTTTTTTTTTTTACACCCTTGGTGTGTGATGCCTTGTTAAACCATTCAAGCAATGAGCTGCTGTTAAAGCTGTTAAAGGTCAGGATGTCTTTGTCTATCAGGCTGCTCATCACAGGAATTCTCAGACTTCGGATATCAGAAATGCCCATTCCGTATCCAGAATCAAACAACTTGTATTTTCCTTTAGAAAATGGGCTTCAAAATAGAAGCCCTCTGATTGGCTGAGACCCATTCCAATCAGGTACATTAAGTACCAGTAGGCCCTACAAAAACATAACAGGTATCCTTGTGCCAACCTGTTCCTCATGCCTAAACTGCAGCCATTTTGTTCGTTGAGGCCACTACAGAAAAAGTAAAAAAATGTCAGATTTCCTACGTATTCAGTTCAACATGAATACAGAGGAAACTGCCACCAACCTCTTCCCTGACAGATAGCCACCACAGGAAACTCCAAAAAAATGAGAAAAAAAAAAGAAAAGCACGTAAGTGAAAGGTTCATATCTGTTACCACCATGGAGCTAGATGCGACTGAAAATGAGCGTCAAGAGATAAATACAAAAAGGAATGCACAATGGGCTGTCAGAGTTTTCTCCAAATGGGCAGAACACAACAGAATAGCAGCTGACTTAAAAATGACAGCCTGGACACACTGAACAGTCACCGCCACAAGTTCTGCGCAGAGATCCACAAAGAGCTCTTGGCCAATCAGATTCCTCTATTTACGATCCTCGGTTCATAATTTATTTGCCAGGGGCGGCGTGGGTGACCTGCTGAATCGGGCCCCCCCCCAATACCGCATCTCGTAATTGACTGTACCTTGGGGTTGAGGCGCCGGCTAGCTGATCCTTGTCAGGCGGACCTCCCCTGATGCTGGAATCGCCGCAAACTTGTGGAGTTTTTGAAGAGCCCGGGGACCTGGGAACGAACTGTGGAGAGCTGGAAGGGCTTGTGGCTCCACACTGGCATCTTTGTTTCATTTGGCGCCAATGACTTTTGAATAGGCACAAGCGCCTATTGGCTGGGAGGGAGCTGTGACGCTGGGCAGCCCTACAGAAAAAGGCTGCAACCCTGCTCAGTGGCTAAACCTTCGCAGAACTAATCGCCAGGGGTGGTGTGGGTGACCTGCTGAATTGGGCCCCCCCCCCACTACCGCATCTCGTAATTGACTCTACCTCAGGGTTGAGGTGCCGGCTAGCTGATCCTTGCTGGGCGGACCTCCCCGACACTGGAATCGCCGCAGACTTGTGGAAGTTGAAATTTCCCTCCTCCCATTAAATACGCAGTTGCCCCGCTCACTACTCCTAAGTAGCCAGTAGAGTGGGCTGAGGCCAATATACTAGGCGGAGTTTCATTAGACTCATCACCAAAACATGCTCCTCCTTACTGACATTTCACCGCCAAGTTATTGCCATACGAGCTGGTACATTCTGCTCGCAAGTGCTTGAATCTTGATCCTTGCCTTTGAACTTGTTTGTTTTGCTTACAGACAGTCATCTAACTTTTCATAATTATGCTGCCCTAATCTAATGCTAGCCTGATTAATGTAACATATGAATCAGTGTATCCCTATGTGATCTATGGCTAGTGATAACTCAGGCACAGTGAGGGCTGCTTTTGCTGGCCGTTGTTGTTAGGAAGTTAACTGGTAGGAAGCTAATTGGTGTAAACCTGTTCATTACTCGAGCACAAAAACAATCTTGTCCTGAACCTCACTCTGTTTCCCTCCTGTGATCTTTGCATGGTGTCTGTCGCCCTGCAGAAACTGCACATGACCTAACTGTTCTATTGCCAGGTAAAGGCATGAAACCACAGTGTCTGCACCCTGAGGCAAGGATGCCTAGCCAGCGGTCAACGTGGATTGGCAAGCTGTGTTCCTGTAAACCTAACAGAGGTCTCCTCCTCACTACCACCTATATTCTTTCTGTACTTTGGGTGGACTGGCACACTAGCCTACATGACCGTACCACCTATGGCCCACAGGGACCTGCTACACACCCCACCAGCCACTACTACTCCCCATCCCCCTCGAGCACTATCTCCCTCCTAGTTGCCTACGAATTCACAAGAAATGGGATTTGCTACATGTCACTTCTCCAAACCAAGAGTATACCCAGCAAAGTGAGGCCCCCCCTCTCTTACCCTAACCCTTCGTCTCCTGCTAACAGCTCTGTTGCTTCTTGCGGGTGATATCCAACTGAACCCGGGCCCTGGAATTGCAAACCTCTCAATATCCTCCCCCAGGACCAGACCTGGCTGTCATCGAAGGGGCTGCGGATCACTCACATGAATATATGTAGCCTTTGGCTGAAGATACACGAAGTTCAAGCGTGGCTTGACCTATATAAACCAGAAGTGCTAGCAGTCTCGGAGACCTGGCGGCTAAAACCCCATGTCCTCAAGCACGAAGTAGCTGCCTCAGGGTATGTCCACTACAGAAAAGACAGAATAACTAAAAGGGGGGCGGGTGCTTATCTATGTGAAGGACACCCTAATCTCCTCCCAGATCAGCATGCTGCATAGCACATCCCCGGAGATTGAATTGATCTTTATACGGTTCACCCTAGGCGATGTCAAGCACCTTACTACTGGGTGTGTATATAGCCCCCCTAAAAATGCTCTCCAATCCCTGGAGACACTCACAAAAGCCCTAGCCACAGAGGTCGCATCTGAACTCCTCTTACTGGGGGACTTTAACCTGAACTGGGCCCAGGAGGCTAAGTCATCTATTAATGGCCTGCTGCATGAGGTAAATCTTGCCCAGATTATTACTGAACCTACCAGAATGAATCATAGAACGGGAAGGCACTCAACCATCAGCTGGGCTCTGGTGTCAAACCCAAAGAATATTCAGTTGGCAGGCACTATGGCCGATGCCCAGAGCAACCACTCACCCATCTGCTGTGTCTGGAAGAACAGGGCAGACAAGATTCAACATAGAAGCCTCACAGTGAGGGACTACTGTAAATTCTCACCCGAACAATATAATAACTTTCTCAGTAACATTGATTGGAGTCCGCTGCGACGCCTCCCTACCCTGGACGGGGCAGTTGCCTTCTTCTAGAAATCCCTCACGAGGGCTGCCGATCTCTTTGCTCCGGTAAAGATCCATCGTGTTAAAGGCATTTGCTACAAGTGGATCACTCCCCCCCAAAGGCCCTGATGATCCACCACAACAAAGCCTGGAAAAAGTTCAAGAGCTCCACACTCCTAGCTGACCTTGAGACCTACAGAGCTCTTAGAAACCAAAGTAAGCATGCTGTCAAACTGGCAAAAGGGGCATACGTCAATCACCTCCAGAAAACTAACCTAGGCAACCCTAGGTTATTCTGGTCTCACATCAATGAGCTGATAAAGGGAAACTGCAAGGCAGCCCCAGGCCCTATAGAGGCAAATGGGCAGTTACTGAACGATGGGACCCTCAATGCTGAGGCCCTTAATCGCCATTTCACGAACCTTGACGATTACAAGGCTGGGCTCCCAGTGACCAAAAATGAGTCTCATATTCTGGAACCTCCTAACCTAGACCACCCATCTTTTCATCTGAGGTTAGCTAAGGTTAAAGAAGTTCTCACCCTTCTAAAGTCCTTGAAAACATGAGGATCAGGTGGGCCTGATGGTATCCAAGCTAGACTACTCAAGCACGGTGCTCCAGCACTCGCAAGGCCTCTTACCTGGCTCATAACCAGGTCCCTTCTAGAAGGGACTGTCCCAGAGCTGTGGAAACATGCTCATGTGGTCCCTATTCACAAGGGTGGGCCTGCGGAACCCATTGGCAACTACAGGCCGACCTCCCTGCTTTGCACCCTTGCAAAAATCCAGAAAAAACTGGTGTACACTCAACTCCGTAAATATTTAGAGGCACACCGGCTTCTTTCCCTGGCTCAACATGGGTTCAGAGCTATGCATGGGACAGACACCGCTCTAACTAAGTTCTCAGCAGATGTGCTTAGGGAACTTGACTCAGGGTCCAACACAGGTGCTGTTTTCATCGACCTTTCCGAGGCCTTCGACTTGGTCGACCACCGACTCCTACATCAAAAATTGTGTAACGTTAGGCCTGGACACTCATGCTCTCAGGTGGTTTGAAAGCTACCTTACTGGTCGCTCTCAGAGGGTCAAGTGGAAGGACAAGATCTCTGATCCACTGCCCCTTAAGGAGGGGGTACCATAAGGGTCCATACTCGGTCCCCTCCTGTTCTCCTTGTTTATAAATGATCTGCACAACCACTGCGGGAGCAGTAATGTCATCCAGTACGCTGATGACGCCATGATTTACAGATCCTCTAACAACCTGGGATGACCTTGGTCCATCCCTCCAAGAGGACTTTCTCACTATGGAGGACTGGCTTACTAAGAATAAAATGGTCCTTAATACTACCAAAACCAAGGTCATGTTGTTCGGACCCAGATCCCTTGGCCAAAACAGAACACAACACCTACAACTCACTTCCAGGGTGGGTAACAAACTTGAAGTGGTTGCCTCCACAAAATACCTTGGCCTTACTTTGGACCAAGGTTTCACCCTAAAACAACATGTTGACCAAGTCACCAAAGTCATTCATGGTAAACTTGGTACACTCTATCGTCTCAAGGATCAGCTGATCCCAGAAGCCAGGACTGCCATTGCCTCATGTGTCCTACTCCCAACACTCACCTATGCTGCCCCAATACTTCAGGGGAACGGCCAAGCTTGAGTTCAGTAAGTTACAGGTCTTGTACAACAAGGTGGTCTGTTTCGCCACTCAGTCCCACTCTAGGAGCCACCATTGTGATTCTCTAGCACTACTCAGCTGGCCATCGTTCGAAGCTCATCTCAGGTATCCAGTGCTCTGCCTAGCACACAAGCTAATTAGCTCAACACCTCCCCCAAGCCTTGCAGGGCTCATAACTACCAAGCGAAATCCTCGCAACCTATGGACCTCAGGCCAAACTCTTCTCGAAGTCCCTAGGGTAAGGACCAAGACAGGGGAGCATGTCCTTTTCCCACACTGTCCCTTTCCTATGGAACAACCTTCCTCCTGAGGTTCGGGAAGCTCCATCACCTATCAGTTTCCGAACAAGACTCAAGGCACATATACGTGCCAAGAGTCAATGACAATGCTATGTTACCTGACACTTCCACACTACCCTCCTGCCTGAGCACTTACATCACTACTACCTGAGCTGGGAGCCCTAACCCTTCTCTACTGGCTCTCCTCCCAAAATATTTCTACTCGGGTAATCGTGACCCAGGTATGGCTCTGGCTCTTCTATATTGTTTCACTTTGCTAATCAATGTAAGCTGCTATGTAATATGTCATTGCTATATATATATATATGTTAACATGTTGCATGCTATAAGCTACATCTGTACTAATTGTGTATCCTACTAGTCCTGTAACTCCCGGGTGGCCCCTGAAAAAGAGACCTCCGGGGCCCAGTGGGCCTACCCGGTCATCAAAATTCAATAAATAAATAAATAATTATTGGTTTTGTGTTTTCTCATGCAGTGAAGTGAGAAAGGCTTACTGCATACCTCAAACCTCAAAACAGCAGAAGTGGAGCACAAGGTAATGTCAGTGGCTCAGTAGGTAGCACACTCGCCTCTGAGGCCAGGAGATCAGAAGGCTGTGGGTTCTAGCCCCACACCAGGCACTTGGGTTAATATCCCAATACTGGCACTGCAGTGCAGCATGAAGGGGGTGCTGTACTCCTGAGGTGCCGCCTTTCGGATGAGACGTTAAACCGGGGCCCCATCTGCCTGTTCTGGTGGTAGTTCAGGTGGATGTTAAAGATCTCATGGCATTTCTCGAAAAGAGTAGGGGACATTTTTATTAGTAAACAAAAACAGAATACAACAAAAAGATACAAAGCAGTACAAAATCAGTGTCTAAACATAAAGAAATAAGGAAACAAACTACAAGCAAAAAAAAAAACCAGGTAATAAAAGATAAACGAACTACCCCACCCATCCAACATTATGCCATGATTGATTGCAAACAACAAGTCCCAAAGTCCAAGATTCATATTCGTAAATCTTATCCAGTTCACATTGTATTTGAAAAAAAAGATCTTGCTTATGAAGCGCTTTATTTTGCAGGACTCTCTGGCATCTTGCTTGCCAAATTGACCACTTAACGCAGGCTAAAACAACAAAAATCATACTCTTGTGCCATTTATGCCATTCCCTAGGTATCTGTCCCCAAATTAAAAGATCATATGACATATTGCAAAAAAGGAGGTTCATTCCACCAATTTGCCAGGGATTGCCAAAAACCTTGCACATGAACACAGTCAAAATATAAGTGCTGAATGGTTTCTAAGAGGCCTTGACAATTCAGCTCAGGACAACCCCTTTTGGACAGTTGTTTGTGTTTTTGATTATTCTTAACATTTAGCTTTTGATGTCCACAAAGCCAATTCATATCCTGCATTTTTAGTGGTATTCTGGGTTCTACTATACTGGCTAACAATAAATCAGCATTAATATGGTCAGAAATCTGAAACAAAGGTTCTTCAAAATAACAAGCATCCACAATAAACCTATAAAAGGACTTTTTGCCATGAGAAATAAACCAGCCAAGTTCAATTTTCCACAGTCTAATATATTTCGAGGTATCCCAGACATAGGAGGGAAGTAGTTTTTCAGAAGAGTGCCACTTACCCCTACCCCAGACAGTCAAAAATAAAGCACCCCACAACTGCATACAAAAATTACCCATCTCCATAGTATCTAACAACATAGGCCTTATTGAACTATAAAAGTAATTTCCAAATAGATACACTAAGGGCTGTATCATATTTAGGCCTCCTAATTTCCATAATCTATAAGTGTGTGCTCTTTTAATGGGATTTAAGTGACTACCCCAGAGCAATTGAAAAAGACTCATAATCTTAGCATGCATACTAAAGGGCAGTGGGAACACGTGGGAAACATATAAAAACACAGGTGCAATATAAGCTCAGAGAAGATATAACCTTTTTTTTCTCGTCGTCTTCCAAGATTGCCATTTAAGCACTTTCTGAGAGGCCAAATCATAAACTGTATCCCAGTTGAATTGTATAGCGTCTTATTTACCAAAATGAAGTCCTAATAATTTCATATTCTCATTAGTAACTGGAACATCGAAGTCGACTATCAACTCTGCTACTCCCAGCACTAGCATTTTACTTTTAACATAGTTGATCTTTATACCAGTAATTGACTGGAGACTTTCAACAGTCTGTAGCACCCTCATACCAGAGTTCAAATCCACTACTGAAAATATGCAATCATCTGCATACACTAAAACCTTTTGAAATATAAAACCCTTCGTTGTTGCAATAGGCAAAACCTGGTCATCCTCTACAATCAATCACAACAACGGATCCAGTCCAAAAACATATAACAAGGGACTCAGAGGGCAGCCTTGTCTAACACCAAGTTGTAAAGAAACAGAAAGTCCTAAATGACCATTTACCAAAGGAGTAACCTTTGCAGCAGAATACAACGTTTTAACAGATCAAGCAGTAAAGGCGGTATGCCATAATGGTGCAAAACAGCCCATATATGAGTTTGCCGGATCACATCAAATGCAGTCTCCTGATCTAATGATAACAGATAGCCTGTCAAATTCCATAGCAATCCCTGTTCAGCAAGTTCTTGGAGATAGACTAGATTACGAACTATATTTCTACCAGGGATGGCACAAGTCTGAATGGGAATAAACAATTTCTGAGCAACTTTAGATAACCGTATCAACAAAATGTTAGCCAAAACCTTACAATCAGAAGTTAACAAACTTAAAGGCCTCCAGTTTTTCAAAATAGTAGGATCTCCTTTTTTATAAAGGAAAATCATGATCCCATTTTACATACTGGCCCAGATTTTCAAACTGCGCCATTCTGAGGCGCAAGCCCTCGCTGCTCAAAATAGTTGTAGCAGGTGTAACGAGGTGATATTCAAAGGGTTGCTGTTGAGCAACTCCTTGAATATCACCAACTCCAACACTGCGCGTAGTGCAGGTGGAACTCTGCGCCACCGCAAGTTGCCAGAGTTGAGCATTAAACTTGCGGTGGCGCAAGTACCATTGCGCCATGCTCAAATTTCCGATATTCAAAGGTGACATGCAAATGGGGCCATAATTTATGCAAGGCGCAGAGCCATCTGCATCTATTTATAGCCCCATTTGCATGCCATTTGCATGTAGATGCTCTGATCCCGAGGACTTGCTCCTGGCCACCCTGCCAGGCAGCAGCCGTCGGGGACCGGCGCCTAATGCAACCGATCGCGGGCATCACAGTTACATGAAACCCCACACATATCCCACAGCCCGATCGCGGGCAGTACAGGGTACCTGAAACCCCCACACATATCCCACAGCCCGATCGCGGGCAGTACAGGTACCTGAAACCCCCCACATATCCCACAGCCCGATCGCGGGCAGTACAGGTACATGAAACCCCCACACACACATCTCCCACAGCCCGATCGCGGACAGAGTGTATGAACCCCCCCAGTGCCCGATCGCGGGCAGATGTAACCCTCCCCCAACCGAATATCTCCTGGTGGTCAGTGGACCGTAAAGCCCGATCGCGGGCAGAATGTCACATCACAACCCCCAAACATCTCCCTGGTGTCTAGTGTCCCCCCACCCACCCACGAAGCCCCTCACCCGCTCCCCGCGGCGGTGGCGACAGCATCCACCCGCCTGCCGCCCGCCCACTGACTGTCAGTAGGGCTGCCGCCCATTGGTGCAGAGCTACAGCCAATGGGCATGCAGCCCATACCGTACATGACAGTCCAGATTTGTGAATGATGTCATTCACAAATCTGGACTATCATCGCTCTGATGAGCTGCACACCAGTGGCTGTAGCTCTGCACCAATGGGTGTGCAGCCTGACAGTCAGTCGGCGGAGGGGCGGCAGGCGAGTGGGATGCTGTCGCCCGCCCGGCTGCGGGGGAGCGGGGTGGAGGAGCTTCGTGGGTGGGTGGGACACTAGACACCAGGGAGATGTTGGGGGTTGTGATGACATTCTGCCCGCGATCGGGCTTCGGTCCACTGGACCACCAGGGAGATATTCGGGTTGGGGAGGGTTACATTCTGCCCGCGATCGGGCACTGGGGGTCTTACATCGCCTGCCGCGATCGGGCTGTGGGAGATGTGTGTGTGGGGTTTCATGTAACTGTACTGCCCGCGATCGGGCTGTGGGATATGTGTGGGGGTTTCATGTATCTGTACTGCCCGCGATCGGGCTTCAGGATATGTGGGGGGTTTCTAATCGTGATGCCCATTGACCGGCTGTGGGAGATGTGGGGGTTCATGTTACTCTATGCCCGCGATCGGGCTGGTGGGGGGGCACAGGGACCGAGTTGGGGGCCAGCCAGGGGTGGCAGCTGCTGTGTTGCGCCCTGCAATACAGCAGCTCACCTGTGGGTGGCCCCTCAACTTGATCCTTTTTTTTTTGGCTCAAGGTTGTGCAGGCGCAGGTTGGGGGTTGCGCATGCACAACTCTGCACAACCCGACTGAATATCGGGTTGCGCAGGTTATGCATGGTTCCTCCCCCTCCTGTTGAGCATGCATTCATTTGCATTGCTCTTTTGCGCAACCTGTTGCCAGTGGAGCAACTGCCTCCTGCTGAATATCGCAGAATGGCGCAATGTAGGACTTGCGCATGCGCAACCCTTTTGAATATCTGGGCCACTATGTCCAAGTCGATGTTCGGTCCAAATAGCTTCATAAAGAAGTTGTAACCAGGGGAAGCAATAAATCAAGAAAAAGTTTATCAAATTCATTAGGTATCCCATCAATACCAGGCGAAGTCCAAACCGATAACTTATTAACTGCCTCTTTAATCTCATTACTAGTAAATGCAGCCTCTAATCCCTCTATGTCTTCTGACAATAAGGGAGGAATATCAAGATGTTGAAGAAACAAATCAGAAGGCCCAGAATCTTTATCCTGAAATGTGTCCTGTACATACGTCTGAACTGCTTGGCAAATATCCCTAATATCTGTCACAACAGTACCTGTAACATCTAATAAAGCTGACATAACATACCGTTTAGAACCTTGTGAGGATAAATCATATGGATTCGCTTGCTGACAAGTATCTTTGAGCAGATATTTTTGCTGAAAAGAATTTCTATCTTCCTGTGATTTAAGAAAATCAAACATTTTACCCTTAAGGTCCAAAAGCTTCTGTTGTACTGTACCATCTGAATGTGTCACCCGAGCTAATAACTTTAAGTGCTGAGCCCTGTAACCGAGTTATGATAAATATTGATCTCTAGCTTTTGTTTTAGACAACTGAATAAAAAACAGTTTCAAATCCTGTTTAGTATCTTCCCACCACTCAGTGGGGCTATCGTATAAAAAACAGAGATTAGAACGTAATTCAAAGAACGACTATACATGTGCCCTAGTAAGTTCTTCTTGTAAAAAAGAATTATTTAATTTCCAGTGAGAATAGCCCATCAGAAGCTTTTGGTGATACCCAATTAATCCTTTAACCACCACATGGTCAGAAGTCTCCATAGATAAAACAGAGACCTCTGAAACCGTAATCTGATCAGACAAAAACCAAAAATCTATTTGGGAAGATAAAGTACCTTTAAAGAATGTATGTTTAGGAGATATGTGTAAAATATCATACACATCCCGTAATTTATTTTGTTTTACAGTCTGAAGTAACGCATTAGTATCACAAAAAAGTTTTTGCGACATTTGTCCCCAATCTTGTTGAGCAAGGCCACAGTTAAAATCACCTCCTCACAGCACTAATTTCGAAGTATGCAAATAAGGAGCAATGCATTTAAAAAGCAAAGATCTATCCGCTTTTAGTTGAGGGGCATAGATGTTAATAACATGATAAACACAGCCATTAATAACTACATCAATAAGCATAGCCTGACCAGGTGAAATATCCAGAACGTGTAAAATTGTGACAGCAACATCAGAAAACAAGAAACCCAAGCCAGTACATTGATCTTCTCCTAAGGACCAGATGGAAACACCCCACCTCCAATCCTTTTTAGCTGCCTTTAGGTCTAATAAGGAATGCAATCTTGTGTCTTGCAACAAAATGACATGCCCACGACCCTCCTGCAAGCTGGCAAAGGTAACCCTCCTCTTCATTTGTGATTTAATACTATTAACATTAATAGTAAAAAAAGAAAATATTGTCAGCCATGAAAGTGCAAAAGAGAAGGAAACACTACAGAGGTAAGCAGTCGACCACCTGAAAAAATGACAGAAACACATCATTTCCTTTTTTCCATTTTTTGGGCTTCGGTTTATCTCCGACACCTGCATCAGGTGCAATTTCAGCATGTGAGAAGGCTACTGAGGAAATGTCAGAGTCTATACCATCCTCTTCTCAGTCCTGTTCAAATAATATGGCATAAGAATTGTAAACAGGAACTGAGGAAGGTTCTAGAGATGCCTGTTGCACTTCTAACACAGCTTTAGTAGATTTAGATCGAGTCACCCTTTGGAAAGGAGTATCCTGTTGCAGATCCAGAGGAGGCATACTAGCCTGATCACCATCAGTTCCAGGATTGTGGTCAGATTCCACCACCAGGTCAACTATATCAGTATCTCCAGGTGGAGGCATTGTACAGGAGGGATCCTGAGGTGGAGGAACTGCACAAGAAGTTGTCTCCACTACGACTACCTCCGAGTCTAAGGTTTCCAACTGTGAAAGTTCCATGTCCAAATGTACACTATCGGCAGCATCCACAGGTTCCTCACAATGTGGTGTATCCACTCTCTGAGGTTGTGGAGTAGGAGGATGCAATTGTTGAAGCAAGTCATGCATCCTCTGTCTTTCTTTTTGGGTATTAGCAACAAAGACATCCTGCTCAGCTCGAATAGTGGGATCAACATTATATGGGAAGTCCATGAACAACTGCAAAATGTGTGTCCTTGTTCATCACATAGGTTACATTTCATAGGTCGTCTGCAGTGTATACCAATGTGTCCCAATTCACCACAAAGGCCACATTTTTGCTGGTCACAAACATTACTAAGATGACCTAAATTTCCACATTTATAACAGGCTCTGGGCTGACCAGGGTAAAAAATCACACCCCTATCCCTTCCCCAAAAAAAAACAATTGGGGAGATGCTTCGTAAGACCTTGATCTAAATGTAGGTCAACCAGATAACGCCAACCCCCAGTCCAAAGGTGTTCTTCGTCTAATATAGGCTCAGGTTGACCTTTCACCATACAATGTTGTTGTAACCAGCAGGTTATGTCTGCAACATTTACCCCATCATTGCGAAACAACACAGTTATTTTTTCAGTCACTGGTTTAGTCAAAGGAATAGCAATAAAAGACTTCCACAATGGTGTATGCTTAAGAGCCTGAAACTGCTTCCAGAACTGTTCCAGACCCACTGGATGTTTGAAACTAACATCAAAAACAGAGTCACCTGGCATGTGAATTAGTGCATAGATTTCATAAGCATAAAACTTCATGCTGCCTTTAAGGAGTTCATGCCCAACAAAGCGTCTATTGGGAACCTCAGACAAAGGCCCTCTAAATTTGAGATGAACTGCATTCCATCTCATTGCAGGTTCAGAGAGCAGTCCAAAACTAGCAGGAAACAACCGTTCAGTCACCTTATCATGCCAGATAGTAGTGGGGGGTTCTTGTAGAGGAGTAGGCCTCATGAGAGCTGCGACAGAGGGGGAAGCCAGCTGTGGATTATCAACAGCTAAAATGCCACCAGTAAGGGGAGAAGGGGAAGGGGGTGCAGTAAATAAAGGAAGGTCTCCTTCAAGATGCTTAATATTGTCCAGGATGGGATCCTGAGACATTTCTGGAGCAAGCTGAGCCCCTAACAAAGGGGTATTCTGTCCAGGAGGGAGCAGAGAATCAGGAACAGCCACTGAAGCAGAGCTATGCTGTTCTGAGCCTGAAGCAGGGCCAATATCAACCCCAGAAGGCTCCAAGGGACAAGAAGTACCAATGAAGTTAGCATCCCAACTTTTACCATCTGGACTTTTAACCCAGCCAGCAGCTTCCAATGCCGTCGTAACATATGCAGCAGAAGTCTGAACAACCCCATCTGAGAGTTCCACCTCCGTGGAGATAGCAGAAACAGAGGGGGAACTTGCTACAACTTGTAGTAAAGATCGATTCTTTTTTTCTTTACCATGACCAACCGTACCCCTATGTTTAAGCCCAGTCCCTTTAGGAGAGATTCCTATATGAAAGCGACCAGCCAGAGAAGGGCTAGAACCCAAGTCACCCGATTCAGCAAGGCTGTCCCTGACTACAACAGCCAGGGCAGGTCCATCATTAGAAATAGGCACCCAAAAACAATCCAGTTCCATAATAGTCCCATTACCTGCATCCACAGTACTCACGGTCTCAGGTAGTGTCGTCGTACAATGCAGGGAATCCGTCTGGGAGAGAGGAGTAATCTCATGTACAGTGTTAGTCGCAAGTAATCCTACAACCTCACTGCTCAGCACAGCAGGAGACCGGACAACATCCAGTTCCTGCACGTCCACAGAAACAGCCGACGTTCGTCCCAGTTCTTGCAATAAACGGTTCCTGGTGAGCAGGAACCGTCGCTGTTCTTCCACAAGTTGTTGTCGAATATACTCAGCATCACAGGCTCTATTTGAGGCAAGATCTATTGCAGGCACGGTCGGTAAGTCTACCAAAACTTGAACAGGAGATCCAGAAACATTTTCAGTAACCAAATCAGCTCCCTCCATACAGTCGTCAGCCATGGTGATCACTAAGGAGAAGGAGGGCTAAGGAGGTGATCAGCATCTCAGCCTCCCACACGTCTATCCTCTCTGCCAGCAACAAGCAGACTACAGAATCCAAGGCATATGCAGCGCCTTCTAACAGAGAGTAGGGGAATTTCCCCGGTGCCCTGGCCAATTTCCCCCATTTCACTAAAATACCACCAACAGCTTAATCTGGTTCAAAGTCAGTTGGAATTCATCTGTATCCCCCTCCCCCGGGTCGTACCTGAAAATAGGCAGAATTTGTGTAGTGCACTTACCCAGTCAACAAAAACAAAATAAAAAATAATGATCTCTGTTACATGTTCATGTGTTAAGAGGGCAGTTTAATGGAGAGTTACACATACTGGTTTTAGATTGCAATCATACCTAAACAGTAATTTTATGGGTGTGCACAACCAAGTGTGGAGTAACGCCTGTTCAACATTGTTGATAGGTGGCTAGTTGTTATGACTGAGCTGTTTGTTATACATGGATGCTTTGGCCGTTCTCATTCTCTGCTCCCTGTGGGATTACCACCCTGTTGGGGTACTGTGAAGGCAAAAGAACCCTCCTGAGAAGGGTTCCACCCCTAGAGATGCTGTGGGAACATAATTACTTTATGCTGAAGGTACCTTAGGAAGGAACCCAAGGAATGAAGCCAGCTGCTAGAGTAAAAGGGCAGGATTGTGGGGCAAAGAAACAGAGCTTCTGAATGAGTCTGGAACAAGCTGATTTACAGTAAATAGCCCAGGAAGGGAGAGATGGCTTGTTGCTCCAGACCATCGTACAATGGGCATAGTCTTTTTAATTCAATGGGAATAGGCAACAAAAGTGTAGAGTAATGCTCGTGCAACATTGTGGCTAGGTGGCTAGTTGTATGATTGAGTTATTCGACTGCTATATATGGATGCTTTGGCCATTTGTACTGCCTCTCTTCCCTGCTGGAGTACCACCCACGTGAGGCACCACGAAGGCAAAGAAACCCTATTGAAGAGAGTTGCACCCGTAGAGGTGCCGTGGGAACATAATTCCTTTAGGCTAAAAATACCTTAGATAAGAAAAACAGAGCAGTGCACTTCCAAACTCCCCCAAAGGTGCTTCTGTCAATAAAATCACAAAAAACTTGAAAAACAGCGCTACATACCTGGGCTCAGTCCATATGTTATTTATTGTTTTGCAGTCCCAAACATGTAAAGAAACGCCAGGCCACACTGCTCCTATGTATTGCCTTGCAATAAGACTTCATCAGAGGGCAGAGCCAGTGGGTACAGACAACATTTAAATCGCACAAGAAACATTGTAATTGGACAGTTCATACCATAGTTATACAAAATTCCACCAATGTTATTGTACAGATGTGTAACATTATTATAAGTAAAGCACAAACCTTTAACCACCTATATAAAATCATTTTTATTTGATTTACAATAAGATATCTTACCCAAATGCAACAGAACCATCATGTCTTTAAACAGACTGCTATAAATTATGGACGTCTTTTCAATTTCTTCCTCACACTACTATCTGTCTGAAACACCTCCATGTGCAACTTCTTTCTAATTAATATTACATATTTATTTATGTTGCACTTAATTTTAAGGGGGTTCTAGATAGACAACTACAAAGCAACAAAGTGGTACTGTGACTCTGGGTTAAAAAGGAGATAGAATACTACATTGCAAAATACTAGTATCTCCCACTGTAGCATTCTATCACCTTTATAGCAGTCTGTTTCAAGAAATGATGGTTCTGTGGCATTTGGGTATGATATCTTGTTGTAAATTAAATAAAAATGTGTTTATATAGGTGGTTAAACATGATTTCTTTTTATAAAATATAAGACATATCAAACCCAAACTGCACATGCATGTATAACTCATATTTATTTATTTCGTTTTTGTTTACCAGGTAAGTGCACTAGCCATAGCGATGACTATTTTCAGGCATGGCCCAGGAGAATTACAGAGCAAATTTTCAGGGAAGTTTCAGACAGTGGCAAATACAGAAAAAGGTACAAAAGCAAGGTAAGATAACATCAGGATTTCCATTAACATATAGGGTACAGAGTTTAGGAGAAGATTATAAAACAGAGGTAGCATTGGTTTGCATAGTAGGTTCAAAACCGTCTTTGAAGTTAAATAGTCAGGTAATTAGCATTAATATGCCAGGTAAGGGCCCCGTCTGAGAAACTGGACTAATTCTTCACACATCCCAAGAGGTTGAGGTGAGACGGAGGTACAAATAGATACATACAGCATGCACTAAATATATATGTGCTGTTTAGGTTACATATGTCTTATATTGTACAAAAAATGCATTTCCATGGTCAGATTTTGTTTAAAAATTTTTTTTTAGGTATTTCCCAAGGTATGGGAAAAAACAGTAATGTTTTAATTGTCTTGCTTGCCATCATTAGAAAGGTAATTTAGTGCTAAATAATGTAGCCACTCATACTTCATGTGTACCTATTATGGTTTGTAAGCAATACATGCAAGATTTCCACTGATCTTTTTGGGGTACAAAGGAACAGTTAAGCTGCCACCTACAGGCTTTGCAGGACACAAAGACTGAGGTTTCTACTGCCACCTAGAGGAGCTAATGGGCAAAAAGAGTTAACTGAATTGCACTGATATCCTGAGTTTGAATTCTAGCATGGTGTCTTCTCCAAACTGGTGCACTACTGCAAACTGACCTTTGCTTGTGATCCACATATCCTAAGTGTAAATCCTGGCTTGTGGGTTTCTCTGTATTAGTGCACTGATACAGACAGACCTCTGCTTGTGATCCATACATCCTAAGTGTGAATCCAGGCATGAGGTTCTTCACACTGGTGTACAGATGCAGACATATATCTGCTTTTATTTTTTCCAAAAAATATTTTATTGTATTCAAATTTACACATATACCTATATAACATAGCAAGGTTACTGAGCCTAGACACAGAGCAGGCCTTCGACTGAGTGGCATGGCCATTCCTGGCGGCTGCCTTGGGGAGAATGGGCTTCTTTCAACAATTTGGGAAACTTATCAAACATTTATATGATAACCCCAGAGCATATGTTAAAATTAATAGACATATTTCGGATCTGTTCCCACTTTATAGGGCACTGAACAGGGATGCCCACTCTCCTCTTTATTATTTGCATGTATTTAGAGCCGCTCGCCCAAGGCATCAGACAAAATGTAGAAATTTTGAGTATCAACATAGGTGGCAAACACCACAAGCTGGCACGCTACGCAGCTGATCTGCTACTTTATCTCACCTCCCTGATAAATCCTTGCTTCATTCATGAGACATCCTTATTGCTTTTGGACACCTAGCAGGATACAAGTTAAACATGGCAAAGACAGAGGTCCTTCAGATTCATTACTCTCCATCTCCACATATATGTAAAACTTATCCTTTTAGATGGGACCTCCCCTCTTTAAAGTATTTAGGGGCATAATTGATGGGAGATTTTCATACATTAGTATCTTGTAATTATGACCCTTTGTAACGACAAGTTAGTAAAGATTTAGAACTATGGAAAAATGTACCTCTTCCCCTAATCCAAAAGAAATAGATACAGTCCACATGAACTTACTTCCTAGATTTCTTTATTTTGCTCAAACATTACCACTTACACCTCCAATAACCTTTTTTTGAGAAATTAACAAAAAAGTTCCTGATTTATTTGAAAGGGGGACAATATCCATGTATCAGGTTCTCCCCCTTACAGCTTCCAAAACAACTGGGTGGACTTGCTTTACCACACTTGACAACATACTATAGGGCTGCTCAATTACATATTATTTTCCTATGGTTAATAAAATGTATCAAGCACATTGTAGAGATTTGGAGGTGAGAGAGAAGAACCTACATTTCCAGGAGAACCTACATCTCCTAAATATGATATTACTGTCACATCCCCTTATACCTATAAAATATATAACCACCAATCCATTCACAAGTAACATTTTGAGACACTGGAGATCCTTTTTAGAGACTCCCCCAGTAAGACAAGTTTGATACCTCTTATATTCACTCCCATATCTAGCCTCAGTCCTCCCAGCCCATTTGGACCACTGTTTTAAGAATTTGGAATGACTCAGGCTACATTTAATATTTCATTTTATAAAAAATGATAAGATACTAACATATGAAGAGTTACAACAAAACTACTCGTTAAGGGAGGCAGACCAAAAGTAAAATAGAAACCAGAATCATAAACCTAGTTATGACTGATGCACACCAGCATGGTTTCACCACTAACTGACCTTGTACAACCAACCTCATCTCA
Organism: Neoceratodus forsteri; assembly: GCA_016271365.2. Classification (NCBI taxonomy): domain Eukaryota; kingdom Metazoa; phylum Chordata; order Ceratodontiformes; family Ceratodontidae; genus Neoceratodus; species Neoceratodus forsteri. The sequence goes on from CM028137.1 coordinate 819,161,502, forward strand.
TTCTATAACTCAATCAGCACTAGCATAGATAACAAACCAGTGGATGTTATTTTGCTCAACTTCGGTAAAGCATTTGATAAAGTACCGCATAGAGAACTAATCGGGAAATTATCCAGACTCGGAATAAACACACACATAGTTAAATGGGTACATAAATGGTTGGAATCTAAACCCAGAGAGTAAGGATTAGGGGCAGCCTTTCCACACCAAGGAAAGTCACCAGTGGGGTCCCACAAGGTTCTATCCTGGGACCTACTCTTTTTAATGTTTTTATCAGAGATATAAATACCGGCATAAAAAACACTATCATAAAATTTGCCAATGATGGTAAACTGGGGGGTGAGGTAGACACTAAAGAATAATACTACACAATCTGCAGTGACCTCCAGATGATTGAAAATGGTATACATGCAACAAAATTACACTTAACCAGGATAAATGAGTAGTACTGCATTTTGGTAAAAACCATCACAAATACCCATTCCATCTTAATAACCAAGTGCTTAAGCCTTTACTCAAAGAATGAGATCTGGGAATCATGGTGAATACTAGTCTCACATCAAGGGACCAATGCAAGCGGTTTGCCCAGACAGCAAACTCAATACTGAAGAGAGTAAAGCGCACCTTTGTAAATAGAAGTCAATCCCTTATTATCCCTCTGTATAGAACATACATCAGGACATATATGGACTTTGATTCACCTTTCTGGAGTCCTCATTAGATTAAAGATAAAAAATTACTAGAGTCAGTCCAGAGAAGAACAACAAAATTGGTCCCCCACTTAAGACACCTACCCTATGAAACTAGATTACAACAGACAGGCTTGGCCAGCCATGAGGACAGAAGAAAAAGGGGAGACATGCTGCAGCTCTATAAAATTCTTAACAATGGGGGGCTTGCTGAGCAATGCAGATTTAAGTTTATGAATAGAAATGTCAATCTTAGAAGCCACCACAGGCAGCTGCATATCCAAAAGGCCAACACATGTAAAAGGGATAACTTCTTTTCAATTAGGGCTGCTAAGACTTAGAATCTGCTTCCCCACGAGGTAGTTCAAGCAAGGAACTTCAGTGACTTTAAAAATAGGTTAGACGGACACTTAAAATAGGATGGGACCAACACTAACTGAGACACCCACTAGGAGTGGGAGACACTCATGATGGGCTCATACCTTCTTGTGTCTAAACAAACCGAGTAAGATAGATTTTGTTATGTTCAGGCGGTAGATTTCATAAAACAACTCTTGCACCTAATCTGGCAGGTCCCCCCCCCCCAAGTAATGCAGATGGGTCCAGATATTCAAAAGTGTTGCGCAATTGCAACAGTGTTGTGCCATCGCAACCCACTGATACTAAGCGATATTCAAAAGGAAAAGTGTGCACCACAAATCCCGATGCACCGGAGCACATCAGTAATGTATGCAGGTGCAGGTGGGGGGGGGCGTGCCCATGCATACCCTGCATAGCCCGATATTCAGCTCGGGATGTGCAGAGCCATGCATGCGCAACCCCTACCTGCACCAGCACAAAGTTGAACCAAAAAAAAAGGAACAATTGATGGCCATCCACAGGTGAGCTGCCGCATTGCATGGCGCAACACAGCAGCTGCCACCTGCAGGTGGCCACCCGACGGCTGCACCTGGCGCCCCATGTGTCGTGGGCATTTGTACAAAAAGACTTCTGTCCAATATCCCTGGTGGTCCAGTGTACAGTGTCTGCCCGATCGCGGGCATTTGTAATGAAAAAAAAAAGTCTTCATCCAATATCCCTGGTGGTCTGGCGGTTCCCCTCCCCACCCACTGGCCCCACCACCCCGCTCCCCGTCAGCCAGCAGGTGGCAGCACCCCACCGCCTGCCACCGCGCCGCCCGCCAACTGACACCGTCAGCGGGGCTGTCGCCCGATGGTCCTGGCGTGAGCCAATGGGCATGCACTCCGTGCCGTACTACACATTCCAATATGTGAATGGGATCCATTCACATATCTGGAATGTATGGTATGGTGCAGACTGCACCCGCAGCTCACGCTGTGGACCAGTGGGCGTGCAGCCTACCGGCGGTGTCAGTCGGCGGGCGGTGCGAGGCGGTGAAACTGCCGCCTGCCGGCTTGACAGAGGCGGGTGGTGAGGCTCAGTGGCGAGTGAGGCTGGAGCTAGACCACCGAGATGTGAACAGTCTTTTTCATTACAAATGCCCATGATCAACAGACAGCGGTCACTGGACCACTAGAGACTATGGACAGAAATATTCTTTCATTACAAATGCCCACGATCGGGCAGACAGCGGTCCAGTGGACCACCAGGGATATTGGACAGAAGTCTATTCTTTTTATTACAAATGCCCGCAATCGGGCAGACAGCGGTCCACTGGACCACCAGGGATATTGGACAGAAGTCTATTCTTTTCATTACAAATGCCCGTGATCGGGCAGACAGCGGTCCACTGGACCACCAGGGATATTGGACAGAAGTCTATTCTTTTTTTTACAAATGCCCGCGATCAGGCAGACAGCAGTCCACTGGACCACCAGGGATACTGGACAGAAGTCTATTCTTTTTTTACAAATGCCCGCGATCGGGCAGGCAGGTCCACTGGACCACCAGGGAGTTTGGGGATATTCTTTCTTTACTTAGCCTGCGATCGGGCGGGCAGGTCCACTGGACCACCAGGGATTTCTGATTTCCCTTTTTTTACTGCAGCCCGCAATCGGGCTGTGAAGCACATTGCCGGCTGCAGGGGGTGTCGGTCCCAGCTGCTGCCTGGCAGGGCATCAGGCGCCAAAGTCACGGGGATCGGTACCTGTATGCAAATGGGGCCATAATGACATGCAAATGGCCCCATTGCGCCTTGCATACATTATGGCCCCATTTGCATGTGCACTTTTGAATATCAGCGGTTGCTGCGCGCAGCGCAATGGAACTGCGCTAGCACATCCCCCTGCTCCACTCTGGCCACTTGCGCTGGCACAGTGCCACTGTGCCATGCACACTGCGGGTGGCCAGGGTGCGATATTCAACGATGCTGTGCCATGGCGCAGCTCCGTTGGATATCGCCCAATCCACACACCTGCGCAGCCAAGTTGCGCTGTGCCCAAGCTTGCGCCACAGCCTGGTGCAGTTTGAATATCTGGGCCTTAGTGTTTAAGGTCATAGAAGGCACTGCCCCCTCCTTTTCTACATGCTCTCTTATATTTACAGCGCTGAACCCAGAATCCACTCATGCTGTCAAACAGGTATGGGAAACAGATACCCATGCTTCAATAGATGACAAGGATTGGGCTAGACACCTCAAATATTTGCATTCAGCCACGAGGTCGCATAGTTGGAAAGAATTTTCCTGGAAAGGAGTAGTCCAGTTTTTTATAGTACCTGCTGTGCAGTGTAAATATATCCCAGGAAGGGGCGGGGGCAGCTTGTTGGATGCACTGTGGGCACTCGACAGCCTCACACAGGCATATTTTCTGGGAATGCCCTGTATTAGCCCCATTTTTCACTTCACTAAAGGGAGCACTGTCAGATAATTTTGATATCCCATTGCGTTTAACAGTAAACATGTTTTCCTTTTCTTGCTATGAAGCCCCGTGATGCTCTTCTTCAGTGATGAAACTTTTGAATATTTGCCTATTAGCAGCAAAAAAAGCCATCACAAAAAAATTGGCTTACTAACAATGCCCCCACACTTTTTATGTGGCAAGATCTGGTTACGGGGATTTATAAAATGGAGAAGTAAAGAGCAAAAATTAACCACCATATTGAATATTTTGAAATTTTCTGGAGGATATGGGTGATTTACATTATGAAATATAGACAAGACTTTGTGCTCTGAGAAAGCAGGGTATGGGAGCTATTCCACAGGTGATGGGGATAAAGGGTGTGCTCCACAGGCCTCCGTTTTTATTTCATGAACAAATCTCTGAATCTGAATTCCTTGGATTACAATTATGTATTATTAATTTTCATGTCCCAAATGGACTGGGAAGTAACTTTTATGTATTTTAGTTCATCTTCAGAGGTATTTTAAAACCTATGGACTAATAAACCTTGGACTTAAGACCATTCTCCACATACTATAAACATTTCTTTTACTGTAGCTAGACAGTATATTAACTTATTAAGTCATCTCTTAAACAAATGTTTAACTATAAGCAGCCTTGGTCTTTTATAGCTTTACTGTTGTCTGTGTAACAGTTTTGTAATTTCAAAAGTTCAATAAATATAAAGTTTAAAAAAAATGGCAAGATTGTGCATTTAATAATAGTCTTTCCCATACATCTATAACTCTTACAAAAACTGATATTATGGGACAGTACATTATAAATTAAATTCCTTATCTTTTTAAATTTACAGCTAGGCCATACAACACAGTACTGTAGTTACAGAATATGATCCAGTGGTGGAAAAGGGCTAATAAGGTCCCTGCATGAACCCTGTGTGATATCCTCCAGGTGTTCCACTTGGTACCATGATCTTTCAAAGAGCAATGTTTCTTTTCATTTGTGCCACCATCTTTGCTCAAAGTTTGGGGGGAAGTTCTGGCTGTTCCAGTGTTCCAGAACGATTCTTTCTGTGGCCATTGTACCAATACTTAGGACCTTCTGTTGATATTTTTTTTTGAGTTATCTATTTTCTCCCCACCATGCCCTAGATCCACATCTCCTTTAGGCAGCCAAGGGTGCCAACACTCCTCCATTTAGCCCCCTCAGCCTCATATTGCAGCCAACCCCTGGGGTAGCTCAGCATTACCCTCTCGCTGAGTGGGTCCCTCTCCTCTGAGGGGGAAGACACTAATGGGGGCGGCCCAGCACACTATATTTTTACTTCAGCCTCGGGGTGCTGCTGAGGTGGACTAGCCCGCAGGAAGTCTGGAGGGTGCCAGTAGACCGGATGCCATCATCCGGCCAATCTGGAGTGGTTTTTCCCATTTGATGGCACTTCCCACATTGCAACACTTTCTGCAGTGCTCCCGGTCTCCACCGGGGGCTGCTGCAGAGCCAAGCGGCCCTGTAACCCACCCCAGGAGAGGAGAGCAGTCCTACGGACACTCAATCCTCCGCTTCCCCTGCCGAACCCCGGCGACCTGAGTCCATTCCCGAACCTGGGTTGCTGGCGTGGTGCGAGGTAACGTGCCAGTGCCCCAACCCTCTGCACCACCGGGCTGCTGTTGATTTTTAAATAGATTAAGTATATCAAAACATTTAGAAGTACAACTTCTGGTTGACATGGGATACTGGTACTTAGTAACTGCCTAAGCGAATTGGATGAGATCTGCCACCATTTATAAATTGAGGAACAACTCCACAGATTATGGAATAGATCTGTGGTTTGACCACATCCATGCCAGCATCAACTTCAATAATTTGAATTTAATTGATTTACGTTTTGGGGTGTAATATAGGCTCTATTGACTATTTTAATTTGTATAGATTTCTTTTACTTTTGCTGAAATATAGCTTTTATTAGCAGCTATGTGTAGTTTTTTGCAAATTAAGATTCTGATCAAAACCTTTAAGGTCATCTTTCCATTTATTATGAATTTGTTGTCTTCCTTATGAATTTTTTAATACCAAGATGATATTATGCTCTTTCTGTTTTTTGTAATGGGTTAGCAAGTAACTTCCCTGATTTATCCCCTTGGAGATATCTCAGACCTTTAACTCACAGGGTATTCCCTTCAATTTCACGATTAACTCTTTCTTGAACGCTAAGCCAAGTGAGCCATTTTTTATACTATTTCTCTCAATCCTGGAAGATTAACCCATCCAGTTCCGTAAATTCCTTTTGCAATAACTGTTCCTCTTCTTTTTGTTTTTTTAGTATACCATGACAGTATGAAATTATCACCCCACTCCCAATTACCACTTTGAAGGAATCCCAAAACAATGTAATGGATGTTTGTCCTGAGTAGTTAAAATACCAAAATTCTTTAATAGCTTTACATATATTTTGCAGAAATTCTGATATTTTTAGTAAGTTTAGTTTAGTTTATTGTTCTAGGAATTATTACCTTTGAGACAATGACTCTTTTACAAAGGTTCCACGTCATTTAAGTACAGACAAAAAGGTTACATAGAATGGCACTACAATTGTGTTGTGTCAATATCAAGAAAACATAGACAATAAATATCAAACATTTGTGCAAAGGACAGGTAATACCAAGTAAGTAAGTATAGTAAGTCATAATTAAAGGGCCAACAATGGGGTTTACTAATTTCTTCTACTAACATAAAGATTGCTTCCACTACAGTGTGATCAGACAAAAGGACTGAACTGTTTGAAGTGGTGAATATTTTTTTTAAAAGGGATTTAGATATGAAAATGTAGTCCAGTCAAGTAAAGCAATTTGCTTTTTTGTCATAGTGTATAAATTCTTTAACTGAAGGATTTTCCACCCTCATTGTGTTGGTCTAAAAGGTTTTTTAACATTCTTGATACCCTTTCATTATTATAAGTAACAGGAGAACTTTTATTCAAGGAGGGATCTAAACGTGCATTATAATCTCCCATAATAACAGTGTATACTTACTGCAACAGTTTCTAATAAACCTTGTGATACCTTTGCTAGATAATTTTAATATTTATTGAAAGGCACATATAAAGAACCATTTGTAAGTGTAGTTCCCTTGAAGTCATTCTTAATTAATACAATCCAACCCTTCTCGTCTGTCCACTTTTTATGGTATTTGAAGTTAATATTCTTTCTTATTTTGCTTAGCAAAATCTGAATACTTCTGCTCAACCTTCCAGACCAATATTAATAACCCTTCCAAATTCTGGAAAGTGATCCACGCTCGCCCCGCCCACACACACACACCTCTCCTCAAGATTAACAACACCCAGGTTGCTGAGCATCTTAATGTTGCCACAAAATTGAATTCATATTTTTCCTCCTATGCCTCGGCCCTCCTTTCCTCCTTACTGTCTCCCCTACCAGCTGACACCCCCTCCTCTTGCAATCATCCTGCCTCACTGTACTCCTTCTCCTTCTCTAATATCTCACCCCCTGACACCTTGACAAAATTTTTGTTCACAACCCCTCAAAAGGAAGCTCGTCTGATTGTCTAGATACTAAGCTACTATACCTATCAGCTCCAGCTATTGTGACTCCTCTCTTTCTATTCCTCAGCCTCTCCTTTGCTACAGCTACAATCCCTTCAGCATGGAAACACACCACTATACTCACACTGCCCAAGGGTGGCGACCCCCTCCACTCCTTCTAACTATTGGTCCATCTCCCTCCTACCTATCCATGCTAAGCTACAAAAGCATCTGGTCCTATCTCAACTCTCTCCTTACCTCTATGACTCTAATTTCTTCACCCCATTCCAATCTGGCTTCCGGAAGAATCACTCCACCACCACCTCCCTGGTTAGGCTCACTGACTCCATCCTCTCAGGGACGGACAGTGGCCAAATCACTTCTGCCATTTTTGTCAACCTAGCAAAGGCTTTCAACACCATCTCCCATCCCCTACTCCTAGATGCTCTTTCCTTGGTTAGCCTAACTGAATCTGCCACAAACTGGTTCAAGGCCTACCTAGTAGGCCTGACCCAGTTGGTTAGAATCGCTGACTCTACCTCCCCACCTCTCCCCATCAACACTGGTGTACCCCAGGGGTCTGTACTGGGTCCTATCTTATTTTCCATATTCCTAAATTACCTTCTCTCAGACTGCTCATCCTCTTCTATCCACAGGTATGCCGATGACGCAGTCATCTTCAAATATGGCCAGTCCCCTGTTGATGTAGAATCCAGATTACAGCTCGACTTTAATAATGTTCAGCATTGGTTAAACTCCCATCAACTCTCCCTCAATGCCAAGAAGACTGTCTCCATGACCTTCTGCACCAGGCAGAGACTCTCTAGGCTCCCCTCACTGCCCTCCTTCCATACCCTTGATGGGACAGTCATTGAGGACACCTCAACCTTTAGGTACTTGGGTGTTTGACTTGACCGACACCTCAGCTTCTCTGGACATGTGGATGCCATCCTGAAGAAACTGCACTCCAGGCTTGGTGCATTACATAGGAACCATAGTTGCCTCCCACTACAGGCAAGGTGCGAACTTGTCCAGAAGATGATCCTACCTATTTTTGACTACTGTGATGTAGTCTACAGTGCCACTCCCAAGTCTTCCTCAGCCAGATTAGACACCCTTTTCAACTCCTTCTGTCGCGTCGCTCTTGACTCCCCCTCTTTTGCCCATCACTGTAACCTCTATCACTCTCTATCCCTTACTTCTCTAGAAAATTGCTACCTTCTCCACTGTTCCAAATTTGTGTCAAAATTTTGGTTTGGGACTCTCCCACCCTATCTCACTCCCTTATTATCCACTGTACCCCCCCCCAGACCATTGCCTTAGATCATATGATTCTCGTCTATTGGCAATTCCTCGTCACTCGACTACGGTAGGCCAGTTGGCCTTCTCGCATCACTTCCTTAAGCTATGGAATGCCCCCCCAAATCTGCTTATCTTCCTCCCCCTACTCCTTATCTCTAGTCCTAAATAACTTCTTCTTGGTTAACTGTACCTGCTGCTAATCCCACTGCCGGTTCCCTCTTCTACTCAGTTCCGCGTGCCCTATTCTACCCCTCGATCATCTACCTTAGCCCCCTTGACTAAGTTGACACCCTAATCGGATTGCATTAAGCTGGTCCCCCTGTTGTCAACTAATGAACTTCACTAATGCACTTATTAGAACATTGCTTTACGTACTGTGCTTATGAAAACCATTTGTTGTTACTATCTTGCTTCTGTGCTTAAACTGTATCAATGTTTAATTTTGGATGTAAATACCTTGTAGATTTTGTATGTTTACCTATATTCAGTACATAATGCAACCTGTTAGGTTGCTACTTTGTCTCACATCCTGTCTAAATTGCATTATGTTCAGTTAGCTGTATGTACTGTAATTGTATGTATGTCATCCCCCCCATTTACCCTTCCCCCAGGACACATTGTGAGATGAGTAACTTGTTGTTCAGTGTGCTCTTCCTAGTGAAACTTTTTAATCAATACAATAAATAAATAAAAGTGAAACTCCTGCACTTTTCTTTGTTCCTGTGGAAAATATGTAACTTCTACCCAATTCCTTAGTAGGTTTTTAGCCTCACTAGCCTCCAGATGAGTCTCCTGAAGTGCAGCCATGTCCACTTTAATTTGATTTAAATATGCCAGAACCGTTGCCCTTTTAATGGGGGAACTGAGCCCACTGGTGTTGAATGTGGCACATTTTTGTCAATTTTTTATTGTTATAAATTAATACATAAATAAAATCAGTTACATACATACATTAAAGAAATAGCAACGATCAAAAAGTGCTTAAGAAACAGTCTCTACAACACAAAAGCAAATAAAGAACTGAGTAATGTACTTAATGACAACTGGTACAATATTATAACTTAAACCAATAACTACATGTTAAGAAGGAAAGATAAATCTAAGTCACAGAGATATATTTAACTATTGCTACAAACAAAACATTAAAGTATAAATTAATACCAATTGTTTCCCCTTATGGCTGTAATATAGGGTACAGATCTAGTAGTTATGGAAGCTCTCATCAACCAAATTCTTTTTTTTTTCCGGTAAACATGGGACATCAGTTTTTCTTCATCTTTGGATTGAATCAATTTGGTAATGACTAGATGTGGTGGTGCACCATCATCTGGTCTTGATCTTAAAGATCTATTAATTCTGTCCACCTCTATTTTCACATTTGCTGGATCTGTTTCTCAGCAGGAACTTCCTTGAAGGGGGACCATAAAATAGAATGATTATGCCAGGCTTCAGGTATGTCAATTATCCTGATACTTTTTCTCCAAGGTCGGGACTCAAAATCCAACAATTTATTTTGTAGTTCCTTATGGGAGTTCTCCAATTGAGTGGCCTGTTGGAAAACTGATATTTGTTGATCCTCCAGCTCCAAGATTCATTGCTTCACTTTTTCTAGCTCTGATTTAATTTGTTTATTTTCCAATGTAATGGCTTCCACAGATCTCTGAATTTGGTTATTTTTCATTTCTAAAATAAGAATAGATGAGAGCTTCTTGTTCATTTTCACTGTTGCTTTAAATAACTTTTCTACCCAAACTGGCATGTCTGTGATTTGATCTGGCATGGAGACATAATGTCGCAAGACATTTTGCCGCATGCATATATCACATTGCCAAATCAGCACGATATACTGCATGCAGCATAAGTCTTTGTTAATGCGGGGGGCTCTGCTCCCGCACCCCCTGTTATGGGGGGCTGCACCCCCGAACCCCTCCAACTAAAATATCTAACTCCAGGGAGGTCAGTAAATATCGCACAAAGTGTGAAAAAAGGAATAAATTCATGCATCTGGGACCAGGAATCAAACCCGGTCCCAGACACTCTACCTGCTTCCTCCCCTGCCAGTGGCTCATCCCTTTGAGCCACAACAGCTGCTCAGTGGAAGCCCGTCCCAACAGAGGTGATGTCCTCAGCCTCTGACAGTGAAAGCAATAGTGCTCCAAGACCATTTGTGGTATTGCACCCTCTCACTGTCCTATACTGCGCTGTTGCAGTTTCAGGGTTTTGTCATACGCTATTAAGCATGCAACATTTTGACTCGGTACCATTTGGTCTTTATCTTTCTGAGTCCCCTCTGTAGACTCTTCTGAGTCATTACTGTAACATAGAAACATAGAAGTTGACGGCAGATAAGGACCGCAAGGCCCATCCAGTCTGCCCATTTCTTTTTCTACCTTATAAATGTGCCATTGGCCTTTGCTCTGTCAGTGGCCTATCTATTCATAGTCATTTGTATTGCTCCTTATGCCTATCCCATGCCTGTTTGAAGCCCTGCACTGTATTCATAGCCACCACTTTGTGGTAAGCCATTCCATGCATCCACCACCTTTCTGTGAAAAAGAATTTCTCACATTCCCCTTAATCTGGCCTCCTCTAATCTCATGCTGTGTCCTCTTGTCCTGCTATTTTTCTTATATTTAAACATGTTAGACTCTTTCACCTTGTTTATGCCCTTAAGGTGTTTGAATGCCTCGATCATATCACCTCTCCCTCCTTTGCTCAAGGGTATACATATTGAGCTCCGTTAATCTGTCCTCATATGTCTTCTGATGCAGTCCCTGCACCATTTTGGTTGCCCTTCTGGACTGCCTCAATTTGGTTAATGTCCTTGTGAAGGTGTGGCCTCCAATACTGCCGAGTACTCCAGATGGGGCCTAACCAGTGTCTTGTACAGAGGGATTATTCCCTCCTCTACGACTTGTGATACCCCTACTAATATACCCAACACCCCTAGCCTACTTACTGCTTTTAGAGGTCTGGCTTGATGATTTCAGGTCATCAGTGATGATGATGCCCAAGTCTCTTTCTTCCTTTGTGACTGCTAGCAACTCCCCTCCCAGCCTATAGGTGGCTTCAGGATTTCTCTTCCTATGTGCATGATTTTGCACTTCTTTGCATTAAATCCCAGTTGCCACTGTTCTGACCATTCTGCTAGTTTATCCAGATCTCTTCTCATTCTGCCCACCCCATCTGGATCATCTACTCTGTTGCAGATCTTGGTGTCATCTGCAAACAGACAAGCCTTACCCTCTAGTCCATCTGCAAGGTCACTAATGAAGATGTTGAAGAGGATTGTACATTTCCTCTGCTTCAGAGTTATTGATGTTATTATATTGATACTTGGTAGTGTCCACTTGTACATCACCCATTTCTTCCAGCAACTGAGTGCCTACACAGGGACCTTCTGGTTCATTCATAGCTGTGTGCAACTGAGGATTCACATACTACTTTTTAGCAATTTTTTTGTGTTAATGGCAGTAATACTTGTAATTCCCCTATTTGCATGGAAGTTGATAGAGGGCCTGGGTCAGCAGAATCCCAATTAAATCCTGAGTTAAAGGTTACTACTGCCAGAAAAGTCTGGGTAGCCATTCTTTTAGAATTCTTAACCTCCGGCATCACCACGATGCTGCTGTTTCATTGACTAAAGATCTTTGAGCTGGTTAGCGTTGCATTAATGAAGTGTTCACCTGTGAGATAAAAGCAAGATTTTCTTGTATTGTCCTTTCAGAATGGCTGGATTCAAGGTCATTCATTTCCAAAAGCCTCATACTTGTTTCTGGGATTTGCAGATCTCTCTTCACCATTTTTGTCATGCGAGTTCCAGAAGTGGATGTTCCCACTATCATCGGTAGTGAGGAGGACACATTATCTGTTCCTTTCTGTGCTGCAACACTAAACTCAGCATTTTGATTAGAGAGAACTTGAGCAAAAGCAGATTTCACTGAATCAGGTTGTTGCTTGGCTCCAATCACACACAGCTCTGTTTGAACTGTTACCCGTTCAGCCCAGTGCAGCTCCGTTTGGTGTTTTACTTGTAAAGCAGTACACACATCTATGTCTCCAACTTGCTGTTTAGTAACATTCTTTCCTTGTGGTGTGGGGGGCTTTAGGGATTTGACAATCACTCCTTCCTTCAAAGGTGTGCAAGTGTTTTGTGTAGGAATTCTAAGTGACAGACCTATGATCCCACTATCATTGGATTCTGTTGTGTTTGGTTTCAGCTCATTTCTCTGGTTTCCCACATTTGAATCTCCCTGCTACAGAGTCACTTCTGTTGGTGAGTAGTTTTTGCCAATATTTTCATTGTTCTGCTCTTGAAGGATGTTAGCTTCCAAAATTCATTGTTGTAATTATTACCATGGGAGCCTGAATGGTTTTTCACATTGGTTTACTGTCAGGTTGCTTAGTTTTGGAGTGTTTCCTCAGTGTCATAATGCCAAGTGCCACCAGAGTTTTAGTCTGTTTCTGATAATAGTAGCTAGGTACCGCTGTATGTTCAAATTGCTGCATTAAGTCCCAGGAGCTGATATTTTATTAAATATCAGACAGATCTTCACAAGTCTGGGAGACCTGCATCACAGCCAATTGTTCTAGCTTGAACATTTCAGCATTGATCAATTACTATAAACTACTGGTGTGATCCTGTTTCAGACAGAAGTCCATCTTCTTCCAAGTTGTGTAATTGGGTGTGCTTTGAAACAACTGAGAAGCTGCATGGGATATACTATATTATACAATGGCAAGAAAAAATCCTGGACTCCGATTGGTCAGTCTTGGGCTGGACCCGTGATGTTAATCAGTACAACATCACAGGTCTAGTCTCAGCCTCACTGTGGACCTGCTGCTCAGCAGCAGCATGCTCATCATTTGCTTGATTGTTTCATCTGCTCTTAAAAAACAAAAACATTTTTCCACACGAAAACATCTTTAAAATATTTTTTTATGCTGTATAACAACGAGCCATTAGAATAATAGTATCATGCCCAGGTGTAATATGCTTAGATATCGCCATCAGTTGATCGCACTCGCTCGCCGGGGTGCGCGCCCAACCACCTGAGGCGTGACGTTATCCCAGCACGACACACACCCTGTCGGGCATTATTGCTTAATTGGGCTATATATCTGCAACAAATCTCTCTCTTGCTTACATCTGAGGGAAGTTTTCCTTACTTTTACATTGGTATTGCTTTGTGTTTAATTATTTTAGTTTTTAATTCAGGAAGGGGGTTTTCAAAACTGCTTATCTTGTCAGCATCTTCAGAAGGGTTGAAATAACTGCATATTTGATTTTCCTTTGTGGCTAACTGGACTGTCTCACTAGAATTCTGTGACAATCTGCATCAATATATTTTGCAATATTTGCTGGTGGTGGCTGTGTGCTTTAAAATAGCAAAGGCTGCAGTTTGTAATTGGATGCCGGACATAGCCTGAGGTGGGGGAAATTGTCTTCACAAGTCAGGGAGATCTGCATCACAGCCAGTTGTTCTAGCTTGAACATTTCAGCATTGATCAATTACTATAAACTACTGGTGTGATCCTGTTTCAGACAGAAGTCTATCTTCTTCCAAGTTGTGTAATTGAGTGTGCTTTGAAGCAACTGAGAAGCTGCATGGGATATACTATATTGGACTAGATATCTGCAACAAATCTCTCTCTTGCTTACATCTGAGGGAAGTTTTCCTTACTTTACAGTCTTACATTGGTATTGCTTTGTGTTTAATTATTTTAGTTTTAATTCAGGAAGGGGTTTTCAAAACTGCTTATCTTGTGAGCATCTTCAGAAGGGTTGAAATAACTGCATATTTGATTTTCCTTGTGGCTAACAAACCACCAGGCTGTTTTGGGGCTGGGGAGGTTTACCTGTGTCTGACTTGGATGTCTGGATTTTCTCTGTTTGATTAGCAGGGTATTTTCTCTGTCAAATTGTTGTGTAGGGCATCTTGCTGACAGGAAGGCACTCATCGCAGCGGTGGGTGAGAGTTTTAGCTGATTGTTTTGTGAGGGCACAGTTTAGGCCCAACCCTTCCCACCCCTCACCTCACCCACCCCTGGAAATAGTTCCTTTATACCTGGGGTTCTGACATCATTTTCTCAAGAGCGCAAGGTGCATTTATTTTTTATTTTTATTTTAAACATTTGTTTACCAGGTAAGTACAATGAGCCAAAGGCCCGTTTTCATGTTCGACCTGGTGACTGAATACAGTCAAGATGTTACAGTACACAAAAAAAAAATCACAAACAACAATAACGAACATAACATAACATAAAATAATATAAAAGAAATTACAATTAAAAACAACAGCAATATAATTTATCAAGAAAATAATCTTTTAACCTAATTTTAAAAGTTTGATGACAAACATTTTCATATAAAGCAATAGGAAGCTCATTCCAGTTTTTAGCAGCACAGTAAGTAAAAGAACTATCCCCCATTTTAGTCTTAGTATTAGGAACATTTAACTTAATTTGTTGATCTGAACGAAGTTCCCGAGAGTTTATTTTAACATGAAGAAGTGAATATAGTGGAGAATCGATCCCTTGACAAAGAATTTTATGAGTTAATAAATATAGGCTATATAAAGAACCCATCCTGGGAGGAAGTCAGGAAGATAACCTATACAACTCACAATGGTGAGTATAATAAGGCAAATTAAAGGTAAATCTACAAATACCATGGAACACATTTGTAAGAAGTAATAAATCTCTACTTAACAAACTAGTAAAAAGAAATTAATTATAATTCAATTGAGGTAGTAAAACACCTTCAGCTATTGCACGTCTTGCTGGTAAAGTCAACAAAGATTTATACCTAAATAATACCCCAAGTCTCTGATTTATCTGACGAGAAATATATTTTACATGATCAGAAAATTTCAAATGTTGATCTAAAAGGACACCAAGATATTTAAACAGTTTAACCTGCTCCATCTCATTTCCTAATGGATCATAAACAGACAAACCCTGAGATCTTCTCAATCTAATCTGAGATCCAAAGAGCATACACTTTGTTTTTGTATTATTTAATGCTAAACAATTCCCTTTTAACCACCCACATAAAATAGCAAAGTCTTTATTTAAAGACTGATTTATTAGTTCAACAGAGGTTGAACTTTTATATAAAATAATATAATCCGCATAAATCAAACAATGCGTATCATTCAATAAAGATGGAATAACATCTACAAATACCGTAAACAACAAGGGACCCAAAATGGACCCCTGTGGTACCCCCTGTAACAAAACTCTGCTATTTGAAAAAACTCCATTTAATCCTACCTTAAGTAAACGTCCAAACAAATAACTACAAAACCAATCCATGGCAAACTCTGTCATACCATAACTTCGAAGTGTCCCAATCAACAAAGCATGATCCACTAAATCAAAGGCCTTGGACAGGTCCACAAACACAGCACCAGTGAGCAAACCCTCATCCATAGCTACACTGGTGTGGTTCGTGAACCTGGCCAAGGCCGTCCCCGTCCCATGATACTTACGAAACCCATACTGATCATGTGTCCTAAGACCATTATCCTGTAAATAGGCAGTAAACTGTTCACTTACAAGTCTCTCAAAAATCTTGCCTAAGGGTGGCAAAAGCGAAATAGGACGATAATTACCCATGTCAATTCTATCACCTGATTTATAAATAGGCTTGATTAATGTTTGTTTCCATGCATCAGGGAAACACCCAGTAACCAAAAATAGATTATAGATATAAGTAAGTGGATAAGTAATATGCTCAAAAATCAATCTTAAAAACCTAGAATCAAGTTCACATGCACTTGAACAAATAGGCATATATTTCAAGAGATAGTAAACCCGAGAAGGTTCAATAAATGTGAAGGAAAAAGAACAAGATTTAGAAATATCATAAGATTTTTCAGCATTACACGGATCCTTAACAAACGTCTGAGTATACCTAGACAAATCCAAAAATGACAGCATATCACTGTCATATCCTCTCTAGCACTCTGCACTGACAATATAAGCATACACACTGTATAATATATATATTTCTATATAACAAACCAATCACACATGCACACACACACACACACAAAAACAAACCAACAAAAAAAAAGTAGATAAACATGTGGGGAGTAGTGCAATGTAATGGCTGTGGGGCAGCAGTCTTCCGGGAGTCTTTCTGGAGGCTGAGATGCTGCCCTATTTGCAGACAACTCTCTGCCCTGAGAGAGAAAGTTGCCCATCTTCAGGCCACACTGGACAGTAGTAAGGGAACCTTCCCCCAGGCCACACTGGACAGTAGGAAGGGAACCTCCCCATCCAGGGAGCACCAGAGCCACCACCACTACCTCAGAGGTTGCAAAGAAAGCACAGCAGTTGGACCACAGTGGGCTCAGGGAGGGTGAGGATGGTGGAAAAGAGGCACACCAGTCAGTTGTTCCACTCCACAATCCATACACCATTCTGGGGAGCATAGCTCCCTATGGATGCACCCAAGAGGAGACTGATGACAACTGTCACAAGGAGGCCCACAGGAAGGAGGCAGAGGACACCACAGGAAAGGAAGCAGCCCTGGTGGGGGACTCCAATTATTAGGGGACAGAACTGGGGAGAGGAAAACTGAAGTAAGGTGCCTGCCTGGTGCCATGGCTTGGAGGGACAGGAAGCGCATCCTCAGGATCACGAGAACAGCTGCATGGGAGTCTGGGCTGGACATCATTGTCCACCTAGAGACAAATGACTTGGCTCATCATGAGATTAGAGCAGTGCAGGAGGACTTTGTAGAGTTGGGGAGGGGCCTAAGACAAGTAGCACACACAGTATCCTTCGCAGAGGTGCTGCTTGTCAATGGCGTGGGGGAGGCGAGGGTAATTTGCACCATGCAGTTTAATGAATGGTTGAAAAAATGGTGTGGAGCACACGGGTTTGGCTTCATTTGGGACTGGGGCTCCACCTGGAGGGACACCAGCCTATACTGGCAGGATGGTCTGTATCTGTCCAGGAAGGGAACAAGTCTTTTGAGCAATCGGTTTAAATGCTTCATTGGTAAGCCTTTAAACTAGTCAAAGGGGGGGGCACTGATAAGCAGCAGGAAAATCCCAGCCTTTCCCTACAAAACAGGGTACTAAATGAGAAGAAGACCAAGGTAGAAAGGTCAGTGGGGGATGCTACAACAGAAGGTAAAGCCATCAAAAAATGGAGAGCAATGAGTACCAATACCCATAGTCTGGGTAACAAGATTCCTGAATTAGTGGCCTTGACGGAGGAGGAACATCTGGATATCGTGGCAGTCACAGAAACATGGTACACACAAAACCATGACTGGGATGTAAACATACCAGGATACACTATCTACAGGAGGGACAGGGAGGGTAAAAGAGGAGGAGGAGGAGGAGAGCTCTTTACATAAGGGAAGGAATAAAAGCAACAGAATAAAAGGTTAACAGGAGGAGAAGAAGCACTGTGGGTAAATTTGGAGACAGGCAATGGCACCACAATCCGCACAGGGGTTGATGCAGACCCCTTCTCAGGGGAGGAAATCGACAAGGAAATGATAGAAAGTATACTTAGAATGGCAGAAAAGGGAGATATTGCTGATGGGTGATCTGAATATGCCAGATGTGTTAACTGGAGTGCAGCTGCAGCAGCCACTGGAGTGGGGTTATTCTAGATGCCCTACAGGGGACATGACTTAGACAACTAGTATTGGAGCCCACTCAAGAGGGAGCAATCTTAGACCTGGTTCTCTCAAATGGAGACAGAGAGAGGATCACAGATGTAGAAGTGGGTAGCCATCTGGGAACTAGCGACCATCGAACAGTATGGTTCACAATAAACACAGCAATAGAGTCAAGCCATACATAGAAACATAGAAACATAGAATTTGACGGCAGATAAGGACTGCTTGGCGCACCCAGTCTGCCCATTTCCTTACCTAGTGGATAAGCTGCAGATCCTAGTTAACCAGCAGCCTACTTCTTCCAAGCAAACAAAGGCAAAAGTACTGGACTTTAGGAGGGCTGACTTTGCCAAAATGGGTGAATGCCTAAGGAATGCACTAGCAAATGGGCAGGAAGGAGGGGTGGAAGAACAATGGGGAATAATAAAAACTGCCATCACAGAGGTAACGAGCCATTGTGTGAAGCAAATAAACAAAACAAAACGATGTAAGAAACCACTATGGTTCTCAAAGGAAGTGGCAGTGAAGGTTCAAGAGAAAAAGAAAGCATTCAGGAAGTACAAGGAATCGCAGAAGGAGCAGGACAGAGAACTTTATCAGTTAGAAGCAAAAGGAAGCTTGGGAAGGCAGTCAGAACAGCAAAGGCCCAAACCGAGGAAAAGATAGCCAACTCAGTTAAGAAGGGGGATAAAACCTTTATAGGTACATCAGGGAGTGAAGGAAGACCAAGGAGGGATAATGAGGCTTAATAAAGGGGAGGGAGGGTGGGCAGAGGAGACTGTGAAAAGGCAGAGATACTAAACAAATATTTTTGCTCGGTATTTACAAATGAAAAGGAGGAGGTACCGAAAACAAACAGTAGAAACACTCTGGATACAGAAGTTGATACTAGCCCATTTACAGGAGAAAGGGTTATGAAAGAACTCTTAAAACTGAAGGTGGACAAAACAATGGGGCCTGATGGGATTCATCCCAGAATTCTAAAAGAACTAAGGGTAGAACTAGTGACACCACTGACTACCCTCTTTAACAAATCATGGGAGGATGGGGTGGTACCCGAGGACTGGAGGAGGGCAGATGTGATTCCCCTTCACAAAAATGGGAGCAAGGCAGAAGCAGAAAACTGCAGACCTGTTAGTTTAACCTCAGTGACAGGGAAAATGATGGAATCACTTCTGAAGGAAAGAACTGTCGATTATCTAGAGGCCAGAGGGGCACAGGACCCAAGGCAGCATGAATTACAGAGGAAGGTCATGCCAGATGAATCTGATAGATTTCTTTGACTGGGTGACCAAAGTAGTAGATCAGGGAGGGGCTGTGGACATGGTCTACCTAGACTTTAGCAAGGCATTTGACACAGTTCCACACAAAGATTAATATACAAGTTAGCCAGCCTGGGAGTGGGTCCCAAGATGACAGCCTGGGTAAAGAACTGGCTGGAGAATAGGACACAGAGAGTAATAGTAAATGGAGTCCACTCTAAGAAAGGGTAGGCTAGTGGGGGTAACCGTGAGGGTTCAGTATTAGACCGGGTCCTCTTCAATGTCTTTATAAGCAACATTGCAGAGGGACTGGAAGGAAAAGTATGTCTCTTTGCAGATGACACAAAGATCTGCAACAGTGTTGATGCACAAGGTGGGGTGGAAAGGATGAGAAGGGACTTGGCAAGGTTAGAGGAATGGTCAAATGTATGGCAGCTTAGATTCAATGCTAAGAAGTGCAAGGTAATGCACCTGGGAAACAAAAACCCAGGGGAAGAGTACACAATGGGGGGTGAGATACTAACAACAACAAAAATGGAAAGGGACCTGGGGGTAGTCATATCAAATGACCTAAAGGTGGGAAGCAATGTGAGAGGGCAGCAAGGAGGGCTGGGGGGATACTGGGATGCATAGGGAGAGGCATCACCAGTAGAAAACAGGAAGTTATTATCCCTCTGTACAGACAGCTGGTGAGACCCCATCTGGAGTACTGCGTGCAGTTCTGGAGACCCAATCTCCGCAAAGACATAGACAGGATGGAAGCTGTCCAGAGGAGGGCAACTAAAATGGTGCAGGGTCTGCACCGGAAGACATATGAAGAGAGACTTAAAGAGCTTAAAATGTACAGCCTCGAGAAAAGGAGGGAGAGGGGGGACATGATAGAAACTTTCAAGTACCTCAAGGGAATCAACAAAGTCCAAGAGGGTAGCATCTTTAAAAAAAGAGGTGTGCAAGAACAAGGGCACAATTTGAAGATGGGGGGCTCAGAGGTAACTTAAGGAAGTATTTTTCACAGAGGGTTGTGGATGCATGGAGCGGCCTTCTGGAGGAGGTTGTGGAGTCAAAAACAGTGGTGGAATTCAAGCATGTATGGGACAGTCATAAGGCAATTCTAGGGCGTGGGGGTAGGAAGAAGTAGGCTGCTGGTTAACTAGGATCTGCAGCTTATCCATTAGGTAGGGAAATGGGCAGACTGGGTGGGCCAAGCGGTCCTTATCTGTCATCAAATTCTATGTTTCTATGTAAGTAGTTCAGGGAGCTCCTTCACAGGATTGCTAACCATCCACCATCTTGCTCCTCCCTCTCAGTCATTTGTCATCACTGTTGCTTGTGATTAAAACATCTGAAGTGTAAATCCTGACATCTGACATTGGGGGGACGGGAGTTCTACCTGCGGCACTGATATAGACAGACCTCTACATGTGATCCAGACATCCGAAATATGAATCCTGGCATAGGGGTTCTCCACACTTGTGCACTGATGCAGACAGACCCTGCTTGGGATCCAAACAACCTAAGTGTGGATCCAGGCAAGAGTGTTCTCTGCTCTGGTACACTGATGCAGATGGAGCTCTGCTTGTGATCTAGACAGAATAAGTGTGGTTCCTGGCACACAGATTCTACATATTGGTGCACTGGTGTAGATGGACCTGTGCTTGTGATCCAGACATCCCAAGTGTAAATCCAGGCTTTGGGGTTCCCCACTCTGATGCTCTGATGCAGACAGACTTCTGCTTGTGATCCAGACACTCTGCAAATGTGATTATACCACACTGACTCATTGTTCTTGTTTCCTGTAGGTTTAAAATACCCCTAATGGATTAAAAAGACCTTCTACAGACCTTCTACTGCTCAGGTGGGCCCCTCTGGCCCATTATTTATGCTGTACTTCAATGACCTGCATTGTTATTTTACTAATTATTCCTTTTATTATTGATTCCCCCTTTTGTGGTTACCCCATCCCACAACCTGCTGATTGTGATGGCCACAGCTGAGCCTTTCCTCTGGCCAAGAGAGTGGGTGAGCAGCTACCTTCACAGTCAACACTAGAGGTGTTGTGAAGTTTTAGTTCATCAAGTGGAAATTCATACTTTGCAAATTTCACAAATTTCACCATAGACACACTGACATCTTAACTTTTTAAAAATCCTGAAACTTAAAAAATGGTTTTATGTGATAATAACAAGAACAACAGTGACAGAAAACAGCAAATGCATTTTTTGGGAGGGGGAGCTTTGAGCCCCACACCCCCTTTCATAGATTACCAACTCCAGGAGGGGCACAACTCAAGGAGAAGGGAAATCAGTAAGTCGCTGAAATGGCTCGTGCTATTTCCCATCACTGTTCCTGTCGGTTGCTGTTGTTCCTTCACTATTATCACTGGACACCTTAAAAAAACTCCCTTCCCCTCACCCACTGTGATGTAATTCCACCCCCTCCCACCTCCCTAAAACTTTAAAGTCATGATGATATACCCTCTCCCATCCCCCACTGGCACCCCCCCCGGTGAGTTGCAGCAACCTAGACAGTTACTGTACTAACAAGTGGCCCTTATTTCAATCTCTGGGGATGGCTGTCAGCTGCTGTCCATTTTCTTAGTGTCTATGCACCTGCAGACTGTCGAAGAGGTGGACAGCAGCTGTCAGCCATCCTCAGAGGCACATAGTAGTCATGAGTTTTCTCAAAATGATAATTCATACCGGGGCATACCAAACAAGATTTAAATAAGGCCAAGTAAACTTTTATTTATTTATTTATTTAAAACTTGGTAACTGGGAAAGGCACACTGAGCCGAGGCTCATTTCCAGATGCAACCCAGAAAAGTCAAGGAGACAATACAGAAAAGGGGGTGTAAAACATAATAACAGTTGTACAGTATAATACAGGCATAAGATAATTACAAAATCAACATTACACATTAGTTGCAATACATATCAGTTGGAGATACAGTCATGGTGAGTCAGTGCAAGAAAATACATCTGGGGCAAGGAGGAGCAGGTTACAATATTGAGTGGGGAAACAGAGGTAGTACAGCTGGATATCAACTGAGAGGGAACCAAAAAGTGCAAGTGCAGTTATTGTGCAAGAATTTAGTGATGAGTTTAGAGGGTGATGGTGCAATAGGAGGTGTTGGGCAGCAGGGGAGCAGTATAGGAAGGGGAGATAAGAGGGTGTGTGGGTTAGGTGGGAGGAGAAGAAGGAGAGGTGGGAGTGCAGCAAGTGGTTCTCAGGGGGGAGACATAGATTGGATTTTAAGGATGCCATTGAGGCGGAGTGGCAGACAGTCCTGGGGAGTTGGTTCCACAGCGATGGGAGGTGGTAGGAGAACAGAAACTGTCCTGCAGCAGAGTGGGGGAGAAGAAGGGAAAAAGTTCGGGAGTCCCTGGAGCAGAGGAAGTAGATAGAGGGGCGAGCCAGTGACAAGCAGGAGGAGAGGTATGAAGGAAGAGATCCAAATCAAAATTTGGCAGTGAGGGAGAGGCAGTGAGACTCCTGTCTGTGGGATAGAGGAGAGATTGAGAGGGAGAAGTAGAGGAGACAGTGATGAGTAAGAGGAGGGGAGGAAGTAGTGAAGCGACAGAACGAGTTTAGGAGGATGTCAAGTTTTGAGAGGGAGGTAATAGGTGCAGCAGCATAGACTACGTCAGCATAATCAGGTACAGGGAGAATTATTCTTACAACCAGGTCACTGTGAGTTGGTGAAGATAGGCAGTCTCAGTTGCGGTACAGGAAGCCCAATTTTGGACGGAGTTTAGAGCATATAGCATCAACATGGTGAGAGAACTCAAGGTGACTGTCCAGCCATACTAAGGACTGAATAGGAGTAAAAGGCTGGGTAGCCCATCTAGCTCCTTAAGCTACATATAGTAGGTTACTTTTTTATATGAACACAAAAAAAATCCAACCTGTTTTTAAATATATTTTTGTTTTGACTGACAATAGTTGATATTGGTACAGTGTTCCAGGGGCCTATAATTCTTTGAAAGAAAAAATAAGCCCCCTTTTTTATTTAAATTTGTTTCTCGTTAGTTGAAGTGGATGGCCTCTAGTGTTGATAGCTACTTGTTTAAAATCAAATCCACATTCTAGTGTTGTGTATCATGTATAATGTCCCATGTAAATAGAAGGTCCCCTCTAAGTCGCCACTGTTCCTGAGACATTAGATTATATTTTGAGAGTCTTTCACCGTAGAATAGAGTTTTATCCAGACAAACCATTCAGACTCCTAAACATTTGAAGGAGTAGACCATTTCGAGGGGGGAGCCATCTAGTGAGATGAAAGTAGGGAGAGACTGGAGCTGAGCCAGCCTCTGCCTAGTGACAAATACCACTGACACAGTTTTCTTTGTGTTAAGTTTTGGCTGGTTATCCTGGAACCAGCGTTGGACTCTAAGAAAGTCCTGCTGCAACTGGGTGAATACTTTGTTGGTGGATCCAGAGGAGAAAATCATGGTATCATCCACATACATATGTATTTGAGCAGTGGAGCAGATGGGGGGAAGGTCACTAAAAAAGACAGAGAACAGGATGGGCCCAAGCACAGATCCTTGGTGTACACTGGCTTGGATGGGGAGGGGGAGGACAGGGCATTACCAAATTGGACCGATTGTTTTCTGTTGTATAGGTAAGAACTGAACCAGTTGAGTGGAGACTGAGACTACCCAGAGGCAAGGAGCTTGCAGAGTAGGAGGTCTTGGGAAATGGAGTCAAAAGCATGTGCCTGGTCTACAGAAATAGCAGAGGTGACTTGGCCTTGATCCATGGCAGAGTGGATGGAGTCAGTGACTCATAACAGAGAGGTGACTGTGGAGTGTTGTTTCCTAAAGCCTGATTGGAAGGGGGTACCAGAGGCCATTAGATGGTCTAGGAGCCTGGAGTAGATGAGTGATTCTTGGAGTTTGGCTAGGGATGACAGGAGGGAAATGGGCCTATAGTTGCTTGGCAGGGTCAGGCCACCCTTTTTGTGGAGTGGAATCACTTTAGCCTCCTTCCAGGCCTGAGGGACAATGCCAGTAGAGATGGAGAGGTTTAAGAGGTGGGCAAGAGGATAAACAATGGCTGGGCAGAGATGCAGAGGAGCCTAGGGTGGAGTCCATCTAGGCTGGTTTTCACTGGATGTGACATCAAATCAATTAAAATCTTTATTTAACCAGACGAACACCATTGAGCAATGCTCATTTTCGAGATGGACCTGGACAGAATATATGGTCCTTACATAGTAAAGGTACATACAGAACAGTCACAATGGAATCATGGTACAGATAGCAGTGTCAGTGGCTCAGTAGGTAGCACACTCACCTCTGAGGCCAGGAGATCAGAGGGCTGTGGGTTCAGTTCCCACATCTGGCACTTAGGTTAATATCCCAGTACTGACACTGTAGTGCAGCATGAGAGGGGTGCTGCACTTCTGAGGTGCTGTCTTTTGGATGAGATGTTAAACCGAGGTCCCATCTGCCTGGATTGGTGGTAGTTCAGGTGGATGTTAAAGATCCCATGGCACTTGTCAAAAAGAGTAGGGGAATTTTTTATTGGAAAACAATATAATAAAGCAAAGAAAACTAACAGCAATCACAAAAATTATACAGTTAAACAAAATACAAATCTAACAGAAAAAGACCCTTCATCAGAGGATAATAGCAAAAGAATACCTGGGGGAAACATCAGACAAGCACATTAAGAACCCACCCCCCAACTCCCATATATTACACATTTCAAGTAACCCCTTCAAACAATATCAATGGCAGTGCCCTCCACCAAAATGTGACTAAAGTAGCAGGCAATGACTTCTTCTCAGATACATAAAGAAAAGCAATTTCTTTCTTAATTTGACATTTCAACTCATACAATGGAGTACGTTTTTGCTGAAGGACAAACAAACATCTATTCTGCCATATACACCATTTAAAAACAGCAAATAGAACCCTAGGTGTACAGGGGAAAAAACTGTCCACGCAGGCCCAAAATTCCCATAAATCAAATCTGAATAAGTTATCCCAGCAAGCATTGGCAAAGACCAGTCTTGTGCTAGCTGAGTCCATAATGGTGTGATATAAGGGCAATCAAAAAAACAGATGTGACATGAATTCCAGTTGACATATACAAGTCTCCCTAACACAGTATCGCTCTTCTAATTGTTTATGGGCTTGATTTCCCTTGACATTTAATTTATCATGGCAACATAACCATAAGGTATCCCACATTTTTTCTGGGGTCCGACTATCCACCAATTTAGTAAGACATTGACTGTCACATGTTAGAGTGAAACAGGGTGAAAACAAAAACATCCTATGCAAATTAGAAGAATATAACAGTTTTCTATTCTGTAAATCCACCATCCTGCAGGGCACCTGCCATTGTTTTATTTTCTTAAAGAGCTCAATAAGATACCCAGAGGTCCCCGGAGGGATTTTAGTAAAAGGTCTCCACTGAGGCGCTTGCCACTTATCTATAAAATATTGAGATCGGGCCATGAAACTCTGTACCCAAAAATCCGGCTGTCTGGCTATGCACGGGAAAACATTAGAATGAACAAAAATAGTAAAGAAAAACAAACCCGGATTAACCATGTTAAGGCCTCCTTGTTTTATAGGCCAGTAGGTAAGAGACCGTTTTACCGGGTTGAGCCTGCTACCCCATAAAAGTAGAAAAAACAAATTATATAGACAGGTTTCAAGATGCATAGGAAGGGGAAAAATATAACTCACCAAAAAAAATAGGAAGGATAAAAGTTTTCAACATATAGATACGCTTTTTACGTGACATAGGAAACTTTTTCCATCTAACAATTTTGGCTTCTGCTACAGCAAGAGACAAAAGCCAATTGTGTTCTGCTGCAGTAGGCAGTCCAAAAGACAAGCCCCAAATTTGTATTTTGTCTGACTGAATAAGTATCCCTCCAATTTCAGATGAAACATCCTGTAAAGGAATACGTACAGAAATACCAACACTCTTCTGTGTATTCAGAGTGGAACCAGAAATTAAGGAAAAGGACTGTACAATATCAATAGCCCTCTCACCAGAAATCCGATCTGCTATTAAAATACATATATCATCTGCATATGCTTAAGCACTGGGAAAAACCAGGCCCGGTTTCTCTGAAATATGTCTAATAGTAACTTCCCCATTCAGTTTCCTGAGAAGAGGGTCAATAGAGAAAACATACAACAGGGGACTCAAGGGGCACCCCTGACATACCCCTCTTTTAATATGGATATGTGATCCTCGTAACCCATTCACTAACGGGGTCATGCAGGCATACCTGTATAAATTCCTGATCCAGGAAACAAATTCTGTTGGTACCCCATACCTTTCTAAAACTGAAAATAAATAATTATGTGTAACCCGATCAAAGGCCTTGGACTGGTCTAAGCTAAGGACATATACTTGAGTATTAAATCCATCAAAAACTTGCCATAAAATCTTCAGATTAATGAGCATAGAATGATCAGGGACAGCACATGTTTGGGTATAAAAAATTACTTTCTTGGCAATCCGAGAAAGTCTAACTGATATAATTTTACATAATATTTTCCAATCAGAGTTTAACAAACTGATAGGGCGCCAGTTAACCAAATATTCCTTATCATTTTTAAGTTTAAATAAAAAAATTAGATTGCTGTCCGCCGGAGCAACAGGTATTGGTAATATGCCCTGTACCATGACATTATATACATCTGTCAGATAGGGTAATAATAGAGATTTAGTTTTTTTATAAAACTCATTGGGAATGCCATCAGGACCAGGGGTCACAGTATTTTTTAAATGACTAATCACAGAATCAACCTCAGCACTGGTGATAGGCCGCTGGGACTCACGTGCATCATCAAGGGATAAAAAAGGAATGTGTAAGGAATCAAAAAACCTATCCCAATTTTATGGTTCATATTCCTGACCATACAAAGCCTGAGTATGATAGGACACTTCTTTCAAAATGTTGTGATTATCGGAAATCCGGGTACCAGTATGGTACAGTAAGGAGGGCATATATTTAGACTCTACCTGTTGATGGCTACTATCAAAAGGGTTAACTACTTTGGCTGCCCCTTTCCTCCCATATTTTTGTTCCAAAAACAGAGAGGTGGTCCTATCATATTGACATGTACGCATCTCAGATTTTAATTGCCGGATCTGTGCAGAATAATCTAACCTAAATTCTGTTTGTCAAGATAGTAATTTTTGCACCTGGCAGCGGCAATTTAGGTATTTAAAATACCAATTAGAGGAATAGGTTTTAGAAAACGTTTGGCAGACTTTCCTAACTTCTAACTTAGTATCTTGCCACCAAAAGGACGGGTTATCATATAAATTAAACATTGAGATTTTGTCCTGGAGAAGACTATACAGGTCACGCCACCCAGTTTCTTCCCCTAAAATAGAGATATTAATTTTCCAAAAAGCATGGGAGATTGGCTTATTACGAGGACATCCAAAAGACAAAACTATCAAACAATGATCCGAATATTCACACGGGAGAACTGAATACTGTACGTTGGACAACCAGCTTGAAAGGAAAAAACAGTCTATCCTCATGGAAAACCTGCCACGATGAAAAGTGTGTGTCGGAGGTTGTGGACCAAAAGAAGCCCGATCCTGAAGATTGGCTGTGACATATAAGGTTTTGAGGAAATTGGAATCAGAATGTAGTTTTTGTGTTACCCCAGTTTTATCTGACAAAGCCAAAATACAATTAAAATCCCCTCAAAAAATTATAGATTTCAATGAATGCAGAAAAGGTTGAATAATTTTGAAAGTATTGATTCTTTGTGATTTAAGTTGGGGGTTATAAACATTAATTAGTCTCCATTCCTGATAGTGAATAATGACATCTAAGATAAGGACCCTACCCTGAATTAAGTCAATAAGTCTAATAACTTGCACTCCTAAATCTTTAATGAGAATCCCCACGCCAGCACACACCTCTTCAGACAAGGACCAGAAAGACAAGCCACCTCTCCAATCTCTAGATGCTTGACCAATTTCCCAAAGGGAATGAAGCCTGGTATCCTGTACAAAAATAATGTGCAGTGGTAAGGAAAGAAGAAAAGAAAAATGGCCCATCTCCTCTTAGGGTTTTTGAGGCTATTGGCATTTAAACTGCCAAACGACAAAACATCCCCCATGTACACTAGGTAAGCTCTAGGACTTTTTTTTTCCTCTACCTTTTCCCAGAGATTTCATTTTACATCTCTTTTTCCTACCAGTCTGAGTATCACCAGAAAGCTGATCAGTGTCCGTCAACATCTCAACCTGAGAAGAGGCAACAGACGAAGCATCAGACTCTTCCTCTGTTTCCGTAGTTTGCTTACGTTTGTGCAGCACTGAAAACCTATTTTTAACTACCAAATCAGAGGACTGCAGGTCACAGGAAGGGGGAACTCCCTTCGAAAGGGAACTTCTCGTCTGTCTCCTGGTCCCCACCACCACCATCCAGTCAGAATCCTCAGGGGAAGGCATAACTTCTTTGGGATCACAAATAATGGTTAAAATACTAGGTGTATCAGATTGCACCTCAGGTACAGCAGAAGTGGAGGCCTCAGAGGAGTGTACCATACCTTCCCCACCTGTTACCTCATCTGAGCAAGGTAGGGGTTCACTGGAGGTCTGCTGAGCCAGAACAGGTGTTATCTGTTGTAGACTGGAACAAGAAGGGGAAGGGGAATGCTCAGGAGCAAAAGGCTGAAATGAAGGCCTGGCCTGAGCAGATTGTTGAGCCTTAGAAACCGTCTCATCCTGACTTTCTGTAGGCATTGCAGGATTATTATGGGTGACCCGAGGACACTCTTTAAAACAATGGGAGGCTTCTTCACACAGATTACAATATGTTGGGTGGGGACAATTAATACTCACGTGTCCGGAACCCAAACAAGAAGAGCATTTGAGTCGATCACAGGCGTTGCTGAGATGCGTGTGGGCCCCACACTGAAACCATGATTTAGGTTGTCCTGAATAGAAAACAAAACCCCTATCCCTACCCAAGTAAAAACAGCTGGGTAAATGCTGAATTATACCATTTACAACTGGCAATTTCACTTGCAATTTCCATCCCCCTGTCCAAAAGAGCTCAGAATCAATAATCGGATCTGGCAACCCTAACACAGTGCATTTAGAAGATAACCTTCTTGCAATATCTTCAATTGCTACACCCTCATTTTTAAATAAAACCGTAATAATTTTTATAGTGGGTTTAGTGAGGGGTACAGCAAAAAAAGGGGACCATAAGGGGGTATGTCTGACTGCCTGATATCTATGCCAGAATGTGTCCAAACCCAATGAAGTTTTAAAACTAATGTCAAAATAGTTGTCCCCCGAGGTATGGATTAGGGCATAGATTTCAGAGGGAGAAAACTTCAAACTGGCTTTAATCAAAGATTTTCCAACATACAAGCGATCTGGAAAAATTTCCAGCCCATCCCTGTAGCGTAGCCTTACAGCATTACGCCATTTGGCCTGCTCGGGGGGGGGGGGAATGAAACAGTCCAGCAAAGGATTTAGGCTTCTGTGGACCAGTAGATAGTCCAGGAGCTGTAGATGAATGAGACTCAGGAGGTCTCGGAGCCTGTGAAGAAAAGCCACTAGAAGAAGTCGTAGGAACTTCAGTGTCCACAGTATTATGAGTCGAGCCATCCCCTGACCCCACCTGAGTCACCGGATGCTCATCCACCTGCACCAAATCCATAGAAATGTCCAGTAAAGAACAGGCAAGAGGCCTATCAGGGGAAGGATCCCCCACAGTAGCAGTAGACTAGGTACGCTGAAGTCGTCCCTCTGGGTCCAGTGTTCGAGATCCACCTACACGCCATTCTGGAGTTTGTGGAAAATGCAAGCCCAAGGGTAATTCCAGAGGGTCTGATATATCCAGCAAGTCCCCCTGTGGTGCAGGTCTAGGCCGTTCAGGAGAGGCCCATGAATCATCCAGGGGTAACTTTTCCCATCCTGCTCCCTTCAGTGCTTCAGCAATTGTCACCCCTGAAGCAGAAATGTTATTGTCAAAATCAGTCCTAGAACACTTAGGTAAATCCTGCCTCCTCAAGTCCTGCTATCGAGACTCGTTTATTACAGTTTTAGGTAACCCAGAACTAGGGGAAACACACACAGTACCTTGAAAATTTACATCAGCTAATTCCGTAGTTGAAGCATGCACAAATTGCCAAACCGGGAGGCAGGGAGTCTTCACCCAGTGAGAAATCAGTAAACTGGCGTCTCCGGTGAAACAAGCTGGAAGCAGAACCTCCGTTGAGCAACTAGGCAAGCTGAAAAGAGACTCTAGGCACTCGCTTTAAAGTGTAGAACAGCTGCCAGTCTCTACAGCTCCCGACAACTCCTTGCCGAGTAAACCTTGCAAGCCGTCTCCAGCTGACACTGACGGTGTACGCTGTGCTCGCAGCTGAGCCCTGTCAAAAGATGGCAATCCCTCACCGACAGGACTTCCAGCTGCCAGAACACACAACAAAACCTTAGAGCGATCATCAGCTTGCTCTCCACGGGTCACTGAAACCTCAGGTACGAGCACAGTAGTGCGTTCCACCGTTACAGAAATAGGCAAATCCGGACACTTCGTCATGTTCGAGTAGACGACAGAGACAGGACTCGCAGTCAAAACTCCCTGTTCCAAGCTGGTCTCATGCTGAGGGGAGATAGGGAAGGAGACCAATTCCCCTCCCTCCAGCACATCCTCACCCTCCAACGTCGAACTTGGAGTGGCCATCACGAAGAAACGGCCAAGCCCCCTACTGTCAGAGTAGGGGAATTTCTCCGGTGTCCTGGCCAAATTTCCCTCATTCACTAAAAATACCACCAGCAGCTTAATCTGGTTCAAGGTCAGTAGTCATTCATCTGTATCCCCCTCCCCCGGGTCATGCCTGAAAATAGGCAGGATTTGTCTAGTGCACTTACCCGGTCAACAAAAACTAACTAAATATAAATCAAGCAAGAAACAATGTACAATATACAGGAAGGATAACAGTGGCTAATACTTGGAAATAATACATACAAAATATACAAGAAGTATACTGCTATACATAAAAGAAATAAAAGAAATAAATATATTAAAATTATACAGGGAGAATGCCAGAATGCATGAAGACAGTATCTTTGATTAAGTATGAAGTAAAGGTTAATTTCATAAGTGGGAGTGGGTAGGTGAGAAGGAGCACAGGAGGGCAAAAGTACCCATAAGAAGTCCACTAATTGCAGAGGACTGGTAGCACCACCGACTGGAGTGAAAAAGGGCTCCAGTTTGTGGATAGAGGGGAAAATCATACAAAAATACATTAGTTCAGTACTCAATGGTGCGGACTGTCATGTCATGTAAGGATACGCCAGACAGAGAGTGAGCACAGTATCCAAGGCAGTGGGGGGGAGAGGGGAACAGAATGTTAATGGGTCTTGGGACAGAATGTGGGAGACTCTATTCTCTAGAGATAAGGCAAGATCAGGGGAGCAATTACAGGATTCCTTAAAAGAACAAGCATAAAGAGTTTTGAATGCTGGTAGTTTGATGGGGTTGTCCAATTTCAGTGTTTTTTGCAGCTTGTTCCAGAGTAGAGGTAGTTTGTAACTAAGGAAGTCCTGCCAAAATGCAATTTGACCTTAGGTTTAGTAAGGAAGTTATAGGAGGCACTCCTCAAGGCGTACTTGCCCACTGTGCTTACTGGCAAACAATCCGAGATATATTGAGGCAGTTTCTTAGTAATAGCTCTGAATGTCCAAAAGGCAGTGTGCCTCTGCCTTCTAGAGTTGAGGGATGGCCATCCCACAGCGGCATATAGGGAGCAATGATGCATGGAGTAGGGGAGACCAGTAATGAACCTTACGTCTCTATGATAAAGCGTGTCCAATTTGACCAATGCAATAGCAGGGCCATGGCTGTAGATAAAATCCACATAGTCTAGCAAAGAAAGGAAAGTCATTTGCACCATGAGTGCTTGGAAAACTTCAGGGGGTGACAGAGGGGGGCAGTTAAAACCAAAGTTATGTGGGGGAGGTGTGACTGTTGAAGTGGAGGGAGGCTGTCAGGGAGTATGCAGGTGATGAAGAATTTGTTGAAAGATCCAGTTATGGAGGTGGGGTCAGAGATTATTGAGCCATTAAACTTGAGTATGGGGGGGGGGCTTGATTGGCTGGGGGTCCATGAGCAAATGAATAACTTTCCAGAAAGCAGTTGGGGACCCTGCATTTGCTTGGAGGTGAGATTTGAAATAGTCAGATTTGGCTTGTCGAATGGCCTTAGTGCAGAAGTTTCTACAAGTTTTGTAATGTTGTAGATGAGCTGGAGACTTGGCAGTCTTGTATCATTTCTAAAGTCTGTCCCTGATTCTGCAGAGGAATAAGAGGTCTGGTGTAATCCAGGGATGGTGGAGATGCTTAACCTTTGCCTTTTTTAGTGGGGCATGGGTGTTCCAAATTTGAAGTAGGGCATTTGTGAAGATGCTGAGAGCTGAGTCAATATTAGAGGCCTGCAGCATGGGGGACCAGTTTGTATGGAATATGCCATGAAGGAGAGTGTGGGGGTTCAGGACATGAGAAGGGCAGTACCAAATGTATTTGGGGGTAGTTTGGGGGGGCAGCCACTTTTCTTACACAGTAGGTAGTACAGTGGTCACTGAGAACATCTGGGAGGATGCCAGCAGCAGTGATGCAGTGGGGGTGTAAGAAAATCACCCAATCGAGGAGGAAGTGGTTGGAGGATTTAGGGTTTACATGTCTGGGCTCATAGATCAGTTGTGTAAGGTTAAGGGATTGAATTTTAGGAGGGTAGGTTTAGAGGAAGGGGAGAGCCGATCCACGTTAAAATCACCAAGTAGAATGAGCTCACCCTTGTCAACCAAGGTGGTGACAGAGGTGATACAGATGATCGTGGAGTCAATAGTTGCTTTAGGAGGGATGCAAAGTACTCCAATATAGATGGGAATGGTGGAGAGGAGGGAGAGGAGAGCAAGAAGGAGTTTGTAGAAAGATGGGAGTGATTCCTGGAGGGAGACTGAGGATTATATGGATTGGCATATATATAGGGCAACCCCACCACGTTTACCTCTGTCCTGGTGGAGAAGGATGAAATCAGGGATTGAGAGGGAGGAGTCTGGAATCCTAGTTGATAACCAGGTTTCAGTGACACATAGGATGCCTGGGTCATGCTGGGTGAACCAGCCTTTAAGGATATCCATTTTTGGTAGAAGGCTCCTGGCATTTAGGTGAAAAATGTGGAGTCCCTTGGTATGGGTGGGAGATGACAGAGGACCAGGATTGGGCTTAATGTCCCCACATATAAGTAGGAGGGAGAGCATGAGAGTTACATGGGTCGGGCGAATAGGGTAAGGTAGTGAGAAAGACATGGATATTGAGGTGTTTTGTCAGTAGGTGTGCTATATATAGTCATTTTCTATGTAGTAAAGGAGTTGAGTGATGGGAGCACTTAGAAGGAGAGACTAGGGTGTTGGAAAAGGAGAAATCATAAAGATGCGGTTGCTTGTCTATTGAGGATTGGTCGGTAGTCAGAGTATCTGAGAGAGCTAACCGTGTGACTAGGGTGGTGAGAAGACAAGTTGCCTGGCATGACCTATTCATAGTGGGGAGTTAGGTTGCTGGGTGGCAGACCCAGGCAGTGAGGGATTGAGACTCCTGAAAACCAGTTACTAGCTACGGGGGGGGGGAGCTAAATTTGGGGACTGAAACAATATAGTTAGAGTCGGAGGTTTGGTCTTTTGCAAAAATCGCAGTGTAGGCTGGTGTCAGGGTGGGCTTGTGGGAGAGAAAAGGAAAGGAAGAAGTAAATGCAGCCGCCTTGCATATGGAGAGTGGTCCAGCAAAAGTTCAGGTCAGCAAGTGTAAATGTGTGTCTATGTGCAGGGGAGGGGATACCATGATTGGAGCACAAGCTGGGGGGGGGTCAAACCAAAAGTCTGAAGAGTAGATATGCTGAACTGAGCTGATTGGTTCTGGCGGCAGAAAAGCACTATAAGTGAAGCACTAGCTTAGGGTGGGAGGGTGGTTGGGGAGGACTGGGTGGGAGGTGCTTAGCGGTTCCGCGCTTTGCAGTCTAGAACAGCTTGCATGCTGTGCTAACTGGGGGCTGCTGCTGTGTATCTTATGCCGTGTTTCGGGAGTCCAGTGGAGCGGGAGCCATTCTGAGGTTGCTAGTGCTGGGGAGGGCTGGGGACTGAGGAGCCCTGTCATCTGTGAGGGGAAAAAAGAGAAGTGTTAGCCTATGTATTGCTGTGGGGATCCTGACAAACAAAGAGGTGGCCCAGGTCAAGCCAGGAAACGGGAAAGATCAAGCGGCGGCGGGAGAGCAAGCAGCAGAGGGGAAGACAGAAACAGCCATTAGAAACAGGCTGAGGAGTTGGAAGGGGGAGAGAGAATACAGTTTATAAGCAGATTAGAGTCAGGCAGAGGAGGTGGAAGGAGACAGAGAGAGAGAGAGAGAGAGAGAGAGAGAGAGAGAGCACAATTTACGAGGCTAAACTACAGCATTAAATATGTTTTAACAGTGATTCCTAGCTTCAGAGAGGGTCCTTAAAATACATATGGCAGGTGGTATTGTCATGAGAAACTACAACAAACACATTAAGGTAACAAGGCAAGCTGGCTAAAAGGCACTATAACATCACACAGACAAGCAGACTTAATCAATCAACTGTGGTATGCCAACGGAAACTGCAGTAACACTACAGAGTTGCATCTTGATACTATGGACCTCATCTCATGATTATGCGCAATCAGGAAAATGTTGAGGAAACAGGTGGTCAATGAAAATAAAGTCTATATAATATAGTGAGTGTAGAGGCTTTCTGTGTTTTTATCAGCACAACATACTGCTGCCAATCCACTGAACCAACCTGTAGTAGGTTGCACATTATTTTAAATGCCAGTTGCTATGTAACTGAGGGATAGGTAATTGTTAATTACATGCAACAGTGGTAATCATGCAGCCATTACAAATCTGGTAATTACATCATAATTACACTGCAGTTAAAGGAACTTAAAGTAGGTAACTGATTATTATAATTGTAGGTAACTGTTTATTATAATAATTATCCATGTTCTTTTTTATTATTGTTTTTCTCCATACTACATTAGGACCAGTACCTGGTCCCACCTTTCACCACTCCAACTGAGCCCCACCCCCATCCTGGCCCTGTGGCACTCTGTTGCTTATCCCCATGGCAGGGCTACCTAATGATTGATTGATTGGTTGATTGACTGATGTATTATTTATTTATTTATTTATTGAACAAAATAAGTAAGCACTGCTTGATTGTGTGAGGTGGGCTAGGAGATAATCAGGGGGTTTTCCTTGTGCGCAGCTGTACAACAAAGAAAGCCAATGACAGTCACATCAGCTTGAGGGACTTATCCAGTTAAGCTGGTAGTACAGCAGACAATGATGGGTAGACCATTCACAGGAGAGGATGAGCCTGCACTACTTATTGTACAAACAATCTAGGAAAGTAGAGTGGTTTTGTTTGCACAATGGTATATGATGTTTCCATAGTCAATTGAAGGGTGCAGGAAGTAGGAGACTACCAGCTTCCACACGTCAGTAACAAGGCAGCTTTTAGACATGTAGAGAAAGTTGTGCTTGGCCTCTATGGTTGTCAATAAGTGATCTATGTGTCTACTGTATGTAAGTGATACATCAAGCCAGATTCCTAGATATATGAGCAATGACTTGCTCAGCAGTGTTGTGATCTGATGTTATGATAGCAAGTGGCTCAGCAGAATGAGTTAGCAAGTTCTGGGATAAGAAACACCACAGACTTAGTTTTGGTTGCCTTAAGGATCAGGTGGTTGTTGACAAACCAGTTTGTGAGCCAGTGCTGCTGCTCATGTAAGCAATGTGATACACTCAAACTTGAAAAAGTTCAGACAAGGGCTACAAAAGTAATAAATGGCTACCAAGACATGTCATAAAATAATAGACTAACCTTAATTTAATATCCTTAGCAACTAGAAGGTTAAGGGTTGACATAATGTTGATGCATGACATCATTCATGATCCTAATCTTATGTGCTAGATAGACCTAGAATTTAAGTAAAACGGTTGACATCAGGGGCACCACCCACTGCAAATTACATTCTTTTACAACAAAAAATAAACAGTATTTCTTTACCCAAAGAATTATTATGCTATGGAATTGTATCCCTACTGAAATAATAATTTGCAAAACAAAAAATACTAATTTAAAGCAGCAGTGCAACAAAGTAGGGGGGAAACATTTGACCCTATATTTTATCACTATAAAAGATTCCAGGTATCTGGTTTTATTTTGTGGTACAATTTTCTGATTCCACCAATATTTGAGTATTTTACAAATGTTTTGAGTTTTATCTCAAGAAAAAGGATGGCCACCACATTTTGCATAGAAACAGCATTGTAGACCTGGCAAGGGTTAGGATTGAAAAAATAGGAAAAAACTCATGATGTACAGCACAGGAGGTACCTAGACATGTACATTTGACAGGTATGTTAATATGTTTCTTAACTGTAGCTGAAATTAGCTTTTTTGGAAAACATTTTTCCTTGCACTGCTGCTTTAAAAACATATTAGATAAATATCTGATAAGTGGAGTGAATCTGACATATGACAAATGACATGTAGATGACAACTTGAGCTGTGCTTCAAGAGATCATTAACAAAAAATGGAGAACAGCAAAAGGCTAAGGTTCACCCATGCCGCAGCAACAACAAAGTTGGCGGTGTAAACCACAGCTACAGCAATCTGCTGACACCAGTCACCATGCTCTGATTTTTTGCTGTGTGGCAGTAGGAGCGACCTCCGCTCCCCCCCCCCCCAGTTATTTATATAACAACCTCCGGGTCACATCCTGGTGGAAAGCAGGATGAACAGCTGAATGGCAACATTGCGGGGTGGCAAAAAATCAAAGTCGTACAAGAAGCGTGCAACATTATTTCCTTGGTAACATTGCAGTGGCACTAATCAGTCAGCACATTTGACTCCTGTACAGGCTTAGGGGTTGCCTGCCCCCCCCCCCCGAAATCCTGTGGCTTGCAGTGACCTCTGCTGTACTATCATTAATCAACTATGGGATAGTCTTCTATGGCTCTGCTGATCCCACTGCCCTCCATCGCATCAAGGTTACCCTTAATAAAGCCTGCTGATTGGTCTTGGGTAGTAGCAGACTGACCCACACATGTGAGCTCTACAGACTCACCAGCTGGTTGAACTTCAAAGGAAGGTTTAGATACCAAACCTGTCTCCTAGCCAGAAAGCTCACCTTGGAACACTCCCCTCAGGGCCTCCTACACCTAATACAATCCCTCTCCCTCCAGAGGGTCACTAGGAGCTTGCTGTCCACTTCCTTCTCTGTTCCACTCTGCAGGTCCGCTATGGGTCAATGCTCCTTGTATTACAGAGCACCCCTCTGGCTGAATGACCTACCCTCCACTGTCATTTTGGAGCAGTGACAAGAACCTTATAAATCAAATCAAATCAAATCAAACTTTATTTATAAAAGGTGCCTTTCCAAAACCAAGGCACCTGTACATAACATAATAAAATCAATAAATAATTTAAACAATATTAAAATTCATCCAATATTGCAACATTTAAAAATTATTGTATGCAAAAAAATATAAATATACATAAATATAAAGCCTCTCTCTGCTCGACACTTCTCTCCCAATCAACATGTGACTGCATCTAGTATGTGCCACTGCACCTAAACCCTTGGTGGCCAGAAACCTCAGAAAACCCCCTCAGCTCAGACCCTTTAGAACATGTATGCCAACTAGCTGTTTCTTACTATAACCAATTATTGACTCAGGGTTTGTATTGTCACCCCCAGCTCTGGAACCTGTCTTTGTGGTATATTCCTGCTGTTATACTGCTTGTTACTTATTTTGACTCAGGGTTTATATTCTACCCTCAGCTCTGTAATCTGTTTTCTGTTGTATATTTCGGCTGTGATGCTGTCTGTTGCTTGTATGTAAAACTGACAAGCAGCCTTTGCAAAAAAGTACTTGACTCAAAGGTTGTAATTAAAATACTTCTCAATAAACATTAATGAACTACCAAGAGCCAATGACTGAGGCTTGAGGAGCCCCCCCAATTTTGTTTTTCTATCTACAGTTCCTCCTCCAGGTCAACCAGCCCCCTTCCACCAGTCCCCCCAGCCCCGTCACCCCAGTGTCCACTGGGATTTATCTGGATGGCACCAAGGTGCCCAGCTAGCCAGGTGAGGAGCCTGCGTAGGACTGGTGTCATCCTGCTGTCAATCATTTTCTGTCCCCCCCCCCATTGCTGGGTCACAATATGTCAACGTGCTTGCATGGAGGCACATGCACATTGTAGAGTCCCACAGCACCCTCCCTTCCATTGACATCCCCAACCCGTTCTGCCCTCAGGCCTCCACCTGGGGGCAGTCATTCGGTGGGATGGCCAACCCACCCTCCCCGGGAGAGGAGAGCTGTTCTCCAGATGTTCGATCCTCTTCCTCCGTGGCTGAAACCTGGTGACCTGCTTGCACCACGAACATGGGTTGCCGGCGTGGCAGGAGGTAAGGCAGTGATGCCTCAGCCCTCCATGCCATTGGGCCAGCCTGGAGCCCCATAATTTAAGATAGCAAGGTCAGAATGAATTTGTTGTATGGGCAATAGCTGGGTTTGGTTACTCAGGCAGTTTCTAAACATTTGATGGCTGGTTGACTGAGATCTAATGTCCTGAGCTTGAACAGGAATATTGCATGATCCAGTAAGTTGAATGCACTGCAAATGTCCACAGAGATGGCCTCAATGAAAAGACCATTATCCATGGCTTTGTGGAGATTATTGGTGATTTTGAGCAATGCAGATATGGTGAAATGTCCCTTCCTGAAGCCAGACTGCATAGGAGAGAGCAGATTGTGTTGACAGATGCTCAGTCAAATGTGAGTTAATGCATTTTTCAAGAACCTTGGAGAGAACAGTAAAAACTGAAATGGGTCTGTATTGTTTCAGATCCCATTTAGCCACTCCTTTATGGAAGAGCACAAACATAGAAACATAGACTTTGACGGCAGATAAGGACCACTTGGCCCACCCAGTCTGCCCATTTCCCTATCTATTGAATAAGCTTCAGATTCTAGATAACCAACAGCCTACTTCCTGCAACCCCCCACTATAACTGCATTATATCTGTCCCATGCATGTTTGAATTCCCCTGCAGTTTTAGATCCCACAACCTCTCCAGGAAGACGGTTCCATTCGTCCACCACTCTCTCCGTGAAAAATAATTTCCTCACATTACCCCTGAGCCGTCTCCCCCCTAACTTTAAATTGTGCCCCCTTATTCTTATACATCTCTTTTTCTGAAAGATGCTACCCTCCTGGACTTTGTTGATTCCCTTGAGGTACTTAAAAGTTTCTATCATGTCCCCCTGTCCCTCCTTTCATCAAGGGTATATATATTAAGCTCTCTCAGTCTCTCTTCATATGGTTTCTGATGTAGACCCTGCACCATTTTAGTTGCCCTCCTCTGGACTGCTTCCATCCTGTCTATGTCCTTGCGCAGATGAGGTCTCCAAAACTGCATGCAGTACTCCAGTTGGGGTCTCACCAACTGTCTGTACAGAAGGATAACCACTTCCCTTTTTCTACTTGTGATGCCCCTCCCTATGCATCCCAGTATCCCCCTGGCTCTCCTTACTGACTTCTCGCATTGTTTACCCACCTTCAGGTCATCTGATATGACTACACCCAGATCCCTTTCCATTACTGTTGTTGTTAGTACCTCCCCTGTTATTGTGTACTCTTCTCCTGGATTTTTATTTCTCAGGTGCATTACTTTGCACTTCTTTGCATTGAATCTATGTTGCCATATGCTGACCATTCCTCCAACCTTACCAAGTCTCTTCTCATCCTTTCTACCCCTTGTGTATCAACTCTGTTACAGATCTTTGTGTCATCTGCAAAGAGGCATACCTTTCCTTCCAGACCCTCTGCAATGTCACCTATAAAGACGTTAAAGAGGACTGGACCCAGTACTGAGCCCTGAGGTACTCCACTAGTAACCCCTTTCTTCAGAATGTGTTCCATTCACTAATACTTCTATCCTGTTGTGCAGCCAGTTTGCTACCTAGGCTACCACCCTGGGACCCACTCCCAGGCTGGCTAACTTGATTATTAATCTTTTGTGCGGGACTGTGTCAAATTCCTTGCTAAAGTCTAGGTAGGCCATATCCACAGCCCCTCCCTGGTCTATTACTTTGGTCACCCAGTCAAAGAAATCGATTAGATTTGTCTGACATGACCTTCCTGCTGTGAATCCATGTTGCTTTGGGTCCTGTGCCCTGCTGGCCTCTAGGTACTGAACAATTCTTTCTTTCAGATGTGATTCCATCATTTTCCCCACCACTGAGGTCAAACTAACAGGTCTGTAGTTTCCTGCTTCTGCCTTGCTCCCACTTTTGTGAAGGGGAATCACATCTGCCCTCCTCCAGTCCTCAGGTACCACCCCATCTTTCCATGATTTGTTAAAAGTGTGGTTAGTGGTGTCACTAGGTCCTCCTTAGCTCTTTTAGGATTCTAGGTGAATCCGTCAGGCCCCATTGCTTTGTCCATCTTGAGTTTTAGGAGTTCTTTCAGGACTCTTTCTTCTGTAAATGGACTGGCGTCAACCCCACTACCCAGAGTGCTTCTATTGTTTGGTTTAGGTAAATCCTCCTCTTCTTTTGTGAATAATGAGCAAAAGTACTCATTCAGTATCTCTGCCTTTTCACTGTCTCCCTCTGCCCACCTCCCCTCTCCTTTATTAATCTTCACTATCCCTCCCTTAACCTTTCTATGCTCCCTAATGTACCTATAAAAGGTTTTATCCCCCTTCTTAACTGAGTTGGCTATCTTTTCCTCAGTTTGGGCCTTTGCTTTTCTGACTGCCTTCCCTCTAGCACATTTACAGACTGTAGATAAGGTATCTTACTAGAGGTGAGGGAGAGGTTTAAAGGAGAAGTCCACTCAGAATGTGCAAAAACATATGTTATATAGAGTATTTTGATATGTATGTTGAATCCTAGTGTGTCCTTCCCTCTGTCTGCTATTAGGAGTTTTTCCTAAATTAGTTGTATGCTAGTTTTACGACCCCTGGGGATCTCCATCACAAATAGGTTTATTGGCTTTCTTTCTCCTATGATGCACCTTGGCTCATGTGACAGTGATGTAGCTATGCCCTTAGATTTAGCAGGGTCTGTCACTGCTCAGCCACAAAGATAATACTTCTTTCAGAGAAGACACACTGCTAGATTTTGGGTGAGTGTAATCATTATTTTTTGACATTAGTACCTTGTCCTGCTATGTTACAACCTATAAGGTGATGTTCAGTTTTTACTACTTAGTACTGGTGCAAAAACTGAAAGTGACTGAGAGGAATAGAGTAAACAGTGACATGATTCAAACATACACACACACACAGCAGAACATAGCAGGACAAGGTACTGATATCAAAAAATAACAATGATTACACTCGCCCAAAATCTAGTAGTGTGTCTTCTCTGGAAGAAGTATTTTTTCTGTGGCCGAGCTGTGACAGACCCTGTAACAAGACACTGGCTTCCTGCAGGGGCAATTAGACATCACACCAAAGGGCACTCTGGGAAGACTAGAGGCCATAAAGAAACCAGAATGGCAACCTCCAAGGGCAATAAAACAGTTAGGGAAAATTAGAAAAAACATCTCTCACAGCCAGAGGAAAAGAAAACACTGGGAACTGGTTGGAACACAGAAAAAAAGACTACTACATATCTTTTTCTGATTTTAACATGGAGTTTTCCTTTAATAGCATGGTAACTGGGGTGCAGATAAGATGTGCCACAAGGTGGAATAGCTTTGAGTCCAGGAAATCATCACTAGCACTCTTGTTATAGCTGATGCCTCCATGCCTTCAGGAATTCTGCTGCAGTATTTGTCAGAAGGTAACGTTTGGTAGATCTTAAGAGTCAGGGTCTGGGCTGCTTGATGAAATATGAATCCATGTATATTACTGAAGTGGGGTGACATGGTCAATGTATGGAAGAGGGGTGACAAGGTCTCCAGAGGATTCCAGATTTGATAAATTTGCTCTGGGAGATTTATTTCAAATAGGTATTTAGCCACTGACCAGAATTTTTTCTGGAATGATGTTTGTTCTTCTCCCAGTAGTTGTGATGGTAGTCCATTTTTACAGCAGCATGGTGATGTCACCATGCTGATGTATTGCTGTGAGTAAGGAACTGAGAACTGTTTAATAGGACAGTGAGAGTATGGTCTTCCATTTAGTAATTTGGATGGCTGCATGACTCATATTACTCCGCTGTTCTCTCCATTTACCACAGTGGTGTGTGTGTGTATATGTGTGTGTGTGTGTCTGCAACGAAGCAGGGCCTTCCTCACCCCCCCAAGCCAGGAGAAGCAGGGCCTCCTCCCCCCACCAGGAAAACCAAAGCTATTCCCCCCAGGGGCAGGAGAAGTAAAGCTATCCCCATCAACCGAGCAAGAAGAAATGGCCATTCCAACCCTTTCCAGCAGGTATCCACCTACCAAAATGGTCCTCAATGGATTGGCCACCCACAGTGGCAGGCCAGAAGATAGAGGGCTATGCATTCTCTCTCTCTCTGTTTTGAGTTGCTTCCTTCCCCTCCCCACAGTATTGAGATATTTTCAAATAAACCCAACCACTTACCTTAATGAAAAGGCACAAGCAGTCAGAACCCTGTCACTCTGGTTCTGCAGGCAGTTTCTTTCTTGGATATTTTGCTGCTGGCAGGACTTTTACTTGAGGGTCTGACTCTGTGCTGCAGCTACTAACTGGGCAGGGTGGCTAGCTGGTGCTGCACTCTCTCATTACTGACCAGACTGTGCTCTAGTATTTTATGAAAAAAGCACAGCATAGTACAGCTCTTTTAAGGTTAGCTATACTGCTGGGTTGGGGGGCTTCTGCGCTACAGCTTGCAAGCAATGGCAATGCGGTTCTAGTTTGGTGGGCATGGTTGGCTGTGTGACTCCTAATTCAGACAGCTAGGCAGTCACCAGGAGCCAAACCACAGTGGCACCCCTTGCCCCCAACACTGGGCGCCCAATTATGGAGTTAGATGTTAAACTAAAATGAAAGCAAGAAGCCACTTGCTGTGCAACCCTGTTGCCACCAATCTTCCCCAATTCTGACACCAAGTGCCTAAACCTAGAGTCAGACAGTAAATGAAGAAAAGCAAGCATACAATGACAGCCAAACCCCGGTGCTGCCAACCCTCCATTCTAACACTAGGTGCCCAGCCCCCCGGTCCAACATTCAATGAAAAAAAGTAAGCAGATAATGGGAGCCCATTTCCAGTGATATTTTAGAACGAAACATTAGTTGTTTTTTGCATTAATCTATTGTAGCATTGCTCCATGTTATTCATTGTACTATTGCACATTTATGTACTTGCCACTTGTACAGCAAATAAAATGTTATTCCATAGTCAGCAGTAAAACTATAACCCACTTAATAGAAAAGCATACGGGAATTCATAGGACGAATACTAAAAACAACAAAAGTGCAGTAGTGCAATGAATGTCAGGGAGCAATGCTATGCCAGATTGGGGCAAAAACAACTAACGTTCCACTCCAGAAGCAGAGTTTTATCAGAGTTAGTAATTTAATGCAGAAATGCCCTTATATTATCTGGTGCTAGGTCTGAATAGCACATGTACGAACAGCGCTGTCAATAACAGCATCTTCCATGCAGCACTATGCAGAGCAGTGGCAGGAACAAATGCCGCAAGTA
The DNA here is from genome assembly GCA_016271365.2 of Neoceratodus forsteri. Lineage (NCBI taxonomy): Eukaryota > Metazoa > Chordata > Ceratodontiformes > Ceratodontidae > Neoceratodus > Neoceratodus forsteri. Next base: position 819,205,476 of record CM028137.1, read on the forward strand.
AAGGCAATGCCACTGGTAGCAGTCACAAAGCACACTGACAACTGCTACCAGTCCAAACACTATTTGGGGGGGGGATCTGCCCCCATGCCCCCTTAACTGAAATAATTAACTCTGAGTTGGAGTTGGATTATGGGAGAAAAACAACATTTTGAATGCCAGGATTAGAACCCTGATCTCCACCACCATTGTGGCCAGGCAGCTCCATGTCTCAGTCCTCTCTGCCATGGGAGCAGCTCATCTACCATTTTTGATTTCCCAGCCCTTGTCTTCTTCCTAGTACTACAGACAGCGACCTGGGTAGTACTTACTACACAGCACTGTTTAATCTCTGTTGCTATCTGTGGTGCGCCATTTGGACATTGCTGTTTTTTCCTTATGCTATATTTGTAGCACTATTGTAACCTCGTTATTTTATTATCCACCACCAGTGATGTGTACAAATAAAAAATTTTAAACAACGAATATAATGCATCCTTAGGATACGAGGAGGCATTTATAAAATTAAAACTGGCAATCAAGGTAATGAAGAGTACATCAAACCAGGTCTAAACTACCCAAATGGCATATTTTCACAGTTGGTTAGGCCATGTAATTATGAAAAAAGCTTTACATATAAACTACAATATCAGGAAATATAAACCGTATAGAAATACATTCTGTGGATGTTGGAGTGAATCGATGAGGATATAACATTGACAAGTATTCATTTATATATCACTTTCCTTGAGAGACATTTTCTTTAGAACTGTGGAACCAATGAAATCTGCAGTACAATGATTCCAAATATCAGGGATCTACTCTAAAACATTAGATAAAACGGGCATTATTATATCAGATGCTCAGCCACAGTGGATCTATACCTTGGGGGCTCGCTATAGCCCAGGTGAGAATGTGTGCTTTGAGCTTTTGCACTTTCTGTAAGATTTCTATAGACCATCTTTATTTCCTGTATATAAAGATGGCAGACATACTTTGCAATAGAAGTGTTTTTTTATTGAATTACAGCGGTAGTTATCTAAAAGTTGCCTACCTTGAGGTACCTCATGGTACCACTGAGATACCACTCTGGCACTCAAGTTACAATTTGCATTGACTGTAATGTGATTCTGCCTCATTCTGCCTCAGTATACCTAAGTATACCTCAGTACTGAGAAACTTCTAGGTATACCTCAGTAATGAGAAACTTTTATACGGCTGCCACTGTCTGATTATGACTAAATGAGCATCTGCTATAATAATATCCTGCTTTTTATTGTTTTTTAGAATACATGCCTGACATTTGTATTTTGTATCACAGAGTTCATTGGATCCACAGTGCTAGAGAAAATGTATGTCTCAAGAGAAGGAATATGTATGGATGAACACCTAAACATTTTATATCCTCAGTGCTTCACCCCAACAAGTGCAAAAATGGACTTTGATACAAATTTATATTTACTGATATTATGGTTTATATGTAAAGCTTTTTTTAATACTTTCATCTACTAACCAACTGTTGAAAATATGCCTTTTGGGTAGTTAATACCAGGTCTGATGTTACACTTTTCATTACCTTTTCTGTCAGTTTTAATCTTATGAGCCTCCTCATATCCTGAGGATGTGTCACATTAGTATCAGACTGCTAATGTCTCTTTCATATATGATACTGTATGCCATTTTACATGTAATATGACAAATTACAAATAGAACCTTTAACAACAAAACAATATGCTAATTCCTGATATCATGAACATTTACTCAGCTCAATTTGCTGCTGTATTGGCTCTGACTAGAACTTCGTGTTGTAGTTACTGTTGAGTTACTTAGACTCCAAAGTCTTCTGTAATACTGTTTGATATTGCAGGATCTGGTCTTTCTAAATCTGGCCCAAGCAGCATCCCTTTGTAAGAACAATTCAGTAATTCTCTAAGAGATCCAGAGGTAGTGGTAGTTTTGACCATGTATGTCAAAGGAAATGAATTGGTGCACACTTGTTGCAGACATTGAGAAGGTCACTGGCAAAGTATTCCCAGGGATCAGCTACTGAGGGAATACGGTTGATACAGTCCTATTTTATGGCTGACAAGTCTGCATAGAAGTTCTCCAGCATGAAATGTCTATATGAGCAAGCTCTGATCATTTTCAGAGGGGATTTCTTTACTACAAAATTTCAAGACACAGAAGGTGATGGAACGGTCACTAAAGCAGTCTGGAAGTACACCAGCAGTTGAGATTCTATCACGGTGATTAACAAGAATTCAGTTTAAGGGGCTGTGGTTTTTAGTGGCATGGTTGAGTTTTACGGATAGTGTTAGAATCTGGGAGAGATTTAAATTGGAAAGTGCATGTTTATATTTGGATAAGTCCTTTCCCAACCAGTTGAGGTTAATGTCATCAAGCAGGAATGTCTCAAACAGTACAGCCAAGTGCACCTATAAAAGAATCTCTTTCTCAGGCAGGCAGAGTTCAACTGGTGTTCATCTGGCCAGGTGGAGTATGAGGCTTTGGGGAGGCTGTACTGGGTCTCGATGCTTAGTACAGCAACCATGTTTCTGTTTTTTTGTTCCCCTCCCTCTGTAACCTGCAATGCTAGTGCATGCATCTGGTCACAGATGTGTGAGCACCCTCGGCGTCTGCTTCCTCCTCCCTTCATCTGATGCAACCAGCTCTTCGGATCCTTACGGCTAGAGTGTCTGCACACTGAGTGCCTAATGGCACTTGACCCAACTCTAGGGGCCACTCAAGGAGCGGGACAGCTTCCTCCCTGATCCTGGGAACAAAGAGCTTTGCCATGGGTAGCACCTTCCTCCCATCCATCAGAGTGTAGAGATCTAAGCATGCAGCACAAAGTGAGCTTGTCTGTATGGTAGCACGATGCACAACCTATGGTTCATCTGGTGGCTCCATTAACGGTCCATATTCTAAATAGATATATATATATTTTTTTTTTTTATTGTAATTTTTGCATTGACGTTTCCTTCTGGCTGGAAAGGTATTGGTACTCTTTTTTGTATATGTCTTTATTAGCATTATTATAGGTTGTACAGACCCAAGGTGTGAAGTTACAGTACGGTTAACTCACTGTTACAACACAACCTTACACTTATTTTTATTTATTTTATTTTGCTTTTGCTTTTTAAGCCATAATTATATTACAAAAACTATATGATATATAGTAACAGATAATCAAGGTCTGTATTATAACCATTATAAGTATAAATAGTTCTTAAAAACATCTAACATCAGAATATGCAAAACCTTTAGCAAGCTGTCATCTTCCCCTAAATGCCATATCTTAAATCATTTCTGAACAGTACCTAATCTCACCAATGCCCACCCACACCGAGAAAGAAGAACAATCACCAAAAGCCAGATTTATTATTGCTTAGTCTGGGGTAGAGAAAAACCCATGCTATATTTATATAATATTATATTGCATTACATCATCCCATTAATGATCCCAATAAGGGGAGGAATACCATATATCTATGAAAGCTTACCTGCAAAATACACTGTAAGGAAAAAGTAATACGTTCCATATCTTGTACCTGTTTCACTATGTGTAACCATTCCACTGTCACAGAGGGGGTTGACTGTAGCCACGCTTTGTAATAACTTTCAAGGTGGCAATTGTCAAAATACCCCATAAATACTTAGTTTCCTTCTCCTTTAAGGATGCCGTCGGAATTCCCAAAAGTACATTTTCTGGCCCCACCATCTCCGGTATTGCAAATAGGCTTTTCAGATGTGCTACTATCTCCACCCAGTAAGCCGTATGTAGTGAACATTGCCAAAAAATATGAGCTTGGGTGGCAATGGCCTCCCCACAGTGTCTCCAGCAGGCTGCTGCTATGCGTGAATCTCACTGCCTGAACCGCTGGCACCACAAAGTACCAGACCCGCACTCTCCAACTGAATTCCTGCCAGTTAGGTGAGGAAGAAGTATGCCACGTTGTAGTCCAAATCTGCTCCCAATCCCTTTGTCCTAATTGCAGTCCTAATTCCACTTTCCATCTGTCACTGATATGGACAGTAGCAGTACCTTGAGCTATTAGATAATTGGCATATAGTAATGTAATTGCTCCCTTACCATTCAGAGTCACCCACATTGCCTCAAAGGGCGGGGCCGGGGCAGTCAGGTCCATTATAGTTGTAGGTTTATTGAGATGTGCATTAACTAAATTTCACAGCTGATAATAATGAAATGTGTTAGCAGGGGACAATTTAAATTTTGGAATCTGTACTTCAAAAGGCAAGCGTGTACTACCCTGCATAAGTTACCAAGGTGAATGAAAACCTAAGTGTGCATGCTGTTTGAATCAAGAGTCCAATTTGTCTGGGGGGGGGGACAAAGTGTCCCAAATCCACCATTTATATCACCAAAGTGAGTGAGCTGTGCAACCCTGAGTGACACCCCATCTCCAACCCTCCAGGGCCGCCACAACCCCACTAAATTTATTCACTTCCTCCCTAGGTACCTGACTCAAATGGAAGGGTACTGCCTGCAAAACGAGGATCTTGAACTATTGCTAATTCTGTGTCTTTCCAATGGGAAGCATACTGGGAATTCTGCCACATTAACACTGTCTTCATCTGTGCTGCAACCCAGTACCCAGGCAAGTACGGCAATGCAAGATCCCCCGTTTTTTTAGGTAAATATAAAACTTGTTGCCTCCCTCGGTGTCTCTTCGAACACCACAAGAATGATAACATTTGTTTCTGCCATGTAAGTAGCTCTTGCTGAGAAACAATACATGGAACACTTTGAAAGAGGTATAAATACCTCAGCAGAACATTCATAGATAGCCGAACTCGGAACCCCCCCTCCGGACCACGCTGCTACAGGTAGCCGGAGTTCTCTTCTTCCTGCAGCTGCTCCCAGTGCCTGAAGGAGCTCTAGCCCAGCCTGTGCGTCCCCACCGCCCCCACCACCACCCTTGGTCGGCTTCTCTTTATATAGTGGTGCCCCAGACCCTCGTGAACCGTATCAGCCCACTTTACCATTAGTCCCTTATACTGCTCCACCACTAGCGGCCACTGCTGAGCAGTCTGTGTTTTCCCTCCTGCACACAAGGAATTCCACTTGGTAATTGAAAGTAAAAAAAAAATGCAGTTCCTCACTGCTATTATTACCTTGCTCTGCATAGCCTCATCCTCCCTCCCCACCTCAGTCAACCCTACCCTACCAGACCCTGTGCCACTGCCTGCCCTCTCTCTCAAACCTACACCCCACTCCTCCTCTGCTCCACCTAAACACTACCTACACCTGGGGCACAACTGGACCCTTGGGGCCTCTATCCTCCCCCCTCTTTCCACGCTACTGCACCTGCCCTATATCCCTCAATCCTCTTAGCCCCAAAGACAAACTTAACCCCCGCATCTCAAACTACCCGGAGGGGCGCACCATTAAAGATCATGCGCCAGTCACGGAATGCCCTGGTGTTCCTGCTACTCATAGCAGGGGACATCGAACGGAACCCAGGGCCACAGGCACCCATGGCTGCCCCACCACCAGCTCAACCCACACCCCTCCCTAAAGGTCTCAAAATTGTGCACTTAAATATATGCAGCATCCTAAATAAAACTGCTGCCCTACAAACAACTGTTCTTACCCTGCGCCCAGACATCATAATCATCACAGTCATGGTTGAAGCCCCATCACCGGGATGAGGAATTCTCTATTCCTGATTTCTCGCTAATCTGCCAGGACAGGCAGGGAAGAAAGAAGAGTGGCGGCGTTGCCATGTACGTCGCCTCAAATTTCCAGTTTTCGGTAATCCCCTCACCAACTCCCTCAATAAACATTGAGTCCCTCCTGATCAAAATCCCCCTGCCCCATTCTATCCCAGTATGCATAGCTGGGTCATACTGCCCACGGGACACACCGCTAACCTCCATTCTTGAACACCTAGGCAACCTGAGGACCCTCACTGAAGGTGGTGAACTCCACGTCCTCGGGGATTTCAATCTGAACTGGATGGGATGTGCTGCATCCAAGGCACGCTGCCAGATAAGTGCACTAAACTTACACCAGCAAATAGGGGAACCCACCCGCCTAAACCACAAATCTAAGAAACACACACTACTGGACTGGGCACTCACTACCCACCCACACAGGATACTCAAAGCAGGCCTCCTACCGGACTCCCTTAGCGACCACCACATGATTTACTTAGTGTGTAAAATCTTCCATCCCCTGGCCCACCCACCCCTGCCTGCTGCGCCTGCAAAGCCTACAAATCTTTGGATCTGCCAGCACTTCTAAACACCCTCCACCATTGACTGGTCTCCCATCCCTAGCGCCACCCTCCTTGACGAGGCCTGGCTACTTCTCTACAAATTTCCTCGCTATCTGGGACATATAGGCCCCACTAAAGAGATCCAGAGTCAGGGGCTCCCACTTACCCTGGGTAACCTCAAAACTCATGGAACAACTCCAAGCCAGAGACCGGGTCTGGAAACTTTTCAAGACCACTGGTTCTCACTTGGCACAACAACAATACCGGTCCCTTCGAAATGCCTGCACACGTCTCATACATCAGTCCAAATCAAACTACTTCAAATTGACATTTAACAAAACCACACCCAACCATCTCAATTCTGGAATCCATAAATCCCTCCTCACTCCGCAACCCAACCCCCACCCCACTCTCAACCTAGCAGGCAGAATCGTGAATGACCTCGCCAGGTTGCATCAGAGTTTAATGCCCACTTCTCCACCACTACTGCCTCGCTTCCTCCCACCCCACCCACCCCTCCACTCGATCTCCTAAGGACCCCTACTCTCCCTAACACACCTCCCCAGGCCTCCTTCTCGCTCCACCCAGTCACCCCTGACCAAGTGTTAAAAATCCTACACTCTCTAAACACAACCAAAGGAAAATGCCCATCTGGATTAGACTCAAAATGCTTTGACTCTCTGCCCCTGCCACAGCCTACCCCCTAACCATGCTCTATAATCTGTCATTTAAACTTGGTGCTGTCCCTACAAAATGGAAACAGGCCACAGTCATTCCACTCCCTAAGGAAGGGGACCCCTCCTCCCCTTCAAACTATCGGCCTATATCTCTGCTCCCCATCCTTGCCAAAATTCAAGAGTGCCTTGTTCTATCCCAGCTACACAATTATCTTGATACAATCTCCTTTTACACCCCCTTTCAAGCTGGCTTCAGAAAAAAACACTCCACCACCACATCCCTCCTTCGCCTCACCAACTCCATCCTTACAGGCATTGACAACAGAGACATTACCGCAGCTATTTTTATAGACCTAGCAAAAAGCCTTCGACACAGTATCTCACCCCCTCTTGATCTCTAAACTTGCCCAAACTGGTCTGACAACGACAGCACTCAGTTGGTTCCAGTCATACCTGTCAGGCAGATCACAAACAGTCCGCATCGGTACGGCTCTATCCTCCCCCCTCCCTGTCACCAGTGGCGTACCTCAAGGGTCTGTACTTGGCCCGCTGCTCTTCTCAATTTTCCTCAACGACCTGCCTACTGTCTGCACACAATCTGGTATCCATATGTATGCAGACGATATGGTGATATTTGCCTCTGGCTCATCTGGAACCACTGTAGCATCTCACCTTCAGAAGGACTTCGACTCCATCCAACACTGGTTCATTAAGAACCAACTATTCCTAAACTCAATAAAAACTGTCTCCCTCACCTTCGGCTCCCCGTGCCAAGCTAACCCGGCTAAAGGATGCGCCCACCTTCTTTACCTTGGATAGGACGCCACTTGAGGTCAACTCCTCATATCAGTATCTCGGCGTCTGGCTGGATCAGCACCTTGATTTCTCAACTCATGTTGAAGCTCTGCAAAAAAATTACATCCCATGCTGGGAGCTCTCTATCGGAACAAGTTCTGCATCCCTACACAAACCAGGCAAGAAATGATACAAAAAATGATCCTTCCAATTTTTGACTACGGCGATGTCATTTACGGTGCCGCCCCCCAAACATCCTTAGCCAGGCTCGACCCTATTTATAACTCCTTCTGCCGGTTCGCTTTGGATTGTCTGCCGAACACCCACCACTGCGACCTCTACAAATCCCTTGACCTCCCATCTCTCCAAAATCGGCGATTGTTGCACTGCACTAGAATCAGTGCTAAATTCTGCGACTCAGCTGTCTCCCACCCATCGACATCCCTAACCACCGCCACCCCTCCTACTCACGATCTCAGGAACTCTGACTCCAGACTTCTCCACATCCCCCACAGATCCACCCGATCAGGTCAGGTTGCTTTCAGCTTCAGACTCCCCAAATTATGAAACTCCCTAGCAGCCGACATCAGACACACCACAAGTACTCCACATCGAAATGCCCTCCTCAAAACGCATTTCGCCACCAACTGCTTATGCCTTCCCCATCGCTGAACTCCCTGCTCAATTCTTATTCAGCTATCTTGGGCTCCATTTCTAAATTAGTACCATACGTCATCTTGTATTGACCTGCCACTGCTACTGTCTGATATTCTCACCTACCCATCTAGTAGGTAAATCTAATCTCACTATGAAATTGCTGTTATTTGCTACTGCATCACTGCCTGTAAATACTGCTACTGTACTCACTGCCTGTAAATACTGCCTGTAACTACTCCTCACTTTGTACAACTCTACATGCATCTCAGCTACTTCACCCATCCCATTAGGCCTTTGCTGGATATCTACAATTTATGTATGTTCTATTGTGCTTTTATGTGTTATGTACTACATCCTTGTAACCCCTACCCCAGAGCATCTGGAATCGTGACCCTGCAAGGTATGCCTTTCCTGGTAAATCTCTTAAATAAATAAATTTGCTATCTGGACCCTAGCATGAAGAGGAAAAGGAAGGAGTGCCCACTTTTTTTAAAACACTTACTAAAGAGGAAGTAGTCAAACCAAGAAATATTCCCATGTATTTCATTTTAGTTAGATCCCACCACATTGGGTACATACATTGCAATTGCTGAGTGATCTGGAAGGAAAAGGCCAACACTTCAGTTTTACTTGTATTTAGGGTATACCCAGAAATATCACTAAACCATTGTATTTGACCAAAAATGTCTGGCAAGGTGTGTTCCAGGTTCCCCAGAAAAAGTAATACATCATCAGCTTACAATCCTAACTTAAGTTCTGTCCCACCCAACCTAATATTGGGTGTTGCATATAAGACTAGTTATATGCTCATGCCATCGGCTAAAATGCCATTGCGAGGGGGATTCTGCTCCCCACCCTAACCTATGGGGCTCCCTTATTTGGGGCTGCTCATAAAACTAACCTACTCAGATGGGATATTAGGTATAACAACATATGTCGCTATGCCTCTTCTGCTCCTTGGCTTAAACACCACTGTCAGCTTTATAATGATCTTGATTGACTCTCTCCGTTAGCTAGTAAATAATACTACCTTGGCTATCTTATTGATTCGATAATTCAAAATCAAATCCCTAGGTGTCTTGCAGCTATGCTTGTTCCTCAGGACACACTCCATGGTCTACGATCAACTGATAAATCCTTTCTGAATTTGCGAGGTGCCGTACTAGAAAGGAACTGTTGCATTTGAGCATGCGGCTCCACAGCTGTGGAATTCTTCCCTCAACATTAGACTTTCTAGCTCCACACATGCTTTAAGAGAAAACTGCACTCAAATCTGCTGATTGCTGATACCTGTTCCTGCTTTCACCCTACCTAATGACTGATGTCTCTGACCATACAATAGTATTTCCTCACCTCCATATAACCTCTTATTGCCTCAGCCTGTCCCAGCTCCCTTTCCCTGCCCATATACAATCTTGCACTGCAGGCATCTCCCTTACACTTACATACACTCATATAATCTAATTTCATGGCTTGCTCCCCTCTTCCTCACCTACCAACCTTTTCCTTAATGACACCCCCTGCTCTCAACGGTTATTTCTTCCTTTTGTATTACCTGTTTTTGTTTTTGTATACCTTGTTCTGTTCATATGATATGTCACCTGATAATTTATTGTCCAAGGTCCTCTCTATTCATTGTATAGGTAGGCACCTATGAACTTATGAATGGTCTACTCTGCATGTCTCTGATATATTGTATCCACTTTAACTCATTGTATGTAAAGCGCTTCTCTTTGTACGTTCTGATATACTGTATCCTCTTTAACTCATTGTATGTAAAGCACTTATAAATTGTTATCCTGTTAAGTTTCTGCATGTCTGTACTCTACCGGGTCGTGTCTGAAAATAGTCACTTTATGGCTAGTGCACTTACCCAGTTAACAAAAGCTAAATAAATAAATAAATAATATCCTCAATGTTTGGATTTAACCGTATACTCTGAGCCAGAAGTTCAATATACAGGGCAAAGAAGAGGGGCATGAGGGGGCAACCTTGTCTTGTCCCCCTCTTCAACTTAAAGGGTGCAGCAATATGGCCATTGACACAAACAAAACCCAGGAGAGAAGCATACAGTTTAGAAATGAGCTGATGAAAGGAGGCAGAGAACCCAAAGCTGGCTTGGCCTGCCTGAGAATAAGGCCAGAGGACCTTATCAAAGGCCTTTTCTGCATGAAGACTCATTAGAAGGGCTGGATGCTTAGTTCGGGATAAATGATCTATTATATGGACCGCTCGATGTATGCTGTCCTGAGCTTGGCGTCCTGGAACAAAGCCAATTTGGTCTATGTGAATAGGTTTGGGAATAATTCTTTCCAATCTTCTAGTTAGAATGCCCGTTAATATTTTATAGTCTGTGTTTTATATTGAAATTGGCCAATAAGAGGCACAATTTGTTGGGTCCCCGGCTGGCTTGGGCAGCACTGCCACAGTTACCTGTGCCCATGAAGGTGCTATTTTACCTTTAGGGTCCAACACCGAGTTATAAATTCGGTTTAACAGTGGGACTACAGAATCCCTGAAGAACTTATAAAACTCTCCAGGCAAACCATTGTTCCCTGGACAGTTACCTGTCTTCAGGCGAGCAATCTCCACAGAAATTTCAGAGGGGACAATAGGAGATGTCATCATCTAAGTATCAGCCTGAGAGACCTGAGGAAGATGCAATGGGTTCAATAAATTATTCAAATGAGTGGGGTCTGGGGCAGAGTCTGTTTTATATAAGGCACTATAATAATCTGAGAGTGCTGTGGCTATTTCCAGGGTAGATGAGCAGGTTTTTAGTGTGGGAGTGGATAATTTTTGTAATTGTAGCATTTACTTTTTGTTGCCGTACCCTACTAGCCAATAATCATAAGATGCGAGGCCCCCTTCATAATAACACTGTTTTAGATAAAGAACGTTCTGTTCAACCTGATAACCTACATTTAATTCAATTCTTTTTTAAGTCGGAGTAATTCAGCCTCTCTATGTGAGTCAAAATGATTTTTTTGCATAGTTTCCAGAGAGGAGACCCAACTCTGTAACAGGAGCTTCAGTGCGTCTCTTTCTTTTTTTCCAATGTACCGAGATGGCAAAAAGTTTGCCCCAGATTATAGCCTTAATGGTGTCCCACAAAACTTTAGGGGAAACTTCTGGGGTGTCATTGTCCCACACAGCAGCCTGTATGGTTTCTTTGATGGAGATTTGAATGGTCTTTCCCTGCAAAAGTGAGAGGTTAAGCCTCCAAAATGTGTTTTTTTTTTGGGTTGCCCTAATGCTAACTTCAAATAAATTGGAGCATGATCTGATAAAACTATGTCTCCTATATCAACCCCCCTTAATTGAGACACCATTTCCTTAGGTATGAAAAAATAATCCAGTCTAGTATATACTTTATGCACTGTGGAGTAGAAAGTATAATTTTTACTGAGCCCCCATTTATATCTCCATGAATCTATGTATCCTAACTCCATCAGGAGCTTACCTACTCTTTAGGCCATGTCATGGTCTGCACATGGGATAGCTGAAGTTGTATCAAGGTGGGGGTGAAACACCAAATTTAAATATCCTCCTACTGTATTTTCGGTATTGGCACGCTTAGCTGTCCTGTAAAGTAGGGTTTGGCTGGCTGGAGTAGGTTCACCTAGTCCATCTGGGGTTAGTCCTGTTTGGATGTTTCGTATTGGAGCCCTCTCCCAAGGGGCCCTATTTTCAAAGAACTGCTGCAAGTTTTTAGCACAGTTGCGTCAAAAGTAATGTCACAGCTATACCACAAAAAATCATTGTAATATCTGTGGCCATTATGCAAAAATGCAGCAAAAATAATGCGATATCCATTAATAAAATGACACATGCATCACTTTTTTGTCTCAGACAGATGTGCATCTCATTTAGTTGGGGTCCTGTGCTAGATGTGTTGGAATTACTGACAGAGAGAAGAGAAAGCACCCAGCTTTAACCCAGATTATATAAATAGGATATGACATGCATGAGAGTGTGATAGTAGAATACCTTCATGAGCTATACTTGACCTTCTGACCTCACGCGTGGTGAAACCAAGAGTGAAGTCAGAAGAGGTCATTATAGAGAGTGAAGATATTTCTACTACCTCACTCTCATCCATGTCATATTTGATTTGTACAACAGATGTTTAGGTGGTTTTGTGACAGAAATGATAAAATGTTACGAAGGGGAAAAAAGTACAAAGTATAAACTGTGCCCCTCTGAGCAATGACCCAGCATAAAACAAGCAAGTAAGTACAGTAAAAATCAATACAAGAAATACAGTAAAAATCAATACAAGCAATACAGTAAAAATCAAAACAAGCAGTACAGTAAACACCAATATAAGCAATACAGTAAAAACCAAAACAAACAATACAGTAAAAACCAATATAAGCAATACAGTAAAAACCAATACAAGCAATACAGTAAAAATCAATACAAGCAATACAGTAAAAACCAATGTAAGCAATACAGTAAAAACCAAAAACAATACAGTAAAAACCACTACAAGCAATACAGTAAAAACCAATATAAGCAATACAGTAAAAACCAAAACAAACAATACAGTAAAAACCAATACAAGAAATACAGTAAAAATCAAAACAAGCAATACAGTAAAAATCAATATGAGCAATACAGTAAAAACCAATACAAGCAATATAGTAAAAACCAATACGAGCAATACAGTAAAAAACCAAAACAAGTAATACAGTAAAAACCAATACAAGCACTACAGTAAAAATCAATACAAGCAATACAGTAAAAACCAATACAAGCAATACAGATGCAAACTAGAAAGCAACTAAGTCTATAGAGCATCTCTCATCTGCTAGTTTCAGTGCTTCACATGGCTATTGTGATATCATCAGCATTGTTAAAGCTGCTCTCTGATTGGTTCAGTATTCCAATGTAACATACCCAGCTTTGCAAGATAGTAGTACTAGTTTAGAACATGTGAGATAGTAGTATTATCTTGCAAGTTGATCATAAGATAGTAGTTTTATCTTGGCTAATCCATACCTACATCTGTCGTAACAATATATTCATAAAATGGGTAAAGAGTTTCCGGTATCCTGAGGGGTTAGGACCCATGAACTTGAAAGACAACAACACTGAGGCTGGCACTTTCAATGCCAAGCAGAACATAGTGCAGCCCTAATATCTGTGCCTGCTAGCTATGTTTGTTTCGAAAAAAAAAAAAACAGGAACTGACTCTTACTGCAGCACCAAGATGCACCCCCATCGTGTTTGCTGGCCTGGCCAATGCCCCCTTCCCCTCCCTAACTAATATCGTACATACTTTAGTTAGGAGAACGAAAAGACTGCATGAGAATGGTGGGTTAAATATGCACAATAAAACTAGCTCAGCCATCAGTTTTAATAATGCGTGGCACTCCACGACTGCACGTCTAACCAGTACCACTGCTGACTTTTCCTGAACCTGGAAGTCACAAAATGAAGCACCAAGTTCTTGAGTTATGGAGCTAGTTAAAGTAAAAGGTGTTTTTTTGCGCCTTTAAGAAAAAGTCATTCAGCAGCTGAATCATGGACTGTGAGATACCTCATCCATAACAGTCTCTTCTACTCTGCCCCCCATAACACAGCCATGTGAAGATATGAAAAAAAATCAAGGCAGACAGTGCAGATTAATGAAAGAGATATAGATTATGTAACATGGCTGAACTGCAGGCACAGCAGTAGTGCTATCACTTGTGGTGCCAACTACCTGGGTTTGGGAACGAGCACAGAGCATCAGAGGTTCGGCCAGGGGGAAGTGGTCCAAGCATCCCTTGGACACTCTCCACCTCTGGGTGGGAGGGGGTAATGTGCCTCCAGTGCCATGCTGCCTGGGTGACCACAGGCAGTGGCCATGCACCAAAGCCAGGAACAGGATGGCCAATATTAGTATGGGGGGCATGTGGACATATGTGCACCCAATGCACCATTGATATCACGGGGGTTGAGGACAAAAATCAGAAAAAGCCCCCAGCCTGCAGGATGGCACTGCCTCTCCTCCAAATTACCTACACCTGCCTACTGGGCCAAACTAACCCACAACTGAGCTAAAGGTCCTCCAGGGGTTATGGGGGAGGACCCCGGGGCCACGCCATGAGGGATAAGTCATGAGTCACTGCAAGGATCCAGTCTGGTAAGTCCCAGGGATGATGGGGTGATGAGGCTGGGGGAGAGGGGGAAGGCTGGGTGATAAAAAGTTTAATAAGTAAAACCAAAAAAAATAGATTAAGTAACATGTAAAATAAGCAATTAAGAGTATTGCAGTGCCCACAGAGTGCTAAAACAGGCATTGGGAAAACACGATCGAGAAATTAGGGTGGCTTTCTAGGGACACGCTCACTCTTGAAAGCCGTTCCATAATGACACAGCATGTTGGGGTTTCAGGACCACAGTACTGAGTGTGGAGGTCTGGAAGTAAATATAAATGTTGGAAAACAGTAGCAGCAACACTGCCAAGGGAACAGTTCATGTTTGGGGCTAGGTATTGGAATATCAGGAAACTGCTCACTCTAATAGCTGCCTGCTACCAAGCTTGTGTGTTGATGGGGGGGGGGGTTGTTGAGGATGATACCTTAGCGTGCAAGCACCTTCCACTGGCAACTCTACACTTCTTCAGTGATACAATGTAATAAAGGAAAATGTATTTTAGTAAAAACAGTAACAAAAAAATGTAAAAGAATAAAGAAAATGCAGTATTTGTGCACTATTTGGGCATCATGAGTTTTGGTGACTATTCTTTCACATTTTCCTGTTAAATGTTTAATGTATAAATTCTACTTCATTCAACCTTCGATTTGACTCCTGTTTTTCTTTTTTGTGTTTCTTTGTTTTTTACACTTAGAGCCCATTTTATAAGAGCAATGAGACTCTCCTGGGTTGTGGTTTCCTGCCTGATAAAAGCACTTCCCGGGTGCTGAAGGCACTCAGTGTAAGCGCCTTGTGCCTTACTATGCACTTGGGGTGTGTTCTTATCAGGCAACAACCCACACCAGATTGTTACTTATTGCTTATTTATACACAACAGGTGTGGGTCTGGACTGGCCAAGATAAAACTACTATCTTATGACCAACTTGCACGATAGTACTACTATCTTGCAAAGCTGGGTATGTCACAATGTGATATTAAACCAATCAGAGAGTAGCTTTAACAATGCTTATGACATCACATGGACATTAAAACTCTGATGCAAAATCCCTCATCCCCCCCACCCACCCACACTTTCACAATTGTACTTCTGAAGAAAAGAAAGCATTGGATAATCTGGCAAAACAACAAATTGTTATAAAGGAGGCAGATAAGGAAGGGGGGCAATGGTGGACATGGATTTATGCAAATATAAATAGGAAATGCTAAGAGTGTTACAAGACAAAGAATGGTACGCTCCTTTGACATGTGACCCCACAAACAGATTTAAAACTGAGACTGACTGCTGTATGAAATGTGTAACAATGCTGTAATAACAAAATAAATGTATGACTTTCTCACTGTCTCACATACAATTAGGGCTGTTATTTATGGACTGCCCAAATACATACAAATCTGGATCCTCCTCCTATGAGACCTATTATGTCTAGCATTGGTTTCCTAATGGAACCACTTGCAAAATTTGTTGAAAAGCAAATCCAACATTTTGCTCAGGTGGCTTCTAGGTACATAAGGGACACCACACACAAATCAGAGACTATCGAGGATTTGTACATTGAACCTGAATGGTGGTTGGTAATGTTAGACATTACAACCCTCTACACAAACATCCCCCACTGTGGGGGACTAGAAGCATTGAGAGAGACACTGCATGCAAATACTAATTACAGCTCATCACACGTGGAACTGATCTGGAGTTTAACTGAAAAAGTTTTTAAGTACAATACATTCATGTTTGATTAGCAGTTTTTTCTGCAAACAAAGGGTACTGTCATGGGGGCAGCATTTGTGCCCACTTATGTGAATAATTACCTGGTTCAGTGGGAACAAAAATTTGTATAGTCCCGAGATCATAACCCATTTTGTGATATGTTAAATCTATACAGAAGATAGATGACCTTTCGGTTGTCTGGAAAGGTATGCTTGATGGGCTAGATGATTTTGTTAGATACTTAAAATCTTCCAATAGCAATCTAAGATTCACAGTTACAGCAAGCCAAATTGAAATAGATTTTCTTCACCTACGTATATCTAAGGATGGCACAGAGGAGAAAGAGGTCACTACCTGATTGTTTCGCTAACAAACTGATAGGAATTCCACCCTGCATTATACTAGCTGCCATCCAAGGCACACAATAGAAAACATTACGGTGGGTCAGCTTATAAGGCTAAAAAGGAATTGCTCAGAGGCACATGAGTACCAAAAAGGGTCACATACCATGGTCAAAAGATTTAAAATAGGGGCTGTAATGATATTTGTTTAGACATAGCAAATGCTAGAGTCACCGACATGCAGAGGGCAAATCTACCAACAAATCGTAAGGTTGAGACAAATTCAGGAAACAACAAAAAAAAATGAACTTTATAACCACTTTCACACCGCAGGCATTTAAAGTATCTGAAATTTTACAAAAGCACTGGCATGTGCTGAAAATGGAGCCATGTCTTAGTGAATGGGTTGACAAGTTACCATGGGTCACGTATAGAAAGGGAAGCAGCATTGCTGACAGAGTAGTCAAAAGTTATTTTGTACAAGACAACACTTTAGAATGTAGACCCCTTCCCCAAGGAAACTTTACACAGAAACATAGAATTTGATGGCAGATAAGGACCACTTGGCCCACCTAGTCTGCCCATTTCCTACCTAACAGATAAGCTGCAGATCCTAGTTAACCAACAGCTTACTTCCTCCTACCCCCTACTAGGACTGCCTTATGTCTGTCCCATGCATTCTTGAATTCCCCACTGTTCTTGACTCCACAACCTCCTCAGGGAGGCTGTTCCATGCATCCACAACCCTCTCCATGAAAAAATACTTCCTCATATTACCTCTGAGCCGTCCCCCCTCTATTTTCAAATTGTGCCCCCTTGTTCTTGCACATCTCTTTTTCTGAAAGATGCTACCCTCTTGGACTTTGTTGATTCCCTTGAGGTACTTGAAAGTTTCTATCATGTCCCCTCTCCCCCTTCCTTCCTCACGGGTATACATATTAAGCTCCTTTAGTCTTTCTTCGTATGTCTTCTGGTGCAGACCCTGCACCATTTTGGTTGCCCTCCTCTGGACAGCCTCCACTCTGTCTATGTCTTTGCGGAGATGGGGTCTACAGAACTGCACACAGTACTCCAGGTGGGGTCTCACCAACTGTCTACACAGAGGGATAACAACTTCCTGTTTTCTACTATTGATGCCTCTCCCTATGCATCCCAGTATCCCCCAGCCTTCCTTACTGCCTTCTCACATTGCTTGCCCACCTTTAGGTCATCTGATATTATCACCCCCAGGTCCCTTTCCATTTTTACTGTTGTCAGTATCTCCCCCTGTGTACTCTTCCCCTGAGTTTTTGTTTCCTAGGTGCATTACCTTGCATTTCTTTGCATTGAATCTGAGCTGCCATACATTTGACCATTCCTCCAACCTTGCCAAGTCCCTTCTCATCCCTTCCACTCCATCTTGTGTATCAAACCTGTTGCAGATCTTTGTGTCATCTGCAAAGAGACATACTTTTCCTCCCAGTTCCTCTGCAATGTCACTTATAAAGACATTAAAAAGGACCGGTCCCAGTACTGAACCCTGCAGTACCCCACTAGTAACTCTCCTTTCTTCACTGTGGACTCCATTTACTACTACCCTTTGCGTCCTGTTGTCTAGCCAATTTTTTATCCAGGCTACCACCTTGGGACCCACTCCAAAGCTGGCTAACTTGTGTATTAATCTTTTGTGTGGGACTGTATCAAATGCCTTGCTAAAATCTAGGTAGGCCATGTCCACAGCCCCTCCCTGGTCTACTACTTTGGTCACCCAGTCAAAGAAATCTATTAGATTCGTCTGACATGACCTTCCCATCATGAATCCATGCTGCCTTGGGTCCTGTGCCCCACTGGCCTCTAGGTACTCAACAATTCTTTCCTTCAGAAGTGATTCCATCATTTTCCCTACCACTGAGGTCAAACTGACAGGTCTGTAGTTTCCTGCCTCTGTCTTGCTCCCACTTTTGTGAAGGGGAATCACATCTGCCCTCCTCCAGTCCTCAGGTACCACACCATCCTCCCATGATTTATTAAAAAGGGTAGTCATTGGTGTTACTAGTTCTTCCCTTAGTTCTTTTAGAATTCTGGGGTGAATCCCATCAGGCCCCATTACTTTATCCACCTTCAGTTTTAGGAGTTCTTTCAGAACCCTTTCTTCTGTGAAAGGACTAATATCAACCCCCCTATCCAGAGTGCTTCTATTGACTGAATTGGGTATCTACCCCTGCTCTTCCTTTGTGAATACTGAGCAGAAGTATCCCTGCTTTTTCACTGTCACTTTCTTCCCAACCACCTTGCTCTTTATTCAGCCTCAGTATCCCTGTTTTAGTCTTTCTTTGCTCCCTAATGTACCTATAAAAGGTTTTATCCCCCTTCTTAACTAAGTTGGCTATCTTTTCCTCAGTTTGGGCCTTTGCTATTCTGACTGCCTTCCCCGCTTCCTGCTGCTTTAACTGGTACAGTTCTCTGTCCTGCTCCTTCTGTGTTCCCTTATACTTCCTAAATGCTATCTTTTTCTTCCTAACCTTCCCCGACACTTCTTTTGAGGACCACAGTGGTTTTTTCTTTCATTTTGATTTGTTCATTTGCTTCACACAAAGGCTTGTTGCCTCTGTGATGGCGGTTTTGATGTTTCTCCATTGTTGCTCCACCCACCTTCTTGCCTGTTTGCTAGTGCTTTTCTGAGGCACTCTCCCATTTTGACAAAATCAGCCCTCCTGAAGTCCAGTACCTTCCCTTTTGTATGGCTTGACTCTACAGCTAAGTTAATTGTGAACCACACTGTTTGGTGGCCGCTTGTTCCCAGATGGCTACCTACTTTTAGTTCTGAGATCCTCTCTCTGTCCCCATTTGAGTGTACCAGGTTTAAGATTGCTCCCTCCCGAGTGGTTTCCAAAACTAGCTGTCTGAGGCATGCCCCCTGTAGGGCATCGAGAATGGCCCTGCTCTTGGATGTGGCTGCAGCAAAGGTGCTCCAGTTAATATCTGGCATATTCAGGTCCCCATCAGCAATATCTCCCCTTTCTCTGCCATCCTAAAGATGCCTTCTATCTTTTCCTTGTCCATTTCCTCCCCCTGAGACGGGGGTCTGTATACAACCCCTGTGCAGATTGTGGTGCCATTTCCAGTCTCCAGGATTATCCCTCATTCTGTCAGATAATAATAGGGGGGATATCAGCCCATCACTTTTATAGGATACAGTCAAAACGGTGCAATGGGGTCACTTGGTAGCATATGCTACACAAAAGAAAAAAATTAAGGGGTGAACAGTTATAAACTTTAGTGAGCACCCTTTAATTATTACAATCCAAGGGGGACAGGGAAGTGGAACTCCTTATAGCCCAAACTAAATCAGAATTACAGGTCCTCATCGATTAGCAGGTAGAACAAACCCTTCTTCACCTTATTCTACTATTGGAGGGGGGGGCTCGTGGAGCTCACAGACTAGACAGACCTAACTTAACGTGTGATCTCAACTTTACCTCTCTTTTCTGTCAAAATTGGAAGCAGTTTGCCAAAACATACTTCTTAGAATCTGTTACATTTTGCACACACTTCCCATTGTCTCCAACAAGATGTATTTTCCATATTGGAATATGGTGATTTATTTGGGGGGGGGGACCCCACATAAAATACTCAGTTTTACAACTCCCAAAAGAAAAAAGGAATACTAAATCTACAACATTTAGGCCTATACACTTTAGTGGCCCAAATAACAGTGATATGCTGTTGACCCTCCACAAAATATCAGGCTCACTAGAAGTCCATTGATTTTATAGTTGATGACCTACACGAGTTAGATAAATATTTGTTCTCTAATACTCTATCAGCTATTCCACTTAAAAAGTGTTCAGACAATACACCAACCAGAATCTGACAATGGAGGTTATGTTGCTCCAAGTACTTTGCTAAGGATATGGTTATTTGGCTTCAGGCCCTAGCATATGACTCTGCATTCCCCCAATATTTTGAACGGCATGCTTCATAACTGGGGTCCTTCGGTATAAACATAAATTTTACATTGCACAAGGGAACCAAACATTTCAAGATTTACAATAAGAATACCAACTTCCCTGCTTGGCCCATTTTGTTACCTACCAATAAGACTGTACCTCTGAAGTTTGGGGGTATCATTTAAACAACTCCCGGAACAATTTGGCATGCTCCACAAGGTCATTAGGGGGCCACCAATTGGGAGACTTTTGGTTGTATCTAATAGGAAAATTGTATAAAGGACTCTTAGAATTGACTCCAGATACCATGGAGGCGATATTATAAAGATGGAATAGAGAATTCCATACAGCATATACTGTACATTAGATGTTTGGTTGAAATATGTGATCCCAAACTACTGTATAACATTATCCTCCCAGTGGAGGGATGTTTCTTGGCAATATCGAATGAGGTGCTTTAGAACACTGGCATTACAGGTACACATGGGGCCGTGACAAGGATTTTGTTGGAGGGGTTGAGGGGTCCCAGAAGCGAACCATGGGGGATTCAGGGGCAGACCCTTAAATTGTTACAGACACTTTAAACTACAGCAAAAAAAGGGATTGCTCATTTATGGTTAACCAACAAAACCACCTACATTAGCTAGTTGATATAAGACTGTTAATTCTATTTATAAAATTGAAAAAAAGTGACACTAAACCTTAGGGGGGGTATACCAAACAATGTGAGGCATTCTGGCAGTGCGGGGTCCTTTATCAGCTGAACATTGATCCACTGTTTGGATCACAGGTGGATTGAGCTACAGATAGGTTGTAAACAGCTGCTGGCTTTCTGTCTCTTCGTCTGTACTCATTCTGTAAAAGAAAGATTCAATAAACTATCATTTAAAAAAAGGAAAATATTCCCAGTCGATTGCATATGACCTATTACGGAGGAGACCAGCACTAGGGAAAGACACACAGGTATCTGACATTCAGTTAAGGGGTGCTTGAGGGGCCTCTGCCTCCAACCCTCATTACTGGCATGCACTCTTTTTTCTAATCTTCACTTAAGGACCTATGGGGGACCCATAGATTGCATCAGTACTATAACCTGCTGAATATCTCAGCTTCACTTCTCACCTTTGTTAAAGCAGGGTGCTTCCCTGGACACTGGTGACTTAATGCTCGAAGTGGGAGTCACCCTCAGTCAGAATACTAGGACTCTCACTTCCAGATGCAAGTTGTTGAACTTGGAGCTCTCACCTCCAACTACAATGGTGATACTTCACCCATCATATGCATCCTGTAATGATCAGACTGCAGATTTAAAGGTTTAGCTTGAATTGCTTTACTGTAGATTGGCACAGTGCAAAGAAGAAGCCCCATACAGTTGGCGGGCTTGCTTATCACTGACTGACCCTCCAAGCTGCCTGGAGATGTCTCGGGGTGGGGGGAGAGAGAAAAGACCCTTAGAGAGAGGGGCCTTCTTAAAGACATGGTGTAGTTTAAACAGCAGTAACTCTTGAGGCAACATTTCTCCATTTCCTTACATCTCCCCTTGTAAGTGCAGCACCCCATGCAATCTAAGTAGTTTAATAAAGCACTACTGGAACTAAAATTCTGAGCAGTCTATCATGAGCTAAACAGGCACATGCATAATTCAATAGTGGTTAACAGTCACTGTAATTCAGTTCTGCAGATATCTTGCTGGCTTCCGTATCACCCTGCCGCTCACATGGCTCACGATTGGGCTGGGTTCGTGGCTTATCAACTTGCAAGGTGGGCCCTGCACCAACTCTGTTGGAGGTGTAGGTTCGTCGTTCGCTGGTGGAGCCTCTGAGGATGTGCACGCCTCAGTCCGCTTCTCCCCTGCAGGTATTGGAACAGTAGTTGATAGGTCAGGTCCATGCATTTAGGGAGTCCCAGTCTTAGTCTGCGTCTCTGTTGCTTCTATTGGCGCTTTGGTTGGGGAGTCAGTAATGTGTAGTATATCTCTCCTATTTCTTCAATATTTCTTGTCACCAACCTCAACAATGTATGATCGTGGCTCCTTGGCAGGTGTGAGAACTACTGCAGGTGTCCACTCCTTGTCCTTTGTTCTCATCTGTACTGGCTGTCCAGAAGACAGGCTGGGAAGGGGCTTGGTATTTTGGTCATAATAGAACTTTTGCTTTTCTTGCTTCTGTTCAAGATTGGCATGGATATCTTTATCTATAAGTTGTGACCTGAGCTGGGCTGGCCTAGTGGGCATCAGAGTCCTAGTTCTCCTGCCCATGAGCAGCTCAGCTGGAGAACCCAAACCCTCTAATGGAGTGTTCCTCATAGAAACATAGAAGCTGATGGCAGAAGGAGACCACCAGGTCCTTCTAGTCTGCCCATTGTCTTTTAGCCTAACATTCTAACTGCCCTTGGGTTTGAGGGCTCCCTTGTATCTGTCCCAAGCATTCTTGAAACCTACCACTGTGCTTGCCCTCACCACCTCTGTAGGCAGGTTGTTCCAGGCATCCACCACTCTTTCTGTAAAGAAAAACGCCCTGGTTTTGGTGGAGAACTTCCCTCCTTGCAGCCTTAGATCATGTCCCCTGGTTCTTCTGCCCTTCTTAAATTGGAAGAGATCATCTGTCTGTACATGGTTTACACCTTTTATGTACTTGAATGTTTCGATCATGTCACCCTTCTCTCTTCTCTGTTTCAGGGAATACATGTTCAGTTTCTTCAGTCTATCTCCATAGGACATATGATGCATTCCCTGAATCACTTTTGCTGCCCTTCTATATACCGCCTCCACTCAGCCAATGTCCTTTTTGAGGTGGGGCGTCCAGAACTGGACGCTGTACTCCAGGTGAGGCTTAACCAGTGAGTTGTACAACGGCAGGATCACTTCCCTCTTCCTGCTTGTGATTCCCCTCCCAATGCATCCCAGCATACCACTGGCCTTTAATGTTGCCTTCTTGCACTGTTAACCTATCTTCAAGTTGTCTGAGGTAATGATTCCCAAATCGCATTCTTGGGTGGAGGCAGCTAGTCTTTCCCTTCCAAGGTAGTATACTTATTTAGATTTCTTTTTCCTATGTGCAAGACTTTGCCCTTTTTGGCGTTGAATCTCATCGGCCATGCTCCAGACCATTCTTCCAGTTTCTTGAGGTCAACTTCCATTTTGTCCACTCCCTGCTGGGTGTTGACCATGGTGCATATTTTGGTGTCATCTGTGAACAGACACACCTTTGCCTGTAGTCCGTTAGCTATGTCCGATATGAAAATATTGAAGAGCAGGGGCCCCAGTACTGAACCCTGGGGCACACCTCTGGTTACCCTACCTTCTGATGACAGTGCTCCATTTACCTGCACTTTCTGGGTTCCACCTGTAACCAGTTTTTAACACATCTAACTACTTCTGATCCAACTCCTGTGTGGTCTAGCTTCTTTACCAGCCTTCTGTGTGGAACTGAATTGAAGGCCTTGCTAAAGTCTAAGTAGACCACATCTATTGACCTGCCATCATCTATAACCTTAGTAACACAGTCAAAAAACTCAATCAGGTTTGTCTGGCATGACCTACTCACTGTGAAACCATGCTGCTTGGGGTCCTGATGGCTGCTAGCCTCCAGGAATGCCATGATCCTCTGTCTGAGTAGTGCCTCTATTAACTTCCCCACTATGGATGTGAGGCTTACTGGCCCGTAATTTCCAGAGTCCTCCCTGCTGCCCAATTTGTGGTGCAGGACCACGATTGCCCTTTTCCAATCTTTGAGTACCTCCCCACTCTTTAGGGATTTGGTGAATAGTTTAGTCAGTGGGGTAGCCAACTCTAATCTCAGTTCTTTTAAGTTCCTGGGGTGCATTTTGTCTGACCCCATGGCCTTGTCAACTTGCAGTTTATTTAGTGCCTCCAGTACTTCGGTCTCTGTGAAGGGGCTAGTATCAACCCCCTGACCAGGGGTGTTGCATTTTGCCATTTCTGGGCCATTGCCTGGGTCCTCCTCAGTAAATACCGAGCAGAAGTACTTGTTCAGGATTTCTGCTTTTTTTTTTGGGTTGTCTTCTGTTGTTTTCCCTTCCTGAGTTGTAATCTTGACTATACCCCCTTTTGCCTTCCTTCTTTCCCAGATGTATCTAAAGAAGGATTTGTCTCCTCCCTTTGGCCTCTCTGCTATACTTGCTTCTGTCTGCGCTTTTGCCTGCCTTATTTTTTTGCTGGCTTTTTTCATTTTGTCCTTGTACGACACCCAGTCTTCCTTATTTGTTGCCTGGTATAGCTTGAACGCCTTCTGTTTTTCTTTCACTATTTTAGCCACTTCCTTTGAAAACCATAAGGGGTTTTCTTTTCTTTTCGATTTGGTAACCCTTCTAGCACATTGGTCAGTGACTGCCTGGATTGCTTTCTTAAGTTTCCCCCACATGACGCTGACCTCATCCACTTGTAGCTCAATCAAGTCGTTTCTTATGTTGGTTCTCATTTGGTTGAAGTCCGCCTTTTTAAAATCTAGTACTTTTATTTTTGAGTGGCACGTGCCCTCAGTTTATGTTCGCCTTGAAGCTAGCCCTGCGAGGGTCACTGTTACCCATATGGCATCCCACACTGAGTTCCTCTCCCTCTCAGTGTTTGTGAGGACCAGGTCAAGTATGGCATCTCCTCTTGCTGGTGTTTTGATCAGCTGACTTAGTCCTGCTCCCTGTAGTGCGAATAAGAAATCCCTGCTTCTTGTTGTTGCCGCCATTAGTGTACTCCAGTTTATATCTGGAAGGTTGAAGTCCCCCACAAGTATCACCTCTCCTCTCTGAGTCATTTTGTGTATTTCTTTCTGTCAGGTCTTTATCGCCTTTCTGTCCTTGATTTGGAGATCTGTAAATGATGCTGATCCTGAAGGTTTTTCTGTTTCCTGCATCTATAGTAAGCCACAGTGACTCGGTGTCCCCAGGGTGATTCTGTACCTCTGTGGCTTTTATGTCTTCTCAAACGTAAATGGCTGTTACTCCCCCCCTTTGCCCCTGTCCTGAAAACATATCAACAAAATCTTTGAAATATAAACTTGAGAAATGATGTATTTCCTAAGTTTATGAACAAGTATAGCAATAGGAGATTCTCATTGATTACAATTACATTATGGAATTCCATAAAACATACCAAAATACATAAAGATACAAAATCTTTCATAACTGATTTAAAATTGGAATTAAATGCATGCTGTAAGCGCTATGGTTAAACTAATTTACTTGATCCAAAACACTTTCATTGCTTCTACCGGAATGTATTTGTGTTATACTCCCATGGCAAAATGTCCTTATAGAATTGTATCATAGCATATTGGATGTTGTATATTGTAGTGTGTTTTATAAATCTGTTGTACTACAGTGGATTCCGCTTAAGTGCACACCCATTTTGCAACAGCAAAATGTGCACTTAAGTGGAACACGCCTTTAACCAGAATTGTCAATTTTGTTCCATCGCGAACAGTGCTGTATTGCTGAAAAACCAGGACAGCATGTACTGTATTTCTACATGATAAGATCAAGAAACAAGACAGTGCAGTACTGTATTTAATGTTTAATCAGTCTTATTTATTTGTTTAAAATGAAAAAGGGGGGAAACATTTATTTTAAAACGTAAAAATTGTACAGTTGATCTTTGGCCTTTTCTGTCCAGCATACTGCTGATAGATCAATGCCAAATTCTGATGACACTTCTGACCTTTTTACTCCTGGTGTCTCTATACATTGTAACACTTCGATTTTCTGACCCAAAGTTAATGTGGTTCTCTTTTGGTCCATCGCAAGCCACAGTACATAAAACTCTTCCAATTGCTGCTGCTACTCAAGTGCTGCTAAACTGATAAGTTGCTCTGCATTGTTCTTAAACACAGGTAGAGTACCACAATTAACACCTCTTGCACTAATCCGGAACTTAATTAACACATTTAATTGGAGACTGCTGCCATGCAATATTGCACTTAGCCAAAAACTGCAGTTAACCAGATTGCTTTAAAGCGGAATTATTAACACAGTGTCAGATACAAAAAACCGGGAAACTAAAAATGTGTGATTATAAATGGAAATTGCATTAAACCAAATTGCTTATAAGTGGAATCCACTGTAATGGTAAATGTATTTATAGAATTGTATTACAGTATAATGGATGTTTGTACATTGTAGTGTGTGTTTATAATTTTGTTGTAACAAAACACTCACAGGACCATCTTGTAAATAGGACTTCGGTCCTAATGATGTGAATAAATCATCAACTTTCCTGTCTAAAAATAAAGATTTTTACTACTACTACTTCAGATTGTATCCGGGTATAGCCATGTCCCATCCGTGGTTTTCTACGAACCACGTTTCTGTCGCAGCAGCCCAGTCCAATCTTTCTACTACCATGATGGCTGCGAGTTCAGGTAGTTTGGTTGCAAGGCTTCTAGCGTATGCAAACCATCACCATCCAGGAATGTGCACCCCCTTTGGTATGGGGCTGCACCCTCTTCTTGGACAGTGCTAACTTGCTGTTTGCGCCCCAGTGATTTTTGAGATTGCCATCGTTGCGGAATGCTAATTGAGACCTCTGTGGCTGAGATGCCCGGGTTCTGCATTTCTCTTTCTGGGTGTGTATGTGCTCCCTTGGATTTCTGGAGAGTGGTGACAAGCCCACAGTCGTTGGTAGTGTGAGCTGTCACCATAGCTTCCAATCCCCCCCTGCTATAACTTTAGTACCATCACCCCTTTTCTGTGTCTGCCCCTCCTGTACTTTATATGAGGTCCCTCCTTTTCTACTTGTGGCCACTTCTTGCTCATGGCCATGCCTGATTCCTTTAGTTTGATGTTGGGGCACAGTCCAGTAAGGCCAGGTATGGATCCTTATGATCACTCTTGGCCTTCTTGAAGAGCCTTTTAATAGTCTGAATGGCTCTTTCCACCATCCCATTACTTTGTGGGTACCTTGGTGATGTGCTCAAAATCATAACTTTTAATGAAACTTGCAAATTCAGTATATGAAAATTGGGGTCCATAGTCTGTTATAAGGACTTCCGGAATGCCATGTCATGCATACTGTGATTTAATGTGGCTTATAATAGTTTTGCTGGTCAGGTTTGGCAGCTGAGAGATCTCTATGAACTTAGAGTAGTAATCCACCATTGCTAGGTAGTTTTCCTTGTCAAACTCAAAGATGTCTGCTCCAACCTTCTGCCACAGCTTGTCAGGTATTTCATGACTCTGCATCTGTTCCTTTGGTTAAGCTCTTCTGTAATGATTGCAGTCTTCACACTTAGCAATCAGGTCACTTATCTGGTTATTGATATTTGGCCAGAATAGAATGTCCCTTGCTCTTCTCTTGCATTTCTCAATTCCTAAGTGGCCGCTATGTAGTTTAACCAACATCTCTTTTCTCATTGAGCTTGGTACAATGAGCCTTTCACCTTTTAGCAGGAGTCTCTTCTCTCTGGTGATGTCTTCCCGAAAGTGCCAGTATGGTTGAAATTCTGACTCGAGCTTGGCTTTCTCATGAGGCTAACCGTGCAGTATGACCTCCTTAAGTTTCTGGAGTACCAGGTCATTGTTTGTTTCTGTGTAAAATTCTGCCAGTTTCCCATGACTAATGGGTAACCTTTCAACTGTGTGCACTTCATACTCATCTATGTCACTGCTGTCATGGATTGCCAGGGGACTGGCTGCCTGGCTAAGCGTGTCAGCGATATGGAGCTCTTTTCCTGCTTTATACTCAACTTTCAGGTCATCTCTCTGCAACTTCAACATCATCTGCTAGAGTCTCGGTGGAGCTGATGACAGCGGCTTCTTGAAGAGGCTTTCTAGATACTTGTGATCTTAATCTACTTGTACACCTACTCAGCTGTGGATGTACTGATGAAATTTGAGGCAGCCAAAGATAATGGCCAGCATCTCCTTTTCGATTTGGGTATAGTTTCTTTCGGACTTAGTTAACGATCGGGATGCAAATGCTACTGGCTGTCATTCTTGTATGAGGCACGCTCCCAGCCCTTCTGATGATGCATCCACTGAAAGTATTACATGTTTGTGCAAGTCATAGTATTTCAACACAGGTGGATTCGTGATAACAGTTTTTAGGTGCTGAAATGCTTCAATGTGGCATGTTTCCCAGAGCCACGCAATGTCCTTTTCTAGTAGCTCTCTCAAAGGCTTGTTCATCATGGACAGGTTCGGGATACATTTTGCTAGGTAATTCACCATGCCCATGAATCTTTACAAATCCATTTTATTTTGTGGGGTGGACATGTCTACAATGGCTTTGATTGGCTTTTAGTCCATCTTTGCTCAGCTTATGTCCAATGTATGGAACTTCACTCAGACCTATTTTAGACTTTGTGAAGTTCAGGGTTAAGTGATGTTTCCGGGCCATATTCAGCACCCATCAGAGCCAATCATTATGTTCTTTCATGTCTGCACCCCATATCAGAATGTCATCCGTTATAACCTCTGTGCCTTCTAGTCCTTCAAACATTTGTGAAATTTTCTGTTGAAACACTTCTGGCGCTGAGCAAATGCCAAATGGCATATGCTTGAACTTGTAGTGTCCAAATGGTGTGTTGAAGGTAACAAGTTCAGAACTGGATTCATCTAGTTTGATTTGCCAAAATGCATGCCCTGCATCAAGCACTGAGAATTTTTGCTCCTGTGAGCCTTGCAGGAACTTTCTCCACTGTCTTCATAGGAGAGTGCTCTCTTTTGATTGCTTTAGTCAAGTTGCGAGGAGCAATGCAGATTCTGACTTTATTGGGCTTTTCTATAACTACCATGGAGTTGAGCCAGCTTTTAAGTTTTTCAACCTTTTCAATCACCCCCATTGCCTCCATTTTCTTTAGCTCTGCTTGTACTTTGTCTTTTTGGGCAAAGGGAAGCTTCCTGGGTGGTTGAATTACAAGACATACAGACTTGTCAACCTTTATGTGGTGCTCCCCCTCCAGGCACCCCAGTACTTCAAAAACATCTGAAAACTGCGACAGTATATCTTTGGTGCTGTCTTCGGGCTTGTCAGCAGCAGTTACTGAGAACATTTTTTCCTAGTTTCATTTCTGAGCAGGTCTGGAGCCCTAGGACTGGTGTAACATGAGCATTAACCACTTGGAAGGTGATTAGATGATACTTTTTTTTTAAAACATGTTGGTAGAATTGCTTTATCGCAGACATCTAATGTGTATCCCGAGTAGAAAACCAGTCTTGCCCTTGTCCGCTGAATGGCTTCTCTAGACAGCTTTTTATAAAGGGTCTGGGGCAATACATTACATTGTGCTCCTGTATCCAGCTTAAAGTTCACATCCTGGCCATTAATGGTTAACAGTACATTCCACTCAGTGTGGGCTTTGTCTGACTTCAGTGCGTGTATGCAAAAGGTACTTTCACTACCAGTCTCTCTGCTCGAGCCTTCATTAATCACATGCACAGTTGGATTCCCAGCTGCATGACACATCTTTGCAAAGTGATTTCTCTGGTTACACTTTCTGCAATGCTGTCTAAAGGCTGGGTACTGTCTAGCCTCATGCAGTCTGCCACACTTCCCACATTTAAATATGTTAAATTTTTCAACTATCTCTGCATGGATACCTGTTGGAAGCTGTCACATTTTTTATTGTATGTTACCTGTGACTGTTGGAAGTTTGTATTTTGTACTCTTCCCGGGTCGTACCTGAAAATAGGCAGGGTTACTGCCTAATGTACTTACCGAGTCAACAAAAATCTAATAAATAAATAAATGTATTGGCATTTAGAGGTGTGCTACGGGTGCTATGAGTTTTTGCCTGATAGTTCTTTCCTTGTCTGACTGATGCAGCATACACAAGACTTTCTTCCTGGGCTGTCTCCGTAATAGTTTTAATCTTGAGAGTCACTGAGCTCTGCAGCCCTGCAAATGGTTAATGCTTTGTCTAAGGTCAAGTTTTCTTGACACAATAACCTCTGTTTAACTTGCTCACTTTGAATCCCACAGACTAATCTGTCACAAATTAAGGAATCTGTCAACTCCCAACATTCACAAGACTGTGAGTTCAGTCTTAAATCTGTTACATAGGCATCTATGGACTCACTGTGACCTTGATTTCTGCTCAGGAACAGATGTCTTTTGTAGGTTAGGTTTCTTTTGGGGTTACAGTATGTTTCAAACTTGTCCATGATTTTTCCCAAATCTTCCTTGTCTGCTGCTTGCTCTCATGCAAATATGTTGTATACTTCCACTACTGCTGGCCCGGCTAGATTAAGGAATGTCATTGCTTGAATTTTCTTGGATTTCTCTTCAATCCCACTGGCTACTATGTAAATGCTGAAATGTTGCTTAAACCTCTGCCAGTTTTCTTTCACATTGCTGTGCAGCTTCAAGGCAGGGGGTGTTGTTAATTTCTCCATTCTGACACCATGTAATGATCAGACAGCAGACTTAAAGGTTTAGCTTCAATTGCTTTACTGTAGATTGGCACAGTTGGTGGATGTGCTTATCACTGACTGACCCTCCGAGCTGCCTGGAGATGTCTCGGAGGGAGGAAGGGAGAGAAAGAAAGAGAGAGAGAGGAAAGACCCTTAGAGAGAGAGGCCTTCTTAAAGACACAGTACAGTTTAAACAGGAGTAATACTTAAAGCAACATTACTCCATTTCCTTACACATCCCAAGATCCAGTTGTCTCTATCCCTGTTCAGGTCACACAGTCTGTTTCTGATCTGAGTCTGCACTGACCATTTTAATGTCTCATCTCAGAGGGGGAGCTCTATTTCTCACTTCCATGTGAGCCCTGCATTTTTCTCTGAACCTGGATCAGCTGGCCTAGATACCTGGGCAGGTCCGCATGACAACACACACTGACCATATGGCTAGCTGGCCTTGCTGTTATTACAATGCATACCCCTGCTTCTCCCCTCTTCCTCTTATCTGCAGCTTCTCTCTTCAGACCTTAAGCTTAAGAGCTCTACTCACAGTCTCTCAATCCTTTCATTCCACTGTCAACAGGCAGACTACTGTGCATATGCTTTGAGCTCCCACCTTCTCTATGAGCCAGGAGCCCACCTCTGGGACATTAAATTGATGGCCTCTATCACTTCCAGCTCTGGACAATAGTTAATCTTGTGTTAGAAAAAATAGAACTACACTTGCTCTGCTCTTTCGCACTCAGACAGGAATTTTTACGTTGGCTGAGCTTGCGCACCAAACATTTTGTGGAAAGGGTAGAGGATTTGGGGGGTGGGGAGGTGTCACTGCCGACCCCATTGCAGTTCACAATATCATGTGCTCGGCAATGCAGACCAATGACCAGGCACTGTGATCCTGACATCACTCCCTGCTTGCTGGGTGGAAACTTTGTGTACTTGAAGGGACCAAAGCCACTCCAATTAGAGAGGGCTTGGGTCCTTTAATTTGCATGAAGCTGGTCAACGAACAGCTGAGTGGCAGCACACATCTGCAGTGCTGGGGTAGGATACAGCTGAAGGGCTGATCGCGTGTACATGGTCAGAGCTTTAGGCGCGTTGTTTGCTACAGGCAGCAGAACAGGAAGCAAGCAGTTCAGAGATCATTAATAGCACTCCACCCTACATCCACCAGCTAGCTGGACAGAGTTGGACAAAGCAGCCAGTCAAAACGGCCCCAACCCCAACACACACATACACAGAACAACAGAACTGATTGGTTTCACAGCAAATGTAAGTATGTCTGCCCTACCCTGCCTCTAGCAGTGCAAAACTGGATTGATTTCCTCTGCAGATATGAGAGTGAAGGATCCGACAGAGTGATGGGATGGGAATGGACAGCACCCCCCCCCCAATACCACAAGGAAACCGCTTGCTACAGTTTCCTTTTTTGCTGCCAATGGGTTTGCTGGGCTGCTCAGTGCACAATATGATAAATTAGTTTTCGCTGTCCCGAACCGAGCTGACTGGCAATACTGTATGCACTGGATAAGTAAGCTAAACATTTGCCAGATTAAATTTATAAGAAAAAAACTGGCAAAACCCTGCCATTGCTCCATTGTTTTACACTTCCCCAGCTGTCCCAGTCCTCTTGAAGCAGGCATGTATGTGAGTGAATTCCAGGTTGGGACAGAGATTGGGACAATACTGAACAAGTCCACTTCCACTCTGAGTCACTCCAGCATCAAATCTACAACTCCTGTGCTGCCAGATATATTGCACTTGGACTGGGTATGGGAGAGAAGAATCAATATATTTCTTTTCATGAATTTGAGCCCGGTCTTGCCTCCCACAATGCACTGTATATTGGGGGGAGGGGCTGTCAGCATGGAAGGCAGGTAGCAAGATAGATTGGGAAAATGATTACTGAGTAATATCGTATCAATACCCTCCCAATCCATTGCCCGATTATTGCACACTGAGTGAACATCCTTCCCCTCTGAAATTAAGATGTGCACTAAACAAGTCATACAAGAGGGGAGTGCTCAGTTATTCAAATATTAAAACTGGAAGCAGGCATATATGTGAATTCAAAACGGACTTCACTTATATGCCTGCTTCCAGTTTCAATATTTCAATAACAGAGCATTTCCCCTCTTGTCTTGTACCACTCGTTTAGTGCAAGGAATCAAGTTATAAAATAAATACACTCACAAGTTATATTGTTTGAATCTTTTTTTTTTAAAGAAAACATACCATTATTTCACACGATTAAATTAGCTGCCTGCTGTCTTTGTTTACCACAGCGTCCCCTATAATAATGCACTTTGGCAGCAATGAGCTTGAGTTACACACGCTCCTTCTCTCGTGAACCTGGTGAGAAAGACATAAATAATGTCTTTCAATCAGCTGTAACATCATACGAATATCCAGCTGTGAAAATTAAATGAAAGGTTAATGCTGTACAGTGGGTTTCTGTCAGTAATTCTTTATTCCAGTAAGTATTTCTACTTTTTTTCTGTAATACTGCAGAGTAGCACTATGTCTGTCAACATGTCACTACTGAGGATTTGAATGACAATGGGGAGAGAGGCATGGGACAGCAGCAGCACAAACTTCTAACTGAC
Organism: Neoceratodus forsteri; assembly: GCA_016271365.2. Taxonomy (NCBI): domain Eukaryota; kingdom Metazoa; phylum Chordata; order Ceratodontiformes; family Ceratodontidae; genus Neoceratodus; species Neoceratodus forsteri. The sequence continues at coordinate 819,238,911 of CM028137.1, forward strand.
TGTGGTATGTACAGTAACTAAAGTGCTGTATGTAATGCATCCATGAGGATACATTACATACTGCATGGATGCATCCAGGAGGATCTGTTCTGATCAGAGATGGGACCCTGCATCAAATTCATAGGCATCGCATTCAGCAGAGTGTAGACCATGTGCATAAAAATAGAGATACTGTACTATACGTGCTCTCCATTTTGATGTTTGTCACAGTATCAAATAATTTTCTTTTTTTTTTTTTTTCAAGTTTATTGCATACTTGGCACTTGTAAGCATCCATTACAGTTCATTTTCCAGCATATGCACATTGTAAGAGTAATACAGATTCACAATTACTTACTTTCCCCCCTTCACTTTATCTACTATATTTTTATCCCTAGTATTGTATTTCATTCTGATTATCATTTTGTATAACTTCATGTAAATCATCATGTAGGGGGCGACCTGGCAGATCTATAATCCACTTATTTAAATAGTTCTCGACTTCTTGTTTCCCCTTCCCCCCCTTTCATCCTTTCTATTCCTCCTCCTTAGTATCTGATGACAACAGCCAAGGAGTCCATCTCTCCACCCATATCTGTGTTCTCAGATTTATTCTGTATGTTACTTCCTCCATATCCTTAATTTCATTTACAGTTGACTCCCATTCGTGATTTGTCAGTGGGTTTGGGGTGAGCCATTTCCTGGTCAGAGCCTTGTGGGAGGCCACTAGTAGAATATTCCACAAGTATATTCTATTTGCTCCCCTAATCTCTTCTGGTATCAACCCTAGTATCAGATTCCTTGAACTTAAGTTAGATTGTATGGAGAGTACCCTTTTTATCTTGTGTGGTACGTCAGTCCAGTATTGTGTGAGTGCCTGACAAGACCAGAACACATGTAAGTAGTCTGCTGTATTTGCTCCGCATTCCCGCCAACATGACCCTGAGCATTTCTTGTCCCATTTACTCTGTGTTTCTGGGGTATAGAAGAACCTCACCTGTACCTTCCATTCGTACTCCCTCCAATAAGGAGAGGATGTGGTGCGGAGGGCCATGGCCAGTGTGGAGGTCCAGGCCTCCTCTTCCAGGTGTTCCCCTGTCTCCCTTTCCCATCTGTTCCTAATGTGTGTAGTTTGATCTCCTCTACTATCTCTCAGGGCTCCATATAGGGCTGAAATAAGACCTTTGGTCCTTGTTGAGTTTATTATATCAACTATGGTATCTTTTAGCCTTGATGGTGAGGTCGGGTGTATGTAAGTATTTTGTAGAGTGTGTATGTAAGATCTTATTTGGAGGTATCTAAAATAGTCTGCTTGTCTTAGTGAAAATTCCTCTCTAATTCGGGCAGATTCTGAGACAACATTTCCCTGGAGGAGCTGATTTAGGGAATATAACCCCGGTCTGCCCCCGTTTTTAAAAGTGAGATCTTGTCTAGATGGGGGAAAGTCCGGGTCCCAAGCAAACCATCTCAGCACCCAAGTCTCCCTCTCCACTTTATATTTGTTCCATAGTCTTCTAAGGGAACCCAGTGTATTTCTGACTGCCATTAAAGCAATGTCCTGATCTCTGTTTTGAGTCCCTGACCTCATAACTCTGGCTCCTAATAGCGTTCCATCTGTTAGGGCTATCTCAATTGTTTTCCATCTCGCCCTACATGAGCTAGCTGACCATAATAGGGCCCATTTTAGCTGTGTGGCCAGAAAATAATCTTCCAGGTTAGGAACATTTCGACCTCCCAGCTTTTTATTAGCCTGCATGGCCAGGGCTTTAAGTCTTGGTCTTCTATTGTTCCAGATATATCTTGTGAGCATCCTTTGCAAACCTGAAATTGGTTCTTATGTATTTTAATGGGGAGACATGGAACATATAAAGATATTTGGGGAGTATATTCATGGAAACTGACTGTATCCTTGAGTACAGGGGCAAGTTGAGGGTCTCCCACCTTTTGATGTCCTGTTTAATCTGGTTTGTTATGGGTTCAAAGTTGCTTGCGTATAACATCGTTAAGTTTTTGGGGATTTGAATGCCCAGATATTTAATTTTCCCCCTGTTCCATTGTGTATCCAAAGACTGAAGAACATCCTCTGAGGGGCAGTAATGAAATTTTAAGACTTCTGTTTTATTTTTATTAAGTGTGTATCCCGAGTATTGGCTAAATTTATCAATGAGCTCCCAAATTTTTGGGATGGATCCATTTGGGTTGGATATATGTAGGAGAACGTCATCTGTGTATAAGGATATTTTATGTTCTTCCCCACTCATGTCTACCCCTTTAATCTCTCTCAGTTCCCTTACTGCTTGGGCGAGAGGCTCTATATATAAGTCAAACAGGAGTGGAGACAGAGGGCAACCCTGCCTCGTGCCCCGCCCCAGAGTGAATCTCTGTGAGACGCCCCCGTTAACCTTTACATAAGCCTGTGGAGAGGCATACAGGGCTTTAATCGCCTCCAGGAATGTCGATGGGAATCCCATTCTCTTAAGAACTAGAAAAAGGAAGTTCCAATCAACCTTATCAAACGCCTTCTCCACATCCAGGCTCATAAGACAGGCTGGTATTTTTCTTTTATTAATTATATCAATAATGTCAATGGTTCTTCTTACTCCTTCTGGGGCCTGTCTACCCTCCACAAATCCCGTTTGATCTGGGTGTATAAAGTCCTTCAGAAAAGATTGTGGGCACCTTGCTATAATTGCTGTAAAAATTTTATAATCTACATTAAGTAGGGAGATCGGTCTATATGAACCACACTCCCTCGAATCCTTGCCCTCCTTCGGGATCACCGTGATGGAGGTATAATTCCATGATGGGGGGGCTACAGCTCCTTCCAGCCACACCTGGTTGTAAACTGTCTTTAAAATGGGGTTCAGGTCTACCTGAAATGTTTTATAGAATTCTCCCCCAAATCTATCAGGGCCCGGGCATTTGCCTGCCTTTAGCCTCCCTATTGTATCTGAGATTTCTCTTTGTGTGATTGGGTGCTCCAAAGTCTGTCTGTGGGCTTCAGTAAGTTCGGGCAACTGCAGAGCCTCTAAAAAATGTGCTGCCTCCTCAAGCCTTGTATTCTGCTGAGGATGGTATAGGTTTTTATAGTATGCGACAAACCTATCAACTATTTGCTCCAACCCGTGTAGAATGTCGCCCGTGACTGGGTGTTTGATTCCTGTGACATTTGCCTGGCCGACTGCTGTTTAAGTCGGTAAGCCAGAAGGCGTGTGGCTCTTGATCCCCCCTCGTAGTAGGTCTGTTTTATGCGTAGTAACGCCTTTTCAGTTTCTAAGAGCTGTATCTTTTGAAGTCTTTGTGCAAGGTCCCGTATCTCCCTCTTTCTTTCTACATTGAACTTTATTTTCTGTTGTCTTTCTAGATCTTGCAGTTTCTGTTTGATTTGTTCTCTTTGTTTTTCACTCTCTCTTTTTTGTAGGTGGCTATTGCGATCAGTCTCCCCCTTATCAGGGTCTTAACCGTATCCCAAAGGATTTGAGGGGTAACTTCTGAAGCCTCGTTTGACTGTATAGTGTTCTTTATTATTTCCCGTACTTCCTCCCTGATCTTCTCGTCCCTAAGGAGGCTTATATTAAGCCTCCAGTGTGTAGGTTATTTGGGGAGTTGGAGGTCCAGCTTGGCGTACAATGGTTTATGGTCTGATATGGTTTCAGTACCTACCCAAATTGAATCAAAGACTGACATGTCTTTGCCATATGTAAAAAACATATCTATTCTCGAGAAGATGTTGTATCTAGGGAGTAGTATGTATAATCTCTTGCCCTGGACTTTTCCTCCAAACATCCATTACACCCGTGTCTTTTTAAGTCTCTTCAAAAACCCAGAGACTTTTTGATTCGGGCCGGGATGTTTGAGGTAGCATCAAGGGCTCTATCCAGTACTACATTCCAGTCCCCCCCTGCAATCGGTGTCCCCTTTGCCTTTTCGGCCACTAGTTTAAAGAAGTCTGCAAAGAAGGTTATATGCGTCCCCGGAGGGGTGTATACATTTAGCAAGGATATTTGGAGGTCTTGGACGCGCCCTACCACCAACACGTATCTAGCCCCCTCATCCCTTATTACCTCCTCTTCCACGAATGGAAGCGTGGCTGAGAGCAGAATGGCTACACCCCTCTTCCTTCCAGTGGGCAGAGATGCGTGATAGATATTCGAGAAGTCTCGATTTTTAAGTTTGAGAATTTCCTTAGGGGAGAGATGTGTCTCCTGTATAAATTGTATTTCACATGCCTGTCTCTTTAAGAATTTCTGGAGACGTTTTCTCTTTATAGGGTTCTTTATCCCATTTATATTCAATGAAACTATTTTGGTCTTTATCTTATCCATGATCATAATCTCCGGTCTGTTCTAATGATTTATATTCTTGACTAGTTTCAGAGACTAGCTGTCTTGTCTCTACCTCCCCCCTCTTCTCTCTTCCTTCCAGGTCACCTTCCCACTTCAATTTTTTTCTCTCACTTACAATGTGCCTTGATTCATTATGAACTTTGTGCCTTTCATGTTGTCTGTAAAGTACCAAGAACAGAGAGTAGCTGTCCCAAAACCACCAGCCATCCTGTTTATCTTTAACAATTCTCCAAATAACTGCCCCTTTAAGTGAGGCTTCAGACATTCTAACAATATGAACCTCTACAATAACTAAATTCCTAACTGCTGATCTACAAGTTCTGAGAAACAACGTTATCCAATGTAAGTGTAACTCCCCCTCTGCATACCCGTGTTCAGAAACTTTTTTATTCTGAAGTGCAGAGTTTTCTGGGAGTTCTGATAATGAACTTTGAAAAATCCAGTTTCCTAGGTCAGTCCGCCCCTCTGTAAACGGACTGGAACGTGCCTCCCTTGTGGCACTGCGCCCTGTACGATGTTCCGGGCTATACCCTTTCAGGGCTTTGTTTTGGCGTCTTGGCCCCTTGCCCTGCGGTATGATCAGCATCAGCAGGACCAAATGGCAGGTGGTAATTCCTTTTAGCTCCATATTCCCTTTACAGTCCCCCCAGCCCCTTTTTATATCCAAGAAGGGAACTTGCCCCCCCCACCTCTCCTTTCCCTTAATGGGCTCTCCCTATTAAGTTGTTCCATTTGCAGCCTCTGGAGACACTGCCCCGAAATAGAGCGCAACGTCGCCAATCCGCCACAGGTCTCACGGTCCAAATCGAGACCAATGACTCTGACAGGCCGGTCTGGGCTCTCTCCTGCCCCCTATCTCTCACCCATCTCCCCAGCCTTCTTGTCCATCCAATGCTTCCCCCCACCACACACACATCACGATAGTGTGAGGAAGGCCTTCTCATGTCTTTCCCATCAAACAATGACCAGCCTTCATGTGTGGGGAAAGGGAGTGGAGGACTATAACCTGCCCCCATCTCAGATTTCCTCTGAACCCTAAGTTTTGACGCTAAAGATTGATACGGGGCCTGGGATGTTCCCCCCGACTCCATAAATCCTCCTCAATCAGGGCTCCTTTGTGATCATATTCGGACCATAGTCCTGGCATTTAAATATATATATATGTATATATTTTAGCATATTGATATTTCATCTCTAGTTCACCCCCAACCCTTAGCAACGGTGCGCTTTCCAGGGCTATCTGTCTTACTTCCTATCCCATGTAATGTCTCATTTTACACTTTACCCCAAGGTCCTGCTTTATCACCCAGGATTTTTCTGGGCTTTGTGTTATTGCTCGTCCCATTAGAATTTCATCCGCTGGGGTAACTGATGTTTATGTCTGCACATCTTCTGAAGCATCCTCGTCTGTAGTGAGACCGGTAAGCTGTACCCTTGAAGCATACGGTCTGAGTAGTGCTGCAACATCCCATCTGAGGTTCGTGGAGTGCGGTCGCGAATGGCTTGTTAACCCTCTACGCGCCACCGACCAAGCCGATTTCCGTAACTCTTTCTCCAACCTCTCCTTTTCTAGCCCCGGGACTGGTATTCCATTCTCCTCTAGGAAGGATTTGGCCGCAAGTAAGTTTTCAAAGGTTTTTGCTCCTTGTCTCATCTCCACTCTCAGTCTCACCGGGAATAGCATTTGTACCTTCATATTTCGTGCCCTAAGTTGTTTCACAATGGGCCATATGTTCCGCCTCACCTCCTGTACCCCCGTAGTGTAGTCATTGTCGATTATTATTCTGTGGGCCCCAAACATTAATTTCTTTGTTTTCCACGCTCGCATGAGGATCTCTTCCTTGGAGGTATAATTAGACATCCGCACTACAAATGAGCGGGGCCTCAAGTTTGGGGTTGATGGTCTCAGAACGAGAGAGCGATGGGCCCTATCCATGGAAACATCCATCTCCGGAGGTAATTTTAGCAGATCAATTAACAGTTTTTGTATAAAGGCAGTCAGATCTGAAGTTCCATCTTCTGTACCTTCGGGAACGCCGTAGATTCTCAAGCTCTGTCTCCTACTACTCCCCTCGATATCTTCCAGTTTGACCTGTAACTCCCTTTCCCGGGCCATCAGGTAAAGCAACAGGCGGTCGTGACGGTCAGTTTGCTCCATTGTTGTTGTAAGCCCCAGCTCTAGTTTGTCTGTTCTGTGTTCGATTTTACCAATGTCGGTTTTTAATTCCGATAATGTAAGGTCTATTTTTTGAACCATTTTCGCAGTTTGGAGGATTGATGCTATTAACTGGGGATAGTCTTCTTCGGGTGACGAATCCATAGCGGTAGCACTGTCGTCTTCAGTGGGCCCTGACATTCTCAGGGTTTTTTCTCCTTGTAATAGCAGCTGCAATTTCCACGCTGGTGTTTGATTATTCTTGGTGATCCCTGCTCCCGATCTAGTGCCTTTAGCTGGGGATTGCATATCTGTTTGCAAGGGATGCCGATTGATTTATTATCAGGCTGGAGGACTCCTCGAGTTATGCTGCCATCTAGCCTGCTGACGTCACCGGAAGTCCCACAGTATCAAATAATTTTCGCTACATTAAATACAGCACTTTAGTTATATATCACAGTCAGTTAAAAGCTTGTGCAGCTGCTGTCCCATGCCTCTCTCCCCATTGTCATTAAAATCCTCAGTACTGACATGTTGACAGACATAGTGCTACTCTGCAGTATTAAAGAAAGAAAAAAAACAGAAAGACTTACTGCAAACACACTGAATAACATTAACCTTTCATTTAATTATTACAGCAGGATATTCGTGTGACAACAGCTGATTGAAGACACACTTTTATGTCTTTCTTCACCAGATACGTGGGCGATACTTGTATAACTCAAGCTGATTGGTGCCAAAGTGCATTATTATAGGGGAAACTGTGGGAAACAAAGACGGCAGGTGGATATGCGCAAAATAATTGTAAGTTTTTGGTTTTTTTAATTGTGTGTGTACCTCATTTTAGACGAAACGGACTTATATATCTGCCTGTAACAAAGAAAATGGTCCACTGATGTCTGTAGCTGGCGCCCCTGTAACTGTCCTTCCCCCCACCTGACTCTCCCTCTCGGCACCCCCCAACAAACATATCACTGACACTGGGGGTGCCCAATCCCCAAGTGTCGTCACCTCATTTAACATGTTTTTTATTTGTATGCCTGTAACAAAGAAAACCGTCCATCGATGGCTGCTGCTGGCACCCCAAAACTGTTCCCCTCCACCCGACCCTCCCTCTTTGCACCCCCCACACACACAAACATAACACTGACACGGGGGTGCCCAATCCCCCAGTGTCATCACCTGAAATATACAAAACCGTCCTTCCTCGTTTTTTTTCAAACCCTGTAAAACAGAAAACCGTCCATCAATGTCTGTTGCACCATTAGTCCCCCCACCCGACCCTCCTACTCAGCACCCCCCCAAGCTCTTACTTAACCACGGGGGTCTGACACTGTAACCTTCTGTGAACCACAGAGACGTCTTCACTTTTCAAATCCAGACCATGAACTGAGGAAATCAGGAATGCTGTTCATTGTATTTCAATGGGGTTTTGAACTTAGTGGCATAAGTTGGTCATTTTTGAATATTTTGCCCCAAATTTTCAACATGTCTCTTTCGGGACCCCACCCCATGAACAACTACACTGACATTAGGTAAATCTGTCCCGAAAGGTGATTTCGTGGTTGCTGTGTGAAATCCCCTTTTGGGCAGCAGTTGACAATTTTCTCTGCCTTTGTTCATGAGGTGAGGTCATAAGAAGGCTATGTTGAAAATTTGGCATACAAATATTAAAAAACAACAAAGTTATGAGCCTACATTGAAATTTACCAATACAGTCTTGTAACTTTGGTAATTTTCAATATTTTGACCCCAAATTTTCAACATAGCCATTTCTTCACAGCACCTTATGAATGTGACAGCTGTCATTTTTCAAATCCTGGCCAAAATGTGTTTTCATGTCCCAAAAGGAGACTTCGCAGTTGCTGCATGAAATCACCTTCTGGGCAGAATTTAAAACTTTTCTGTGCACTTGTTCATGAGGTGGGGTCGTAAGAAGGCTATGCGGAAAATCTGGGGCAAGTATATTCATAAAACAACAAAGTTATGAGCCTATGTTGAAATTTACCAATGCAGGCTAGTAACTTTGGTAATTTCCAATATTTTGACCCCAGATTTTCAACATAGCCATTTCTTCACAGCACCTCATCAATGTGACAGCTGTCGTTTTTTCAAATCCTGGCCAAAATGTGTTTTTGTACCTGTGGTGCAAAATCACGTTTCAGTGGTACAAAATGATGTTTTGGAGGGGATTTGAACATTTTCAGCTACTGCGTTCATTAGGTGGGATAATAAGAAGGCAATGCTAAAAATTTGGTGTACAAATATGGTAAAATGCCCAGGTTATGACTGAACGTTAAACTATTTAAATGTTCACTCATAACTTCACTAATTTTCAATAGTTTGACTCCAACCTTTCAGCATCGACATTTCTCCAAACCACCTCATAAACATGACGTGTCATTTTTAAAATCCTGGACGAGATGTGTTTTCGCACCTCTGGTGTGCAATGACATTTCGGCCAATATACTGTAAATGGTACATGTCATGTCTATAAGACGAATCCTGAAACAAATATCTTCAAGATTTGTGGTCAGAATTGCGAAAAACAAATTATTTAACGCGCAGCCAACGTTCAGCATTGACAAACGCTTGTTAGAACTCACTCTCATGGCTTCCACTCCCTTATTTACGTTGGACTGGGGGATGGGTACCACACATACACACACACACACACACACACACACTAACTCCCTTAAAGGGGAGCCTGCATCACACAAACTGCATTTGTGAAGGCTGGTTTATATTTGGCTCTGCTGGTGATTGAAACTGTGATCTTCTAGTCCCCAGGCCAGTGCTCTAACCACTAGACCACACTGCCCCAACTGTTACCAAATTATTGTGTTGTGGGAGGCCATGACCCAACTATATAGTGAAGTAGCACATTCTAGCCCCTTATGCCAGCAAATAGTAGCTTTTTTAGCCCAATCTGATGTTTAAAAGGGAAAATGTAACACTTTTCTGGGAAAGTGTTGCTCCTTGACAAAACAGCCACTCCCTCGAACAAAAATCTGCATCTGCCCTTGTGGGAGGGCAAGTGAAGCATTTTTTACTCCAGTTTTCTCTGGGGATGAAAGGTATACATTTTTTGTCATGACAACTAAGAAATTTAGGTCTGTGATGTAAGCAATAAGACATAACAAGGAGGTGGTTGTCATGGGATAAACACATGACCAGATTTATCATGAGGCTTGAAGCGCTTGTGCCAAGGGCTTCAGCACCTGGGAGGGTGTTTAACCCATGACAGCCATCGACTTGGAGTGTTTTATTGCGCTGATAAAATGGGTCCCCCGTAAAAGACTGAAGATAAAAAAAACGCCAAAATAAAAATGTTCATGCGTTTTTGTACTTTGAATGAAAAATAGTCCTTGTTGCTTCTTGTGAGCAATGTAGTAACTATAGTACAATACAGCTTTTTTGCAAATATGACTTTTCTTAAAATATTATTTTTCTTCCCCCCCCCCAAAAAAAAACATCCCTTAGCTGTTATGTCAGACAGAGAGTAGTGCAGTGGTGCAGTCCAGCAGGTGAGAGATGCTGCTGCTTTAAATGTTGCTGTGGCTGTGATTGGCTTCTGGCTGTGGCTTTAATACAGCATACAGCTTAACGTGACAGGAGAACAAGTGTTGGTGATCGGTGCCTTCAACTTTTTTTTTTTTAATCGTTTTTTGTGGATATTTGCAAGTGGCTGAGTGAGTGATACACACAGAGGAGAAGAGAAAAGCAACCAAGTCATTTCAGGTGTCCAGCGGGACTGCCAACTGGGACTGGAGCAAGGTGGGGTCTGAACAGGGTAGATGTGGGCAGGACCACGGCAGAGTACTGGACTATCTCAACAAAAAAAGAGATTGCTGGTCTAGAGGCCTGTAAGAAGCAGAGACCACAATAACACAACACATACAGTGACAGATACCGTTGTATTATATTTCATAATCAATACAGTGTTTGTGGTGATGATGGGAGGTTGGGGGTTAAAGCATGGGATAAAATGAGTTTTTTTACTGTTATTGTAGGTTACGGGTCTTAAGGTGTTTAATCTTACAAACGTAGCTGCCAGAAACTGTTTTTAAAAAAAATTCTGGGAGGCATGGATACGTTGTCACGCTGTGCCCTGGTTGCCGAAAGGATTCCTGGAAAGGTGGTTGTTGCTCCTTAAGCACCTGGGTTCCAAACCCTCTTGGCTAATTGGGCCACAGGAAATTTCCTACCTATTTTATAAGGAGAAGATAAACAAAAAAGTGCTCAGTGTGTCAGGAAAATTCCCCAAAAAAAACAAAGATACATACACAAAGTTGTATGGAAGAAAAAAAGACCACTGTTCATCTCTCCCTCCCTCCCACTCGGAAGGACTATTAATAGTGTTGCCCCTTTTTTCTTTAAAGAATGTGTTGAGGAGCTGCTCAGTGGCCCAGTGGGTAGTGTGTCTGGCTCCCACGCCAGTGATCCAGGTTCGAGAGCGAACTTAGGTGCTGTCTCAGATGGCTGAGGGAGCTGGAGTAGCACTCTGAGCAGGGGAAGGATAGTGCCATAGTTCAGCAACTCCAATGGTGGGCTGGGGAGCTTGTCTCCTTGATGAAGTGATGCTGTGTGCCTGCAAGTCCTGCAAGGGCACTGCCCAACACAGTGTGAAAGTTGGGCTGTGCCAAGGGAGAAAAACTAAAAGCTTTACTGCTCCAAGCCATCTAAAGGACTATTGCTTGCACCCTCAGGCCTGGCTACATGTGGCTCTCCACTGGACATAATAGCGGGGGAGCAGCAAACAGGGCTGAGGGGTTGCTGGCAGGAAAACCTGATCATGAGATGCAAGTGGCGGCTTGAGAGCCAAACAGCGATAGAAGATAAAAAAAGTATCTGTCAAATCTTAGCTTGAAGATCATTACAGTATCAGCTGATGCCACTTCCTATGATAATCTACTTAGGAAAGGAATTTGTTTTTTCACAGTACCTCTCATATGAACTGCATCACAAACCTCTTTATAATTCAGGAGAAGGAGGGGAGAAAATGTTGATGGCCTTTTCGGCCACAGAGAGATTCGCAGACCACAGTGATAGATGCTGTGATGTATTAGATTATGCACAGGGAGGTTAAGTGGCTTGTTCAGGGTCACACAGTGGGTAAATGGCAGTTGTGGGTTTGACCTGGGTCTCCAGGTTCGCAACTTCTTGTTAAATACAAGGTCAAAACTGCCTTGTACCTACATACGATGAACATATTTCTTTTCTCTTTTTTTCAAATGTTTATTGTTTTACATAAAACAACATACAGTTTGTAATGCGAGAGTAGGACATTACAGAGGTCACATTAAAAAACGATGGTAGCACCACTATAGTTAGGGTTGAGGAGGCTGTTTAATGTTAAACTCCTAACTTTGCACTTTACTAGCTTTGCTACCATTCACTGGATTTACATGAAATTTTGCACGCACAGTCTCGGGGGCAAGGTCTCATAACATGTCAAGTTTTGTTCTGGTCAGATGTGCAGACTCTGAGATCTAGATAGCCAAAACAGTGAAAACATCCTGGGGTTTTGCTGTTTTTCATCATCGCCTAGTGACCAGATGGTTGGAGTTTCGGTCTGCAATTCTCAGGGTAGGAAGGGCTTGGGGCAGAGTGGCGCCTTTTGTTGGTTTTGGTGAAAAAACATTATCCATTCCATAGTTATAAGGATTTGAAATGTTGGTTCTGAGCATGCTCAGTATGGTCTTTTGGTTAGCTGTTTCATACCAAAAAATAATTTGGGCCATTTGAAACATTATTCTGTTTCATATGAGGGATAATATATTTTTTGTGATAAAATTCTTTTTTCTTATGGCCACCATCTTGTTTCCTTTTTTTTAATTTTGAAAACCCATAAAAATCATACCCTGCAGAGACACCAACACATGTATCTTGCTACTTGGGACCCCATAGGTGGATTCTGCCATTAGTTTTTGGTAGAATCATCCAGAAATGTGTTTTTAACATATTTTAAAATCTTTTTTCATGACATGCATTTCTTTTTACGTATGGTCATACAAAAAAGAAATAAGTCCTAACGAAAAAAGATTCCCTTCATATGTAAAAAAAAAAATGGGCTTAGTTATTTTGCTTGTTTTTTTTTACATGAAGGAATCTTTTTTCATATGAATGACACAACCTCATGAAAAAAGATCCCTTCCCACAAAAAAAGAATTTGGACTTAGCTTTTTTTCATATTTCAACTTTAACAAGCCATAACTTTGTCAATCTATACAATTAAGGGACAATCTATATACCAGAATAAATGTCTTAAAGAGTATTACAATACTAACATATAATCCTTCCAAGCATTTAGGTGCCAAATAAAAAAAAACATAAAAATTACAATTCCCATAGGATAACACTGCAACTTTAACAAGCTGTAACTCTGTCAATCTTTGGAGTTAACGGACAATGTATATATCACTAGAGAGGTCTTAATGAGTAGTACACTACTAAGTCCATAAGAAATAAGAACTGAAAAGGGTCCATCTGTCCAAAAAAAAAAAATTACGATGAAGCCCATAAATTCATTTTCTGGAGGAATGGAAGTGCAAGGTCCAGAGGGCCCTGTTCTTCCATACCCATATACTCATGTGGATAAATGGAGGCATGGAAGAGCAGGGCCCAGAGGGCCCTGTGTTTTTGTAATCACATGGATGGTGTTCGCAACCCTAATGCTCCTCCTATTGTCATATACTCTTCAAATGTACAAACCTGTGTTTCCCCACATAGTGCCAACAACCTCTGTGCCCTGTACAAAGAAAACAGATCACATCTGATCTTATTTGTGCATGGAATGGGGTGAGCATTAGGGTTGAGAACCCCAAGGAACACCCCACCCCTGATTTGCCAAGAGTGAAGACAGGGAAAACATATATCTAGTTCTCTTCCTACCACTACATCATCAGCACAGTGACCTCTCTGATAGTGACATCATAGGTGACTGACCTGGCAGCTACTAAGTGACTTCTTTTGAGCAGTTGTGATGTCACAGTTAGTGAGGCCACAGTGATGATGATGTAGTGGAAGAAACAAAGCCAGATATGTCAGCTGCCAGGCAGAATAATGTTATACTCATCACACTCTGTAACATCAGGTAACACATCTTCTAATTAACCCAAAGAAAAAGAAATAATGCCTCAGATATAAAAAGTAATAGTAGACTGCTTTTAAAAACAAATATTAGTTTTAGGCAGTACACTAGCTCTTTAAATAAATAAATAAAGAAAATTAAAAAAAAAAATGGCAGCAGATGTACATACAGAGGCCCTAAGAGTCACCAAAGGCCTTGTTAAATAGAAAAGTCTTTAGACCCCTCTTAGGGTCTCCACTGAGGGGGGCCTCCCTCAAAGATCTTGGCACTACGTTCCACAGGGCTGGACTGGCAACTTTGAATGCCCCATCCCCTGAAGGTTTTAGCCATGCCCAGAAAACTGCAAGGTGGCCCACCCTGGTGGAGCAGAGGGGATAGGAGGATCGATGAGGAGTCAACAGTTCCATTAGATGTCCAGGGCCCAATTCACATAAGGCCTTATAGATCAGTAAACCAACTGTACCTGCAGCCAGTGCAGCTTAGTCAGAACCGATGTCACATAGCAGAACCCAGAAAGGCCTGTCACCAACCTGGCCACTGCATTCTGTACTAGCTGTAGGCATCACAGGACATCTACACTGACCCCAAGATAAAGGGTGTTATAGTAATCAAGCCTGGACATCACAAACGTATGCACTAGCTTCAGCAGGTCTTCAGAAGGGACAAGAGATTTAATCCTTGAAATGTTCCTAAAATGGTAAAAGCCACTCCAGACTACTGCTGACACTTGAGCCTCAAATGTTAGCCTCTTGTTCAGCATGACCCCCAGATTTCTTATCTTAGCAGAGGCCAAAAGCCTAAAGGACTTGCACATCAGCTCCATCACTTCTTTGGCTGCCATCGCACCCCTCCTCCGCCCCGGCTCAATCACCAGTATTTCCATCGTGTTCGGGTTATGTTTCAGCCACTTCAATAACATCCAATCCTGGATCTCAGCCAAATACAAATTAAGCACCTCAATCGCATCAGGCATCCCGGGTGGAAACGACAGATACAACTGAGTGTCATCTGCATAGCAGTTGAAATCAAGCCTGTAACATCTCATGATCTTTCCCAGGGGTAGCATGCACACTGTGAACATGGGGCAGAGGACTGATCCATGGGGCACACCACAGAGCAGGGGCTTTGAGAGTGAGGAGAAATCCCCTATCACTACCCTCTGCATCCCGTTCCTGTGGTAAGTCTTGAACCAGCAGATGACATTGCCAGTGAGTTCACAGTACTCCCTTAGGCAGTCTGGCAGCAACCCGTGGTCTACAGAGTCAGACACTGAAGAGAGATTGAAGAGGATCAGAACTGATCGTCCTCCTGTATCCTTCACCATGAAAAGTTCATACATCCTAACCAATGTGCTCTCAGTACTGTGCCTACAGGGGCTTAGCTCATAAATGTCATAAGCCATGAGGTGGGCCTCAAGCTGCAGCATCACAGTCCTGTCAATAACCATCCCCAAGAATGGGGGGGGGGTTAGTGACAGGTCTATAATTTGCTAGGCAGTCAGGGTCCAAGGAAGGTTTCTTCAAAGGGGCCTCACCAACGCATCTTTCAATGTGCTTGGGAATACCTCCTCCAATAGGGAGCACCAGACAACCCCAGCAACACCAGACCCAGTAACCCCCACGCAGCTCAATATTAAACGTGTTGGGCCTGGGTCCAGTTCACAGAAGGTGGGTTGCAACTCCAAGATTACCTCACAAACCTCCTCTACCATAACTGACCTAAACTCTTCCCAAGACAGAGGGGTGTAATTGTGACATGCAGGCTTGATCCTGCCAGGTCATGACAGCCCAGATGATGGGATCCCAGCCTGAACAGAAGACACGCTGACTGAGAAGAACCAAGCAAACTCTTCCCACTTAGCAGATGAGGCCACTCTCACTGGTTGCAGACAGATAGGATGGAGTAACCTATCTACAGTCTGGAAGAACTGAGCTGGTCAATTCCTCCCAGCAGCAATCTCCCTGGACAGAAATGCTGCCTTTTTATAGGTGCCTGTACTCAAAACCAGTTTGTCATCATAGATCCTGATCTCCTCTAACCTCCAACCCCTGAACTTCAACTCCCTGAGCTCCCCATTAAACCACTGGGATCTCTGGCATGAAACCCGAGGTCATATATGAATCGGTGCAACAGAATCAAAGGCTGAGATACTGACCTTATTATAGGCCTCCACTGCCTCCTCCAATCTTGTTCCACATAGAAACATAGCAACACAGAATTTGATGGCAGATAAGTACTGCTTGGCCCATCCAGGCTGCCCATTTCTCCCTACCTAAAGTATTACATCAGATCGTGCCCGATCTACACCTTTTTTCCCCTCCCCTTCCTTTCCACTATGGTTCCTTTGTGCTTATCCCATGCATTCTTGAACCCCACCACTGTTTTTGCCCCCATGACCTCTGCTGGAAGGCTGTTTCAGAAATCCACCAGTCTTTCTGTAAAGAAGTGTTTCTCACATCTCTCCTGAATCTACCCGCCCTCCAGCTTTACAGCATGTCCCATTGTTCTTGAGCACCTTTTCTTCTGAAAAATACTCCCCTCCTGTACCTTATTTACCCACATGAGGTATTTAAAGGTCTCTGTCATATTTCTCCTCTCCCTCTTCCGTTCCAGGGTGTACATTATGATATTCCCCTCTCCCTCCTCTGTTCCAGGGTGTACATATTAATGTCCTTTAGTACCTCCTCGTAGAGTTTTTGATGCGGACTCTGCCCACTTTAGTTGCCCTCTGGACTGCCTCCACTCTGTCTATGTCCTTCTCAGGATGTGGTCTCTAAAACTGGACACAATACTCTAGGTGGGGTCTTACCAGCAATCTATACAGAGGCAACACCACCTCCCTCTTTCTGCTGGTGATACCCCTCCCTATGCACACTAGCATCCCACTCGTCCTCCCTACTGCCTTGTTGCACTGCCTGTCCACCTTCAAATCATCTGATATGATTACTCTCAGGTCTTTTTCCTGCTTGGTGGTCGTCAATACCATTCTACCCATTTTGTACTCTGCCCTTGGGTTTCTGTGCCGTAAGTGCATTATTTTGCACTTTTTTGCATTGAAAGTCAGCATACCCTTGGCCACTCTTCTAGTTTTCTCAGGTCTCTGCTCATCCTTTCCACCACCCCCATCCCCGCCCCCAGAGTGTCCACCCTATTACAGATTTTGGTGTCATCTGCAAAGAGGCAGACTTTCCATTACAGCTCCTCTGCAATGTCACTTATAAAGACATTAAAGAGGACCGGTCCCAACATTGATCCCTGAGGCACCCTCCTGGTCACCCTCCCCTCCTTGGAGTGAACTCCATTTACCACCACCCTCTGTTGCCTATCCCCTAACCAATTTCTTATCCAGTTTACCAGCTTTGGACCCACTCCTAAGCTACCCAGCTTGCTCGCTAGTCTCCTATGTGGAAGAGTGTTGAATGCCTTACTGAAATCTAGGTAGGCCACATCCACTGCTCCACCCTGATCTAGTTCATTGGTCACTCAGTCAAAGAAATCTATCAGATTCGTTTGACATGACACCTCCCCCACCCATGAAACTATGCTGTCTTGGGTCTTGTAACCTACTGGATTCAAGATATTCCACAATTCTTTCCTTCAGCAGTGATTCCATTAACTTTCCCACCACTGCTATCAGGCTGACTGGCCTATAATTGCCAGCCTCCTCCCTGCTACCACTTATGTATAGTAGGACTACATCTGCCCTCCTCCAGTCCTCCGGAACCACTCCTGTTTCCAGTGAGCTGTTAATTAGAACTGTCGGAGGTGCAGCCAGTGTTCCCCTGCACTCCCTCAGTACCCTTGGATGCACCCCATCTGGCCCCATTGCTTTGTCCACCTTTATATTATCATGCCCCTGTCGCTACCGCATTCAGCAGGTCAGGCCCTCTGCTCCCACACTGCCAACCTCCGAGCGCAGTAATGTGAACAGGTAACAGACAGGGTAACCTTCCTGTCTGCTTTTGGGTCCGAATCACCTTTAGTCTCAACTTCTGGGGGGATTCAAACTGTGAACCTTATGCTAGCATACCCAAATGTACAGGCTCAGATAAGTACTCTCTTCGGGGATTGCAGTACAATCTTTCACCAGGAGCACCAAGCTAGGCTTCCAAAATGAACCCTTGAAACTCTATAAAAGACCTTAGGTATATTCTTACCTTTTCCCAGTTTAGTAACACCATCAAGCTGTTGAACCATTTTTGTGAGACTTAATCTTCTATACATCACATGCAAAAAGAACTGAGAGACACCCAGGCAGTCTTTTGAAAAAAAAAGATACTTTACTAAAAGATAATAAAAGTATGAAAAATGTAAACACAGAACAATACATCAAAGAGCATACAATCACTTAAAAGAAAAGCAAAGAATAAACCAAAAACTCCAACCACAATACATTTAGACTTTTTCTATCTAATGTATCACCTCTTTAAGTGCCTTATATCAGAGAGCCGTGTCTTTCTCTAGAGTCCCCAGATGGTATATATCAACAGCTCAGACACAGTATAGTTTAAACTGTGTCTCTCCACACCCCTTCTGTGAGTCATCTAGCTCCTCCTTTTAGAATATAAAAAAAATACAAACAGGATGTCCTTTCAGGAGGTATATTAACTAAGGTGACATCAGCAAAACTCATTTCCCAAATTATGCGCCTTTGATCCACCAGTTCCCTTGAAGTTTTACAACCCTGCAATCCCTCACTTAGGTGCAAGATATCTGGCAGGAATCAGCTTAATGATGTCCTGTTTCTGAAGTCATAAAATGTATATTTTAGTTTCCCAGCTTCAGAGCAGCAACAGGTCATAAAATGGCCATAAAATGCAATGTCTCAAGGAAGTTAATTACATGACAGAGATCTCCTGGTCAATTATATATCCTGTAATTTTCACTGAAACCTGAGGGGGGGGGCACCCATGGAGCACAGGCTGTCTTATGTGAGACAATCACATACTATATTTTTATATTACAAATAGCATACACTAATCATAACCAGCTGGCCAAGTGTCACAATCCTTCAGGACTCTCACCTCTAAAAAAGGACTAGTGTCCACCTCCCTCCCTCCAAAGCTTCTATTACTTTTTGTGGCCCTTCCCCTTCTTCTTCCTTTGTGAACACTGAACAAAAGTAAGTGTTCAGGATGTCTGCCTTTTTCTGGTACCCCTCTGCACAGTCCTCCCCCCGTCTCTTTTTAACCTTACAATCCCACCCCTGATCTTCCTCTTTTCACTTACATATCTAAAAAATGTCTAGTTCCCTTTCATTACATCCTGGGCTATTCTCTCCTCAGTTTGTGCCTTTGCATTCCTTACTGCTTTCCCTGCTTCCCTCTCTTCCACCGATGAACCTCCCTATCCTCCTCCCTCTGCATCTCATTATACCTTCTGAATGCTACCTTTTTAGTTTTTACCTTTTCAGCTACCTCTTTTGAGAACCATAGTGGTCGCTTTTTCCTCTTGCTTTTGCTCACTTGTTTGACACAGAGGTCTGTTGCCTTTACTATGCTCCCTTTATCTTCACCCACTATTCCTCCACTCCACCCAGGTCACCCACCTCTGCTAGGTCATCCCTGAAACATTCACCCATGTTTGTAAAATCTGCCATCCTGAAGTCCAGGACCCTCACCCTTGTGTGGTTTGATTCCACAGCCGTCCTTATACTGAACCACATTGGTCCCCAAGTGGCCTCCTCCCTTGATATCTACAACACTGTCCCTGTTAGTGAGTACCAGGTCCAGGATTGCCCCATCACGAGTGGGCTCACTGACTAGTTGCCTGAGGAATGCCACATGCAGAGAGTCCAGGATATCCCTGCTTCTAGCTGAAGCCACTGCTAGGAGACTGCAATCCACATCTGGCAGGTTGAAGTCCGCCACCAGCAGCACCTCCCCCTTTTCTGCCATCTTGCCAGTGGCTTCCATTAGTACTGTATCTAACTCCTCCCTCTGTGCTGGAGGTCTGTAGTTCACTTTATTGTGAACAGTAGCTCCATTCCCCAGCTATTTATTATGAACAGTAGCTCCATTCCCCAGCTACAGGATGACCCATATTATCACTGCCTCCCCATGTATTCCCTGTATCTCTGTGGCTTTTATGCTCTCCCTCACATAAATCAATCACACCTCTTCCTTTCCTTCCCACTCAGTCCTTCCTGAGCCATGTATGGTCATGTCCCAGTCATGTTTTTCAGTGCACCGTGACCGTGACTCAGTAATGGCCACAATATCCAGGTTGGCCTCTGCCATGATGGCCTCTAGGTCTAGAATCTTATT
Organism: Neoceratodus forsteri; assembly: GCA_016271365.2. Classification (NCBI taxonomy): domain Eukaryota; kingdom Metazoa; phylum Chordata; order Ceratodontiformes; family Ceratodontidae; genus Neoceratodus; species Neoceratodus forsteri. The sequence goes on from CM028137.1 coordinate 819,258,750, forward strand.
TCCTAGACTTCTAGCATTTGCACACATGGCCTTCCAGATTTAGTTTCCACTCCGCTTGTTGCCCCCTTTTTTGTTTCCCTCCTTACTTCCCACCTCTCTTTTTAATGCTCCTGTTCCTTTCCCCCTTTATCTCTTCCTTTTATTAATTTGCACCCTGGGGGAGTCCTCTCCCCTCAGGTTCTCCTTACTCTCTACTTCAACCTGTGGGGGGAGACAGTTTCTGACTCCATGATTCCTTCTGCTATTACACCTGAGACATCCAACACTACCCAAGTCCTTCTAATGTAAGCCTCTCAGAGGACAGTATTGAATCATCTCACCATCTCCACTGGGGGGAAGGACTACAATGAGGGCCCCAAAAGAGAATATCACTATGATCTGACCACCTGACCAGATCAATTACAAGGTCATTAATCTACAGCCACAGGAAAACAACCAAGTCCAATTCCACTCACCAAACGAAACCCTGTTTATCATCGCTCTAGGCATTGAAGTTACCCAGAATCAACCAGCTAGGTGACTCCAACACCATGTCAGCGATGAATTCCAGGATTTCCTGCAGGAAATCCTCCATGTGTCCTAGTGGCCGGAACATGAGTAGGACCCAGCAACCTACACCTGGATCCCAAAGTATGGCTATGCATTCAAACAATGAGGTTTCTTACACTGGGTGCACAGTGAACCTACCTGGTTCTAAAGCAAATGGCCACCCTGCCCCAACCCCCCTGCAATCCCTCCATGGGCAGTGTACCACAGAAAATTTGGCTGGGACTACCACCTCTAAAACTGGGCCAGTACCATCACTCAGCCAGGTCTACATGATGATGTATAACCAGAAATCATATCTGCCATAATGGCAGTCTTGTTTCTCATCAATTTGCATTACAAAGCACCTCCCACAGGGGATGAATAGAGCCAGCTAGCCTAACAGATACCTACACACTTGGTGGGGGCCCGTGGTATAGGAACCACTCACATCTGGCCTTGCTCTATGTCCCATTTCACCCCTGGGTATCTCCTGGTCCTCACCAGCCCAATGGTGCCCCCCTCATTAGCACTCCCCAAACCCCACCACCTACCACCTCGCTTCCTAATGATGCCCTCCTCCTCCTCCCTGCAAGGTCAATGTGATACAGTTAACAGTGGGATCATCAAAGGAGCATAGGTCCAGCAGTTGGGACAGGGAATAGCTAATCCTGGGAGTCCCATGACCTAAGCACATGATGCCACACAACCTCACACACAGCCCTCCAAAGGAAAAAAACAGGCCACCCACACCCAAAAAAAACACCCTATTAATAATAAAATTCCCATCCCACACACCACGCACCTCACAGTCACCAAAATTATACTGACACACCCATACACATCACACAACAAATTAAATCTGTAACTCTCACTGAATCCTCAACCAATCCTAGACACATTATCCACACTCATACAACTATAAATAAAACAAACAGTTACCATACTACATAAACATAGATACACAGACACTGTCGGCAGATAAGGGCCTATAGCCCACCCAGTCTGCCCATTTGAGCTTGTAAGTTCCCGTTACACTTTTCTAGAAGTCTGTTGTCCCTTACCCCTGACCTCCAGAATTCCCTTATGTCTATCCTATGCATTCTTAAATCCTGTGATTGTTTCAGCCCCCACCACTTCCTCTGGCAGGGTGTTCCACTTGTCCACCACACTTTCTGCGAAGAAATTCTTCCTTACGTTTCCTCTGAGTTGCCCTCCCTCCAACTTCATCCCATGCCCTCTAGTCCTGGAACATCTTTTTCACTGAAAATAGTGTATTCCTGCACCCTGTTCCTCCCTGTAAGGTACTTGTATGTCTCTATCATATCCCCTCTCTCCCTCCTCTCCTCCAGGGGGTACATATTCAAGTCCTTCAACCTGTCCTCATAGAACTTGTGATGCAATCCCTGCATCATCTTTGTTTTGAATAACCGAACATGATCTTAGTTTGCTATTCCAGATGAGCCGCTGGTAATTCTTCCCGCCGAGAATGAGTCAGATAAAGAAAGTTTGTCTTTCTCACTATTAAAAATAAATAGTGCTGTTTCATATTGCAAATTAAAATCATGTTCGGTTATTCAAAGGGGCGAATGGCAGCAGAGGATAACAGATGACTGTGCCGGTCACCATGGAGGGGTAAGGGCTTTGGAAGTGTGGGGATCGTTTTGGCTGGCAGAGTTGAAGACATGGGAGTGGCCATCAGTCCTTAGGGATTCATTAGATGTGACGGTCTCCCGCTGTAGTGCAGCTGCACAGCTTTCCCCCTGCAGCATCACTTCTATTCCCCATGGATGTCTGCATGTGCTGCCCATACCCAGACTGTGCCCAAGAAAAACACCCTCAGGGTCACATTTTGATATTAAAGTAAAAGCTTCCAGAACACTTTTTTTACCAGTGCTTCTTACCTTATCAGCACTTCAGCTACACTATCATATAAACGAATTTCCAAAATCAGGTATAGAAGCAAGCAGCAATAGCAAATGTCCCCTGAGAAGTTTGATATTTGCGATGCGATGACTTGCAGTTACATTTACTTGCGCTGGTTTTGGATGTGGTAAAATGCTCACGCTTAACTATACCACGACAAAATTTATTGCGCTCACTTGATATGGATCCCCCACTCCCATATTCCCCCATTTGTTTAGTAGCCTTCTATGTGGCACAGTGTCAAGGGCCTTGCTGAAGTCCAGATAGGCCACGTCCACTGCCTTCCCCTGATCCGCCTCCCTTGTCACCCAGTCGAAAAATTCAATGAGGTTGGTCTGTCATGACCTCCCCATAGTGAAACAATGCTGCCTTGGGTCCTGTAGTCTGCTGGCAATCAAATGTTCCATCAATCCTTCCTTCAGTAGTGCTTCCATGGTCTTCCCCACTACCGAGGTCAGACTGACTGGTCTGTGGTTTCCTGCTTCCTCTTTGTTCCCGCTTTTGTATAAGGGGACTACATCTGCTGTCCTCCAGTCTTTGGGTACCTCCCTTGTTTCCAGTGATTGGCTAAACAGGATTGCCAGAAGTTTAGACACCACCTCCTCTCTTACTTCCTTTACGACCCTGGAGTGCACCCCATCTGGCTACCCATTGCTTTATCAACTCTTATTCTTTCCAGTTTCTGTAGGACCCTTTCCCATGTAAAGGGACTTGTGTCCATTTCTGCGCCATTCCCACCCCTTGACTTATGTGCAATATAGATTTCAGTCCCAAGTAACAAATTCACAGGCTTGCAATAGCAAGACAAACAGGGAGCTGCAGTCAGTCAAGCAGAAAATTAGTTAGTAGCTAAAAAAATGGGGTATATCATCTCTGCTCCCACCAGAGAGAACCTTATCAATATGCAACACAGATGCAGTACTGAGAGCCAGCTCTGCAGCTGCTGACCCCTCCCTGAAAAGCTTTAGCAAGGGCAACAACAGAGGTAAGATACTGAGTCACCTAGCTCTCTCATCACCACTAGTTTTGCTTCTGCTGTCCGACTCCCATCCCAGTCAGCTCCACTAGTCTCCTACTCCCCAATACACAGTGCAGGGATCTGATTGGGCCCCACCACCTCTAATGGCTCCAGGCTTAGGTACATGTGGCACACAGCTCAGGCAGCTTGCTGATGTCTGATTCCCTTTCAGGCCCTGTTCTCACACAGACACCAAAAGACCTATACCATTGCCGCATACAGAACAGAGGGTAATCCTTAATTCGAGGCATCGGACCACTCATTGAATGCCTTGTCAGTTCCTCCATTGTCCTACACACCAGCCAAATAGTCAGGAAGCTTTCTCAAACTGGGCAGCTGAAGATTTCCTGAGCAGTATAACAGTGTTCGTCCAGTCTACTACTGACACACTGAAAAACAAGTCAAAGTGAAATAAATGTTCAGATTACAACTGAATGAGGACTGGAATACTTATAGTGCACTGCCCTATGTAAAAATAAAAAGAACTGCACTCCTAACTCTTACTCACTGGACCACAGGCACAGGGTCATATTGCTGCAAACAAACATAGCGTGGCAATTAATGCCTCAAGCAAAACGTTGTGCGCCCAAATAACGTTGGTAAAAACACCAACTTCAACACAAACAGCGCACACCATAGAGAAGAACTGGAATGTCTGTTAAGCCCCTCGCATCCTGCCGACGTAGGGAGCTTGGCCCCCACCCTTGGAATTAAAGTAACCAACTCTGGGGGGGTGGACTTAGGGGATGGGGAGAAACTCAGGAGGAGGAAAAATTCACGTTTAAAAAAAAAAAACCACAAAAAAAAGTTGGCACACACCAGGAGGGAACCAAACTGTGGTCCCAGGTCTCCAACCCTGCCGTGTGCTAGTGCCTTAGCCACTGCACCACGGGAGTGGCTCAACCAGACATCACACATATGGCAACTTGATCACTTCCAAGTATCAGCACAGAGCAACAGGAGTAGTGGTAATTCCCTACTGCTATTATACCCTTGTCACTCTAAATGCTTTCACACTTTACATCGCACTGTTCTTGCCGTGCTATATCTGACCTGGTACCTGGACCACTTACTGAAACTAAAGATGCACTACCACTACCCTTAGCAATAAAATCTATGATAAAAGAGTTTAAAAACAAAATTCACAAACTAAAGCAAATGACTGTCTGCAGAATCCGTAACACAGATGTTTTTTTTGTACAGAGCTAAAACTAAAGTGCTCCAGTAGACAGCCTGCCTGGCCTGGCGGTCAATGCAGTGCCTCCAGAACTCACCTAAAAGACAGATTAACATAGAAAAACACTCAATAGTGCCATGAACTGTAGCCCAGGAGCTCATGGCGATAGCACTAAAAATAAAAATAAATTCCAAGTAGATACTAAAACGGGCTAGGAAGGAAAAAGGGTAGCCCCAGGAAGAGTAGAGCATAAAGGTAAAAACCAAGTATGCTGCAGCCAAACAACCCTACACCCACTCCTCACAATCCACTACAACAACTCACCCCCACTACTATATATAAGGAGTTAAAATCTGAAGTTTATTAAGCCAATAATATCATATAAGAAAAGTGTAAAAACATCAAAGTAGAAAACAAACCCCCAAGCAGTGGTCACAGAACCTCCCAACACCATTTCTCACCCCCTCGGGTGCTTTATCAATGGTAAGGCTCTTAACATACACTCTGTCCCTTTACAGACAAAGAACTTCATGTGCAAAAGCACCACGGCAAGGTTACCCCAAAGGCATTGACCATAAAGCCAAGTTTCAAAGAAATACAAAATCACACATACCCCTATAATGCAAAGCATTATGGGATGTATATGCAATTCACCATGAAATTTTAGGCTGGTTCAGCTTTAAGCTGGAATTCATGGTGCCAAAGGGCCTCTCACACAATCTGCAAAGGGTGCAAAAAAAAAGACACAGACACATGTTTCAACCTACCCAGGACTCATCAGTGTGCCTTGTCCTTATAACACCCAAGGGGAAATGAACCAGCCCTAAATTGGTCTTATGGGTTTAGGTCATGGTGAGCCCCCCAAAAAACAAAAAACAAGCTAAAAGAAAAAGAACCTCAGTGCAAAAGCACTGAGGGAGGGGTTACCCTATTCCTTTATAGTCTCTTACAGATGACATCATGTAGCTATATTTTAAACAACATTTAAAAACACAAGAACATATGATGATTTTTAACAAATCCATGACAATCGGTCAATAAATTTGTTGTCGACCAACGTTACAGCGACTCCTTTATGTTGACCACATTTGCGGTTGGAATAAAAACAGTCACTTCAGACTGTTTTTTTCGGGGGGGGGGTCTTTGCCCCGAATCCCCAAGGGAGGGGGGCTCTGCCCCCCACACCCAAATTAATCAACTCCGAGTCAGAGTTAATTTGGAGCGGTGCAAGACCCCTAGAAAGCAGTGCCGGGGTCCCATGCTGACACTACAGCGACCCAGCACTGTTGTCGCTACAGTGTCAGTCACGGTAAAATTGTTGCCGTAGTGATGGTATACCATTTTTAACTTGTGAAGCGAAAAGCAGCCTATGAACAAATATATTAAATCTAGAATGTATCGGCTCATCCTTTTTATGCTGTCTATATGATTTCATAGGCAAAAAGTCAATTAAAAATTCAAGTCAATATTCTTCACATGGCTGCAGATGTAGATTTGTTACAGTACTGTAGTCTTCTGGCAAACAAAATGCCACGGGGGGGCACTCTATTTTGAAAGAGAAGAGGACAAAAAAGCAAATGAATATATACTAAAATATATAAAAGGCCTTAACTACTTTCAAATCTGACCAATGTGGTTGATCTGTAAATTACTCCATGAGCTACTCTTTCAGGAAAGGGGCAGGAAGGTCACCCTCTGTACCCTCTGGGAACACCAAACAATCGATATTCAGGCTCCTCACCTGATTTTCTAAGATTTCCAGCCAGTTGTTTGTGTGTTGGGATTCCCTTGCTTACTGAAACTTCAGACTGCAGCACACTTTGGCCTGATGTTTTAAATTGTCCATCTCAGTTTTAATTACATCCACCGATGTTTCTACAGTTATTATTCTCCCAGCAAGGTTATCCAGTTCTGCATTCACAGAGGTTGTATACAGTAGTAACTGCTTCATCTTATGGCACAGAGTCTGTAGTATTTCCTCAGCTCTGTCACCTTCTAAAGATCCCTGCTGCATTGAGCAAGTGCTAGGCCTGGCCACTGCTGACTTTCCTGACTCTTTCTGAACCTCTCCTTTGGAGGTTTCACCATTCTCCTCACCTCATATTCCCCTTGCTCTAAGGTAGAGTTTATTGAGCCCAAAATGAAAATAAAGATATTTTACAGTTAGAAAAGTATTCTACACAGAGCCGAGGTTATATGTGGTTATGCAGCTCGTGCTCCACAGCGCCCCGCTTAGGATGATGTTTCTGGCAGCACCTCTATGGCATCAGTCAGCATTGCCATGGTGATGTAGTTGTCAGGGAAGCACTTTTTTAGGTATGCACATAGAGGATGGATGTGGTAGACATTTGACACAGAAGGAAGACTGGGTAGAGAGAGTGGGAGAAAAACAGATTGATGTGGTCATCCGACCCCCATGATTTCATGGGCCTTCCCAATCTCTTACTCCACCCCATACTATGGAGAAGCATACACCATTGGTCAAAACTTCACAGAAGTAGACACTAGATTGTCCCTTAGGGGTTAGGGGGTGCAAAAAAAAAAGGAATAATGGTTTGATTTACAGTTGCTCCTTTTATTCAAACAGTGTCCCAAAGCACATTACAATACAGGACAGGAAGGCCATTTTAGGTACACAGGAGATTCAAACAGCAAACAAAGAAACAGGAGCGAAAGATTCTAAAGAGCTTAAGCAAAGCAGGTTAAGTGATTTGCTCAGGATCATACAGTGAGTAAATGGTGGAGGTGGAATTAAAACCTGGGTCTCTAGATTCACAGTTCCACACTCTACCTCTAAGCCAAACTGCCTATGGAAGTAGTAAGTCTCCTGAGGATATTCCTTATAGAGCTCTTGCAACCTGTCCAGCAGAAACTGAAAGTGCTCGCAGGAATAAGGATCAATGGAGGAGGGGGACAGGCAGAGTATAATCACCTTCAGTAGATCTTAGCATCAGTTAGCCTAGCACCAAGATGGAGCAGTTACCTCAGTGGGTTCAATGCTGACTACAGAGGATACAATGGCTCATGTGTGATCCCTGGAATCCTGACCCACACTGGAGCTAGCAATAGGCCGGATGACTCGTGGAGGTGAGGAGTTCAGCTTCTGGAAAGAGCGGGAGCGGACTAACCTGCACTCATGTACTCTTGCCAGCTAACACCCAGAGCAGTAGTATTGTCAACTGTGAAGGCAGCTACTCGCCCATCTTCCTGCACGAAGGAAGGGTACAGCTGCAGTGGCCCCATCATCATGGCGGGGACAGAAGGAAGCCAGGGGATGACAATGAATAAAAAAAATGTGACTTGTGGTCCAGTGAAGGAAGTCCTGACCCAGCCACAGAGGGAACGTCAAGTAATAATATTTTAGTGCCTCTGTTCCCCTTCCCCTGGGGTCACGTCTGGAAGCAAGCATAAGCACAGTGATCCTTTCCCAGTTACTAGTTTTCCAGTAATTAAATAAATGCACTAGTGTCTCACTATCCTCAGCAATAGTGTGGTTGTTGAGTGAATAAAGTGCAAGTCCGAACCTCAAAAGGCAATCACATTACTGTCGAGGATAGTGAGTCAACTAGCACATTATCAGTATTACACTTCATGTGTTTGAAAACAGCCAGTGATACTGTTTTTTCTTCCCTAGGTACTGTAACTTTGTGGTAACCAGGGGTGGATCCAGGATTTTTAGAAGGGTCCTGTGGCAGGAATAAAAGGGTGGAGCCAAATATAAAGGTGGAGACAAAAGGGCGTAGCTATAGAATGCAATAATGTTTATGCTTTCCTTACAGTGCACTCAATGCAATGGCCACAAGAAAGTTAAGTTTAATTATTTTATACATATTAAAAACACTAATGCTGCTTAGTGTAACATCAAACGAATGATTCTTCTGTAATATACACCTTTTTTGTACTTAATGAAAATGAAGTTACAGTAACATTCACATGGACGCTTCATTTATTGAGTGGTTTATGAACACTGTAATTTTGTTTGTTTACACAATACAACTTCACACAACCATAGATATTACGTGGCTATTATCGCTCCAGGTTCAACATGCATAAACAGAACAAAACAGGGGTTCTGCCTAGATGATCTGGCAAACACTTTTTTTCTCATACCAGAGTATCCCAAATATAGTTTGGTCATCACTGGGATTATCTGCAACCAAAATTCCTTGTTACCATATCTTGTTTTCAGTACACCCATATATGTATGTATGTACACAGTACTAGTACAAACAGCCAAGCACGTTAGCCAGTTTCTTTGCTTATATGCAACATATTATTAAAACATTTCAATTGTGAAAAGATTTAAAGACATTTGGAGTAGTCAAATACATGTAAACTTTGCCACTTTTCACAATTATCTTTTTCTTGTCTATCACTTCCTTGAACAGCCACAACACAATCAACTAAAAATCACAAAATCAGTTTCCTTCTTCGTGGCTGTAAGGTATAGCAAGTAATCAGTATGTCAATAGTTTTCAGTGCTTTGCCAAGGAAGTCCCATGGTGTTGAGAGGTCATGAGGGTCTCGAAGCTGCCCTCCCCCACGCTGAAACCTGCAGCTGGACCACGGTGTGGAGAGGTCGTGAGGGTCTCGAAGCTGCCCTCCTCCATGCTGAAACCTGCAGCTGGACCATGGTGTTGAGAGGTCGTGAGGGTCTCAAAGTTGCCCTCCCCCACGCTGAAACCTGCAGCTGGACCACGGTGTTGAGAGGTCGTGAGGGTTTCAAAGCTGCCTTCCCCCACGCTGAAACCTGCAGCTGGACCACGGTGTTGAGAGGTCGTGAGGGTTTCAAAGCTGCCCTCCCCCACGCTGAAACCTGCAGCTGGACCACGGTGTTGAGAGGTCGTGAGGGTCTCGAAGCTGCCCTCCCCCACGCTGAAACCTGCAGCTGGACCACGGTGTTGAGAGGTCGTGAGGGTCTCGAAGCTGCCCTCCCCCACGCTGAAACCTGCAGGTACGGATCCCCGAATGAAAGAAAGCCCTGGAGGAGCCTGTCTGCTCGCACGCTGCCTACAAGCGCTGTATTGTTTTCTAGTACTGATGTTTGCTGCAGTTTAAAACTGAAATTGCAAAAGGGGATTAATTAACTTTGTTTAAACTGAATGAGCTAAAGGGGATTCATTTCTGTCCCCATACATGTGGATATAGTTTTTTTTTTTACTTCAATTTGCTGCCAAAAGCCTCCGTAGCCAGCTGCCTGCAGTTGCTTTCAAGGCAGTTTTTGCTTTTGGCGCCAAGTCTTTATTCAAAAGAAAAACAAAAAACTTTGCCATAGTGAATCCAGCCCACAGACTTCCCAGCCTGCTTGATACACCTACTTTAATTTAACCCTAAAGTTAAGCAGCCCACCAGCCCGAACCTGATCTTATAACAATTTATTCGCCTCATCTCACAAAGGGCTCCCTGCCGTACCTACCGTGTAGGGGATTTAAATGTAATCAGCCTGCCTCCAGCCCTATTTTCTCCACATACAATCAAGAAACTAGGTTAAAAGCTGCCTTAAATTAAGGTAGAAAACCACATGTGTTATCCAGCGCAGCTCAGCAACCACAGAGCTCACTCTGGTTTCACTTCGGGCAGCTGTTCCAGCTATTGGTGCATTTTAAATCCGTTAGCCCACCCACCAGTCTCCTACCCAACATAACCCTGTCCCTTTTACCTCTCCTTTGTCCACAGCTGGACCACGGTGTTGGGAGGGTCATGAGGGTCTCGAAGCTGCCCTCCCCCACACTGAAACCTGCAGGTACGGATCCCTGAATGAAAGAAAGCCCTGGAGGAGCCTGACTGAGTGTCTGCTCGCACGCCGCCTACAAGCGCTGTATTGTTGGGTTGGCCCCGCCACCCCCACCACCACCCCTGCTCAACATTTGTTTATACAGCCTAAATCACGTGGTCGAAAAAAACAACCTCATCAGCCCACTCTGCCATCTGCAGCCTATACTCGCTAACCACTAGAGGCCACCCAAGTGCACTCAACAGCTCTCTCAGCAAAAAACAAACAAATAAAAAAAAAAATGATGAAAACCTACCTTCAAATGCTTATTCTCATTACCTCAATACTCCCATTATGTTATTCCCCCATCCCAATCCAACAATGGATAAGCCTCTATTATGGGACCCACTAATATGGTCTGCTAATGGCCCTTGAGGAATGCACACCCCATGGCATTTTCAATCTCCTATCACCCCAGTACAACTAAACAACAATTATACCCACTACCCAAGCTGCACTAGCAGCAGAACCACCTTGGAATCTCACTCTCTCATACCACCAGCCCCCTCCCCAAGTAGCCCGCATCACACTATGGCTCCAACTCTGGTAGCCCAAGTTGTCCATTCACTCCCAATACCGAGCTGGCCCAAGAAATACCAATCAGCATCTCAGCACCGTTTCTCCACACCCAAACTGCGTCGGTTAGCTCTTCTTCGGCATACTCTCCCCCTACTCCTACTTTCAGGTAACGTGCACCCTAATCCAGGACCCCCCCTGCTGCTGCTTCAGCTTCTAAGCAGGATAGACATAGCAACCTACTCCTGGCCTCCCTCAATGTCTTTAGCCTACCCAGGAAATTCACTCTCCTCCAGGGCTGGATCGCACAACACGACCCTGACTTCCTTGCCTTATCAGAGCCCTGGTTCTCATAAAACATCCCAGATACCTCTGTCACCCTCAGTGGCTACTCCATCTTCCGAACCGACAGGCTAGGCAAGCGGGGAGGTGGATGTGCCATCAATGTCAAAACGTCCCTGCAAGCCCTCTCTATTCCCCTTCCCCCAGCAGCCCATGGTGCCCAAGCTATTACCGTCAAGATCACCGGGGCAATCCTGGTAAAACACTATACATTGTGTCAGTATACATCCCACCCACGAACCAAAAGCTAGCCTTTGATTCTATACTGACCAGCATCTCCCATCTCCCTTCCAGGAGTGAAGTAATTATAATGGGTGATTTCAACGTAAACTGGCTATCCCCCAAATCAACTAGTTACAAAGATGCCATCCTTGCTTACGGCCTCACCCAGGTTGTCCAATCCCCCACCAGACATGACCCAAGAACTGGATCCTCCACCCTTATCGACCTTATCCTCACTAACCACCACAACAGCCTCTTCAGGATTAAAGTTCTACCGGACGCGATAAGTGATCACTCCCCAGTCACCTGCAGGTGGACTAATAAACTCCCACCCAGCCTCCCTAAAATTACAGTCCAATGGCATCTCAAAAAACTAGCTCTCTCACGCCCTAGAACTTTCCTTACCTCATGCGACTGGTCACCCATCTACACCGCCCACACTGTAGACACTGCCCTCATCTACTTTATCACCACCTTTAACACTGCCTGCGATATCTCTGCCCCCTTCACAAAACAGATCCTAAAAACCAGGGATAGCCCATGGATCTCGCAGCCCCTACTTGACCAAATGCACCATAGAGACAACCTCTGGCATAAGGCCCTAAATTCCCAGACACCTCTTGACAGACAACTCTACAGAGCGGCCAGAAACAATTGCACTTGGGCCATCAGACAAGCAAAGGCAAACTACTACAGGCAATCCCTCACCACCACATGGGGCTCAGGGAAAAACTTCTGGAACAATATTAAGGAGCTCTGCGGAAAACCTGTCTCCCATGCCCCTACGCAGCTTCAAGTCAATGCGGCCCTATCCCAGGATCCCACTACCATCTCCAATACCCTAAACACCACCTTCTCAGACCTTAGTCACATACTCCTGTATAACTTCTTTGACCCAGTCCCTAACCGCCCCTCAGGCAACTCAGGCTCTGAGGTCCCCCCTTCCTTCCGGCTGTGCATCGTCTCCTGCAGGGAGGCCATGCGCTACCTATCCAAAGCCTTGGCAAACTCGCACTATAGCAGTGACTCCCTCAACCTTAAAATTCTCCGCCTAATGCTGGATGAGACCTTGCCACATCTTACCAAAATACTCAACTGGTCATTATGCCTCAGCCAATTCCCCACTCTATGGAAAATCGGAATTATAACACCAATTCAGAAGAGTGGTGACCCCACTTCCCCTAGCAGTTACCGACCCATCTTGATCCTAGCCCCCCCCAAAGGCTCTCGAAAAAATTGTGTCGGACAAAATCACAGACTACTTACCTAAATCATAACATAATCTGTTCTGCCAAGAACAACATGGCTTTAGGAAGGGTCACAGCACTACCACTACCCTCCTCGAATTTACATCGTACATACATGAAGCCCTGGAACAGGGCTCTGTAGCAGGTGCAATCTACGTCGACTTGACAAAAGTGTTTGACACAGTCAGTCATGCCCTACTTCTCCACTCCCTTCCCTCCTACTATTTCTCCCCTGAGACCATCTCCTGGCTCAAAGACTATCTCTCCGACCGGACGCAATAGGTGAAAATCAACACCACCCTCTCCTCCACTAAACCAGTCCTAACGGGTGTCCTGCAAGGGTCTATTCTAGGGCCACTGCTTTTCACTCTCTTCCTAAACTCCCTCCCTCAAGCCTGTAGTGGGAAGCTCCTACTTTATGCAGACGACGCCATCGTTTTCTGGAAACACCCCCACTCTCACTCCCTCCAAACTGCCCTACAAGGTTTTTTCAAAGAATTAGAATCCTGGTTCACTGAGCATCACCTAATACTCAACTACAACAAGACAAAATCCATGATCTTTGCCCATCGTCAAAGCCCTCTCTGTAGCACCCCCCTTACCATAGCCAACACTCAGGGCCTCCTTCTTGAACAGGTCTCTACCTTCAAATACCTGGGCCTCACGCTGGACACATCCCTCACCTACCACACACATTGAACACTTTTCCTCTGCTGTAAACACCAGACTGGGGATTTTATACAGACATAAGCACTGCCTACCCCTCAGGCCCTGCGTCTCGCTGTATCCTGCTCTGTCCTCTCTTTGGTGGACTACGGCACTGTAATCTACGGCACCGCAGACCAAGCCACCCTACATTGCATCAACTTAGCTCTCAACAAAGCTTGCCGACTGGTCACTGGCTGCGATAGATTAACCCACACATGCCAGCTCTATAAGCTTGCAGACTGGCTGACCCTCGAAGGGAGGCTTAAGTACCACACATTCCTCCAAGCCAAAAAAATACTTATGAAGTTAACACCCATAGGCCTCCACCCCCTCATTCAGCCAGTATCACATAAATGGGCCACTAGGCGACGTACTACTACCTCCCTCCTAGTTCCCCAATGCAGGACCTCTCTAGGGCAAAGGTCATTTCCGTTATCGTGCTCCCCTCTGGCTCACGACTCACACCCTCCATCTCCCAGGCCCTAGTCTTGGACAATTCAAAGCTGGTATCATGAACCTTCTCCTTGACTCTGATACCTGCGGCTGTAGCTAATACTACTCCCCATTGTGAGTTCACCAAAGATACCATAGTCATGGATAAAGACCTAGCTTATCCTGTGACTACATCCTCAGTTCCCACTATTCAGCTGTAATTTCACTCTGACCCAGGGTTCTGTTTATGTCCTTCCAAATTTCTGTAACCAGACTTGTCTCACAACTGTGACTCAGGGTCTTCCCAGGCCTTTGAGACAGTAACTAATATGTAATGTTGCCCTACTCACCTGCCTTAACTGAAGCCTGTAACCCTACTCCTCTACCTGCTAATCTCCTCCTTTCTATCACCTACACCCCCTACCATTGTTTCTGCTGCCTTCTTAATCTGCTTCTCCTTGCTACCCCTCAGGATCCCTCCAAGCCCACCGGGGCTCTGGACACCCTCCTCCAGGATCTAGGAACCAGCCTTGGACTGAAAAGACACCTCTGGGGTCCCCGCTTAACAAGCGGCCCCCACTGAAGACAAAAGCGCCCCTCCAGAAAGTCTGTTGCCAGGGGCGCACCCGACATAAGCCACCGGGGAGAGGAACCAGGGCTCGGCGCACCCTGGCACCTTGTGCCGCTAAAGGCGCAAAGCCGCAAAATGCGTTTAACTCGACCTCACCCTGCTGGCCTCTCCTGCTGGGTTTGGGACTTCACCAAATACCATTCTCCACAGACGGCTGTTCTCCTCTATATTTTTTGGATTTGGACTACTATTTTGTACCCCCAGGGACTGTGGCGCTGCCACTGCGGCCAATGTCTGACTTCCTGAAGCTAAATTTTGCTGCCTAAACAAACTATCTCCTGTAATCCAAGCTTATTAATTCTGTAGTGCTGTAGCTAAGTTTTCTGCTTCTCTGCTGCCTATAGTGCTGTAGCTAATTTTTTCTGTTTCTCTGCTGCCTTGTACTGCCTTCCGCCTTTTATGTTTGAATCTCTACAACTCCCTTTGTTCTAGTAAAAGCTATTTCAAGTGCTGTCCTACTCACCTGCCTTAACTGAAGCCTGTAACCCTAGTCCTCTACCTGCTAATCTCCTCCTATCACCTCGCCCCCACCATTGTTTCTGCTGCCTTCTTAATCTGCTTCTCCTTGCTACCCCTCAGGATCCTCCAAACCACCGGAGCTCTGGACACCCTCCTCCAGGATCTAGGAACCAGCCTTGGACGAAAAGAGCGCCTCCTGGGGTCCCCGGCAACTCAGCGGCCCCACTGAAGACAAAAGCCCCTCAGAAGTCTGTTGCCAGGGGCACCGACCACTAAACCACCGGAAGGGAACCAGGAGCTCGGCCGCATCCCTGGTACCTTGTGCCGCCAGGCGCAAAAAGCCACAAGGTATGTTTAACTCAACCTCCACCCTGCTGGCCTCTCCTGCTGGGTTTGGGGACTTCACAAGTACCATTCTCCACAGAAAGCGGCTGTTCTCCTCCATATTTTTTGGATTTGGACTACTACTGTACCCCCAGGGACTTATTAGCGCTGCCACTGCGGCCAAAAATAATATAGCTTCCTGAGCTAAATTTTGCTACCCTAGACAAACTATCTCCTGTAATCCTAGCTTATTAATTCTGTAGTGCTGTAGCTAAGTTTTCTGCTCTCTGCTGCCTATAGTGCTGTAGCTAATTTTTCTGTTTCTCTGCTGCCTTGTGCTGCCTTCCCTGCCTTTTTGTTTGAATCTCCTAAACTCCCTTTGTTCTAGTAAAAGCTATTTCAAGTGCTGTCTACTCGCCTGCCTTAACTGAAGCCTGTAACCCTAGTCCTCTACCTGCTAATCTCCTCCTTTCTATCACCTACACCCCTACCACTGTTTCCTGCTGCCTTCTTAATCTGTTTCTCCTTGCTACCCCTCAGGATCTCTCCAAGCCCACGGGCTCTGGACACCCTCCTCCAGGATCAAATGCAACCATTGGACGAAAAAGATGCCTCTGGGGTCCCGGCTTAACAAGCGGCCCCACTGAGACAAAGTGCCCTCAAGAAGTCTGTTTGCCAGGGCGCGCGCGCGACACATGAGCCACCGGGGAGGGAACCAGGGCTCGGCTCACCCTGGTACCTTGTGCCGCTAAAAGCGCAAAAAGCCCGCAAGGTACATTTAACAAACCTCCACCCTGCTGGCCCTCTCCTGCTGGGTTTGGGACTTCCCTACCAAGTACCATTCTCCACAAGCGGCTGTTCTCACTCTATATTTTTGGTTGGACTACTATTTTGTACCCCCAGGGGACTGTGGCTGCTACCACTGCGACAGTAATACAGCTGCGAAGCTCTCTTCGCCCTCTCCCACCTCACACCCACCCTAGTCGAGCCCTTTAGCTTTATAGACACCAGGGGGTCATATGACTAAGTGTCTACTTTTCCATTGGCTCCTTATACTCTGCCTCCACTAGGGGCAGCTCACTATTCTTTCAAACTAACAGCTCTGTTATTTCTTTTACCAAGCCCGCCTTCTGGCCTGCATCACAGCGTCCTATTTTCTTTTCCTTCCAAAGTATTTGCCCAAGCCTACTAGTATTTTCTCTCTATATCACATTGCCGCACTTGGCACTGCTCTATCCGATACTCCTCCTTTCCTGTGCCCCTGCTACCTTCTCTTCCCATACTAAAATGACTCCTTATGTAACTATCTATCGCTCCAGCTTGGCTTCTTTTTTCTGCCTGTGTCTCCTGTATGGTCTAAGTAGTGTCTCCCTATCTGTGCCACTTGTCACTAATCACAAGGCGGAATCTATAAACGACTTTTTCTTTTCTAATCTTCTGCTTTCCTACCGTCACCCCTTCCTCTACATCATGCACTCCTGAAAAGGCACCTACCTGTCACTCCTGTACTACCACAGCATAGGGCTACACATAAAACATGACACTCTCACTAGAAACCTACTCAAGTTCCTAGCCCAAAGGCTGCTCTGATAGCTGGTGACATCAGAGTTGAACCCAGGTCTGCCACATAATATCCCTATACCAACCTCAGCCAAAGCTAATAAGGCCTATTACTAGCCCATATGAATATAAGAGGTCTTGTGGGGCACCTGGCTGAGCTTGAAGCCTGGGCAAAACTGATTAACCCTGACATCCTGTGCCTTACTGAAACATGGCTCAAAGCCCAATATCCTAGATGCCCTCGCCCTGCCTGGGTATGCCATCATTCACAGCAGGATCGATGTAACAAAAAGGAGGTGGGGGCATTGGCCGTTTCTCAAAAATCACCTCTCATTAAAAGCGGTTCCAAATCCTGGCCCCACATCGCTGTGAATGCTACATGCTACACTGTCCCTAGGGCCAAACACTTGCATCCTGTGTTTGTACAACTCACCACTGGAGGTTTGGAAAGTCTCCAGATTTTACTACAACATGTGTCTCAATCCGTGAAACTGAATGAGTGTATCCTGTTGAGGAACGTCAACAAACTGGCTAGGCCGAATCAAGGTAACCTTGCATCTATGGTCCAAAAATATAACTTTCACCAACTTGTAACAGAATGCATGAGAATGACCTTGCGCCAGACAGGAGCAGCACAATAGACTGGGTTCTCTAGCAGGCCTGACCATGTATCCAAAACCACTGTGCTTGCGGACTCTCTGACAGACCACTGTCCCACGGTCTGTCACTGGCATTCCTGTCAGCCGCCTGCTCCTCGGTCCCACCTCATCACCCTTACCAACTTTGCAGCGCTTGATGTACAAGCATTTCTCAATGACATATCTATTATAGACTGGTCCGACATCTACAGTGCAACAAGTGCTGAGGCTGCCCTGGATGTGTTCCTCAGCAGGTTTGGGGAGGTACAAAGGAGGCATGTACCTAAGATAAAAAGAAGGGTCAGGGGGCAACAAACTAGGTGGCTGAGCAAAGATCTTCTCCACAAGCTCAAACTCAGGGACAAACTCTGGAAACATTATAAATCCTGCCCTGTGATCATCAGGCTTACAAACAGCATAGAAACGAATGTAAGAAACATATCAGGTTTGCGAAGAGCAGATACTGCCAAGACCTTTTAACCAGCTCTGCTAATGATCCTTGAAGATTTTGGAATCATATAAAAACCTTCCTCGGAACCCCTCAATCCTTCACCCCCTCGGACATGCTACTACAAGGGTCCCACTGCAATGACTCCCTCACCATTGCCAATGCCTTAAACCAGCAATTCTCGGACCTATCTGCTATCACGTCCTCTTTAAAATCTCTGCCTGATAACTCTCAACCATACTCCAACATGATAAGCTCCAATCCACAACTTGCCTCTAAAAGATTGTTTTACTTTAGAAGGGTTACTGGAAATCAAGTCTGCACACTACTGTCGGGGATATCTGAGAACACTAGCCCGGGCTCTGACACCCTGGAACCTCGACTCCTGAAAATAGCTGCCCACCTCATATGCTGCCCACTTGCCAGAATTTTCACTTTATCTCTCTCTACAGGTACTGTCCCCGAGATTTGGAAGGCTGCCAGAATCACGCCAGTTTTCAAAAAGGGAGCAAAATGACTTGTCAAACTATAGACCCATTGCCACACTCGGTACTGGTAAAATACCGAAAGATAGTAGCCACCCAGGTCACTGATTTATTGACTCCACTAATGCACTCCGTGAGCGCAGCATGGCTTCAGGAAGCACCACAGTACTACAACTGCTCTGACTAAATTCACATCGGACGTTCTCTCAAATATGGACAAAGGGCAGCTAACAGGTGTTGTGTTCATCGACCTTACAAAGGCCTTTGACCTTGTTGATCATCCACTACTGCTTGCTACCCTCAAAACCTATGCTTCTCACCCCAATAACGTCCTGGTTCAGTAGCTACCTCACCAACAGGTCTCAAGCTGTAAAACAACTACAGCCATCTCTGATAGTACCACGATCAATATTGGCATACCACAGGGCTCTGTTCTCGCCCTCCTCTTCTCATTATTTATCAACAACCTGCCCAATGTAATAACGTCAGGCAACTCACTACTCTATGCTGATGATCTTGTATATATGCTCACCTGACAACATCTCTCACCTGAATTCCACACTGTCATCAGCCTTCCACCTTACACAGCACTGGCTTGAAGCTCATGCATATACTCAATGCTAGCGAAAACCAAGGCCATGCTCTTGGATCAAATCATAAGCTTAGAGCCTGCACATCTCCACTGACAATTCCTGATATCAATGGATCCACCCTTGAGATTGTAAGTTCTTTCCGCTATCTTGGGATACAGCTTGACCAAAATCTTGATCTGAAGCAGCATATCCAGGAGTTGTGTAAGAATGTCAACTGTAAGCTGGGTGCTGCCTACAGGATGAACTTTATGCTCACACCACCGCAAACTTGCTATTGCCAGGGTATCCTATTACCCACTCTGTCTTAGTGTGCACCTATCCTCACCATGGCAAATAAAACCGTTCTACAGAAATGGGACACCACCTACAATAATGTCTGTAGATATGCAGCTGAAGCACCACGTCTGACGCACCATTGCCAACTTTACAAAGGGTTAGGTTGGCTATCCCCTTCCTCCACGAGGCTATACTACCTTTGCAGCCTATCAGACTCCATAATCAGAGTGTCGAAACCTGCCACATTGTCTGAACTACTCCAACCCGTAACACCATCGCGTGACCTGAGTGCGTCAGACCAGTCTTTTTATCAGTTCCCCACTGCCGTACTCCAAGGGTGCTGGTGCCTTCAGGTGCGCTGCCCTTCTCGCTGGAACTTACTGCCTATGGATATGAAGTGCTCCATCCACCCACCAGCCTTCAAGCGGGACTTCGCTCTGCTTCTACTCTATGGACCACTGCACTTGTTTTGATTCCACTTAGCTTTGTAACCTGTCTAAATCAATCCTCCCTTGCCATATACTCAATAGCCTACCTCCCTTGATTGCTCTGTCCCTGGTTTGTCTGATTGCACTTTAATGAACTGTCTACAAGACTGCCTGCACTTCACAATGTAATGCTACAAACCTCTCATATGACACTCTATTCCAATCATGTTTGCTGCTTAATTGCCTTAACGTTGTAATATGTATATTATTCTGACCTTTTATACTGCATATCCAACATTGTTTATTCTCTTCTGACTTTGTGTATAATTATGACATAATCCTTCTCTTGTTTTATCCTTCATCAGTTCTACTGTGTAGTACTAAACCATAAGATGTATCTAATTGTTAATGGGTACTGGGCCCTCTTGCTTTCCCTCTCTTCTCCCCTCTCACTCCTCTCCCCCTCAGTCCTACCTGGTCTCAGTTCCATAACCCCTTTTGCACCTTTCCCACCAACCCGTTTCTAGCCGCACTTTGCCGTATGCGTATCTATGCCCAGCCGAGTTCCAGTTCCATAGCCCCGGGTCCTTTCAGCGTCTTTTCCCTCAAAAGTCGTAACTAGCCGTACTTTGCCGCATGAGTCCCTGAGCCCAGCCGAGTTTTAGTTCCACAGCCCCGGGTCTTCTTAGTGCCTTTTCCTGCTAAAGCCGTAATCGCGTCGCTCCTTGCCATACGTGCCTTCAGCCTAGCCACCTCTCCTGATCCAGCTCCGTTGCTTTTGGATCCCTTTGTGCCTTCCCACTAAATGCTGCACCTTGAAATTGTGTTCCCTCAGCTCCTCCTTGCCCCTTACCCTTTGGTTTCATCCTCTTGCTTTTCTGCAACACTCTTCCCCCCTACCTGACGTTATCTAGCCGTACTTTGCCGTATGCGTCTCTGTGCCCAGCCGAGTTCTAGCTCCATAGCCCCGGGTCCTTTTAGCGCCTTTTCCTGCAAAAGCCATAAGTAGCCATACTTTGCCGCATGAGTCCCTGAGCCCAGCCGGGTTTTAGTTCCACAGCCCCCGGGTCTTCTTAGTGCCTTTTCCCGCTAAAGCCGTAATTACGCCGCTCCTTGCTGTACGTGCTTACAGCCTAGCAGCCTCTCCTGATCCGGCTTAGTTGCTATTGTTCCCTTTGTGCCTTCCCACTAAATGCTGCACTTTGAAACTGTGTCCCTCAGCTCCTCCTTGCCCCTTACCCTCTGGTTTCATCCTCTTGCTTTTCTGCAACACTCTTCCCCCCTACTTGCCGTTCATCCCCCCCCCTGCTCTGCCGTCCCTTGGTTCGCGAGCCTGGCTGTGTATCCCTGCCCAGCACTGCAAGGCCGTTAGCTGCTATCTTCCGTCCTTTCGATCATTGCCCTCCACCTCTCATCAGTTTCACACCCTCCCTTGTCGTCCTAAAATCCCCCTTACCTTCCCTTTCCTCTCTCTCTCTCTCTCTCCCCCTAAATGTGATCTCCCACCAGTACCCTCTGCCTATTGAAACCGTATGCCTGCCTTTGAAAATCGTATGTCTGTACTTGTACCATTATACCTTTGCCTGTATTATGTTAACTAAACTGACCTATTTTGTACTGTGATTGTGTCTCCCGGGTCGTGCCTGAAAATAGTCACCTGTTGGCTACTGCACCTACCCGGTTAACAAAATCTAAATAAATAAATGTAAATACACTGTGCTGAGTGACCTATGTATTACTGTTATTAAATGTAAGGTTTGTGCTTTCCTGTACTGATGTGGAGCCTTTGCAAAACAGTCTGTGACTCAAAGGATTGTAATTCTGATTCTCTCAACAAATAAATAAATATAGAGTCGAGGTGCTTTATATGGGAGTTGCCTAACAATCCCACTGATGTCATTTTGCACATAATAAAATATGTGAAAACATTTTTCAACAGCTTTCGAGAGCACAGTCTTTTGTACCTGTTCTCAACAGTTACAACACCAGAGATCAGCTCCCTCATCTATTCATCTAAGTTAGTCTTAAACAAATATAGTGCCTCTGACTCTGTTACCTCACTTGGAAGGCTATTACACTTCCCTGCCACTCTTTGTGTGAAGCAATGCTTCCTTTGTCCATCTTTGCATTTTATTTATTTATTTTTTAAGGTTTTGTGCCCAGGATTTCCCAGTGGAGTTGTCACATCCCATTAACAGTGGAGCAAGAATTACCCATTTGTCCAGCTGGGGAGGGACTGGAGCATGAGGAAGGTCATGTGACTTGCACAGTGAGCCAGTGATGGTGGCAGGGTTTGAAACTGGTGAATCATCTGGTTTTTCAGGACTGTGGTCCAACCACTGGCCTATAGTGCTTCCCCTACTGAGTCAAGACTTGAGATTTCAGTAAAGCAGTAAGACCCTGGAGAAATGAACCCCCGTCAACTGTTTCACACAGAACCCAGGGGAGATGGACAGCCAAGCTCCCTTGCTGGGGGAAGACTGCAACACTTGAGTCAGCAAAATCACACAGGCAGTGCAGTGTTCCTGAAGAGGGGCAGAGGAAGGAATCCTGACACCAATCCCAGCAACCTGCTACCTCTTAAAAATACAGCTTGTTGCATTTTTGTTCCCTTTCAGGCACTTTCTTCTGGCCCAGGCTGCCTTTCCCCTAGCTTTTGCCAGGGGTCAGGCAGGCACTGGGCTCTTGCTCACCCTGCCCCTTGGAGGAGGAGGAGAGCAGCCCTACAGAAGCTAGATCCTTTTCCCCTTGGCTGGCCATCCAACACCCCGGGTTTGCTTCCACTAACACAGCGCCAAATAGTGACCCAAAGCCAAATAGTGCCACAACAGAGTGGACCCATGGCCAAATGGCCGATCAGTAAAGTTGATAAAGTCTTCCAACCCATTACTACTTAATGGTTACATCATACATTAATAACTCTGGCTATGTTCCCGTCTTGACAGTCACACAAAGAACATATATTTCAAACAACAACTGCTCTTTCGGTTATTGATATTACTCCCCACGTGAACTACTAACCTTATCAGGTGATAAACAGTCATCAGAACATTATTAATGCTGAAACCTAGGCAAAAAGTATCCTCTCCAAAAATAATTTCACCTAAGTAAAACAGCATTTGAACAGAGTATAAACTACATTTCAATCAACATGAATTAAAAACAGTATATATGCAGTAAGTAGATGTTAGTCAACTATTAAAAAATCACCAATATCCCATTTATAAGCCTGACAACGTCTTCACTGTTCTGTTTCTCAAACACATTATTAATCTGTCCAGTTCACTGAAGCACAAATTGGGAAGTAATTTTTCTTTTTTATTCTTTGGTAACCAGTTAAGGCCTGCTAGGCACAAGTGCTTGTTTTCAGGAGGGACCTAGGAGCACTGGGGAGGTTAAGTGACATGCTCAGAGTCATACAGGATGCAAGTGGTGGTTGTTGAATCAATCCCAGGTCTGTCTGCTGGATGTACAGTACCAAGTTCACTCACGGTGTGTTACTCTAACCTCCAGGCTACTCTGCCAGCCCAACTACATGCATATATGTCCTCCTCTCGCTTATCCATGTCACTTATAACTCTTGTCTTTCTAGATTCTCTAATAATTAACAAAAAAACTTACTTTTGTTCCTTCAAGCCCGTAATGACAAAACAACAGTAAAGTTCCTCTTTCTTTGTGGCAGCAGACTATAACCTGCTTTAGGCTAGCCCAGCACTTTACAGATTTATCTGAAAGTGGCAGTAAATCTTCCCTCTTTGAGTCAGAGGTAGCCCAGACTGTCACAGGAGGACCTTGCTGATTAGTTTAACCCGTTGCACCTGAATTATATAGCACTCAATGCAAAGTGAGCTTCAAGTAGCTTTTTATTATGTGTGAGGGTTAAATAGCTGTAGCAGAGCACAGTGCCAAGAAGGGTCCTGCAGCCGCAGGATCCTCCACAGGATGGCTAGATCCTCCACAGGTGGCAACCCAGCTCCTCCCCCCCTTCCCTGTACTGAACTTGTTTACAGATCCTGCTGTGAGTGCAGATCAGTCAGAATGTAAGGTAGGATGATGAGGTCATTACTACAATTTTTTTTTGACAATAAAATGACTGTTCTCAGCTCTTAGCAGTCATTTTATTGAGAATAAAATGACAGCGGTGTGTTCGCTGTGGATTAAACTGCATAACTCTGGCTTGTGACTGGAGGGCATGGCCTGCATGAAGTGTAATCAGGGATACAAACAAACAAACAAAAAAAGAAAAAAAACAGCCATGAACGAACATTATTGAGGGGGTACTACACTCATACCCATCTTCAGCAGTGCAGAAAAATACATATTTTTTTGCTGGTGCAGAATTCTACAGGAGTCATAAAAAATAAGTTTTTATTTTAAAACGGTGTAAGAATGGCAGAGAAGCCATATGTAACAAGGAAAACCAACAGAAACATGATGTAGTGAGATCAGAAAATGCTTGTGTTATTTAGAGACACTCCAGTATTGTTTCACAGCCTCTGTTTTTATTTGTAAAGTACATATCTGACCCAAAAAACAACAGAGCTGGTATAGAAAATGTATACTTAAACTACAATATTCAGAAATAATATTGCAGAATTTCTGAATGTATTGCACAGCATTTTAGACTACAGTGTATATAGAGAATACTGGATGGGCATCTATGCAGAACCAGTGTGTTCTGCCACAAAGGGGTTCTGATTCCCCCTGACCTCGAGAGCAAAGCTTGAGAGGTGCATGGGAATCAGAACCCCGAGGTAGCAAAACACACTGGTTGTGCATAGAGTTGCTCATCCGGTATTTTTTATAGTGTTTAGTACTGTGTGAAATACATGTTTTGTGAGTTCTTTTGCTTTCAGAATGAAACTGACTCATGCAGTCTTTAGAGGTTCTAGAATGGTGTTCTACCACAGTAGGGTAGAACAGCATTCCATGACCTTGGAACTGTGGTAGAACAGCATTTTGAAAGGGATGGAATTCTATACAGAACAACAGTCCACTATACACTATAAAACTTTAGAAAACAAGGTGCAGAAAACTAGCATGTATTAATATTAACCAACCACCTTTCATATAAAATACAGGTTTACATGTCAAATGCAAGTCTCCCTTTAAGAAACCATCAGAAACAAATTTAATGTACAGTAAGAAGAAAGTTTAAACCACAGAATGAACCTTTATAAATATTAAAGACTTGAACTAGAGTTGACGTGAGATCTGTGCATTAAGATTTCCTGAGGGCAAGGCTTCTGTTGTGCTCAGTGCCCACCCCCACCAATTGCTTTGTTTTAAATAATTTATACTCTCTCCTAGCTCTGGCAAATACTATCATTTTGGTGGTGGCGGTGTAGGAGGGGGGCTTTGCAGGGGCAGCAGAGAGAGCAGAACACAGATTTATTTAGAAATTAGTGAGCAGGAAAGGCACACTGAGCCAAGACTTGTTTCCTGGTGTGACACTGGGGATGGTACATAGAAGAACACATCATACAGGCAAAAATAAAATAACTGAGTAAATGAAGTGCCATGGAATACAAGTTAGGGCAAATGGAAAACTGTATGTACCTAAAAACATTGGTACCATAGTACGTAATAAGTTACATAGCAAACAAGGCGCAAGACAATTTGGGTGGGCAAAAATCAGTAGTCTCGGATAAATAACACAGTAATTTGAATTCAGAATGGGCTCAAGATTCACCATGTTCCGCCCCCTGCTTCACAAGCAGGGATGAATAAATATATTGTGCAAACATATTAATTTATATGAATTTCCCTACCCACTCCACACATTCTATAAAAATACAATCACTGTGTTAAAGGCTACAACACTCTTTTATTCAAAGGCAGCTGGTTAGTATCCTGATGCCCAGTGGTAATTATCTTGTGGTCCGGATTTACTGTGTGCTCCCGAGTACCTTGTAGCCGCTTCACACACTGATTATTTGTAATCTTAAAAGCCTGTCTGAATACTAAAGGGGATAGACAGGGTGGTGTATACATAGATGTTTGAACTGGTCAGTGCAAGCAGAATTGGAGGATATCTATGCACGCAAACTGAGGGAGGCAGACAGAACAAGGGAAAACAATAAAAAGATGTACTACACAGAGGACGGATAACATGTGAAATAGCCAACTCAGTAAGGTTGTGTGAAAGTTAGAACTGTTCAGGCTTACAAAGCAGGACTGTACAGAGTCCTGTGGAGAATGGCATTAGGGGTTATACAGCATGAGTAGGAGTATAGTAATATTGCTGCTGATAAGCTTGGATACGTGTCCATACTCATGTGAGTATAGTCACCGCTGGACAACGAGAGAGCCTGACAAAGTTGTGCCTAAGTACATTCAATCACCGCAATACTAAGTTACTAACCTCTGTAAAAGCTAAGCATATTACTTTACTCTGGAGTGAAAGTTCTCACAATGGAAAGGGCTATACTTTTTTAAAATGTTATTTATTTAGTGATTCGGAAAAGACCTTTATGCGCAAGCTCTTTTACAAAGGTTCCACATCCCAGAGAGCAAAATGAAGTACAATAGGAGAAAGCAAAGGTACATCACAATGAACGATACAGCTTGGGTTCAGAACTTACAGGATAACTCAAAACATAGGTGCAAGTTAAATAACAAGAAAAACACTTAATGAGGGTGGGGGGGGGGATAAGCAGCCACAAAGTGCCTTGTCAGTAGTTCAGAGGGACAGGGATAGCTGGCAGTGGGGTGAAGAAAGGAAGTACGAGAGAGAGAGAGAGAGAGAGAGAGACAGATACTGCGGTGGAGGTGAAGGTTGGGGAAAGAAGGGCAATAAGGTATAAGGAGAAATATGGGGGTGAAGGGAGGCTGAGCAGAGAACACATCCTGGAGTAAGTGGTGGGGTGCGAGGGGACATGGTCAGGCAGCTTGCATTAGTAGTGACTGTTAGGGAAACTCACGGCACTGGGAGTTGAGGGGGGAGGTGGGGTGGTGGGTGCCGAAGGAGCATGACGCGAACTGATTGCTGAGCCAAGTCATGAGAAGGGACGGGGAAGGGGGTAACTGAGGCATGCCTAGTGCTTGCTGGGGGGCCGAAAGAGCAGGTATGGCTGGACTTGGGGATAGGTGCACTTAGAGAGCGTTATTAGGTACGTTTGAGGTCAGTTTTTTATTGGGCCAGACAATTGGTGGCCAAGAGGTGCTCGAGGAGTTCATTCATCCACAGGAGGTTCCGGTAGGCAAATGCACGTTGCCCAAGTGAGGTGCAACAGAAGGGGATAGCCAAGGCCCCTCTAGTCCTCCCCCTGGTGACCTGTAATGAGTTGGCTGCCTTAATCAAATTGCCTACACAAGGTGATGTTTTACCCAGTACAGCCATCTTCCCTAGGATGCAAGTCTGGAATATGACCCTGTTTCTTAATGACAGTCAATTTGCACGTTTGTACAGAGTATAGGTGTGAGTGCCACACTCAGTATCCAGGGTGAGTCTGCAGGCTTTGTTGAGCACAGTCTGAACTCTCTTGAGTGCTGTATCCATTGCTGCCCCATAGACCACTAGTCCATAGTGAATAGTAGATATAATGGAGCTGTGGACTGAGAGGCGGAGGGCCTTCAGAGAGAGGTATTGCCTGTGCCTGTACAGGACACCAATCTTGGTACTGACTGTCTTGACCAGAGAGTCAATATGGTGTGCAAACGTGAGGTTATCATCTATTATGACCCCTCAGATACTTGAACAAGTGGACTTGTTCCTGTGGCTCACTGCATGAGTTGGAGATGATGAGGGGGTGGTGCTTATTTTTGTTGTGGGGGCTGGAAATAAGCATTGCCTTGGTCTTCTTGTAGTTTAGTAGCAACTTATAACTACAGAACCAATCCTCGAGTTTGGAGAAGGAGTTCTGCAGCTCATATTGTAGGGCAGCCTTAGATGTGCTGCTGCTGCTGCTCAGGAGCACAGCATCGTCTGCACATAGTATGAGTTGGGTGTCGCAGACTGTGAGAAGGTCATTTAAGAAGAGGCTGAAGAGTAGGGGCCGCAGTATTGATCTCTGGGCTACCCCTAATGATACCTCTCTTGCACTGGATACTGTTTGCCCAATTTTGCCACATTGATTTTTCTTTATCAGGTAGTCTTGGAACCAGCAAATGGGATTGGGTGCCACACCCATGTTTTGCAGTTGGGTCAGTAACAGGGGGTGGTTGACTGCATCGAAGGCTTTGGTGAGGTCAATAAAGACAGACCCCACCAGTCTGCCTTCATCCAGGACCTTATGTGCATAGTCCACATAGTCCAGCAGGGCAGTGGTGGTGGTACTGTGATTTTGTCTGAAGCCATGCTGGTTGGGGCATAGTAGATTATACTTATTGAGGTAGTCGATGAGTTGATCCACCACAATCTTTTCCAGTGCCTTGGACGGGGGGTGGGGGATCGAGATGGGTCTGTAGTTGGCTACCAGAGACTTGTCTCCTTCTTCATACACTGGCGTAACTAGGGCCTGCTTCCAAACTGCCAGAAATTGGGCAAGAGCCAGGGACTTATTGTACAGCGTGGAAATGGGCACTATAAGAACGTCTAGGGTGAGGGGATAGACGTTTCATGTCTATCCCATCACTGCCCAGTCTGGTCTTACCTAGTACTTTCTTGATCATAGTTAGGGCCTCCTTCACCATCACCCTTTTAAAGTAGACAGTCAGGTGAGAACACTCGGTAGATACGTCATTGGAATGGTTCAAACCGGTTGAAAATAGGCAGGTGGTAGCACTGGGGAAAGATCAGTGAAGGCCTTATTGAAGGCTTCCGCAATAGCTAGAGGGTCTGTAGTGGGGGGTGTCACTGTTAGTGAGCAGCTGAGGGTGCTTCTTGTCGTCCTTTCCATGGATGCTTTTAATGTTATCCCAGAATCTTTTCCCATCACCCCAAGAATTGCAAAACTGGGCCTTATGATAGTTGGCTTTGGCGAGCTGGATTAGCTTGGTGCAGTGGTTCCTGGCTGTTCTGTAACACTGGTAGTCATGCTTGCTACCTGTGTTTCTGGCCTTCTCCCAGAGCATGTCCCTTTCTTTCAGGTGGGAGAGGAGCTCCCCATCAATCCAGCCATTTGCCTGCCCCCAAATTTTTCTCTTCATGAGTGGGGCATAGCTGTCACAGATGGAGCTAAAGCCCTAATGAAGTAACTGAGGGCCTGATCAAGGGTAAGCGCCAGGTTGACAGGAGTCCAGTCATGTAGGGCAAGGGCTGATTTGAGGGCTCCAAGTTTACCCTTCCTCAAGACCCTGCTTTCAATGAGGATGGGTGGGCTTTTGGTAAATTTATTAGACCACAGGAAGGTGATTGGAGAGTGGTTACTTAGCGTGTCTGAAAGAACCTTGATCTCAGAGATCCATGATGGTGAAAGGTTGAATTCTCTAGAAAACAGAAAAGGGTCCAACTTGGCAAATGAGCAGATGTGCCAGTGCTGGGCATGCATATGATGTCACACACTGTCATTTTGGCAACCCAGGTTTGCGCTCTGCGCCCATGAGGATAATGTCCTCCTCTTGGGTACATGAGTTACATCTCCCAGAATACTAAAGGAGATGGATGTATGTTTGTGCTGCTGGCTAAAGAACTAGAGGATCACCGTAGTGAGAGGCAGCATAAGGGGAAACAATAAAAAGTATTACTTCACACACATGGGCCCTACTCATTACATTTCCACAGTCCTGTGCTGCATACCCATCTACTTTCGCTCTTTGGTCCTACACTACCACCCAATCAGATCTCTGTGATACCACGTCAGGTTGACAGTTGACCAAATAAAACCATGGATACAATGGGAGGGCTTTAAGCCTGAGGTTCGATGGCGGAACAACGTCTCTCCCCCATCGGGCTTAAAAGGTCATTCATCCTGGGCCCCTCCAGGATTTGTTTTTCATTGCGGCCAGAGGCGCTGCTGATCCTCGCGCCATACTTTCCCCCCCCCTGCCCCTGTTCCTGCGGTTGCCTCCGGCTGCCGGATATCTCTCCTGCCTGGGCCACCTCCCTGGCCCTCACTCATTCTGTGACTCCCCCCGCCCCGTTCCTCTCCCTATACTGTGGCTGTTGCTTCTTCATCTGCCAGCTTTCCTTGCCTACCTCTTCCAGTTTTGTCCTTCTCCACCTATTTTTGTGCCCCACTCGAGTTGTCCTGCCTTGCGGGGCTTCGTTGCTGCCTTCCCTGGGAGCTCTCTGGTGCTCTGCCCAGTTGTGGTGCTGCATCCTGCTTCTGGCTTCTTGCCGGCACTCGGGTACGATGTCACCCGCTGACTCTACTCCACCACCCGCTCCCGTTCTTCCTAGTGACCGCAACTCCTGTTGTCCCTGTTTTCATGGTTCTCCTCTCCCAGTTCTCACTGCTCAATCACATGCCTATTCTGACTGAATGTTGCCAACATTGCCTCTCCTCGCATCTTCCCTCGTTTCTCCTTTGCCTCCCTCTTGCTTCCATACCCTCCATCCCCCTGGCTCCGGCACTCTGGGTGTGCATCTCCTGCTCAGCTCCGCTCATCTGTGCTCCCTCCTACCTCGCCAGCCCTCTCATTCCCGATCTCACAGCACACTTGATCTGTGCAGCGCCTCGGATGCATGTTTTCTGATCTCCCCCTTTTTCTTATACTGCAACGTTCTTCAGCCTTGTGGTGTTCAGCACTGCATCCCTGCCAGGGTCGATCGCAGGAGGGATTATCGTCGTGTGGGTTGACTTTTTCTCGTTGTTTTTATTGCTGCACACCGCCCTGTCAACCGTGTAACTGCTGCTTGCTTCTACCGACTACCGCTCTCATGCATCATAGGTGCCTGTCCCTTCCCAGTGCAGGTTAATTTGGCCCTCTTTTCACTCTCTGATTCCTTGTGTGCTTCTCCACCAAAGGTATGCCCAGAGGAACTACAGCACGTCATTATCTTCCTGCAATTCCATATTTTCTGTTATGTCTCCCGGTGGAATCTTAGGAATGTTTTCACATGTGACGGACTGTAAGGGCACTGCTGGGTTCTGAACCCTAGATCTTCTGGCCACCCAAGCCACAGTGTTATGACTGGATTGCTTTCTTTAGTATGCTGAGAGCAACTGACTGCTCACCAGTTCTCGATTTGTCATTTTCCATCTCATCTCAGTTGTCTTCTACTAAGGTGTCTTTCTTTCCCCGCCCTGAGAGATGTGATAGTATACAACTGTCCGCTGCTTGGTTGATTTCATATCCCTCTGACCCATACGGCAGAAATATCTGTGCTTTCTTTTGGGGTTTTCCCTATCTTGACATCACCCTCCCTATTCGCATCCTCCTCCTACCCTAGTATATTTGGCGTCCTGGTGCCTACGTCTGGTCTCCCAGTTACCAATACCTATCATGGACCTAGCCTTCCCATCCCATAGTGCTTGGCCTGTGTCTATGGCACTTTCTTCATTTCAGTGCCGCCTTGTGTACTGAATACTCACTTCTCCGACCTCTAAATGGGTCTATTCTGTTGCATCAACTACGATCATCATCAGTCTTCTTCGTCCTCAGTCTTCTCATGAGCGCATTTGGATTCCCTTTGCTATGTCACCTCATCTCCCTGCTACCTTGAATTGACTCATTATCCAGTCAAGAACATGCTGGTCCACAATATCTCGCCTCAACCTGCTCATCCCTTTAATCACTCAGTATGCCTCGGCCGATTTGTATGCCTTGGCTGCCTCCTTCTGGCCTGCAATCGATATCTCGAAATAACTCCTAAGTACTAGTAGTAGGCTGGCTGCTCTCCACCATTGTTCATTTTCTATTTCAAGTACAAGTTCATTTTCAAGTTCATTCCTGTCTCCTCTTGTTCACATTCTGTACCGGCCATCATGGATTCACTCCAATCAAGGCCTGCAATCGATATTTCTTTTGGGCGTACCTATCATGACTCCTATGCTTCCTCATCGACCCGCGGCCATCCTGCCACATGTACCAGGTTAATAATTCTGGTCAGCATTCACTCATCCTTACCTCAAGATTTATTTACATTGCTTCCTCAAACAGTTCTATCATTGAATCCTATGCTACCTCATCGACTCCGACCTCAGGGTCTAACTGTTAACATCACATATTCAGTTCACATTGCATAATCAAGCATGCCTCATCGGCCTCAGTGTCTGCTCACTTGCATCACTCAATCAAGCCAGTCTGCGTTATCCTCAGTCTCCTTGTGAGCACCACTGGATACCCTTTGCTCCTCTGACTTCTACATGGATCTACTCCCTCCCATCGACTACTCAAGCATACCCTTCTCAGGTCCCTGCTGCCTCATGTTCCTTCTTTAATCTATGTTTCTTGTTTTTTTTTCCCCCATCCCATCATCATCCTCCCTACTCATATCCCTCTTGTTAATGAACCGTTCTCTTTACCAACATATGTCCTCAAATCAAATGTCATCAGCCTGGAGGGAAGGCGACCGAGGCCTTGGATCCCCAGAGGTTTCCTCCTCAAAGGGGGGTTTTCCTCTCCTTCATGCCAATGGTCATAGTATTAGTCAGAGTTAGTGCTTTCTTTGGTTAGTTAGTTAGGTTCCACTGTTGGATGGAGGCAGATGGTGTCCCTGGCTTTCCCCTCTCTCCTTAGGAGGTCAGCCCTTACCATCTTCTCAGAATTCATTCATCATCCTCGCCTCTTGGAAGCTTGACACCTTTGGGTATTCTTTTTGGGCTTCTTCCTAACCGGCCTTTAGCCGATGCAGTCATTCTCGTGGCACCTGAAGGGGGGGAACCCTCCTCTGGGGTTCCTTGCATCGTACCCCTACAGGGTGGTATATCCCATGGATAGAGAAGTGGAAAGCCACAAAGCAAATCAAGTTACACAAGCATCATCTCCTCTCATCTCATCCAGTTGCGTAAGCACATTGAAACGGTCTTATTTGCAGTCGACACAGTGTTTATCATTGAGCACCATCATAGTAACACAGCAGTAACATACAGTAGTATTGTAGTGACGGAGGGGACTTGGTATCCATCTGGTCCCCCTATCCTGCCACACAGTTGACTATACCCAATTTTAGTACTGACACACATCAAAGATTATCATTGGGAATGTTACCTCTGTACACCTTCAATGTTATTCTTCCTCAGGAATTTATTCCTACTTTGAAAGCCTGAACAGTGCTAGCTTCCATTACC
Source organism: Neoceratodus forsteri (assembly GCA_016271365.2). Taxonomy (NCBI): domain Eukaryota; kingdom Metazoa; phylum Chordata; order Ceratodontiformes; family Ceratodontidae; genus Neoceratodus; species Neoceratodus forsteri. Next base: position 819,291,593 of record CM028137.1, read on the forward strand.
TATCTGGGTAGGCTGGTCCACATACTAACTACCAGTGTGTACATAGTTCTTTTTATTGTTTCCTTATGTTGCCCCAGTGTGAGTGCATATCCTCTGGGACAATATGTGCACAAGGATGAGGGTTCTGGACTTCAGGAGGACAGATTTCTGAAAAAAAAATTGGGTTACTGCTTCAGAGACGACCTAGCAGGAGGGATTGCCCGGGTGAGGTAGAGGACCAGTGTGCCAAATTAGCTAGGCTAGCACAGTGAAAGCAACAAACCTCTGTGCTAAACAAGTGAGTAATAACAAGAGAAAAAGAGACCGCTATGGTTCTCAAAGGAAGTGGCTTCAAAAGTTAAGGCTAAAAGGTAGCATTCAGGAGGTACAAAGAGACATATAGAGAAGAAGAAGGAAGGTATACCAGGAGATGCAGAGGGAAGCAGGGAAAGCAGCGAGGGGAGCAAAGGGGCAAACTGAGGAAAGCATAGCCAGAGGGGCAACTAAGGGGGACACAATCTTTTCTAGGTACATTAGTAAAAAGAAGAAGACAAGGGGAGGGATTCTGAGGCTAAGAGGGGAAGGGGGAGACTGTGCAGAGGAGGATCAGGAAAAACAGATATCCAGAACAAATACTTCTGTTCAGTCTTCACAGTGGAAGGGAAGGGTGATGGACCACATAAAAGCAGCAGGAACAAAGGGGGGGGGTAAGACACAAGTCCATTCCCAGAGGAAAGAGTCCTGAAAGGGTTTGTGAATCTGAAAGTGGACAAAGTTATAGGGCCAGATGGTGTACACCAGGGGTGTTGAGGGAACTCAAGGAGGAACTGGCTGCACCTCTGACAGCCCTATTCAACAACTCATTGGAAACAGGAGTGGTTCCAGGGCAGTGGAGGAGGGCAGATGTAGTCCTACTTCATAAAAGCTTCATAAAAGCAGCAGTGCAGAGGAGGCTGGCAACTATAGTCTGGTCAGTCTGACAGTAGTGGTGGGGAAGTTAATGGAAATGCTTCTAAAGGAAAGGCTTGTGGAATATCTTGAATCCAGTGAATTGCAAGACCCAAGGCAGCATGGATTCACTGGGGTGGGGTCATGTGAGATGAACCTGATCGATTTCTTCATTTGGGTGACTCAGGAAATAGATTAGGGTGATGTGGTGGGGATGGCCTACTTAGACTTTGGCAAGGCCTTCGACACCGTACCACATAGGAAGCACATAAATAAACTGGGCAGTTTGGGGGTGGGTCCTAAGGTGGTAAACTGGGTGCAAAATTGGTTGATGAATAGGCAGTAGAGTGCAGTGGTAAATGGCACTCAGGGACGGAGAAGTAACCAGCGGAGTACCACAGGGCTCAGTACTGGGACCAGTCCCCTTTAATTTCTTTAGAGGACATTGTAGAAGACCTGGAATGGAAGGTATGCCTCTTTGCAGATGACATTAATATCTGCAATAGAGCGGACACTCCTGAGGGGAGTGGAGAGAATGAACAGGAACCTGAAAAAACTTGAGACTGGGGCTTGGTGTGAAAAAGTGCAAAATCATGCACCTAGGGTAAAGAAACCCAAAGGTGGAGTATAACATGGGGGAAAAGGTATTGATGGTCAAAAAATAGGAAAGGGACTTCAGAGTAATCATATTGGATGAACTCAAGGTGGTGAGGCAGTCCAAAAAGGCAGCAGGCTGGGTCAGCGTGATTCTGGGGTGCATGGGGGAGATACCACAAGCAGAAAGAGGGAGGTGGTATTACCACTGTATAGATCATTGGTGAGTCCCCACCTGGAGTACTGCATCCAGTTCTGGAGACCACATCTCAGGAAGGAGATAGACATAGTAGAGGCTGTCCAGAAGAGGGCAACTAAAATGATGCAGGGGCTGCATCATAAGCCCTATGAGGAGCGATTGAGGGATCTCAGTATGTACACCATGGAAGAGAGGAGGGAGGGGGGGACCTATAAATGCCTCTCATGGGGGTGAATAAGGAACAGGAGGGGAGTATTTTTTCAAAGGAGAAGGTGCACAAGAACAAAGTGGCAAGTAATGGAGCTGGAAGGGGGGAAATTAAGCAGGGATGTGAGGTAGCACTGCCTTACTGAAAGAGTGGTGGATGTCTGGAACAGTCTTCTAGCAGAGTTAGTGGGGGCAAAAACAGTGGTTAGCTTCAAGCATACATGGGATAGACACAAGGGAATCTTGGTAGGGAAGTGGGAAGGGGGAAGCCGGAGATCAGGTAGGGTCTGTAGTGTCAGTACAGGCAGGGGAAAATGTACAGACTAGGTGGGCCTAGCAGTCCATATCTGCAGACAAATTCTGTTCCTATTTTCTGTTTGCTGTCACCAGTTCAAACATCTGTAAGTTCTCTACCTGCCCGTCTCCTTTAGTACTCGGACCACAATGATCACACTCCCTCAGCATCTCTTGGCTAAATAATTTGAGTATGATCTTTATAGGTAAATTTATAGAATGCTGCCCCCGCCCGTGGGAAAATCAGGTCAATGTCAACTTGGGCTGGATCTGAATCAGTGTCCTAGAGGCAAAGTGTAAAAAAATCTTCCACAAGTTTTGTGGCCAGTGGACCAAAATATTTAATGGCCAGAGCTCCAATAATGGCGATAATTTACATGATTGCAATGGGTAGGCAAAATTTGGTGGCACTATATCCAGTTCAGCATTTTTTAGGGGCCTCTGACAATCTCAAAATGTTCAAAAGCCACCTGGCACCTGACTTTTTTTTTTATAGTCTGTCTAGGAGTGAAAGGTTTCATAATGCAACACCAATCCACTGAGCCACCCAGTACACCCAAACAGCAACTTTTATTGGCCCTTCTAAGACATGGGATCTTGCAGTTAATCAGTTCCCATTTCTTGAGCTGTCCTTTCAAAAGATATAAGAAATCTGGGTGACGTCTGTGTCTTTGAAACGCAACCAATGTGCTGGTTTGATGATTCTTGTAAAAAAATAAATGTTAAATTTTTCTTTCCACTTGGAGGATTTGTGGGTCATTTTAATTATTTTTTTTCTTTTCGCATTTGTTTTATCTAAGTATAATAGTATGTTAATGAAGCAGGCACTGCTGTCTGGGTGCCTCTTCAAATGAGTCACTGAATCCACAGGGACTTCAAATGCCTGCATGTTCAATCAAAAGGAAAATGAAGTTGTAAGGATCTTTCATACAAGGCGAGACTTTTTGAGGAAATAGTTTTTTCTCACACAGAATCCAGTGACCCCCAACCCCCCCAACAACCCCTGTACACACATGCTTCTCAATGGGGCTGCAAGTCATTTTAAAGTTAAGAAAGTTTGGTGCTTACAGCTGTGTACTGGCACTCACTGCACAGATCCCACATCCTAGATATCTGAACGTAAAATATCCGGTCCAAAGGCTTACCTTTGTGCCAGTCTTTTTTCATTCTGCATGCTCACAATATAGTACAAACATTGAATGTGATAACTTTTGAAAAACATACATACTGGCCTTCATAGTCTCCCATCCATAAGTTACATTTCCTCACCGATGGGGGAACCTTTGGGGGACAGCACTTAAATGCAGATGGACAAATTTAAAATGGGGTTCTTGGTTTTGTAAATCAGCTGAGTTGTAATACACCTGACCACCAATGACAAGTTAACCCCTTCATAGGTCAGGGGCATAGTCTCAATTTTAACATGCCAATATGAACTGCGATCCCACTGCTTTCTCTATAGGCACTTTTACACCCAGGTTTTTAAAACGAAATGAGCGTTACCTGTGGCTCTGTTGTACTCTGTTGCAGTTTTAGGATCCCTTCTACACTCCGCGCGTTTTCCGGCAGCTCCCACCTCCATTTGTGTTTTGGCACCCCCACAAAGCTTGCTGCTCTATTGCTGTTTGTGCACCGCTTTGAAATGGCTGTTTTGACACAGCCCGATGAAACGGAACACAACGGTGCAAACCGTGAAAAGCAAAGATTACAGTTTGGACGAACATTCGCCTATGGAACGAAACAGATGCACTTTACAGACAAGGGATGTAACGGAATACTGTTTCTGTAACAGTTATTCCGTTATATAAACCTGTGTGTAAAAGTGCCTTATGAGTCTTACATGAAGACCACTGCCTGGCTTCAGTTTTTTAAACAGAGTGCTGGCTCATAAGGGGTGCACAGGTGGCCAGTGGGGGGCATGCTAAATAAGAGATATCCAGACCTCGCCTGATCATTTGGGAATTTAGGACATAGATAGCAAGCTTAACGCTGGCTCATCCAAGGAGTTTTAATCACATTTTTCTTACACATTTTTTTTATTTTGTATGGGTGCTGCTGGTGTATGGCCAATATCACAAAATACATTATCTAGTGCATCAATCCAAATAAGTAGCCTGCAAATCATTTTGAAGTAGATTTATATATATATATATATATATATATATATTTTTTAATTATTATTATTATTATTATTTTTGCTTCATTCTATGATTTCAAACTGGCATCCTGGTTTTATAAATCGGCTAAGTTGTGACTAAGCCCGACCGCCAATGACAAAATGACCCCCTTATAGGTTATGCACCTACTCTTTTAATTTAAACATGCCAATAGGAGCTGTAATCCCATTACTTTCTTTCAGTCTTATGTAAAGACCTCTCACTGGCTTAATTCTTAAACAGAGTGAAGGCCTACAAGGGCCCACAGGTGACAGCTGGCCAGTGGGAAGCATGCAAAATAGGAGATGGCCACACTTCTCCAGATCACTTGGTAATTAAGGACCCAGTAAGCTCAACCCTGGATCATCCACTGAGTTTTAATCACATATTTTTTTACTTTTTTAAAAAATTCTGTAGCTCTGTTACTGGTATGTGGCCAATATCAGAAACAAACAGTAGCCACTCTTCCATTAAAAAACATTAGGAACCTGGCCTATGGGAGTGTCACCTTGTCATTGTTGGGGTATATCACCCATACAAAACTAAAAGCAAATCTATAAGAAATATGATTAAAACTCAGTGAATGAGCCAGGGACGAGCTTACTATGTCCTTAATTACAAGATATTTTTTTCTGCCTATTTTGCCCCTCCCCTCTTGTCCCCACCTTAGCTTTTGTGCTTACCACAGCTGCATTCTTCGAGCGGTTGAGAGGGAAGGCGAGTCAGTTTTTGCAGCTGATGCCTGATGCTGCTCTCTGGTCAGCCAGCAGGGGGTACACAGATGCTGGGTGCCCCCCGCAGTCAGCCCTAGAGCAGGATTCTTAGGGTTGCTCACAAACTCCAGTCTCCCATATGACTTGCTTACTTAAGGACTAATGGCGAGACAGAAACTGAATTAATATCCACTTTCAAGGACTGCTTCCTGTAACCGCATGTCTAATAGGGACTATGTTTAAAGTCACCATAGACCTTGGTCTCAGCAAAGAGGATGGTGTTGTCTCCAGCGTGAATAACAAGGAACCAGTAGGAGGCAGAGACCACAACTGGTGTAACCTTTTTCCTGGTGACAGGGATGACTAGATGGGCCTCAGCCACCAGGACCCAGAATTCCGAAAGGCAGATTTTGCCATGCTGAGGTATCTGTTGACCAATGATTGAGAAGCTGGTAATGCAGAGGGCATGTGGGGTTTGTTAAAGAAGGTGTCTGAAGCAGCTGCAAAAGTCTGCCTCCCTGTAAACCATAAGGAAAAAAGGGCCATGAAATGGTCCCTGTGACTCAATAGGATCCTAAAGTAATTAAGCCTACACAGAGGGTCTGTAACTGCTGGAAAGAGACAGGTTGCTTCCAGGCAAGAGATGAGTACGGAGCAGTACTGAGGGACTTCAAGACTAGAATTTCTTTTATCAGTTTGTTTTAGCCTCCTCTTGGTCACAGGCAGGACCTCCATCCACCTAATGTCAGAGTGCCCAGTTCCCATCCAGCTGAGACCCTGCCATTTATCCTTCCGGGACCACCAGCCCACCCACAACACACCACTGTGTTGTCCCCCCTGACTTACCACCCACGGCCAGGTATGTCTTCAACTCTTCTGCATTTCCTCCTTGCATCAATCTGGCCACCCACAGTGGAGGCAAAGGCTGATGGTGTCCTGGAGTAGGGGGTAGCGGCCTGGGTCAAGTGTGGGACGTGGCAGGCCAGAAAAGGTTTAATCCTCCCAGTTCTGCACCATGTTTTCTCATTTTCTTGCCTTCCCCCAAACCACCAGGAGCATTCATCGGGGTTGGCTGCTGGCTAGGCCTGATGCAGCCAACCCTTGGGTATGCTCCAATGGTCCCATCCTACTGTCGCGTAACCCCAGCACCACCACCAACACCAGTGGTCACTCAGGTGGAGGTAATGTAGTGGGACACAACACCCTCCCTCCCCGGAGAAGGATAGCATCCTCTGAAACACTTGATCCTCCTCCTCCCCTTGGTCAGCCCTCCAACAACCCACGTTGTCCTGAACCTGGGTCATCAGCGTCACAAGTGGTAGTGCTACCACTGCACTGGTGGGCCGGCTTCAAGACTACAATAAATGACACCAAGGAGGGGCTGTAAACAGGCTAGAAGTAGCAACTGTGGATAAAGCTAAAGCCTTTTTCTAGTACATAATGGAAAAAGGAAGGCGATAGATGGTGTTGGGTTCCTGAAAACAAGGGAAAAGGGGAGAGGAATGAAAGACAGAACCAAGGGTGGTGGCTGAAATGTTGAATGGATACTTTGCTTTGGTGTTCACGCTCCCTGACGTGGGTAGGGTGTTCACTGGGAGAGCCCATGGCATCAGCAGTATGATGCAATACCATGATGTGCAGCCTACAGACTCCATGTACATCCTGGTAGCTGACTATCTATCAAAGATCAAAACAAGTTAATCCCAAGGGGCAGACAGGATACATTCCTGGATCACAGTGGAGCTAAAGGAACAATTGGCATGGTCGCCTGCAGTAATCTTTCAAAAATCTGTCTGTACAAGTGTTGTGCCAGAAGAGTGGAATATGGTATACATGGTTCACATCTTCAAGAAAGGGGTAAGGTCAGACCTCAGCAACTATAGCCCTGTCAGCCTGACATCAGTGCTGGGCAATGTCCTGGAATCCATTATCAGGGACAGAATAATGGATCAGTTGGTATAAGGCAAACTTCTCACACCCCATCCACATGGCATGATGAGGGGCAGATCATGCAAAACCAACATAATCACCTTCTTTGAGGAGGTGACCAGGAAGGTGGACGGGGCAGGGACAGAGACGTAGTCTACCTGGACTTTAGCAAGACCTGTTTCTTTTTTTAAATTCTTTTTTTCAGCTCCTCTGCCTAGTATAGCAGATGGGGATGCCAATATGGGACTGAGGTCCCAGCAGGAGCAGGCTGATGCACACCCCACCCAAACTCATCTCAGCACCTCCCCCACCATGTGAGCCATTCCATGGTAGTACTGCAATGCAGTCAGCCCTCCCTCCCTCCCCTGAGGAAAGTATCCACTGGGATGTCTGATTCTCCTCCTCCACCTCCTGTCTGACCACCGATGACCCAGGCATGTTCCCAAACCAGATCACTGGCATAGTGAGCAGTAGCACTAACACTGTGCCGACTGGCCAGTCTTTAGCAAGACCTTTGACACTATGGTGCAAGATAAGCTTAGCTGTGCATCCAGTGTGGTATACATGACGCATACCCAAGGTGGGCTGCTAACTGGCTTGGGGGCAGAAATCAGAGGGTTGTGGTTGACAGGCACTATGAAAGGAAGGGGTGCTCAGCAGCACCCCTCAGGGACTGGTGCTGCGGCTACTGCTGCTCAACATTTTCATTGTTGATCTGGAAGCTGCAGTCTCCAGCAGGCTGCTCGAGTTTGCTGATCACACTAAACTGGCTAGGGTGGTGGATTCCCTTGAGGATCGGGACACATTTCAGGAAGACATGAACAAGCTGGGCAACTGGTCAGATTCCTGGAATCTTAGATTCAGTGTAGTCGAGAGCAAGATGTTACAGTTAGTGAGGAAAAGAAGGCAGAATCAACACAGTGTGTGCGACTTCGCTTGCTGCAGTGAAGGAGAGAAAGGACCTAGAGGGCATAATAAACAAGAAGCTAAAGTATGATGAGCAGTATGTGACTGCCATCAAGAAGGCTGGAAGAGGGCCTGCTCAGTGCTACAGAGGGCTGAGGCATCTGTGCCTCACCTGCTGCCATACCGACATCCTGGATTCAGGAACAAACCTGGGTCACCCAGGGCTCAGCCGGGGGAGAGGGGGAGTTTGTGGGGCCCAAATGAGCAAGTCAGTTTGCAGCTCCGATGCTGATTTCCTCGTGCTGGCCAAAAAGGAAATTTCCTCTTTAATGTGCTCCCTGGCCCGGCTGCAAAGTCCAGTGGGCCAAGAGAGCAGAAAGACTTGAAGCTCCCTGCAGTGAACAGCTGTAGCTGCAAGACAGGGTAGTGCACTAGGCTGAATCCTAGTGTGGGTGAAACTATTTTTGATTTGACTTCACAAAATCATTTCTATAACAAAACAATACCTTTTTTTTATTTAAAACTGAAATTTTATTATAATTATAGTACAAATGAGCCATTCTATAAGTGTGATAAGCCACTCCAGGGTCTGCATTGTAGGATTTTAATGCACTTCCCCAGGGTGTAAGGACACTCCACCTTTGGCCTCGTGCATCACTACACCCCTGAGGTGTGCATTAAAGTATAATAATGCATACCATGTCATAGTTTATTACTTACTTATATAGTATATATACCTAAAGTATTGTGTCCAGTTCTGGAGGACGTGCCTCAGAAAGGACATAAAACAGGGTGGAAGCAGTCCAGAGCAGAGCAACTAAAATGGTGCAGGGGTTGCACCAAAAGCCCTATGAGAAGAGACTAAGGGATCTCAATGTGCACACCCTGAAAGAGAGAAAAGTGAGAGGGGACATGATAGAGACCTACAAGTACCTCAGAGGGGTAAACAGGGTGCAGGAGGGGATTCTCTTTATAATAAGAAAGTACATCAGGACCAGAGGGCATGAGACGAAGCTGGAGGGAGGGAAATTTACAATGGATGTGATGAAGTACTGCATCACTGAAAGAGCTGTAGACCCTGGAACAGACTGCCAGAGGAAGTAGTGGAGGTAAAAATAGTAGGCAGCTTCAAGCATGTGTGGGACAGACATAGGGGAATATAAGTAAAAAGGCATGGAGGAGGGAGGGAGGGTCACTGGAGACCAGTTAGGGTCTGCAGAGAGAGACTAAGCAGGGACCATATGGGCAGACAGGGTGGGCCAAGCAGTCCTTTTGTGTGGTCAAATTCTATGTCTCTATATATCTGACGACATTCTCTAGGAGAGTAATAAAACAACATTTGAGTGTGGATCCACTGACAACATTGGAGCTAACAGAAAAAGAAATTACGGTAAGTCTGATAACCATAGAAACACAGGATTTTATGGACAGATAAAGACCAACAGTCCATTGAGTCTGTCCACGCCCCACCTCAGTTCAGATATTAGTCTAACATGAGCGATACCGTTTCACTGGCCTATGCAGCCAGTATAGTGTTTTGCTTGTGCAACTGTGTTAGTTTGGTTTTGGCCATTCACACTCTCTATTCCAGAGGAATTACCACCCTGTAGGGGTATGAAGGCAAGGAACCCTCGGAGAGGGTTTCCACCCTAGAGGCACAACGGGATGCTTCCGTGGCCAAAGGCACTTAGAATCCCCAGGAGAGAGAAGCGCCACGCTGAGGAGGAGGGAAGGATGGTGGTGCAAAGAAAAAATGCTTCACAGTGAGGCTTAGAGGAACTGCTTATATAGCTCAGGAAGTGGGAGTGGCTGGCTGCTTGGCCACCGAACTACAGGCAAGCCTTTCAAAAATGCCTAACTACGCTCACACTTCTCTGTTAAACAACCCTATATGACTACTTAACTCCCAATCCCATGAATATATCCCACACATGTTTAAAAGCAATAACTGTTTGAACATAAACAAGTTCTTGTGGAAGTCAGTTCCAACTGTCCACCAGTGCTACTCTTTCCGTAAAAAAGTACTTCCTAAAATCCTCTCCGAACTTACCACCCACTAGCTTCATGTTATGCCCCCTTGTAATATTACTCTCACTAAGCGTAAACAGCCCTTGACTAGCCACCCTATTGTCCTTTTAGGTAATTACATGTTTCGATTGTATCACCCCTCTTTCTGCTAGTCTCTGCTCTTTCTTCTAGTCTCTGATGAATACATATCCGGATCATCCAATCTCTCTTCTTAAGACCTGCCTTGTTACCCCTGAATCATCATGGTCATCCCTCTCTGTACTGATTCCAGGTGATCCCTATCCTTCCTCATGTGTGGATTCCAAAAGTGAACACAGTATTCAAAGTGCGGTCTAACCAATGATCTATACAGAAGGAGAATCACCGCCTTTCTCCTGCTTGAGAAGGGCCTCCCTATGCATCCTATTTTTTCCCATATGCTTTATCACACTGCACTGATGTCTCAAGACCATCTCTAATTACAACTCCCAGGTACGTCTCTTTGATTGTTTACATCAGGCGAACTCCTGCCAAACAGTAATCTGATTTTGTATTTTTCTTATCCAAGTGCATAACCTTACATTTCTTGGCACTGATTTTTAACTGCCATGTAGCTGACTGTGTCTCCAGTTTTACCAGGCCCTCCTTTCGATCCCTTACACCTTTGTCACAAGCCATCCTATCACAAATCTTTGTATCATCTGCAAGTACAGCCATCTTGCCCTTTATGTGCTCTCCTATATAACAAAGAAACGTATTAAATAGTACAAGTCCTAGAACTGATCCAAGGACATGGCACTTTTCACCCTCCGCACCACTGACTTGGCTCCATTAATGACCACCCTCTGAGTCCTATCCTGAAGCCAGTTCATTTCCCAATGAGTCAGCTTCATTCCCACCCCTAAATCCCTCATTTTGTTTCACCAGCCTATTAAGGGATACTGAATCAAAAGCGTTACAAAAGTCTAAGGGCCACATATTCAGAAGAGGTGTGCAGTGCATCTCTGGATGCACTGTGCAGCTCCAGACTTGCGCAGGCCGTCGGGGACATGGCCTTATTCAAAGGCCACCGATGTGCCACGCACCCCCAACTGCACTGCCGCGCACAATATTGTGATGGGGTTATGCAAATGAGGCGCCCCTCATGCATATGCAGCGCAACAAAATATTGACCCTTCCCCGATTGTAACTATGGCTTGCCACGGCACAGAGTTATGCTTTTGAAACCCTACTTTAACTATGCGCGGGGTCGGGTGGTGCCCAACGCACAGTCAAGGGCCGGGTACATTGTCCCCTTCCCCCAAGTCCCGATCACTCTGGTAATGAAATAATGAATCCCCGATCCCCACTTCTATAGTGTAAGGACCCCCTCCCCAGCCCCGTTAACAGTAACACATAAAATAACCCTGATCACTGTTTCCATAGTGCAGAGAACCCCTCCCCGGCCCCAATCACAGTAATATATAAAATAACCCTGATCCGACTTTCCATAGTGTAGGGACCCCATATCCGGCCCAGACCACAGTAATAAATAAAAAATAACAAAGCCCAACCCCGTTTCCATAGGGAGGCAACCCGCCCGGCGAGCATAGTAATAAATAAATAATCCTCATCTGTATTTCCATAGTGTAGGGAAGCCCCTCCCAAGCCCCGTTCACAGTAATAAATAAAATAACCCTGATCCGTGTTTCCATAGTGAAGAAAACCCCCCTCCCAGCCCTGAGCACTGTAATAAATAAAATAACCCTGATCCGTGATTCTAAAGTGTAGGAAACCCCCCTCCCTAGCCCTGAGCACAGCAATAAATAAAATAACCCCGATCGCTGTTTCCATAGTGTAAGAAACCTCATTCCCCAGCCCAGAGCACAGTAATAAATAAAATAACCCCAATACCAGTCTCTATAGTGTAGGGAACCCCCTTCCCCAGCCCCGAGCACAGTAATAAATAAAATAAACCGGATCGCTGTTTCTGTAGTGTAGGGAAACCCATCCCCAGCCCTGAGGACAGTAACAAATAAAACAACCCCGATCCCTGCTTCCACAGTGTAGGGAACCCCCCTCCCCAGCCCTAAGCACAGAAATAAATAACTCTGATTCCTGTTTCCATAGTGTAGGAACACCCCTCCCTGGCCCTGAGCACAGTAAAAAATAAAATAACCCCATCCTTTTTCCATAAGGTAGAAAACCCCTCTCCCCAGCCCTGAGCACAGTAATAAATAAAATAACCCCGATCCCTGTATCCATAGTGTAGGAAACCACCTTCCCCATCCCCGAGCACGGTAATAAATAAAATAATCCCGATCTCTGTTTCCATAATGTAGGGAACCCCCCTCCCTGGTCCTAAGCACAGCAATAAATAAAATCAGCCCGATCTCTGTTTCCATAATGTAAGGAAGACCCTTCCGGCCCTGAGACAGTAATAAATAAAATAACTCCGCTTCGTGTTTCCACAGTGAAGGGACCCCCAGCCCGTTCACAGAAATGAATAAAATAACTTGATCGCTGTTTCCATAGTGTGGGAACCCCTCGCCCTGGTCCCGATCACAGTAATAAATAAATTAACTCCCATCGCTGTTTCCATAATGTAGGGACCCCCGCCCTGAGCATAGTAATAAATAACATAACCTCGATCCCATTTTCCACAGGACAGAAAACCTCGCCCCCGGTCCCGATCACATTAATAAATAAAACAACCCCGATCCCTCTTTCCATAGTGTAGCATACCCACCTCCCCAGACATGAGCACAGTAATAAATAAAATAACCCCGATCCCTATTCCCATAGTGTAGGAAACCCCCCCTCCCCGGCCCCATTCACAGCAATGAATAAAACAACCCTGATCCTTGTTTCCATAATGTGAGGAACCCCCCCTCCCAGCCTTGAGCACAATAATAAATAAAATAACCCGATCACTGTTTAAATATTGTGGGGAACCCCCCCCCTTGCCCAGAGCACAGTATGAAATAAAATAACCCCGATCCATTTCCATAGTGTAGGGAACCCCCCTCGCCAGCCCCGTTCACAGTAATAAATAAAATAACCCAATCCCAGTTTCCATAGTGTAGGAACCCCTCTCCAGTCCCATTCACAGTAATTAGTAATATAACCCTGATCGCTGTTTCCATAATGTAGGGATCCCCCATCTCCAGCCCTGACCACAGTAATAAATAAAATAACCCTGATCCCTGTTTCCATAACGTAGGGGACCCCCCTTTGCTGGCCCTGAGCACAGCAATAAATAAAATAACCACGATCCCTGATTCCATAATATAGGGAACACCTCTCCCCAGCCCCAAGCACAGTAATAAAATAACCCCAATCTGTGTTTCCATACTGTAGGGAAACCCCCATCCAGCCCTGAGAACAGTAATAAATAAAATAACCCCGATCCCTGTTTCCATAGTGTAGGAAACCCCCCTACCAAACCTGAGCACAGGAATAAATAAAATAACCCCAATCCCTGTTTCTGAAATGAGGGAACCCCCCCGACCCTGAGCACAGTAATAACCCCGATCCCTGTTTCCATGGTGTTGGAAACCCCACTCCCAGGCCCTGAGCACAGTAATAAATAAAATAACCCCGATACGTTTCCATAATATAGGAAACCCCCTCCCCGGCCCTGAGCACAGTAAAAAATAAAATAACCCCGATCCTTGATTCCATAATATAGGAACCCCCCCTCCCCGGCCCTGAGCACAGTAGTATATAAAATAACCCCGATCCCTGTGTCCATAATGTAGGAAACCCCCCTCCCCAACCCTGAGCACAGAAATAAATAAAATAACCCAGATCCCTGTTTCCATAGTGCAGGGAACTCCCTGCCCGGCCCTGAGCACAGTAATAAAAGAACCCAAATCCCTGTTTCCATACTGCAGGGAACCCCCTTTCTCTGCACTGAGCACATTAGTAAATAAAATAACCCCAATCCCTGTTTCCATACTGTAGGGATGCCCCTCCTTGGCCCCCATCACAGCAATAAATAAAATAACACCAATCCCTGATTTCATACTGTAGGGAACCCCCCTCCCAGCCCTGAGCACAGTAGTAAATGAAATAACCCCGATCCCTGTTTCTATAATGTAGGAAACTCCCCTCCCCAGCCCTGAGCCACAGTAACAAATAAAATAACCCGATCCGTGTATCCATAGAGTAGGGACCCCCACCCGGCCCTCAGCAAAGTAAAATAAAATAACCCCGATCCCTGTTTCCATAGTGTAGGGAATCCCACTCCCTGGCCCCGAGCACAGTAATAAATAAGATAACCCCGATCCCTGTTTCCATAGTGTAGGGAATCCTGCTCCCTGGCCCCCAGCACAGTAATAAATAAAATAACCCCGATCCCTGATTCCATAGTGTAGGGAACCCCAATTCCCGGAAATGTGTACAGCAATAAATAAAAAAAAACAATCCTATTTCCATAATGTAGGAAACCCCTCCCCAACCCTGAGTACAGTAATAAATACAATAACCACTATCCCTGTTTCGATATAGTGAGGAACCCTTAATCGGCACCGAGCACAGTAATAAATAAATAAACCCGATCCCTGTTTCCATAGTGTAGGAACCCCTCCTAGCCCTGATCACAGTAATAAATAAAATAAACCCAATCACCATTTCCATAGTGTAGGAACCCCCTCCCGGCCCTGAACACAGTAATAAATAAAAAAAAACAGATCCCTGTTTCCATAGTGTAGGTAACCCCCCTCCCCAGCCCTGAGCACAGTAATGAATAAAATAACCCTGATCCCTGTTTCCATAGTGTAGGGAATCCCCCCTCCCTGGTCCTGATCACAGTAATAAATAAATTAACCCCAATCGCTGTTTCCATAATGTAGAGAACCCCCCTCCCCAGCCCTGAGAACAGTAATAAATAAAATAACCTCGATCTCTTTCTCCATAGTATAGGGAACATCCCTCCCTGGCCCCAATCACAGTAATAAATAAAATAACCCCGATCGCCATTTCCATAGTGTTGGGAACCCCCTTCCCCAGTCCCGAGCACAGTAATAAAATAACCCCGATCTGTGTTTCTATAGTGTAGGGAACCCCCCTCCCAACCCCTAACACAGTTATAAATAAAAAAAATCCAGATCCCTGTTTCCATAGTATAGGAAACCCCCCTCCCCAGTCCTGAGCACAGTAAGAAATAAAATAATCCCGATCCCTGTTTTCATAGTGTAGGACACCCTTCCCCGGCCCTGATCACAGTAAACAAAATAACCCCAATCCCAGTCTGCATAATGTAGGGAACCCCGCTCCCCAACCCTGAGCACAGTAATAAATAAAATAACCCAGATCGCAGATTCCATAGTGAGGGAACCCCCCCCCAGCCCCGAGCAGAGTAATAAATAAAATAATCCCGATCGTTGTTTCCATAATGTAGGGAACCCCGCACCCCGACCCTGAGCACAGTAATAAATAAAATAACACCGATCGCAGTTTCCATGGTGAAGGCACCCCCTTCCCAGCCCTGAGAACAGTAATAAATAAAATAACCAGAATCTCTGTTTCATAATGTAGGGAACACCCCTCCCAGCCCATAGCACAGTAATAAATAAAATAACCCCGAACCTTGTTTCCATAGAGTAGGAAACCCCCCTCCCCAGCCCTCAGCACAGTAAAAAATAAAATAACCCCATCCTTTTTCCATAAGGTAGGAAACCCCTCTCCCCAGCCCTGAGCACAGTAATAAATAAAATAACCCCGATCCCTGTATCCATAGTGTAGGAAACCACCTTCCCCATCTCCGAGCACGGTAATAAATAAAATAATCCCGCTCTCTGTTTCCATAATGTAGGGAACCCCCCTCCCTGGTCCTAAGCACAGCAATAAATAAAATCAGCCCGATCTCTGTTTCCATAATGTAAGGAAGACCCCTTCCCGGCCCTGAGCACAGTAATAAATAAAATAACTCCGCTTCGTGTTTCCACAGTGTAGGGAACCCCCCCCCAGCCCCGTTCACAGTAATGAATAAAATAACCTCGATCGCTGTTTCCATAGTGTAGGGAACCCCCTCGCCCTGGTCCCGATCACAGTAATAAATAAATTAACTCTGATCGCTGTTTCCATAATGTAGGGACCCCCGGCCCTGAGCATAGTAATAAATAACATAACCTCGATCCCATTTTCCACAGGACAGAAAACCTCGCCCCGGTCCCGATCACATTAATAAATAAAACAACGATCCCTCTTTCCATAGTGTAGCATACCCACCTCCCCAGACATGAGCACAGTAATAAATAAAATAACCCCGATCCCTATTTCCATAGTCTGAAACCCCCTCCCAGCCCATTCACAGCAATGAATAAAACAACCCTGATCCTTGTTTCCATAATGTGAGGAACCCCCTCCAGCCTTGAGCACAATAATAAATAAAAAACCCCGATCACTGTTTAAATATTGTGGGGAACCCCCTTGCCCAGAGCACAGTATGAAATAAAATAACCCCGATCCATTTCCATAGTGTAGGAACCCCCTCGCCAGCCCGTTCACAGTAATAAATAAAATAACCAATCCCAGTTTCCATAGTGTAGGAACCCCCTCCCCAGTCCCTTCACAGTAATTAGTAATATAACCCTGATCGCTGTTTCCATAATGTAGGGATCCCCATCTCAGCCCTGACCACAGTAATAAATAAAATAACCCTGATCCCTGTTTCCATAACGTAGGGACCCCCCTGCTGGCCCTGAGCACAGCAATAAATAAAATAACCACGATCCTGATTCCATAATATAGGAACACCTCTCCCAGCCCCAAGCACAGTAATAAAATAACCCCAATCTGTGTTTCCATACTGTGGAAACCCCTATCCAGCCCTGAAACAGTAATAAATAAAATAACCCCGATCCCTGTTTCCATAGTGTGAAACCCCTACAAACCTGAGCACAGGAATAAATAAAATAACCCCAATCCCTGTTTCTGAAATGAGGAACCCCCGACCCTGAGCACAGTATAGCCTGATCCCTGTTTCCATGGTGTTGGAAACCCCACTCCCGACCCTGAGCACAGTAATAAATAAAATAACTGATCGTTTCCATAATATGAAACCCCTCCGCCCTGAGCACAGTAAAAAATAATAACCCCGATCCTTGATTCCATAATATAGGAACCCCCTCCCGGCCCTAGGCACAGTAGTATATAAAATAACCCCGATCCCTGTGTCCATAATGTAGGAAAACCCCCTCCCCAACCCTGAGCACAGAAATAAATAAAATAACCCAGATCCCTGTTTCCATAGTGCAGGGAACTCCCTGCCCGGCCCTGAGCACAGTAATAAATAAAAGAACCCAAACCCTGTTTCCATACTGCAGGGAACCCCCTTTCTCTGCACTGAGCACATTAGTAAATAAAATAACCCCAATCCCTGTTTCCATACTGTAGGGATGCCCCCTCCTTGGCCCCCATCACAGCAATAAATAAAATAACACCGATCCCTGATTTCATACTGTAGGGAACCCCCCTCCCAGCCCTGAGCACAGTAGTAAATGAAATAACCCCGATCCCTGTTTCTATAATGTAGGAAACTCCCTTCCCCAGCCCTGAGCCAGAGTAACAAATAAAATAACCCGATCCGTGTATCCATAGAGTAGGGATCCCACCCGACCCTCAACAAAGTAAAATAAAATAACCCTGATCCCTGTTTCCATAGTGTAGGGAATCCACCCCCCCTTGAGCACAGTAATAAATAAGATAACCCAATCCCTGTTTCCCATAGTGTAGGGAATCCTGCTCCCTGGCCCCCAGCACAGTAATAAATAAAATAACCCCGATCCCTGATTCCATAGTGTAGGGAACCCCAATTCCCGGAAATGTGTACAGCAATAAATAAAAAAAAAAACAATCCCTATTTCCATAATGTAGGAAACCCCCCTCCCCAACCCTGAGTACAGTAATAAATACAATAACCACTATCCCTGTTTCGATAGTGTAGGGAACCCCCTTAATCGGCACCGAGCACAGTAATAAATAAAATAAACCCGATCCCTGTTTCCATAGTGTAGGGAACCCCCCTCCCTGGCCCTGATCACAGTAATAAATAAAATAAACCCAATCACCATTTCCATAGTGTAGGGAACCCCCCTCCCCGGCCCTGAACACAGTAATAAATAAAAAAAAACAGATCCCTGTTTCCATAGTGTAGGTAACCCCCCTCCCCAGCCCTGAGCACAGTAATGAATAAAATAACCCTGATCCCTGTTTCCATAGTGTGAGAATCCCCCTCCCTGGTCCTATCACAGTAATAAATAAATTAACCCCAATCGCTGTTTCCATAATGTAGAAACCCCCCCCCAGCCCTGAGAACAGTAATAAATAAAATAACCTCGATCTCTTTCTCCATAGTATAGGGAACATCCCTCCCTGGCCCCAATCACAGTAATACATAAAATAACCCCGATCGCCATTTCCATAGTGTTGGGAACCCCCTCCCAGTCCCGAGCACAGTAATAAAATAACCCCGATCTGTGTTTCTATAGTGTAGGGAACCCCCCTCCCAACCCCTAACACAGTTATAAATAAAAAAAATCCAGATCCCTGTTTCCATAGTATAGGAAACCCCCCTCCCCAGTCCTGAGCACAGTAAGAAATAAAATAATCCCGATCCCTGTTTTCATAGTGTAGGACACCCTTCCCCGGCCCTGATCACAGTAAACAAAATAACCCCAATCCCAGTCTGCATAATGTAGGGAACCCCGCTCCCCAACCCTGAGCACAGTAATAAATAAAATAACCCAGATCGCAGATTCCATAGTGAGGGAACCCCCCCCGGTCCCGAGCACAGTAATAAATAAAATAACCCCGAACCTTGTTTCCATAGAGTAGGAAACCCCTCTCCCCAGCCTTCAGCACAGTAAAAAATAAAATAACCCCATCCCTGTTTCCATAAGGTAGGAACCCCTTCCCCAGCCCTGAGCACAGTAATAAATAAAATAACCCCATCCCTGTTTCCATAGTTTAGGAAGCCCCTCTCCGGCACTGAGCACAGTAATAAATAAAATAACCCTGATCCCTATTTCCATAATGCAGAACCCCCCAGCCCTGAGCACAGTAATAAATAAAATAACCTCGATTTCTGTTTCCATAGTCAGGACCCCCGGTCCAGAGCACAGTAATAAATAAAATAACCCCGATCCCTGTTTCCATAGTGTGGAAACCACCTTCCATCCCGAGCATAGTAATAAATAAAATAATCCCGATCTCTGTTTCCATAATGTAAGGAACCCCCCCCCCTCTCTGGTCCTGAGCACAGTAATAAATAAAATAAGCCCGATCTCTGTTTCCATAATGTAAGGAAGACCCCTTCCCGGCCCTGACCAGAGTAATAAATAAAATAAACTCGAACTCTGCTTCCATAGTGTAGGAAACCCCCTCTCCAGCCCTGAGCACAGTAATAAATAAAATAACCCCGATCTGTATTTCCATAGTGTAGGGAAGCGAACTCCCCAGCCTCATTCACAGTAATAAATAAAATAACCCTAATCCGTGTTTCCACAGTGAAGGAAACCCCCCTCCCAGCCCTGAGCACTGTAATATATAAAATAACCCCGATCGCTGATTCTAAAGTGTAGGAAACCCCCCCTCACCGGAACTGAGCACAGTAATAAATAAAATAACCCTGATCCCTGTTTCCATAACGTAGGAACCCCCCGGCCCTGAGCACAGCAATAAATAAAATAACCCCGATCCCTGATTCCATAATATAGGAACACCTCTCCCAGCCCCAAGCACAGTAATAAAATAACCCCAATCTGTGTTTCCATACTGTAGGGAAACCCCCATCCAGCCCTGAGAACAGTAATAAATAAAATAACCCCGATCCCTGTTTCCATAGTGTAGGAAACCCCCCTACCACACCTGAGCACAGGAATAAATAAAATAACCCCAATCCCTGTTTCTGAAGTGAGGGAACCCCCCGACCCTGAGCACAGTAATAAATAAAATAACCCCGATCCCTGTTTCCATAGTGTAGGGAACCCCCCCCCCAGCCCTGAGAACAGTAACAAATAAAATAACCCCGATCCCTGTTTCCATAGTGTAGGAAACCCCCCTACCACACCTGAGCACAGGAATAAATAAAATAACCCCAATCCCTGTTTCAGTGAGGGAACCCCCCCCGACCCTGAGCACAGTAATAAATAAAATAACCCCGATCCCTGTTTCCATGGTGTTGGAAACCCCACTCCCCGGCCCTGAGCACAGTAATAAATAAAATAACCCCGATACGTTTCCATAGTATAGGAAACCCCCTCCACGGCCCTGAGCACAGTAAAAATAAAATAACCCGATCCTTGATTCCATGTATAATAAGAAACCCGCCTCCCGCCCTGAGCACAGTAGTATATAAAATAACCCCGATCCCTGTGTCCATAATGTAGGAAACCCCCCTCCCCAACCCTGAGCACAGAAATAAATAAAATAACCCTGATCCCTGTTTCCATTATGCAATGAACTCCCTGCCCAGCCCTGAGCACAGTAATAAATAAAAGAACCCCAATCCATGTTTCCATACTGCAGGGAACCCCCTTTCTCTGCACCGAGCACATTAGTAAATAAAATAACCCCAATCCCTGTTTCCATACTCTAGGGATCCCCCCTCCTTGGCCCCCATCACAGCAATAAATAAAATAACACCGATCCCTGATTTCATACTGTAGGAACCCCTCCAGCCCTGAGCACAGTAGTAAATGAAATAACCCCGATCCCTGTTTCTATAATGTAAAACTCCTCCCCAGCCTGAGCCAGGTAACAAATAAATAACCCGATCCGTTGTATCCATAGGTAGGGACCCCCACTGACCCTCAGCAAAGTAAAATAAAATAACCCCGATCCCTGTTTCCATAGTGTAGGGAATCCCGCTCCCTGGCCCCGAGCACAGTAATAAATAAAATAACCCCGATCCCTGATTCCATAGTGTAGGGAACCCCAATTCCCGGAAATGTGTGCAGCAATAAATAAAAAAAAAAATCCCTATTTCCATAATGTAGGAAACCCTCCTCCCCAACCCTGAGTACAGTAATAAATACAATAACCACTATCCCTGTTTCCACAGTGTAGGGAACCCCCTTAATTGGCACCGAGCACAGTAATAAAAAAAATAACCCCGATTGCAGTTTCCATAGTGAGAGCCCCCCCGGGTCCCGAGCACAGTAATAAATAAAATAACCCCGATCCTTGCTTTCATAGTGTAGGGA
The DNA here is from genome assembly GCA_016271365.2 of Neoceratodus forsteri. Lineage (NCBI taxonomy): Eukaryota > Metazoa > Chordata > Ceratodontiformes > Ceratodontidae > Neoceratodus > Neoceratodus forsteri. The sequence goes on from CM028137.1 coordinate 819,312,714, forward strand.
ACCCATCCCCCCAGCCCCAAGCAGAGTAATAAATAAAATAATCCCGATTGTTGTTTCCATAATGTAGGGAACCCCGCTCCCCGACCCTGAGCACAGTAATAAATAAAATAACACCGATCGCAGTTTCCATAGTGAAGGCACCCCCTCCCAACCCTGAGAACAGTAATAAATAAAATAACCAGAATCTCTGTTTCATAATGTAGGGAACACCCCTCTCAACCCATAGCACAGTAATAAATAAAATAACCACGAACCTTGTTTCCATAGAGTAGGAAACCCCCCTCCCCAGCCCTGAGCACAGTAATAAATAAAATAACCCTGATCCCTGTTTCCATCATGCAGAAAAAAAACCCTCCCCAGCCCTGAGCTGTAATAAATAAAATAACCTCGATTTCTGTTTCCATAGTCAGGGACCCCCGGTCCCGAGCACAGTGATAAATAAAATAACCCCGATCCCTGTTTCCATAGTGTAGGAAACCACCTTCCCCATCCCCGAGCACAGTAATAAATAAAATAATCCCGATCTCTGTTTCCATAATGTAGGGAACCCCCCTCCCTGGTCCTGAGCACAGCAATAAATAAAATAAGCCCGATCTCTGTTTCCATAATGTAAGGAAGACCCCTTCCCGGCCCTGACCAGAGTAATAAATAAAATAAACTCTAACTCTGTTTCCATAGTGTAGGAAACCCACTCCCCAGCCCTGAGCACAGTAATAAATAAAATAACCCCGATCTGTATTTCTATAGTGTAGGGAAGCCCACTCCCCAGCCTCATTCACAGTAATAAATAAAATAACCCCGATCAGTGTTTCCATAGTAAAGGAAACCCCCCTCTCCCAGCCCTGAGCAATGTAATAAATAAAATAACCCCGATGGCTGTTTCCATAGTGTAGGAAATCTCCCTCCCCAGCCCTGAGCACGGCAATAAATAAAATAACCCCAATACCAGTTTCCATTGTGTAGGAAACACCCTTCCCCAGCCCCGAGCACAGTAATAAATAAAATAAACCTGATCACTGTTTCTATAGTGTAGAGAACCCCAGCCCCAGCCCTGAGGACAGTAATAAATAAAACAACCCCGATCCCTGTTTCCATAGTATAGGGACCCCCCTCTCCCCAGCCCTGACCACAGTAATAAATAAAATAACTCAGCCGTGTTTCCACAGTGTGAGGAACCCCCAGCCCGTTCATAGTAATGAATAAAATAACCCCAATCGCTGTTTCCATAATGTAGGAACCCCGCTGACCCTGAGCATAGTAATAAATAAAATAACCTCGATCCCATTTCCCACAGGACGAGAACCTCCCCCCAGGTCCCGATCACAGTAATGAATAAAACAACCCCGATCCCTCTTTCCATATAAGCGTACCCCCTCCCCAGCCCAGGCACAGTAATAAATAAAATAACCCCGATCCTGTTTCTATAGTATAGGAACCCCCTCAGCCCTGACCACAGTAATAAATAAAATAAACCCAATCCTGTTTACATAACGTGAGGGCATGCCACTGCCTGGCCCGAGCACAGTAATAAATAAAATAACCCAGATCCCTGTTTCCACAGTGTGGGCCCCCAGCCCTGCTCACAGTAATGAATAAAATAACCCCTAGTCGCTGTTTCCATAGTGTAGGGAACCCTTGCCCTGGTCCTGATCACAGTAATAACTAAATTAACCTCGATCGCTGTTTCCATAATGTAAGGAACCGCCCTGCCCGGCCCTGAGCACAGTAATAAATAAAATAACCTCGATTTCTGTTTCCATAGTTAGGGACCCCCCCCCCCCCGGTCCCGAGCACAGTAATAAATAAAATAACCCCGATCCCTGTTTCCATAGTGTGAAACCACCTTCCATCCCCGAGCACAGTAATAAATAAAATAATCCCGATCTCTGTTTCCATAATGTAGGGACCCCTCTCTGGTCCAGGCACAGTAATAAATAAAATAAGCCCGATCTCTGTTTCCATAATGTAAGAAGACCCTTCGGCCCTGACCAGAGTAATAAATAAAATAAACTCGAACTCTGCTTCCATAGTGTGAAACCCCTCTCCAGCCCTGAGCACAGTAATAAATAAAATAACGATCTGTATTTCCATAGTGTAGAGAAGCCCACTCCAGCCTCATTCACAGTAATAAATAAAATAACCCTAATCCGTGTTTCCACAGTGAAAAACCCCTCCCAGCCCTGAGCACTGTAATATAAAAATAACATCATCGCTGATTCTAAAGTGTGAAACCCCCCTCACGGAACTGAGCACAGTAGTAAATAAAATAACCCTGATCCCTGTTTCCATAGCATGAGGAACCCCCCACCGGCCCTGAGGCACAGCAATAAATAAAATAACCCCGATCCCTGATTCCATAATATAGAGACACCTCTCCCCAACCCCAAGCACAGTAATAAAATAACCCCAATCTGTGTTTCCATACTGTAGGAAACCCCCATCCAGCCCTGAGAACAGTAATAAATAAAATAACCCCGATCCCTGTTTCCATAGTGTGGAAACCCCCTACCACACCTGAGCACAGGAATAAATAAAATAACCCCAATCCCTGTTTCTGAGTAGGGAACCCCGACCCTGAGCACAGTAATAAATAAAATAACCTGATCCCTGTTTCATAGTGTAGGGAACCCCCAGCCCTGAGACAGTAATAAATAAAATAGCTGATCCTGTTTCCATAGTGTCAGAAACCCCCTACCATACCTGAGCACAGGAATAAATAAAATAACCCCAATCCCTGTTTCAGTGAGGAACCCCCGACCCTGAGCACAGTAATAAATAAAATAACCCATCCCTGTTTCCATGGTGTTGGAAACCCCACTCCGACCCTGAGCACAGTAATAAATAAAATAACCCGATACGTTTCCATAGTATAGAAACCTCCCGGCCCTGAGCACAGTAAAAATAAAATACCAGATCCTTGATTCCATAATATAGAAACCCCCCCCCGGCCCTGAGCACAGTAGTATATAAAATAACCCCGATCCCTGTGTCCATAATGTAGAAACCCCTCCCCAGCCCTGAGCACAGAAATAAATAAAATAACCCTGATCCTGTTTCCATTGTGCAATGAACTCCTGCAGCCCTAGACAGTGTAATAAATAAAGAACCCCAATCCATGTTTCCATACTGCAGGAACCCCTTTCTCTGCACCGAGCACTTAGTAAATAAAATAACCCCAATCCCTGTTTCCATACTGTAGGGATCCCCCTCCTTAGCCCCATCACAGCAATAAATAAATAACACGATCCTGATTTCATACTGTGAACCCCCCTCCCAGCCCTGAGCACAGTAGTAAATGAAATAACCCCGATCCCTGTTTCTATAATGTAGGAAACCCCCCTCCCCAGCCCTGAGCCAGAGTAACAAATAAAATAACCCGATCCGTGTATCCATAGAGTAGGGACCCCCAACCCCGGCCCTCAGCAAAGTAAAATAAAATAACCCCGATCCCTGTTTCCATAGTGTAGGGAATCCCGCTCCCTGGCCCCGAGCACAGTAATAAATAAAATAACCCGATCCCGATTCCATAGTGTAGGGAACCCCAATTCCAGGAAATGTGTGCAGCAATAAATAAAAAAAAAAATCCCTATTTCCATAATGTAGGAAACCCTCCTCCCCAACCCTGAGTACAGTAATAAATACAATAACCACTATCCCTGTTTCCACAGTGTAGGGAACCCCCTTAATTGGAACCGAGCACAGTAATAAAAAAAATAACCCCGATTGCAGTTTCCATAGTGAGAGCCCCCCCGGGTCCCGAGCACAGTAATAAATAAAATAACCCCGATCCTTGCTTTCATAGTGTAGGGAACCCATCCCCCAAGCCCCAAGCAGAGTAATAAATAAAATAATCCCGATTGTTGTTTCCATAATGTAGGGAACCCCGCTCCCCGACCCTGAGCACAGTAATAAATAAAATAACACCGATCGCAGTTTCCATAGTGAGACACCCCTCCAACCCTGAGAACAGTAATAAATAAAATAACCAGAATCTCTGTTTCATAATGTAGGGAACACCCCTCTCAACCCATAGCACAGTAATAAATAAAATAACCACGAACCTTGTTTCCATAGAGTAGGAAACCCCCCTCCCCAGCCCTGAGCACAGTAATAAATAAAATAACCCCAATCCCTGTTTCTATAGTTTAGGAAGCCCCCCCTCCCCGGCCCTGAGCACAGTAATAAATAAAATAACCTCGATTTCTGTTTCCATAGTCAGGGACCCCCAGGTCCTGAGCACAGTAATAAATAAAATAACCCCGATCCTGTTTCCATAGTGTGAAACCACCTTCCCCATCCCGAGCACAGTAATAAATAAAATAATCGACGATCTGTTTCCATAATGTAGGGAACCCCTCCCTGGTCCTGAGCACAGCAATAAATAAAATAAGCCCGATCTCTGTTTCCATAATGTAAGAAGACCCCTTCCGCCCCTGACCAGGTAATAAATAAAATAAACTCAACTCTGTTTCATAGTGTAGAAACCCACCCCCAGACCTGAGCACTAGTAATAAATAAAATAACCTCGATCTGTATTTCTATAGTGTAGAAGCCCACTCCCCAGCCTCATTCACAGTAATAAATAAAATAACCCGATCAGTGTTTCCATAGTAAAAACCCCTCCCAGCCACTGAGCAATGTAATAAATAAAATAACCCGAGTGGCTGTTTCCATAGTGTGGAAATCTCCTCCCCAGCCCTGGCTACGCCAATAAATAAAATAACCTACAATACCAGTTTCCATTGTGCAAAACACCCTTCCCCAGCCCCGAGCACAGTAATAAATAAAATAAACCTGATCACTGTTTCTATAGTGTAGAGAACCCCAGCCCCAGCCCTGAGGACAGTAATAAATAAAACAACCCCGATCCCTGTTTCCATAGTATAGGGACCCCCCCCATCCCAGCCCTGACCACAGTAATAAATAAAATAACTCCGCTTCGTGTTTCCACAGTATAGGGGAACCCCCCCAGCCCCGTTCATAGTAATGAATAAAATAACCCCAATCGCTGTTTCCATAATGTAGGGAACCCCCAGCCCTGAGCATAGTAATAAATAAAATAACCTCGATCCCATTTCCACAGGACAGAAACCTCCCCCAGGTCCCGATCACAGTAATGAATAAAACAACCCGATCCCTCTTTCCATAACGTGGCGTACCCCCTCCCAGCCCAGAGCACAGTAATAAATAAATAACCCCGATCCCTGTTTCTATAGTATAGGGAACCCCCCTCCCAGCCCTGACCACAGTAATAAATAAAATAAACCCAATCCCTGTTTACATAACGTAGGGCATGCCACTGCCTGGCCCCGAGCACAGTAATAAATAAAATAACCCAGATCCCTGTTTCCACAGTGTAGGGGAACCCCCCCCCAGCCCTGTTCACAGTAATGAATAAAATAACCCCAATCGCTGTTTCCATAGTGTAGGGAACCCCTTGCCCTGGTCCTGATCACAGTAATAACTAAATTAACCTCGATCGCTGTTTTCATAATGTAAGGAACCACCCTGCCCGGCCCTGAGCACAGTAATAAATAAAATAACCTCGATCCCATTTTCCACAGTATAGAGAACCTCCCTCCCTGGTACCAATCACAGTAATAAATAAAACAACCCCGATCCCTGTTTCCATAATGTAGCGTACACCCCTCCCCGGCCATGAGCACAGTAATAAATAAAATGACCCCGAGACCTGTTCCCATAGTGCAGGGAACCCCCTCCCTGGCCCTGAGCACAGTAATAAATAAAATAACCCCGATCCCTGTTTCCATCGTATAGGAAACCCCCTTCCGCAGCCACGTTCACCGTAATAAATAAAATAACCCCGATCGCTATTTCCATAATGTAAGGAACCCCACTCTCTGGCCCGGAACTCAGTAATAAATAAAATAACCATGATCCATGCTTAAATGATGTAGGGACCCCCCCCCCCACCAGCCCTGAGCACAGTAAGAAATAAAATAACCCCAATCCCTGTTTCCATAATGTAGGGAACCCTGATCCCTGTTTACATAAGTTAGAGAACCTCCCTCCCCAACCCTGAGCACAGTAATAAATAAAACACCCGATCCCTGTTCCCATAATGTAGGAACCCCCGACCCAGAGCACAGTAATAAATAAAATAACCCTGATCCATGTTTCCATAGTGTAGAACCCGCTCCCGGTCCTGAGCACAGTAATAAATAAATGAGCGATCCCTGATTCCATAGGTGTTGAAAATCCCCTCTCCGGCCCTGAGCACAGTAATAAATAAAATACCCGATCTGATTCCGTGCTGGGAACCCCTGACCATGACCACAGTAATGAAAAAAAAAAAAGCAGCCTTCTTTCTAGTGAAAACCCCCTCTCAGGCTCTGAGCACAGTAATAAATAAAATAACCTGATCCCTGTTTAAATAATGTAGGGAACCCCGCTCCCCAGCCCTGAGCACAGTAAGAAATCAAATAACCCCGATCCGTTTCCATAGTGTAGGAAAGCATCCTCCCTGGCCCTGAGCACAGTAATAAATAAAATAACCCAGATCCCTGCTTCCATAATGTAGGGAACCCCCCTCTCTAGCCCTCTGCACAGTAATAAATAAAATAACCCCGATCCCTGTTTCCATAATGTAGGGAACCACCTTCCCCATCCCCGAGCACAGTAATAAATAAAATAATCCCGATCTCTGTTTCCATAATGTAGGGAACCCCGCTCCCTGGCCCACAGCACAGTAATAAATAAAATAATCCTGATCTCTGTTTCCATAATGTAGGAAACATTGCTCCCAGTCCCCGACCAGAGTAATAACTAAAATAAGCCCGATCCCTGTTTCCACAGTGTAGTGAACCCGCACTCCCCAGCCCCGTTCACAGTAATAAATAAAATAACCCCGATCGCTGTTTCGATGATGTAGGTAACCCCCTCCTCGGTCCAGATCACAGTGATAAATAAAATAACCCAAATCCCTGTTTCTATAATGTAGGGAACCCCTTTTCCCGGCCCTGAGCATAGTAATAAATAAAATAACCTCGATCCCTGTTTCCATAATGTAGTAAACACCCGCCCCTCAGCCCCGTTCAGAGTAATATATAAAATAACCCCGATCCCTGTTTCTATAGTATGGGGACCCAAACTCGCAGCCCTGAGCACAGTAATAAATAAAATAACTCTGATCCCTGTTTCCATGGTGTAGGGAACCCCTCCTCAGCCAGACACAGTAATAAAATAACCCGATCTGTGTTTCCATGCAGGAACCACCTCCAGCCCAGGCACAGTAAAATAAAATAACCCTGATCTGTGTTCCATGCAGGGACCTGCCTCCAGCCCAAACACAGTAATAAATAAAATAACCCAATCCCTCTTTCCATAGTGTAGGAAACCCCCCTCCCAGCCCTGAGAACAGTAATAAATAAAATAACCCTGATCCCTGTTTCCATAGTGTAGGAAATCCCTCTACCAGACCCTGAGCACAGTAATAAATAAAATAACCCTGTCCCTGATTCCTATTTCCATAGTGCCCGAAACCCCACTCCCTTGCCCTGAGCACAGAAATAAACAAAATAACCCCGATCCCTGATTCCATAGTGCAGGAAACCCCCCTACCTTGCCCTGAGCACAGTAATCAATAAAATAACCCCGATCCCAGTTTCCATAGTATAGGGAATCCACCCCAGCCCTAAGCACAGTAATAAATAAAATAACCCCGATCCCTGTTGCCATAGTGTAGGGAACCCCCCTCGCATGGCCCTGATCAAAGTAATCAATAACAAAAGCCTGATCCCTGTTTCCATAGTGTAGAAAACTCCCCTCCCCAGCCCTGAGCACAGCAATAAATAAAATAGCCCTGATCCCTGTTTAAATAACGTAGGGAACCCCCCTCCCCAGCCCTGAGCACAGTAAGAAATAAAATAACCCCGATCCGTTTCCATAGTGTTGGAACCCCCCCTGGCCCTGAGCACAGTAATAAATAAAATAACCCCGATCCCTGTTTCCATAGTGTTGGAACCCCTCCCTGGCCCAGAGCACAGTAATAAATAAAATAACCCCCAATCCCTCTTTCCATAGTGAGGAACCCCCCGATCCTGAGCACAGTAATAAATAAAATAACCCGAATCCTTGTTTCCGTGGTGGAACCCCCGGCCGTGAACACAGTAGAGAAATAAAATAACCCCGATCCCTGTTTCCATAATGCAGGAAATGCCTCCCCAACCCTGAGCACAGTAATAAATAAAATAAACGATCCCTGTTTCCATAGTATAGGGAACCCCTCCCGGCCCAGAGCACAGTAATAAATAAAACCCGATCCGTTATTCAATGGTTTAGAAGAACCCTTCCTCGGCACCAAGCACAATAAATAAATAACCCAGATCCCTGTTTCCATAATGCAGGAACCCCTCCCACACCGAGCACGGTAATAAAATAACCCTAATCTGTGTTTCTCATAACTGGAGAACCCCCCTTCCCCGCCCTGAACCCAATAATAAATAAAAGAACCTAGATCCCTGTTTCCATAGTGCGAGAACCCCCTCCCAGCACCGAGCACAGTAATAAAATAACCCCAATCTGTGTTTCCATACTGTGGGGAACTCCCCTGCCCAGCCCTGAGCACAGTAATAAATAAAATAACCCCGATCCCTGTTTCCATAGTGTAGGAAATCATCTTCCACAGCCCCCGTTCAAAGTAATAAACAAAATAACCCCGATCCCAGTTTCCATGATGTAGGGAACCCCCCCTCCGGCCCTGAGCACAGTAATAAATAAAAAAAAACCTGACCCCTGTTTCCATAACCTGGGAAACACCCCCGACCATAGCACAGTAATAAATAAAAAACTCTGGTCCGTGTTTCCATTGTGGCGACCCCTCCCGGCCCTAGGCACAGTAATAAAATAACCCCAATCTGTGTTTCCATACTGTGAAAAACCCTTCCCAACCCTGAGCACAGTAATAAATAAATACCTAGTCCTGTTGCGCAGTGAAGGAACCCCCCCGACCCAGAGCACAGTAATAAATCAAATAACCCAGATCCCTGTTTACACAGTGTAGGGAACCCCCCTCCCCAGCCCTGAGCACAGTAAAAAATAAAATGACCCCGATCCATTTCCATAGTGTAGGAAAACCACCTACCCGGCTCTGACCACAGTAATAAATAAAATAACCCCGATCCATGATTCCATAATGTAGGAAACCCCCCTCCCTAGCCCTAAGCACAGTAATAAATAAAATAACCCCTATCCCTGTTTCCATAATGATGCAGAAACCCCCCAACCTAAGCACAGTAATAAATAAACAACCCCGATCCCTGTTTTCCATAATGTAGGAGACTCCCTCCCCAGCCCTAGCTTTGATAATAATAAAATACCCGATCCCTGTTTCCATACATACGAACCCCCTTGCATGGCCCTGATCACAGTAATAAATAACAAAAGCATGTTTCCTGTTTCCATAATGAGGGAACCCCACTCCCCAGCCCTAGGCACTGTTAAAAAATAAATAACCCCTAATCCCTGTTTCCATAGTGCAGGGTCCCCCTACATAACCCTTATCACAGTAATAAATAAAATAACCCCGATCCCTGTTCCCATAGTGTAGGGAACCTCCCTCCCTGGCCCTGGACACAGTAATAAATAAAATAACCCGGTCCCTGTTTCCATAATGAAGGGAACCTCCCCAACCCGGAACACAGTAATAAATAAAATAACCCGATCCCTGTTTTCACATTGTAGGAAGCCCCCCTCCCCCACCCTGAGCAAAGTAATAAATAAAATAACCCTGATCCATTTCCATAGTGTCGGAACCCCCCGGCCCTCAGCAGTAATAAATAAAATAACCCAGTCCTGTTTCCATAATGTGGGAACCCTCCCACGCCCCTTGAGGATAGTAATAAATAAAATAACCCCAGTCCTGTTTCACAGTAATAGGGAACCCCCAAACCCGAGTCACAGTAATGAAATAAAATAACCTGACCCTGTTTCCATAATGTACAGAATCTCCTCTCCTAGCCCGAGCACAGTAATAAATAAAATAACCCTGATCCCTGTTTCCATAATATAGGGAAGGCCACTTCCCGTCCCCGAGCATAGAAATAAATAAAATAACCCAGATCGCTGTTTCCACAGCATAGGGAACCCCTCTCCCCGGTACCGATCACAGAAATAAATAAAATAACCTCGATCCCTGTTTAAATAATTTAGGGAACCCCACTCTCAGCCCTGAGCACAGTAATAAATGAAATAACCCCGATCCCAGTTTCCATAGTGAGGGAACCCCCCAGCCCTGAGCACAGTAATAAATAAAATAACGATCCCTGTTTCCATAGTATAGGAACCCCTCTCCCTGGTGCTGATCACAGAAATAAATAAAATAACCCCGATCCTTCTTTCCACAGTGTAGGGTACCCCCCTCTCCGACCATGAGCACAGTAATAAATAAAATAACCTTGATCCCTGTTTCCATAGTCTAGGATACCCACCTCCCCAGCCCCGTTCACAGTAATAAATAAAATAACCCCGATCGCTGTTTCCATAATGAACGGAACCCCCAACTCCGTCCCTGAGCACAGTAATAAAAAAAAATAACCCCGATCCCTGTTTCCGTAATGTAGGGAACCCCCTTCCCCGGCCCTGAGCCCAGTAATAAATAAAATAACCCCAATCCGTGTTTCCATAGTGTAGGGAACCCCCATCCCTGGCCCAGACCAAAGTAATAACTAAAATAACCCCGATCCCCGTTTCCATAATGTAGGGAACCCCGCTCCCTGGCCCCGAGCACAGTAATAGGTAAAATAACCCCGATCGCTTTTTCCATAATGTAGGGAACCCCCATCCCAGCTCTGACGACAGTAATAAATAAAATAACCCCGATCCCTGTTTCCATAATGTAGGAAAACCCCCTCACCATGAGCACAATAAGAAATAAAATAACCCCAATCCCTGTTTCCATAATGTAGAAACCCCCCCCTCAGCCCTGAGCTATAGTAAATAATAACCCCAATCTGTGTTTCCATAATGAAGGAACCCGCCCCTCAGCCCAGAGCACAGTAAGAAATAAAATAACCCCGATCTGTGTTTCCATACTGCAGGGAACCCGCCTCCCGCCTCCCAGCCCAGAGCACAGTAATAAATAAAATAACCCTGATTCCTATTTCCATAGTGCAGGGAACCCACTCCCCAGCCCTGATCACAGTAATAAATAAAATAACCCCGATCTTTGTTTCCATAGTGTATTGAACACCCCACCCTGGCCCTGAGCACAGTAATAAACAAAATAACCCGATCCCTGTTTCCATACTGTAGGGAACCCCCTTCCTCGACACCGAGCACATTAATAAATAAAATAACACTAATCCCTGTTTCCATAGTGTAGGAAAACCCCCTCCCCAGCCCCATTCACAGTAATAAATAAAATAACCCCGATCCCTGTTTCCACAGTGTAGGGACCCCCCCCCTGCCTGGCCCTGAGCATAGTAATAAATAAAATAAACCCGATCCCTGGTGCCATAGTAAAGGGAACCCTTCCTCCCCGGTCCCAATCACAGTAATAAATAAAATAAACCTGATCCCTGTTTTCATAATGTAGGCCCCCACAGCCCTGAGCAGAGTAATAAATAAATAACCCCAATCCCTGTTTCCATAGTGTAGAGAACCCCCCTCTCGGCCCTGAGCAGAGTAATAAATAAAATAACCCCAATTCCTGTTTCCATAGTGTAGAGAACCCTCCTCTCCGGCCCTGAGCAGAGTAATAAATAAAATAACCCCGATCTCTGTTTCCATAGTGTAGGAAACCCTCTCCTCGGACCTGAGCACAGTAATAAATAAAATAACCCCGATCCCTGTTTCCATAGTGTAGGAACCCCCCTCCCCGGCCCTGAGCACAGTAATAAATAAAATAACCCCGATCCCTGTTTCCATAGTGTAGGAACCCCCCTCCCCGGCCCTGAGCACAGTAATAAATAAAATAACCCAGATCCCTGTTTCTATAATATAGGGAAACCCCTCCCTGGTCCAGATCACAGTAATAAATAAAATAACCCCACTCCCTCTTTCCATAATGTAGGAATCCCCCCTCCCCGACCCTGAGCACAATAAGAAATAAAATAGCCCCAATCCCTGTTTCCATAATGAAGGGAACCCTGATCCCTGTTTACATAAGTTAGGGAACCTCCCTCCCCAGCCCTGAGCACAATAATAAATAAAATAACGCCGATCCCTGTTTCCATAGTGTAGGAAACCCCCCTCGGATGGCCCTGATCACAATAATAAATAAAAGCCTGATCCCTGTTTTCATAGTGCAGGCAACCCCCCTCCCCGGCCCTGAGCACAGTAATAAACAAAATAACTAGATCCCTCTTTCCATAGTGCAGGGAACCCCTTCCCCAGCCCTCATCACAGTAATAAATAAAATAACCCCGATCCCTGTTTCAATAGTATAGGAAACACCCCTCCCCAGCCCCGTGCACAGTAATAAATAAAATAACCCCGATTCCTCTTTCCATAATGTAGGAAACATAGAAACATAGAATTTGACAGCAGATAAGGACCGCTTGGCCCACCTAGTCTGCCCGTTTCCCTACCTACTGGATAAGCTGCAGATCCTAGTTAACCAGCAGCCTACTTCTTCCTACCCCCACCCCCCAGAACTGCCTTATGACTATCTCATGCATGCTTGAATTCACCACTGATTTTGACTCCACAACCTCCTCCGGAAGGCAGTTCCATGCATCCACAACCCTCTGTGAGAAAAATACCTTAAATTACCTCTGAGCCACCCCCCATCTTCAAATTGTGCCCTCTTGTTCTTGCACACCTCTTTTTTAAAGATGCTACCCTCTTGGACTTTGTTGATTCCCTTGAGGTACTTGAAAGTTTCTATCATGTCCCCCTCTCCTCCTTTCCTCGAGGCTATACATATTAAGCTCCTTAAGTCTCTCTTCATATGTCTTCTGGTGCAGACCCTGCACCATTTTAGTGCCCTCCTCTAGACAGCTTCCATCCTGTCTATGTCTTTTGTGGAGATTGGGTCTCCAGAACTGCACACAGTACTCCAGATGGGGTCTCACCAGCTGTCTGTACAGAGGATAATAACTTCCTGTTTTCTACTGGTGATGCCTCTTCCTATGCATCCCAGTATCCCCCAACCCTCCTTGCTGCCCTCTACATTGCTTGCCCATCTTTAGGTCATCTGATATGACTACCCCAGGTCCCTCTCCATTTTTGTTGTTGTTAGTATCTCACCCCCATTGTGTACTCTTCCCTGGGTTTTGTTTCCCAGGTGCATTACCTTACTTCTTAGCATTGAATCTAAGCTGCCATACATTTGACCATTCCTTTAACCTTGCCAAGTCCCTTCTCATCCTTTCCACCCCACCTTGTGCATCAACTCTGTTGCAGATCTTTGTGTCATCTGCAAAGAGACATACTTTTCCTTCCAGTCCTTCTGCAATGTCGCTTATAAAGACATTGAAGAGGACCAGTCCTAATATTGAACCCTGCAGTACCCCACTAGTAACCCTCCTTTTCTTCTGCTGACTCCATTTACTATTACTCTCTGTGTCCTATTCTCCAGCCAATTCTTTACCCAGGCTGTCATCTTGGGACCCACTCCCAGGCTGGCTAACTTGTATACTAATCTTTGTGTGGGACTGTGTCAAATGCCTTGCTAAAGTCTAGGTAGGCCATGTCCACAGCCCCTCCCTGATCTACTACTTTGGTCACCCAGTCAAAGAAATCTATCAGATTCGTCTGGCATGACCTTCCCGCTGTGAATCCATGCTGCCTAGGGTCCTGTGCCCCTCTGGCCTCTAGATACTCGACAATTCTTTCCTTTAGAAGTGATTCCATCATTTTCCCTATCACTGAGGTTAAACTAACAGGTCTATAGTTTCCTGCTTCTGTCTTGCTCCCACTTTTGTGAAGGGGAATCACATCTGCCCTCCTCCAGTCCTCGGGTACCACCCCATCCTCCCACGATTTGTTAAAAAGGGTAGTCAGTGGTGTCACTAGTTCTACCCTTAGTTCTTTTAGAATTCTGGGATGAATCCCATCAGGCTTCATTGCTTTGTCCACCTTCAGTTTTAAGACCCCCCTCCCCAGCCCTGAGCACAGTAATAAATAAATTAACCCCAATCCCTGTTTCCATAGTGTAGGGACCCACTCTCGCAGCCCCGAGCACAGTAATAAATAAAATAACTCTGATCCCTGTTTCCATAGTGTAGGGAACCCCCCTCCCCAGCCTGCAGCACATTAATAAAATAACCTCAATCTGTGTTTCCATACTGTAGGGAACCCGCCTCCCAACGCTGAGCACAGTAATAAATAAAATAACCCCGATCCCTGTTTAAATAAGGTAGGGAACACCCCTCCCCGGACCTGAGCACAGTAATAAAATAACCCTGATCCCTATTTTCATAGTGCAGGGAACCCACTCCCCAGCCCTGATAACAGTAATAAATAAAATGAACCTAATCTTTGTTTCCATAGTGTAGGAAACCCCCCTCCCAGCCCAGAGCACAGTAATAAATAAAATAACCCTGATCCCCATTTCCATATTGTAGAGAACCCCCCTCTCCGGCCCTGAGCAGAGTAATAAATAAAATAACCTCAATCCCTGTTTCCATAGTGTAGGAAACCCCTTCCCCAGCCCTGAGCACAGTAATAAATAAAATGACCCCGATCCCTGTTTCCATAGTATCGGAAACCCCCCTCCCCAGCCATGTTCACCGTATTAAATAACATAACCCTGATCGCTGTTTCCATAATGTAGAGAACCCCCCTCTCTGGCCCTGAGCACAGTAAGAAATGAAATAACCGCGATCCCTGTTCCCATAGTGTAGGGAAGCCCCCTCCCCAGCCTGAGCACAGTAATAAATAAAATAACCCCAAACCCTGTTTCCACAGTGTAGGAAATCCCCCCAGCAACGAGCACAGTAATAAATAAAACGACCCCGATCCCTGTTTCCATAGTATTGGAAACCCCCCCTCCCCAGCCACATTCACCGTATTAAATAACATAACCCTGATCGTTGTTTCCATAATGTAGGGAACCCCCCTCTCCGGCCCTGAGCACAGTAATACATAAAATAACCACATTCCCTGTTTAAATAATGTAGGGAACCCCCATCTCCAGCCCTGAGCACAGTAAGAAATAAAATAACTCCAATCCCTGTTTCCATAATGTAGGTGTAACCCCCCCCCACAAATGGGGGTTCCTAAAAGATTTCCCAGAGCTGCTTAATAGCTCCTTGCTTAGCTGTTGTTCAGCACAATGTCGCTCCAATGCGGCTGTTGTGAGTGCTTTTAAAGCCTCCAGAACTGTTTCTTTAAGAGCTGCCTGCTCGCAGGCTCCAGCGGGTTGTATGGGGGGGATTGGTGTCTCCTTGCTCAAATCCCGCCTGAACTGCAGTGTAATCGCTCCATTGGGTAGTCACTGGAAGCGCAAACGGGTGCCCATCTGACAGATGCAACTGTTTGTCTGTGATCAGTTAAAAATTAGTGAGATTATAGTCTGTTTAACCTGCTTCCATTGCAGCTGGGACTCTCTGTGTTTGGCCCCTCCATTTTGGACCTGGACTGCTGAGATGGGCCAGTTGTGAAGGGGGGGACACTAAAATGGAGACCATGCGAGCCAACCAAAATCAGTACTCATTTTGGAGCCGGCTGGCCATAGGGGGGTACAGTCAGTAATTCTGGGACATGGAGTTCGGGACTACGGCGCCTTTTTTCACTAATGGGGAACCGAAATAAGTGACTGGCATCTGCAGCCCACCAATGGGATCGGGTGGCACCCGAACTGAGAGTCCTTGCCCAAACTGCCAAAGGGCAGAGTCATTGTGGTTGTGAGCGAGGAAGGAGCTCTGGGCTCCTGCGCTGTTGAGCTTTCGCGCGGGAAGCACGTGTGGAAGGCCAGATTTCAGAGGATTGAACGCCAGCAAGGTCGGACTAAATCCACTAGGCAGCGGTCAGAGAAGGCTGTGCAAAAAGCACAGCTACCTACCAGGCTCACCCTGTAGAGGACTGGAGAATCTGCTTCAGTCGCGCTCAGTCTGTCAAGATAAGTGAAGCTGTGTCGTTTGGGCCCAGTGTTCTCCAATGAAACCAATTGGGATTATACAGCAGCTGCCTGGTATGGTACCCCTCTGCTCTTCATATAAATGTGTGGAGGAGTGGTTGAATTCCAGGCTCGGTCCTGCGAGTGGTGTGAGAGCGATCTTTCTGCTGGAGTCGTGAGTAATAAATCAGGGTAGCTCCCTGTCAGATGTTTATAGTGAGAGCAAGATTTGTCTGGCTACTTTACTGGCTGCACGAACTGAGCCTGCTGGCTCTACTTAATCCTTTTAGGAATCAAATGCTTGTTTTCTGCGTCAGGGCCCCCACCAGCTGCATCGAGAGTCTAGCCTTCTATTGCCTGGGTATCCAGAGACAGTGACGTATAGGTTAGGCCTGTGCACAGTGCCCTAGATACATACATATACATATATATATTAGAGTGGTAAGCTAATTACCCTGATTCCCCCAGTCCTTGTTATTCCCCCCTAAATAAATCAGATTGGTTGTTTTGCAAAGGTATACTGACTGATCTGTGTCTATGTTGAATTGCTGTACAGGTGGTTATTGTCTAATTGCATCTTACTTTACATGGGGTCCCCAGAGCCAGCTGATTGAACCAAGCCTGGGGGTAAGTGTATATTGCAAGGGTACAGTGGTTGACCTGTGTGGGCCACTAGTGGGAAGAAAGGGGGGTTGCAGTGACCCAGAGGGCTGTGACCAAGTTATATCAGACTGTCTTAACCCTGACCTCTGGGTGGAGGCACCCGCCATCAGATCCAGGCCCCTCAACCTGTTAGCGGCAAGTCAGGTAGGCGAAGTAGCCCTAGCGCCCCCTGGGGGTTACATTTTGGAGGCGCCACTGGGATTAGCATCCCCTAGTGGCCGAGTAGACGAAGTACTTCAACATGGCCAAACTAAAGGAAAAACTGGAGGGGGATATCATGACTAAGATTAAGTTGGACCCTGTTAAGACAATGGTGCATAAACTGATGGGGTGGGGTGAAGCCAAAGAGTTGGATTCCCAGAAAACTGTGTTACTACTGGATGTACCTCTGGGGACAAAGAACGCTGACCTTGTTTCTGCAGTGGAGCGTGTTAAATGTTTAGGCAAGGTAGAGATGAAAGGGCGTATGGCTGATCTACTCGACCAGAACTTGCAGCTGCTGCTCTTATGCAGTACAGTTATAGACCCTGAGAGGGTACCCCCAGTGATTTACCCACAAGGTGCCCAACAGGGGTGGAGGGTCAGTCACATCCGGAGTGGGTCAGTGATGCCGGGGGGGGGTCCCCAAGACCAATAGCTTTAAAGATAAACTGCTTAAATTGCTAGCTGTGGAAGGGAGGACTACCTAGGAGTTACTGCAGGCGCTGGACCTTTCTAGTGAACCCACCCCCCAAACCTCCCCAGGTACCTCTCCCGGGCCCCCCAAGAGTTCTATTCTGGCTTCACCTCCCTAGTTGTTCCCCATACCTACTGACTCCTATAGTAGACTAAAACTTTTTCTGTACACTGTGCCTGTACCCTCGGGGGAAGATGATTTAGAGGCTTGGAAGGACTATGCTACCCCTTTAGTCCAAGAGTGGCAGTGCTCTGAGGGGGAGAAATGAAAGAGACTGATGGAGAGCCTGAGGGGCCCAGCTTTGGAAGCCATTCGTTTCTTGCAAGCTACTAGTCCCGAAGCCACTGCAGTAGAGTACCTCTCTGCCTTAGAGGGGGTGTTTGGGAGTACAGAAACTGGGGAAGACTTATTATGGAAGTCCAAGTCCACCAAACAACGGAGGAATGAGAAATTGTCAGCCTTTGTCACCGGGTGGAAAGGGCATTGCAAAAGCTTATCGGGGTAACTACCACAGCCTTGAACCAGGTCCGCTGGATCATATATTTGAAATCTGCTAGGTTTTCCAGTGTGATATTGTTAAAACTCAAGTTACATGACTGACAGGCTGCCCTCCGAATACTGTCAATTGATGAGGGAGATTCGAGAAGTAGAGACTGATGAAGGGGGGTGGGAACCCTATGTGGGAGTTGTGAATCTATACCAGACCCGAGTCCAGTGAACCAGATGAGACCCACCCCTCGAGGGGGCTGATCCAGGGGCCTGATGCTTTTCCTGTGCCTCCAGAGGCCCAAGGAGGAGTGGGGGTGCATGCTGTTTCCTCTGATCCCCGGGTAGAAAGTGGTTTGAGGGCTGAGATTAGAGATTTATGAGAAATGGGGAGGGACTTGAAGCAAACTGCTGCCCACCCTGGCAAGTTTGGGGAACCTGAGTTATCTAGAAATAAACGACCTAGTCAAGAGGAGCCCTCCAGAACCCCTGACACCCCCCCCCGGCAGGCGAGCTATCTCCCTCCCAGAGACCCCCGAGGTACTAAGTTCTGTTACCATTGTGGGAAGGATGGACACTTTCAGACTGAGTGCTGGTTACCAGAGAATTTAAGGAGGGTCAACAGCAGGCTAGTCGCCTGGCATCGCAAGGCCTATACCAGACCTCTGGAAGGGCCTCCTCGGAAGTTTTGTGAGCAAGGCCAATGTCCAAGCAACCTCCAAAGCCCCACCCCCCGAATGGTCTGATGTGGTGGGGCCCTCAATCAAGACCACCGTGAGAGTGAATGGAGTACCCACCCGGGCTGTGTTGGACAGTGAATCCCAGGTGACCATTATGTTCCAGGACTGGTATCGGAAACACTTGCCTGAGGTGCCTCTGCAACATCTAGATGGACTACATGTTTGGGGGCTGAGTGATAAGGCCTACCCTTATTCTGGGTATATCCGGACCTGGTTGTCTTTTCCTACTTCTGTGGCTGGGGTGGCTGAACAAGTGGAAACCTTGGCAATGGTGTGTCCCCCCACTGGACTATATGATGGGGTGCCCTTGTTAATTGGAACCAATGCTCACATGTTTGGTTGCTTAGCGCAGCTGTGCTCTGAAAAACAGATGTGCAGGACTGGGCGAGCTCTCAGAATACCGGCCTTGATTCAGAAGGCCTATGAGACTCAGAGAAAGGTCGGTCAGGCGGAACCCAAAGGCCCGGTGGGTGTCATCTGGAAGAAAGATCCAGAACCATTACTACTAGCCCCAAATGCTCAGTGTGTTTCGCAGGGGGAAGTCCGGATTAAAAAGGATGTTAACAATAAGATACTGATGCTGGATGCACCATGTTAGGGAAAGTTGCCTGAGGGGTTGCTGGTTAAACCCAGTATCTTACCTGCTAGAGCCCATGCTTTTGCCAGGAGAGTAATGGTTCAAGTGCATAATGTATCTGATCGAGAGATTCGAGTGAAATGGTGTTGCACCCTGGCCACGGTGCACTGTGCCAATACTGCTGTTCTGCCCACAACAAGACTCCGGGAGAGGTGACCGAGTGACCCCTGAGCTGTTTGATTTGGTGATTCCCCACTACCAGCAGAATGGAAGAAAAGGATCAGTGAAAGGCTCGCCCAGAGGGAACAGGTGTTTTCCTTAAAGGAATGGGATGTAGGATGTGTGCAAGAGGCTGAGCATCACATCCGGCTACAGGATGAGCGACCTTTCTGTGAGCGATCTCGATGCCTAGCCCCTGCTGATATAGATGATGTAACGTGACACCTGCAGGAGATGCTTGCAGCTGGGGTGATACAAGAATCCAGGAGCCCCTATGCCTCACCTATTGTGGTAGTGAGAAAAAAGAATGGAGTTGTCCGGATGTGTGTGGATTACCGTACTCTAAACCGGCAGACCATACCAGACCAGTATACCATGCCATGCATCCGGGACACCTTGGACTGTCTAAATGGCAGTAAATGGTTCTCTGTGTTAGACCTTCGCAATGGGTAATACCAGATCTTGATGGCTCTGGAGGATCGAGAAAAGACTGCTTTCATTTGCCTCCTAGGCTTCTACGAGTTTATGTGGATGCCCCAAGGAATTTCAGATGCCCCTGCTACTTTCCAGCGTTTGATGGAGCGTGCTGTGGGGGACATGAATTTGCTTGAATGTCTGGTTTACCTAGATGATGTCATAGTGTTTGGCAGCTCATTGGAAGAACATGAAAGCAGGTTGTTCAAAGTCCTGGATCGACTGGAAGATTTTGGTCTCAGATTATCTATAGATAAGTGCCAATTCTTTCAAACCTCCGTAAAATATGTGTGGCACATAGTATCCACTGAAGGCACAGAGACTGACCCCAGTAAAGTAGCTTTGACTACTTGGCCCCAACCAAAGAATTTGAAGGAGCTGCAGTGGTTTTATTTTTATTTATTTTAGTTGTTTAACCAGGTATAGCACACTAAGCTAAAGCTTTTTTACAGGAGCGACCTGGGAGCACAAAGAGGTTAAGTGACTTGCTCAGGGTCACACAGTATGCAAGTGGAAGCTGTGGGATTCAAACCCAGGTCTGGTGTGCTGGATGTCACCAGATTTGCAGCTCAGAGCCTTAGACCACTGCGCTATACTGCCTCCAGTATACTATATATATAGTATGCTATACTGGTTCCTGGGGTTTTTTGGGTATTACAGGCGATTTATCAAAGACTACTCTCGAGTGATCCGCCCTCTACTTAACCTTACGCAAGGATATCCCCCAACCCATAAAAAGTATAAGTAAACTGTACCATCTGGGACTGGAAGAAATGATTTCCGCCCAAATTATGTGTTTGGCACCCGCTGGACTGCTGATTGTGAGGAAGCTTTCCATGGCATTATATATCAACTTACTCATGCCCCAGTGCTGGCCTATGCTGACCCTGTCAAACCGTATGTTCTTCATACTGACGCCAGTCTGCAAGGATTGGGGGCCGTACTGTATCAAGAGCACCTAAACGGTCTAAAACCTGTAGCTTTTGCCTTCAGAAGCTTGACTCCTTCAGAAAATAACTACCCAGTGCACAAACTAGAGTTCCTGGCTCTGAAATGGGCCATTGTTGATCAATTTCATGACTACTTGTATGGAGCTAAGATACTGGTGAAAACTGATAATAATCCCCTGATGTATGTGCAGACCTCAGCTAAGCTGGATGCCACTGGCCATAGGTGGCTCTCCACGTTGTCAACCTACAACTACGCTGTTGAATATAGGGCAGGCCTGAACCATATAGATGCTGATGCCCTCTCACGGAGGCCCGTGTCCCGAGTTGATTGGGTCCGGTGATCAGAACCTGACATAAGAGCCCTTTGCCAAAAATCTGACAGGGAGGAACAGGTGTCTCCTGATGCTGTGGACTGCATGGTGGACTGCTTGGGGCCATCTGAGAACTGCTTACTTGCTGCTTACTGTCATTTTTCTGCATTAGACACTAGTGCGCTGCCCCAATTCAATAATGATAGTCTCCAACGGGCTCACAAGTTGAAACCAATTAATAGACTATTCTACAAGGAGACCGTGGGTGAAGAGGGGCGAGTAGTCAAACAACTGGTGCTGCCCACTGCTTTTAGAGAACTGGTGTTGAGGTCCCTACATAATCAGATGGGACATCTCGGCATAGACCAAACCCTTGACTTAATGCGGTCTCGATTTTATTGGCCCAAAATGAGTGCTGACATGGAGCAGTATATCAGGACCTGTGGCCGATGCTTACAAAGAAAGGTCCTGCCTCAGAGGGCTGCCCCCCTGGTCAACATCACTACTAGTGCCCCCATGGAACTGGCTTGCACTGATTTTCTGAGTTTAGAACCAGATATGAAGAACATCAGCAATATATTGGTAGTTACTGATCATTTCACCTGGTATGCACAGGCTTTCCCCACTAAAGATCAGAAAGCAACCACGGTGGCTAAAGTCCTTGTTGAGAATTTCATTGTTCACTATGGGGCCCCCCAGCGAATTCATTCTGACCAGGGGAGAGATTTTGAAAGCCGTCTGATTAAAGAAATGCTATCCTTGTGGGGGGTACGGAAGTCAAGAACCACCCCGTACCATCCCCAGGGCGATCCCCAACCTGAAAGGTTCAAACATACCTTGCTCGATATGTTGGGCACACTGCATCCTAAAGACAAACCTAGATGGAGCCAGCAGATCAGCGCTTTGGTACATGCCTATAACTGCACCAAAAGTGATGCTACTGGGCTTTCCCCTTATAGACTGATGTTTGGAAGGGAAGCCAGATTGCCGGTAGATGCTTGTGTCGGAGTTTCTCCTGATGGGGTTCAGGCGGCTAATCATTTATAGTATGTGCAAAAGTTGAAAGCCCGACTCAACCATGCCTACCAACTAGCCCAGACCATGGCTGCTAAGCGAAACCTGGCCAATAAGGAAAGGTATAATAAAAAGGTGAAAGCAATGGAACTGAGAGAAGGGGACAGAGTGCTATTGAGAAATTTGGGACTGCATGGCAAACATAAGATTGCTGACAGATGGCATCACCTTCCCCATATCGTTGTGGGAAAATTGGAAGATTTACCTGTATATAAAGTGCGGCCTGAAAACAATTCAAAAGATGTGAAGACTATACGCAGAAATCGTCTGTTGCCAATCGGACAAATTCCGATAGAAACTGAACCTCCCAATGACCCCCCCCAGGCCTATCACTAGAGCTGCTGCCAAGAAAAAAACAAGATTGGTTGACTCCTCAGAAATCAAACTAAAGAGGCTTTCTCCACCTCCCTCTGAAGAAGTTGATCAACAGTCTGTGTCTGAGGACAGTGAGAATAATATTGAGTACTACCCCTCTTATGAACTCAGCCAACTGTTTAGGGGCAATCCCCTAATTAACTCTGAGGATGAAGTTGGGCTTCCTGGACTGTCTGAGCCCCCAGCTTTGTCTCTGGAGCCAATGCTCCCAGATGATGAAGTAAGTGGCATCATAGCCGAACAGGTGGGATCCTTGTGCTCGGCTGAACTGTCTGGCCTGGCTGAGCTATCTGACTTTTCAGAGGAAGGAAGTGATGGGGAGCAAGCTAGTGATATGCTAGGACATGAAGAATATTCTGAGTGCCCTGATGGTTCCTTGCCAGTACCAGAGATTTCCCCCACTGACACAAATGCTGTGAGCTCAGAAATGGTAGAACTAGGCCCTGAAGGTATTGTGGACTCTGGGTCCCCTCCTCCTGTAGTGGTTTCCCCGACCCATCCCAGTGGGGCTGAGAGGGTGACAGAGACCGCAGTTTATCCGAAACTCCTAGACGGACTGGCCGAGAGGTACGGCCTGTAGTGAGGTTGAGTTATGAGTCCCTGGGCCAGCCTGTTAATCTGCCTCCGAATGTGGTCCACAAAGGGGTGTACGTGTCCCCGAGCTCCTTGCCTAAATTGACCATGGGAAATGATTCTCAACTGTTAGTATCGCCCTCTGAGTATGGTGTCCTTGACCCATTTAGCCTACACATAGCTGATAGGGGAAGGGTTCCCTCTATACAAGTGTCATGGGCAGAAAGTAATGACCTGATTTATAAAAGAAGAAGGTTGTCTGTATGTGTGATGTTGTATAACCAATAGTAAACTATGTATTACAGTACCAATGTATGTAACCAAAAGTCTGATGTTCTGTCAGTTTAAACTGTTTTGCCTTAAAGTGGTTTAAGGGTAACTGCTTGATGCGGATGCCAAACTCTTTTCAGGCCAGGAAGGGTGTAACCCCCCTACAAATGGGGGTTCCTAAAAGATTTCCCGGAGCTGGTTAATAGCTCCTTGCCTACCTGGTGTTCGGCGGAATGTCGCCCCAATGCGACTGCTGTGAGTGCTTTTAAAGCCTCCAGAACTGTTTCTTTAAGAGCTGCCTGCTCGCAGGCTCCAGCAGGTTGTATGGGGGGGTTTGGTGTCTCCCTGCTCGAATCCCGCCTGAGTTGCGGTGTAATCGCTCCATTGGGTAGTCGCTGGAAGTGCAAAATGGGAGCCTATCTGACAGATGCAACTGTTTGTCTGTGATCAGTTAAAATATTAGTGAGATTACAGTTTGTTTAACCTGCTTCCACTGCAGCTGGGACTCTGTGTTTGGCCCCTCCATTTTGGACCTGGACTGTTGAGATGGGCCAATTGTGAAGGGGGGGGACACTAAAATGGAGACCATGCAAGCCAACCAAAATCCGGACTCATTTTGGAGCCGGCTGGCCATAGGACAATACAGTCAGTAATTCTGGGACATGGAGTTCTGGACTACAGAGCCTTTTTGCACCAATGGGGGGCCGAAATTAGTGACTGGCATCTGCAGCCCACCAATGGGATCAGGTGGCACCCAAACAGAGAGTCCTTGCCCAAACTGCCAAAGGGCAGAGTTGTTGTGGTTGTGAGCGAGGAAGGAGCTCTGGGCTCCTGCGCTGTTGAGCTTTCGCGTGGGAAGCGCGTGTGGAAGGCCAGATTTCAGAGGAATGAACGCCAGCAAGGTCGGACTAAATCCACTACGCAGCAGTCAGAGGAGGCTGCGCAAAAAGCACAGCGACCTACCAGGCTCACCCTGTAGAGGACTGGAGAATCTGCTTCAATCGCGCTCGGTCTGTCAGGATAAGTGAAGCTGTGTCGTTTGGGCCCAGTGTTCTGTAGTGAAAGCAATTGGGATTATACAGCAGCTGCCTGGTATGGTACCCCTCTGCTCTTCATATAAATGTGTGGAGGAGTGGTTGAATTCCAGGCTCGGTCCTGCGAGTGGTGTGAGAGCGATCTTTCTGCTGGAGTCGTGAGTACTAAATCAGGGTAGCTCCCTGTCAGATGTTCATAGTGAGAGCAAGATTTGTCTGACTACTATACTGGCTGCACGAACTGAGCCTGCTGGCCCTACTTAATCCTTTTAGGAATCAAATGCTTGTTTTCTGCATCAGGACCCCAACCAGCTGCATCGAGAGGTTAGCCTTCTATTGCCTGGGTACCCAGAGACAGTGACTATATATATATATATATATATATATATATATATATATATATATACACACACATATATGTATATTAGAGTGGTAAGCTAATTACCCTGATTTCCCCCAGTCCTTGTTATTCCCCCCTAAATAAATCAGATTGGTTGTTTTGCAAAGGTATACTGACTATCTGTGTGTCTATTTTGAATTACTGTACAGGTGGTTATTGTCTAATTGCATCTTACTTTACAGGGGGAGTCCCCAGAGCCAGCTGACTGAACCAAGCCTGGGGGTAAGTGTATATTGCAAGGGTACTGTGGTTGACCTGTGTGGGCCACTAGTGGGAAGAAACAGGGGTTGCAGTGACCCAGAGGGCTGTGACCAAGTCATATCGGGCTGTCTTAATCCTGACCTCTGGGTGGAGGCACCCGCCATCGGATCCAGGCCCCTCAACCTGTTAGCGGCAATTCAGGCAGGGGAAGTAGCCCTTGGGATAGCGCCCCCTGGGGGTTACATAGGGAACCCCTATCCCTGTTTACATAATGTAGGGAACACCCCTCCCCGGCCCTCAGCACAGAAATAAATAAAATAACCCTGATCCGTGTTTCAGTAGTGTAGTGAACCCCCCACCCTGGCCCTGAGCAGAGCAATAAATAAAATAACTCCAATCCATTTCTCCATAATGTAGGGAACCCCGCTCCCCAGCCCTCAGCACAGTAATAAATAAAATAACCCCGATCCCTGATTCCATACTGTAGGAAACCCCCTCTCCGGCCCTTAGCACAGTAATAAATGAAATAACCCTGATCCCTGATTCCGTATTGAGGGAAGCCCCCGACCCTGAGCACAGCAATAAATAAAATAACCCCGATCACTGTTTCCAAAGTGAAGGAAACCCCCTTCCCCAGCCCTGAGCACAGTAATAAATAAAATAACCCCGATCCCTGATTCCATAGTGAAGAAAACCCCCTCCCCAGCCCGTTCACAGTTATAAATAAAATAACCCCGATCGCTGCTTCCATAATGTAGGGAACCCCTCTTCCCAGCCCTGAGCATAGTAATAAATAAAATAACCCCGATCTTTGTTCCCATAGTATAAGGAACCCCCCTCCCCAGTCCAGATCACAGTAATAAATAAAATAACCCCAATCCCTGTTTCCACAGTATGGGGAACCCCCCTCCCAAGCCCCGTTCACAGTAATAAATAAACTAACCCTGATCCCTGTTTCTATAATGTAGGGAACACCCCCCTCCGGCGCTGAGCACAGTAATAAATAAACTAACCCCGATCCCTGTTTCTATAATGTAGAGACCCCCCCCCTCCGGTGCTGAGCACAGTAATAAATAAAATAACCCCGATCCCTGTTTCTATACTGTAGGGAACCCCCTTCCTCGGCACTGAGCACAGTAATAAATAAAATAACCCCGATCCCTGTTTCCATAGTGTAGGGTACCCCCCTCCCAGCCCCGAGTGCAGTAATAAAATAACCCCAATCCCAGTTTACGTAGTGGAGGGACCCACCTTCCCAGCCCTGTGCAAAGCAATAAATAAAATAACACAGATTGCTATTTCCATAATGTAGGGAACCCCCCTCTTTGGCACTGAGCACGGTAATCAAAAAAATAACCCCGATCCTGTTTCCATAATATAGGAAACCCCCCTCCCCAGCCCTGAGCACAGCAATAAATAACATAACCCCAATCCGTGTTTCCATAGTGTAGGGAACCCCCTCCCCAGCCCTGAGCATAGTAATAAATAAGATAACCTCGACCCCAGTTTCCACAGTACAAGGAACCCCCTCCCCGGTCCAGATCACAGTAATAAATAAAATAACCCCGATCCCTGTTTCCATAGTACAGGGAACCCCTTCCCCGGTCCAGATCACAGTAATAAGTAAAATAACCCCGATCCCTGTTTCCATAGTGTAGGGAACCCCCCCAGCCCTGAGCACAGTAATAAAATAACCCTGATCCCTGTTTCCATAGTGAGGGAATCCCCCCTGACCCTCAGCACAGTAAGAAATAAAATAACCCCGATTCCAGTTTCCATAATGTAGGAAACCCCTTCCCCAACCCAGAGAACAGTAACATATAAAAAAACCCCGATCCTTCTTCCCATAGTGTAGGAAACCCCCTCTCCGGCCCTGAGCACAGTAAGAAATAAAATAACCTCAATCCCTGTTTCCAAAGTGTAGGGAACCCCCTTCCTCGGCACGGAGCACAGTAATAAATAAAATAATTAGAACTGCTGTTTCCATAGTGTAGGGAACCCCCCTCCCAGGCCCCCAGGACAGTAATAAATAAAATAACCCCGATCCCTGTTTCCATAGTGTAGGAAACCCCCCTCCCAGCCCTGAGCACAGTAAGAAA
Organism: Neoceratodus forsteri; assembly: GCA_016271365.2. Lineage (NCBI taxonomy): Eukaryota > Metazoa > Chordata > Ceratodontiformes > Ceratodontidae > Neoceratodus > Neoceratodus forsteri. The sequence goes on from CM028137.1 coordinate 819,339,857, forward strand.
TAAAATAACCCCAATCCGTTTCCATAGTATATCAAATCCCCTCCCTGGCCCTGAACACAGTAATCAATAAAATAACCCCGATACCGGTTTCCATAATGTAGGAAACCCCCTTACACAGCCCTGAGCATGGTAATAATAAAATAACCTGATCCCTGTTTCCATAATGTGAACCCCCTACCCAACCATGAGCACAGTAATAACTAAAATAACCTGATCCCTGTTTCCATAATGTTGGAAACCCCCCCACCAACCCTGAGCACAGTAATAAATAAAATAACCCGATCCCTGTTTCCCATAGTGTAATGGAACCCCCACTCTCAGCCGAGAACAGTAATAAAATAACCCCAATGTGTGTTTCCATACTGAAGGAACCCGCCTCCCGGCCCTGAGCAGAGTAATAAAGAAAAAAAAATCCTCTTTCCATAGTGAAGGAACCCCCTCCCAGCCCTGAGCACAGTAATAAATAAAACAACCCCGATCCCTGTTTCCATACTGTAGGAACCCCTCCCAGCCCCGCTCACAGTAATTAGTAGAATAACCCCGATCCCTGTTTCCATAGTGAGGGAATGCCCCCTGACCCTGAGCACAGTAAGAAATAAAATAACCCCGATCCCAGTTTCTATAATGTAGGAAACCCCCTCCCCAACCCTGAGAACAGTAACATATAAAATAACCCTGATCCCTCTTTCCATAGTGTAGGAAACCCCAACTCCGGCCCTGAGCACAGTAAGAAATAAAATAACCTCAATCCCTGTTTCCAAAGTGTAGGGAACCCCTTTCTCGGCACGGAGCACAGTAATAAATAAAATAATTAGAATTGCTGTTTCCATAGTGTAGGGAACCACCCTCCCAGGCCCCCAGCACAGTAATAAATAAAATAACCCCGATCCCTGTTTCCATAGTGTAGGAAACCCCCCTACCAGGCCCTGAGCACAGTAAGAAATAAAATAACCCCAATCCGTTTCCATAGTGTATCAAATCCCCCCCCCCGGCCCTGAACACAGTAATCAATAAAATAACTCCGATACCGGTTTCCATAATGTAGGAAACCCCTACTCAACCCTGAGCACAGTAATAAATAAATAACCCTGATCCCTGTTTCCACAATGTAGAAACCCCCCCACCAACCCTGAGCACAGTAATAAATAAATAACCCTGATCCCTGTTTCCATAGTGTCTGAAGCCCCTCTCCAGCCCGAGAACAGTAATAAAATAACCCAATCTGTGTTTCCATACTGAAGGACCCCCGGCCCTGAGCAGAGTAATAAATAAAAAATACAATCCTCTTTCCATAGTGAAGGAAACCCCTACCCAACCCTGAGCACAGTAATAAATAAAATAACCCGATCCTTCTTTCTGTAGTGAGGAGCCCCACCCAACCCTGAGCACAGTAATAAATAAAATAACCCGATCCTTGTTTCCATAGTGTAGGAAACCCCTTCCCTTGCCCTGAGCACAGTAATAAATAAAATAACCCAGATCCCTGTTTCCATAATGTAGGAAACCCCCTACCCAACCCTGTGCACAGTAATAAATAAAATAACCCCGATCCCTGTTTCCATAGTGCAGGAAACCCCTTCCCTGGCTCTGAGCAGAGCAATAAATAAAACAACCCCGATCCCGGTTTCCATACTGTAGGGAACTCCCCCCAGCCTTGAGCACAGTAATGAATAAAATAACTCCGATCCCTGTTTCCATAATGTAGGAAAACCCACTCCCCAGCAATGAGCACAGTAATAAATAAAATAACCCCAATCCCTGTTTCCATAGTGTAGGGCTCCACCCCTCGCATGGCCCTGATCAAAGTAATCACTAACAAAAGCCTGATCCCTGTTTCCATAGTGTAGGGAACCCCCCCTCCCCGGCCCTGAGCACTATAATAAATAAAATAACCCTGATCCCTGTTTCCATAGTGCAGGGAATCCCTTCCCCAGGCCTCATCACAGTAAGAAATAAAATAACCCCGGTCCGTTTCCATAGTGTAGGAAACTCCCCTCCCCGGCCCTGAGCACAGCAATAAATAAAATAACCCTGATCCCTGATTCCATAATGTAGGGAACCCGCTCCCTGGCCCTGAGCACCGTAATAAATAAAATAACCCTGATCCCTGATTCCATAATGTAGGGAACCCGCTCCCTGGCCCTGAGCACAGTAATAAATAAAATAACCCCAATCCCTGTTTCCAAAGTGTAGGGAACCCCTTTCCTCGGCACCGATCACATTAATAAATAAAATAACCCCAATCCCTGTTTCCATAGTGTATTGAAGCCCCCTCGCTCGGCCCTGATCACAGTAATAAATAACAAAAGTCTGATCCAGTTCCCATAGTTGTAGGAAACCCTCCCGAGCCCTGGAGCACAGTAATAAATAAAATAACTCCATCCCTGTTTCCATAATGTAGGAAACACCTCCCAGCCCGTTCACAGTAATGAATAAATAACACCGATTGCTGTTTCCATAGTGGAGGAACCCCTTCCTGGTCCCGATGACAGTAATAAAATGACCCTGATCGCTGTTTCCATAATGTAGGGGACCCTCCTCCCTCCTCCCTGGCCCAGGCACAGTAATAAATAAAATAACCTCAATCCCTTTTTCCATGGAGTAGGAACCTCCTCCCTCCCTCTCCCGATCACAGTAATAAATAAAATAACCCCAATCCCCGTTTCCACAATGTAGGAAACCCCTGTCCCCAGCCCTGAGCATAGTAATAAATAAAATAACCCTGATCCCTGTTTCCATAGTGTATGGAACCCCCCCCAGCCCCGAGCACAGTAATAAAATAACCCAGATCTGTGTTTCTATTGTGTAGGGAACCCCCCCTCCCAGCTCTGAGCACAGTAATAAATAAAACAACTCTGATCCGTGTTTCCACAGTGAAGGAACCCCCCCAAGCCCTGAGCACAGTAATAAATAAAATAACTCTGATCCCCGTTTCCATAATGTAGGAAACCCCCGTCCCCAGCCCTGAGCATAGTAATAAATAAAATAACCCCGATCCCTGTTTCCATAGTGTAGGGAACCCCACCAGCCCCAAGCACAGTAATAAATAACCCCGATCTGTGTTTCATAGTGTAGGAACCCCCTCCCAGCCCTGAGCACAGTAATAAATAAAATAACTCAGATCCCTATTTCCACTGTGGGAAAACCCCTCCCACCCTGAGCACAGTAATAAATGAAATAACCCCGATTTCTTTTTCCATAATGTAGAAAATCCCCCTCCCCGACCCTGGGGACAGTAAGAAATAAAATAATCCCGATCCCCATTTCCATAATATAGGGAACCCCCCTCCCTGGCCCTGAGCACAGTGATTAATAACATAACCCCAATTCCTGTTTCCATAATGTAGGGAACCCCGCTCCCAGGCCCCAAGCACAGTAATAAATAAAATAACCTCAATCTCTGTTTCCATAGTGTAGGGACCCCTCCCCAGCCCCTAACACAGTAAGAAATAAAATAACCTCGAGCCACGTTTCCATAGTGTAGGGAACCCCCCTCCCAACCCCAATCACAGTAAGAAATAAAATAACCCCAATCCCTGTTTCCATAATGTAGGGAACCCCCGTTCCCAGCCCTGAGCACAGTAATAAATAAAATAACTTCGGTCCCTGTTTCCATAATGTAGGAAACCCCCCTCCCCGGCACTGAGCACAGTAGTAAATAAAATAACCCCGACCCCTGTTTCCATAATGTAGGGAACCCCTCCTCCAAGGCCCTGTGCACAGCAATAAATAAAATAACTCTGATCCCCGTTTCCATTGTGTAGGAAACCCCCTCCCCGGCCGTGAGGACAGTAATAAATAAAGTAACCCCGATCCCTGTTTCCATGGTGTAGGAAACCCCCCTCCCCGGCCTTGAGCACAGTAATAAATAAAATAACCCCAATCCCTGTTTCCATAGTGTAGGGAACCCCCCTCACACGGTCCTGATCACAGTAATAAATAACAAAAGCCTGATCCCTGTTTCCATACTGTAGGGAACCCTCCTCCCCAGCCCTGAGCACAGTAATAAATAAAATAACCCGATCCCTGTTTCCATACTATAGGGAACACCCTTCCCTGGCCCTGGGCACAGTAATAAATAAAATCACCCCGATCACTGTTTCCACAGTGTAGGGAACCCCCTTCCCTGGTCCCAATCACAGCAATAAATACAATAACCCTGATCACTGTTTCCATAATGTAGGGAACCCCCATCCCCGGCCATGAGCACAGTAATAAATAAAATAACCTTGAGCCGTGTTTCCATAATGTAGGGAACCCCTTCCCCAGCCCCGTGCACAGTAAAAATAAAATAATCCCGATCCCTGTTTCCATAATGTAGGGAACCCCCCAGCCCTAACACAGTAAGAAATAAAATAACCTTGAGCGTGTTTCCATAGTGTAGGAAACCCCCTCCCCAGCTCTGAGCACAATAATAAATAAAATAACCCCAATCTCTGTTTCCATAGTGTAGGGAACCTCCTTCCCCGGCCCTGATCACAGTAATAAATAAAATAACCCCGATCCCTGTTTGCATAATGTAGGGAATCCCCATCCCCAGCCCTGAGCACAGTTTAATAAATAAAATAACCCCGGTCCTTGTTTCCATAATGTAGGGAATCCCCCCTCCGAGGCCCTGAGCACAGTAATAAATAAAATAACCCCGATCCCGGTTTCCATAGTGTAGGGAACCGCCCTCCGTGGCCCTGATCAGAGTAATAAATAAAATATCCCCCATCGTTGTTTCCGTAGTGTAAGAAACCCCTCCTCCCAGCCCAGAGCAAAGTAATAAAAGAAATAACCCTGATCCCTGTTTCCATAGAGCAGGGAACCCCCTCTCCAGCCCTCATCACAATAATAAATAAAATAACTCCGATCCCTGTTTCCATAGTATAGGGAACACCCTCCCTGGCTCTGGGCACAGTAATAAATAAAATAAGCCCAATCCCTGTTTCCATAGTGTAAGAAACCCCCCTCCCCAGCCCCGTTCACAGTAATGAATAAAATAACCCCGATCGCTGTTTCCATAGTGTAGGGAATCCCGTTCCCTGGCCCCGATCACAGTAATAAATAAAATAACCCTGACCGCTGTTTCCATAATGTAGGGAACCCCCCCATCCCCGGCCATGAGCACAGTAATAAAATAACTCCGATCCCTTTTTCCATAGTATAGGGAAACTCCTTCCCCGGTCCCAATCATAGTAATAAATAAAATAACCTCGATCCCTGTTTCCATAGTGTAGGGACCCACCTCCCTGCCCCAAGCACAGTAATAAATAAAATAACTCTGATCCCTGTTTCAATAGTGTAGGAAACCCCCTCCCAGCCCAGAGCACAGTAAGAAAATAACCTGATTCCTGTTTCCATAATGTAGGAACCCCTCCCAGCCCTGAGCACAGTAATAAATAAAATAACTCATCCCTTTTTCCATAGTGTAGGGAACCCCCCCTGGCCCTGAGCACAGTAATAAATAAAATAACCCCGACAGCTGATTCCATAATGTAGGGAACCCCTCCCCGGCCCTGATCACAATAATAAGTAACAAAAGCCTGATCCCTGTTTCCATAGTGTAGGAAACCCTCCTCCCAGCCCTGAGCACAGTAATAAATAAAATAACCCCGATCCCTGTTTCCAAAGTGTAGAGAACCCCTCCCCAGCCCTGAGCACAGTAATAAATAAAATAACCCCGATCCCTGTTTCCATAATGTAGGACCCCCCGGCTGAGCACAATAATAAATAAAATAACCCTGATCAGTGTTTCCATAGTGTAGGAAACCCCCTCTCAGCACTGAGCACAGTAATAAATGAAATAACCCCGATCCCTGTTTCCAAAATGTAGGGAACCCCCCTCCAGCTCCCAGAGCACAGTAATAAATAGAATAACCCCGATCCCTGTTTCCATAATGTAGGGAACACCCCTCCCTGGCTCTGAGCACAGTAATAAATAAAATAACCCCGATCCCTGTCTCCATAATGTAGGGAACCCCCCTCCCTGGCCCTGAGCAGAGTAATAAATAAAATAACCCTGATCGCTGTTTCCATAGTGTAGGGAACCCCCTTCCTTGGCACCGAGCATAGTAATAAATAAATTTGTGCTACGATCTCTGTTTCCATAATGTAGGGAACCCACTTCCTCAGGACTGAGCACAGTAATAAATAAAATAACCCCGATCCCTGTTTCCATAATGTACGGAATCCCCCTCCCTGGCCCTGAGCACAGTAATAAATAAAATAATCCCGATTCCTGTTTCCATAGTGTAGGGATCCTCCCTTCCCGGCCCTGAGCACAGTAATAAATAAAATAACCCCGACAGCTGATTCCATAGTGTAGGGAACCCCCCCTCCCCAGCCCAGAGCACAGTAATAAAATAACCCTGATTCCTGTTTCCATAATGTAGGGAACCCCCTTCCTTGGCACCGAGCATAGTAATAAATAAATTTGTGCTCCGATCTCTGTTTCCATAATGTAGGGAACCACCTTCCTCAGCACTGAGCACAGTAATAAATGAAATAACCCCGATCCCTGTTTCCAAAATGTAGGGAACCCCCCTCCAGCTCCCAGAGCACAGTAATAAATAGAATAACCCCGATCCCTGTTTCCATAATGTAGGGAACCCCCCTCCCTGGCCCTGAGCAGAGTAATAAATAAAATAACCCTGATCGCTGTTTCCATAGTGTAGGAAACCCCCCTCTCAGCCCTGAGCATAGTAATTAATTAGATAACCCTGATCGCTGTTTCCATCATGTAGGAAACCCCCCTCTCAGCCCTGAGCATAGTAATAAATTAAATAACCCTGAGCCGTGTTTCCATAGTGTAGGGAACCCCTCCTCCCCAGCCCTGGGCACAGTAATAAATAAAATAACTCCAATCCCTGTTTCTATAATGTAGGGAACTCCTCTCCCCAGCCCTGAGCACAGTAATAAATAACATAATCTCGATTCCTGTTTCCACAGTGTAGGGTATTACAAACCCACTTAGCAGGTCAGGCCCTCTACTCCCAAAATGCCAACCTCCGGGCTCAGTTTTGTGAACAGTTTAGCAGAACAAGGTAACCCTCTTGTCTGTTTTGTGAGTTCGGATCAACCTTTGATCTCAAGTCTTGGAGGGATTCAAACTGTGAACCTCTTGTTAGCATACCCAATGCACAGGCTCAGATATGTCTGTCTGCAGGGGGCCTAATATCTTTGCCTACGGGCACCTAACCATGTATACAGAGATGAACCCTTAAAAACTTTAATAATGACCTAATTTAAAACGCTTCTCTTTCCAGTTTGGTACCACCATTCAAGCTTATGCCTCATGTCTGCTATAACTATATACAGTCATGGCCAAAAATATTGGCGCCCTTGCAGTTTTTTCTAATAATGCACCATTCCTTCCAGAAAATTGTTGAAATTAAAAAATATTTTGGTATCCACATATGTATTTCTTTAGTTTGCAGTGGAATAAAACACAAAAAGCAGAAAAATGTACTAAGTCTTAGCTTATTCCACACAGAAATCCTTAAATGGCCCGGACAAAATTATTGGCACCTTTTAGAAGTAGTTAGAAATAATTAGATTTCAAGCAGGTGATTCTCCTTCACTTTGGAATTGAACTCACCTGTGGTGAGTTGCAGGTGCCTGCAATATAAAAATCACTCATACAACCAGTTTGAATAGAGAAAATGACTCATTCTCCTGTTTTGTGTCACAGTGTGTACCGCAGTGAGCATAGAGTAAAGAAAGAAAGCCAGAGAATTGTCTGAGGAGGTCAGACAGAAGATTGTAGCCAAGCATGGACAATCTCAAGGCTACAAATCAATCTCCAGAGACCTTGATGTTCCTGTTTCCACCGTATGTAATGTTATCAGGAAGTTTAAGGCCCATGGCTCTGTAGCCAACCTCCTGGATGTAGCCATGAGAAAACTTGATCGAGATTGCAGCAGGGATTGTTCGAATGGTGGAGAAAGCACCTCGATCAACTGCCAAACAGATTCAAGCTGACCTTCAGACACAAGGTACGACAGTTTCAACTTGCACCATCCGTCCAACTCAATGAAAGGGGATTATATGGTAGGAGGCCCAGGAGGACCCCACTGCTGAGAGAGAGACATAAGAAAGCCCGACTGGAGTTTGCCAAAACTCACGTGAACAAGCCAAAATCCTTCTGGGAGAATGTCCTGTGGACAGATTAGACCAAATTAGAGCTTTTTGGTAAAGCACATCATCTCTATGTTTACAGAAAACAAAATGAAGCCTTCAAAGAAAAGAACACCTTCCCTACAGTCAAACATGGAGGAGGTTCAGTGATGTTTTGGTGTTGCTGTGCTGCTCTGGCACTGGGTGCCTTGAACGTGTGCATGGCATCATGAAATCTGAGATTACCAGGCCATTTTGGAGCTGCAATGTTGAACCCAGTGTCAGAAAGCTGGTCTCCGTCGAAGGTCATGGGTCTTCCAGCAGGACAATGACCCCAAACACACTTCAAAAAGCACCTAGGAATGGTTCAAGACAAGACGCTGGACTGTTCTGAAGTGGCCAGCAATGAGTCCAGATCTAAATCCCATTGAAAACCTGTGGAGAGATCTGAAAACAGCAGTTGGGAGAACTGGAGCAGTCTGCACAAGAAGAGTGGGCCAAACTGCCAGTAGAGAGGTGCAGGAATATCATGCATGGCTATAGGAAGTGGTTGATTGCAGTTATTTTGACCAAAGGCTGTGCTACCAAATATTAAGTCTAGGGTGACAATAATTTTGTCAATGCCATTTCTTTTCATTTTCTGATTTAAAAGGATATACTGTACAGTATTACATTCTGAATCAAAAACAAAGGTTCTGTAATATTAACAGAGAAAGAATTGTGGAGACCAAATACTGTTGTTAATTTCAACTTATGTTTAGAGGAAATTGTGAGTTATTTGAAAAAAGTGCAAGGGCACCAATATTTTTGGCCACGACTGTATACTCTTCTTACAAGTGAAGGAAAAACAAAGGCAGGGAGGGGAGAAGCGGGGGCGGAGTAGCTCTCTATGTAAGGGAAGGGATAAAAGCAACTGAACAAAAGAGTAAACAGGGTGGAGAGGAGGCACTGTGGGTCACCCTAGAGACTGGAAATGGCACCACAATCCGCCCAGGGGTAGTATACAGACCCCCATGTCAGGGGGAGGGAATGGACAAGGATATGATAGAAGGCATACTTAGGATGGCAGAGAAAGGGAGATACTGTTGATGGGGACCTTAATATGCCAGATGTTAACTGGAGCACCTTTGCTGCAGCCACATCCAAAAGCAGGCCATTCTCGATGCCCTCAGGTGGCATGCCTCAGACAGCTAGTTTTGGAACCTACTCATGAGGGAGCAATCTTAGACCGTGACTTCCTCAAATGGGGACAGTGAGAGGATCTCAGATCTAAAAGTGGGTAGCCATTTGGGAACAAGTGACCACAAAACAGTGTGGTTCACGATAAACTCAGCTACTGAGTCAAGCCATACAAAAGTGAGGGTTCTAGACTTCAGGAGGGCTGACGTTGGCAAGATGGGAGAGTGCCTTAGAAAAGCACTAGCAAACGGGCTAGAAGGAGGGGTGGAGCAACAATGGGAAACTATCAAAACTGCCATCACAGAGGCAACAAGCCTTTGTGTGAAGCAAATAAATCAAAATGAAAGAAAACGCCATTATGGTTCTCAAAAGAGGTGGCGGTGAAGGTTAGGGAGAAAAAGATAGCATTTAGGAAGTACAAGGAAACACAGAAGGAGCAGGACAGAGAACTGTACCAGTTAAGGCAGAAGGAAGCAGGTAGGGTAGTCAGAATTGCAAAGGCCGAAACTGAGGAAAAGATAGCCAACTCGGTTAAGAAGAGGGATAAAGCCTTTTATAGGTATGTCAGGGAGCGTAGAAAGACAAAGGGAGGGACAGTGAGGCTGAATAGAATGGACGGTGGGTGGGACAGTGAAAAAGCAGGGATACTGAATGAATACTTCTGTTCAGTATTCACAAAAGAGGAGGTGGGGAGGTGCCTAATCCAATTAACACAGGCACTGTGGATGGGGGTCGATCCCAGTCCTTTCCCAGAAGAAAGGGTTCTGAAAGAACTCCTAAAGCTCAAGGTGGACAGAGCAATGGGGCCAGATGGAATTCTCCCCAGAATTCTAAAAGAATTAAGCAGAGAATTAGTGACACCACTGACTACCCTTTTTAACAAATCATGGGGGGATGGTGTGGTACCTGAGGACTGAAGGAAGGCAGATGTGATTCCCCTTCACAAAAGTGGGACCAAGACAGAGGCAGGAAACTACAGACCTGTCAGTTTGACCTCTGTGGTAGGAAAAGGTGATGGACTCACTTCTGAAGGAAAGAATTTTGAGTACCTAGAGGCCAGTAGGGCACAGGACCCAAGGCAGCATGGGTTCACACGGGAAGGTCATGTCAGACGAATCTAATTGATTTCTTTGACTGGGTGACCAACGTAGTAGACCAGGAGGGGCTGTGGACATGGCCTACCTACAGACTTTATGAGCATTTGACAAAGTCCCACGAGGCAGTATGGCGCAGTGGTTTAAGGCTCTGAGCTGCAAATCTGGAGACCTGGGTTTGAATCCCACAGCCCCACTTGCATACTGTGTGACCCTGAGCAAGTCACTTAACTTCCTTGTGCTCCCAGGTTGCACCTGCAAACAAGCTTTCAGCTTAATGTGTCTCACCTGGTTAAATTGAGAAAAAAAAAAAAGATTACTAGTCAAATTAACCAGCCTGGGAGTGGGTCCCAGGGTGGTAGCCTGTGTAAAACATTGGCTGGATAACAGAACACAGAAAGTAATTGTAAATGGAGTCCACTCTGAAGAAAGAGGGGTTACTAGTGGGGTACCGCAGGGTTCAGTACTGGATCCAGTCCTTTTTAATGTCTTTATAAGTGACATTGCAGAGGGACTGAAAGGAAAAGTATGCCCCTTTGCATATGACAAAGATCTGTAACAGGTTGATACACAAGGAGGCGTGGAAAGGATGAGAAGGGACTTGGCAAGGTTGGAGGAATGGTCAGAAGTATGGCAGCTTGGATTCAATGCAAAATAGTGCAAAATAATGCACCTGGGGAGACTTCCGGTGACGCAGCCGGTGGAAATGGCTGCTTAACTCCTCACTCTGATTCCTCAGTGTGACTCTAAAAGAGAATCCTACATCTAGTGGTGACATCCCGGGGTTTTAAGTAGCGACAGTGGCAGCGTATACACCCTATAATGGTTTGTACGAAAAAAAGAGGCTCTTTAATTGCCAAAGCCGTCTCCGAGAACCAGCGAGGCAGACAGATGGAAGGCCTCAGCCTGGCCCCCTCACGCTCATCAGTGCTCTCAGTGTCAGGAGCCAATGACTCATGCTCTGACTCAGGCTCGACCAGTACAAGAGCAGAATCAAGGAAAATTATTAAACTGCTTCACAAAATAGATGCAAAAGTTACGGATATCCAGAGGGATTTCAAGAAACTGGAATCGAGAACTACCTCGGTCGAACAACACCTCGAGGGGTTGCAGTCAGAACACATGGTCTTTGGAAGATCCTTATCATTCCTGTATGCAAGGGAGAAATTTTAACAGCAAGGGTCAAGACGCGGAGGCGCGCTCCAGACGTAATAATATTAGAGTGGTTAGTATTCCAGAGGGAGCCGAGCAGGCGGACATGGTCGCTTTTATGGATTGCTGGTTAAAGACGGAGTTGCAAATGGGAGAAGATCCCCTGCTAGAGATTGAAAGAGCACACAGGGCCCTTGTACCAAAGCCTAGACAAGGTGCCCCCCCCGAGCCATTATTATTACATTTCTGAGATTCCCGACTAAGGAAAAGATATTGCGACTGGCATAGGCGAAAAAAGACCTGAATTTTGATGGCACGAAGGTATTTATGGACCAAGATTTTCCTCCAGCTCTGGCCCAATGTCGGAAGAGAGTGTTGGGAGTGGTGAAACAGCTCAAGGAAAGGGGCTGGAAGGCCCAGTTACGATACCCTGCCAGACTGTGGATAGAAACATCTGAGGGTCCGAAAATCTACGATTCCTTATTGATGGCTTGTGATTTTTTGGAAGCTAGCAATATCCCAGTTCCTGATATTAAAGAAGAGATTGCTGAGAAAGAAACTGAACAATTACTTTGGGCGGTGGTTCCAGGCTCGAAAGATGCAAACCGACCCCGCTCAAGGATGGATTCGGTGTTACCTCTACATGCGGACTTATTTAAGTGGATTCTCAGAAGAAAAACCTCAGAAGAGACTGGCTGAAACACAGCAATGTTTATTTAATGCTCTACCCAAGTCATTAAGGCCTTGACAGTCGAAAGCATTTTGTCCTCAATATGACAATGTTCTTTGCTTTTAGTTAATTTCAATATGCCTAACATTGAGAGATTGGGTGGTTAGGGGGTTTACCTGTGGGCCTCTTCCCTTTTTTTTTCTTCGTTGGTGGTTCTGCATCCTTGGTGGCTCTCCTACCCCTGGTTGGCGGGGGGTCTCCGGGTGTCCGCGGGCTTCAGCGCTAGTGCAGGGGTCTGGGTAGGCGGACCTTTTGTTCTGGTTGTTGGGTTTTACACGACCATATTTCAGGGGGACCCCTTCCCGAAGTCCGTCCATTATTATGGTCCTCTCGACTATGCAGAGGTTTTTTCCGACCTGTTTCATTTCACCCCACCTCTATGGTAGGTGTTTTTGGCAGAGGGTAGGGGGATACGATGTTATAACTGTTGGACGTTGGTAAAATAGCATGGGCGGCGGGGTTTCTTCCACGATAACGGGAGAGGAGACATCAGTTTTGGAGGGACAGGGAGACTCTCGCTATCTACACACACTAGGTGACTCAGGGTAACCCAGGGTGACAGGAATCAGATCCCTTTGCCTGGGGCTTTGGATGTGCGAGATGGGAGTGCGGGGGACAGTTTGGTGCAGATTGGTTTTCTTGCTTTCTCCCTCCCGGTACTTCTTGGTGGGGGGAGGCAGAGAGCATTAATGTCCTGCAATAGAGATTAACGCCACACGCTGTTTATGCTGTGGTGGCTCACGCTGTCCTCCCTCCTTATAATGGGTGACATTTGTTAAGGGCCCCCGGGACTACTGGGGAGGGGTAACCAGATTCGGTGGTATGAGACCCTCCAGATTGGTGATGATGTCAACAGGGCGGGTTTTTTTTTCTTTAGGCCCCGGTGAATGAATCAAGAAGGGGATGGGAAGGAGGTGGTTTATGGGGGGGGTTGTTTTTTTTTTTTCCTCTTCTTTTTCCTCCTCCTCCTCCCATGGATTCAGCTGAGCTGGATTCTCTAACAGGATTGACCAAAAAAAGGGGATAGAAAAGATCTCATGATGGCATTAGCGCCGGAGGATTGAGTGGTGCTTCGTTATTATAGCTCCTCCCGGAAGCTTTTCAATACATAAACAGAGGGCACGGGCTAGTGACTCCCTTGAGAAGGGGAGCCGTCTAACCCTTCCACCTCGAGTGGAGTGTTGTTCCCTCTAAGTGGGAAAAAGTTTCTCCCCCCACAGTGCACCTAGGGGCCGAATGCGCTGAGATTCATCGGCGCAGGCGACAACTCAGGTTACTAAAAGTCTTACTTGCAACAACTGATTGTTGCTGTACTCCCGCTAGGGAGGTAGACCCAGTGCATTTAGTACTGGGCCTACAAGCCTTTGAGATTAAGAGTGTGTTAAGAGTGGTTGCAATGTTTGATGTTCTGTCTGCTATCTATTTCTTCTTTCTTTTCTGTTCTTTTTTTATTTTAGGGAGAGTACCTCTTTATGTGTTTGGGCATCATAATTCCTTGATTGGATGTAAGACCTGTAAAAATGTTGAAGTTTTGCTTACAAACAATATATTGCTGATTTGACAATAGGTTCCTTGAATGTTAAAGGGATCAATAATGTGGTTAAGCATGCTAAGATATTAACCGAATTCAATAGGGAAAGGTGTGATATTGCCTGTCTACAGGAGACAAAGCTTACCCTGAGAGAACATATGAAATTGCGTAGAGAATGGGTGGGCATGGTTCACTCCGATGAGCACCCACAACTCAAAAGGGGAGGAGTGGCAATCCTATTCTGGAGGGGCCTTCCGTTTCAGATTCAAACGGTTGCCAAATCAGGCAATGGCCACCAACTGACAGCCTCGGGAGTTTATAAAGGGCGGATGATCCACCTGGTGGGAGTCTATGCCCCTACCCCACCCTCTGGAGAGTTTTTCCGATCTCTTTTTGACTCGGTAGCTAACCTACCCCCTGGCCAGGTTATTTTAATGGGGGATTGGAATTGCGTCGAGGATGTGAGCATGGACAGAAGTACCACTAAAACCCAGGGTCCAAGTCCTGCTCCCGCTTACTCCGTAACTTGATCACAGAGGCCGGATTAATAGACCCATGGTGACAGTGTAACCCCTCTGCAAAAGACTTCACCTTTTTTTCCCCAGTTTCAAACACATATTCAAGATTGGATAGATTTTACACCCAGAGAAATGCTGTGCACTCTTTTAGAGATGTGTCTATCCTTCCCATAACGATTTCTGATCATGCCATGATCAAGGCAAAGCTTGCCTGGGATACGGGGGGGGGGGGGTTTGTGGAGATTTGACCCGGGATTACTTAATGACAAACAATATATCAAATCTACCAGAAGAGTTATCCAATGTTATTTAAATGAAAACACTGAGGCAGTTTCTAGACCCAAGTTCCTGTGGGACGCTCTGAAGGCAGTGGTGAGAGGGCATACGATAGCCTTCGCCTCCCACAGAAACAAACAGTATCAAGCTCGCGTGAGGGAAATTCTTGCCTCTATTGCAGATTTAGAAGCAGTCCATAAGCGCACCGGGTCCCAGAAGGTATTAAAGAAATTAAGGGAAGCTAGGGAGACATATAATTCTCAATTGCAGAGGCGGGTGGAGAATTCCCTCAGATATGCTGGGCAATGTTATTATGAGAGGGGAGAGAGGGCTGGCAAATTGCTGGCGCTCAGACTCTGCAAACAAGCTGCTGATAGGTATGTTGTTAGGGTTAGCTCTGACCACCCCAACCTCCCTTGCAGGACCCTCCCGGGGGAAACTGCACAGGAGTTCGCTAAGTTCTATGAACAATTATACAAGAAAGAACAAACACCAGACCACAGTAGGAAAATTGCGGATTTTTTGCAAGGAGTAGAGCTCCCTGCACTGTCCGATGTCCAAAGGGCAGCCTTGGAGGCTCCTTTCACTGAAGTGGAGGTACGGGCGGCCATTAAATCCCTGGATTCCGGGAAGGCTCCCGGGCTGGATGGGTTCGCTTCTGAATTTTATAAGCAGTTTCAGGAAGACCTGGTTCCGTTGCTTACTAGAGTTTGTAATGTGGCCCAGGAACCGGGTGCCTTGCCGGAGACGTAGGAGGAGGCCCTTATTTTGGTTCTGCCGAAGGCCGGGAAAGACCCCGCCTCCTGTGCAGGGTACCGACCTATCTCGTTACTTAACCAAGATGTTAAGATGTTTGCTACAATTATCAGTTTACGGTTGCAAGGAGTAATCCCCATTCTTGTTCACCCGGACCAAACTGGGTTTATCCCCGGGAGACACATTCAAGACAACATCAGGTTACTCTTAAATGTAATTTCCTCAGCCCAGTTCCCTATTGACTCCCCTCTTTCAGCAATACTATAGTTGGATGCTGAGAAAGCCTTTGACTGCCTAAATTGGCAGTATTTGGATTCAGTATTGGGGGTTTTTGGGTTTGGAGAGAGATTTTGGGCCTGGATCTCCAATCTATATACCAAACCAAGAGCTAGAGTCCGGGTGAATGGGACGAACTCCAGGCAATTTGGGATTGAACGCGGTACCAGGCAGGACTGTCCTCTCTCCCCTCTCCTGTTCGCCCTTAGTTTGGAGCCCATGGCTGTTTATATTTGGCAATCAGATTTTTTCCGAGGTCTGCAGGTCAGTGGGGTTGAGGTTAAGATTTCGCTTTTCGCAGATGACACCTTACTATATATCTCGGACCCAGTAGAAGCGGTACCCAAGATTTTTAGTCTCCTTTTGGAATTTGGTGCCCTCTCAGGCTATAAGGTTAATCCAGATAAATCCGAGTTGTACCCACTGGGGGGTGCCAAGAAACAACCCTTGCCAGAGGTGCAGCAAGTTAAATGGTGTAAGGGGGTTCAGATATCTAGGATATAGATTCCAGGGATTTAAGGCTTTATACAGTACAAACCAGTTAAAGATTCTGGAGGACATCAGGGAGGATTGTAATAGGTGGAGGGAACTCCCTCTTTCTATTTCAGGTAGAGGAGAATCCATTCGCATGAATATTCTCCCTCGACTGTTGTTCATATTGGGTGCTGTCCCAATGAGGCCCCCCAGGAATTTCTGGAGGGATGTAAGATCTACCCTCTCCAGATTTTTATGGTCTGGGCAGAAGTCCCGAGTGAAGTGGAAGATAATGGTGACCCCAAGGGAGAGGGGTGGTTTTGGGATACCAGATATCCAGAAATATTTCTGTGCATCACAATTATTACCTCTAGTGACTATGGCCCGTGATCCCCCACCTAGGTGAGTTCAGATTGAGATGGCTGACTCCCCGTTGGGAAATATCACAGATCTTATTTTTCTAGATGCACCCAGGCTGGGCCAGTTGGATTTCAGAAATCCTTTCACAAGGCTGATTTCACAGGTATGGAAAGACATGAATTCAAAACTAGGTATTAGTTTAAAGCTTAATCCATACACGGCCATTCAGAGCTGTTTGGATTTTGGCCCACTTAGGTGGGTCATGGGCTAGAATGGGGCTAGTTAATTTGGGTCAGCTTTTCGATCAGAAATCATTTAAGTCATTTCAGCAACTAAAGGCTGAATTTAACCTTCAAAATAAGGATTTCTTTCGTTACCTTCAGATTAGGCACTATGCCCATATAAATGAACAACAAATCGAGGTGGGTACAGAACCCGTGCACAACCCAGTGCTACATACTCTTTCCTCCCTGATTAGGCGGCCAGAACATAAGAAAAAAATAATCTCAAGTTTAGTTACGGAGATGAATTTGGCAGAAGGAGACTTCTTACTACAGGTCAAGGATGAATGGCATGGGGAAATGGGGACGGTTCTGCCGGATGCTGATTGGAATTCTACTTGGAGGTCCATTCACAGTACGACATCCTCTCTTTTTTGGCGGGAATTCTGCTGGAAGATTGCCATTAGATTTTTTTAGAGTTCCTGTGATGACAAAACACTTTGGACCGCACTACTCTGATCTCTGTTGGCGACACTGTCGGTTGGTTGGCACTTATTTACATATATTTTGGGAGCGTAAAGTTATACAAGAGTTTTGGAGGGAAATAATAGATAATTTTAACAATATTTTTGAACTAACACTACCGAGTTTCCCGCAGCACTGGTTATTAGGATTGCCACCCCCCCAGTTGATCTCTAGATCCTCTCGTCTCCTCTTTGGAATCCTGGTGTCAGCAGCTCTCAAAGCTATTACTCTTTCATGGCTTACCCCGGACAAGCCCACTTTTACTACATGGTATGGTATCTGTACCAGGATTGTAGACATGGAGTACTTGACGGCCAAATTAAGGCTGTCTGTAGATAATTTTAAAGCGAGATAGCTACCTTTTCTACACTTCATGGCCTTGCAAGAGGGGAGGCCAGTAATGGACTTGCTCGCTAAGTATGCCTAAGAAGAAGCCCGGTGCCTCAAATGGATGTATCCCTCCACCTCGGGCTAAAGTAGTTGTCTTTTTATATCTACTATGTTAACTGCCTATTTGATATTGTCCTTAAGTTGTAATAACATGAGTAGGAGGATTTGCTATGTGGAAGTCATTTGTTGTAATGAATGTGCTCCAGTGACATATCGGGGGGCACAGCTTGGTTTCGGTATTAATTGAGCTACTGCCTGTCCTGTTGTCAGTTCGCTTGCTCTCTTTAACTTTCTCATTTTCCTTTTTCCTTTTTCTCCTTTTTTTTTTTACTGTGGTTTTTATGCTTCAGACGGCACTCTCCTCCTTATTGTAATGTGTTGTTTTCTATTTTACTTCATTTTCTGGAAGTTCACTTCAATTATCTCTCTTCTGTTTTTATTTTATATCTTACTAACCTCTCTCCAGCTGCTAACTACTGTTTCCCTTTCTTTCTTCTCCTGTGTTGGACTTATATCTCTTTACCTTTCTTTATAGACATTGATGGTTGTAATGGCACTTAATGAATGTGGAATTGCATTGTTAATATGTCTATTTTCATGTGTATTCCTCTTGTAAAATATTCTCCAATAAATTGCTATTTCCAAAATAATGCACCTGGGAAACAAGAACCCAGGGAAGATTACACAATGGTGGGGGGCAGGAACAATAACAAAATGGAAAGGGACCTGGGGGTAATCATATCAGATGATCTTAATGTTGGCAAGCAATGGGAGAAGGCGGTAGGGAGCACTGGGGGGATACTGGGATGTATAGGGAGAGGTATCACCAGCAGAAAACAGGAAGTTGTTATCCCCCTGTACAGACAGTTGGTGAGACCCCATCTGGAGTACTGCTTCCAGTTCTGGAAACCCCATCTCCGCAAGCACATAGACAGGATGGAGGCAGTTCAGAGGAGGGCAACTAAAATGGTGCAGGGTCTGCAAGAGAAGCCATATGAGGAGAGACTAAAGGAGCTTAATATGTATACCCTTGCTTGTAGAGCAGAAAGCAGCTAACTAAAAGAAGCTACATTTTCTTCTTAATTTAAAACTTATATCTCAGTAGGAGTCAGTGTTAGTTAAGATTAAGTAGACAGATAACTTTATTAGAAGTAGAAGGGGTCTTATTTAAGGTTAAAAAAAAGTAAGAAAAGAAAAGAAAGAAAGGCAGTGTGTGTTCTGTGCAGGGAAAGGTACTGTATCAGGTGACTTTGCTAAGCCAGTAGGAGGAAAGAGAGTTTACCTGGGGGTGTGGTTTAGACACTAGAAAAGCAGGTGAGTCAAATTACAACTTCCTGTTGCTAGCCTTTTTTCTTACCAATTGCCCTCCATCCCACCCCTCCACCCACCCACCCAAAGCCAGTTCTACTTTTATAGCCACTGGATTTAACTGTCAACAGGAACTTCCTGTTTGGCAGTAGGAAGAAAAGGATCATAGAGAAACATTGGTTTGTCAACCCTGAAGTAGAAAAGTAGCTCACTCCCCCGCCGTTGGTAGCGTTTGATATTGAGCAAGGAAGAAGGAGACTACTGAAGAAGATTGGAGTTGCTGTCCCAGAACAAGAAGGGTGAGAGTTGTAAGGAGAGGAGTGAGTAAGCATCCAGAGAAACAGTAGAGGGACACAAAATAAGTCATGATAGGAGTGGTGCAGTGCAATGGCTGTGGGGCGGCAGTGTTCCGGGAGACATTCTGGAGGCTGCGATGCTGCCCTATTTGCAGGCACCTCTCTGGTCTGAGAGAGGAGGTTGCCCGTCTCCAGGCTGACCTGGCTAGGATTCGCAAAACCTCCTCCCCCACCCAGGGACCACCAGGGCCAATGCCACTACCTCAGAGGTTGCCAAGAAAGAGCAGTGGCTGGACCAGGGTGGGTTCAAGGAGGAAGAGGGTGGTGGAACAGAGTTGCATCCCTCCAGCTGTACCTCTTCACAATTCATTCACTCTTCTGGTGGATAGTGGTTCCTCTATGGAGGCACCTGCAGTGGAGACCAAGGAGGATGCTGGGAACCTTCACAAAGGAGACCCAAAGGAGGGTGGCATGGGACCCCACAGGGGAAAGAAACAACTCCTGGTGGGGGACTCAATCATTAGGGGGGTAGAATTGGGGGAGGATGGGGAGAGGGAAGTAAGGTGCCTTCCTGGAGCCACGGCTTGGAGGGACAGGAAGCGAATCCTCAGGATTGTGGGAGGAGCTGCACGAGGGAGGGAGCTGGATGTCATTGTCCACCTGGGGACAAATGACCTGGCTAGGAATGGGATCAGAGCAGTGCAAGAGGAATTTGTAGAGTTGGGAAGGGGCCTTAGACAAGTAGCGCAGGTAACCTTCTCGGAGGTGCTGCCTGTCTATGGCAAGGAAGATGCTAGGCACTTCTCACCAGGGAATTCAATGAGTGGTTGAAAACTGGTGTGGAGCTCAGGGTTTTGGCTTCATTGGGACTGGGAGCACCTGGAGGAATGCAGACCTATACTGGTGCGATGGTCTGCATCTGTCCGGGGGAACCAGGATCCTAGGTGAGAGGTTTAATGCTTCATTGGCAAGCATTTAATTAGCCAAGGGGAGGCACTGAAAAGGAGCTGGAAATTCAAGCCCCCACAAAACATGGTGATTAGTGAGGTAAACACCAAGGTACAGAAGTTATTAGGAGCAGAACAGATTTAAATGTAAAAAAGGCAAAGGCAGTAAGGACAGTAATGGGGCTAAAAGGGGTAAGGCTATCAAAAGTGGAGGGTGATGAGTACCAATGCCGTAGTCTGTGTAACAAGCCCTGAACTAGTGGCCTTGATGGAAGAGGGTTGCCTGGATATTGTGGCAGTCACAGAAACATGGTACACGGAGAACCATGACTGGGCTGTCAACATACCAGGATACACAATCTACAGGAGGGATACGGAGGGTAAAAGAGGAGGAGGAGTAGCTCTCTATGTAAAGGAAGGGATCAAAGCAACAGAACTAAAGAGTAAACAGGGAGCAGATGAGGCACTTTGGGTCACCCTGGAGACAGGAAATGGCACCACAATCCGCATGGGGGTTGTATACAGACCCCCATCTCGGGGGGGGGGGGAATGGACAAGAAAATGTTAGAAGGCTTTCTTAGAATGGCAGAAAAAGGGGAGATATTGTTGATGGGGACCTGAATATGCCGAATGTTAACTGGAGCACCTTTGCTGCAGGCACATCCAAGAGCAGGGTCATTCTTGATGCCCTACAGGGCATGTCTCAGACAGCTAGTATTGGAACCGACCTGGAGGGAGCAATCTTAGACCTGGTACTTTCAAATGGGGATGGAGAAGGAATCTCAGATTTAGAAGTGGGTAGCCATCTGGGAACAAGTGACCACCAAACAGTGTGGTTCACGATAAACACAGCTATACAATCAAGCCATACAAAGCAAGAGTATTAGACTTTAGGAGGGCTGACTTTGGGAAAATGAGAGAGTGCCTCAGAAAACACTAGCAAACAGGCAAGAAGGTGGGGTGGAGGAACAATGGGGAGTGATCAAAACAGCCATCACAGAGGCAACAAGCCTCTCGCGTAAAAAATCAATAAAACACAACGAAGGAAAACAACGCTATGGTTCACAAAAGAGGTGGCAGGGAAGGTTAAGGAGAAAAGGCAGCATTCAGGAAATATAAGGAAACACAGAAGGAGCAGGACAGAGAACTTTATCAGTTAAAGCAGAAAGAGGCTGGGAAGGTAGTCAGAATAGCAAAGGCCCAAACCCAAGAAAGGATAGCCAATTCTGTTAAGAAGGGGGATAAGACCTTTTATAGGTACATTAGGGAGCGAAGAAAGACCAAAGGAGGGATACTGAAGCTTAATAAAGGGAAGGGAATCTGGGTAGAGGGTGACAGTGAAAAAGCAGGGTTACTGAACGAATATTTCTGCTCAGTATTCACAAAGGAAGAGGAGGGAGAGTTACCTAAACCAAACAAGAGAAATACTCTGAAGACGGGGGTCAATACCAGTCCATTTACAGAAGAAAGGGTTCTGAAAGAACTAATAAAATTGAAGGTGGACAAAGCAATGGGACCTGATGGGATTCACCCAAGAATTCTAAAAGAACTAAGGGTAGAACTAGTGACATCAGGATGACTACTCTCTTTAACAAATCATGGGAGGATGGGGTGGTACCCAAGGACTGGAGGAGGCAGATGTAATTCCTCTTCACAAAGTGGGAGCAGGACAGAGGCAGGAAACTACAGACCAGTTAGTTTGACCTCAGTGGTAGGGAAAATGATGGAATCACTCTGAAGGAAAGAATTGTTGAGTACCTAGAGGCCATTGGGGCACAGGACCCGAGGCAACATGGATTCACGATGGAAGGTCGTGTCAGACTAATCCAATAGATTTCTTTGACTGGGTGACAAAAGTAGTAGATCAGGAGGGTCTGTGGACATGGCCTACCTAGATTTTAGCAAGGCATTTGATACAGTCCCCCACAAAAGATTAATACACAAGATAGCCAGCCTGAATGGGTCCCTTAAGGTAGCCTGGATAAAAATTGGCTAGACAACAGACACAAAGGGTAGTAGTAAATGGAGCACAGTGAAGAAAGGAGGGTTACTAGTGGGTACCGCAGGGTTCAGTACTGGGACCGCCCTTTTAATGTCTTTATAAGTGACATTGCAGAGGAACTGAAGGAAAGTATGTCTCTTTGCAAATGACACAAAGATCTGCAACAGGTTGATACACAGGATGGAGTGGAAAGGATGAGAAGGGACTTGGCAAGGTTGGAGGAATGGTCAAATGTATGGCAGCTCAGATTTAATGCAAAGAAGGCAAGATAATACACATGGGAAACAAAACCCAGGGAAACGACACAACGGGGGTGAGATACTGACAACAGTAAAATAGAAAGGGACCTGGGGTAATTATATCAGATGACCTAAAGGTGGGCAAGCAATGTGAGAAGGCAGTAAGGAAGGCTGAGGGATACTGGGATGCATAGGAAGAGGCATCAATAGTAGAAAACAGGAAGTTGTTATCCCTCTGTACAGACAGTTGGTGAGACCCCATCTGAGTACTGTGTGCAGTTCTGAGACCCCATCTCCAAAGACACAGACAGAGTGGAGGCTGTCCAGAGGAGGGCAACCAAAATGGTGCAGGGTCTGCACCAGAAGACATCTGAAGAAAGACTAAAGGAGCTTAATATGTATACCTTGA
Organism: Neoceratodus forsteri; assembly: GCA_016271365.2. Lineage (NCBI taxonomy): Eukaryota > Metazoa > Chordata > Ceratodontiformes > Ceratodontidae > Neoceratodus > Neoceratodus forsteri. The sequence goes on from CM028137.1 coordinate 819,362,640, forward strand.
GGAAAGAAGGGAGAGAGTGGACATGATAGAAACTTTCAAGTACCTCAAGGGAATTAACAAAGTCCAAGAGGGTAGCATCTTCCAGAAAAAGAGATGTGCAAGAACAAGGGGGCACAATTTGAAGATAGAGGGGGGACGGCTCAGGGGTAATGTGAGGAAGTATTTTTTCACTGAGAGGGCTGTGGATGCATGGAACAGCCTCCCTGAGGAGGTTGTGGAGTCAAGAACAGTGGGGGACTTCAAGAATGCATGGGACAGGCATAAGGCAGTCCTGGGGTGGGTAAGAGGAAGTAAGCTGTTGATTAACTAGGATCTGCAGCTTATCTGTTAGGTAGGAAAATGGGCAGACTAGGTGGGCCAAGCGGTCCTTATCTGCCATCAAATTCTATGTTTCTATGTTTCTTGAGGAAAGGAGGGAGAGGGGGGACATGATAGAAACGTTTAAGTACCTCAGTGGACTCAACAAAGTCCAAGAGGATAGCATCTTTCAGAAAAAAAGATGTACAAGAACAAGGGGATACAATTTGAAGATAGGGGGGGCCGGCTCAGGGGCAATGTGAGGAAGTATTTTTTCACAGAGAGGGTGGTAGATGCATGGAACAGCCTTCCTGAGGAGGTTGTGGAGTCTAAAACTGTGGGAGAATTCAAAAATGCATGGGAAAGACATAAGGCAATTTATTGTGGGGGGGAGAAGAAATAGGCTGTTGGTTAAATAGGATCTGCAGCTTTTTCTCTAGGTAGGGAAATGGGCAGACTAGGTGGGCCAAGTGGTCATTATCTGCCATCAAAATCTATGTTTCTATGTAGACCAAGTAAGCTCAAAAAAAGAGTTTTTACTAAAAATACATAAAAATATGTCAAACACAAAATACAGAACTGTTATATCACAAGACATACAAATCTCTTAAACAAAACAGGTTTTAACAGTGCACTTCCTACTACAGTATTTAGTATCTAAACACTTGCTTAAAGTGCTCACAGATGTGTCCTTGTCAGAGTCTAGATAAAAGTGTCTCTGTAAAACAATTATTGCTTAAAGCAAACTGTATTTGCCAACCCCTTTTTGGTGATGTCACCTAGCTCCTCCTCTGTCAGAATATATATAAAAAAAACATATATCTATAAAAACAGGATGTTATTAAATTCTGCAACCTCAGCATGATTCATGTTCTGCAAATGACATTTCTTTGATCTTAATGATAAGCTCCCCCCTTCCAGGACATGAAAGCATCTTTATGATTTTCGCACTAATACATCACAACCTCTTTTTCTTCCTCTGGAAACATCATAAAAAAGGATATTTCCTTTCCTACCAACTGGCCAGCTAATTAAGCTAGATCAACAGGATATCTCTGATTAAGGTCTGTTCTACTTTGTCATTAGCTTCAGGCTTACCATGTAACATAATGTATCTAAAAACCTGTGTGTGTGATCTCACATGCCGTTTTAGCAATTTCTCATGGCTTTTCATCTTTCAGCTGAAACCTGGGGCGGGGGGGAATGAGGTCACTCCTCAAGCACCTGATTTTCAGCAGAGACAGTCAGTAATACATTTTATATTAAAAAAAACATGATACAGCACTCAGAACTGGCTGTCCCCGTCACATACGGAACCCCACTCCCCAGCCCCGTTCACAGTAATAAATAAAATAACCCCGATCCCTGTTTCCATAGTGTAGGGAACCCCACTCCCCAGCCCTGAGCACAGTAATAAATAAAATAACCCCGATCCCTGTTTCCATAATGTAGGGAACCCGCTCCCTGGCCCCGATCACAGTAACAAATAACAAAAGCCTGATTCCTGTTTCCATAGTGTAAGGAACCCCCTTCCCCAGCCCTGATCAAAGTAATAAATAACAAAAGCCTGATCCCTGTTTCCATAGTGTAGGGAACCCCCCCCACCAGCCCTGAGCACTATAATAAAGAAAATAACCAGACTGCTGTTTCCATAGTGTAGGGAACCCCTCTCCCAACTCCGATCACAGTAATACATAAAATAACTCCAATCCCGGTTTCCATAATGTAAGGAACCCCCCCCTCCCCAGCCCTGACCACAGTAATAAATAAGCCCAATCCCAGTTTCCATAATGTAGGGAACCCCCTTCCTGGCCCTGAGCACAGTAGAAAATAAAATAACCCAGATCGCTGTTTCTATAGTGTAGGGAACCCCCCTTCTCTGGTCCCGATCACAGTAATAAATAAAATAACCCTGATCGCTGTCTCCATAATGTAGGGAACCCCCTCCCAGCCCCAAGCACAGCAATAAAATAACCCCGATCTCTGTTTGCATAGTGCAGGAACCCCCACCCCACCCTGAGCACAGTAATAAATAAAATAACCCTGGTCACTGTTTCCATAGTGAGGGAAACACCCACTCCCACCCTGAGCACAGTACTTAATGAAATAACCCCAATTTCTTTTTCCATAATGTAGGAAATCCCCAACCCCGGCCCTGAGCACAGTAAGGAATAAAATAACCCCGATCCCTGTTTCCATAGTGTAGGGAACCCCACTCCCCAGCCCTGAGCACAGTAATAAATAAAATAACCCCGATCCCTGTTTCCATAACGTAGGGAACCCGCTCCCTGGCCCCGATCACAGTAACAAATAACAAAAGCCTGATTCTTGTTTCCATAGTGTAAGGAACCCCCCTCCCCAGCCCTGATCAAAGTAATAAATAACAAAAGCCCGATCCCTGTTTCCATAGTGTAGGGAAACCCCCCCCTCACCGGCCCTGAGCACAGTAATAAATAAAATAACCTGACTGCTGTTTCCATATAGTGTAGGGAACCCCCCTCCCAACTCCGATCACAGTAATACATAAAATAACTCCGATCCCGTTTCCATAATGTAGGAACCCTCCCCAGCCCTGACCACAGTAATAAATAAGCCTGATCCCAGTTTCCATAATGTAGGAACCCTCCCAGCCCTGAGCACAGTAATAAATAAATAACCCAGATCCCTGTTTCCATAGTGTAGGGAACCCCTTCCTCGGCACTGAGCACAGTAATAAATAAAATAAACCTCAATCCTCCAGTTTCCATAATGCAGGGACCCCCAGCCCCATGCACAGTAATAAATAAAATAACCCCAATCCCTGTTTCCATAATGTAGGAACCCCTCCCCCAGCCCTGACCACAGTAATAAATAAGCCCGATCCCAGTTTCCATAATGTAGGGAACCCCCCTCCCAGCCCTGAGCACAGTAATAAATAAAATAACTCCGATCCCTGTTTCCATAGTGTAGGGAACCCCCTTCCTCGGCACTGAGCACAGTAATAAATAAAATAACCCCAGTCCCTGTTTCCATAATGCAGGGACCCCCCCAGCCCCATGCACAGTAATAAATAAAATAACCCCAATCCCTGTTTCCATAATGTAGGGAATCCCCCTCCCCGGCCCTGAGCACAGTAATAAATAAAATAACCCCGATCCCTGTTTCCATAGTGTAAGGAACCCCCCTCCCAGCCCTGAGCACAGTAATAAATGAAATACCCCGATCCCTGTTTCCATACTGTAGGAAACCCCAGTCCCCGGCCCTGAGCACAGTAATAAATAAAATAACCCCGATCTCTGTTTCCATAATGTAGGGAACCACCTTCCCTGGCGCTGGGCACAGTAAACAATGAAATAACCCCTATCAATGTTTCCATAATGTAGGGAACCACCCTTCCCTGGCACTGAGCACGGTAATAATTAAAATAACCCCAATTGCTGTTTCCATAGTGTAGGAAACCCCTCGCTCAGCCCTGAGCATAGTAATAAATTAAATAACCCCGAGCCGTGCTTCCACAATGTAGGGAACCCCCCTCCCCAGCCCTGGGCACAGTAATAAATAAAATAACCCCGATCCCTATTTCCATAATGTAGGGAACCCGCTCCCTGGCCCCGATCACAGTAATAAATAACAAAAGCCTGATCCCTGTTTCCATATTGTAGGGACCCCCCTCACCGGCCCTGAGCACAGTAATAAACAAAATAACCTGACTGCTGTTTCCATAGGTAGGGACCTCCAACCTGATCACAGTAATACATAAAATAACTCTGATCCCTGTTACCATAATGTAGGGAACCACCCCTCCCCAGCCCTGACCACAGTAATAAATAAAACAACCCAATCCCAGTTTCCATAGTGTAGGAACCCCCCCCCCTTTGGCCCTAAGCACAGTAATAAATAAAATAACCCCGATCCCCGTTTCCGTAGTGTAGGGAACCACCCTCCCCGGTCCCAATCACAGTAATAAATAAAATAACCCGATCCCTGTTTCCATAATGTAGGGAAACCCCCTCCCCAGTCCTGAGCACAGTAATAAATAAAATAACCCCGATCCCTGTTTCCATAATGTAGGGAACCCCCACTTCTCGGTGCTAAGCACAGTAATAAATAAAATAACCCCAATCCCTGTTTCCATAGTGTAGAAAACCCCTCCTCCCAGTCCAGAGCACAGTAATAAATTACCCCGATGCCTGTTTCAGTAATGTAGGAACCCCCCCTCCCTGGCCCTGAGCACAGTAAGAAATAAAATAACCCCAATCCCTGTTTCAACAGTGTAGGGAACCCCCCTCCCCAGCCCCGTTCACAGTAATAAATAACAAAAACCTGACCCCTTTCCATAGTGTAGGGACCCCCGCCCCAGCCCCGAGCACAGTAATAAATAAAATAACACTGATCCCCGTTTCCGTAGTGTAGGGACCCCCCTTCCCAGCCCCTAACACAGTAAGAAATAAAATAACCCCGATCCCTGTTTCCATAATGTAGGGAACCTCACTCCCTGGCCCCGATCACAGTAATAAATAAGAAAAGCCTGATCCCTGTTTCCATAGTGTACCCCCCTCCCCAGCCCTGATCACAATAATCAATAACAAAAGCCTGATCCCTGTTTCCATAGTGTAGGGAACCCCCCTCACCGTCCCTGAGCACAGTAATAAATAAAATAACCCTGACTGCTGTTTCCACAGTGTAGGGAACCCCCCCCTTCCAACTCCGATCACAGCAATAAATAAAATAACCCCGATGCCTGTTTTCATAATGTAGGGAAGCCCCTTCCCGGCCCTGAGCACAGTAATAGATAAAATAATAAAACCAAAAAATAGCTGCTCAAACCTTGAAAGTAAATATAGCCAATTTTGGCATTTGAAAGTTTAAATGTTATGCTATGTGGGGGGGGGAGGGTGTGCGCTAGTCCTTTTGCTTTGTTTAATAAATAAAATAACCCCGATACCCATTGCCATAGTGTAGGGAACCACCCTCCCCAGTCCAGATCACAGTAATAAATAAAATAACCCCGACTGCTGTTTTCATAGTGTAGGAAACCCTCCTCCCAGCCCAGAGCACAGTAATAAATGAAATAACCCCGATTCCTATTTCAGTAATGTAGGAAACCTCCCCTCCCTGGCCCTGAGCACAGTAAGAAATAAAATAACCCCGATCGCTGTTTTCATAATGTACTGAACCCCTCCCCAGCCCTCGAGCACAGTAATAAATAAAATAACCCCATCCTCGTTTCCATAATGTAGGGACCCCGCCTGCCCTGAGCACAGTAATAATAAAATAATCCCAATCCTGTTTATAATGTAGGGAACCCTGTTCCTGGCCCAAGCACAGTAATAAATAAAATAACCCTGATCCCTGTTTCAAACAGTGTAGGGAACCCCTCCCCAGTCCTGTTCACAGTAATAAATAACAAAAGCCTGACCCCTGTTTCCATAGTGTAGGGAATCCCCCCACCGGCCTGAGCACAGTAATAAGTTACAAAATCCTGATCCTTGTTACTGTAGCGTAGGAACCCCCATCTCTGCTCCGAGCACAATAATAATTAAAATAACCCCAATCCCTGTTTCCATAATGAAGGAACCCCCGCCCTGAGCACAGTAATAAATAAATAACCCTGATCCCTGTTTCCATAGTGTAGTGAATCCCCCTCCCCAGCCCCGAGCACAGTAATAAATAAAATAACCCATATCCCAGTTTCCATAATGTAGGGAACCCCCCCTCCCCAGCCCTGAGCACAGCAATAAATGAAATAACCCTGATCCCTGTTTCCGAGTGTAGGGACCCTCCCAGCCTCTAACACAGTAAGAAATAAAATAACATCGCTCCCTGTTTCACAGTATAGGAACCCCCCAGCCCTGATCAAAGTAATAAATAAAATAACCCCGACTGTTGTTTCTATAGTGTAGGAACCCCCAACTCCAATCACAGTAATAAATAAAATAACTCCGATCCCTGTTTCCATAATGTAGGGAACCCCCTCCTGCCCTGAGCACAGTAATAAAAAATAACCTAGATCGCTGTTTCCATAGTGTAGGAACCCCTACTCTGGTCCATATCACAGTAATAAATAAAATAACCCTAATCCCAGTTTCCATAGTGTAGTGACCCTCCCCCGGCCCTGAGCACAGTAATTTTTTTGATACTTAGTTTATTGAGTATTTTCCAGTGAAAAACTTCTGGTTGTGACTTACATACAGTATCATATCCAAAGTCCATCAACACTTACTAGCAGTATAAGACAACCATGTTATCTCATATACATTTTATACCTGTTCCGTTTTTTATATTTCATGCTTATTAAACCAAGTAAGAACATTCAAGATCACTTAATCCTAAAAATTAAAATATTATAAACAGACAACTTATACCTTTGGGGAGGTAAAAAAGTAAACCAGCATCCATACATTTCAGCATTACATTAGATTTGGTTTAAAACTGATACCTTTTGTGGAGTAGTACTAGACCCGTAGTGGGAGAGGGAAAAAAGGGGGAAGGAAGGGGGCATATATCTGACATAATTTATTTTGATCTATATTTCTCTTATATCCTCTGTTTATATAAGTCCCAGCGAGCCCATCTGTTTACGCATGCTTCATTACAGGGGTTAACAGCAATAGTGGTTCTTTCCATGATTTGAATTTGGTTTATTACACCCAACCATTCCCCTATCTCTGGAGGAGACTGCTGTAACAATTTCTTTGTTATGCCCTTCAGGGCCTCAATGCACAGCACCGTCCATAAGTATTGTCCTTCCTTTCCTTTATTGTTACCGGACATAAACCTAACACTATATTCTCCGGTCCTATCTCTGTTGCCAGGCCAAATATTTCTGTTAGATGTTGTTTAATAGTGCCCCAATGCACTGAGCACAGTAATAAATAAAATAACCCTGATCGCTGTTTCCATAGTGTAGGAAACCCCACTCCCCAGCCCAGAGCACAGTAATAAATGAAATAACCCCGATCCCTGTTTCCATAATATAGGGAACCACCCTCCCCGGCGCTGAGCACAGTAATAAATAAAATAACCCTGATCGCTGTTTCCATAGTGTAGGAAACCCCTCCTCCCAGCCCAGAGCACAGTAATAAATGAAATAACCCCGATCCCTGTTTCCATAATGTAGGAAACCCCCCTCCCTGGTCCTGAGTACAGTAAGAAATAAAATAACCCCGATCCCTGTTTCCATAATGTAGGAAACCCCACTCCTCAGCCCTGAGCACAGTAATAAATAAAATAACCCCGATCCCTGTTTCCATAATGTAGGGAACCCCGCTCCCTGGCCCACAGCACAGTAATAAATAACAAAAGCCTGATCCTTATTTCCATAGTATAGGGAACCCCCCCATCTCAGCTCCGAGCACAATAATAAATAAAATAACCCTGATTGCTGTTTCAACAGTGTAGGGAACTCCATTCTCCAGCCCCGTTCACAATAATAAACAACAAAAGCCTGACCCCTGTTTCCATAGTTTGGGAACCCCCGCCCGAGCCCAGAGCACAGTAATAAATAAAATAACACTGATCCCCGTTTCCATAGTGTAGGGAGCCCCCCCAGCCCCTAACACAGTAAGAAATAAAATAACCTCGATCCATTCCATAGTGTAGGGAACCCCCCTCCCCAGCCCCGAGCACAATAATAAGTAAAATAACCCTGATCCCTGTTTCCATAGTATAGGGATCCCTGCTCGCTGGCCCTGATCACAGTAATAAATAACAAAAGCCTGATCCTTGTTTCCGTAGTGTAGGGAACCCCCATCTCAACTCCGAGTACAATAATAAATAAAATAACCCCGATCCCTGTTTCCATAGTGTAGGGAACCCCTCTCCCCGGCCCTGAGCACAGTAAAAAATAATATAACCTCGATCCCTGTTTCCATAATGTAGGGAACATCCCTCCCAGCCCTGAGCACAGTAATAAATAAAATAACCCTGATCCCTGTTTTCATAGGGTAGGAAACCCCACTACCCGGCCCTGAGCTCAGCAATAAATAAAATAACCCCGATCCCTGTTTCCATAGTGTAGGGAACCCCCCTCCCTGGCCCTGAGCACAGTAATAAATAAAATAACCCCGATCCCTGTTTTCATAGTGTAGGAAACCCCCCTACCCAGCCCTGAGCACAGTAATAAATAAAATAACTCTGATCCCTGTTTCCATAATGTAGGGAACCCCCCTTCCCGGCCCTGAGCACAGTAATAAAAAAAATAACCCAGATCGCTGTTTCCATCGTATAGGAAACCCCACTCCTCGGCCCTGAGCACACAAATAAAATAACCCCGATCCCTGTTTGCATAATGTAGGGAACCCCCCTCCCCGGCCCTGAGCACAGTAATAAATAAAATAACCCCGATCCCCGTTTCAATACTGTAGGGAACCCCCTACTCTGGTCCCTATCACAGTAATAAATAAAATAACCCTGATCCCTGTTTCATAGTGTAGGGAACCCCCTACCCAGTGCTGAGCACAGTAATAAACAAAATAACCCTGATCTCTGTTTCCATAATGTAGGGCCCCCGGTCCCAATCACAGTAATAAATAAAATAACCCTGATCCCTGTTTCCATAATGTAGGGAACCAGCCTCCCCGGCCCTGAGCACAGTAATAAATAAAATAACCCCGATCGCTGTTTTCATAGTGTAGGAAATCCCCCTACCCAGCCCTGAGCACAGTAATACATAAAATAACCCTGATCTCTGTTTCCATAATGTAGGGAACCCCCTCGCCAGCCCTCATCACAGTAATAAATAAAATAACCCCAATCCCTGTTTCCATAATGTAGGGAACCCCCCCTCGCCGGCCCTGAGAACAGTAATAAATAAAATAACCCCGATTGCTGTTTCCATAGTGTAGGAAACTCCCCTCCCAGCCCTGAGCACAGTAATAAAGGAAATAACGCCGATCCCTGTTTCCATAATGTAGGAAACCCACCTCCCAGGCCCTGAGCATAGTAATAAATAAAATAACCCAGATCCCTGTTTTCACAGTGTAGGAAACCCCCCTACCTGGCCCTGAGCACAGTAATAAACAAAATAACCCTGATCTCTGTTTCCATAATGTAGGGAACCCCCTCCCCGGTCCCAATCACAGTAATAAACAAAATAATCCCGATCCCTGTTTCCATAATGTAGGGAACCCCCCCCTCGCCGGCCCTGAGCACAGTAATTAATAAAATAACCCTGATCCCTGTTTCCATAATGTAGGGAACCCCGTCCCAGCCCTCCTGAGCACAGTAATAAAAATAACCCCGATCCCTGTTTGCATAATGTAGGGAACCCCCCACCCCCGCCCTGAGCACAGTAATAAAAAAAATAACCCAGATCGCTGTTTCCATCGTATAGGAAACCCCACTCCTCGGCCCTGAGCACACTAATAAATAAAATAACCCCGATCCCCGTTTGCATAATGTAGGGAACCCCCCTCCCCGGCCCTGAGCACAGTAATAAAAAAAATATCCCAGATCGCTGTTTCCATCGTATAGGAAACCCCACTCCGCGGCCCTGAGCACACTAATAAATAAAATAACTCTGATCCCTGTTTGCATAATGTAGGGAACCCCCCTCCCCGGCCCTGAGCACAGTAATAAATAAAATAACCCAGATCGCTGTTTCCACAGTGTAGGGAACCCCCTACTCTGGTCCCTATCACAGTAATAAATAAAATAACCCTAATCCCGGTTTCCATAGTGTAGTGACCCCCACCCCCAGCCCTGAGCACAGTAAATTTTTTGATACTTAGTTTATTGAGTATTTTCCAATGAAAACTTCTGGTTGTAACTTACATACAGTATCATATTCAAAGTCCATTAACAGTTATTACCAGTATAAGACAACCATGTTATCTCATATACATTTTATACCTGTTCCGTTTTTTATATTTCATGCTTATTAAACCAAGTAAGAACATTCAAGATCATTTAATCCTAAAAATTAAAATATTATAAAACAGACAACTTATACCTTTGGGGAGGTAAAAAAGTAAACCAGCATCCATACATTTCAGCATTACATTAGATTTGGTTTAAAACTGATACCTTTTGTGGAAAGTAGTACTAGACCCATAGTGGGAGAGGGAAAAAAAAAAGAGGGAGGGGGGGGGGGGAGGGAGGAGGGCATATATCTGACATAATTTATTTTGATCTATATTTCTCTTATATCCTCTCTTTATATAAGTCCCAGCGAGTCCATCTGTTTACGCATGCTTCATTACTGTGGTTAACAGCAATAGTGGTTCTTTCCATAATTTGAATTTGGTTTATTACACCCAACCATTCCCCTATCTCTGGAGGAGACTGCTGTAACAATTTCTTTGTTATGCCCTTCAGGGCCGCAATGCACAGCACCGTCCATAAGTATTGTCCTTCCTTTCCTTTATTGTTGCCGGACATAAACCTAACACTATATTCTCTGGTCCTATCTCTGTTGCCAGGCCAAATATTTCTGTTAGATGTTGTTTAATAAAGCCCCAATGCACTGAGCACACTAATAAATAAAATAACCCCGATCCCTGTTTGCATAATGTAGGGAACCCCCCTCCCCGGCGCTGAGCACAGTAATAAATAAAATAACCCTGATCGCTGTTTCCATAGTGTAGGAAACCCCTCCTCCCAGCCCAGAGCACAGTAATAAATGAAATAACGCCGATCCCTGTTTCCATAATGTAGGAAACCCCCCTCCCTGGTCCTGAGTACAGTAAGAAATAAAATAACCCCGATCCCTGTTTCCATAATGTAGGAAACCCCCCTCCCTGGTCCTGAGTACAGTAATGAATAAAATAACCCCGATCCTTGTTTCCATAATGTAGGGAACCACCCTCCCCGGTCCTGAGCACAGTAATAAATAAAATAACCCCGATCCCTGTTTCCATAATGTAGGGAACCACCCTCCATGGTCCTGAGCACAGTAATAAATGAAATAACCCCGATCCCTGTTTCCATAATGTAGGGAACCACCCCTTACCGGCCCTGAGAACAGTAATAAATAAAATAACCCTGATTGCTGTTTCCATAGTGTAGGAAACTCCCCTACCAGCCCTGAGCACAGTAATAAAGGAAATAACGCCGATCCCTGTTTCCATAATGTAGGAAACCCGCCTCCCAGGCCCTGAGCACAGTAATAAATAAAATAACCCCGATCCCTGTTTCTATACTGTAGGGAACACCCCTCCCAGGCTATGAGCACAGTAATAAATAAAATAACCCCGATCCTTATTTCCATAGTGTAGAGAATCCCCCTCCCCAGCCCCGAACACAGTAATAAATAACAAAAGCCTGATCCCTGTTTCCATAGTGTAGGGAACCCCCCCTTACCAGCCCCGATCAGAATAATAAATAAAATAACTCGATCCTCGTTTCCACAGTGTAAGAACCACCCCCCAGTCCTAAGCACATTAAGAAATAAAAAAGCCTGGTCCCTGTTTCATAATGAAACCCTTCTTCGCCTTGCGTTGTAATAAATAACAATAACTACAGTCGCTGTTTCCATAGTGTAGAGAACAGCTCCTTCCTAGCCCTGAGCACAGTAAGAAATAAAAACAATCGAGTCCTGTTTCCATGGTGTAGTGTTTCCTCACCCGGTAACCCATCACTCACACCCCCCATCTCGACCCATGCGTAGACTGGCACAGTTCTTCTCACCCTGCCATGACCACCAGCCACTGACCGATCGGTACAGAGTGCGCACAGTAACAGTAGCACTCATTGGTTGTCTTAACAACCAATGAGCATGTACTATTTACTGTACGTATGCGGGTACCAATCAATAGCGACTGGCCATGGAGGGTGAAAAGTATGCTCAATCACCAGCACAGGTAGGGATGCGGTGCAGGTGGTGGTTACTGGCTACCGGGTGGGGTGGGGCAACTCTACACTATGGAAGCAAGATTTGTATTGTTTTTATTTCTTACAGTGATCGGGGCCAGGGAGGAGGATTCCCTAGACTATGGAAACAGCGATTGGGGTTGTTTTATTTCTTACTGTGCTTGGGGCTGGGAGGGGTTTCCCTACACTACGGAAACAGGGATCAGGTTATTTTACTTATTACTGTGCTCGGGGCTTGAAGGGGGTTCCCTACACTATGGAAACAGGGATCAGGCTTTTGCTATGTATTACTGTGATTGTGGCCGGGGATGGGGGTTCCCTGCACTATGGAAAGACGGATTGGGGAGTTCTTACGTATTTTACAAAGATTGGGGCTTGTGGGGCTGGCCCAGTACATTCTGCCAGACACAGCCATGCAATGAGCCATAATGGGCATGCAAATGTCCCCTTGCGTCCTGCATGCCCGATGGCTCATTTATGTTTGGCTGAATATCACCTTGGGGCAGCGGGCGATACTGATACGCACTCACGCATTCCCTATGGGTGGTCTTCAGCCCTGCACTCTGGATGCGTTGCGCCATACATGGCGGCCGCTTGCTGTGCACCGTGCATCCATGGTCCAGTATTCAAACAGATTGCGCAACCATGCAATCTGTTTGAATATGGCCCAGAGACAGCTGGCCCATCTTATTTGTGTGATGCATCATTTTGCGCATGCAGCTGGACGGCTATGAATGTATCTCCTTAAATATAGGACATCCAAACCTTTACACATGTCCAAATATTTTAAAACCCCATTGAAGAATTTTAGGAGTTTCGTCTGACAAGATCTACCATAAACAAATCCATGTTGTTTACTATCCAGTAATAAATGACAGAATTTCACCTTTCTTTTTTAAACTTGTATTTTACTTAATTTTCAAAAAGAAAATCACAGATTGCAAAACTATTTTGCCATACGCAGTATTCAAATCAAATCAAAATTTATTTCTAAAGCGCTTTTCAAAACCAAAGCGCATTTACAATACAAAACAAACATTTAGTCCGATAAAACTTAAGAGTAAAAAGGCAGCAGTAATAAAACTAAGCAGTATCCCCAAATGCCAGGCCAAATAAATATGTTTTCAGTGAGGATTTAAAGGTCTCGATGGACATGCACTCTCTAATCCGACGAGGTAGAGAATTCCACAGGGTTGGGGCTACAAAAGAAAAAGCCCTAGCACCTGATGTCTGAAGGCGGACCCTTGGCACCTCTAGCAATCCCTCACTGGCAGAGCAGAGTGGGCAGAGGGGGCAGTAAGGCCGAAGGAGGTCTTGCAAGTAACCCGATCCCTGTCCGTGTAGGGTCTTATAGGTCAGCAATGTGACCTTGAAGGTAATCCTCCATCACACCGACAGCCAGTGCAGTTGACGCAGCACTGACATAACATGGCTATTCCTTGACAATCCCGTCAACAACCTGGTCACAGCGTTCTGCACCAGCTGCAGGTGATGATGATCCACCCCCAGTAACCCTAGGTATAGAGCATTGCAGTAATCAAGACGAGAAGACATAAAGGCGTGAACCAGTGTAGGAAGGTCCTCGGGTGGAACAAGGTGCTTTATCTGGGTGATGTTCCTCAGATGATTAAATGAGGACTTGACAAGTGCTGACACCTGTGCTTTTAGCGTCAGTTCTTTATCAAGCACAATGCCCAGATTCCGCCACCCATTCAGAAGGTCTCAACTGGTTACCCCCTAGCACGCGGCCAGACAGTTGCCCAGGAGTCAGCTTCTCAACTCGCTGACCTGGGTCCACCACCAACACCTCAGTCTTATCTGGATTTAGTCTCAACCAGTTAGCACTTATCCAGTCCTGAATCGCAGTGAGGCAGTTGTTAAAGACCGAGATCACACCATTCTGTTCGGGTACAAAGGACATGTAGAGTCGAGTATCATCTGCACAGCAGTGAAAACTCAGCCCATACCGCCTTATAATGTCTCCCAACGGCAACATGTACACCATGAACAACATGGGGGGCAGCAAGGAACCCTGTAGCACCCCACAAGGCAGGGAGAAGGGGGCCGCAGAAAAAATCGTCAACACCAGCCTCTGTCCTGCCTGTGAGGAAAGAGTGAAACCACCTTAAGACTATATCTGACAGTCCACAGAGTAGCCACAGACATTCCAGCAACACCCCATGATCCATGGTGTCAAATGCTGCAGAGAGATCAAGGACGACCAAGACTGAATGACTCCTCTGATCCCTTGCTATTTGGAGATCATCAAGTACTTGAACCAATGCCGTCTCGGAACTATGTCTCTTCTTGAAACTGGACTGGAGAGGATCATAGATTTTGTGGGTGGTAAGAAAGTTCTCGAGTTACAATGTGACAACCTTCTTGATAACCTCGCCCAAAAAGGGCAGGTTAGAGACCGGTCTGTAGTTCGCAAGACAGTCTGGGTCACAGGAAGATTTCTTTAAAAGGGGTGTCACCACAGCCTCCTTCAGGGGGTCCAGGAACACCCCCTGGTCCAGCAAGCACCAGACTATCTCAGCAAGGATCGGGCTGATGACATCCATACATCCCACAAGGAGATGAGTTGGACCGGGATCCAAACTACAGTAAGTCGGTCGCAAACCCTGAAAAATCTTCATGATATCCACGATCACTGGCTGGACGAAATCTGTCCAGACAGACCGGGTGCCTGTGCCCTCGCATCGACCGCTGCCGTACTCATTTGAACAAGTCAATCAGATCTCTGACCTGATGGAGGACACCTTATCTGCAAAGAATTGATTGAACTCATCATACTTTAATTGTGAAAAAGCTCTCTAGCCCCAAAGGCAGGCTGGATTGCACAGCCTGTCCACGGACTGAAAGAGCTGAGCCAGTCGATTCCTTGCAGCAGCAATCTCCTTGGACAGGAATTCCGCCTTCTTATGGGAGATATCGGATTCACCAGCTGCATACACAGTTCATTGGACCAGGGTAACCTTGTTGGCACGGCCTTTATTGATCTAATAAAGGCCTTTGACATGGTCAGTCACTCCCTACTACTTCAACAACTCACCACAATAAGTCTCTCTAACCCTGCTACTAACTGGTTCAAAAGCTATCTAGCTGATCGTTACCAACAGGTAAAAAAAGATTGGAAACATCACATCTGGGTCCCTGCCAGTACACTGTGGGGGCCCCAGGGGGTCAATCCTAGGACCCCTCCTTTTCAGTATCTTTCTAAATAGCCTGCCTCGATCATGTGACCAACGGATACTTCTCTATGCAGATGATGCTGTTATTTTTACTTCTCAACATGACCCTCACACCCTAAACTATCAGCTACAACATGCTTTTAAACAAACTGAAGATTGGTTCAGAGCCCACAATATGGTTCTGAACTATAAAAAGACAAAAGTAATGCTTTTTAGTGGTGCTAGAAGCAAACACAAAGCAACATCCCTTAACATCACTAACTGCGCAGGGGTTTCACTTGAACAAGTGGAGCAATTCAAATACCTGGGGGTTACGCTTGACTGTTCCCTTTCCTATGCAGAACACATTGAGAATGTGGCCAAAACAGTCAACATAAGAACTGGGCTCCTGCACAGGCACAAGAAATGCCTAACACCTGAAGCACTCCAAACCGCAATCCATAGCACAATTGTCTCCGTCATCAACTATGGATTGGTCATATACAGCTCAGCCACTCCCACCTCACTACGTAGGATAACAGTAGCCCTAAACAAAGCCTGCAAACTGCTCACCAATTCCCCCCCCCCGACTAACGTATTATACATGTGACCTTTGTGAGCAAGCTGGGTGGCTGGGCAACTTGAAAACAGTATACAATATCAAACCTGCCTCTTAGCTAAAAAAATCACTACTCGGACTTCAGCCTCCTGGAGTCACAAGCCTATTAAGCTTATTCACAGGCCCACACCACACCAGGAACTCTGACCATCACATTCTCACCATCCCTCACTGCAGAACCTCCCAAGGGCAGAGGTCATATGCCTACCGGGCACCACTTTGACTCAATAACCTCGGCACTGAACTTAATGCCATGCAGAGATTGGGGCTTTTCAAGACCAAGCTAAGACAACACCTACTGAAGAAAAGTTCCTGTGACTGTACTTTCTAATTACTCCACACGCACCCACTTCTGACCTGGTCTTATTCACCTTTCAGGTTATTACCAACTCCTCGCTACTCCTACTTTGTCCTTCTACCCTGAATTGTCCCCATTTTTGCCCTGCAATACCCTGCACTCTCCTCACCCACCTCACCCTAAATAGTCGTCATGCCGGCCCCCCACTCAGTGCCCCCTACTCTCCTTTCTGGATAGCTCCTTACAGTCTTTTACCTGACAATGCCACCTAGGCTGCTACTGTTACCTGAATTATCCTAGTGTTAAAACCATCTCTGTTTCCTATTTACAATGTATTTTTGTCTATGTTTACTCGCCTAGCTAGATACTCCTAAACCCACAATGTATGTATACCCACCCTTTACGATGTGAAACCTTTGTAAAAGAGCGGCTTCCCACTCAAAAGGTATTGTAATCCAAGACTGAATAAATAAAATAAAAAAAGAAGCACACACACACAAAAAAAGTGTTTTTTCCAGTGGTGGTAAACAGCGCACTCGGGGGCTGTTTAGCACTGCCAAAACCGTTTGAATATACTGCTGCGTTGTTATGCATGAGTGACTCCCTCATTTGCATCTGCACAGCTTGCATCTGCGCAGCAGTATGGCTAGCATGATCACACTGCTGGCTTTGGGCAGGTTCTGGAGGCCTCCGAATATGGCCCTGCCTGGAGTGTTGGTGCAATTCCAAGTTAATGCGGGCGCTAACTCGGTTAGACCTGTGCTAACCTTTTGAATATGGGGCCCTTTGGAGAACGCAAGCTATTCAGAAAAGAAAAATAACATATTCTAACAGCTAGTGATCACACAGAAAAAATGCACTAAAAACTAACTACATTTCTAAACAGAGTAGACTCTTCCCCACTGGGATCTCGTGTATATTGTGGCAACTTCAAACACGGGATGTTGCAAGTCCAATGTTCCAGCATAAATGACTTCCTCAGAGACACATGGTCAGAATATCCAGGGTACGCCAGCCCACTAACTTGCATCATCAGCCCTGCCTCTCTGGCATACACCTTGGACATCCTCTTGCTCTTGGAGCTCACTTCCACTACAAAACTAGACTAAACCGGATTTGTATATTCACTTCGGCTTGCACTGTAATCAGTACTAGCTGCATGGCTCAAAACATCTTGCCTAGACCTTGGCCCTGTTTACATTCAAAACCTGTCTTTTTTTATGAAAGGACTCAGTCACCTCAAAACAAAACCCTTTAGGTCAAACGATTTCTGATACCCATTTGTGTGGGGAAATATTTAGCATGCATACTAGTTCACAGTCGTGTGGACACAAGTTGAAACTGACTGGAAGGAGGCTCAGAAGGAACATGATAAAGTATTATTTTATAGAAAGGGTGGTGGAGGATTGGAACAGTCTGCCTACTGAAGTGGTGGGTGCTAAAACTGTTGGTGGGTTCAGGCATGGCTGGGATAGAATGAAGGGTATAGTGGTTGCTTGGGGCAGTAGAAGCTGGGATGGAATGGGGGGGGGGAGGATGAGTAGGGCTAAGACCCTGGAGGGACAATAGGTCCCAGGGCTAAATAGAAAACTTAGGCAGACTGGATGGACCGCTGATCTTTTTCTGTGATCATTGTCAATGTTTCTGTGTTACCCACACCCACTTGTTCTCCCAGGAACAGCAGATTGGAAAGAAACTGTAATCTCATTTTCCACATACCTCCCCCATGACTTAAATATTTTTACACAGAAAATAGAAAGTACAATTATTAAAAAAAAAATCCTGGGTGTTATATCCATCACATCTCCATCCCTCAAACAAATAAATGAAAGAGCATCTTAAAAGATGGTTTTCATGTTAGCAGGTTTGCTCTGCCTGCTATGTCCCAGTTCTTTCTCTCATTTAACAATTCATTAGTTCTTTAAGGTACCTCCCTTTTTTTACTGAACCACTGGTTACTGCCTAGACAAACCATCTGCATTGCCATTCTATAACCCACTGTGATGCCTAATGTCCATGTTATAGGTCAGGGTCCAGATAATTTTTAGGACTGGGAAGTATTTACTGTTAGCTTCTTTCACCTGGAAGTATCTTCATCTACATTAACATACTAACGTACTAAGATGCCAGCAGAATAGGCCTAATGGTCTATCAAGTCTGCTCAAAAATCAGCACCCAGTCAGGACACCATCGCTGCCCTCCCCACCTCCCCCGTAAATCCCCCTGACCCCTTCCCCATTGGAGTTACATCCGTTGACCTGGCTTGGACCCACCACCCCTTCTAAACAAAGTCTCAAACCCACTAGGTGCCCATAGCCACTGACTCTTTGATATTGCTGTGGAGTCCTGAGATACTTCCCTACTCACTGCCACGTATGTGCTAATGCTGTTTTCTGTCCCTGTCTCTCTGCTTACATTCTGTTGATGTGTGGATCCATGACTGGTAGCAAATGCATGGTGCCACCAGTTGTGTGCATATGTACCAACATGCTGTAAATGTGCAGGGTGGGAAACAAATTCTTAAAGTCAGAAAGGGGGAGTAAATTATGTGAGAATGGTAGTAAAATGCTCCTTTACTCCCTTATCTGTTCCCCTGTTGTAGGACTGCAGCATCAGGCTTCAGCTTAACAATTTGGGGTTTTGACCACTGGTCCTGTGGAAACATATGAGGAGGTTGTGGTCAGTGACCAGTATGAACACCTTCCCATACGAATTGGTTATAGCTTCTACAGAGCCCAGACTATACCAAGACACTCTCTCAATTGTGCTGTAGGCCTCCTCTCTGGGCAGCTGCTTCCTGCTGGCTGTTCCTCACCCATGTGCATGACCGTACTCAGAACCACCCCAGCTCATGATCAAATGCATCCATGAGCACAGTGAACTTCAGAGAATAGTCAGGGCTTGTAAGCATAGGTGCCTGACACAGCGCCTCCTTCAGCTGGCAGAACCCTGTCTCACATGGATCTGTCCACTGAACTTTTTCTTGCATTTTCTTCCTAGTAAGATCAGACAGGGGTTTGGCCATACTACTGTAGTTTGGCACAAACGTTTGATAGCAATCTGCATTCCCATGGAAGGCCTGTACTTTCCTCTTTGTGGTGGGTGTGGCCCATCCCTGTATGGCTCCAATATTTACTGGCTCAGGCTGGATGCACCCACTCCCTACCCTGTGCCCAAGGTATCACACCACTACCATCCTTATTTGCCACATCTCCATCTTGACTGTCAGCCCAGCAGCCTTGAGTCGTCGAAGCACCTCAGACACATGCCTGACCTGATCTTCTCATGTGTGGCTGTAAATGGCGTTGTTGTCTAGGTATGCCAGTGCAAAGTTCCCTGCCAAGACAGAATGCAGTCCATGAGCCACTGAAAGATCACTGGTTCATTTTTCATCCTGAATGGCATTACTTGAAACTCAAATAGGCCAAATGGAGTGATGAAGACCAATCTCTCTCTGGCTTCGGGGTCAAGGGTACCTGCCAAAGTGAAATTTAAATACCTGTAAATTTTCTTTCTCTGACTGCTGGTCGCAGGGCTGTCGTGCCACTGGAATATTTCCTCCTGGGCTTCCGTAGAGGCAGGAAGTAGACTTCTGACAGAGAAGCACAGGTTCAGCCTCATACGGATTGTGCCAGTAGGTTCCAAAGCAGAAACATTCCAATCACCAAACTGGACAATCCACCTAAATGGAGTGCAAAAAAATAATGGTAACTGAGAACAAACATTAGGGCTCACTAGTTAATATTAAAATTCTGAGAAACTGAGGGGGCTCCAGCCCTGTGACCAGCAGTTGGAGAAAGAAAATGTACAGGTACTTAAATTTCATTTTCTCTTTCCTAGTGCTGGTCACAAGGCTGTCATATCACTGGGACATAAAACAGCACTGATACTATGATACCCAAAGGTGGGCATGAAAAGTCAGTTACAGCCTGTAAGATTCTATTGCCAAAGGATACAACCATGGAAGCAGTCATGTATAAGTTGTAAAATTTTGTAAAAATGTGTAGGGTAGTTCATGTGGCCACCCAGCAATTGCCAGATGGAGATGCAGCCTTAACTTTTGCTCATGATGTGATCAGCACTCTTGTGGAGTGGGCTTTCACAGGTCCTGGCAACAGCATCACTGCCCAGTGATATAAGAGAGAAATCGCTGATCTAATCCATCTTGCCACAGTGTCCTTTGTAGCCTTCTTGCCTTGGTTCTGACCTTATGTGAGCACAAGAAGATTCACAGTCTATGAACTGGTTTGTTACTCTGGAGGTAAGGTTTCAATGCTGTCCTAGGATCAGGATTGCGCAGTTCCCTTTCCTTGTCATTCCTATGCTTGGGGAAAAAAGGCCTAAAGAATTAGTTCCTGGTTACAATAAAAAGCTGAAGTCACTGTCAGCAGGAATTATGGGCTAGTGCGCATTACTACAGAATCCTGATGAAATACAGTATATAGTTCTTTGAATGAGAGTGCCCCAAAATTGCCAGCTCCCTTTGCAAAAGTAATGGCAATTAGGAAGGCAACTGTAATCATAAGGCAAAGAAGTGACAGCTCTACTAAGAGCTCAAAAGGTGACTTGGTGTGGGCCTGAAGAACCAGAGTTATGTGCCACAGTGGAACAACTGGTTTATAGGAAGGCATCATGACAACACAGCTCACTGGACTAGGCCGACATGAGGGTGAAACCTGAGGAAGTCCCCTGATTCTACAAGTAGCAGGGCTCCCAGAGCAGCTTCTTAAACTAGAAACATGGCTGGTTTCAGATCTTTATTGAGCTCATCCTCGACAAACTATAAAAGGACTGGAAAAGACAATGCCCAGCCAACCCCAACCCTACCTTTAAGCAAGAACAGATTTTTTTCTAATCTTCTGAAATAAACTTTTGAAGTTGTCATCGGGAAGCTATCATCACCTCAATAATGTCCTAAGAATACCCCGATTTCCTAAAATCTCCTTTGCATCCCACATACCAAGAGGGACAGGTTGTGTGGATTTGAATGCATTATGAGACCCTGATGTAGCAGGTCCCTGTGGAAGAGGAATCTAATGAGGTGGCCATTGCCATGTGGAGCAAGTAGGGAAAACAGTCAGCGTGGCCAATATGGGTTACCAAGATGAGTGCTTGTCTTGTGCTACCTTGTTAGTTAGTTAAAAATGTATTTTTTGACAGGATAAAAACTTTAGGCCAAAGGCCTACTTAAAGTTGTCCTGTATGCAATACAAAGGATCATAATGCTGAAACACTAGAGGATCACATAAGGGAGATAACTGATAAAACATATAGGAATGAATGAACAAATTATCACAAATGATGGTAGGGTTGGAATAAAATGATAGGCTGCCTTATGTACTGTATGAGCACTACAGAACCAAATGATGGGGCTTTTAAATGCTTTAAATGTAAACAAAATGAGGACCTTGCTTTGGAAATAGGCTTATTTAGTACTAGATTAAGTGCACTTGAAAAAAGCCACATAGAAACGTCTAGACGTATTGCACAAACAACATTAGGGGACAGCAGGAAAGAGAATAAAACTGCTGATGAGAGTACACAAACACTATTAAATAATGCTTTACAATTAATGACAGTAGATCAAAAGGAAAACAGGTTTACAGATGCAACTAGTAAGAAAAGGGCAAGAGAAGAAGAGTCTAGTTGTGACTCAGAAAATAATTGGTATGAGGTCCAAAATAGGAAAGCCATAAAGAAGGGCAGAAAGGCTACGCATTTTGAGATTCCTACATATAATAGCTTTGATCCCCTAGTTGACCTGTCAGACATACAGGACACTACTTCCTCAATTGATAATGTAGGTGAAATTTCCGAGAATAGTATTTCTCAAGATACAGTCATAGGTAACATTTGCAGAATGGAGCAAAGTACCAATGACAGTACCCATAATCTTATGGAGATAGATACAACAACTACCCTAGGGACCAAACAACTATTTGTACTGGGAGACTCATTGGTTAAGCAGTTAGATAGACAGATATATGAACCAGATAAGACTAATAGAACAATGTCTTGTTTCAGAGGGGTGAAGATAGGGGACATCGCAAGGATGGCTAGGCAAATCTTGCATAATAGTGGCAAAGATCCCCTTGCTATTGTCCATGCAGGGGCTAATAATATAATTTTTTTTTTTTTTATTTTAGTTTTTGTTGACCGGGTAAGTGCACTAGACAAATCCTGCCTATTTACAGGCACGATCTGGGGAAGGGGGATACAGATGAATGCCAACTGACCTTGAACCAGCAGATTAAGCTGTAATGCATAATAATAAAAATAATGCATCAGGATATTCAGAGGATTAAAGAGGAATATGTAGGGCTCATTAATATTCTGTCAGAGTTAAACTGTGAGATAGTCTTATCTGAAATACTACCAATACCAAGGGTGATTACATATACAGAACAGAAAATTAAACATGTCAACAACTGGTTAAAGATATGGTGTCTTAATCAATTGGATGTATAACGCATTGGGAAGACTTCAATGGTGCAAGAGATCTCACTTGTAAAGATGGGCTTCACCTAAACAAGAAAGGCTCCTTCTTGTTGGGCCAACAAATACATGCTCACATAACAAAATATTTCAACTAAGACGGGGGATGTACTTCATGAAAGAAAATATCTAAACAAACTCAGGAAATTAATAGTAATGGAAATAAACAGAATTGTAGTCAGAACAATAGAACTCAAAAGACTAGTGAAATAACAACAAAGGTACAGGTGACTGAGAATAAGTTTATGGAACTAAAAGTCCTTCTTGTAAATGCAAAAAGTCTAAGGAACAAAATTGACGAACTTAAATACATCCTAAATAGAGATAGTATTGACATCTGCGGGGTAACAGAGACCTGGTTCACAAACTCTAATTGGGGAACAGATATCCCTGGTTATACTGCTATCATAAAAATAGGGCTATATAAAAAGGAGGTGGAGTTGTGCTTTATATAAAGGACAGTTTAAATGGTTATGAAGTCACAGATCAAGAAAACGTAATAACCAATAGTGAAATAATTCAGGCAAAAATGAAAGTTGAGAATAAATGTTTAGATATATATCTATGTTATCGATCCCCAAATCTGGATATTGAAGGTAATAATAACTTTGTGGACCTCACTGAGAATATAAAAGGCTATGAAGATCTAGTACTGATGGGAGATTTTAATTTGCCTACCATATCTTGGCATGACTTAAAAGGGAGAAGTGAACTGGACAATACATTTATAGATATTATTTCACAGCATGATCTTGAACGACTAGTTAAGGAACCTACTAGACAACACAACACACTTGATTTGATATTTACAAACATAAAATACTCTGCAGAATCCCTGAAAGTTCAAGAACCACTAGGGGATAGTG
Organism: Neoceratodus forsteri; assembly: GCA_016271365.2. Lineage (NCBI taxonomy): Eukaryota > Metazoa > Chordata > Ceratodontiformes > Ceratodontidae > Neoceratodus > Neoceratodus forsteri. The sequence goes on from CM028137.1 coordinate 819,386,178, forward strand.
ACCATTGTATGGTCTCCTGGTCCTTTTAGTATTATAATAACACTATAAAACATGGTATTACAAAAACAAAAAATTTCTATAGAGCAAACTACCCAAGGATCAAAAAATATTTGACAGAATGGAATTAGGAAAGATATCTACATAATTAAAGTACTGAAATAATGTGGAGCATCATTAAAAAGAAAGCCGAGTATTGTATAGATACATGGGTACCTGACAGGAAAAAAATACAGTAAAAGTAAAAAAAGAGTTCCTCTGTGGCTCTCAAGAGACATAAAGAAGTTAATTAAGAAAAAGAAAACAGCATTTAACCAATATAAGAAAAAACAAACAGAGGAGAGCTGGCAAAGATTTAAGGTAAGGGCAAATAGAATGAAAAAGGTTCTAAGAACAGCAAAGGAAACATAGAAACATAGAAACATAGAAGTTGACGGCAGATAAGGACCGCAAGGCCCATCCAGTCTGCCCATTTCTTTTTCTATCTTATAAATGTGCCATTGGCCTTTGCTCTGTCAGTGACCTATCTATTCATAGTCATTTGTATTGCTCCCTTATGCCTATCCCATGCCTGTTTGAAGCCCTGCACTGTATTCATAGCCACCACTTCTTGTGGTAAGCCATTCATGCATCTACCACCCTTTCTGTGAAAAAGAATTTCCTCACATTCCCTCTTAATCGGCCTCCTCTAATCTCATGCTGTGTCCTCTTGTCCTGCTATTTTCTTATATTTAAACATGTTAGACTCTTTCACCTTGTTTATGCCCTTAAGGTGTTTGAATGCCCTCGATCATATCACCTCTCTCCTCCTTTGCTCAAGGGTATACATATTGAGCTCCGTTAATCTGTCCTCATATGTCTTCTGATGCAGTCCTTACCATTTTGGTTGCCTTCTCTGGACTGCCTCAATTTAGTTAATGTCCTTTTGAAGGTGTGGCCTCCAATACTGCCGCAGTACTCCAGATGGGGCCTAACCAATGTCTTGTACAGGGGATTATTACCTCCCTCTTACGACTTGTGATACCCTACTAATACACCCTAACACCCCCTAGCCTTACCTACTGCTTTAGAGGTCTGCTTGGATGATTTCAGGTCATCAGTGATGATGATGCCCAAGTCTCTTTCTTCCTTTGTGACTGCTAGCAACTCCCCTCCCAGCCTATAAGTGGCTTCAGGGTTTCTCTTCCCTATGTGCATGATTTTGCACTTCTTTGCATTAAATCCCAGTTGTCACTCTTCTGACCATATTGCTAGTTTATCCAGATCTCTTCTCATTCTGCCCACCCCATCTGGATCATCTACTCTGTTGCAGATCTTGGTGTCATCTGCAAACAGACAAGCCTTACCCTCTAGTCCATCTGTGAGGTCACTAATGAAGATGTTGAATAGGACTGGCCTCAGGACTGATCCCTGAGGTACCCACTTGTGACTTGCATCTCTTCTGACTGTATACCATTTACCACCACTCTGTTTTCTGCCAGTCAACCAGTTTGCCACCCAGTTGACCAACTCTGACCCACCCCGAGCCTACCTAGCTTATTTATCAATCTTCATGTGGAACAGTGTCAAAAGCTTTGCTGAAGTCAAGGTAGGCGACATCAACTGCTCCCCTTGGTCCACCACTCTGGTTACCCAGTCAAAGAAATCTATGAGATTAGTTTGACAGGACCTCTTTGTAAACCCATGCTGTCTTGGATCCTGTGCCCCTATGGATTCCAGGTGTTGCACTATCCTTTCCTTAAGGAGTGCCTCCATAATCCTGCCCACTACTGAGGTAAGACTGACCGGGTCTGTAGTTCCCGCCTCCTCCCTGCTACCACTCTTGTGGAGTGGGATCACATGAGCCCTTCTCCAGTCTTCTGGGACCTCTCCTGTGCTCAGAGACTCACTAAACAATTCTGCTAATGGCTCTGCTAGTTCCTCCTTTAGCTCCTTAAGTACCCTGGGATGTATGCCATCAGGTCCCATTGCCTTATCCACCCTGAGCTTAGCAAGCTCTTGTAGGACCCTTTCTTTTGTGAAGGGAGTAGTGCTCACCTCCCTCCCCCCTGTGTCCATGATGCTGAGCTGTGGGCCCTGCCCTACCTTCTCTTCAGTAAATACTGAGCAAAAATATCTATTTAGGATAGATGCCTTTACAGGGTCCTCCTCCTCACTTGCTTCCTTTTCTCCATTGCTTAGCAATACCCTCTGACTTTCTCCTTTCACTAATGTATCTATAGAAAGTCTTGTCACCTTCTTTTACTGTTCGTGCTAGTGTTTCCTCAGTTTGGGACTTTGCCTGCCTTACCTGCTTCCTTAGGGCAGTTTGGTATGCCTCCCTATCTTCATCCCGCTGTGTTCCCTTATATTTCCTGAAGACCAGCCTTTTGGCTCTGACCTTTTCTGCTACTGTATTTGAGAACCAAAGTGGTTTCCTTCTTCTTGCACTTCCTTTTCTGTCTAACACAATGGGATGTTGCTTCAAGTATTGCATCCTTAATGCTTGCCCACTTTGCCTGTACCTCCTCACCTGTGTTTCTTTTTGCCAGGGCTAGCTTAACTCTGTTGGCCATCTTATCAAAGTCAGCTCCTCTGAAGTCCCATATTTTTGCCTTGGAATGGGTTTATTTAGATGTAGTAGCCAAATTGAACCATACCATGTGATGGTCACTGGCCCCCAGGTGACCTTCTACCTGGAGATCTGTGATCCCTTCTTTGTTAGTCAGTACTAGATCTAGGATAGCCCTGTCTCTTGTGGGTTGCTGTATCAGTTGTTTGAGGCCCTCCCCCTGCAGGGAATCCACTATGAGTCTAGTTCTGGCAGATGTTCCTGCTGGTATTGACCAATCTGTATCTGGCATGTTGAAGTCTCCCATTATCAGAACCTCCCCTTTAGCTGTCATGTTTTGTATATCTTCTAACAGTAATGTGTCTATGTCCTCCCCCTGGTCTGGGGGCCTGTAGACAACCCCAGTTCTTATGGCTGTCCCATTTCCAAACCTTGAATATAACCTAGCAACAGTGACAAAGGACAATAAAAAACAATTTTTTAACCATATAGGATCCTTGAAAGGTAATAAATCTAAGGTAGAGCCATTAATGAAGGATGATACCCTAATATGGGATGAACAAAAAATGGCAGATGTGTTTAATTCCTACTTCTTAAGTAGATACAAAATGAAAGAAGATGTGGAATCAGGAATAGATGAGGTGCCGGAAACACCAATGTTTTTTTACTAAAAAGGATCTACCTAATATTATAGAACACATTAAAATAAATGCTTCTGCAGGTCCTGAAGAGATCCCTAACAAATTCCTACAAGAAAAAGTGAATGATCAGAAATATTACTCTTACTATTCAACACATCAATAAGAGAGGGTGTGACAGTAACCGATTGGAAGATAGCGACTATCATACCAATTCATAAAGATAAATCCAAACAGAATGTGACTAATTATAGACCTATCAGTCTAACCTCATGCATTAGTAAGATTACATCATTTCATTAAAAATTAATAACTGTAATAGTTGGATGTATAAATTTGCAGACGATTGTAGGCTGGGGTCAGTAGTTAAAAATGCAGAACATAAGGTTACCTTACAACATGCCCTGGACTCAATACTTGAATGGACTAACCTAAATAAACTGGTATTAAATATAGCCAAATGTAAGGTTATGCATCTAGGTAAAAACAATAAAGAAGAGACATATCTACTGGATAGTACCCCCTTGGGGGATGTGAAAGAGGAAAGAGATTTGGGGATTACGGTCACTAATGATCTAAAGTTTAGATCACATTGCAGGATTCAACTTAGAAAAGCAACCCAAAATTTAAATTGTATACTTAAACATATAGCTAGCAGAGATGGAAAGGTACTGATTCCATTCTATAGTGCGCTGGTTAGACCACACTTGGAGTACTGTGTTCAGGTTTGGTCACCATAAAATAGGGAAGATATTATAACCTTAGAGGGGGTGCAGAGAAAATTAACAAAACAAATAAAAGGATTAAAGAATAAAAGCTATTACGATAGATTGGTCAGTCTAAATCTATTTTCTTTATATTATCGTAGATTAAGGGGAGATCTTTGTTTACTTTACAAAATTTTGAAGGATGAAGTCCTCCTGGATGAATTGGGTCTTATACATAATTTAGGTAGGACTAGTACCAGAAAGCATAAAAAACAATTATATCAGCAAACCTGGAATCACAATTTTCGAAAACATTGGTACAGTTGTAGAGTAGTTGGAGTATGGAATGATCTTCCATCTAATATTGTTGACAGTACTGCCATGAATGAGTTTAAGAGAGGTTTGGATCATCACTTTGGAAATAATACATTTTTATTTTAAATTATGGATAGGCAAGCCTAATAGGGTAGGATTCTATCTTCTGGCTTGAACATACCTATGATTATGGAACGTTTAGTGCAAAATAAAATCAATGAGCATATTGCTCATAATGGAAATGTAGACATCACGCTGTATGGATTCACAATGGCTAGATCACGTCCGAGTAACCTGATAAACTTTTTTGAACCAGTTAGTAAAGCACTGGATAATGCATTACCAGTGGCCGTTCTATTTTTGGACTATCAAAAAGCATTTGATACAGTTTCTCATAGGGTTTTGATTGAGCAACTGGTAAAACTGAATTTACATCCTAAAATTGTTAGGCGGATAAGCACTTGGTTGAAGGGCAGAATGCAATGAGTAAAAATTACTGGACATAAGTCAGACTGGGGTACAGTTACCAGTGGGCTACCTCAGGGCTCGGTATTGGGCCCAGTCTTGTTTAACATTCTGATTGCCAGTATGAGAACTACAAATAATGTATGGATCAATAAGTACGCAGATGATGCCAAACTAGGATGCATCATGAATGACAAACCTTCGGTGGAAATGTTACAAACTAATCTGAATAATTTGGCATTTTGGGCAACAGAAAATAAATTAACATTCAACACAGATAAATGCAAGGTCATGCACCTAGGGGAAAAATAATAATCAAGCAACATATTTTTTAAATAATATTCAATTACAGACAGTTGATTTGTAAAAAGACCTAGAAATAAATATTACAAAGGATCTCAAATTTACCGAACACAACAATAAAACAGTCCAAAAATGTCAAGTTATGATCGCATGCATCCTAAGGCATGTAAAAAGCAGAGAACCAGAAGTGTTGATACCACTTTATACTAGTCTGGTAAGGTCACAAATAGACTATTGTGCCCCTCTATGGCACCTACTTCACCCGGCAATTTGGTTAAAATGGAAAAGGTACAGAGAAGACCGACTAAACAAATAAAAAATCTTAACAATAATCAGTATGAAGAAAGACTAAAAATACTAGGACTTGACTCACTAGAATACAAACCTGTGAGAGGTGATCTTTGTCTATTATTTAGGGCAACTAGAGACCCTGCCTTGTTCGAAGCATTGTGTTTAGAATGGCATCATAATAGCAACAATACGAGGTCACATAAATTAAAACTTAAAACCTATATAAATAAGACAGTTAAGAGGAACAAGTTTGTCACTTAGAGATCTCCACTTATCTGGAATGCGCTTCCTTTGGAAGTGGTAACATATGAAAATATGGAACAGTTTAAAATAAAATTAGATCTTTATATGGGGAATAGAAAACATGCCTATAGCCACTAGACAGTGGCAACAAGTTCATAATGGGCTTGCCCATCGAGCTTCTATACACCTATGAAACTATGAACATGACAATACAAGGGTAAGCAATGAAAACATAATGAACACAGTATAAATCCAGAGAAAACAAACAAATAATTACGATCTAAAGAACTACATACAATTACAAACATCTACATAAACCCTATTTAAAGCAGACTTTAAAACTATAGATATTGGTCAAGTTTCTCACAGGGGGTGGAATTTGATTCCAAATTTTAGCAACATTAAACTGAAAAGACATAGTTCCATATTTGGTGTTTGCTTTGGGGAACCTAACACCGCGATGAACAGTGTCCCTCAGTTGATACAAATGGAGATTCCTCTGGGTCTCAATGGTCAAATTTCTATTAATAAGGCCGTTATTGACCTTATAAGTTAAAATGGAATATTGCTTCAGCTTACGCATATATAAACTTTCCCAATTTAGGGACTGAAGTATGGTGCATTGGTGAATTCTAATGAGACAGCCAGATACAAACCTTGCTAGCTAAAAATAAGATTTGTCCAATCTTTCCAGATCCTTACATCCAGCAAAACTGTAGACTAAACTCCCATATTCCAAGATAGGGAGAATGAGTTGTATTGCTATGGTATTGTGCATCTGATGCATTACCATAGAGGCAGATCTTCTTAGAGCCCCTATTCTAGAGTTAACCTTTCTGGTTATATTCTCAATATGGATATAGTATATATAAACAGCTATCCAATTCTGCCCCTAAATAGTTATGAGTTTATATTTGTTAAATTGATCCCTTCACTGGTCACAATATCCAAATTTAAATTCCTATTTTTGTAACACTGCTTTCCTTGAAAATACATAACTTGAGTTTTTTTAGTGCTCATCACTAATTGTGATTCTTTAAACCATTCCTGAAGGGAATCAAAGTCCTTCTGCAGTTTGTTTTGCATTAGGTCCAAGGAACTGTCAGATGCCATCAGCACTGTGTCATAAGCATATAATTCAATATGACATGTTGTTATACATTTTGGCAAGTCATTAATGTAAATCAAATATAGCAATGGGCCCAAAACTGAGCCTGGGGGAACGCCCTTTGTAAGGTGCCCCAGATCTGATGAATACTAATTTATTACTACCTTTTGGGTTCTTTTGTTTAAATAACATTTAAACCACTTCAAAGGGCCTGAGGCCAACCCAATTTGTTCCATTCTCCTAAGTAAAATTTCATGATTAACTAAATCAAGAGCCTTAGATAAGTCGACGAACACCACGCCTGTGGACTTTACCTCCGAAGTCCACGAGCGTGGTGCCAGTCGAGTATCCAGATTTAAACCCATGTTGATGTTGGGTAAGTTTCTGATATTGATCTAAATATGAGTACAGCTGACTGAAAACAATTCTCTCAAACAGCTTTGATAGTACAGATAACAGTGTGATGGGCCTGTAGTTAGATGGTCATTAATATTCCCACCTTTGAAAATGGGTATAACCTTTACCTGCTTCCATTCCTGAGGGAACAGGCCCTCTATTAAACTGTTATTAAATAATTTTGTTATTGCTGGGGACACAGTGCTAGCAGCACCCTTCAGGAACCTAATTTCCACTCCGTCCAGTTCCAGTTCCAGGTGACTTTTTTTGTAGAAAGTTTTTGAAGTTCTTTCAGCACCTGTTTAACTGTTCTTGTGAGCCGCATGGGATATTATAATGGCAGACCCCCACCCTCCTTACAGATGTTCAGCTGCCGGCCCACCTCCGAGCCCCCTCACCAGCCAAACTAACACTCCAGGACAGACTTTCAAGTGACAGGTGTAAAAAATAGTCACAGGTTAAATTAAAGTAAGTCTCAGCAGGCAAATGTTTAAGGTCTGGTTCTTCTCTGCCTCTGGCTGCCGGTTTCCTCCTGCCTGGACCTCGGGTGCACTGAATGACGGGCAGCGGAGCGTCTCCCATCCTGTAACAGTCAGTTCACACTCTTGGGTAGCAGAGCTTCTCCCAAGAGGGGCCAGTGCGACAAGCTGCAGATTATGGTTCCTGGTGGTTGGGGGGGGGGCTGATTTGTAGCAGGTAGCAGAGCTTCCTCTGCCCTACCCCACTCAAGTGCCTGTTTAACTGTTCTTGTGAGCTGCATGGGATTTTATAATGGCAGACCCTTCCCTCTTTACTGGTGTTCAGCTGCCGGCCCTTGTGAAGAACTCTTGAATGGATGGAAATTTCAAGGGAAGGTGTAAAGTAGTCCCAGCTCTTCCCAATCTAGGGAAAAAGCATACCAAGCCAGTTTCTGACCCTCTCTTGTCAAAGAGTAGAACTGTTGCATGTTGGTGTTATTCCTGTTGGGAAAGAGGACTACATGTGGTTGCTCCCAACATCGTGTGAGGCGAAGAAAAGCATTGTTGTTTAACTTCCACTCACCAGGTAGTATGTCTTTGTGGCTTAACCTATCCACCACTGAGTTGTCAGGCTGCAGACAGGCTGATTGGGTGAGTTGTTGGCCAGTGCAACAGCTGGATACCTTCTTGAAGCATCCGCCGGCTTGTGGTGCCACCATGCTAGTTGATGTATGCACTCATAGTTCTGTTGTCCATTAGAACCATGACATCCTGATGGAGAATGACGTCCTTGAAGGCCTGAAGTGCCAGGTGAACAGTCTGCATTTCCAGGTCACTGATACAGAGTCAGGACTCCGGTAAGAAACCACCTGCTCTGTATTGAAGTGTGACCCAGGTGAGCTCCCTATCCCCTAAGAATGGTGATAGAAGGTGATTCGCCAAGGCTGTGTCCTGCCCAAGATGCATCTCTTCATGATGTTCTCTTGAATGGTCCACCAGGACAGGCAGCTTTCATGTGGTGTGATAGTTACACCTTGAGATTCTGACTGTTCCTGTGAGGGGACCACTGACGAAGAAGACACCCGAGTTGATCTCATACGGATAACAGCCCATGGTACTGTGTCCACCAAAGATGCTATTGCCCTATTTATCTGCACAAACAACTGGGTTGGCAGTTGGGACCCCTGTCAAAATTAGGGAAGGAGCATCAGGAGATCCTGATATTTTGGGTCTGTCAGGAATACCTTCCTGCTGGTCCTGAACTCCTCTCCTGGGCAAACAATCATCTGGGCAGTTCCAGAGGGCTCTTTGGATGAATCATCATGAATCTGTGTGATGTTAATTAGGTGATGATAGAAGACACTGCCTGTCGGACTTGCTGGCAAAACAGTGCCAGACAGACTGTTATCCAAATACATACATACATAGATACATAGACAGTGTCGGCAGATAAGGGCCTATGGCCCACCCAGTCTGCCCATTTGAGCCTGTAAGTTCAGTTTATGTTTTCCAAGAAGTCTGTTGCCCCTTACCCCTGACCTCCAGAATTCCTTTATGTCTATCCCATGCATTCTTAAATCCCATGATTGTTTCAGCCCCCACCACTTCCTCTGGCAGGGTGTTCCACTTGTCCACCACCCGTTCTGTGAAGAAATTCTTCCTCACGCTTCCTCTGAATCGTCCTCCCTCCAACTTCATCCCATGCCCTCTAGTCCTGGAACATCTTTTTCACTTACAAATAGTGTATTCCTGCACCCTGTTCCTCCCTGTAAGATACTTGTATGTCTCTATCATATCCCCTCTCTCCCTCCTCTCCTCCAGGGAGTACATGTCCAGTTCCTTCAACCTGTCCTTATAGGACTTGTGATGCAATCCATGCACCATCTTTGTTGCCCTCCTCTGAACCTTCTCTACCCTGTCTATGTCCTTACGTGGTAAGGTCTCCAGAACTGTACAGTGTACTCCAGGTGGGGCCTCACTAGTGTCTTGTATAGTGGAATTATGACCTCCCTTTTCCTGCTGGTGATACCCCTGCCTATGCATCCCAGCATCCTACTTGCTTTACCTGCTGCCTTGTCACACTGTTTCCCTGCCTTGAGGTCATCAGAGATGATAACCCCAAGATCCCTTTCCTGCTTGGTGCATGCTATATCCTCACCCCCCAACTGATCTATTGTGCCAGGGTTTTTGTGCCCCATATGCATTATCTTGCACTTCCTTGCATTGAATTTCAACTGCCAAACCCCTGACCATTCTTCAAGTTTCTGCAGGTCGCTTCTCATTCTGTCTACACCCTCTGGTGTGTCTACTCTGTTACAGAGCTTTGTGTCATCAGCAAACAGTGAAATTCTGCCTTCTAGGTCCTGTGCAATGTCACTGATGAAGATATTGAATAGGACCGGTCCCAGCACTGATCCCTGTGGTACCCCACTGGTCACTCTTCCCTTGGTGGAGTGACAGCTATTTACCACCACCCTCTGTGTCCTGCCGCCCAGCCAGTTACCTACCCACCACACTACTGTCCTGCCCACACCCATATTCCCCAGTCTGTGCAATAGTCTTCTATGTGGCACAGTGCCAAAGGCCTTGCTGAAGTCCAGATAGGCCATGTCCACTGCCCTCCCCTGATCCACCCCCCTAGTCTCCCAGTCAAAAGATTCAATGAGGCAAGTCTGACATGACTTCCCCCTGGTGAAACCATGCTGCCTTGGGACCTGTAGTCCATTGACAACCAGATGTTCTACCAATCTCTCCTTCAGTAGTGCTTCCATGATCTTCCCCACTACCGAGGTGAGGCTGACTGGTCTGTAGTTCCCTGCTTCCTCTTTGTTCCCACTTTTGTATAAGGGGACTACATCTGCTATCCTCCAGTCTTTGGGTACCTCCCTGTTTCCAGTGATCGGCTAAACAGGATAGCCAGAGGTTCAGCCACCACCTCTCTTAGTTCTTTAAGGACCCTGGGTGCACCCCATCTGGCCCCATTGCTTTATCAACTCTTATTACTTGCAGTTCCTTCAGGACCTTTCTCGTGTAAGGGACTTGTGTCCATTTCTGCACCATTCTCACCCCTTGTACTCCCTTCAGACCCATTACCCTCCTCTTCCTCAGTAAAGACTGAGCAGAAATACCTGTTCAGTATGTCAGCTTTACTGTTGTCATCCTCCACGAGGCCCCCATCCTCCCTCTTCAGTCTCACTATCCCTCCCTTTGTCTTTCTTTTTTCACTTATGTACCTGTAAAAGGTTTTGTCCCCTCTACCCACTGATTTTGCAATGTGTTCTTCTGTCTGAGCTTTGGCTTCCCTTACTGACCTCCCTGCCTCCCTTTGTTTCTCCTGTTACTTCTCCCTATCCCCTTCTGCCTGTGTCTTTTTGTATTGCCTGAATGCAATCTTTTTGGCTTTCACTTTCTTTGCTACCTCTTTGGAAAACCATAATGGTCTCCTCTTCCTTTTCCTCTTGCTAACCTGCGTAATACATAATTCATGACTAGAGTTTGCATTCCTTGACTTTGGAGGCATGCAATTACTGTCAAAAAAACTTTTGAAAACACTGTGCGGGGCGGAAAAATAGCCCTCATCCTGTGTTTGAGGTGATACTGGCTGTCACAAACCCACTCAGCAGGTCAGGCCCTCTACTCCCAAAGTGGCAACCTCCGAGCGCAGTCTTGTGAACAGTTTAAACAGAACAAGGTAACCCTCTTGTCTGTTTTGTGAGTTCGGATCAACCTTTGGTCTCAAGTCTTGGAGGGATTCAAACTGTGAACCTTTTGCTAGCGTACCCAATGCACAGGCTCAGATATTTCTGTCTTCAGGGGGCCAGATATCTTTGCCTACGGGCACCTAACCAGGTATACAGAGATGAACCCTTAAAAACTTTAATAAAGACCTCAGATTTAAAATGTTTCTCTTTCCAGTTTGGTATCACCATTCAAGCTTATGCCTGCTGTTTGCTATAACCATATATACTTTTCTTACAACTAAAAGAAATTCAAAGACAGACCAAGTATGCTTTGAAAAGAACTTTACTAAAATAGTTAAAAATATGTAAAACACAAAATACAGAACTGTTATATCATAAGACATACCACATCTTTGAAAAGAATAAGATTTCAACAGTGCAATTCCTACTTAGAGTACTTAGATTTGACTCTCTTTCTAAATACCTGTTTACAAGTGCTCAAGATGTTTCATTGTCAGAGTCTAGGTAAAAATGTGTCCGAAGGAAAACAGAATAATCCTTAAGCAAACTGTATTTGCCAACCCCTTTTGTGTGAGGTCATCTAGCTCCTTCTCTGTCAGACAATATATAAAAAAAAATATATATTTTACACAAAAATAGGATGTCTTTTCAAAGTATTACAGTCTGCAACTTCAGCATAATTCATGTCCTTCAAATGACACTTCTTTTGATCTCATAATAAGCTTTCCCCTACCAGGACATGAAAGCATCTTTATGATTTTCGCACTTCTATGTAATAACCAGGGTTTTTCCTCCAACGTCATAAAATGGATATGATATATCAACTACGGCTATAATTAACTCAGACAAACAGGATCCTTGATTAAGGCCTTCCATGTAACACCTAGTACCTAAAACTGTGTGTGTGATCTCACATGCTGTTTTCAGCATTTTCTCATGGCTTGCATCTTTCAGCTGAAACCTGGGGGGGAGGGGGGATGAGGTCATTCTAAGAGCACCAGATTTTTCAGCAGAGACTGTCAGTAATACATTTTATATTTCAAAAAAAATGGTACAGCACTCAGAACTGGCTGTCCACGTCACACTGGCTATATGGCACATTTGTGCAGTAAGACCAGTATGGCTTGCAGTATCCCTACCCTTTTGACCGGGTCCGAAGGCACTGGAGATGGGATGACATGAGGAATCAGGAGTTTGGACTTGGATCCTATAAAGTACCTCTGTGTGATGATCTCCCAGATCCATTCCCTGAAGAAGCTGGATAATCTTTCTCCAGAGCAGGAACAGGTCTGTTCTGTCTCAGTGTGAGAAGTTCCTGGATAAACCTCTGGATTCAAGGTTGCCGTTACTTCCTCTCCAGGTGCTGCATTGGTTGCTGGCTCTGTGAATCATGGCCACTGTTTGCTGTACCCTCTGTTCTGGTTCCCTGACCTGCCAGACAGGGACTGGCCATGAAAAGGCTTCTTGAACCGAACAAACCAATTCCCGTCCCAGCTCTTGAACTGCAGCAGGCGGACCTTGGACATCTCTCTGAATCCTTCACTGTGTCCACAAATGTGATACTGAACAGAAGGCCTCCTTCGTAAGGTGAGGTAACCAAAAGGATCTTGTAGGATGCGTCTGCTTGCCAGGCCCTTAATCACAGGTTCCCTCTAGCAGAGATTTGATAGAACATGGCCCTAGCTCAGCACTGTATATCCTCTTCTGAACAGACTGCTGTGCAAGCCGAGGCTAGTCTTGCCAGTCACAAATTGTGATGGAGCTCCTTATTCTTCTCTGGTTCCTCAGCCTGCATATGCCCTATGTCTGTGTAATGCCCCAAATTAAGGGGTTAAAAGTCTGGGGGCATCACAGAAATAGTTTTGGGGTTTGCATTGTCCCAGGGGTCCCCATGTTGAGCTGTGGCTTCAGGGTGAGGGTCCCTATAGTGCCCCTAGACAAGCGCTAGGCAGGGCTGTTAGAAAAAAAAAAGAAAGAAAAGGTTTTTTTTCTCTCCCTGCTGCCTGCCTGCTCCATTCCACCCCACCTCCCAGAGCAGGCAGCAGGAGATTGGGCACCCACGTGCTAGAACCGCTCTCCCCGACTAGCATGTGGTGCCCTGTAAAGCCCCTGGATGTTTGAGTGGCGCAAGCTCGGGGTTCCAGAACCAGAACCCCGAGCGCATTTTCAAACTGGCTTTTAGCCATTTTTGAAGAGTGTCGTGCTGGGCTGTGGAGTGTGAGGACCTGTGGAGTGCAGTGGAGACTGGGCTTACCTGTTTGGTTGAAGCCGTCCTGTTGACTCTGCCTGGTGCCTCCTCCAGCCAGTGAAGATCCCTGCTGCTGCTCCTGGTGCTCCAGTTGGTGCTGTGTGGTCGAGTCCGGCAGTCCTCCCCGAAGAAAAAAATATGATTTCGTCAGTTTGCTGGGGTTTGGGCTTGTGAGCCCTGTCATTTATTTGTTTTGGCCCCCTGTTAAATTTACAGTTAAATGCGGTCCCCCATCGGTGGCACAGAAGAGCCGCATTGTGACCGCATTTCTGTCGGCCATCCGAGGCCCCCTGTTGTCCTCTCTGCTGCCTGTGTGCTCCCTCCCACTGCCAAAATGCCTCCCGACTGCAGCTTTCTTCACCCCAACTGGGACGATGAGTCTGACGGCAGCACAAAGAAGCGTGCTGGCTGTCCAACTATGAGGAGAGACTGTTTTTTTTTTTGTATTTAATTGGTTAGCGCTGTAGGTGCTGGGGAAAGCGGCTGAACGCTGAAGGGTAGTCGGGTCATAAGGATCCAAAATGAATATGCATTAGGGGGCAGGCTAGCGACACCCATGGGGAGGGGCCAGAAAGCAAGGCCGTAGAGGAGGCTTGTTAAATATTTATTAAAAGGGGCGGCGACCTGGGTCTAAGTGACAGCAGGCTCTCAGAGAGCCTGAGCAGAGTAAAGGGTCCCTGTGGCCACAAAAAAAAAAAAAAAAAAAAGATTAAAGGGGCATCAGACCCATTATTGTGAGGGCTACCAGGCCCAGTAAAGGAATGGCACCAGACCCATTATAGTGAGGGCTACCAGGCCCAGTGAAGGAAGGGCACCAGGCCCATTTCAAAGGGCTACCAGGACCAGTTAAGGAAGGGCACCAGGCCCATTTCAGAGGGCGCCTGGCTCGAGGTAAAGAGGGCAGCAAGCCCAGATTAAAGGGAGGACTACCAGGCCCAGAATCAAGAAGGGCACCAGGCCCATTTCAGAGGGTGCCAGGCCCGAGGTGAAAAGGGCACCAGGCTTACAGTTAAAAGAGCACCAGGCCCACTGTTCAAGGGCACCAGGCGCATTTCAGAGAGCATCAGGCCCACCGTATTTCAGGGCACCAGGCCCGTAGTTAGGGCAAGCCAGCCCAGTGGTAGTTAGGGCAAGCCAGCCCAGTGGTAGTAAGGGCAGCCCCGGCCTAGACAGTGAAGGCAAGCCAGCCTAGTAGTAAGTAGGGCATACAGGCCCCATAGCAAGTAAGGCAGTTAGGTCTCCAGTGTTGAGGGCAACTGGTATAGTGGTAAGTGGTACACCCTAGTATAGTAATTGGGGCATTCGTAGTCAAGATTCAGGGGTAGCCAGATCCTATCCAGGGAGGCCCTAAAGTCAGAAAAGTGTCCCATCGAGGGTGCTTAGCTCACAAATACTGCATAGTAACTGTAACAACTGTACTGTTAATGCAACTGTTTATTGCTAAAGCATCTGAAAGACTGTATAATTGCTAAAAGCACCCAGACTGCATTGCGACATTAGGATTGTGGTTATTTGTCCCTGGCATCTGAACAACTGCCCCGTGCATCTGAACAATTGCCCCATAAGTCAACAATTGCCCCAAAGTTAATAATTTGCCCCTTCTCCTGGCAAATTATCTGGTTACTATGCAGTTCTCTTGGTATTGTGAGAAGGTGTGCCTAAAAGTTACATTGTTGTCAGCTTATGGGAACAGTCTCAATCTTCCGCCACACTTATGTTCCATGGTGTGGTTTGCTGTTCTACTTACCCAGGATCAGTCTCTACCTGAAGGAAGACATCTTCATCATCATTCTTCACCAGAAAGGTCCGACCATCAGATCATCTGCTCCATCCGTGTCATTCGCCGAAGTTGAGTTCGTCGCCATTCGTACAAGTCGCACCCGCTGTTTCTTCTGTTCTACAGTTTGAAAGTACGTTTGACAAAGTTCAAGCGCATCACGACCACTGTGCCAGTGTCGTTTTGTTTGGCTCCTGATCCAGATGTCCCGAAGTTGGTCGCCCTCCACAGAAGAGTGTGCACATCCTGGGAGAACCTGGTCTGCACCCCCTGGTCGTTCGCCGCAAGTCGACTCCATTGAAGCCCAGTGCGGGATACATCCGCCATTTCCTTGTTTTGTTCTAGTTCCTTGTGACAAGACTACAGAATCTGCTATTTTCACTTCAGATCCTTCTGGTTCCTGGTTGCATTAGAGAGCCATCTTCACCTCAGATCCTTCGAAGTCTTGCTGGCACTTGGGGTGCTGCAGCATCGTCCAGGTTGTGGTAGTCCTCCAGTGGATTTATCGCCACGCATCTCCTGGTTTCTCTTCTTCCTCGGCAGCCCTGGAAGTGGGCTTTGGCCGAGGAATCCATGGCATACAGTGTTGGATCCGACAGCCCGTAAGTGGGTTTATTCCAGGAACCAGCTTCTCTGGTTCTTTCTTTCCAGCAGCCTTGGAGAGAGTGGGTTTTGCCGAGAAACCTATGGTCTGTTTACAAAACCTCTCACCACCCCAGTGGCCTTAACTAGGTCTGTACTGGGAATTGTGTCTAAGCATTCTACAGTTCTGTTTCGCTTCTCTTGTAGCTACCAACACAGAACGACGGTGCACATGAAGACTTCAGACGTTTGGACTTTGTCATGATCCTGTGGTGATTGTAAAACTATATTCTATGGTCCTTGTAAAACCAGATACTGGGGGTAGTGAATAGAACCTGACTTCCATCTAAGCATTAGTTTTACATACAGCTTACTGCTAGGAATTTTAGAGTATAGTGGCAATAGGCCAAAGTGCATCTCAAAATCCTTTTGGTTATCATTTCAGCAGAGCGAGATAAAAGTAATTACATTCCCTCTATTGCCTGTTGTTGTGTTGCCTACCCCTCTTGTGACTGTGTCTCCCTAACCACTGGTACTGAATAAACGCCTTTCGGGCATTGGATCTCTTGGACAACTCCTGCCTCTCCTTGTCTGGGTAACTTTTATCTTATCCACAATAATTTGGACCTTGGTATTTCACTCATTCCACTCTCTTCAGAGCAGAGCACCACACCTGTGACCCATGAATGTGCATCTCTGGCTGAAAACAAGGGCATCATGTTGCCTTCATAGAAGCCGATGTGGTCCAGAATGCTTTCTTCAAGAAGTTAGCCACCTGACTGTTCACCAAGTCCCTGATGCGTGTTCCTTTATCAGCCTGAATGATTGTTTTCTCAGTTAAGGATGATATCACTCGATTTATCTTCAGAAGACATAACCAGATATCTGATGGTTTCTCCTCGAACCTTAAGAGTCGGTTGGCGCATTGTGGCATAGAATACTTCTTTTCGGCCCCTTGCCACTTCCCATGAGCAGGTCTGCGAGGGTTGCCGGGATGGGAAAGGCATTCCCTTTCTTGGCAGATTCTGACAACTTGAAAGATGGGTTTTCCTCTTTTGACACTGATTCCACTGGTTACATGTGCAGTGCAGCTAGCACCTTCTTGATAAAGAAGTTGAGGAAGAAAGAGACCTTTCTCATTTGTTTTTCTTCTTCTTAGGAAGGTGTGTATGCACATGGTTCCTTTCTGACCATGCTGGGGGGGTGTCTTTTCTTGTTTCTTGGTGTGGCCGGGGTCCTAGCAGGCATCTTCATCTGAAGATGGTGGAGGTGTTTTCTTTTTGTGAGTGGGACATGTAGGAGACTGAGGATCTGAAAATCAAAGCATGCCAGGTTTAAGGCAAAGATCTGAATCAGCTTCTCTATGAAGTCCAGTACAGCTCAAGTTGTGAGTGTTCTATGGCACCCTCCTGGGGAAAGGACTATGCAGTGCCCCCTTCCACTGCCTGAGTTGAGTGTGTTGCCTCAGCAGTAGATTTGCACTTTAGGCACAGGGATCTGGCAAATGTAGGTATACATAGATACATAGACAGTGTCGGCAGATAAGGGCCTATGGCCTCCCAGTCTGCCCATTTGAGCTTGTAAGTTCAGTTTATGTTTTCCTAGAAGTCTGCTGCCCCTTACCCCTGACCTCCAGAATTCCTTTATGTCTATCCCATGCATTCTTAAATCCCGTGATTGTTTCAGCCCCCACCACTTCCTCTGGCAGGGTGTTCCACTTGTTCACCACCCGTTCTGTGAAGAAATTCTTCCTCATGTTTCCTCTGAATCGTCCTCCCTCCAACTTCATCCCATGCCCTCTAGTCCTGGAACATCTTTTTCGCTTAAAAATAGTGCATTCCTGCACCCTGTTCCTCCCTGTGAGATACTTGTATGTCTCTATCATATCCCTCTCTCTCCTCCTCTCCTCCAGGAGTACATGTTCAGTTCCTTCAACCTGTCTTCATAGGACTTGTGATGCAATCCATGCACCATCTTTGTTGCCCTCCTCTGAACCTTCTCTACTCTGTCTATGTCCTTACATAGGTATGGTCTCCAGAACTGTACACTGTACTCCAGGTGGGGCCTCACTAGTGTCTTGTATAAGCGGAATTATGACCTCCTTTTCCTGCTGGTGATGCCCCTGCCTATACATCCCAGCATCCTATTTGCTTTACCTGCTGCCTTGTCACACTGTTTCCCTACCTTGAGGTCATCAGAGATGATAACCCCAAGATCCCTTTCCTGCTTGGTGCATGCTATATCCTCACCCCCAACTGATATATTGTGCCAGGTTTTATGCCCCATATGCATTATCTTGCACTTCTTTGCATTGAATTTCAACTGCCAAACCCCTGACCATTCTTCAAGTTTCTGCAGGTCCCTTCTCATTCTGTCTACACCCTCTGGTGTGTCTACTGTGTTACAGAGCTTTGTGTCATCAGCGAACAGTGAAATTCTGCCTTCTAGCTCCTGTGCAATGTCACTGATGAAGATGTTGAATAGGACCGGTCCCAGCACTGATCCTCGTGGTACCCCACTGGTCACTCTTCCCTCTGTGGAGTGACAGCCATTTACCACCACCCTCTGTGTCCTGCCACCCAGCCAGTTACCTACCCACCACACTACTGTCCTGCCCACACCCATATTCCCCAGTTTGTGTAATAGTCTTCTATGTGGCACAGTGTCAAAGACCTTGCTGAAGTCCAGACAGGTCATGTCCACTGCCTCCCTGATCCACCTCCCTAGTCACTCAGTCAAAATTCAACGAGGTTGGTCTGACATGACCTCCCGTGGTGAAACCATGCTGCCTTGGGTCCTGTAGTCCATTGACAACCAGATGTTCCACCAATCTCTCCTTCAGTAGTGCTTCCATGATCTTCCCCACTACCGAGGTGAGGCTGACTGGTCTGTAGTTCCCTGCTTCCTCTTTGTTCCCACTTTTGTATAAGGGGACTATATCTGCTGTCCTCCAGTCTTTGGGTATCTCCCGTTTCCAGTGATCGGCTAAACAGGATAGTCAGAGGTTCAGCCACCACCTCTCTTAGTTCTTTAAGGACCCTGAGATGCACCCCATCTGGCCCCATTGCTTTATCAACTCTTATTACTTCCAGTTCCTTCAGGACCCTTTCTCGTGTAAAGGGACTTGTGTCCATTCTGCACCATTCTCACCCTTGTACTCCATTCAGACCCATTACCCTCCTCTTCCTCAGTAAAGACTGAGCAGAAATACCTGTTCAATATGTCAGCTTTACTGTTGTCATCCTCCACGTGGCCCCATCCTCCCCTTCAGTCTCACTATCCCTCCTTTGTCTTTCTTTTTCACTTATGTACCTGTAAAGGTTTTGTCCCTCACCCACTGATTTTGCAATGTGTTCTTCTGTCTGAGCTTTGGCTTCCCTTACTGACCTCCCTGCCTCCCTTTGCTTCTCCTGGTACTTCTCCCTATCCCCTTCTGCCTGTGTCTTTTTGTATTGCCTGAATGCAATCTTTTTGGCTTTCACTTTCTTTGCTACCTCTTTGGAAAACCATAATGGTCTCCTCTTCCTTTTCCTTTTGCTAACCTGCTTAATGCATAATTCTGCTGTTCTTGTAATCCCCATTTTAAATACCGCCCACTGTTCCTCAACCCCTGATTTCTGTCCCATTCCCCTTAATGCCTCTTTCAAGTATCTCCTCATTTTCCCAAAGTCTGCCCCTAGGCAGCAGGGGAACTTTGCAGTTAGAACACTTTCTCCCCTTGACAGCCTTTCCATTAGAGGCAGTGCTCCCGGACTTCTAGACAGTATGTAACCCAGATGCCATTGTGACAGACAGATAAAGGGATGTAGCAATAAAACCTTTAACCCCGATATGCATTGTTTCCAGAGGCAAGCCACAGACCTGAGGCTTGGGTCCAATGTTAAATATCTGCAGTGCTTTAAAGGTGAAAAGATGTCCCTGACCCCTCTCACTAGTGCTTGAGGCTAAAGTGGGACCTTCTAGGGAAACAGTGTAGCAAAGCAAATGAGTCAGCCCCACAGTGAAGTGAGTGTGATTCTAAAACTGAGTAAATCTCAGTCGAGTTCCTGGATCGATAATGCCAACTGTGTGTGAGTGTGTGTGTGTGTGTGTGAGGGGTCCTGGTCAGGTAGTGCGAGTCTGGCTCTGCACTTCCCAGGGCCCCCTGCTTTATCATACGATTAGCGAGAAACAAAAAAGTCCCTCACTGCCTGTTTTTAGTCCCTAGATGGGCCACATAATCAGAAGCCAAGAGGAGATGCAAGGAGGAATTTGTGCACTTTTTAGCTGCAAGGCTGCAATAGATGGTGTCTGCACAGCACAATAGGTTTTCATGCTGCAACCATCACTGACTCAGAGGTGGCAGGGACTGTCCCGCTCATTGTCTTCATCTGGCTTTCTTGTGGCTGCTATAGAGAATGTCTCTATGGCGCAACAGGTATTCATGTGCAAGCAGCGCTGACTTGGAGGTAGTGGAGACTGCACCGCTTGTTGTCCTCAGCTGGCTGGCCTCAATGCTTTGTCAGGCATACAATGTGAACTCGGACGTGGCGGGGATGGACCCACTCATGGTCCTTGGAAGGCTTGCCCAATGGATGTTTCCTCCTGGGGCCCCTAATACTCACTGTGCCCTGGTCCCAGGTTGTGGCTGGCTGCCCTGACTCCTGCTGAGTGCTGACATCACTCCCGATGCTCAGTGTCCTTGTCGGCACCCAGGTTACTCCACAGGCTGCTGCAGTACCAGATTGGGGTTGGGGGCAGAGTTTGCAACTAGGCGATGCCTGGAGTACTGGACTGGGGGGGGTAGGGGTCCAGGTTTGCAACTAGGCAGTGCCTGGATCCCTGGCCACTGGGTTGGGGCGGCCACCAGCTGCAAGTGCAGGGTAGGTCTAGAATGAAGGGCTCCCTACCACATAGTCTGATGCGTGCATCCAAGAATCCCCTAGAAGGGCTGAAATTTATCGTAGGAAAACATCAAAAACAAATGTAGTGCAAAAGTAAAGTAAAACAAAATTCTATCCTGTGCTGCTGTCACAAAGTGACAGCCTGTGCCTGGATCTGCCTACCCTGTGAAGGCAGGAAAAAGAATGGCACAATCAACAAGGGTCTGAGCCTGTGCAATGTCAAATGTCTACTTACTGTGCTCTATGGATGCCCAGGAGGGATGATCACAATGGTACAATAGCCCTGCGACAAGTACTAGGAGAGAAAATAGCCCTTTGTCAGGTCTATGGTAGTCAAGTACATGGCTCCCCTAACATTTCTAGGACCTCATCCATCTTGGCATGGGGTATGCATCTGACTCTGTACAGCTTCTGAGCTTGTGGTAGTCAACACAGAACCTTGAGGTCCCATTTTTCTTGGGGATCAGCACCACTGTCAAGGCCCAGGGACTACTGGACTCCTGGATTAGCCTAAGATCAAAAATGTCCTTGCTCTCCCCATCTACAGCATGTTTCATTCCCTTCAGGACTGTGTAGGATGGCTGCCTCAGTGAGGCTTGGGACCCTGTATCCACGTGTTGCTCTGCCACTGTGGTGTACCCCATATGCAGCACCCCACACATTTCAGCAGCTTGGGCCAGTGTCAGCCACTCTGAGAGGGTGACAGCTTCCATGGAGGATTCTCCTTTAACCTGTCCTAGGAGATCCACTAGCCAGTCTGCTTCTGCCTCTTTCTTTGGATAGCTGCACACAGCCAGCACAATCTCTTCCTGATCATGGTAGAGCTTCATCATGTTTATGTGGTAGATTCACTGCTTGCGCCTCCTGTCAGGTAGCTCCACCATGTAAATAACATCATTCACCCACCTGACCACCGAGTAAGGCCCCTCCCAAGCCACTTGCAATTTATTCTGTTGGATGGGGATAAGTACAATCACCTGTTGCCTGGTTTTGCAGTTCCTGGGTTCTGGCCCCATGGTCATACCATGTCTTCTGTCTCTGTTATGCTATGGCTAGGTGCTCCTGGGCAAACCCCATGAGCTCCTTGATCCATGATCTGAAATTCAGGATGTTCTCCACAACAGATCCCACTTTGGGAGCAAGCTCACCCTTCCACTCATCCATTATCAAATCTAGGGGACTCCTTATACAATGGCCAAACAGGAACTCAAAGGGTCAGAGCCTTGTGGACTCCTGGGTGGCTTCCCTATATGTATATAAGAGACGTGGTAAGTACTTTGTCCCACTCTCTCAAGGTTTTTTTTTTTTTTTTTTTTAAATTTAGTAACTGGGTGAGGCCCACTGGACACATTGTCCTTTCACAGGGGCAACCCAGGAGCACTGTGGAGGTTAAGTGGCTTGGCCAGTGTCACACAGTATGCAAGTGTAAGTTGTATAATTAAATCTGGGTCTGCTACATCTACCAAGCTAAATCACAGATTTTTACTCTAACCTCTAGGCTACACTGTCAGCATGCAGGTTGGCAAATGCCCTTAACATGGACTAAAGTGACGCATTAAAACACTCGACCAGACTATTAGCCTGGGGGTGGTATGGAAAGGCCCTGAGCTGCCACACCCCACACTTGCCCAAAGACTAACCATTAGGGCAGACATAAAATGAATGCCCTATTTGACAAGCTCTTCTGGGGAAACCCCACCCCCAGTAATTCATCTGCCATGTTTTCTGCCTCAGTGGAGGACAAGTCCATGGCCTCCAGGTACTTCATGGCATAATCCACAACCATCAAAATGTATCTCATGCCTGTGTGACTTCGGGTGCTGAGTGGCCCCACAATATCCACGCAACTTGTCAAACTGACTCTTCAGTTATAGGTGTGGGAGTCAAAGCTGCCTTTGCCTAGTCCCTAACCTGTCCCACACTCTGGCACTGTGGACAAATCTGGAAGTAGTTTGCTACATCCTTAAAGATACTAGGCCAGTAAAAGTTGTAAGTCAGTGCCTTTTTGTTTGACTGACTCCTAAACATCTGGAAAAGGGTATACCGTGGGCTAAGACCAGAAGCTGCTTCCTGTACTCCGTAGAAACTACTATCTGCTAGAGTACCCCTTCCAGTGATCCTCCCTTTCCACTCTTGATATAGAAGCCCATTCTACCAGTATACTTCCCTTTTCTCTGAATCCTGAGAGTCATTTTCCACCCTGGTGGCCAGCTCCCTTAATTTCTGTGGGGATGAGTCAGCTTGCTGAACTCTCCCCAGCTCTGCACGCCTGACCTTCCCTAAAACACACTCTTCTGTGGAAGAGCCGCCCACGGATGGGGTTTCCTCAGTCTGTAGCTGTGGCTCAGAACTGCTGCTGCCAGCCCGTTCTTCAACTACAACGTGCCCTGCTGCTGAGGGTGGGGTTGTTTATCGCTGCATTGCCCCCTCTGTGTCCTCAGGAGTTGGTTCCCTAGCCTTACTACTGGTAATGACACACCTGTCAAAGTCATTACTCATAATTATATCAATGGGCAGGTCCAGTACAACATTTACCTCCTGTAAGACCTGGCCAGCTTCCCTGCTTAGAAAGATCTGAACCACTGGCACTGAGGCAGCAGGACTCATCACTCTTCTAATTCTGGAAAACTGGCTCCCCCAGCTCAGTTTCCTGTGAATTAAATCCTGCTTTACCACTGAAATGGAAGTCCTTGTGTCTTTCAATCTGTGGGTTACCATCTCATTAACTAACACAGTGTGCATGTATGCAGTGGAGATAGTAGGAACTGCCCTCTGCATACAGGACACTAGCTGCTGGGAGCTTCCAGAGCTATCCCCTTCAGCAGCACATGCCCCTTTTGCTACATTATTTGGACAGTTATGTGAGAGGTGTCCCACATTTTGGCAGATACAGCACCTGTGTTCCCCTGTCTTCTTATTTTTGAAACCATTATTAGCTACCTTTTTTTTTTCTAGGCATAGGCTGGCATCCCCTTAGGTTGCCCCCCCCCCCCAAGTTCCCTTAAAAACACCTGGGGCCCAATATTCCACAATGGACAAGGTGAAGTGCAAAGTACTGCGCTGTGCCTGCCCACTGGCCAAGAATGCTATATCCCTGAGGATGCTATATTCAACCCCAGCACCAGCATTATTTGACTGAATATAGGGGGGTGTCGGTGCAGCGCTAACCCAAGTAGTGCTGCCCCGACATGGAACCCAGCAGTGCAGGGAACAACGCTACCAGACCCGATAGTGCCAGTAGCTCCTGGCATGATATTCAGGTGGCCCATGCAAATGACTGCATTGGGCATGCAAGGCTTTGCATGCCCATTATGGGCAAATTTTCATAGGAAGCGGCGGCATGTTTGCACTCCTGTGACAGGCTCTGCCCCCACCCGGACTGCCCAGTCCTGTAAAATCAAGTAATCCCTGGTGCCTAATGACCCCCCCCACCTCCGATCACCATCTTAGAGGGAGAAAAATACAGTAATTTCCTAGCGCCTAGTGGTCCCCCCGCCCTCTGATCGTAAGCCCTGGTACAGAATAATAATTTCCTGATGCTTACTGGTCCCCCCATCCAATCACCAGCCCAGGTAGAGAACAATAATTCTCTGGTGCCTAGTGTTCCCCCCACCCTCTGATTGCCAGCTCAGTTAGAGAAAAATAAACCCCTGGTGCCTAGTGGTCCCCCCTGCTCGCCGATAGCCATTCCCATATATGAAAAGGTAATCCCTGGGACTAGTGGTACCCCCTCCCCTCTGATTGTTGTTCCAGTGGCAAGAAAGAATTTCCTGGCATCTAGTAACCCCCACCCCCGCACCACTGGCACCATGCAAACTACCGTGCAACCTGAACGCCTATTGATGCCAGTGCCGAGGCTCGAATACAGTGACTGACACAGCCTTCCTCTCACCTCCTTGGCTGGCTGTCATGTGGACAGACAGGGAGTGCATGTCCTATGAACTGTATAGGCTGCGTGTCCTCTCTACTATACAGGGAACACGAGCCCTATGTACTGTAGAGAGTGCGCATCCTCTGTACTGTGCAAGGAGTGCACTGCCTGTGTACTATAGAAGAAGCATGTGCTCCTTGTATAGTACACAGGTTGCACGTGCCCCATATAGTGGTTTTACCATGCCGGAGCGACAGTGGCTATGGAGACATCCCCTACAGCGACAGCCGCATTGCCGAGTGTTGGCAATGCACTGTCGAGGATGCCTCTGTGTTTTTCTTAGGGGCTGTGCCCCGAACCACCCGGTCTCTAGAATTATAACTCCGAGTTGGAGTTGGTCCGGGAGACACTTCACGAGGCTAGCCTGATCGCCGCATGGACCATCAGAGCAACGGGTGGATTTTGCCCGATTTCTGGCACTGTGGTGGTCTTCGCGGTCGAGGATTTGCTGCGGTGATGGTATACGCCATATAGTACATTGCCCTGTATAGTACATGGGACACACGCTCCATGTCTGTCTATTTGGTGGCCGGCTGAGGAGGTGAGAGGAGGGATATGCTGGTTGCCATGTTGGAGCTGTGGCATCAGCATCCATGAGCAGGGGGTTGCATGGTAGTTTGCATAGTGCCGGTGGTGCAGGGGGCCGCTAGATGCCAGGGAGTTCTTTCTTGCCATTGGAATGGCGATCGGAGGTTGGGGGTACTACTAGTGCCAGGGATTCCCTTTTCATATACGAGGATGGTGATCGGAGGGTGAGGGGACCACCAGTGGCAGGGATTACCTTTTCACATACAGGGGTGGTGATCGGAGGGTGGGGGTGCCACTGGACACCAGATAAAACTGTCCTTTGAATGGGGATGGTGATCGGTGGACGGGAGACCATGGGACTTCATTGCTTTTTGTGGGGCTGGGAATTGGTGCATGAGGGGACCACTGGGCACCAGGGACTGTTCCTTCCTATACTGGGACAGAGATAAGAGGGTGGGGGGATCACTAGATGCCAGCGAGTACGTTATTTTCATGGGCGCTGGGGATTGGAGATTGGGAAGGACCACTGGGCACCAGGGACATTTTTTACTTTACCTGAGATGGCAATCAGTGGATGGTGTTGCCATGAGATGCCAGGGGGCGGATGTGCTCCCCTAAACAGCAACTTGGTTGTTGGCTGCAGTGGCTCCGGCAGCTGTTAGGGTTGCCCGGAGTCAGTTGGGGATTCGCACACAGTAACAGCACTGTGCAAAGTGGCCTACGCTATTCCCTTTGTGCAGTGCAGTGAATAGTGCACTGCATGGGTATTCCTGTCCCCGCCCCTTCCTTTGCCACCGCATACATTATTTTGTTTTGCACGTGCTAACCCTGTTAGTGTGCACAAAAGCCCCTCTGAATATTGCACACGGGTGCACACCCAGAGCACACAGGGTGCAATCACTTTGCGCACCAGGCAAAGTTTTGAATATCTGACCCCTGATGTCCTTCCCCCATTGTGTTTGTCCTGCATGTATGGTCGCCTGGATACAAACTAATCAGCCTTCCTGGCTGCCTCCTTTGTACAGCTAGGAGTCCAATAACCATATCCTCAACTCCTCTGGTGCAATACTTAGAAACTGTTTCATGAGAACAATCTTTTATCTGTTCCACAGAGCTAGCTTTTGCACCCTCTAACCATCACTCTAACATACTGCCTAGCTGTACACACATTTCAAGAATAGCTATCTCCCAGTGCCTCTCTTAACCCTCTAAATATTTGTCTACAGGCCTTGAGAGTTAATTCAAAATGTTTTAACAAGGCAGTTCTCCCTTTGTTATTGTCCATACCACCACCATCATCATCATCATTGTCCATCCTGGCAAAGGCTTCTAATGCTCTGCCACAAGGAGTGGCAAAAGGTGAGTTGCCCAAGGAACCATGTCCAATTAAAATTACCCACAAACTCTTACAAAAGCTTTTGAAAACAAATCAAGATCTCCCCTTCTGATACTTGGGGAAACATTCTGGAATTAATTTTGGCTTCTTGGGTTGAACCCATAATGTCAGTTCCTTTGGTTTGTGTCAATGTTCTCTGGCACAGAATCTCCTCCTCCCTCTTGTGTTGACATGGTCTTTCTCGTGCCTCTCTTGCTCCTCTTTCATCTGGATCTTGTGCTGGTGCTGCTTCTCTTGCTGCTCTGCTTTTTGTCACTCAGCATCTGCCTTCGCCTTAACCAGGATGAACTCCAACTGCATCATCTCTATCTGCACAGCTGCTCCAGTTTTAGGCTCTGGTTTACTTGTACGCTCCCTAGCCTCCATCTCATGACTTTGATTAGCCATGATCACTTTTGTACTGTTTCCCTTCGCATTTTTCTCAAGGATGTCTATGAGTTTTGTTCATAGCTGGCCTTCCTCAGAGATAATCCTTTTTTGCACAGCTCCTGAAGGTTTGGTACTGTGCATTTTTCATATGGTCTACAAATAGTGTCTTCTAGCTATCTACGCTTAAAATGAAATAAAAATGGTATTATATACAGTACTCTCTTTGTATGCCCTCTTCTGTGACTGAACAAATAACCTTTTCATTGACAATCCATTTCAGATTCCAGTCGCTGCCCACCAGTTTTCTCAGACTGGTTCTCTCCCACAATTCAGTCTGCACCGTGCTAACCAGTTTCCTCGACCTTTCAGATGCCTGAATGGTCACCTTAGTATGTTGCCACCACCCAGCTTGACTCTCGCTTGGGGAATCTTTAGGTCTGAATCCCACCAGAGCCACAGCTCACACAGTACAATGCCCTTCACCAAAAGGCAAATGACTCACCCCTTCAGTCACAGTTAAGGACACTTTTTTTTTTATTATATTTTTGTGTCAACTCCCAAAGCACCGGAACGGGCTCATCAGGCTCTGGCAGCTGCCCCCTCATACTCAGGCTTACCGCCCCCGAGTGGGGCTGCTGATAGGCGAACTCTGGTGGCCAGAGAGGACAGCAATGGAGCTGGCTCATTAGCAGGGGACGGCATTTTGTATGCTGTAAACCCCTCAGGGGTGAGGATGTGCAATCTGCCCCACCCCTGAACATGCAGGCACCAACTACAGTGGAACTCCCAGCTTCTGCTAGGGGGTCCATCGTGCATCAGACACTCAACCCGACCTCCCTCCGGAGTAGGAGAGCAGTCCACCGGACACTCAGTCCTACTCCCCCCCCCCCGGCTTGCCCTCCGACTCCTGGGTCTGTTCCAAAACTCAGGTCATTGGCACCGCAGATGGCGATCGTGCCTCTGTGCCAGCAGGCCAGCAGGACACCTTGTTTTAGATACGATAGCTTCATAGCCTGTGTCTTTGGAAATGGATCACAAATTTTCTAATTTATCCTAGGTTATCTTTACCTTAAAAAATTCAGTCACAGAATGCATTAAGTATTTAAAAATAGCATTTGATACTCCATGATATTTGCCTATGTTACAGGATTATACTCAATTATGACTATGGGGAATACTGTATACTACAGAAAAGAAAAATAACACATCTGAAAAAAATAGTGATCACACAGAAAAACTTCACTAAATACTAACTATATTTCTAAGTAGGGTAGACTCTTACCATCACTGGGATCTCATGTGAGTTATAGCAGACTGGAACACTTGATGTTACAGGTCCAATGTCCCAGCACAACTCCGATTTTCTTAGAGACACACAGTCAGAATATCCAGGGTAGGCCAACCCATGTACACACATCATCAGCTCTGCTTTTCTGACATCCCACCCTGGGCATCCAGTTGCTCTCAGAACCCACCTCCACTAAAAAGCTAAACTAAACTAGATTTGTGTATTTGCTTCAGCTTTCACTGTTTCCAATACATTCTGCACAGCTGGAAACATCTTGCCTAGAACTTGGCCCTGTTTACATTCAAAACATGTACTTTTTATGAAAGGGACTCTGTATGAAAGAGTGGTGGACACCTGGAACAATTGTTTAAAAAATATGGGTGTTACACCTGTCACAGGACTAAATAATGGATTTTTTCTGGTGGCCCCCCCCCCCCCAAAAAAAAAAATCCTGCTACACTTCTGAGATGGGACAGTAGTTCCCTAGGGCTAAGGTGTTATCCCAGTGTGGAGGAGGCAGCATAGCTCTCAGCTGCAATGCATTTTACACCCAAATTTACCCTTCCTCTGCAAAGATTTACTGATGTTCTTTATAATGCTAGAGCAATTAATGGACGTACAAACTATTAAAAGAAATAAAACTGACTTAATAGAAACAGTTCTCAATACTAAACATATGGTGACCACTTGTATTAAATTTATTATTCTTTAAACTAAAAATGTGCTATCTAGCCATCTAAATGCTGAAAGGTTGACAGGTATGGGAGGGAGATGGTTTGGCCAGCTTCCATGCCCTGAGGACTGTCCAAAGAGGAAACAAAAGCAGCAATCTCTGAGGCTGAGAGATGTGGAAGTTCAGAAGTTTTTACCTTATTTCTGAAAATCACATACTATACTTGCAAAAGGAATTAATGAATTCTGGGTCATCACATTAGCTATACCCCCAAACCACCACAGCGCAGATTCTCCTATCAAGATCCACCTCGGTGCTCACAACAAAGCCATCATATTTGTCACAATCTACATTCCACCAAAAGAGCAAGGTAGTGGGCTTAATGCAGTTCTGGACTATACCAAATCTCTCTGATCAGATACTGAAACTATCCTACTCGGTGACTTTAATATTAACTGGCCTACTGCTGAGGCTGGGGCATAGAGGGACTCCATAGCGGCAGCAAACCTTACACAGGTGGTTAGTTCCCCAACCAGGAAAAATTATAAAACTGGTACCAGCACCCAACTGGACTGGTTCCTAACCAGCCACCCCACCAGGATCACAAACACCACCGTCCTCCCTGACACACTCAGTGACCACTCCCGTTAGCTGCTCCTGGTCCAACAAATTCATCAACCCCCCCCAAAAAAAATATTCCCAGCCGAGTTCTACCTAGAGGCCAGTTACCACATCTCAAAACCTTCCTTCTTCAGCAGGATTGGTCCCCAATCCTCACAGCAACTAATGTGAACACTGCACTGGACCACTTCATCGGAATCTTCAATCAAGCCTGCAACAAATTTCCACCCCTAAAGAAGTGAAAAGCAAAAGCCCTCTGTAACCCCTGGCTCTCTGGAGACTTCCTAAGGCAACTAAAAGCCCGGGACCACCTTTGGGAGGTTGCCAGAAACACTGGGAGATAAACTGACATCGCTAACTATAAACGTGCACCAAATCTATCTGGGAAACAAAATCCACCTATTTCAACAATGCTCTTACAAACTCCTGGGGCAATGGAAGGGATTTCTGGAATAACATAAAAGAAAGACACTGGGAAGCAGTCCAAATCACCTCCATCAGTGCCCTGCATAAATGGTGTTACTACACTCGACCAGAAACTCATTGCCGATACATTCAATGATGCTTTCATGGACCTCAGTACTGTACTCCCACCTGATTTTTTCGATGAGGAGGATCCTCTTACCTCCCCAACCCCCACTAGCCACCCTCCTTTCTACTTTGAAGCAGTCAAGTTGTATCAAGTCCGCAGCTATGTAACCAAAACCATTAGCAACTCCAGAACCAGCAATGACTCCCTCGACCTCAAACTTCTATCACTCACCCTAGAAGAAGTACTCCGGGCCACTGACTAGGATCTTTAACCTCTCTCCTAACCTTAGCCAGCTCCCGGACATATGGAAATCTGCCACTGTAACCCCAATACATAAAAGTGGTGACAAAACTACACATGAGAACTTACGTCCAATCTCCATCCTACCTCCACTCTCCAAGGCCCTGGAATGGATTGTGGCAGATCAGCTTACTGACTTCCTAGACAAACACAGCATCATGTGCAAACAGCAACATGGTTTCAGAAAAGGTCATAGCACCTCCACGGTTCTACTTGAATTCACAGGCGCAATCCATCACTCACTAGATAATAGTAAACTAACTGGGTCCACTTTCATTGACTTGACCAAAGCCTTTGATGCCGGCATTGCCGTCAACCATCCTCTTCTTCTTGCCCAGCTTCGGCTAGCGAGGCTCTCACCCAATTCTGTGAACTGGTTCAAAGGTTACTTAGACAACCGGTCCCAAAGAGTGAAAATTGCTGATACGCTCTCAGATCCAAGACCAGTCCAGTCCAAAGTCTCACAGGGCTCAATTCTGGGACCCCTCCTTTTCAGCCTTTTCTTTAACTCACTGCCAGACTCCTGCTCAGAGCAAATCTTACTCTACACAGATGATGCTGTCATCCTGGCCTCCCACCATGATCCAATTCATCTACAAGGAAACCTCCAGCGGACCTTCTCAGCAGTTGAAAACTGGTTCTCAAAACACAAACTGATCCTAAACCAGAAAAAAACAAAGACCATGATTTTCAACAGCTCCCACAACAAAAACAAGCAGTATCACCTCTCCATCAAAACCAAGTAAGGAATCACCCTTGAACAAGTCCATACCTTTAAATACCTTGGCCTCACCCTTGACTCGAATCTCACCTATGTTCCCCATATCAATAATGTTGCAAAAGTAGTGAATACCAGGCTGGGCCTACTGTTCCGACATAGGAAACACTTAACCCCTGAAGCACTGTCTGTTGCCATCCAGAGCTCTATTGTTAGCGTTATAGACTACGGTCTAATTTTCTATGGCTCTGCCACAGCCTCCTCTCTCAAACGTGTTTCTGCTTCCCTCAATAAAGCCTGTCGACTCGTTACTGGATCCCACCGTCTCACCCATACCTGTGACCTCTACTCCCACTGGATGGCTGCAACTGAACAACCAAATCAAATACCAAACCTGCATCACAGCAAAAAAAAAAAAAATCATGTTGGGCAAGGCACCCTTGGAGTCTGCTCCCTCCTCAAACCCCACTGCCGCACATCCCAAGGCCAAAGGTCATTTGCATAAAAGGCTCTTAGTTGGCTGAACAGTCTTTCTAATGACATCTCCACCTCACCAACGCTAGGTACTTTCAAAGCCGAGCTCCGCCTCTCCCTAATAGGCACCAACACCTGTGACTGCACCATCTAATTACATTGTTCCCTAGCTGTTGCTGACTGCCTCTGCTGTCTGCTTTGTCCTCTCTACTAGTACTTGTTGTTAGTCCTATGCCCTTTCAATTGCTCTTACCCCGTGTCTGTCTTGACAACGCCCTTTGGCTGCTTTACTGTGCCCCACTCCGCTTACGCTTTCTCTTCTCCTCCCAGCCCCTTTCCCTTTCTTGCCTTCTTCCTCCTAGTGTTGATTTGTACTGTCGCCATACCTCTCAAGTGTCCCTGATTTTCAGGGACGTCCCTGATTTTGCCTCAAAATTTTACTCTGTCCCTCCTAAAATTTGTGTTTTTGTGGCTAAACAGTGGGGACTGTAAGCACAAAACAATGTCAAACATTAAAGTTACAGACTTGTTCTTCTTTAGAAAATGCATTTTGCACTAAGCCCCATATTCTACCAGCTTTCTGGGTGGATATCTCTTAATTTTGAAGATGTGTCCCTGATTTTTTTAAGCCTTGTCCCCTGATTTATGAGGCAGGAGGTTGAGAGGTATGACTGTCGCTATAAAAATTATTATGACAACTGAAGTAACTGTTTGATATTCTGTATCGTGTAACCTATTGCATGTTAATTGACTGTACTTACTGACTGGAACCTTTGTAAAGGAACCTTGGTTCAAAGGTATTTTGTAATCTTAGACGCAAATAAATAAATACGAAGCACAGAACCTACAGAGGGATGTGAGTAATAAGTGTTACCTGTAGTGTAGCGCCATGGACACAGGGGTCGCTGCGATACAGAGCGCTGCAGAGCAGCACTGAAGCGGATGCTGACACTCTGTACCTTCGTCGCTGTGCTCTTTAACCTGTTTTGGGACCGCCTCCCTGCCCCGCAACTATTGGCCAGGCAGCCGGTTCCCATCGAGCCCCGCGGAGACAGAGCCCAGAGACAGGAAACTTGCACAGTGCAATGGCGGGTGGTGATAAGAAGTCGTCTAGTGAGGAGAAGAAGCAGCAAGCCGCGGTGCCGGCGGCGGGCGGGAAGGAGAAGAAGGAATCGGGCACGGCAGGCGTGGCCAGCGAGAAGGAGAAGGAGCAGGAGTTGGTGAGGCCGGCTTGTTGGGGACACTGTTGGGGAAATGGGTCCGCTGGGGAGGCGAATCACCTGAGTCACGCAGGGCCAAGCGAGGCGAAAGCGCTGAGCAATGGCAGGTGATGTCCGTGCTGAATGAGCCCCCAGCACTAAGTGATATTATGATGGGGACCCACTGCAGGAGGGGCTACCAGTCCTTCGGGGAGCTCCCCTTTATTTGCTGAGCTCGTCCAGGGTGACAGTTAAAAGCCCCCACGACATTTCAGGTGTAACTTTGAAAACAAAACTACATTATTTTAGCTTATTTCGTGCATTATAAATATTACCCCCACACACACACACACATACACCATGTCCTAGTCTTCATAACATAAAAACCACGGTTGCTGCCCCCCTGGCAGAGGTATGTATAGGTTTTAGGACTGAAAAGTATTTACTGTTAATTTTTTCCACTTGGTAGTACTGTCATCCAGATTGTAGTATTGTAACCTCATCCATTGACCACCTCTTCCTACTCCCTACCTCTAAACCAAGTCTCGGTTCAACTGGGCGCCTGCAGCCACTGACTCTGTTTGTCTGATAACTGCTGTGGAGTCTTGCCCAGACAGTATTTGTAACATTTTGTAGCAGCCCTTCTGGCCAGCCTGTGGGCAGCTGCTGTTGTCTCTTTGACTGTACACAACTGATACTGATGCAGTGTTTTCTGCCCCCAACCCATCTGCTTCTTCTCTTAGTGTGTGGATCAGTGGTCTCATGATGCCGCCAGTTTTGTGCATGTGTACCAGATATTGTTATAAAATGGGGTAGAGAAATCCTATCACCTGATTGGTCAAAAGTTGGCCAGAGCAGTGCGATTAATGATCATTAACCGCACTGCTCTGTCCAGCGTACTGAAAGTACCTCTACCCAGAGTGGGGTATACGGTAATTCACTGATAACCGCACACCCAGTCGAGTATTATTGCTTACTTAATATGCAGGGTGGGAAACAAATTCATAAAATCAAAAAGTTAAAATAAATAATGTAGAAATGGTAGTAAAATGCTCCTTTACTTCCTTTATCTGTTTCCTGGACCTCATCTGCTCTGGCAGCTTGTCTGCAAATGACATCATAATCTGTGTATCTGTAATCACAGCAGGATGTCATGTCACCAACTTGATGTCAGGTGTTAGGACAAGCAGCAAGAGTAGAGGAAATCTAGGGGACATTTGTCCCAATTATATTGACACTTCAGTTGATTACGATGTCATGTAAGCTCAAATAGGCTGCACACAGTCAATTGTTCAGTCAAGTTCAAGTTTGGCTGAAGTATGTTGAATACTTAAGCAATATACCACGAGACAGTGTGGGTGATGGCTGGATTTAGCCACGCCTAGTGTGGTGGTTTGCTCACAAGGCTGCTGGCCAAGTATCTATTCACTTGAGGAAAGGGAGAGGGGAGATGCGATAGAGACGTTCAAGTACCTTAGGGGAATAAAGAGGGTACAGGTGGAAAGCATATTTCAGAGAGAACTCTGCACAAGAACAAGGGGGCATAATATGAGGCTGAAGTGTGGAAGGCTTAGGGGTAATGTTAGGAAATAGTTTTTCACTGGGAGGGTGGTGGAGTCATGAAACAGCCTTCCAGCAGAAGTGGTGGGTGCGAAAACAATACAGGGGTTCAAGAGTGCATAGGATAGACACAGGGTT
Source organism: Neoceratodus forsteri (assembly GCA_016271365.2). Classification (NCBI taxonomy): domain Eukaryota; kingdom Metazoa; phylum Chordata; order Ceratodontiformes; family Ceratodontidae; genus Neoceratodus; species Neoceratodus forsteri. The sequence goes on from CM028137.1 coordinate 819,420,568, forward strand.
CCCCACTATCTGAAAATATAGGGTGGTGGCAGTGATGATCGAGTCCAAAGGTGCATTATTTTTCTGGACCTCCTATATAGATACATAGATACATAGACAGTGTCGGCAGATAAGGGCCTATGGCCCACCCAGTCTGCCCATTTGAGCTTGTAAGTTCAGTTTGTTTTCCTAGAAGTCTGTTGCCCCTTACCCCTGACCTCCAGAATTCCTTTATGTCTATCCCATGCATTCTTAAATCCCGTGATTGTGTCAGCCCCCACCACTTCCTCTGGCAGGGTGTTCCACTTGTCCACCACCCGTTCTGTGAAGAAATTCTTCCTCATGTTTCCTCTGAATCGTCCTCCCTCCAACTTCATCCCATGCCCTCTAGTCCTGGAACATCTTTTTCGCTTAAAAATAGTGTTTTCCTGCACCCTGTTCCTCCTGTAAGATACTTGTATGTCTCTATCATATCCCTCTCTCCTCCTCTCCTCCAGGAGTACATGTTCAGTTCCTTCAACCTGTCTTCATAGGACTTGTGATGCAATCCATGCACCATCTTTGTTGCCCTCCTCTGAACCTTCACTACCCTGTCTATGTCCTTACATAGGTATGGTCTCCAGAACTGTACACTGTACTCCAGGTGGGGCCTCACTAGTGTCTTGTATAGCGGAATTATGACCTCCCTTTTCCTGCTGGTGATGCCCCTGCCTATACATCCCAGCATTCTATTTGCTTTACCTGCTGCCTTGTCACACTGTTTCCCTACCTTGAGGTCATCAGAGATGATAACCCCAAGATCCCTTTCCTGCTTGGTGCATGCTATATCCTCACCCCCAACTGATATATTGTGCCAGGGTTTTGTGCCCATATGCATTATCTTGCACTTCTTTGCATTGAATTTCAACTGCCAAACCCTGACCATTCTTCAAGTTTCTGCAGGTCGCTTTCATTCTGTCTACACCCTCTGGTGTGTCTACTCTGTTACAGAGCTTTGTGTCATCAGCAAACAGTGAAATTCTGCCTTCTAGGTCCTGCGCAATGTCACTGATGAAATGTTGAATAGGACCGGTCCCAGCACTGGCCCCTGTGGTGCCCCACTGGTCACTCTTCCCTCTGTGGAGTGACAGCCATTTACCACCACCTCTGTGTCCTGCCACCCAGCCAGTTACCTACCCACCACACTACTGTCCTGCCCACACCATATTCCCCAGTTTGTGTAATAGTCTTCTAAGTGGCACAGTGTCAAAGGCCTTGCTGAAGTCCAGATGAGCCATGTCCACTGCCCTCCCTGATCCACCTCCTAGTCACTCAGTCAAAAATTCAACGAGGTTGGTCTGACATGACCTCCCGTGGTGAAACCATGCTGCCTTGGGTCCTGTAGTCCATTGACAACCACATGTTCCACCAATCTCTCCTTCAGTAGTGCTTCCATGATCTTCCCCACTACCGAGGTGAGGCTGACTGGTCTGTAGTTCCCTGCTTCCTCTTTGTTCCCACTTTTGTATAAGGGGACTACATCTGCTGTCCTTCAGTCTTTGGGTACCTCCCCTGTTTCCAGTGATTGGCTAAACAGGATAGCCAGAGGTTCAGCCACCACCTCTCTTAGTTCTTTAAGGACCCTGGGGTGCACCCCATCTGGCCCCATTGCTTTATCAACTCTTATTACTTCCAGTTCCTTCAGGACCCTTTCTCGTGTAAAGGGACTTGTGTCCATTCTGCACCATTCTCACCCCTTATACTCCCTTCAGACCCATTACCCTCCTCTTCCTCAGTAAAGACTGAGGCAGAAATACCTGTTCAATATGTTAGCTTTACTGTTGTCATCCTCCACGCGGCCCCCATCCTCCCTCTTCAGTCTCACTATCCCTCCGTCTTTCTTTTTTCACTTATGTACCTGTAAAAGGTTTTGTCCCCTCTACCCACTGATTTTGCAATGTGCTCTTCTGTCTGAGCTTTGGCTTCCCTTACTGACCTCCCTTTGCTTCCCTTACTGACCTCCCTTTGCTTCTCCTGGTACTTCTCCCTATCCCCTTCTGCCTGTGTCTTTTTGTATTGCCTGAATGCAATCTTTTTGGCTTTCACTTTCTTGGCTACCTCTTTGGAAAACCATAATGGTCTCTTCCTTTTCCTCTTGCTAACCTGCTTAATGCATAATTCTGTTGTTCTTGTAATCCCCATTTTAAATACTGCCCACTGTTCCTCAACCCCTGATTCCTGTCCCATTCCCCTTAATGCCTCTTTCAAGTATCTCCCCATTTTCCCAAAGTCTGCCCCCTAAAATCCAGGATACGTGTTTTTGTGTGGTTTGGTTCTTCTCTTTCTGTGATTTCAAACCACAATGACTGGTGGTTCCCAGGTGCTCCCCCACTGTTACCCCCATCACATTGTCCCTGTGTGTGAGCACAAGGTCCAGTATTGCCTTCTGCCGAGTTGGTTCCATGACCAGTTGCTTGAGGAAGGCACCCTGAAGGGAGTCCAGGATAAATCTGCTCCTAGTTGATGCTGCTGGTGGGATGCTCCAGTCCACATCTGGAATATTGAAATCTCCAACCAGTACTACCTCACCCTTGTCTGCCATCCTTTGGATGGCTATCATCAGCTCCCTATCTGTTTCTTCCTCCTGGGCTGGTGGTCCGTAGACCACACCTGTGCGGATGGCTGTTTCCATTTTCCTTTCCAGCTTAACCCACAGTATCTCTCCCCCATTTTGTTCCTGTACTGTACATGTGCATAAGTGGATTTTAAGTCAAATATAGTGGACTGGTATCAGAACAGGGGTAGTACTGCAATAAAGGATGAGAATAAAAGACAATTTTGGAGGATTTTATAACAAACAATCAGTAATGGATAAATATATAGGGTGGTGGCCCACCGCACAAAAATAATGAATGGGGAACACTGAGACATAAGGGTACCCTGGAGATGTGCAGAGCAGGAGAGCTGCAGATCAAGTAGGATCTGGGGCTGCAGCAATGAGTAGGGAAATGGGCAGCCTAGGTGGGCCGTATGGTCCTTATCTGCTGACAGATTCTATGTTTCTATTATTTTGAGTTTTGTGCTTTCTGGTAACCTGAGAAAACAATATGGTGGCTGGCGGCTTGAAGTTTGGTACCAGTGATTGTCTGGCACTTCTTCCTGTGGGGTGATGGCAGGATTTACATGTTGTAAATCATTTTTTTTTTTTTTTTTTTATTTAGTTGTTTTAACCAGGTATAGCACACTAAGCTGAAAGCTTTTTTACAGGAGCGACCTGGGAGCACAAGGAGGTTAAGCGACTTGCTCAGGGTCACACAGTATGCAAGTGGAAGCTGTGGGATTCAAACCCAGGTCTGGTCTGCTGGATGTCACCAGATTTGCAGCTCAGAGCCTTAGACCACTGCGCTGTACTGCCTCTGCCTATATCATGCCAGTCACAAGCCAGTGTTTTTTTTAGCCCATTGTATAATTTTTAATTTCACAGTGGCATGTGAAACCAAAATACTTTGCATCATTGCTGAGGCTTCTGTGGCCCATGATGTCACTTGGTAGTGCTCTGTTCACATGTGCCATACACCAATGCACATTCACGCTTTTCAGCTGAATGTTATGTGGATGCAGTTACAGAATATCCAGTTAATTGAGTTGCATGTAAATTTGAACGGATTCCAGACTGATGTAAATGAATCTATTACATGCTAATTGAAGCAGGTGCATGTAAACTTAGCAATGGGTCATGTTTTCACAGTAACGCACATCGGCATTATGGAAAAAAGGGAAGCTAAAAACAGTAAAAATGCAAGCTGAACTGTGTTTAAAGATGAAGTGCTTTTTTTTTTTTTTTCTTCAGAATTTCTTCTGTCATGTCTTTGTAAACGGGTCTCTTTCAGGGCACTTTTCTGAGTGAGTAGGGGAAAATAGAACTGCTCACAGACATGTGCAAGAGGTGGAAAGCCAGTTGTTTCCTCTCTGTAGAAGTGCTGAGCAATCTGGTGGTGGGGGAGACAAGCTCTCAGTACTAGTTATGGAGACCCCTACCAAGATAGTGCCCAAACCACAGGTCCTACCATATCCCATTCTGGCTGCTACCTGGGTCATTTTTTGTGCTTCTTTGTTACTTCCTACAGACAGTACAGAAGGATACAGTGGTTGGGGTGGAGGCTTGACTGCTGTCATTGTTCACTGTAGAGATGTCCTTCCTCCCCTGGCTATCTTGCTGTATCCCACCTCTGGAATCATTTGCGTACTCGCAACCGGCAATATAGAGTGATACTGGAGAGTGAACTGCAGTCAGTTACAACTGTAGACAGGCCCCTGCAGTATTCTGCTATAATTGCCTCCCCGGTACTTTAGGGGAGGGGGAGCTGCAGTCTGCCCACTGTGGAGGCCAAACGGTATCCTGCTGTAGTCTGTCCTGACAAGTAGTCCTACCCACCACCCGGGGTTTGCCCTGCCACTCGCTATAGAAGCCAAAAGTATTTATTTGTAAATGGCAGTTTAGAACTGTTTGGCCCTGATAGTGCTGAAAATATGCCCTACCTACCATGTTGTGAAAAAAAAAAAATATTTTGGCTAAGACATTGGTTCAGAAAATAAAAGGCTAGAGCTATTTCTGCCACTATATTGCTATGAGAACTAAAAAGCTTGTCCTCTGAGAGGCTATCCCATGAAAAATCTTAAGCTGGGGTCCCTTCTACCTTTCTCTACTGGTTGCTCAGGTCGAAGTTCCCCGTGCCAGGCGTAAGGGATTACCCTTGATGTCCTGGCTAGCGTTCCATCTTAAGTTAAAGAAAATTCAGATGCGATTGTCTCTGTTCAGACTTTAATGTGTGTACTTGGTCAGAGGGAGGTGGATCCAGGTTTACGTTTGTTTGTTACAATTCTTAAGATTTTCAGTGCAGGAAGAGTTTAAAGCACAGCTGACTTATTTTGGGGCTGACAGCTTTCAGAGCACAAACCACCAGGTCTGTTTTGGGGCTGGGGAGGTTTACCTGTGTCTGACTTGGATGTGTGGATTTTTTCTCTGATTAGCAGGGTATTTTCTCTGTCAAATTGTTGGGTAGGGCATCTTGCTGACAGGAAGGCACTCATCGCAGCGGTGGGTCAGAGCTTTTAGCTGATTGTTTTGTGAGGGCACAGTATGACCGTATGCAGTTTCGGAGGGTCTTAAAAATAGGCCCAGAGTTGTAATTATTTACAGTGAATGAGGAGCCTTAGCATGGGAGAGGGAAAAAAAAGTCCCTATGCAGGGGACTACCTCACTGCACTAGAGCAGGAACCTGCTTAAAATATGGTTCTGTTTGAGAGTTAGAAAGGGAGGTGAAATCCGAAGGGGGGGGGGGGGGGGGCAACTTATATACAGTCACAGGTTGCAGAGTTAAGGAGGAGGGTCTTGAGACCTGCTTTAAATTGGCCCAGGCTGGATTCAAGGGAGATAGTGGATGGTAGGTTGTTTAGCCACAAGTGGACACGATATCGGAAGAACTGTTGACCAAGGAAGGTTCTACAGTGAGGTACTTGTAGGGAGGTGTTTGCAGAGTGCTTTGGGGCCCTCCTGTGTGAGACTATATGGATAAGGGGGTGGAGGCCTATTGGTGCCTGTGTGTGTAGTATCTTTTTTGCAAGGAGGCAAGTGTGATACTTAAGCCTATCTTGGAAGTTTAGCCAACCAGTATATTTGTGAAGCTCACAAGTATGGGTTAACCTGTCACAATTAGAGACCAGATGGCAGGCTTTATCGAGGAAGAGGTTAATGCTGCATAGGGCAGTATGGTCTGCAGACCCATAAGTAACTATGCTGTAGTCCACCAAGGGTAGTATTGAGGAAGACACAGCTAGATGCATCGCCTGTGGCGGAATGCAGTGTCTGTCTGTACAGGATCCCCAGCCTGGAGTTAACAGAGGAGGAGACTACTTGTATGTGCATTTGGTAGGTGAGGGAGGAAGGTGTCCAGCATGACTCCCAAGTATTTGAAGCAGTACACCTGCTCTAGCGCATTGCCAAGGGAATTTGTGACTGTTAGTGGTGTGTTACAGAGCGGGTTCTAGCGGTGGGCGAAGATCAAAGATTTTGTTGTCTTGTAGTTAAGTATAAGGCAGTGTTCAGAGAACCAGGTTTCCAGTTCTCCAAAGAAACCCTGCAGGGCGGATTGTAGAACATTGGGATGGGGATGTTTCCAAAAGACGACAGCATCGTCTGCATAAAGCAGTAGCTTCCCACTGCACGACTGAGGGAGGAAGTTCAGGAAGAGGGTGAATAGTAATGGGACTAGAATTGCATTATGTGTGACTAGACTGTAGATCGGTGTGTTCCTAAGTCCAGAAAAGATGCAGTGGGAGTTGATCAAGGAAAGAAAAACCCTCCATCCCTGATCACCTGTGCATGTTACCCAACTACAAAATACTCAGACAAGACAGACCCACATCAAAACGTGGTGGTGGTGTTGCAGTCCTCTTTAAACCTCACCTATCACTACACCGAAATGGCTCCTTCACCCTCTCACTGTGAAGCCATTCATGCCACACTTCAATTAGGCTCTAAGAAACTGCACATAGTGTGTGCCTATAACCCTCCCACTGGTAGCATTGCTGGTCTCAAGGAACTCCTATCCCAGGTGGACACTGCCGTTGGTCGAAATGAGATCCTCTTAATGGGAGATCTAAATCTAAACTGGACTGGTAAAGCTAGTCAGTCCTTTCACACTGTGGTACATGGCCATAACCTCCATCAACTTATCAATGACCCTACAAGGGTCATGGCCCCTCCTCGTTCCAGCACACTAATAGATTGGGCCCTTACAAACTGCCTCGACAGTATAGTTGCTAGTGGTACCCTAGCAGACGCCATAAGTGATCACTCCCCAATTTTCTGCCTCTGGCGCGTTCCGCTAGACCACCATCTCCTCTTCTAAAACTTATCACCTTCCGCAATCTGGCCAATATAAATCAGGCACTTTTAATGTATGATCTCTCAATGATTGACTGGTCTCCCATCTTTGCCGCCTCAAATGCTCAATCAGCACTTGACTACTTCCTTGCTAAGTTTGGATGTCTCCAGGACATCCATGCTCCCTGAGCCACTCGCCGTATACGGGGTACACAGACCAAGTGGCTCACCAAGGATGGTCTGTCTCAGCTCAGGGTAAGGGATAAAAGTTGGCAACATTTCAAGGTCTCAAGGTTACAGGCAGATTATAATGACTATAGAGCTTGGAGGCATTCCTGCAAAAGGAATATTTGCCTACCTAAAAGCTCATTCTGTAAGGACTTACTAATGAAATCTGCTGGTGACTCCCAAGAAATTCTGGTCTGTCATCAAAACTCTCCTTGGAGCCAATAAATCATCCATTACAAATGACATGCTGCTAAATCGCATGCATTGTAATAATCCTGTGACCATAGCTAATGCACTAAACAGCCATTTTTCTGACATATCTAGCTACTCAGCCTCATTCCCCCACCTTTTTCTTGTTTCGTGGACACAGAACCGGTGCTTTATCATCCACCGTTCTGGTTTCGGACCTTCACCAGAGCTGAAGTTCTAAAGCTACTACTCTCCATCCCTGATAGCACTAGCTCTGGTGCAGATGGACTGGAACCTAGGCTATTGAAAATCACTGCCCTTCTTATCGCTTCCCCGTTAACTAAAATCTTTAATCTGTCTATGACTATGTCATGGCATAGTTCCCAACATCTGGAAGCTAGCTAGAATCACTCCCATCCTTAAGAAAGGTGATTCTAAAGACATGTATAACTACCAACCTTTTGCCATTCTTTCCGTACTCTGTAAAATCCTGGAAAAATTGGTGGCTACCCAAACTATAGCATACCTACAGGAGCATAACCTCCTCTCAGGCTCCCAGCATGGTTTCTGCAAAGGCCATAGTACTTCCACTGCCATCCTAAAACTTACAAATGACATCTATGCTGCCATGGAAGCCGTTTTTTTTTTGACAGGTGCTATCTTCGTCAACTTAACCAAAGCTTTTGACCTGGTTAACCATACCCATCTTCTTACTAAACTCCACTCTTTTGGTTTCACCGCTGAAACAGTTGCCTGGTTCAGTAGCTATCTATCCAACCGGATGCAGGCTGTAGCCTTTAACTCAGCCATGTCCAGTCCTTCTCCCATACTCTTGGGGGTTACCCAAGGGTCCATACTTGGCCCTCTACTTTTCTCAATTTTCATAAATCACCTACTATCGTCAGCACCAGCCTGCTCCTCCTTGCTGTATGCAGATGACCTCGTCATTTACTGCAGTGGTGGTAATATCGCTGATATTAACCACTCCCTAGCCATTGACTTCTTAAACATTCAGTCCTGCCTAATGGAAAACAACCTTGCCCTAAATGCAAGCAAAACTCACTCCATGATCTTCGGATCTCCAGCTAGACTCAAGGCGAATCGCAATGCCCTTCGAATATCGAGTGCCGATAGTTCTTCAGTAGTTGGCACCAGCTCCCTCAAATATCTAGGCATTCTCCTTGATGAATCCCTGGATTTTGACCTCCATATCACCGCCACCTGCAAATCTGTTAATGCCAAAATCGGAGGTGCCTACCGTACTAGCTATGCCCTCACGCCATCTGCCAGGCTTGCCATAGCTCAGGGCTTGCTGCTTTCGGCCCTGGCCTGTGGCTCGGTTACCTACGTGGGGGCATCAGAAACCTCCCTCCATAAATGGGACCCCACCTATAACAACATCTGCTGCTATGCCTCTGCATCACATCGGTTCAAACATCACTGTCAGCTTTATGCTGACCTAAAATGGCCCAGCCCTGCTGCTCACCGGCTACTGTCCTATGGCTCCCTAATTGACGGTATAACTAGATCAGGCCTCCCCAAAGCCCTCGCCTCCTTGCTACACTCCCAAACTCCCTCCTATGGTCTCCTATCTAATGGCCATGCCCCTCTGTCCATCCCCAGACACAAAACCACTATGGATACTCGTGCTTTCTCTTATGCGGCTCCAAAGTACTGAAATTCCATCCCTCAAGCTATTCGCCTAGCTCCTACCCATGCTTGCTTTAAGAAACCTCACCGTGAACATCTATTGGCTTCAAATCCTTGTACATGCTTTCATTCACCTTAGCTCATTCTTTCTTTCTATCCTCACCCTTGTCTTTTTCCTGCACTCTCTCTCTTACCTTTTCCCAGCACGCCTTCTTCCTTACCTCCCCTTTTCCCCCTGATCCCTACCTACTCCTTCTTCTCTTTTACTTCTCTACATTTTGAGCCTTGTGATGGCACTTACTGCATTTTGTACTTTTCCTGTTATACCTAATACTGTCTTGTACACACTTGTTTGTATTTTGATTTTTACCAAACTGTACTGTGTATTATTTTGACTTTGTCTAACTCTGTATATCATCTAGTTGCTTGTATTTTGACCATCTCTCTGTCTATTCCTTGTGCTGCGTCACAGTGTACTGCTTATGTATTTTTCCCTTGTATTCCTCCCGGGTCGTGCCTGAAAATAGGCATCTCTATGCCTAGTGCACCCACCTGGTTACCAAAAGCAAATAAATAAATAAATAATGTAAACAAACGTGTGCTTGTGTGGTAAGACCAGTATGGTGGGAAGTCTGGTTTTTACTTTTTTAAAAGAAAAAAAGAATCCGAATCAAACTACCCACTGTATCAGCAGTCTCTATCGAATATTAGCAATCATAAAATACTAAAATGCCAGCAGAATAGGCCTAACGGTCTCTCGAGTCTGCTCGATTTTTCAGCACCCACACTGAGGGCCGATTTTGGTGTGTCCCCCCTCCCCCTTGGGTTATACTGTTCTCAGTCCCAGATGTTCCACCTGTATTGGGCCTGGTCAGATTTACCTTCCCCCTGTACCTGTCCCATCCCCTCTTAAACCTGTCCACAGTCTTCACCTCTACCAGCTCCCTGGGCAGTGCATTCCATGGCTCCACCACCCTTCAAGTGAAATAACATCTCCTCCTCTCCCCTCTGAGCCTGCCCCCTTCCAGCTTACACCCGTGACCTCTTGTTGCCCCACCCATCTTCCTTTGGAGCACCCTGACTGGGCCCCCTTTATTGATCCTTTTCATGTATTTAAAGATCTCTATCATGTTCCCCCCCCCCCTTCCCTCCTCTCGGGTGTACATGTCAAGCTCCTTAAGCCTCTTCTCATAGGTCCTCTCCCCCAGGCCCCAGATCATTTTGGTTGCCCTCCTTTGGACCCTCTTTAGGAGTGTACTGTCTCTCTTTAAATGTGGTCTCCAAAACTGTACACAATACTCGAGGTGTGGCCTAACCAAGCAGTTGTACAGTGGAAGGATCACTTCCGCCTCTCTGGAGGTAATCCCCCTGGCGATGCATCCCAGCATCCTATTTGCCCTTGCCCAAAGCGCCTCCACTCCTCCTTCAGCCTCCTCCACTGCACTAACCACAACGTCATTTCTCACTATCAGCGCAACCCCTCCCCCTCTTCCCACTCCCCTATCTTTCCTGAATATCTTGTAGCCCTCCAAATTTAGGTCCCAATCATTTCTGTGGGTGACCCATGTCTCTGTAATTGCTGCCACATCTGCTGATCCTTCAGCCAGCATAGCCTGTAACTCAGGCATTTTATTACTCGTGCCCCTGGCATTAATCAGTACTGTCCTCCACCCCGACCTCTCCTTCCTACCCAATCTCACCAGCCCTGTGCAGTCCTTATTTTTGCCCAATTTTCCTTAGATTTGCATTGCATTCCCCCTCACTCTTCAATTGCCGTAGACCTGGACCCACAAACAGCTTCCTTGGGGCCAATCTTTTATTTGACCTTCCCCCCATTACAAGTTTAACCCCCACCTCTCTGCTATAAAACCAGCAAGTTTTTTAGTTTCAAGATCTCCTTCCCCTCCCCACCAGATTGAGATGTAATCTGTCCCTGGCATATAGCCCCTTGTCCTCCCAAGTATCTCCCCAGTCTCCCAACAGCCCATACCCCTCTGCCTTGCACCAATCCCTAAGCCACTGGTTCACCCCTCTAAGTTTTAGCTTGCGCTCCCCGGTTGCCCTTGGTACCGGCAGAATCTCAGAGAAGGAAATTTTGCTTCCTACAGTGTGACAAACCCTTGCCAGTTCCTGGAACCTAGCCTGTATTTCTAGCTCACCGTTCCCTTCCAAGTCATTTGTCCCCAAATGTATTAGGAAGTCCGGGTATCCCCCACATTCCAGTACTGTCGAGTATAGGTGGAATCTGGCCTTGTGTACAGATAATCCTGGCATACATTTAGCCTTGACTGGGCTGCTTTTATTGTCCCCCACCCCTCCCACTGGATACCCCTTGCCATGGAATCCCTTAGCAGTATCGCCTTCCCTCACCCCTACTTGTTAGCCTGTTTTGATCCTTCCAGACTCCTCCTGTCATCAAAGCCCTGTTTACTCCTGCCTCTCCCGTCAGCCTGGGAATCTTTATTAGCCCATTTAGATCCTTCTAGGCTTCTCCTTCTGTCAACAACCCCCTGCTTACTCCTCCCAACTCCATCAGCCTGGAGGCCACCCTCATATGCTAGCCCTGCCGTACTCTTACCTGCGACTGCCAGTTTGCTTCTCGCCCCCCCCCCCCAAGTTTCCTGGGAGGCCAGAGAATGCCTTCCCAATTCCACCCCATCACCATTCTTGAGCTATAATCCTCCATTCCCCATCCGAGCAACCTTCCACTAATTTTTTTTTTTTTTTTACCCCCACCCCACGGACCTGCACTTCCCACCCACCAGCTGAAAATCCCCTACCCTACTCTCCACCTCTTCTGATGATTCTTGTCTCAAGGCTGACCTCTCTACACCCCCCTCCTTGATTGACTTCCCAGCCTGCCACATTTCTGCCACCTTCCACCCTGTCTTCACTCAATGCCCCCCAACCTAGGCTCCTGTCCCTCCCCTCCATCCTTTCCTATGGTTCCGCACCCTCCTCTCCCCGGAATGCCAGGAAATGCAGGGTACTTCATTTGGGGGTCAAAACCCAGGCCATGTATAACACCTTTGGGGGTACCTGCATGCCACATTGGGAGAAAGGGATTTAGGGTTGGTGGTAGATGTCAAAATGAATAACTCTGAAAATTGTTGAAGAATTACAGCCAAAGCAAACAGGATATTGGGTTGCATAGCCAGGGGGATTACATCCAGAAGCAGGGAGGTGATCCTTCCACTCTATAATGCCTTGGTCAGGCCGCAGCTTGAGTACAGTGTGCAGTTCTGGAGACCTCACCTGAAGGACATAGCGCTACTGGAAAGGGTCCAGAGGAGAGCGACCAGGATGATTCAGGGCATGGAGAGGAGGCCTTATGAGGAGAGACTGGAAGAGCTTGGGCATTACTTACTGGAGGAGAGGAGGGATGGGGAGACATGATAGAGGTTTTCAAGTACGGAAAAGGAATAACCAGGAGTGGAACCAAGGAGATGTTTAGGTTAAAGAAGGGGAAGCTGGAGGGGGGGGGGAATTACAGGAGGGGAGCCTAGGAACCATTTTTTCCCGGAGATGGTGGTGGAGCCGTGGAATGCGCTGCCTGGGAGACTGGTGGAAGAGGGTACAGTGGAGGGCTTCAAGAAGGGGTGGGACAGGTACAAGGAGAAACTGAATCAAGTGAAGACCCTCTTGGGGGCTGGGGGGGTGGTAAGGCGAGCAGACATTAGGTTGCTGGCTTTTGAGCAGACAAGACAGACCATATGCAAGTTGAGGTTGTGGGAATCGAACCCAGGTCTGCTAAATGTATGAAGCTCATTTATTACTCTGCTCTAAATTCTAAGCTATACTCCCAGCCCCATCTATAGGTGTTGGCGGCTTTTTAAGTTGTAGTTTCACAGTAAGACAGTTAACCAATAATGACAATGTGGGACCACAGCTAACTAGTGGATAAGAGCATGTGAACAATACGATACATGAGACTTCTGAAGCAGAGTTTCTGGTAGGCTTCTATTACATGCTTTTAGTGGTTCCATTCTGGGGAACTGGCTTCTTTGTATAGAAATGACGGATAGGAAAATAAGTTTAGAAAGTTGTTTTAAAACCATCAGTGTGATTTAGTTGTTGGTGTACCAGCTTGGTAACTGGAAGATCACAGGTTCAAACCCTGCTATAAAGCCAGATGCTCACTGCGACCTTGAACATGTTTCTTAACCTCTCAGTGCTCCAGTCCAACCAGCTATGGAAGTGGCTAAAAGCTGGACCCCACAGGAGATGTTGCTTCTCAGCTGGGCTATCCTGGGTAAATGAGTATTTAAAAAAAAAAAAAAAAAAAAAAATGGTATGACACTCAACTCCTGCCCCACAGCTCAAGAGTCTTGAGTAGAGTTCTGTTTTCCTGGGACCCTTCCTATGGAATTCATAGAAAATCTGTCAAGGTCTTGACTGAATGCAGGGCCAACCTTGGTAAATTGTTTCAGTTGTAGGATAGATTCAAAGTTGCCAAGAGCCTCTGCCATTTTAGCACTAGGCAGTCCGTTTTTCCTCTCTAGGGTTGCCCTAAAATTAAAGACCTGTTTGCCCTACTTGGTTTTTACATTATGAATTTTATAGGATTGTCACTCTGCAGGTCTTGGGCTGTGATGATTCCTGGCTGGTTCAAAGAAGGCTGTTGGGTAACCCTGGACCTAAATGTGTGTGTGTGTGTGTAGTCATTCTATTAAAGCTGCCAGCATGGCTCTGTTTTTAGCACATGTGTCTCTGGGCCAGAAGGTCATGGGTTCTAGTCCTGTACTGGGATTGGCAGTATAGCCTAGAGGTTAGAGTAACGAGCTGTGAATGAGTTTGGTACATCCAGCAGACAGACCTGGGTTTGATTCCGACAACCTCCAGTTGCATATTGTGTGACTTTGAGTAAGTCACTTAACCTCCCCAGTGCTCCAGGGTTGCCCCTGAAAACAGGCACCTGTAACTAGTGGGCCATACCTGATTACCAAAGAGTAAAACAAAAAAAATAACATTAACTCGTACCATAACATTACTTCTAATAGCTTCTTATAAAGTCCGAACCATCCTTTGCTTAACCTGACACAGAATGACCGCCCAGGACAGAATGAGAACGCATTCTGTCCATTTTGTGTCCGGTTAAGCACTGGATGGTTCGGAGTAATGCTGGTACCAGAATGCTGGAGAGCAGTATTGTACTGTTAAGAAGTGTTCCTTCAGATGAGATATTAAACAGAGGTCCTACCCACGCTTTCTGGTAGATGTTCAGGAGGACATTAAAGGAGAAGGGAGGTACTGATGTCTCTTTATAAAACCTTGGTGAGGCTGCACCTGGAGTACAGGGTCCAGTTCAGGAGACCACACCTACGCAAGGACATAGATGGGATTGAGAGGGTTCAGAGAAGGGCAACCAAGATGGTGCACGGGATGCAGGGGAAGCCATATGAGCAGAGGTGGAGGGAATTGGATCTGTGCCCATTGGAGACTAGACGGGAGGGGGGGAGACATGATAGAAACATTTACGTATGTGAAGGGGATCAATAAGGTGAGGAAGGGGAGCTTATTTAAAAGGAAAGCGGGAGCTCAAACTAGAGGGCATAGTCTAAGATTAGAAGGAGGAACATTTGGAGGCAGTGTGTGGGTGCATTACTTCTTGGAGAGGGTGGAGGAGTCCTGGAACAAACTACCAGAGGAAGTGGTGGGGGCTGAAATGGTGGAGGGATTCAAGAGGGCATGGGACAGACACAAGGGTTTGGCAAGTGGGGGCCTATGGCATAGGTGACGGGGGCAGACTCGATGGGCCAGAGGGTCCCTTTCTGCCATCAGATTTCTGTGATCCTGTGGCACTTCAAGAATAGTTGTGAAATTTTCCAGGTGCCCTGGCCAAATGTCCCCCATTCAGTATATCATAAGCAGCTTAATCTAGTTCAAGTTCAGTTGGTTTGCAGCAGTATCTCCCCTTCCCCCTCCCTGAACTGGATGAGGTTGAAAATGGGCAGTATTACCTAGCCCTTCTTTCTTGGTCAACAAAAACTATATTTATATATGGCATCCATGGTGCATACATAGCCTCCATGTAGGAGTCTGTGGGAAGACTGCTAAGTCAGCCCTGTAGCCCTGGTGTTCATAAAGGCTATGTAATATGCCCTTGCTGGGAATCCTAGTACAGTTCTACAGATTTTGTGACAAGAACAGTCTCCGTTTTCTAGGGCAGATTTTGGTGCAGTCGTATAATCTAGGTGCCACTGAGCAGCAGACTGCAGACAGCACAGAATGTGTGTCCAGTGAAGGGTATTCCCCCTCCCGGCAAAAGGCACAAATCTTTAACCAACTTTGACTCCAAGGCAGGTTATTCCTCTGAGACAGCATTTTCCTTCTGCACTTAAAACTTTCTTGCAACTACTAAATTCCTTTTTTGTCTGTACATGTATCATTCTAACTTAATGCTGACATGGATAGCCACTCCAGTAAAATTACAAAATAAAATTTGTGCCTAGATTTGAACCTTGATCTCATGCTGAAAATACAAAAAATGTAATGGCCCTGCTAAGGTTGAAACCCCTGATCTCTTGATTTCTACTTTGCTGACATACAGTATATCCACAGCACCACTAAGCTGCACTGAAGGGAGTCACACACCTAGGAAGCAGGCAACCTGAATTACCTGGGTTCAAATCCAGTGCAGTTCCATAGAGGTAAAATATAGGAAAAGCGGTTTCCTTCCTTTGGAAGAAACATGGGTTGTAGATTTGTACCATTGGCTTGTCCCTGTGTTTATGCCTTTTTTTTTTTTTTTTGGTAGGAATCGTGCTTCTCTCAAATTTGGTATGTCAGACAGACCTTGTGGACCATCAAAAAATTGTACAAATTGTTTTCAGCTCCTGGCTGTAGCGGGGTTGGGATAGTCAGGATAACAAATCATGCAGACCCACAAACTTAGTGCATAAAAAGTGCTGGAAAGGCACTTATTTTATTTCTGTCAGGAAACGCTGACTTCAGGATTCACAGAAATCAGGAAAATAAAGTTAGTTCAGTCATTTTCAAAGTCTCAACGAAATATTGAACAGATGAGCTATACTCAGGATGAACCACTGCTCTGCTCAGCAGTACCACCAGGCTATCTCCTTGCAAATGTATATACTTCAGAGGCTCCAGCACTCTGGCAGTCAGCTCCAACTGACATCTCTCTCTTAACTCCCTAGTGGTAATCTTTTATACATTTGAGGAGTGACATCATAATCAGATGATCCACCTCCTTTTTGAAAAATCAAAATAACATACTACAGGTTCTTTTTTCACTTTACATTTTCATTCCTAAACATCAGGTATATAAGTGTATAACAGTATTTGTTCTAAATAATCCCACAACCTTACTTTGATGTCCTAAAACAATGTTCAAGAGTTAATTAGATTCAATAAGGCTAAGCCCCTCCCTTAATAGTGACCTCACTCACTGCAACTTCTATAAAAGCAGACAGACTGTGGGCTGCCAGCCCTATAGAACACCCATGCAGCTCAACAGGTAAGACAAACGAATATATTGCTCACTTTAAATTTACTTCTTTGTCAAAGGGCACACCATGCAATATTTAGGGACTCCCTGGTCTCATTTCCTACATGGGTTTTGTTAGTGCAACTTCTTCATTCATTTAGAAGCTAGCATACTTCCACACTTTAAATAAAACACTGAGTTTTAGTTTATTGAAACACTCAATACAGAGAGCTGTTTCAGAGGGGTTGCTAACAAAGGTCATCTTTAGTTTTTATTTTATTCAGGTTCTCTCCCTTCTCTGCAACTATTAATTTGAAAAGTACAACTCTTTTCTTTTGGCTCATTAGAGGCATGAACCAAGCTGCAAATGAAAATCTTTTCTTAAGGTTTTCTATGTCTGGGAGATTTCAAAACTGCAGAACTCCTGCCTGAACCAAACAAGTTTCCCCTTCTACTAAAATATCCATGTATATATTATATGTTTCTACATTTCACATAAATGCCTTCACTATTCAGCATCCGGCGCTTTATACCTAAGCACTTTATGTCTTGGGGGGGGGGGGGGTACTTAGAGGGAATTTTAGGGCCTGTACTCATCGCAGGGAGCACCCTGTGACATTCCTCCCCACCTAAGAGGGCAACCATTTTACTGGTTGTCCGAACATCCATACCTTTTCCAATATAGGGAAAGGTGGAGCTCTGGCCCACCCTCACCTTAGAGCTCCACCCCAGGGTCCCATATGCCTGCTAAACATAACATTAGCTATCATTCCAAGCAGTTGTAATACAACATGCTATACATAACTTTTCTCTAGGGTAACATATTACTGAGTTATGTGACTAAAATAAAATATATATGCCTATAACACTGGCAACCAGTATTGTCTGGGTAATAACTCTCAGCCTTTTCTGACAGGATACCCAGCACATGTTCCAATGTGTGCACATTCTGCTATTATCACTATGGTTAACCTTTGTAATATTGTTAACCTTAATACTCTTGGACCATTGAGAAGGAAAAACAGATCAGCAGTACAAGAAAAGATCAACAAATAAGAAGAAATCGTCTCTAGGTGGCCAGCCTATCAAACTAGAAAAATGAAAATAGATAAGAACAGGATAGCAAGACTGTCGCGACAGAAGTTTCTAGAAGATCTATAGAAGAAATGGTCCATACTAATCAGGCAGCATAGCTCCACCTTCCTTTCCCTGGAGGGGATGGATTTAGGCCATTTTTGCTTCAGGGTATACACACAGTAGTGACCGTTACCTTAACCATTAAACATACTATATATTGCAGTATTTTAGTCTTCCACCATTACCTGGAATTCCCAAAATCTATTCCCAGGCATGTACAGTCCCCAACAGGTATATCTGTGAAATACCCAGTCTATTCTCTTACAGACAACCTTTGGGATTTGTACTACTTTGTACTACTCAACATGGTCTAAAATCTCAATCAGTAATGTTCCAGTCTACCACCTCCCTTCAAGTGGCCTACGTGGGAGTCTCCCTCGCCTCCAAGAGTGCCACTTCGTGGTGGTCCCTTCCCTTTGGTACCTTTTCTTTACAGTACCTGTGTTAGTATTTCTGCTAACCTGATACCTTCTATTCCCAGCAGTAGCAAGAACCTCTGTCTGGTTGCACTCATGGCAATTCTTTAGATAAACTGCTACTTGCTTATTCATACCTGGCCAATAATAGAATGGAGTGAGTCTAGCCAACACCCCACCATGGCTCAGGTGCCCACAGGGACTGAAGTGTGCAGCTTCTATTACATGTTGCCTATAGGCCACAGGTACCACAACCTGTGCATCTATACTTTTTGTAAGGGGGTTAATGCATGTAAAGGACACCTCCCTTCTGTTCATACCACCACCCTGGCTTCGACCCACATCACCATTAACATGGCTACCTTCTTTCTCTATACCCGCTTGCTTTAACATGGCTACCTCTGGATCCTCAGCCTGCAATTTACCCCAGTCAGTATTATACATGCTATTAAACATTTCATGGGTATTGGAACAAGACAGTGTCCCTTCAGCCTCAATGGCTTCTTCAGTCTTGCTTGTAGACTTCTCCCCAGTTTACAATGTCCCGATATAGTCTTACCTGGGGTCTCACTGACTTCATCATCTTCCACCCAGTAACAGCCCGGAAATATTGGTAACTCTGGAAGCAATAAATCCCCAGCATGCCACGATAATCCAACAGAGGGTCCACCTCCTCCAGTACCCTCGAGTCCTGGTCCTCCATCACTTTCACCACATCTTCTTTAGCATCTCGCAGTCTGGCCTCCTCCATTAGTACCCTGCAGTGGTACTCTGCCTCACTCCTGCGCTGGTCAGCCTCTTTTTCGGCGCTGGTTTGCCTCCAGCCATTCACCACTAAGCCAGTGTACCAGCCTCACCAACTCTTCCATCTGATCTCTGTCCATCTTCGGTGGAGCTTCTCCCAGGTCACTAGCTCCCTCAGACACTCCAATATCTGGCACCATGCACTTGTCTGCTATTATCCTGCGATGCCAAGTCTGGCACCCCGGACTGAACTCCCCCACTATACCATAGACCTTCAGCCCGGTATCCCACTTCTGACACCAATTGTAGCGGGGTTGGGATAGTCAGGATAACAAATCATGCAGACCCACAAACTTAGTGCATAAAAAGTGCTGGAAAGGCACTTATCATTTTATTTCTGTCAGGAAACGCTGACTTCAGGATTCACAGAAATCAGGAAAATAAAGTTAGTTCAGTCATTTTCAAAGTCTCAGCGAAATATTGAACAGATGAGCTATACTCAGGATGAACCACTGCTCTGCTCAGCAGTACCACCAGGCTATCTCCTTGCAAATGTATATACTTCAGAGGCCCAGCACCTCTGGCAGTCAGCTCCAACTGACATCCTCTCTCTTAACTCCCTAGTGGTAATCTTTTATACATTTGAGGAGTGACATCATAATCAGATGATCCACCTCCTTTTTTGAAAAATCAAAATAACATACTACAGGTTCTTTTTTTACTTTACATTTTCATTCCTAAACATCAGGTATATAAGTGTAATAACAGTATTTGTTCTAAATAATCCCACAACCTTACTTTGATGTCCTAAAACAATGTTCAAGAGTTAATTAGATTCAATAAGGCTAAGCCCCTCCCTTAATAGTGACCTCACTCACTGCAACTTCTATAAAAGCAGACAGACTGTGGGCTGCCAGCCCTATAGAACACCCATGCAGCTCAACAGGTAAGACAAACGAATATATTGCTCACTTTAAATTTACTTCTTTGTCAAAGGGCACACCATGCAATATTTATGGACTCCCTGGTCTCATTTCCTACATGGGTTTTGTTAGTGCAACTTCTTTATTCATTTAGAAGCTAGCATACTTCCACACTTTAAATAAAACACTGAGTTTTAGTTTATTGAAACACTCAATACAGAGAGCTGTTTCAGAGGGGTTGCTAACAAAGGTTATCTTTAGTTTTTATTTTATTCAGGTTCTCTCCCTTCTCTGCAACTATTAATTTGAAAAGTACAACTCTTTTCTTTTGGCTCATTAGAGGCATGAACCAAGCTGCAAATGAAAATCTTTTCTTAAGGTTTTCTATGTCTGGGGGGGGGAAGGATTTCAAAAACTGCAGAACTCCTGCCTGAACCAAACAAGAGTTCTCCCCTTCTACTAAAATATCCATGTGTATATATTATATGTTTCTACATTTCACATAAATGCCTTCACTATTCAGCATCCGGCGCTTTATACCTAAGCACTTTATGTCTTTGGGGGGGGGGGTATGAGAATTTTAGGGCCTGTACTCATCACAGGGAGCACCCTGTGACACTGGCAGGGACAGATTGTCACAAGCTTTGTTTTAAAATGTTTAGGTCCACAACATGACTTTACAAACTAAGTCCTGTCTTGTTTTTTTTTTTGCCCCAAACTCTCATTTAAAGGAGTAAAAATGGTAAAAAGAAGCATGCTCTCTGTCTGCCTCTGTTAACTAAAAATAATAAAGTCTGCGTGATCCTAGCGATGGTGGAAAGCAGGCATCAAAAGGGTCCCTCTCGTCACTTACAGCAGCAAGAACCATAGAGCAGTCACTGGAAATGGTGTCTGCTGAAAAGAAAGGAAATGTCACTACCATTCCTCCTGCTTGGAGAAAGGAGCCAGGCAGATGGCACAAAAAATGCTGTCATCTGAGGACATACCAGAAATGTGGCAGTTTTTTCCTGGCAGTCCAGGTCATGAGCTGTGAATAAGATACCTGTTCCCCCTCCATAAAGCTAAGGCTCCAAGCTGTCTGCCTGTGGAGGAGAAGGAAGAAGAATGTTATGGGCACATGGAGGAAGGTGATGCCCATGGAGTTGGAGGGGAAACCAGAGCAAGATCTCGAACCACCTCCAAGGCAAACTGAGGACTTCTCATCCTTTTCTTCATTTGTCAGACAAATGGGTGATACCTGTAATATCTCCCCACTAGAGAAGGAGAAAGAGGATTCAGATTGATTGTTTGTTAGCTTTTGTTTACCGGGTAAGCACACTAGACAAGGAATGCATATTTTCAGGTACGACCCAGGAGAGTACAAGAGCATGATTTACAAAACGGTGCGAGAGAATTACAACATTGTAAAATACAAGCAGTGAGCAGGGTGATGCAAGTAAACAAGTACAGGATGGGGAGATAAGCATATACATCAAGGGTAAGAACAAGCAAATACTTAGATTTTGTGGCAATAATGCAAGTGCAATTTGTCCCATTTTGAGGATGGTAAGTGCTGAGGTGAAGGGCATGAAGGGTAGATAATTCCCCTTTCTAGAGCTCAGAGGGGGGTAGGGGAACCAGGGAAGTGGAGGGTGCACAACAGGGTCCAAGCAGGGGTAGGGGATATCAAGCAGCCTTGGAACAGTTACATACTGAGGCAGACGTCGGGTGCAACCAGAGGGCGCTCTTAAAGATGGGATTGGTGGGGTACATCTGATAGTTTCGGGTAGGGTATTCCTGAATCTAGGGGCACAAACAGGAATGGCACCATCACCTGACAGTGTACGAGTTTTTGGGACAAGGAGGGGTTGCAAGTCGGCTGATATGATGGTAGAGCTGGCTGAAGGGGTTTAGACAGGGCGGGTGGGGTGGCATTGCGGACGATTTTGTCTGTGAAGCAGCCCAAGACAAATGAGCGCTAATTATCCGGGGACAACCAGTGTAGTTGACTGTATAAATCACAGTGATGGGTAAGCCGAGGGACGGCAAGGGCAAAGCAGCAAGTAGAACTCTTGGGAGTAGTGCCACCAAGAAGGATGTTGCTTCCCATACAAAAATCACTGTAAAAAGGCCACAGCAAAAATTATGGCTGCACCTAGTTCATCTGCAGCCATCGACGTAAATAATTGAGAGAAAATGTCAGGTGGACAAGCAGAGAGTGGAATAGCTACATGCTTATCCTGATCATCGTTGGGTTGTCCAGGTTTAAGCAAACATCACTGTCTGCACAACCCCCCAGAAAATACTCTTTTAAAAAAAAAAAAAAAAAAAAAAAATTGGATACTTTGGCAAAAGGCTTATAGAAAAGCTTCCCTGCTTATCAGGCAGGCAGTTTATTCAGCACATATAGCACAGTACCAGAAAGCACTTTGGAACACAGTTCTGGCACTGGCAGAAAGAGCAGACGATGGTTTGGCACAGCACTTGACAGCCTCAGCAAGCTCATCCTTGGATGCCACAAAATATTATTTCCACACCACGGTGGACAATGGTGACACTGCTGCCAGCGTTTTGGTTCATGCAGTGTCCTTGGGGAGGGTTTTCCTGGATGAGGGCTACCATCCTTTCCCAGGATACTCTAAACAAGGCAATGGATTTCTTCTTTGAGGGAGATTAATTATTTGGTGATTAACAGAGGCCTACATGAAAAAAGTGGGTGAATACAAAACCGCTTCCAAAAGTAGCAATGAGAAGGACAGAGCCTATACCTCCTACATGTCATACGGAAGGGGAAGCAGAGGCAGGGGATACTGTACTCCCCAGAGCCTATGTCTGTTACGCCCCCTATGAGTATGTCACAAATGGGTTACTGTAGGGGAAGGGGGAAAAGGGCTTCCAGGTGCAATGCTGCAGCTCCAGCACCTAAGCCTCTGGCAAAATAAAACCCCAAACAGTTTAGCCTAGGTCACCCAGCCATTGCCAGTGGGAGGACAACTGGTGTACTACAGCCAAGTAGGTACTGAAGTAGTGGGCAGGGGGTTGTTAGTAGTTTAGACACTTTCCAAACCAGCAGAAATGCAGACTTTTTTTTTTTTTTAGCTCCCTTTCCCACCGAAAAAAGTCTGCTGAAATTGGGGGGGGGGGGAGGTGTCTTAATATCAAAACCTATAGAAAAAGTCACTGCCTCCCATTGGAGAAAAGTCCTATTCTCAAGAAACTTCTTGATTCACAAAAATTGGGGAGTGGTGACCCATTTGAGACCTCCAATTTCTGAACAAGCATTTGAAAAAAGAGAAATTCAAGATGGTCACACTAAGGTCAGTGATACCATCTTTGCAGACAGGTTGTTGGCTGGTATCCCTGGATCTGACAGAGGTCTTTGTTTGCTATACCATTCAGACAGTTTTACAGAAAATACCTCCGATTCAAGCTTGGGAACTACCAGTACTATTTCACAGTGCTCCTATTTGGGCTTATGTCCGCTCCAAGGATCTTCACAAAGTGCCTGACTGTAGTGGCAGCATATCTGAGAAAACAAGGCATGGGTGGTTTTCCCCCCCAACCTGGACGACTGGCTAGTCTGGGGGGACAGAACAAGAGGCAAGGAGCTCAGTTCACTTGGTAAAAGGCACCCTGGAGAACCTAGGATTCTTTTTTTTTTTTTTTTTATTTACGCTTTCTTCCTCTTCACCTAGCATGCTGACCGCGGGACTATCAGCCCGTGCAGCTACCTTCTCCAGAGCGGCCTCAGGCCTCCGATGCTGGCACCCCCCGGACAGGGCTACGGGAGCGGAGGACACCTGCAGACACTATTTTTATGGGCCGGAGGGCCGGGCCTGGAGGCTAATTGAAGCAGCGTGCTTCATGTAGGCGGCCGACAGCCGTCCATTTTCCGTTTCTGGGGGCAGGGCGTGCAATGGCGTAATGGCGTCCGGCCCGCCCCAAGTCCTATTTGAGTGTCGGTGGCTGTGTGACTCCCGAGGCGTCTGCCCAGGGACACTGGTGCCACCGATCACTGACCACCCTCCCCCTGGAGAAGGAGAGCAGTCCGTGGGACGCTCCATCCTTCTCCCCCCCCGGCCCTCCGACGATCCAGGTCCGTTCCCGAACCCGGGTCGCCGGCGTCGCAAGCGGAAATCCCACCGCTGCGCCAGCGGGCCGGCTGAGAACCTGGGATTCTTGATACACCTGCAGAAGTCCGAGCTAGAGCCTGTTCAGTTACTGGACTTCATAGGAACAGAGCTGGACACCCTGCAGGGGAAAGCTTTCCTCCCAGAGGCTGGAGTTGTAGCTTTGATAGCGACAGCAGAGTCTTTCCCAGCAGGTCAGCCAGGACCTGCAGGAGACTTCCTACAGTTACTAGGGCACATGGCCGCATCCACAGCTGTGGTTCCATGAGTCTGACTCCAAATGAGAGGGAGCCAGTAACATTAGGGACAACTGGTCCCAAAGGTGGATCCACTTTAAAAGCTAGTGCCATTGACAGAAGCACTACCAGAATCTAATATCGGAATGGTGAGAGGAAGAGGGCAACCTCAGAGAGGGCATTCCCTTCCTTCGGCAATCACCAACAAGTATTCTTCCTACGAATGTCTCAATTCTGGGCCCAGCTACAGGACATCGCAGTGAGTGGCACATGGAGCCTGCAGGAGTTACTAAAATACATAAACCTCCTGGAGCTCAAAGCAGTATTGCTAGTAATGCAGTCTTTATCTTCACAGCTACAGGGTCAGACTGTCAAAATCGGGACAGATAACACCACAACAATGAACTACATAAACGAGCAGGGAGGAACAAGATCCTCCAAACTTTGCACAGAGGAAGTGAGGATATTGGACCTGGGATATTCCTTGGAAGCAAACATCTGCAGTGCATCTGCCAGGTAAAGACAGTGTCTGGCAGATTCCTAAAGCAGCATTGGCAAGAGAAATCACGAGTGAACCATAAACCAGCAGGTTCTGGCCACAGTTTTCATAAGGTGGGGCACTCCCAGTATAGACCTGTTTGCATCTTGGGAGAACTACCAGCTTCCACAGTTTTGTTGCAGACCATCAGCTGGAAAAACTGTCCCAGAGGATGCCCTGGTACTGGACTGGTCATGGAAGTTTCTATATTCCTTTCCAACATTTCCACTCATTCAGAAAATACTCCTAAAAATTGGGAGGGAACCTGTAACAGTGATCATGATAGTTCCAGACTGGGGCCAGACAGGCATAGTACTCAGTGCTCCTGGTCCTGTCTAACAAGAATTCAATCAGCCTGCCACTCAGTCACAATCTGTTGACTTTGTTTTTGTGCAGAAAGACATTTCCGAACTCTGGGACCCTATGCCTGAGGGCATGGTTCTTGAGGAGTTAGAATTTTCAAGACTGGATCTCACAAGTCCTGAAGGTGTTTAAGATTTCAAGGAAACCTGCTATCAGGAAAGCTTATTCCTCCAAATGGAAAAGTGTTTTCTTACTGGTGTGCCCTCTGAAAAACCCGATTGAGTCAGGGTTACCTATAATTCTGCTATACCTAGTACACCTACAGTCTTTAAGCCTATGACCTTGAACTTTAAAGATGCACTTCGCAGCAGTATCAACATGCATCTCAGCTGGCAAGGAAGTCTTCACCTCATAGCCCATTTTCAGAAGATTTTTTAAAGGCCTAAGCTACTTGTACCCACCATTGAGGGACCCTGTCTCACCCTGGGACCTCAACATATGCCTTGCCCAGCTTATGGAGGCTCCTCTTGAGCCTATGGAAATTGCTGAGTCGCATGGAAAACCATATTCCTGGTTGCAGTGACCTGTGCTAGGAGGAAACGTGAATTACAAACTCCCTGCACAGAACCAAATTACATAATCTCACACAGGGATAAAGTAGTTGTTTAGAACCAACAGAAAATTCCTTCCTGAGGTGGTATCTGAATTCCACCTGAATCGGTCGGTGACCCTCCCTGTACTCTGTCCAGAGCATTCCAGACCAGGTAAGGAGAAGTTGCGTAGCCCGGACCCAATGTGAGCCCTGTCTACGTGAACTAGACAGAAGATGTCAGGTCCCACAGTACCAAGCTTTTTGTCATCTGTGGTGAGATTGGCAAAGGCAAACCAGCTGCAGTGAGATCTGTCTTGCTGGATAAATCTCTTACATTCAGTTCTACTGTGAAAAAGCTGGAAAATGCCAACAGGCTTAAGGGCACACTCCACAAGGGGTGCCTCCACTTCTGTGGCATCCTAAAGGGACATCCCGTTATTAGACAAGTGCAAAGCAGCTAACTGGAAAACAGTAGACTCCTTTACAAAGCACTACTGTTTGGACAATACAGTGCAGAAGGGATGCCAGCTTTGGAACTGCTGACTTGCAAAACTTTTTTCTTCATTAGGTTCTGGACCCATTCTCCTGAGGTACTGATACTGAGTTTGCATGAAGTGTGAACATTAAGTGACTGTTCCTGGGGTTACAAGGGAAAAAAATGACTCACTGTAGTGATGCTGTTTCTTCTTAAGGGATCACTCACTGTGTTTACATTCCCTAACTCTGCCTTCCCCTTCCAGAACCTGAAATAGGTTCACACAAAAATCAGTTCCATTTCTCACTGAGGTTGCTTTAGCATTGCTGTTCCTACAGTTGTAAGTTTGTTGTTGTATATAGTAAAATTTCACTAGTCTGCTTTAATTTTGTTTGGTGTTTTAAAATTTCTATAAAAACTGATACTAAAACTTTTTGGGTAGCGTCTTAGCTACTTTATTTATTTATTTATTAATTAATTAATTTATTTATTTATTGAATTTTGTTGACCGGTAGGCTCCATCAATTCCCTCCTGGAGGTCCTTTTTTCAGGGGCGACCCGGGGAGTAAAACATTAACATACAGGTAAGCAGCGCAGTACAAAATTGGGTAAGTTCCATAGTGTTTAACAGTGAAAGACACAAATTGGGTAAATAACATAATGTTTAACAGAGAAAGACTTCTTGGAGTTAACAATCTGATAGGTAGTGAGGGAGCATAAGGGAAGAGTTAGACATATATAAGACGTTATACATACTCATGTCAAGTAAACTAGGGAGTGTACGAGATAACTACTAGAAATAACCAGAGAAACAGAATACCTTCTTTAGGGCTAAATGGGAGAGGGGAAAGTTGTTCCAAGAATGTCCATCTTCTTGTGAGGGAGGGGCAGTGACATAAGGTCAGGTCCTTAGGCATTGGCAAGTGCTCCTGTCGAGCAGGTGTGCTTTGAGCTTTGACCAGAAGCAGGGGCCCGACCCTGCCTCCCGTACTTCCAGTGGGAGTTTGTTCCAGTTGGAAGGGGCTGTGAAAGCAAAGGACCTGGACCCAGCTTTAGTCTTTGTTTTGGGGACCACAAGGAGAGTTTGTCCTGAGGTACGGAGATTCCTCAGATTGGAGTTAACCCTAACTAGCCCTTTGAGACTAGGGGGAGGTGAGGGCTCCAGAAGCTTAAATGTAAGGCAGAGTGTTTGGTAGATGAGGCGGGCTTCCAATGACGGCCAACTGAGCTTAGATTGGGCCTCGCAGTGGTGGGTCCTAGGGCGTGATAGTGTGGCAAATCGGACAATCTTGTTGTATAAGGTCTGGAGCCTGCCAAGTTCCGTAGAGGCCACGCCTTGGAGAACAGGGGCAGCGTACGTGAGCTTGGGGAGAAGGACGCTAGTTGCGATGGCAACTCTGGCTTCGGGGATAATCTGGTCCTTTATTCTGTAGAGGATACCGAGTTTCCCATGGATGGCTTTGGTGAGTTGGTCAACATGATTTTTTAGGGTGAAGCCTTGGTCCAGGGTTAGACCAAGGTATTTAGTGGAGGTAACCACCTCAAGTTTATCACCTCCTCTGGACTGCAGCTGAAGGAGCAGCGACCGCTCAGTCCCAAGGATCTGGGCCCGAACAACATCGCCTTAGTTTTGCTGGTATTTAATACCATTTTGTTCCGCGTGAGCCAGTCCTCCATCTGAAGGATGTCCTCTTGAAGGGCATTCTCCAGTTCTCCTAAGTTGGGGGAGGCTCGGTAAATGACAGCATCGTCCGCGTATTGGATGACGCTGCTGCCCCGCAGTGTAGGTGCAGATCGTTTATAAACAAGGTGAAGAGAAGGGGGCCAAGTATTGACCCTTGGGGTACCCCTTCTTTGAGCGCTGCAGACTGGGAGACATTGTCCTTCCACTCTTGACCCTCGGGCATCGGCCGTGGGGTAACTCAAAACCATCCTAGGGCATGTGTGTCCAGGCCAAGAGAGCACATTTTTGTAAAAGGAGGTTGTGGTTCACCAGGTTAAATGCTTTAGAGAGTCTATGAAGACCGCTCCTGTGCTGACCCTGAGGTCATTATTGCACGGATTTCTGCTGAGAATTTGGTTAGTGCAGTGTCAGGTCCCATGCTTGGCTCTGAAGCCGTGCTGAGACGAAGAAGATTACCTGGTGTGTTTCCAGATATTCGTGCAGTTGGGAGTGAACTAGCTTCTCTTGTATTTCGCTATAGCGCACAACAAGGAGATAGGCCTGTAGTTCCTATAGGCTCGGTAGACCCTCCCTTGTGAATGGGAATCACTAGGGCCTGCTTCCAAGGGTCAGGGACCGACGCCTCCATAATGGACTGGTTTATTAGCCAAGCTAGCGGCTTCGCTAATGCTGGGGCACCCTCCTTAAGGATTCTAGTCTGGATCCCATCGGGGCCCCCATTGCCTCTAGCCTGCAGGGATTTAAGGATGAGCAGAACCTCCTTTTACCCTAACCAGCCGCAGATGAAACAAAGGGCGGTCTAGTTCTCGGGGCAGGTGCTCGTTAGGCTCGTTCCTGTTATCTATGGGTCCCACCTTGTACGCATCCAGGTTAGTGAAGTAACCATTTAGGGCCTCTGCGATGAGTGACGCCTCTTCGAGTACTTGCCCGTTCGCCAGGATCAGGCCGGTAGTTGATTTCATATGTCCTTTTAGGTGTTCGTTAATGTGTGACCAGAAGAACCTAGGGTTTCCCAGGTTAGTTTTTTGGAGATTGGTGATATATTCTTTCTTAGCTTTCTTTATGGCCTGTTTGCATTAGTTTCTGAGGGCCCTGTAGCTAGCAAAGTCCACAGGAAACTTTGTTTTCCTGAACTTTTTCCACGCTTTGTCCCGGGTAGACATCAGGCCTTTTAGGGGGGGTGAGATCCACTCATAGCAGCTACCCTTAACCCTGTGGGTTTTCATGGGGGCAACGAGGTCAGTGATTCTAGTGAAGGTAGCTTGGAAAAATTTTACAGCTTCCTCCAGGTTAGGTAGGTGTCTTATGGGGTTCCAGTCAATGCCATTTAGGTAGCCTATGAACTGGTCAGGGTGGAAGTTGGAGTAGTCCCTAGTAGTGAACAATCTAGGAGGGACTTTGATAGCATTATTCTTCCAAATGGCAAATATAGGCGAATGGTCGCTCAAGGCATCTCCCATGATCCTGGCCAACTTTACATTACTTGGGGATGAGGTCAGGACCCAGTCTATTGTAGAGTGCCTACCTGATTTATGGTTCATTCTGGTCAGTAGGGTAATAATTTGAGCGAGGTGGGAGTCATGTATAATTTCTTTAATGGCAGACTTCACTTCAAATGCCCAGTTTAAATTGAAGTCACCTAATAGGATGATCTCAGATGCAGTGTCAACCACAGGGCTCTTCAGGAGCGCATCCAGAGAGCTGAGAGCATTGGATGGGGGGCTGTATACGCAGCCAGTAGTGAGGTGTTTAGCCCCACCTATTTTGAGACGTACGAGGATTGCTTCAGCGTCCAGGGACATGTCGAGGGGCAGCCTGACAAGGGAGGAAGGGATAGTGTCCTTAACATATATTAGCACACTGCCCCCTCTTTTGGAGGGTCTGTCCTTTCTGAAAAGGACGTATCCGGAGATTGCTACCTCGTGATCCAGAATGTGGGGTTTTAACCAAGTCTCAGAGACCGCTAGTAGATCCGGTTTGCAAACTGCCAGCCATGCCTGTACCTCTGAGATCTTCGGTCTTAGGCTGCAAATGTTCATGTGCACCAGCCTCAGACCCTTGGCTCCATCCCAAGCCTTATCAAGGGGGGAGGAGATAGAGACATTAGTTGTCCCTGGGCCATGGTTAGGTTGGATATCTCCTACCATCAGTAGTAGGGCAGCTAGTGAGCTCAGGAGAGTGAGGGTTGGAGGAGGTAGAGACAGGATGACCTGACATGGGATTGGGTTCCTACTAAGGAGAAGGACCCTGTAGAGGACCCCTTTCCTAGAGAATTCATGAGCTGCTAGGAGAAGGAAGTTACACCTTGGGGAGGGACATAAAGTGTCCGGTCATATCCTCTCCTGACCCCCCACGGGTGTCGTGGGGGCAGAAGGCATTGCTGGCGAGGGAGTCAGTCCCTAGTCGCACCAGAATGTAAATTGTTGCCAGGATAGTGCCCTTGTTCCAGTTGGGAGGGGGCATGATGGGGCTTATCTGTGCTTCTCGCCTTGATAGCAAGTACTGGGCCTGAAGGCCACGGGTCCATTACAGGCGGTAGAACCTATGTCTATTCCCTCGTACAACACTTCCACTGCTAGTGCCAGAGGTAAGTTCTGCGCCCAGACTGATGCGTATAACAGGAGCAGTTCACGCCCTTAGGAACAGGTTCCCTGACTGTAAGTAATAGGCGTAAGTACAATGCAAAACACACTCATGTGTATCTCAAAGTTTACAACACTGCCAGCCCATTCAGAAAAGCTCGCACACAGAATGAGCAAACACATTAACAGGAACAGAACACAAGACAGCATAAAAAAACTTTTGAAACTCTTGGCCCTATTGTATATATCGAATACATGATGGACATATCGTGTGCTATGGCAAACATTGTCACTCCTGCATCGGCACTCGTGAGATATCCAGAGCTCACTCTGCAGGAGTGACAATATTTGCCATATCACACTCATGCCCATCATGTATCCCCTATGTATGTATATGTGTGTGTGTGTAATATATAAATATATATATAAATATAAATAAAAGGGTGGACACCCCAGGGGGTTGGAGGCCATGAAGCAGGACCTGAAGATTCTGGAAGGGTGGTCGTAAACTTGGCAGTGGAAGTTCAGTGCCAAAAGGTGCGCTGTAATGCACATGGGGTGTAAAAACCTGCAAGGCGCCTACACACTGGGGGGAGGAAATTAAGAAAACTGAAGAGGAGAGGGATCTGGGGATAATGATATCAAGCAACCTTGAAGGTAGGTAACCACTGAAAGTCCATGCTCAGTTGTGTAACGCATTACACTACGATAATGTCACAGATGTGTCCCAACTGTTGTCATAATCTTAATTTTCAGTTAGGGGGCTGCATATTAACTCCCAAGGAGATCCCCTCATTACAAGGGAAGAGGGTCTTTGACCTTCTTCTTGGGGGTCAACTCCTTAATAGCCAGGATTTGTTAGTCTACTTTAATTTATCACCTAGAAGTGTCTTTAAAATGTACCAGATACGGCATTTGTCGATCAGCCGATTTGGCATGGCATCCTGGAGCAATAATTAGGAAGCGTTCCTTCAGTTGCTCCAAACTTTGGCATGGCAACCTCATGCGGTCTCCCAGATTACATATGTACTTTTCTCTTAAGTTTTTTCCCAGAGATTTCAGGCTACTCCAGTTATTGGTCTTCCATATTTCCCAGTTCTAATTTTAGTTGGGATCGCATTTGGATGGATCTTTACCGTTATGTGACCAACAGTAAATTGCATCTTACTCAGTTTTATATTTTGCATAATATATATTTTATTCCCATACACCTAGCTAAGATGGGGAAATTACCTTCCTCTTTGTGTTCCAGGAGTGGCCAGGCGGATGGATCCCTTTTGCATGTGTTGTGGGAATGTCTGAAAATTACTGTTCTCTGGGAGAAAAATTAAAAGGTAGATCCCCTTTTGGGGTTAGATGACTATTTCACTCCTGAAATTGCCTTGTGGGATACTACTTGGGTGTGTCCGTCAAAGAACGGGGTATTATTTATCTATGATCTCGCTCTCGGTGAAAAGAGAGGCACTTCATCATTGGAAAGATCAGCTTGAGATTTCTTACTCTGAATGGCTTGCTGAATTATTACATAATCTACAACTTGAAAAGATGATAGCTAGTCTCTACAGTCGTTTGCAGATGTATAACAAAAAATGGGGTAAATTGCAAGTTTATTTTCATTGAACTCCTCCATGAGCGGGTTATGGAGCTTGGACATTTTTTCTTATGTTTTCATTTAGGGTGTGTTGACATAGGGCAAGAGTTTAAGTTCATGTGTGGATGTAAACCTTTAATGTCGCCTTTGATAGTTACAGGATTCTGTCCCACATATTCTGTTTTTGCCTCTCAAATGGATGGACTGTTTTACTATTGTTTGTAAATACCTCCGAATAGGGGGGTGGTAGGGGAAGGGAGGTTGTGTTGTATATGTTGTTAGTCTGTTTGTGGTTTGTTCTGTAAATTTTGAACACTTAATAAAGTGTATTAAATAATAATAATAAAAAAAAAAAAGTAACCAGTGCAGCAAAGCGGTGGGGAAGGCAAATGGAATGTTGGCGTGCATCAGGAGGGGCATAAATAGCAGAAGGAGGGAGGTAATCATGCCTCTTTATAAAGCCGTGGTGAGGCTGCACCTGGAGTATGGGGTCTAGTTCTGGAGACCACATCTATGTAAGGACATTGAGACTTCTAAAGGAACAGCATTCCAGGAAACACAGACCCATAGTTCTTACAACTAAATTGTTGTTTATCTGTGCTCATTCACAGCTTCTACCTTCTAGGCTGTGCATTGTTGCTGTATTGGAGCTCACACAGTTAGCATCACAATGAAATTTATTGCACTAGAGCTCTGACATCCAGAACAAAACACCAGGATGCTTGAACAAGCATTTAATATTGTTACTGCCATGCAACCTATGCCTCTGAGTTAAAACTGTCCAGAGGAGATCTCCATTACTAATCGTTCTCAAAGGGGAACTTGTACAAACAAAAATGCAGGTAAATGGGCCGGGACCAAACCACAGAGCTTACATACTTGACAATACAGGGACATAGTCTTTTTAAAATGTATACTGACTGGCTCCATTTCTAACCTCACTAAACACACTCATGAGAGAACGTGATGGGCGATCAGACACAACACAGGTTTTGGTGTGTTTCGTTAACTCCAGCAAGTTCAGTCAGTGAAATGAAAAGATCCCCATCTCCAAAATTGGAGAACTTGTATACTAACGCCACCAGTGAACAATCGATCTTATAGGATTGATTTTGGTTGCCCAGTTCGCTAATTGTCACTTGTTCCCCATGATGGTTGTAACTAGTCACTCACCTCGTGATGGGTGTAACACTGAGGAGTGGCAAACACACCGCTCTTTAACTCTCACTGGATGTGAAGGAAAAGAGGAAGATCCGGTCACAAATGTGACTTTTATACTGCCGTCAAACTTGAACTGCTTTTCCTGCACAGACACAAGACAAGTATCACACGGCTACCAGACTGACTCTCCACCTATGATGTGGAAACATAGGTAAATAAAAGGTCAGGTGGTGGGTAAAATGGCCACATAGCATTGACATGCTGGGGCCATGGACAAATCAATGTTTTCTCTCAGAAGCTGAGAGAACCAGGGAGCAAGGAAAGTGCAAGAATTTTAAATAACTGACTAGAAGTCAGTGTGGGGTGCACTGTGATGGATGTAACAAAGTAGAACACTACACATTACACCCATCACGGAAACTATTGAGCATCTCTGCAGCCAAAGGGAATAACGTAAAGGGCCAGGACAGTGTGGATATCTTAAAACAAGATGTTTTGAGCAACACAGTACTTTAGTTTGAATACTGTGATGTAAACTGAGTTCACAGTAGCAAACAACAAACATGTTGGTGTTTCTCTCTCCCCCTTACTTGCCCCTGGTCTGCGCCCCTTCCGGCTGCTCATGACTCCCCAACCTCCTTGCCCGACCCCTTCCTCACCTCAGATCGCAGCCGACCCAGGGTGGCCCGGCGTAACCCTTTGCGGATGGGTCCCTCGAGGAAAGAGGCGCCAGGAGGATACCAGCGCACTATTCAATCAGTCCCTGGGCACTGCTGAGGTGGATTCAGGCGTCGGGGCATCTGGGCGAGAGCCATCATCCGGAGACCAGGAGCAGTTTTCCGCTTTTCTCCCGTGGGCGTGGCGTGCCGCGGATGTCTAAACCATGCCGGCGTTCACCACGCCCTTGTACAGTGGGGCTTGCTTGGGTTGTTGCTCTCGGCCTCCGCCGAAGGCAGCAGACAGCGAGCCGACCCCCTCCCTCCCTTCCCCCGGAGAAGGCGAGCAGTTGAGGACGCCAAGCCTTCTCCTCGGCTGGCTCTCCAGCGACCAGAGTCCGTTCCCGAACCCGGGTCGCCGGCGTCGCAAGTGGAAATCCAACGACTGCTGACGAGCCGGCCCAAAATGTTGGTTTTAATGTCACATTTGAGGCAAGAAAATCAGCAATAAATTTAATTTAAATTGAAAAAAATATGTATGTTAGGGATGTAATTACAAAAAAATTATGTTGCCTATCTCTACTACCAACTACCCTTAAAAAGCAGCACTTGCATTAGGGAAATCTTTTTTTATTTTTGCAACACAATTCAATCAAAGTGATGGGTGCTTTGGTAACCCCTTTTTGTGAACAGACCCACATGTTTCAGGTGGTTATATTGTAGTTGACATTAATCTCCTTAATCAGCAACCTTTCAAGTTTTGAAGAAGATGTTTAATATTGCCTCCAGTATTGCTGGTTGTAGCTGCTCCTGTTGATACCTTTCCCTCTAGGTTAACACTTAGACGCTGTTTCCTGGTCTGAAGTGAAGACGGATCTTCCAAACTGAAACTACTGCTCCCAGCTTTAACACCAGTTACTTTCAGTACATCCTCAGACATAACTGTCAGTAACCTGTTACCTGACCACGTTTGTTGGTCTACGCCAAAATTATTTACAGCTCAGTAGTCCTGACAATGTGCAATTTGGAATGAATAGTGTTCGGGGAGCGTTTTAGAAGACCGCATGGCTCTCACTGTGGATTTTAAATGGCCGGTTTCTCTTTACCTGAGCACACAAGGTATGTAGAGCGTTCATAAGAACAAAAGCACAAACAAGAAAATCAAACTAGCCAGACACAGCATGATTTGGATATCGCTTGTGGCCGCTTGGCGACTTAGGTTCAGGAACAGACATGGGGTGTGGCGGACTGCGGGGAGAAGGATTAAGCATCCCATGGACTGCTCTCCTTCTCCGGGAGGGAGGGGAGTGGTGTCCGGCACCTGATGGACCCCCTGACGGAGGCTGGGGAACTGCAGGAGACCAGTGCCTGCACGCAAGAGGGGCAGGGCAGACACTGGACGTCATTGCATGTCCCCGCCCCTGGGGCAGCCTAGAATAATGCTGCCGGCTGCCATGATGAAGCCGCCCTCAGCTCAGTTGGCTCTCAGGCAGGCTCCCTGACCTATTCCGTCAGATGCGGCACTATAGGGCTGGTGCCGCAATCCCGCCCTGGTGTAGTAAGCAAGGTGGTATCAGGGGGTTGCGGCCAATATGAGAGTGGAAGCCGAAGGGTCTGTGACCGGACCAAGGTATCGGGCAGCCGGTGGCAGGAGAAAGCATAGTATTAAAAAGAAAATCCAAACGAGTATTCCCTGTGTTCAGTCAGAGGTAGGTTCGCTGTAGCAGGGCAGCCAGCCTCAGTGATTTTAGAATTCCAAAGGAACAGCACTCCAGGAAACGCAGACCCAGAGGTTTTACAACTAAATTGTTGTTTATTATCCGCAGTCGGAGCTCTTAGCGCCATGGCTGCAAGCCTTCAAGGGGGCGTGAACCATACGGGATCCATTCCAGATTTATACAAGACAAAGCCATGACATCACAGTGGCATGTGCAAGTGAATCACCAACCAGATTTGTTAGATTTACAAAAATACAAAACCGTATTCTTTGTTTCAAAAGTAACTTTTAAATCATTCATCCTAACATCATGCCTTTATTTAACTTTCCTTACTACTAAATTGTCTATTGCTCAGAGCAGAGAACAGACTTCAGCTGTGAATCATAAGAGGTTCAGATAACAAATTGTTTTGTACAAAATTTGTTTATTTTTTTTACAAGTTTCATATAAACGTGGGATCTCCAGACCGGGATACATCGACAAAATTAACCATTTTAGCGTGTAAATAGTGAATTAGGCAGCTAAAGCCAGCTAGCTCGTAGGAGGTTATATATGCTGCCTGAGAGAATTTCTCAGTTTCTTTCCATGCTCCTTGGCTTCTCTACTTGTTCAGTGTGCGTGTCTGTTAGTTTGAATCAAGGAGAGCAGGGGCACTGATCATGAGCTGTGTACTGTTGAGTTACTGTATTCAGATGCTGTAATGCTGTGTTGTTGTTGTCTGAGACTATGATATACTCAAAGTATAATTACTTTGGGGGGAATTCAGAGTTTTTGTTTCATTACACCTTGGCTATCTTACACCTGTCTCCCCCCCAGCTTTATTCTCTTCCATTTTACCCTTACCACCCCTTGCTATCTTTTTTTTTTTTGCCTTTTTATCTGGGGGATCCTCCGTTGCTCATCCGCCTGGTCAGAGCAGGGAGGAAGAGTGGCACTGTATGTGAAAAATGACATAAGAGCCACAGAGATCCAGGAGGAACAAAATGGGGAGAGATACTGTGGGTTAAGCTGGAAAGGAAAATGGGAACAGCCATCTGCACAGGTGTGGTCTATAGACCACCAGCCCAGGAGGAAGAAACAGATAGGGAGCTGATGCTAGTCATCCAAAGGATGGCAGACAAGGGTGAGGTAGTACTGGTTGGAGACTTCAGTATTCCAGACGTGGACTGGAGCATCCCAGCAGCAGCATTAACTAGGAGCAGATTTATCCTGGACTCCCTTCAGGGTGCCTTCCTCAAGCAACTGGTCATGGAACCAACTCGGCAGAAGGCAATACTGGACCTTGTGCTCACAAACAGGGACAGTGTGATGGGGGTAACAGTGGGGGAGCACCTGGGAACAGTGACCACCAGTCATTGTGGTTTGAAATCACAGAAAGAGCAGAACCAAACCACACAAAACACGTATCCTGGATTTAGGGGCAGACTTTGGGAAAATGGGAGATACTTGAAAGAGGCATTAAGGGGAATGGGACAGAATCAGTTGAGGAACAGTGGGCAGTATTTAAACGGGGATTACAAGAACAGAATTATGCATTAAGCAGGTTAGCAAAAGGAAAAGGAAGAGGAGACCATTATGGTGTTCCAAAGAGGTAGCAAAGAAAGTGAAAGCCAAAAGATTGCATTCAGGCAATACAAAAAGACACAGGCAGAAGGGATAGGGAGAAGTACCAGGGAAGCAAAGGAGGCAGGAGGTCAGTAAGGGAAGCCAAAGCTCAGACAGAAGAACACATTGCAAAATCAGTGGGTAGAGGGACAAAACCTTTACAGGTACATAAGTGGAAAAAAAAGACAAAGGAGGGATAGTGAGACTGAAGGGGAGGATGGGGGCGCGTGGAGGATGACAACAGTAAAGCTGACATATTGAACAGGTATTTCTGCTCAGTCTTTACTGAGGAGAGAGGAGGTAATGGGTCTGAAGGGAGTACAAAGGGTGAGAATGGTGCAGAAATGGACACAAGTCCCTTTACGAGAAAGGGTCCTGAAGGAACTGGAAGTAATAAGAGGTTGATAAAGCAATGGGGCAGATGGGGTGCACCCCAGGGTCCCGTAAAGAACTGAGAGAGGGTGGTGGCTGAACCTCTGGCTATCCTGTTTAGCGATCACTGGAAACAGGGAGGTACCCAAAGACTGGAGGACAGCAGATGTAGTCCCTTATACAAAAGTGGGAACAAAGAGAAGCAGGGAACTACAGACCAGTCAGCCTCACCTCGGTAGTGGGGAAGATCATGGAAGCACTACTGAAGGAGATTGGTGGAACATCTGGTTGTTAATGGACTACAGGACCCAAGGCAGCATGGTTTCACCAGGGAGGTCATGTCAGACCAACCTCGTTGAATTTTTGACTGGGTGACTAGGGAGGTGGATCAGGGAGAGCAGTGGACATGGCCTGTCTGGACTTCAGCAAGGCCTTGACACTGTGCCACATAGAACTATTACACAAACTGGGGAATATGGGTGTGGGCAGGACAGTAGTGTGGTGGGTAGGTAACTGGCTGGGTGGCAGGACACAGAGGTGGTGGTAAATGGCTGTCACCCCACAGAGGGAAGAGTGACCAGTGGGGTACCACAGGGATCAGTGCTGGGACGGTTCTATTCAACATCTTCATCAGTGATATTGCACGGACCTAGAAGGCAGAATTTCACTGTTAAGCTGATGAGACAAAGCTCTGTAACAGAGTAGACACACCAGAGGGTGTAGACAGAATAAGAAGGGACCTGCAGAAACTTGAAAGAATGGTCAGGGTTTGGCATGCGAAATTCAGTGTAAAGAAGTGCAAGATAATGCATATGGGGCACAAAAACCCTTGCACAATATATCAGTTGGGGAGGATATAACATGCAGCAAGCAGGAAAGGGATCTTGGGGTTATCATCTCTGATGACCTCAAGATAGGAAACAATGTGACAAGGCAGCAGGTAAAGCAAATAGGATGCTGGGATGTATAGGCAGGGCATCACCAGCAGGAAAAGGGAGGTCATAATTCCGCTATACAAGACACTAGTGAGGCCCCACCTGGAGTACAGTGTACAGTTCTGGAGACCATACCTACGTAAGGACATAGACAGGGTAGAGAAGGTTCAGAGGAGGGCAACAAAGATGGTGCATGGATTGCATCACAAGTCCTATGAAGACAGGTTGAAGGAACTGAACATGTACTCCCTGGAGGAGAGGAGGAGAGAGGGATATGATAGACATACAAGTATCTCACAGGGAGGAACAGTGTGCAGGAATACACTATTTTAAGCGAAAAAAGATGTTCCAGGACTAGAGGCATGGGATGAAGTTGGAGGAGGGACGATTCAGAGGAAACATAAGGAAGAATTTCTTCACAGAACGGGTGGTGGACAAGTGGAACACCC
Source organism: Neoceratodus forsteri (assembly GCA_016271365.2). Lineage (NCBI taxonomy): Eukaryota > Metazoa > Chordata > Ceratodontiformes > Ceratodontidae > Neoceratodus > Neoceratodus forsteri. The sequence goes on from CM028137.1 coordinate 819,459,152, forward strand.
TGCCAGAGGAAGTGGTGGGGGCTGAAACAATCACGGGATTTAAGAATGCGTGGGATAGACATAAAGGAATTCTGGAGGTCAGGGGTAAGGGGCAACAGACTTCTAGGAAAACATAAACTGAACCTACAAGCTCAAATGGGCAGACTGGGTGGGCCATAGGCCCTATCTGCTGACACTGTCTATGTATCTATGTCCGGCCCCGGAGCTTCCACCACCTGCCTATTTGCCGCCCCTCCCGGTCACCCCTGGCTTGCCTCCCGGAGGTCGGGGCCGTGGCACTGGTTCCCCTAATTCCAGTGCCGCGGAACCAGTAACTAGTTGGGAGTGTAGCGGCAGGGGTGAATTGAAGCCCGGGAAAGGCTTCACCTAGACGGAGGATCTCCTTTTTCTTGTGTTTTTCCTCCTGGAGGCGGGGACGTTCAGTGACGCCAGCGTCCGCCCCACCCTCCCCAGAAATTAGCACTGCAGCGGCTTAGTGCTCCCAGCCTCCGCCAGGAGTCTCAGCCGGGATGCTGCCTCAACCTCCCCGGAGAAGGAAGCGGTCCATAGGATGCTCCATCCCTCTCCCCTGGCCGGCCCTCCGACGACTCGGGTCTGTTCCCGAACCTGGGTCGCCGGCGTCGCAAGCGGAAATCCCACCGCTGCGCCAACGGGCCGGCCACTCCTTGCTATCTTAATCTTTCTTCTTTTTCCCTTCTCTCTCTCTCTCTCTCTCTCCCCCACCCCTCACCTCCCCCTTTTTTCTATCTTTTATCTCTACAGATTTTCCCAACCATGGTGTTTAATTTAAAATGAAGTTTAAGTCTAATGCTGTTTTTGTAAATCTAACCAATCTGGTTGGTGAGTCACTTGACATGCCACTGTGATGTCATGGTTTTGTCTTGTATAAATTTGGAATGTATCCCATATGGTTCACGCCCCCTTGAATGCTTGCAGCCGAGGCACTAGGGGCTCTCACTGTGGATAATAAATAACAATTTAGTTGTAAAACCTTTGGGTCTGTGTTTCCTGGAGTGCTGTTCCTTTAGAATTCTGAATCATTGGGGCTGGCTGCCCTGTTACAGCGAACCTACCTCTGACTGAGCGTAGGGACTACTCGTTTGGCTTTACGTAAGGACATTGATGGGATAAGAGGGTACAACGAAGAGCAACCAAGATGGTGCACGGCATGCAGGGGAAGCAATGTGAGCAGAGGTGGAGGGAATTGGATCTGTACCTGTTGAAGATGAGAAGGGAGAGGGGGGACATGATTGAAACTTTTAAATACGTGAAGGAAATTGACAAGGTGAAGGGGGGAGCTTATTTAAAAGGAAGCAGGGGGCTAAAACTAGAGGGCATAGTCTAAGATTAGAAGGAGGAAGATATAAAGGTAATGTGAGGGGGCGTTTCTTCACGGAGGTGGTGGATGCCTGGAATAAACTGCGGAAGAAGTGGCGGGGGCTGAAATGGTGGAAGGATTCAAGAGGGCATGGGGTTAGTAAGTGGGGGGGGCAGTGGTATAGGTGATGAGTAAAGGGGGGGAGATAGGGCAGACTAGATGGGCCAGTCGGGTCCTTTTCTGCCATCAGATTTCTATGATTCTGAAGGAAAAAGTTGTACAGGTGAGCAAATGAAAGACTGCTTTGGCTGCCAAGCTGAGAAGCATTTAAATCACAGCTGTCCCCGCCGTCCTGCTTTGTAAGGAAAAATGAGATGTTACATGTCAGTTGGACTATCCTGGGTAAAAATAATCTCATGAATTGCATTAAGGATAACTAGCCAAGATTTCTGTATAGCAGATTAGTAAGCATTAATCCACGAGGAAGGTGGCATCTAATGGAGAATTTAATGCATGGTTGGGACTGTTGTGGCCCGAGCCCATTAGATGCCACCTTCCTCGTGGATTAATGCGCTTGTAACATGGTGTCTAGATTGGTAGGACTGTGGCACATCACTGTCTAGTGTTTTAATGAATGACACGGTCACAGCATTGCAGTAACAAACTAAAGTTTACTGTACTTTTCACACGTTAAGGTCACACTCTCTTACATACATATGTGTCTCTTTCACAATTTTGCAAGCAGGTACAAAAATGCATCCCTGAACAATTTCTCTTACTTTTTACGTATTTCTAATGGCTGTTATTGTGGTACCGTTGTCAGCAGGACCGCGGTTTACTACTTCTACTCACTTTACTTCAGAGTCTGTTGCTAATTTGCATAGCGCGTTAGCAGCTTTCTACAATTCCTGTGTGCTCTTTACCTAGCAACCTGCTCTTCACATTTGTTGTTGTATTATCCCACTCTCGCTCTGATCACCTAGTTGTTTACCTGCCTCTCCACGCATGGTCCTGAATAATTAAACTTCATGGTCCGATATACCGTGAATGAGTCAAACTCAAATGGATTTCCAGTTCGTTGCTCAGCCACGCTGTCCTGCGTTCCGACGTCCGTGGTCCCACTACCTTCTCCCACGACAGGTTCCTGACATGCCTCTGTCTCTCTTCATCTGCTCAGTGTCCTTCATAGTTTTCAGCTTTCTATTACTCTACTACTCGCACTTTCACCACATCTTCCTACTATCTCATTGCAAAACTTCTCATTTACCCATTTCTCAATATCTCTGCAATCAGATATGCTCAGTTATCCACATTGTCTCCTTTTCTACTTCCTTGTGTGTGTCTCGTATACCATTTCTTTCTGTCTGTGTCTCCCTCCTACTTTTCCTACTACCCATCCTGTCTACCTATTTGCTGTCAGAAAACTTCATCCCTCTTGTTTTTTTACCTCTTCTCTTTTCGTGCAGTGCTTGTTTCTCGCCTGTGGCTACTTTGTGAATTTCATAAGCAACACAGCATTATCGTGCCATAATGCCGTGTTGGTATTGTACCAGGTGACACAATTTTGCCAGTTGTATTCCTTTTCTACCGTTTTATGATTTGTGCCATGTTTACAACCTAGAATAAAGTACACTGTGTAAGTAAAGGGATCCGTTTTAAAATGAGTATACAGCAGCATTTATAAAATGGCAAGAGTGAATCTAGAAAATGTAAATCACAATACTTCTCACTAGGGCTCTATGGCGGGTGTAGGAGTGAACCTGCAGCCAAACCAAACAGAATTCAGGAGAAACGCATTGTGAGACTGAAAAAGAAACCACTTTTATAAAAATGTGTCTTCCTGGATGCCTGTTTGGTGTTTGTGAATACTGCTGTTCATTTTTTTTTTTTTTGTTTGATACTTCAGCATAGAAAACAGTAGTGTCTGTTTTCAGTAAACAAAACAAACAAACAAAAAAGATTGGTGCGAGGATTTTTGCCACTTCTGCCTTCCAGTAGGCAGGGACTTTTTTTTTAGCCATTAGTGGTTGTCTCCCAAGGCAATGGCTAGAACTTGTTCTCAGACAGTCAGGATACAGATTTTCCCTACTTGTTTTTATGAAGGATATCAAGACCCGTCCCAGAACTGTAAGAACACCTGGCCTTCAGGTTCCTGTCCTTGTGCATGCTTTAAAATCCTTTGACACAGTCTGTTGTGGCTTATTCTGTACTTATGGAGACAGTGTATCAGACAATTTAATACTTCTCTTGAGGGGGTTAGAACAAGAGTGGAAGTTGAACTCCTGCTACATTTTGCTTTGCGCTAATTATGAAATGTTTGATTATCCTAATCTATTGTGAGCTGGTTCCCATTCACTGTTTTTCAGTCTGAAGAGGACAAACAGCTGCAGGATGAGCTGGAGATGTTGGTGGAGAGGCTCAGTGTAAGTATTACTAACATACATACTAACATACTAAAATGCCAGCAGAATAGGCCTAATGGTCTTTCATGTCTGCTCGTTTGGTCAGCCCCCACCCTGGGTGCTGACCTTGCTGTCCCCCTCGCCTTCTCCGGCTTCTCCCTTCCCAGTTCCGGATATTCTTGCTGCATTGGATTTTGCTTCCTGAACCCTTCCCCTGTACCTGTCCCACCCCCTCTTGAACCCCTCCACTGTCTCTGCCTCCACCAGCCCCCTAGGTAGTGCATTCCATGGCTCTACCACCCTCTCAGTGAAGTAGCACCTCCTCCTTTCCCCCCTCCAGTTTCCACCCATGCCCTCTAGTGGCCCCCTCCTCCTTCCTTCGAAGCACCCTCACTGTTCCTCCCCTATTTACCCTCTTCATGTACCTGAAGACCTCTATCATGTCCCCCCGGTCCCTTCTCTCTTCCAAAGTGTACATATTTAGCTCTTGAGCCTCTCCTCATGGTCCTGTCCCCCAAGCCCCAAATCATTTTGGTTGCCTCCTCTGGACCCTCTCCAGGAGGTTAATGTCCCTCTTTAAGTCGGCCTCCAAAACTGCACGCAGTACCTCAGGTGCGGCCTCACCAAGTCAGTTATACAGAGGGTATCACTTCCCTCCTTCTGGAGGTGATCCCCCTAGCGATGCATCCCAGCATCCTGTTGGCCTTGGCTGCTGCCCTCCTACAAGTCTCAGAGTTGTTCATCTTGACATCCACCACCACCCCCAGGTCCCTCTCAGCCATTGAGACTTGTAGTATTCCCCAGGGTGTACACTTGGCCTGGGTTTCTGGCCCCCAGGTGGAGTACCTTGCATTTCCCCTGCATTAAACCTCAGCTTCCACTTTCTAGACCATCTTTCCAGAGCCTCCAGGTCCCCTGCAGGGCCACCCTCCCTCCTCCCCATCCACCACCGCCCCAGTTTGGAGTCATCTGCAAAGAGACTCATCTCCTCCTGATTCCTGTCCTTATGTCAGATCGTGGCGTTGAACAGAAGGGCCCAGGACTGATCCTGTGGGACCCCACTAATGACCCTCCTTGGGGAAGAGACTATCCCACCAACTCGACCCTCTGGGTCGGTCCTGGAACCAATTGCCTATCCATCAGATCATCTGGTTTCCCCCCCATTTCTCTAGTTTATCCAACAGGCCCCACGTGAGGAACAGGGGTCAAATGCCTTGCTGAAGTCTAGAAAGAGGACATCCACTGGTCCCAGGTCCAGGCACTTGTCACCCAGTCATAGAACTCCACCAGGTTTGTCTGACACGATTTCCCGGGATGAATCCATGCTGTCTATCGTCCAGGCACCCTGACTTATCCAGGTCCCCCTAGCCTCTCATGACAATGCCCTCCATCACCTTGCCCACCACTGATGTCAGGCTGACAGGCCTGTAGTTCCCTGCCACCTCCCTTGATCCCCCTTGTGGATAGGCACTACATCGCCACCTTCCAGTCTTGGGGCACCACCCTGTCCTCAGAGAATGGTGAAAAGCTCTGCCAGGGGTTTCGCCAGGACATCTGCAAGTTCCTTCAGCACTCTGGGATGTAATTTATCCGGCCCGGTGCTTTCTCCGTCTTAAGGCGCTGAGGTCTTCCCTCACTCTCTCTGCTGTGATTTCCACTTCCAGTACTTCTTCTCCTGCTTAGCCCTCCCCCACCTGCCAGTGGATGCCCCCTCCCCAGACCTGCCGATTGGTGAGGGGCCCCCTCCTCATTATCTCTGTCTCCTCCCATGTATGATGCAGCATCCCCATTTTCCCTGGTGAAAACTGAGGTGAAGTACTCATTTAGTACCTCAGCCTGCTCCTCTGGGTCTTGTGCCCATCTCTTCCCTGATTTAATCCTGCTAATCTGCCCCTTCACCCTTCGTCTTTCCCCAATGTATCTAAAGAGCCCCTTTTTCCCTCTCCTAATTTCCCTGGCCAGGTTCTGCTCCTTCCTTGCCTTAGCCACCCTCACCACTCTAGTGGCCCTTCTAGCCATCAGCTCATACTCCCCTCAATCCCTTTCACTCCTTGAGCACTTGAATTTCTTATAGACTGCTTTCTTTCCCCACACCACCTCCTGGACCTCCTGGTCCACCAACAGGGTTTTGGGCCCTACGCATTCGTCTTACTCTTGCACAGGTGCTGGTAGCATCCTGCACCCCTCCCTGATGATTTGCCACCTACTATCAGCGTCCATGTCTGACCTAATCCCATCCAAATGCTCCTTAAGGATCCTTCCCATTTCCTTAAAATCCACCCCCCTGAAGTCGGTTACTTCCGTCTTTGTGCAGCCTTCTACCCCTCCTAGGTCCAGGCAAAACCACACCGTGGCATGGTCACTCCCGGCCAGTGGGTCCCTTACCTCCAGGCCCCCAATCTGGTCACTGTCTGCCAGGACCACATCCAGTACCCGTGCCTCCCTGGTCGGTTCCCTCACCTGCTGAGTTAGGAACGCGTCTTGAAAGACATCCAACAACCTCTGTTCCCTGGTCACAGAGGATGTCATAGTCTCCAGTCTGTTCCTGGCATGTTTAAGTCCCTAACACCACCACCTTTCCTCTGCCCAGTCTGCAGTGTCTCCTAACATCTGCCACCAGACTGTCCTCCAGCTCCTCCGCCAGGGCAGGGGGTCTATACACCACTCCTATTTTTACTCTCTTGCCCCCCCTTGTTATCAAGGTGACCCAAATCGCCTCCACGGTTCCCTCCGCCTCCTCTACTCCCCCTATGCCAATGCAGTTTTTTACTATCATTGCTACCCCTCCTCCCCTTCCCTCCCCCCTGTCCTTCCTGAACATAGTGTAACCCTCCAGGTTCAGGTCCCAGTCATGTCTTGCAGTGGCCCAAGTCTCAGTGACCGCTGCCACATCCACTGCTCCCTCAGTTAACATCGCCTGGAGCTCAGGCATTTTTACTTGAGCTCCTGGCATTTAGCAGGACTACCTTCCACCCTTTCCCTATAGTTCCATTTCCCCTGCTCGTGTTCCCCTTGGGGATTCTGTTTTCTCCTGGTCTGCACTTTGCCAGTTGGTCTTTTCCTGCAATCCTCCTGGTCCCAAGGGGGGTGGAGACAGAGTCCCTCCTTTATCGGCATCCCCTTGACTGCCTTTTCTCCCATCCCACCCCCCTTCACAAGTTTAAACCCCAACTTATTGGCACTGTCACTTTGTGTGTGTGTGTATTTTAGGCACCCATTGAAACTGGCACTGGCCCTGGCCCACTAGCCAAATGCTAAGAGATTTTGTATCAGGCTAGTAAAATGTTCCTTCGCCTAGCCCTACTGTCTTGTACTGGAGAGTGTAAAATTTCAGTAAGTACACCAGCTTGACTAGTGGAAAGGTCTGAGAGGCACGTGGATTTTCCCACTAACTAGCACTGCTGGCTAATGGCTGCAGAAGTAAATTTTGACCCCGAAGCTGGCTTGTCGGTGCTGCTGTGGCACTACCTCCTGTGATGCCAGTGACCCAGGTTCTGGAATGAGCCTGGACTGCTGGAGGGCCGGCCAGGGGAGGATGGCCAACTGCCTCCTCAGAGAGGGTTCCAGGACTCCCGCCGTTGCACTGCTGCCTGGGTGACCACAGGTGGTAGTTTATGCTCAGAGCCAGTATACTAGGGTTGGAAGTATCGTCGCTGTGAGATCGCGAGATCAGCAGGCCATCCCGAGATGCTCGTGGGGCAGCGGTGTAACTAGGGAAATTCCCTGACTGTGCAGGGTGCTGACCACTGAATCATCTACAGGGGAACATGGAGAGAGGCAGGCAAGTCCAAGGGAAGGTGGATGATGGGGCTTGGCACAGTGGTTATGCTGAAGGGGGCCGGTTGGCATAGGAGGATATAAAGCAAGGGAGCAGAGTGTCAGATTTCCTACTGGTGCCTTTGGTATTAAAGACTGACTGCCCCAAAATGTAACATTTTTTGGGACTGTTCTGTGCTTTGAGTCCTGCTGTTGCCAGTTGTCGTAGTTTTGCGAAAAACTGGAAACTTTTGTTACTAGATATGTAGTAGTAAAAAATCTTTATACAGGAAAAAAAAACAAATCTTTAGGCCGGTTGGCCTAATTTACAAGGTTGTCCTGGAGGTACAATGGAGGATAATCAAAACGGCCATCGTGGAGGCAGCAAGCCTTTGTGTGAAGCAAAGCAACAAAACGAAGGAAAAAACCACTATGGTTCTCAAAAGAGGTGGCAGGGACGGTTAAGGAGAAAAGGATAACATTCAGGAAATATAAGGAAACACAGAAGGAGCAGAACAGAGAACTTTTATCAGTTAAAGCAGAAGGAAGCAGGGAAGGCAGTCAGAATAGCAAAGGCACAGACTGAGGAAAAGAGATCCAACTCTGTTAAGAAGGGGGATGAAACCTTTTCTAGGTACATTAGGGAGCGAAGAAAGACAAAGGAAGGGAATGCAGAGACTTAATAAAGGGAAGGGAATGTGGGCAGAGGGTGACAGTGAAAAGCAGGATACTGAACGAATATTTCTGCTCAGTATTCACAACAGAAGAGGAGGGGGAGGTACCTAAACCAAACAAGAGAGAGACTCTGAATAGGGGGGTCGATGCCAGTCCATTCACAGAAGAAAGGGAACTCTTGAAAATGAGGGTAGACAAAGCAATGGGGCCTGATGGGATTCACCCAAGAATTCTTAAAAAAAAAAAAAAAAAAGGGTAGAACTAGTAATACAACTGACTACTCTCTTTAACGAATCATGGGAGGATGGGATGGTACCTGAGGACTGGAGGAGGGCAAGTGTGATTCCACTTCACAAAAATGGGAGCAGGGCAGGGGTAGGAAACTACAGACCAATTAGTTTGACTTCAGTGGTAGGGAAACTGAAGGAATCACTTCTGAAGGAAAGAATTGTTGAGTACCTAGAGGCCAGTGGGGCACAGAACCCAAGGCAGCATGGTTTCACAGCAGAAAGGTCATGTCAGACGAACCTAATAGAGTTCTTTGACTGGGTGACCAAAGTAGTAGAGCAGGGAGGGGCTGTGGATATGGCCTACCTAGATTTTTAGCAAGGCATTTGACACAGTCTCACACAAAAGATTAATATACAAGTTAGCTAGCCTTGGAGTGGGTCCCAAGATGGTAGCCTGGATAAAAAACTGTCTGGAGAAGAGGATGCAAAGGTTAATAGTAAACGGAGTCCACAGTGAAGAAAGGAGGGCAACTAGTGGGGTACCCCAGGGTTCGTTACTGGGACCGGTCCTCTTTAATGTCTTAAGTGACATTGGAGAGCACCTGGAAGGAAAGGTATGTCTCTTTGCAGATGACACAAAGATCTGCAATAGGGTTGATACACATGGTGAGGTGGAAAGGATGAACAGGGACTTGGCAAGGTTGGAGGAATGGTGAAATATGTGGCAGCTCAGATTCAGTGCAAAGAAGTGCAAGGTAATGCATCTGGGAAACAAAAACACAGGGGTAGAATACACAATGGGGGGTGAGTTAATAACAAAAATCGAAAGTGACCTAGGAATAATTATATCAGATGAACTAAAAGTGGGCAAGCAATGTGAGAAGGCAGTAAGGAGGGCTGGGGGGATACTGGGATGCATAGGGAGAGGCATCAACAGTAGAAAACAGGAAGTTGTTATCCCTCTGTACAGACAGTTAGTGAGACCCCATCTGGAGTACCGCGTGCAATTCTGGAGACCCCATCTCCGCAAAGACATAGACAGAGTGGAGGATGTTCAGAGGGCAACCAAAATGGTGCAGGGTCTGCACCAGAAGACGCATGGGGAGAGACTAAAGCAGCTTAAAATGTATACCCTTGAGGAAAGGAGGGAGAGGGGGGACATGATAGAAATTTTTAAGTGTCTCAAGGGAATTAACAAAGTACAAGAGGTAGCATCTTTCCGAAGAAGAGATGTGCAAGAACAAGGGGGCACAATTTGAAGATGGAGGGGGGACAGCTCAGCGGTAATGTTAGAAAGTATTTTTTCACGGAGAGGGTTGTGGATGCATGGAACAGCCTTCCTGAGGAGGTTGTGGAGTTAGGAACAGTGGGAGAATTCAAGAATGCATGGGACAGGCATAAGGCAATTCTTGTGGGGGGTAGGAGGAAGTAAGCTACTGGTTAACTAGAATCTGCAGCTTATCCATCAGGTAGGAAAATGGGCAGACTAGGTGGGTCAGGCGGTCCTTATCTGCTGTCAAATTCTGTGGTTCTGTGTTTCTATGAGACAGGGAACTGAACTTGCAAATATTGATGCTGCAGGGAAGGGAGAGGTGGTAATAGTGGGAGACTTCAGTCTGCCAAAGGAGGACTGGAGGGTACTGGCCATTACCTGCACCAGGAGTCGGGTGATCCTAGATGTGCTGCAAAGTAGGTTCCTGACTCTGGGCATCACAGAACCCATCAGAAAGGGGGCAATCTTTTTTTTTTTTTTTCTTTTTATCACCTCCTTATTTATCCTCCTGTGCAGCCACCACTATGCCCTACATCCAGCCACCACTCCGCGTCCCCCGATGACCCCCCGGGCACCCCACACAACCAACTGGCATATGCTGCTGTACCCACGAGAGGGACCCCCTCCTTGGTCCCTGCGCCAGGCCAGGATCCAATACCAGCGTGTGAGGTCACCTCGGGGCCGCCGCCGGGCTCAGGAAGCTACGGCCATCAAGCTGCCTTGAGTGATGCTGCTGTTTTTCCTCCGATTATTCCCCAAGAGTGCAGACGTTCAACGATATCTGGCACTGATGTGTTGACATCTGCTGCACTCCTCCCTCCGTTGCACCGACTCTAGCAGCGCCTCAGGACTTCCCCAGGGGCTGCTGCAGAAAGGTGGAAACCCACATCCCTCCCCAGGATAGGAGAGCAGTCCTTCAGACGCTCAATCCTGTCCTCCCCTACTTACCCCTGACAGCCCGGGCTCACGTCCGAACCTGGGTCACCAGTGTGACGTGAGGTGTGGCGTCCAGTGCCTCAATCCTCAGCGCCACCGGGCCAGTCCTGAGAGGGGGCGATCCTTGATCTGGTACTGACGAATGGGGAGCACTTCAAGATATAACAGTCAAGGAGCCCCAGGGTGGAAGTGACAGTTGCACAGTGTGGTTCCAGTTAGACGTGGGCAGGGAAGGGCCCCCACTAAGACTAAAATCCTGCATTGTGGGAAGGTGGACTTCAGAAAGATTGGCAAGTTGCTAAGGAGTCACTTGGCAGGCATCTGAGGGGATTTTGGGGGGGACCAAAGGTGGTCCATCAAGGAGGAAATAACGGTTGCTACAGAGGAGTACGCTAGGCTCGGGGAAGAATTCAAGGGCCAAAGAAACATAGAAATTGATGGCAGATAAGGACTGCTAGGCCCATCTAGTCTGCCCATTTCCCTGCCTGCAGTAAAAGGTGCAGACCCTACTTGATCTCTGGCTTTACCTCCTCATTCCTATCGCTAGGGTTCCCCTATGCCTGTTACATGCATGCATGAATTTCCCTCACTGTGTTTGCCCCCACCACCTGTGCTGGGAGTCTATTCCATGCATCCAGCACCCTTTCCGTGAAGAAATACTTCCTCACTTAGTCTACCCCCTTCCAACCTCATGTCATGCCCTCTCGTTCCTGGACATCTCTGTTTCTAAAAGATGCTACCCTCTGGTACCGTGTTTATGCCTTTTAGATATTTGAAGGTTTCTGTCCTATCTCCCCTGTCTCTCCTTTCCTCCTCCAGGGTATACATATTGAGGTCTCCCAGTCTCTCCTCATATGACTTTTGGTGCAGGCCCTCCACCGTCTTTGTTGCCCTTCTTTGAACTGCCTCCTCCCTGTCTACATCCTTATGGAGATGCGGCCTCCAGAACTGGATACCATATTCCAAATGAGGCCTCACCAGTGATCTGTACAGTGGCATCACCACCTCCTTCCTTCCGTTGGTGATGCCTCTCCCTGTGCACCCCAGCATCCCATTGGCTCTCCTCACAGCCTTGGCACATTGTTTGGCCACCTTTAGGTCATCGGATATGATTTACCCTCAGATCCCTTTCCTGTTAGGTGACCATCAGTTTCTCTCCCCCCCCCCCAAAAAAAATCATGTAATCCTCCCCTGGGTTCTTGTGCCCCAAATGCATGATTTTGCACTTTTTCGCATTAAATCTCAGTTGCCACACTCTAGACCATTCCTCCAGTTTACCTAGGTCCCTCCTCATTTTGTTTTTCCACCCCTCCCGGAGTGTCCACCCTGTTGCAGATCTTAGTATAATCCGCAAAGAGGCATATCTTCCCCTACAGCCCCTCTGCAATGTCACTTATGAAGATATTAAACAGGACTGGCCCCAGGATTGATCCCTATGGCACCCTACTGGTCACCCTCCTTTCCTCAGATTGAGCACCATTTACCATGACCCTCTGTCTTCTATCATTCAACCAGTTCCTAACCCAGTTTACCACCTTGTTACCCACTCCCAGGCTGCCCGGCTTGTTCACAAGTCTTCTGTGTGGAGTAGTATCAAAGGCCTTACTGAAATCCAGGTAGGCTACATCCACCACTCCTCCCTGACCCACGACCATAGTCACCTAGTCAAATCCATTGGATTTGTTTGACATGACCTTCCCGTTGTGAATCCATGCTGTCTCGATCCTGTGCTCCACTGGATTCAAGGTGTTCAACGATCCTTTGTTTAAAGGAAAACTATACCCAAAACTTGAAAAAATATGTTTTGTGCAGAGTGTTTAAATTTGTATGTGAAGTTCTAGTGTTTCCTTCCCTCTGACTGGTATTAGGAGTTTTTCCTAAATTAGCCAGCTAGCTTTAGGGTAGTTTTATGACCCCTGGAGATCTCCATATCAAATAGCTCAATTGTATTTCTTTGTCCTACAGTGCACCTTGTTTCTTGTGATGGTGATGTAGCAGAGCCCATAAATCCAGCAGAATGCTTTGCATTACAATCCGTTCACAACAATAGAGATGACTATATTTTAAAATCTGTAGAATTCAGCTTGGTGACCACCCTCATCCTAAAGGTTTTACTGTCCTGAAAAACTTTGCTGCTGGTAATTTTTGTGCAGCTTGTAAAGCTTCCAAGATATTTAGTTTGTTTGGCATGTGTGTGCTGAATGTTGGGTCTCTCTTATATCACAGTCACATGAGACAAGATGCACTGTGGGAACAAGAAATACAATTACGCTATCAGGGATGAAGATCCCCAGTTGTCGTAAAACTAGCATAAAGCTAGCAGGCTAATTTGGGAAAAACTCCTAATACCAGTCAGAGGGAAGGAAACACTAGAACTTCACATACAAATTAAAACACTCTGCACAACCTGTATTTTTTTTTTTTTTTTTTTTTTAAGTTTTGGGTGTAGTTTTCCTTTAAGTAGAGATTCCATAATCTTCCCCACTATTGAGGCGAGGCTGACTGGTATGTAGTTTCCAGCCTCCTCCCACTTTTGTGAAGAGGGACTACATCTGCCCTCCTCCAGTCTTCCGAATTCCTGTATCGAGTGATTTGTTGAACAGGGCTGCCAGCACCTCCTGTAGTTCCCTTAATATTTTAGGATGTATCCCATCCAGTCCCATTGCCTTGTCCACTTTCAGTTTTGTGAGTTCTTTTAAGACTGTCTCTTCCGTGAATGGACTGGTGTCCAACTCCCTCCCATATTTGTTCAAGTTGCC